>OV884058.1:253924007-255371252 GCA_930367215.1 Pollenia angustigena
TATACAATACGATGTATGGATGACAATAATAATTAATAAAACAATATTTGTTTAACTATTTTACATAATAATTTAGTAAATCATGTTTTCCTAATGAAGCTACATACTAATTTAGATACTTATTACCTTTCGTCATAAAATACAGCGGTATACATTTTTATCCTTTTTTGATGGCCCCTGGGGGGCTACTCTCTATTGCGATGCGAAAGAAAATTGTAGCAAATTTAGCGGTTGGTACTCTTCAATACGTTTGCGCATGTGTCTTTCGCATCTTTTAATTTTTTTTCTTTTCGTAAATCATCACTTTATTTTATTTAAATTTTCCAATTTCAAATATTTTTACACACTTTGGCATTTCATCTTTATTTTTTAATTCCACTATCGCTTCATTTTCAGAAATTTTTGCGAAAGTGATAGAGAGTACCAAGTTGGCATTTAGCTTTCGCATCGAAATAGTTTTCGCACCGCAATAGAGAGTAGACCCCCTGTTCTTTTTTTATTTGTAAAAAGGAATTAAAGCAAACAAAGAAAATAAAGATCCCTTCGGTAGTTATGGCGCCCTATGCTCCAGTGGAAGTAGAGCTGCCTACGTACTTTCGCTAGGTTAAAGAAAGTAAAAACAGATATAAAAACTACCATAATGTTCCCGTTAATAAATTATCTAGTCCAAACAATTTATATCTACTGAAATCGCTTTAATTTTTAGTTTCAAAAAAATTGTATTCATATAAATACGATAAATATTTCAACTTAAAACCAAATTTTTTACAAAAACAATGAAAATTAATTGGTCTACTTTTTTACGAAGTAAGTTGCAGAAGTTATCGAGACATCATCGGTAATATTATTTTAACCAGCAACAATAACAACAGCAGCCGGAAACATAGGAGAATAATTTTTTTAGGGAGAAAAATAATATGTATTAAGATGTAAAAATGAGAAATTTTTTATAAACTTCTTGATTGCAAAAGCAATAGTATTGGTCATTTATACTAACACAAATACAAATACAAATTTTAGGTAAAGTGGTGAAGGGTAAAGCAAAGAGTAGTCAAAAGCATAACAAAGTATTGCTCATTACAGCAGGATTAAAATGCAATCAACAACCTAAATGTGGTTGCCAAATAAATCACTAACGAACACACAGATGCAGGGACAGACAAAGTTAGACAAGGACTTGGTGAAACCAGAAAGTGAAAAGTATTTAGGTGAAGTAGAGACAAAGCCTCGATAAGGTTCGCTACTGACTTTCCAAATGAAATATGCACACAATCACAAATGTACACACTTACAAATGTGAAACAATCAGTTTGTAGACAGTTTGAAAAAATAAGAAAATTACAATTGGAAAATAGACTTTTATATTAAAGGGCAAAAATTATTATATATTTTTGTTCATTTATTTTGTTCTCCAAGTTTGTTTTAACATTTTGTTGCTGTTATGTCGTTTTTTTTTTTTTTTTTTGTTGAGGGCTAAATGTTTTGTTTTTAAGATTTATTACTTAGTTTCCTGGCATTATTTGTATCATAAATACAAATAAACAAAACTCTTATTTCCACGGCCTCTTACCGCCAACCCGACAAAGTCCCCCCTTTTCATCACATAATTGTACTTTGCAACTGGCTCACTCACACTTAAAATATTTAACAGTTGAAGAGGGTTGTCATAATGAGATTTATTTATTTATAGGGGTTAACAATTTTACCAAAAAATAAAACGAAAATTTATTATAATTTTGCCATTAACACGAAAAGGTTTATCAGGAAATTGAAACATTTAAGAAGGGAGCTGGGGGCGCCCGGAGTGTCGAACTGTTTGCAAAGCGGCGATTAAAAAAGCCCGACTATGTGATACCTTACACAACTTGGGAGCATTGCAAAGTGTTTTCGAGAGTGAATCTTAATATGTACCAACTAAGGACGTGCACATAATTTTTGCGAAACAAAACATGTTTACAAAAAGAAAACTTGTACACAATACACACACACAGGCTACTCGTGCTGTGGTCGTTAAACTTGAATTTTTCTAAACTCGGTTATTTATCAACAAAATTTGAAAATACTTACGGTAACAACAGATATAAGAGAGCAAAAAAAAAAAAAAGTTATGACATACTCAATTCAAAGCCATTAACAACTACTTATGCTTTTAAGATATGGAGTGTGTGCAGAAGCAAAACCATACAGTATCAGTTACACTCATTGCCTCATTTATATTCATAGAAATAGATAACAACATACATTCTTGCACGTCTTTAGTACATACCAACATTTATAACAAATTAATTCGTTTTAAAGTTATTTTACGAAAGTAAGTCCATGTTCAATTCTATAACTACCGCTTTTGCTCCTACATACAAACTAACTTAAAAGTTATTTTTGACAAAATTTATGACAGTGCCGACAAAAATATGGACTTTAGGAAATTGGCAGTGTATTTCGGGGGAATTGTTTCTTTGGGGTTGTATATGTTAAAATGTGAGCCGAAATTTAATGCGGAATTTGTTTAAAATACCATAATGCTTAGAAAGTTTATGGATTGGGGCTAAGTGAATTGGGAGCGATATTCACCATTTCCAATTCATTTCGTGCTTTTGATAATAAAAACGTATTTACCAAATTTATTATATTATTTCTTAAATTGCGAGCTGTTTTAAATGGCCAGACAATACGCTAATCGGACGAACAGACTTCGCTAGATCGAAGCGGAAAGAAATTTTGAGTCTATAAACTCAACATATTTTTTTATAGTAGTCACTCTAAAAAATATATTTTTAACGCAAAGCTTTCAAACATACACTCAGTTTAGATGAGGGCTTTTACGACGTCGCTTTGTCGACGTCTCTTTTGGTTTGTTGGTGAGCGGTGTAGAAAAGAAAGAGGGGTTAACAAAATGTCTCGCTTTGTATTTTGCATGTCGTTTTTTACATTTCTCTTTTAACTTTTTCTGTTTACGTTTTATTCTTTTTCTTACTTTGAAGTGTGTGGTTGAAAATACAGTGAGACCTCGATTATCGATAATAGACGGGATCGGCAGAATTCTTGATTATTTATTTTTTTTTGTGTGTTTCTTATTTTATGTAAATATATAACGTTTTATTATGTTAACATGAGGAAAAAAGTAAATTTGGCAGAACATGCTTCCACACCGTTAAGATATTCTCTTTCTTCGTTTATTTAAATTTATTTTGATTGTTCAAAATTTAACGAAAAAAAGATAATTTGTTTATAATTTCGGATAATAGAGGCAATTTAAATCAGTGCAAAAAAATTTTTGTTTTCCATTTTATTGAAGCTGCCGGTTAATCGAATGACGGGTAATCAAGGCCATACTGTAAATAAAAAAAAAGACATGCAACCAAAAATCATCGTATGAACGCAAAGAGATTTTGGAAGTTGCTTTAAAAGGGAATCAAGATAAAACGACGTCGTAAAAGCCCTCATGTGAATTGAGTGATATTGTTTATGTTAATAATAGCAATAGTAAGTATGTGTGCCACAAATCATTGTATTGCTGTTTATCGACAATAACATTTCGCTCTTTTGACCACATTTCATGATAAAAAACGTACAAATGAATAAATAATACCATCCCCAATTTTAACTAAAACTATTCATGAAGCTTTAATTATAAGGCATTTTGTTGTATATTAATAAGAAAATAAAAAAATGCAAAATTCGAAATGATAAATTTGTTTTTATGTAAACAATTTCCAAATATTTAAATATTGAAAATATGTGTAAGCATGTTTTTTAATTTTCCTACAACAATAATCTATGACTGTATGATATACATACATGGATAAATAAACCTATAAATACCTTAATCTATAAGTTCAATAATTTTTTTTGACTTTCATTATAAATTAATAGTCAATTAACAAATCTTAAAATAAATATTTGTCAATTACACCGAAAACAGGAGTTTAAAGTTGTATTTTTTTTAAATACATATAACTTTCGTTGGCTCGAACACAAGTATGTAGTTAAAAGGTGATACAAAAGTGAACGAAAATACTAATTAGGGTTTCTTATGTTTCAATTCAGTTTGTTAGATTCCATAGATGACGATACTCCTTAAAATGTTTCGCTTTTATTCGTTTTAATAAAAGTAAAATACCGTGAATCTTAATTACAAACTCCTAAATTATTACCCAAGCACTTTTAATACGAACACGTTCACATCCCCATAACATTTTTTCTAATTTTGCGAAGATACTAATGGAACATATTAACACGTAAGCGTACATTAATGTGATACGCAAAAGGAAAAACAGAGATTCAGTTAGTTAAAGAAACAAATTTTACAGCGAAAAACATTTAAATGACATTTAAAGAACATTCAAAGTGGCAACTCGCCATACAAAATTTATGACTTCCGTAAGCGAGATGGCAAACGAAACTTTTACATTTCTTCCTCACAAACACGCAACGTTTGAAGCTCGATTTTTTATTGGGTAGCAGCTAGTAACATTAAATGCCACAAAAACTTAAATATAGTTCAAGAACTTTGAAAAGAAAATTGCCAAAATTTAAAATTAAACATTTTTTCCGGGGATTTTTTCTCTCAGAACTAAATTTATGAGTATCCTTCTTTCAAGTTGTACTCAATTGTAGAAAAGTATCCCTTTAAAACACAACAAACCACAATTGCTCAGTTTCAAATAGAGCAACACCAAATTTTGCTCACTCAAAAGAGATTTAGAAGTTGCTAAATAAGCAAAAAAAAATACTTATTACTGCACAAAACATCGAGCATTTATAAGCCAGAATAACTTTCGCTATAAAAATAAAAAAAAACATTGTATTTATAAATAAAAAACAAACCAACCAGTTTAAACACACAGGGTAAGATTTTATTGAAGAAATAAATAAAATAAAACCAAGGAAAATTAACCTCAAGTACTTGTGCTCAGCCCATTCAAATTATTAAACGAATTTATGGTTAATGAGCATTAAGTTTTTGCAAAATCATTTTAGCTCTTGCAGACGTTTGGTTTTTCTTATACGAAAGAGATATACTTATTTGGATTAGAAAGAATGTTTAAGTACTTCAAAAAATATTAGATAAAAAACTTTCGATTAAGTTTAGTATTTATGCTATTAACTACTTCATAGCCCGTTTATTTTACACCAAAATCTAGTACTTCAGAATCTACTGAACTTTGTGACGAAATCTACTTAAAATCTAGTAGTTCTGGTGTCTTGACACGGGTTGTTTTCCATATAGTACAAAATTTACTTCCCACTCCAACAAAAGAATGCCATTTTATTAAATGCACAACAAAAGTAAGAATCCAAATATTGTAAGAAAATAGTAAAAATGGAACAGATAAATAATATTGATAAGATAAACGAGGTAAGCTCTAAATAAAAAGATATGAACATGTTTAAATTCCTATTCTTTGTAGGTATGTGTGTATAAGAATTCTTCTTCTTTATCATCATTAAATGTAAATCATCCTAGATTTACACGTATTTCGTAAAGAATCACCGCAGGCGCGAGGTACATATAGTGCAGTTATATCATGGGTACATATATCGCTACCTAAAACGTAAAAGGCCTTAACTAACAAACATTAAAAACATCAGAAATTTCCAGACAAATTTTAAATTTTTTGACCAAATTTTAAGAAACGGCCCTATCTACAAAAGATGATATAATAAACCCTTAAAGACCTAACACAAAGTTTGCATAATATGAAGCATTTTCAATTATCAGAACAACTGATGGTTTTACAAGAAAAAAAAAAATAAAAATAAATTATAAACAGTTGAAGCCGATTAATCAATTTACTATTTTAAATAGTTTTTTGCTTCTCCTGTAAAATTTTTAACATGTTAGATAGGGCCTTTTGCATTTTGGGTGACGATATGAAGGTAGCTTTCTTTTTAACCTTGTTTTGTCGCGTGTTCATATACGTACATTAATTGCTGTAATGGTTTCAGACGACAGTCTGTTTTTCAAATCTGATTAACAAATGTTAAGGGCACTAAATATTTTTCAACTTAAGCATTTGATAATGTCGAAATAAAAATAATATTTATTATTCTTTGTTTTATTGGGGACTAGCTGACTCGACAGACGTTGTCCTGTCCCAATTTCAACAAATTTGCATGTGATCGTTTTGTGGATTACGGAAAAGCTATTGTAAATGTGTAAACAAAGTGAAAAATAGAAAAAACAAGTTAGAAGGCAATTTAATTTCAAGACTGTGAAATGAGTTTTAGCGTTTAGAGTGAATTTCAAAAGGCTACTTAATATCGGATCTAAGATAAATTATGGACCGTATACACCAAATTGAATAACACTTTTTCTGTCCGTGCTAAGATGGAACAAATTTTACCGCAATATCTATATCTGCTACGGTTTTAGGCGTAGTTAATTAATTTCGGAGAGTAGGGTTTATATGGGGCCTAAGGTAAACTATGGACTGATCTTCACGAAATTTATCAGTATGATTTCCAGTCGTATAAAATGAATTTCTTCAAAATCTTATAACGTTTCGTACATTATTCCACAACTTTTTTTAGTTTCTGTAACAAAATTATCAATTTTTTAAGGTGGTGGTTCCACATTTTGTTTCGTACCTCTGATCCTATGCCATGGGAGAAGCATGGATTTTTAAGGTTAATTCCGTAAACAATTAATGAATGTCCTTGTGATTGTCAATTTAAAAAAAGAAAGAAATTAGCCAAATCGACGTATACCGTTTTCACATATTTTGACAAAAGTGGGCGCAAAAGTTTGCGTGACAAGTTATACTTGTACGGGTCAAAACACCAGGAATAGTAATCATTTGTACCAAGTTTGAGCTAAATCAATCAAAAAATTTATTTTTTTTGTATTTTTATATAGAGCGAATTAGGGTTTATAGGAATTTTAGATAAATCGGTAAAAGTTGGCGCAGATGTGGAAGTGGTCAACTTTTCTTTTTTTAAAAACCTTAACCGGACCATTTAAAAACAAAAATGCCAAATCAGTTCAGCCGTTCTCATGTGATGCGAAAACCAACGAACATCAATTCATTTTCATTTATATAAGATACATCCTTCCCCAAGCTATTTTTAGGTATGATAAGTTTTCTTAAATAAACGGCGGGTTCTAATTCACTCTACAGCTCATATTTGCCGAAATCTTCATTATCAAGCTTTTTCTTACAATACGATTAAACGATGGAAACCTTTTTTTTCTAACCCAGTGACTTTGGTTGAGAAGAATTTAAACCCACACGGAAAGAATTATTAACTTAGTCTACAGCTTGAACGAATAAATTGTTGCACCATTCTTTTCCAAGCCAACAATTTCTTTTTGTAAATTTGGCTTAAGCAAAAAGTTATGACTCAAAGCGAACTAAATTTTTTTTAATACAAAACAATTATATATATACATAGTTACTTAAATAAAGTGCTAATGGACAATTTCACCAATCCTGTTTAAATATAAATTCATATTTAAATATAGTTTTTTATATGGCCAACTCCCAGAAACAGTCCACCAACCAACCATTTTTCAAATGATTTTTTTTAATGGAGCAAAAGACTAGATGTATAATATCATATTTATATTTAAAAATATGTATTTCAACGATCATAATGCAATAATTTTTACCAACTCCTACCCCACCCCTGTACTCTTAAGCCCGTTTTCACAACTTACCGATAGCTAAAGTTAGGATTTTATCGGCCGTATAAAAAGTGTGCCATTATTACAACTTTACTTTTACCTACCAGGTAGAATGCACCTTAACCTACTAAGTTTTAATAATGCAACGCTTTTTATAAGGCCGTTTAAAGTCTACTTTTAGCTATCGGGCCTTAAAACGTAACTTTAGCATTATTTTAGCTGATTTTTGTGCTTAAAATAGCACTTACAGCAGACTCATCAAAATATAAATTTCGTAAAAAAAAGTTTCATTCATTAGTTAAGAAATTAGTTTAAGAAATGCAATTCATTGAAATATAATATACTACTTGAAAAACTGAAGAGTACCTTGTGAGGCGTGCGTCACAAAGGGTTCACGGCTTTTGTCAAAAACTCACAACATTTTTTGGCTGCGAATAAGTGATTAATGAATTATCTTATAGTCATCTTCCTTTTAGGAATTAGATTTTGTATACCTTTTGATGCAAAATGCGCTTAAAATTAGAAAAATACACACTTCAACCTTTGAAGTCACAAAAGTTTGTGATCAATTATTTCGAAACAAGTACTTGCTAAAAAATTATGATATATGCCATTCGTAAGTATATGTTAATGGCAATAAATACTATAAAAAATGTTTTTATATCAATCAGAAAACGCGTGCGAATGTAGCGTTCGTTACGCAGGATTTGCCTATATGTATAATTTTATTTGACAAAAAAAAAAAGCAAATTTTAAACATAAATTTATATACAAATAAATTGGTCAAATCGGCCGTTAATATTATACAAAATTCAAAGAAAAGCGTGAATTTCTTACATAAAGACTTGCAGCATTAGTCAGTTTAAGAAAACTTAAAATAAAAATAAAAAACTTTTTATGGATTTGCTTAACATTTCGATACAAATAAATATTTACAAGTTTTCTTGGGCATTTTCTAAAAAATTTAAAGAAATCTGAAGCATTTGTTTCTTTATGCAAGAAAGTTGATTCTATTAAAAAATCAAGAAAACCAGACTTATATTTCCTTAATGCAGCTTGAACTCAGAAATATCTTTCTTATTTTAAATAAAAAGTGGCAACTTTTTAATTTCTTGTTTTACGAAATTTTTGATCAAATACCTAACTAAAACCGGAATTTTTTGATCATGAGAAAATGTTTCTTTATTTAAGAAAATTTTACTAAATACGAACAATATAATTTATGATTTTTTTTGGATTTTCTTGTTTTAAGAAATGAAATTGATTGCTTTAGAAAATAAACTTCTTTCGGTGCACTTACTATCGATTTATTGGTCGAGAAGTTGTTTTTAACGTAATCCGTATATTAAATATCAAATAACTATATTGCAAATCAACAAATCCACAAATGAAATGCTAATTCGAAAATAAAAATGGGCAAAAACTTGAAAATTAAACCATAAAAATACAACTATGTGCTACAAACAAAGCAGTAAAGAAACCACAAACAAAGCAGTTAACAAAAACTTTAGAATATAATTTTGTGAAAATTATTTTATAAAACTATATAATTTTATAAGTGATGTTGTTTTATAAAAATATAATTATAAAACATATTTAGAGTTTGTGTGAAAAGAAATTATTTTGTTTAACTTTCCAACAAAAAGCCTCTGTCGACAACGATAACCCATTGACTGATTTTGACATTTTTGGTCGCATAATACTTCTTAATGGGGCGCAAATTTGTGTGGAAACTATAATGTTATCGTTCGGTTGTATTTTCGATCGACTTGTCGTGCTGAAAATTGTTAGTCTGTCGCAAATCAGCTTTTTGTCGTTAAAAATGCACGTTTTTTTTATAAAAACAATAATTTTAAAATCTTTAATTGTTTTTTGCAATTAAAGAAAACAAATATTTTGAAAGATATTTGTTTTCAAAACCAAAAAAAGAAAACATGTTAGAAATAATTTTTATAATTAAAAATTTTGATATGACTATGGGTTTTCATTGAGTCATTACGGTGTGTATGTATATGCATGTAATTTATTTTTTTGTTCACTGCTGAATTCTTTTGCAGTTTTTTTTTGCTCAAAATTCCATCACAATCATGGTTGTCAAAATTATAAAGCATTGTCTGTTTGACTGCAAATTGATTTTATAAAAAATATATTTCTCTTTCTTTTTATGATTTATTCATAATACAAGTTGTATTTCATGGGTTGGTTTTTGTTTTTCTATTTTATCGGAAACACACACAAAAAAAAGAAAAAAAAAACAGGATGAAAGTGAAATTGAAAATTAAAATTTTAGATTAAATGCACAATTTTAGTTTTTTTTTATTAATGTAATGGAATCTGATTGCATTTATGATGAAGGAAGGTTTTTGTCTGTGCCTGGGTGTGTAAAATATGATAATGGCTTTTACACAAGAGTGACTCTTTTATTGATTTCTCAAATATTAAAAAAGTTTTAATTTTATTTTGATATACTTTATATATTTGAAATTAATTAATTTTTTTTTTTTTTCATTAAAATTATAAATTTAAAGTTTGTTTGTTTGTTAATTAAATTTTGTATTTTTTGGTCCTTTTTAGAAGTGACCTGGTGTATCAGTGTGGGAACTGCAAATTGGATTCGCACCGGAGACTATGGTGTAGTGTACCTTAAGTGTGTACATATCATACCTCTTCGATTATTACACTAGTCTGTTTAACTACAACTGGCAAAAGGTTAAGAATAATATTTGTAATCGTATTTGGAACTTATATAATAATAACTGGGTAATTCCATGTCAAAACGACCAAGAGTGGGACACGACCCCTTTCGATGTTAATGAAATTCGGTGAGAAGGTTCCTTTTATCTTATAAGGAACATATATGAACGAACAAAAAATTAAAAAATTTATTTTTTTCAAAAGTTATATCATATTCAAAATGTCATAATTTATTTCTTCAATGTCTCGAAAACTACTTGTCATACGAAGATGCTCTTAAATTTATTAGTTTAGGGAGTCAAAAATTAAACTTATTTTAAGGAACTCGACTTTTATAGAGTTTTAAGTGAGTTTTCGGAAGAGGTTTAGAGATTGCTCAAGTCGAATTTTTGCCAAAAATCGGTTTTGCTGTTTTTTTTTTGAGTTTTCTTCATAACTTTGTCAAAAACCACAATTTTCTTGATTTTTAAGGAAAAAATTTAAAAGAATATGTCCCAGCTTTAATTTTAGTGTGCAAAAGCTATAAGCTTTTGCAATGCAGTTGCTCATTTGAATTACATTACAAATTTTCGTAATTTTTCCATAAATTTTGTAAATTACGCTTTATAACTTTTAAAATGTTTAGTAGTCTTATGAATAAATATATGTTATATGGCAGAACTACTAAAGATTTTTTAGTTCATTAAGGGGTATTCTGTCCTCAGCAACAAAACGAACAAATATTTCACCCAATGATTCATTTTTGGAAGCGTATTTTAGCTAAGTATTATTTGCTGTCATTAAAGTACTAATTGGAACGGAGTCAAGTTATATTTGTTATTATTATTACTTGTGGACTAATTAAAGGCGATTAGTAAGTCGTGGCGTTGAGGAACGTTTGTAACTTATAATTTTAGGGCACTTCAAGCACCTTTTTTTTAATGCAGTTCGAAATGTCATCAGAGATTATATCTACCCTGCCGTCAAATGAGTAGCTAACTACAAAAAAAGCTAACTTTAAGTTAGCTTTTATAGACTAACTTAAAGCAAACTACTAAGCAATGCTAAATTTACATTAACCAAAGTGTATACAAAAACTGTGAATTTTAAGTAGAGAGAGCCAAGTCGATTGGCAAACAAACGGCTCCAAGATCCACAAGAGATTTAATTATAATTAAATAATTATTTAGGGCCATTATTACAATTTACGGAGTAGAAATTGGAAATCGGTAATGGCCAGGTTATAGTATAATTAGAAAATTAAATAAAATAACTAAATACAGTTTTAATAAAATAGTTAATTTAAAAAAACTCAACTTAAAGTAGTAAGTTTATAGCTAGCTTCAAAAAGTTAACTTCAAGTTAACGTCTAGGTAACTAACTTTAAAGTTAACTGAAAGTAATGCAGAGTCGGACAATTGACTACTTCCTAGGACATCGCAATGTTAAAATAGTTAGTTAATTCCATATAAAAGTAATGCAAGTGTCAACCACCACTACTTGAGAAATAGTTAGCTATCAGTTAATTTAAAGTTAACTGAATGTCCGACAGGGTATATATAGTATATACATACATTTTCTAATGTTACCTATACTTACTTGAAGTTTTACATGTGGTGCAACTTCAATTAAGCAAAATGAACTGCTTTTTTACAACTATTACACTTTTATCAATAAAGTGCTTTATGAGCGAGTTTTAAAGCTATTTGAGCGGTAGGCAAAGCACTTTGTAAAATTATAATTATTTGAGATTTAAAAGCAATTTTAAATATTTCAGATAAAAATGTGAAAATCGATATATTTTTAAGGAAAAAATATTATTTTTTAAGGTTAAGTTAAAGACGTATCAACGAAAGTGTATTAGTATTAGGTGAAACAAATATTAAAAATGTTAAGTAATAGAATGTAATACTGCCCTTAAACAATAAATTTAAATGTGGTTAAATGCACCTATGAAAATGATAATAAGACGATTAATTTGTAGCATCATTAGTTTGCGTCGACATGGTGAAACAAGTTTGCTTTTCTGATGTAGCGCAGGTAGTACTGCATTTAACAACGTGGGGAATTATATTATTATATGTATATATTATTACATACCTACACCACAATAGTGGAGAGGGTATTATGCATTTGTGCTGATGTGTGTAACGCCTTAAAATAGTGGTCCTAGACCCACCTTAAAGTATACCGATCTACTCAGAATCACTTTCTGAGTCGAACTAACGATGTCCGTCCGGCTGGCTGGCTGGCTGGCTGTCCATGTAACCTTGTGCGCAAAGTATAGTTCGCAATTTTGGAGATAATTTGATTAAATTTTGCTCATAGGTTCTTATTGGCACAGGAACCAAGCTTATTGAAAATGGGCCGAATCGTAGGACTACGAGGGAAGATAGGGGGAAATTTCTTCCTCTCAGAAACTATCAAACCAATTTTAATGAAATTTAAAACATAGATAGATCCATATCTATAGGGACACATTAGCCATACAGTTTTTAAAAAATAGGACCACAAGGGAAGCAGAGGGCAATTTCTGCCTCTCACAAACTTTCAAACCGATTTTCATGAAGTTTATAAACATAGATAAATCCATATTTACATGGACACATAAGCATGATGTGTTTTAAAATACTGTGGTGTAGGGTAGGGTGGTCGGGCTTGACCGACCATACTTTCTTACTTGTTTTTTATTGATTTTAGTTACTAATTAGAAGTGCCTTAAACTAAAAAATATATGAATTGATTTTAAGAATCCATCATTTTTATTCTAATTTAAGAGTATATTGATCTCCTTATAATGAATTTTCTTAATGAATTTTTCATTACAATGAACAAATTTTACAAATAAAAATTCGACGCATTTATTTCAAAAGAACTTCTGTATCGCTATGTTCAAAGTAAAAAGTAAATTTGAATTATGTTATTTCTGAAAAATAATAAGAAGGAAAGAGTAGTCCAACTAAGAGTAGTGTTGACAGCAGCCCCTGTATTCAGTAAACGAAATAGTTTATGCATATTGAGATTTAATAAAATATAGCTTGCTATAACTTCGATTTAGTTTGAGATAAAATACTGATATTTTTTAAATATTAAGAAGGTATAAAGGAACACTTTTGCTTTAGTAGCTTGAAATTTTTGGTTTTTTGAGTCGTCTTAAACATCATGACTTGTTGTTCTTATTAATTGTTTGTAAAAAATTTGCACTGCTGAATGAAATGCTATTGAAACAGGTGAATTTTATTGTACAAAGACTTTTTTCTCACAATTAAACAAAAAGTTGTGTTGAACAAAGCACCAACAAAGGAATTTTTCGCATACAAAATTTAAAATCGCACCCAAAATGGTGCGAAACGCTAAGGCTAGCTTAAGGCTAAATGCGGGTTTGATCTCTATATACTACAAACAGGCCAAGTTGTGGACTTATAATTCAAAATTATATTCAAATCGTATTTTTAGATTATTTTTTTAAAATTTTTATTTCTTGCTCTTTTATGTGTACACTGTAATTTATTTTTTTTAACTAAAACTCATCTTTAACATTAAAAATCCAAAGAAAAATATGCAAAATTATTACTTTAACTGCAAAACTCTTTGCATAAATGGGACGACAGACAAAAAGAACAGGCAGCATTGGTAAATAAAGATATTAGAATAATAAAAATATTTGCAACAGTTTTTAGTACTGAAAATTGTTTAAGACATAAAAAAATAAATACGCACACTTTTACATAAAGTTATACAAAATTATACTAACTGGCATGTTGCATGAACACAAGAAAAATTTGTTGTAGTAAATATTTGCAATAAAATAAAACAGCTCAACATCCGGTTGCTTTCTTTCGTTCGCTCTTCCATTTTAATGCAATATTAAAATAGTTGAAATGATGTAACTAAGTTTATTTTTTTTATTCACAGTCCTACACATTCAGTACGTAAACACATCCCATTTTCTCCAACGTTTTTTTTCTCTATTTCACAACGGAATTTTGTACAAACCCGAGTCGTGTAGAAAAGATTTAGCATTTCTGTAAAGTGTTTTATAAAGAATATTACATATTGTAAAAAAAAAAAATTTATGAACATTTATACCCTACACCTCCATAGAAGGGGAGAGAGAGAGTATTATACGTTGGTGTAAAAAGCGGTATTCATATCACGATTTGTCAATTTTGGTACCCGTGATCCAGGTGCAGGTGGCAATTTCATAGCAAACGTTATAATAAAGTGTGGTTAAATTGTAAGGGCCGATGTTGAATGTGAACCACACCTAAACACCAAGTTTTTTTCCGAATTTTATTTGACATTTCTCTATTTCAGACTTACTCAATTTGAATATAGAGAGATGCACAATCCAACAACGTGTTAAAGTTATCCAGACTAATTATGAAAATGGGCGTTCAAATTTAATGCATATCAGCTTCAGTGATGAGGCACATTTTCACCTCAGTGGATTCGTCAAGAAGCAGAATTGCCGCATTTGGGCGAATGATAATCCAAGAGTGATTGTCGAAAAACCAGTGCACCCACAAAAAGTGACGGTGCGGTTTATGGGCTGGCGGCATCATCGGGCCGTATTTTTTCCAAAATGAGGACGGTCAGGCAGTTACTGTGAATGGTGTTCGCTATCGTGAGATGATAACGAACTTTTTATGACCCGAATTGGAAGATATGGATGTGGACGATATGTGTTTTCAGCAGGACGGTGCCACTTGCCACACAGCTAACGAAACAATGGCTCTTTTGCGCAAAAAATTCATTCAATGGCCGTGTTATCTCACGTAATGGCGATGTCAATTGGCCGCCAAGATCATGTGATTTGACACCGTTGGACTTTTTTCTTTGGGGTTATTTGAAAGAAAAGGTGTACGTCGATAAGCCAGCAACAATTCAAGAGCTAAAGGATGAGATAATTCGGCACATTAACGGCATAGAACCTCCATTATGCCTCAGGGTCATCGAAAATTTGGACCATCGGATGGAGGTGTGCCGCCGTGGTCGCGGCACCCATTTGGCCGATATTTTGTTCCATACATAATTGAGTAATACCAATATATCATAATAAAATAAAATTACAATAATTTCCTTAATAGTTTGTGTTTTATTCAAAATCAACATCGGCTCTTGAAATTTAACCACCCTTTATTTGGTAACTTTTTCGGGCCAACATGGAACATGGTTCGAGACTACCTTTAACCTCCATACAAACGACTCGCGGAATAACACTTTATTGTTCACTTCCAAAAAGCGCCGCAAAATAAGTCCCAGGTGCAATAAGTCCCAGTGCAATAAATCCCAAAAAAAATGAAATTATTCCCAAACAGAAAAAAGACATAAGTCCCAATAAAATTAGATGATTCTCAAATCAAAATTGGAACAAATCCCAACTATTGGGCGATATTTCATAATAAAATAACTCCCAAAGAAATAAATGAAATAGCTCCCAAAAACAGTCCATTGAAAAGGAATGAAATAATTAAAAGAACTCCCAGAAAAAATGGATTTATCAGGGGTGTGATGGAAATCGTAAACGCAAAACGCAAGAATTTGGAAGTTGTTTTTAATATACTTTTAATCAAATTTTTATATTTTTTTTTATAAAATTCTGTTTAATAGATAAATATTTGTATAATATTTGCCATAAAATTCTTTTATTACAGAAATCTTGTTAAAAAACGACTTGTAAAATTCTTGCGTTTTGCGTTTTCGATTTCCATCACACCCCTGTATATCTTAAAATGGTGAAAAAGGCCCGAAAAATAATGCAAAAAGTTTATTTAATATAATTTTTTGGGTTGGGGTCATATACCAGAAACTTAAAAACCCGAATTTTAAAATCATAAATTTTAAAATCAAGAAAAAACTTCTCTGGATAGCCGGCCTTCGGTTGGGGGCAGGGATTTTTTCCTTTATGGTATAACAAATTTCGACTTCGCTAATTAAGGCCGACGGCCGTTATTGCAGCGAATCTTAAGTATACGAGGCCGGCGTTTGTTATACTATAAAGAAGACAATACTTGGGATCGGAAGTTTGCCGGCTATGCAGGTGAGTTTTAGTAAGCGATTCTAAATTTTAAATTTGGGATTTTTGAAATTTGCGATTTTCTGAATCCGGTTTTGAAGTTATGTATATTTAAAACTACTTTGTATTTAAATCTTTGCATATCATGTAATTTGCAAAAAAACTAACACAAGCAAATGGAAAATGTAAACACATTTAAAGAACTGTTGCATTTAATTGAAAATTAAATAACACCCATAAAAACTTAAATTACTCCCACAAAATGAATTAAATGCATAAAAACACAACAAAATAAAGTGAAATAACTCCCAGGCAAAAAACAAAGTAACTTTCAAAATATATATATATAAAACAGGATGTGTGTATGTATGTAACGTATGGACTCAAAAACGGCTGGGCCGATTTTAAGGAAATTTTAAGGGAATCTTCAGTAAATACAGGCGGGTGAGACTGTTAAGTCTGATTTTTGATTTTCGGTCTGCGGGCGGAGGGGCGTGGCAAAATCCAATTTTCATATTGCACCACTGACATATTCATATTTTTATTTTTTTTGAAAGCCGTTGTCATGTTTATCAAAACGAAATACCAAACTCTTAAATCGGTTATGTAGTTTCGAAGACATTTACAAAAAACCTAATGATCCAATATCAAAATTTTAAAACTTTCGAAAGGTTGCATTCAAAAATCCGAGTTCTCCGTTTATTTACAAAATATTTACATCATTCGATAACACAAGATATTCCGCGCTTACTTAGGTGCAACATTGTGCAATAAGTTAAAAATAATATTATATTATCAATCGATGATAAACAACTTTGTGTACTTTTGCATTTAGGATACCTACATTTTGTGCACATTTTTGAGTTTTTTTCAAAACGCTGATTTGTTTTGCGTTAATTGTGTTCATAAGTTAAAAACAAATAAGTGAAATCAATTAGGTAAATAACTAGTGTTTTGCAAGCTCAATCGAAATCGTGTAAAACAACACTAATGTTTGCTTAGGGCCAGCACTGCGGACCATTTCATAATGAAATTACTTCTACTTTTGAATGAAATATTTTTTGGCCTAATTTGATTTTTTTCTTTTTATTGCACCTTGGACTTTTTTCCATCCAAAATACACTTTAGCTTCCAAAAATATCGCCGAAATGTTGTGGTAGAATTGCACAATGTAACTTAGCTTTCATTTAAGTACCACAATCAGCACTAAATCTTTGGGATCAAGTTGATATAAGTGTCGGGATAAAGTTCGAAACTACTTTATTTTTGCAAGAATATTGCTCCAATATAAGCCCGACAATAAGAGTCAAACCTCTTAACTTAATTAATTTCTAAGTGATAGTGCTCGCTCCTAAAAACTTAACGATTTGAAAAACCACACACACACATACTACAACAGGCGACAAAATTGTGTAAAAGCAACTTTTATGTAAATCAAATCTTACCCATTTTCTAAAAGTATTCTTCCATAAACACTCTACTGGTGTAGGGTATCTTATGGTCGAGCTTATTTTTTACTCGAATGTTTTATTGTATGATGTACGAGAAAAAAATGAATTTTGTTAAGTTTAAGTTTAAGTAAAAGTTTTTCTCTTTTTTTAAAAAAATGTTTTGCATAATGATAAATCTGCTATTAGTGAACAATAAACAGAACAATAAAGGCAGTAAACAGAAGAACTCTAGAATAAGTACAAGTTCCAGTGAGTATAATTTTGGTATGTTCTGTAAACGGGAAACGGAAATGTTAAACCTCCACTTTCTAAGAATAAACTAAAAAGGGTACGAATAACTCAAGACAAAACTATGGTTTCTCATACATACATAAATACATACATATTAACATACTTGCAGCATCAGAGAATAAAAACTTGAATGAGGAGCAAGTAAAATATGTTTGACTCAAGTTATAAGTTATTCTTTCCTAACATTTGAAATTCCTTCTTCCCAACAAGATAAAACGCAGAAATTGAAATAAGATGAATCTGGTATTTAACAACAATAGCAACAACACTATGTACAACTAGAGTGTAAAAAACTAAAGAAGATGTAAAAGGATAAGACTGAGCGATTTGTGTTTGGCATTTGCGTGCAGAAGCATAAAGAGTGAATTGTTAATAACTCAAGAACAGAATTATTAATAAAAAAAATGTAATTGAAACGTAACAAATGTTCTTTCCATTTGCGTTTTTCCATTTATTTTTTTATTAAAGATACAACAATATTTTATTCAACAGAAAAGAGCGGATTTAAAAAGATATATGCAAGTTGATTGGCTTGTGTGTTATCGGACCAACTAAATAATATTTCCATTTTTGTTTGCAAGAGATTTAACTATTTTTTTGCAATAAATTAATGGCAATTTAAAAAATTACACAAATGTTAGTGTTATGCATTATTACCAGAAAAATTAAAAACGAATCGTTTGCCATATTAATTTCTATATTTGTCGATACAATATATAGTTTCAAAGGAAATACACCAACAAATGAATTTGTAAAAGGTATATAAAAAAAACCTTTGTCTTTCAAAATTATTAGCACTCACTATTTACTATTAAAATATCCTTCACCCTTCTTTTGCAATTCTGTCATAGATTTTAGGAGTAATTTACCAAGACAATAACCGATTTGCCATTCTGTAACATTTTAAATAACACTTCATATCGTAACTCCAGCTATTTGGGTTCAATGTATAATATTTAGTTTAATAGTTAAAATATTTGACTTGTTGTCTTAAAAAAAAACAAAAAAAAAAAAAAAAAAACAAATGTTTAGTTTTAAACATGATGCAAATACAGAAGGTAGTTCAACTCTCTTCTTTTTTATACACATATATATGGGTAATTCCAAAGTGTTGAACGTGACAGTCGTACGCATCAAAAATGCAATAACATTTTAAGCAAAAAATATTTTTACGTTTTCTAATATTATAGCACTAAGAAAACACTGTTATCTATGCTAAAGTTAATGGAGGGCGCGATTCTAAGTCAAAGATAATGGCAAAAGAAGTAGAGGTTCGAACGTGAAAAAAACCAGAAGTAGTTTTTGCGGCCATGTATAAAAAGGCGTAATTCAGCGAAACCTGGCACAATTTTTTAGTCAAACTACTTTCAGAATTTAACGTAGCAATGTAACATTTAAATGTCTGGGTTTGATTCCAAAATCTTCTGTATTTTCTTTTTTTTAAACCAAAATCTGGGTGATACGTGACATTTCGAACGTGAAATTATTTTCATAATAGTTTAACTGAATAATGACAAAAAAAAAATTTACCGTTAATCCGAATAACATATTTCTCTTTGAACTCTTTCTTAGATTACAGACCATGTAAGAACATTTTTTTGGAATAATTTTTATCAAGTATCACCTCTTTTAAGAACGATAAATATTAAAGAAAACATACAATTAAACATTCTCACATATAAGAAATAACGTTTGCACATCTTTGGAGTCTGATTGTTCATCTAAGTGAACAAATTTATGGGTAAATTTATAAAATTAGTAAAATCTAAATATTTCTCTATAACAATATCGTAAAATAATCAGCTTTTAAAAACTTTTAAATTTTCGGTCACGGTGGACCTTTTGACGGAAATGCCCATATATACTAATGTTTTGACGTTCATTGAAATGTGCTGCCATAAGTGTTTCGCTTTTAATTTATTAATTGAAGTTAAAAGGTATTTAATTTAAAATTATATAAGATTGAAAACCAATCTTATTAAAAAGCTTTTATATACTTCTGTGTGTATTTCAAATTATTAATAGCTGGAGGTTTATATCTGTGGAATTTTGACAAAACATCTTAAGTCGAATTTAAAAAGTTGAAAAAAATGCTGTTAATCATTCAATCAAAAATCATGTTTGTGTACGTTTTTAAAATTTTGTATTATAAACGAAATTTTTCTTTAATTTTGGTTTATGTTATTTTTTTATAAAAATGATTTTTTCACCGAGATTTTTTTTAAAACTTTTTTGCTATCTTATCTCGACTTAAGATGTTTTGTCAAAATGCCACAGATATGTTTATTTCTTAAACAACACAAAAAGATTCACGAACTTCAATGGAGTACATATGGACTTTCACTCCCACAACAAAACGAGGTATTACAATCTTTGACTAAAATCATTGTATAATTGATTTCCTTTCCGTAAAAATGGCCAATCTTCTTCCATTTAGATTGTTTGAAAAATATTTTTATTCAATACTTCTCTCGAATTTAAGTGCAGATTACGATCTTTTTTCTGAGGAAGTTTAAATTTTTTTCGTGAACTGAGGATTCTATTTATAGGCCGAAATGAACATGATACTAAGCAGTCAAACTTATGAGCCACCATCTTCCGATGAGCAATTAATTGAATTTAAATAAGAAAAACAAATTCAAGTAAACTTTTAAATTTTTTCTTAACTGAGCTACCTAAATAAGAGCGGTAGCGTTTTTTGTATGTCAAAACTTCTCATTTGCATACAATTTATACGAAACAAACCATTAGAATGCGAATTAAAAACCACCCTGCTGATAAATCTTATTTGACAGATCGGTATGTCGGTTTGTTTTATTAAAATTGTATTTAAATAAAATTTTCATTTTTAAAAAAACGCTTGCCGCTTTTGTTTAGGTTGTTCAGTAAGCTAAATTTTTATTTTCTTAGAAGCTCAGAGAATAGCAAGAAGTTAAAAATCTTTGGGGGGAGAAATCAAGCTTTTTAAAGATGAAGAATACGTCCGTCGGCCTTGAAATGTTGACTTTAGAACTTATAAAAATTTTACTTTTGTTAAAGTTTTAACTGAAGTTTGAAATCAAGTTTACTGTGCCCCTACAAAGCCATGACATGTCAATCGATACGTAATGATTTCCAGAATTCTACAAATTAAAATCAATAAAATTGATTTATAATTGGACAATAAATGAGAAAAAATCAAATAAAATTTCATGACAGAAATGACTTCGGATTTTACAAAATTTTTTGGCGGGTATTTATTTATTTTATTTAATAAACTAATTTTCAACAAAAAAATCAGAGTTTGACGTTTTATGATATAAATTTGATGTGTGTCTGTGCTAAGGAAATTGAAATACAGTCAAATCTCGATAATTCGTACCCCGATAAATCGTAATTCCCGATTATTCGTAATAAACTGTCGGTCCCTTGAAAAAATCTCGGTAGCTAATTCGTAAAATGTCCGTACATTTTGGTCCCCTCGCTTATTCGTAATTTTTTTTTTCAAATAAAATCTTCTTCACCTCTTATAAATCGTAAGTGTTTGCTATCTAGTAAAGCCCTGCACGAATGCATTTGTTTCTTTTTCACAGTTCTGCACACCAAGTTATTGTTGTATCAAGTACTGTTTTTTTTTTTTTTTAAATCAGTTCGAATGATGAAAAACCAAATCAATGTTAAAACAGTAGTTGGTTTCAAACAACTCGGTGTTAAGTAGTAGTTTGATTTAAACAAATCAACTCAATGTATAATTTGATATATATGAAAACACAAAACACAACAATTGTATGTCTATAACACAGTTATGTACGGTCAACTTTTCAATACACACTGTGTGTGTGATCTGCCACTCAAACCTGCACACAAAACACATTTTTCTTTTTGTTTCGGCTATACCTTAGTAAGATCCCAGTAAAAAAAAATTGGGGTTTTTGAAGCACTTAAGAGAAAAAGCGCATAATCGAGCGCTTCAAAAAGAGAGCTCTTATACAGCAGTAAATGATAAGTATGAAATATATAAAAAGCTGCTTTTTTTAGTACTGACAACAAGAAGGTTTTAAAGCGAATAAAAATAAAATTATATAATGGTTTACGAAAATGATTGAAAAAGGCATTTAAACAAGTAAAAGCAAAACATTAATGAATATGTTAATATAATTAACCCTAAAAAAAGCACTTTAGGAGTTCTTTGTTTTCATGTTAAAAAAAAGCGCTTATTATCAGCAGAAAATAGTGCTCCAAACCAGAAACACCCCGTGCAAAAATCAGGCATCCCATCAGCAGGTTTGAAGCGATTTAAGGTATTAATTCATACATAAAACCTGCTCCTTTTGGATCACATTTTTTACTGGGATATTGACAATGGCGATCAATTTTACACAAACAAAATGCCTGTAGTTTTTTTGTCTTGTTATATTGTTGTAGAAGCAAGCAGTTACTGTTGTTTGATGCGATTGGTGTCATTTGGTATAGTTAGTGCGATTTGTTTGTTTCGTTGTTGTGTGAAGTATATCCCGCGCTCTTTACAATTTGTATTTGGTCGTTTATAACAAACTAATTAAAATTCATTTGCATTTGTGTGTTTATATCTTTTTTGTGCTTTATGTGTTTTTCACAACATAGTGTTTGATTCGTTAGCAAAGAGCAATCGACAATCAGCATTTAAAAAACAAACGAATGTCTTGAAACGGCATTCAAATCCATTTGTGCAGGGCTTTACTATCTACCACTTATAATTCGTAATAAAAACAACAAAAACATGGGCAGAATGATTTATCTTAAGATCTATCCGCAAATCCAAATTTATATGTGCACGATTTTAGATCTTTGTCCGATACGTGTAAAAATGGACCAGTGCCTTCCGCTGATAAGATTTCTTTAATCGGCATAAAATCAAGAATTCTATATTTATATCCACACCACAATAGTGGAGATGGTATTATGCATTTGTGCTGATGTGTGTAACGCCTTAAAATATTGGTCTTAGACCCACCTTAAAGTATACCGATCGAATCAGAATCACTTTCTGAGTCGAACTAACGATGTCCGTCCGGCTGGCTGGCTGGCAGGCTGTCCACGTGCGCAAAGTACAGGTCGCAATTTTGGAGATAATTTGATAAAACTTGGGTCATATGTTCTTATTGGCATAAGTACCAAGCCTTTTGAAAATGGGCCGAATCGTAGGACCACGAGGGAAGATAGGGGGAAATTCCTTCATATCAGAAACTATCAAACCGATTTTAATGGAATTTAAAACATAGATGGAACCATATCTTTATGGTCACAAAAGGGATGCATTTTTTTAAAAATAGGAACACGAGGGGAGATAGGGGCAATTTAACCCTCTCAAACCGATTTTCAAACAGCTATACAGTTTTTCAAAAATAAGAGCACAAGGGGAGATAGGGGGCAATTTCTGCCTCTCACAAACTTTCAAACCGATTTTAATGAAGTTTATAAACATAGATAAATCTATATTTATATGGACATATAAGCATGATGTGTTTTTTAATACTGTGGTGTAGGGTATCATGTGGTCGGGCTTGACCGACTATACTTTCTTACTTGTTTTTTTTTTTAATTCTTGTAATACTAATGGTGCCGTTATCTCCATCTCGTGGCCCTCCTAATATGTCTATAGATCCCAAATCCTTTACTTTAACTGGAAATCAAGTCCTTAATAAGAATCTAGAAATTGATTTCAATCGGACTAACCGTTTAAAAAGTCCAGAAAAATTTCCTTTTTTGTTCTTAAATCTCTTTTCAAAATTTCATTAAAATTTAGTCCTATTAAATTTTCCAAATGACATCCAGGAAATCCTTTTCCTTTCTGGTGAGTATACATTAAGTTCTTTGGAAAAAGTCTTGCAAATAAGTATGGAATTTACAAACGATATCCATTTATGTACATATATGTGACATTTTCAGTTAAAAGGCACCTATGGGCAAAAAATGAGTTTTGGAGAAAAACGATTTTAAAGTGAACAAGCTCATTTTTTTCTTATCAAATGTCTATTTTAAAGCTTACTTATGACAGAAGTAATGAAGTTAAAAAACTGAGGTTTGCTGCATTAGAAAGAGCATCCCAGGAAAAACTTTTTGATTTTTAGTAAAAGGTGGTAATTATTTCATACATTACTTGGTAAGTAGATGTCATTACAATTGTCATTATTCTGAAAACTTCAATAAGTACTTATTAGTAATGACCTCATCAACTACTTTTTACTTCTGTTATTTTCACTACTGAATATTTCCTTACTGGTAACGTACTCAATAACTACTTATTAGGTCTATTAACTAGTGATTTTTTGGCTTCTGGTAAGTTTATTGTAAGTACTTACAATTCAACTTACTAGTAGTTAAATAATAACTAGGTATTTTTTGACTTCTAGTAAGTGTATTTTGTAAGTACTGAATTCTTTGGACACCTCAAACAAAAATAAGTAGTTATTCAGCCGAAAAATAAGTAGTGTTTATTTTCTTCAACATTATTTGCTAACTTACCAGGTAAGTAAAGTTTTTGCTGGGATATAGTCTATTTTAGGAATCACCAAAAAAGTAAAAACGATTTTTTCATCCATAGGTCCCATTTATCCGTAACTGTCACATATAGATTTTGAACGTTACTTTTATCGCATTTTTGGACGTAAATTGGAATATCTTTGGGCAAGATATAAATTGTTCCTTTATATTAAGTATATAATTAATAAAAAAAAATGTTTATATCAAAGAAATTATATTTTAGCTGGATAATTTTTTTTGAGCTGGTAGCTGTACAAGACCCAAAAAAACTGGACATTCCAGGCTGTCTGGCAACCCTAGATTCCAAATTTTCTCAATATTGAAAGGCATTAATTCATATTTATCTCCATTTAATTTTTAAGTGCAAATTGACACTAACAAGTTAGAGTGCTATATTCGGCTGTTCCGAATCTTTGATACCTCCACCGACTGTTCGAATATTTCAGAAGTGATATCTATACGATGTCTATTTATTATTAATTTATCCTTATAAAAATAGACATCAGCATTAAAATGGGTTGCGGGTTAGACCAATATTAAATAATTGAACCCATGGTAAATTTCAGACCCATCATCCCAAAATTTTGCAGTGTGACTTCTAGTATTAAAAAGCATAAATTAGAATAAATTTCAATTTCAATTTGCAGTGAATTTTAGAAGGCTGCTTAACATGGGATCTAAGGTCAATTATGGGCCGTATATCACAAAATTGAATGACATTTTTTGTGGCCATATGAAGCTGAGTTTAAAGCCATTAGCGCAATATCTATATCTGCTACGGCTTTAGGCGTATTTAATTAATTTACCAGAGTGGGCTTTATATGTGGCCTATAGTAAATAATAGACCGATCATCACGAAATTTATAAGTGTGATTTCTAGTCATATACAACTGTGAAGTGTTAAGTTTTATTCTAAAAGCATTATTTATTACGGTTAAGGCAAAATAAACTGTTTTCCGGAACTATGGTTTATATGGGGCCTAGGGTAAATTATGGACGGATCCTCAGGAATTTTTACAGCGTGATTTCCAGTCGAATAAAATGAAATTTTGCAAAATCTTATGTCATTCCGTGCATTGTTCCACCATTTATGAGTTTCTGTAACAAAATTATAAATTTTTTTAAGGTGGTGGTTCCACATTTTGATTCATAGCGCTGATCCTACTGAGCCGATTTTGCTGGATTTCAATCGCAAACTTCTTAGGATAACTACAAGCAATTTGACGCTATTGTTCATTTCTTTTGAGTTTTTCGAAAGTGAGCATTTTTTCAACAGACGGTCATGGCTAAATCGACTTAGAATTACTCAAGGATCCGGAAAATATACTTTATGGGGTCTGAGATGAAGAATAAAAAAGTTTCACACGGAATAAAAAACAACTAATCGTGGGGGAGGGTATACAAATGCTGGTTGAATATTTATTAACACACAGCTTCGGATATCATTTGGAAAAAACTGTATGATTTTTTGTTTATCAAAAGAAATTACCAAATTAAATTGCTTTTCCATTCTAAAGAATGTTAATAAAATAACAGGACAAATATTTTTTTTTTTATAAATATAATTGCAAATTTTATGTTTTAATATTGATACTCGACCAAATTTTACCTTATTATTAAAATTTCGGAAATATGTTCGATATACATATTCTACAGTTAAGTGTTTCAATCGATAATGTGCAAAACATGTCACTTAGAAATATAAATATTCCTGAAGGGTGACTAGTTTAAAATATAATGTATGTGAAATAATGTTCCTCTTGGATCCATTGTAATTAGTAATTACCAAAAAAGTCATATATAGAGATTGTATACACGCGGAGAAAACACATTTTTCGATATGGTCACCGCCAATAAATCTACTTTTCAAGTGCAACAATCAAATTAAGAAAATCAAAAAGGACTTCAAAAAATGAATCTTGTTAATATCTCAGCTATTTATAAGCCGATATTTCTTAGCTTGAATTCTTGATTATATTTGCGATTAAAATATATAACTTTCGAGTTTTTCCCATTTCAAAAATAACACGGATAGACAGTAATCATACTTTATAGGCTCTAAGATCGATATCTTAGAAAAAGCAAACTGAACGACAAACTCATATGTATGTCTACACCTGCGGTGTACGATATAAAAATCTATTCTAAAATGGTAGTCCTGAAAAAAAATTACCAAATTAACTTGTGCTGAAAAAGAAAAATGTTTAAATCTTAACAAACATTTCATATACCGTCGCTTTTTTTTATCATTTATAGTAGTTTGGCTCCTTTAATTGCATCTGGAAAATTATTTAACTTACCTAAAAAGAGAAAAATAAAACAAATTTATTTAAATTAGAAAATAGAAAACTTTTTAATTAAATCTTATTAAATAAATATTTGATAAATGAGTTTCATTTTAATTTAACACTACACTTGAAGAAAGAAAAAAACACCACTTTAAAAAGATAATTGAGTAAAAGTTATTGAAAATAAATTAATAAAAAATTTATACACAAAGTGCCTTGCAAAGTTAGCGAGAGCCTTGAGCAGCCAATAGCATGTATATGGAGTTGATGGAGCAACATTGGCTCCAGCACTAGTCGAAATAAAGTTGCTGTATTTGCACAAAATTTAAGTTGCCAGGAGAGAAAAAAAACTTTTGAAAGCATAACAGCAATTAACACAAGTAAACTTAAGGTGATGCCAATAACACATTTGATAAGCCTTAAGTTAAATGACTAAAACGTAACGACTAAAAAACTAAAATCGTAACAAGATTTAAAAATACAACTATGCTACCTATACAAATGCGAAATTTTTAGATCCGTCAAAATGTATATCTAAAACAATGTCTGGAATATATTTAAGTTTCAAATTTATTACTGGTTAAAAGATACAAAATCGCAAAATAGCCATTGAAATTTAGATGCTTTTATAGTCAATATAATGCCAACACTAAATTATAAAATCCAAAGAACAAGACAAGTTTTTGAAGAATTAAACAACATTATAAGAGGAATTTCTCTCTGCTCACAGCAACACCAAAGGAACTATCAAATGAAGGAATAAACTATGTTTAACTAAAAAGGTGCAAGAATGAATTTGCTGGCATATTAAATATGCAAAATATAGCACGTGCAACAAATTAAAGCTTGAAGCCATAAGGCAAGTAAAAAGCAGAGGACATATTACAGGAGCAGCATTAGAAAAAGAAACAAAATTATGTGGATAATTGGTGAACAGGATGTATGTATTTTGCATTAATAATAAATAAGTTATAATTTGGCGCAGAAATAAAAATTAAATACAAAAATATTAAAGAAACGAGTCAACGTAATTTTATTTTATTTTCTTGAAAAATGTCATTAAGTTTTCTAGTTTCCGGACGTTTTCAATCACCATTAAAGTATGCAAAATTCTTTATATTCAGAATTTTCTTACAGAAAAATAAATTATATTATATTGGACTTTTATCTGGACACAGTTTCGTTTTGATATTCATAATGATACACAATTTTGAACCTTTAGAACCTAATGTAATTTCTATGGGTCGTTGAGGTAAAGCGTTTTTTCTGCTGCTCTTTTTTGTTGGCTGATTTTAGTTTTCAATATTTTTAATAAATTTATGTTTTACTTTAGAAGACTGTCTTTAAGACTGAAACATTAAGAATTATCAAAGAATTTGGTTAAGGCAGAACTTCGAACGTTTAACAAACCCAAACTCCGTATGAGATGTAAAAACACTCGAGTTTTATACCTAAAGCTGCAAGAAGTTTGTTGAATGCAGCAGAACTAATGGCAAGTCGTTTTTATTTTATTGTTAAAAATAAAAACTGGAAAATAGAACTAAACTTGTATAATTATATTGTTATGTTTTTTAGAAAACTCTAAACGGGCTTATTAAGGTCTTGTGTTTTATGAAAATAAAAAGATTATAACATAATTTTTTCTTCCGACGTTTCGTTGGAGATTCTCAACATCTTCAGGGAGATATTTTTATTGATCTGGTAACCATAAACAATAGAAAAACAATAATTTAATAAAAACCACAACAATATAGTTTCACAGGAATAATATAACTTACATACCTATAATCTTTTCGTCAATTGTTTTAATTTTACGTTAATTAACAAATTCAGTTTTATACACACAACATAAAACATAAATTTTTTATTAACAACACAAATGAAAACAAACTATTACTATTAAAAAATTAATGTTAAATTATAAAATTTTTGTCAAACTATATCACAGATGGTAATTATTAAACTAAAATATTGCAATTGTATATATTGCATTGGTGTTATTTTTGTCCTCTTTGTTGACACAGGGGATATAAGAGCTTATCTACCACGTTTGTCTTCGTACACTTTCGCCGGCAAATTTGTTAACTCTTTCTTATCTTAGCAAAAAAAGTCTTAATGAAAATCCATTTTATTTATTTAGATCTGTAAGTGCTGACTCAGGCGCATCGGGTTAGGCTGGTCGCTGTTTAATTAATTTTCTTTTGAATCTGCGATTATGTTCATACACAAACTCTCTGTTTCGTCAACTTTTGTTTTCTTTATCTTAAACTCATAAAATAAAATAAAAATCAGATTAACCAGTGCGGCCAAGTCTGCACATCTTTCCATTTTCTTTTCCCATCTCTTCTTAATACTCAAGACTTAATACGTGTGAATCAGCACTTTCAGTTACTATAGTAAGCACTTTCACTATAGTGAAGCTGCCATCAATTTGTTACTGAATCCTACGTATTATTGTTTTAATAAATCTTGATTTAATCGATCTGTTAAGAATTTCGCGAAAAATTTTAAAAACAATTTGAACTTATGCTCGAAAACTAAAACAAATTTTGACAATGAATATTAATAAAACAAACACTTATTTTTAGCTGCACCGCTTAATGATTAAAATTTATAATCAATTCCCGAAATTAAAAAAAAAAATCCGGAAACTGCAAAATTTTCCAGGGAATTTTCGTAACATTTTTCCCTCGTAGAAACTTTTGTTCATGAAAGACTGAGTAAAATTTTATACATTTTCCAACCAGCTAGTTTGCTGCCAATAATATATGCAGATTAAGGGCATAACTTTTTGCAAATATCAAAAAAATAGCCGCAAAGCCGTGTGGGGCATGGAAAAATTTTAAAAATATTGTGTCACTTTTCCTCTATCGTGAAAAAAGTTTCCGCACCGAAAGCGTTGAAGTTTTGAATATATATGTAGGATCCCTTCTTGATCCGTTCGGATCCACTTCTACACATATATATATATATATATATATATATATAGATGTATATTTTTATTAAAACGGTTACTATTGTCTTAAATTATTTTTTATCCAAATTTTGATATTTTAATCAGGCTAAAGTTCATTGAATTTAATTTTTATTTAATTATTTTTTATAAAGAAATGTTGTAAAAATTCCTTTCTTAAAGCACTGGGTAAGAGGGCCGTCTAAAATTAAAGATCATCAGCGCAGATCATTGCGCCGAGCGTGCGATTTAGGTGGTGCAGGATATATATCCACTGTGTTAAGCCACATTAAACTTTAACGCACATTGAACTTAAGCCTGTATTTCAAAATTTCTAGTCTTTTTCGCTTATTTAACCTTTCAAAATACATATTTTAACCTAAATGTATGTATGTGTTTGTACAATATTTAAAAACTCATAATTTTTAAAAAGTAAACATTTAAGGCACTTACGAAATCGCTTTCGGTGCGTAAACTTTTTTTCATCAATCAAGCTAAAAAACTGTTTTTTATTATTAGAGCAACATTCCCCTCATGGTACTGTAGTGGTATTTTGCACTCCAAAAAGTTATAGCCCTAAAGTACATATTTTTCTAACACAGTATTGATTTCTTATTTTTTATGAAAATCCATTTGAAAAGTTGTAGCTTAAATGAAATAAAAGTACAAACGGCCGAAAAAACACTCTATCAAAGAAAATAAAAAACAACACACTCTCACAGCAAACAGTCCTTTATGTACTCCACCGTATGCCCGCACAAAAGGCTGAAAAATACAAAACAAAAGTTCACAAATATTTGTGTGATTACTTTGTTCGTCAGGGCCTTACACGAAACCAACAATGTTTGTTGGTATAAAAAGTTTGGTGTTCATGTTTTGTATTAACGTAGTGATGATCCTTACGAAGGAAGAAACATACTTAGTCATTTTGGAAAATATTTTGTTATTTTGCCATGTTTTGATAACTATTCGCTGCTTACGATTTTAAAATGCCACCTGCTACTATTAAGTTGTATCAACCACATGCACCCAAACAATCCAATACCAATCCATGCATGCATACATACTCTTACATACATTCACATACAAATGTTTGTATAATACCCCAAAAATCAATCAACCAAAGATGGAGAGGACATTATGATACGTTTGTGCCAGAGAAAATTGGTGTATATCGAAAATATTGGGAATTAGTCTAAAGTTATTCATACCCCCCATACAAAATTCTTTACGGAATACAGTTTTGTGACAATAAACCACTGTTACCCTGCAAATGATAGGACTCCTCCAAACACGCGTATAAAATGTAGCCCACAAGGGACTAGGACTAGTACAAAAGTAACCCAAAAGTATGGAAAAAAACATGGTACATTTAACATTGCGATGCCCTAGGGCAGGACCGTATGACCCAGCTTTGGATTACAAAGGAGTTGTCTTAAAACTACTCTATGGTATACTTAAGAGGATTAGTTTTGAAGTCGTTTAAAAACGAAAACATGTCGTAAAAAAACGAAGACATGTCGTCTCACTACAAACACTTTTTAACAATGACATTGTCCATGCTTGCGTTACATTGGAGTAGTCCATTTGATAAAAATGGAACAGGTAGTCCAAATTTACATTAAATTTGGCCCAAAAATTGAATTAATCAGTATATAAAATTTTATTGGTATCTATACATTTGACCATTGATTCGACTTCCTTAAATAGCATTTAAAGCTATAACTTCCTTTGAAATGTTGCTACAAATATAAAATTTAAAACAGCTACTTTGTGAATTTTATTCTGGTACATCCAGATTTAATCATTGGTAGCATATAAACCCCCTTCCTGAAGACGTTGTAAACCAAAATAGCTCATAAAGTTATAGATATCTAAATAAAATTCGGCACTACAAAATCTGATTTATAAATCTTTGTTAATATGTGAGTCCCAATTAGGGTACACTCTCGAAGCTTTGTCTGTAAATATTGAAGTGCAGGGTATTATATAGTCAGGCTTGACCGACTATATCTTTTAACTTGTATCAATTTTTTTTGTAACTTCCTACAAACGCACAGTGGGAAATTGCGGCCAAAACCTTATTGCTTTGTTATTTATTTTCGTAAAGCAATAAAACTTAGTACGTACGTGAAGCAGCTGAAGTTCAATGTACCAAAGTTTTAAAATATTTGCCCTGGCCTTATGCAGTACTGAACATTGTGCCGCCATTTGTTGACCAATATAAAGGATATATTTGAATATATATCATTGTAAATGTTCAGCTATATTTCTCAGTGATTCTAAAAGCTGTCGCAATATCTCTTTTAATTTTTTTTTTAATAAACCAATCTTTTTTGGTTTTGTTTATCTAAATTTTAATTAATTCATAGATAAAAATATTAATAAAAAATGCTCAATATTTTTTAAATTTTGGAATCTCAAAGAAATAACTTTTTTCAATATTTTTGAGACTTGTTCGATGTTTCCAATAATTACTGTTACTATTAATTTTTTTTGTTTTTATGTGCTGTTTATTAAAAATCACTTTTACAAGGCTCTTAAATCAATTATGAAGTTGAAAGTGCTTTCTATAATTTTGTCTGTCACTGTACGATTTCGTTTTTTCACTTTTATATTGCTGGTAAAATGCTGAAATTCTGACAATTTTCTAAATGACGCACAGAGGAGTATTTGGCCTGAAAAGCTGGCCAAAATTATTAAACGTGTTTTTTGAATTAAAAGTTTTAGTTTTTTGATAGTTTTAGGTGTAGTATGATATAAAAAGTCTAGTGGAAGATTTTGAAAAAATTACACTGCGCAACAAAAGTACACTGCGCAACAAAAAAATTTTTCTCTACCCTAGAAATAAAAGTATGTGGATTATATGGATTTTGATGCCCTTAATTCAAATCTGTTTTCCGTTTTTCTCTAGTACGTAAGGATTTTCTTTTGAAGGCGTGGCATACTTCACCCCCTAAATCGTTGGGTTGCCTTATATGTATATTTTGCTATAACTTGAAAACGTGTTCTCCGATTTTAATAGTAGGAGGATCAGAAGATGCACCGGAAAATTCTTAAACTAACCATACACATTTATTTTATATCTATTACTATTTTGGAGTTATTAAAAATTTAATGGCGAAAAAAAAAATTTACATACAAAATGCGTCAAATTTTTTGTTTTCAACATGCAATAAAAAAATTTAAGAACCAAAAAGTTTAAATTTTTAAGATTTTTCTAAAAGCCACATTCCTTAAGCTTCGTACAGACGATGGTCAGATCTTACAATACTGTAAGCAGGCGTTGCCAACAGCAAAATTTTTCTGGTCCATTGTCAGATGCATTAATTTTTCACATCTGCAAATACAAATGAGCTTACAATGTTCACACAGTTGTAAGACATTTTAGCCAATTTTAATGCAATTTAAGCAACGCTGCTTACCAATATTGTAAGATCTGACCATCGTCTGTACGAAGCTTAAGGTATTAAGTTGGTATAAAAATAAATAAGTCAATTAACAAATGTTGATTTTAAAGGTTTAAACTCATTCTTGACAGACTGTATGTACATTAGGGCGGGTCGATTTGTATGGATGAAAAAAAAAAAATTAAAAATCGTATAGCAAAAACGTAATCTACATAAAATTCTAAGAAAATTCTCCGAAGAAACCATGGGTCTGAAATAAAATCCTAATCCGCGCCTCTCGACTTGAAAATTTTTTACTTGGGTGAACATTTTTTTTTAATGTAAAAAAAATTTGAGTTGTTAAAAAAATATAAAGTCTAAAAGAACTACCTTACTAAACAATTTTATTCAAAAAATTCGATTTCTTTTTGGAAAAAGCTATTTTTTCAAAAAAAAAAAATTTTTATGGGGATGTGTGGGACATTCCCTTAAAACTATTATGGATAATTAAGAATTTTTGCAATTTATAATTACATATAGGCAGGTATTAATATCGTGAAGTGTTAAAAATGATGTGAATAACAGTTGAAATCAATAATTCAAAATATATAAAAGTTTATGACGATATAAAGGTATTAGAAAAAGTGCCCGATGAGCAAAAATAGACGAAATGTGAAAATTTAAAAAAATCGTCAAAAATAATGGCGCAAACTTGCGCACACTTTTTTTTTGGTTTCTAAAATAAGAGATTCCAAATTTTATTGTGGTATCAAACATAATTCTTAGACATGCTAACCTCACCTTTAAAAACCTCTTCTTTTCCTTTTTTTGCAAAAAAAGTGTATAATTTGTTTTTTTTAGCTTTTGAACGAATTGTTTCAACATATTTTAAATTTTTTTTCTGTTTTAAATAACTTTTGATCAAACCTTTCAGCGAAAAAAAAATCTTTGTTAAACCTTTATTCGTTTAGCCGCAAAAAAGTCATCAAAATTTACAATATAATGTAAAATACTGTTGTCTGTCGAGCTGCGTACTTAGATTTCTTAAAATTCAGTTTTGTATTTTTGGCCAGCTTTTCAGGCCAAATACTCCTCTGTGTGACGTTGAAAACTATACTCTTGCCTTGACAAACAAATTCAAAGTTTAATGTTCAACTTTAGCTAATATGAATTTAGGTCGAAACTTAAAGGCTTATAACTTTTTTGAATTTCGCCTTAAAGTAAGAAAGAAAGAAATTGTTGGATTTTAAAAATATTTTTCCCGAAAGCTTTTTTTTTATCAATTCCCGGAACCAAATCTATAGTATGAAAACTTTTTCACTCAAGTACAAAGAACATTTTTAAAAGCTGCTATTAAAATATTTTTTTTCTATACAAAAATTGTGAATTGAGTTAGTATGTAGTATGTTTGTATGTAGAGAAATTTGTTTGCTTTTTATAATTTATAGATTTGTATATTTTTATGTGCATTTATGTGTGCGCATGTATTAAGTTTGTTGTAAGCATATGTGTAAGTAACGCCATACAAACATATAAAAGTATATGGTCTATAATATGGTAATGGTCCTTACATTCAGAATCCATTTATTTTGTTTTTCGTTTGATTGTGTGTATGTAATTTCATTGTTTTCGCAATGATTTTTACGATAATGTCAGCACTTGTATTCGTCTCGTTAGGCAAATTGATAGACGATGAAGATGTAGACATGTACTTATTTGTGATTTAAATATCATATGTAGTACATTTGCAAAAGAACACTTAAGTATGCCAGTGCAAATTTTTTGCACAACCAAAAATTTTCGTGTGTGTTAATCAATATACAAATGCATACATGTAACCAAATCAGGAATTATTACAGATTTATATTTAAGAAATATAAATAAATGGATATAATATTTTGGTTTATCTATATATCGTCAGCTCATTTTGATGAAATTTTCAGGGAACCTTCAGAATATTCAGGCGGGTGACACTGTGAAGTCTGATTTTTGATTTTCGGTCTGCTGGCGGAGGGGCGTGGCAAAATCCAATTTTCATATTGCACCACCAATGACATCTATATTATTTGGTCGATTTTTTCTTTAAAATGATCGCCATGGTCCAACTTAGATTTATACGAAAAGAAAATTTTGCCCCTTTTTCGAATTACCTTAAATAAGAAAGCGGCTCCATCGACTTGACAAATTTTTCTTTCAAACGTTCGTATCTTTTTAAAGGATTTTAAAAATCGAACGCAAACATTTTTCCTAATTTGGACAGGACAACGTCTGTCGGGTCAGCTAGTATATTCTAAAAATTAATTAAGCCGAACAAATAATCTTTACCCAATAAGCAATTTTGCTGGAATTAAAGTATAAGTCAAGTGTAATTACGGTGCATTTTTTTCCAATTTTCAGCCTTGAATTATACTTGAATTACACTGTGATTCAATAGCATACTTGAGCTAAATGGATACTGGAAATCCGGTCGAACATAACATTGTAAATACAGTGTAATTCAAGCGTTGAATTATTGTGAAATTCCAGTCTCAAACACGTAATTATTAAACTTAAATTCAACTATTGAAGGCAAGTATATCAACCCAATAAAACCAATATAAATTAATATTAATAAATATTTTACATAGAAAAAATGGCGTATAAAATAATTGATCATCCTAGAGTTTGGTGGTTTTTTCACATTCTACTAGCACTTATGTATATAAAAATGTGATACCATTTAAAAAAAGTTTAAAAGGACTTAACGATGTTGCAATTTATTGGTATGAGAGTAGTATAAAATGGTATCAAAAATAATAACGCAAATGGCACCATTAGATTAACCTTAAAATTTGTTTCTTAATACCACATACGTTTTTTGAGACCTCGCTTCATTTGATTTTAGTCTAAGGAAGCAAAAAATCCTTCTCCTCCCTTTAAGCACGCAGAAATATTGAAAAATATTTTATTTTGATAGCTTAAGCAATAAATACATAAGTAAAAAAAAAAAAATTTCAATAATTTTTGTATGAACTAGAATTTTACCTGAAAACAGAGCATAAATTCCAGCAATATATAAGGCTTGAATTTTTAAAATTTGAGTGCTTGTTGGGTAAGCTATATATATAAAAGAGGATGTGTGTATGTTTGTATGTATATATATAGCGTATGGACTATGAAGTTTTCAGGGAATCTTAAGAATATTCAGGCGGGTGACACTGTGAAGTCTGATTTTTTTTGAAAGCTGTTGTCATGTTTTTTAAAACGAGATATCAAACTCTTAAATCGGTTATGTAGTTCCGAAGATATTTAAAAAAAACCTTTTTAATAGATCCAATATCAAAAATTTAAAACTTCCGAAATGGTCCCTACAAAAAACATTGTCTATCCGCTGGCCTTAAGATAATGTAATAAATAAATATAATTTCCCATTTACCTTAAATACATGCGTTTCTTTTTTGATTGAGCCCATATCTACACCATATGTAAGTTATTCTGTAAAAAACTGTATGATATGTATTCCATGGATTTTTGATTAAAGGCCGTAAATTTCGTTAAAAGCTCAATTTAAATCGTGTAGTAATACAACACTAATGTTTGCTTAAGGACCGGGTTATCTAGTAATTAATAATAACAAAGGTTTACTAAAATACACAATTAACTAAATAAATTAAGAATTTAAAAAGTGACTACCATGTTTACATGTTTACTTATTTATCCTTAAAATTTTACATTCACAATAGAACAACAGATAAGGCAATAATAAAAGACGATGTTTTTCATTACAAAAAAATTAATGAAAGAAAAAGAGAAAAGTATGGAGAAGTATTTGCTGCTGTAAATTTACTTTGCAGTAAGTTCCACCTTTTAATAACTACGCAAAACATAAAAGCTTGATTTCTTTTAACTGCGATCTGTAGTTCTTCTTGAAATTTGAAAATTTTCAGAATAACAAAAATGTCTTTAAAAAATTGTCAAAAAACAATAAAAACCTATCATGACAGGGTTGTATTTTCCTATGACGAATCTTATATACACCTTATTATTGTGCGATAAGAACAGAAAGCCGTATAAATACCGTTCTTAAGATATTAATAAATCTATTTTATGCCACTCCCACTTCACCCATCTCGCCCACTTTTTGTTGGATGTTGTGTATTGAGATGCACAAAAATCTGTATTGTCTTTGTACGGGAAGTGCGATGCCCACTTCTCCAATTCTGCCCAAATTTTTAGAGAAGTAATGTATTAAAAGCCCAGCCTTTCAATTTTCAATTCACACCATTTGGATCAGACAACACATGTCACTATTAAGAAAACTGAGTAAAGCGATATTCAATACATGTATTGCATGAATGTTATTAATGATTCACAAAAGCAACGAATGTTGTGAATGGTTTAAGTAAATAAAATGTAAAATGTAAATGTTGAATAAAATGTAAAAACATTTATTTCAATGATGGGTTTAGTTCGCAGGTATTTGTTAACAAGTCTATAAGCCTTTTCTTACTATTTAAACAATATAACTAACTGTTAACATATTTTATGTACATAAATACTTCATATAATTACTAGCTGTTAAGCCTGCCCCTGCCAGTTAGAAAGAAAAACTACTTTAAGGTTAGCCCCAACGTCAGTACCATATGCTTGGCAATTCTTAGCTTCATAAGTCTTGAGAGGACTTAGCTGAAACGTAAAACCACACAGTTTTGCTACATCCCTTCTCCACTCAATTCTCCGCCCGTTGTCCAAAAATCTTAGATCCGACTATGTCAGGTTATGCTTCATTGTTAGGACTTTATGCTAGGCAAAATTTAAAAAACAGAATTTTGGCACGCCCCTTTTTTCTATAAATTCTCCGCCCGCAGGCTAAAATCAATCCGCCTGCGTTAGGATTTGTCCTAGCTGTTTTACTATATGCATGCCAATCTTCAACTTTCCCATCAGTGGGCTTCAAAAAGCTCTGGATAACCAAAAAAAGAAGAGGAATACACAAATTAGATTGTTGATAAAAACGTTATTAGTGTTTGTTGGAATGCAAAATTTTCAAGAAATATGTATTTAAATACGGCGCATCATAATCAATCCAAAAGCCGAATTTGATTTTTTTGTAACTTAGGGCTCTTTTGAAATCTTATGATGATATGCATATAAATTATTTTAAAAAAGTTTGGAATTTTTTTACAATTTGGGTGTTAAATAAAATGTCAAACGCCCTTTTATGTGTAAAACTATGTATGTATTTGTTTTCAAATATCAAGATGAGAAGTAAATAAAATAAAGCTTTGAAAATGTTTATCCTTATTATCCTTCAGGATTTTAGAGAACACATTTTTATGAGCTACACATACTTATTTATAAATAAGTTTAATTTAACTTTAAACAAAAGTTTAAAGATGTGTGCTTTACGTAGGTAAATTTTCTTTAGAAAATTTTCTGTTTAACAGTTTACAAAAAAAAAAAAAAAAAATAATTTTATTTCTTAAAAAGTACTCATTCATCTTCTTCGTATTGTTTATTCACACAAACTGATTAAGTATAAACTTAAGACAGAGCTAAAGGAATGTGTTTAAGTAACGTAAGAAATAAATTTACCAATACACACATAAAATGTTTGTGTGCCAGTTTTCATTAATAGAACGTTCTATGCTACAATAAATTTTTTAAATCAGGAAACAGTTAGCATTGTATTTACAAAGACAAACGGAAGATAAAACAGAAAAAATTAAGGAAACACACAGAATTCAAATAAGAAGAAAAACAAAATAAAGGAAACGAGAAAAGAAGCACAGCTACAGCAAATAAATTTTTGGCGAGGGAAAGCAGTTTTACAGTGGTATCATTACCAAAGCTATTTTGCCTCTTAGTCACTTCTACAGTACATGGCAACTTTAGTACTTTCCAACTCCAACCGCTACTATTACTATATTGTATGTGTGTGTGAATAGTCATCATTGTAAAGAGATAAGTGTAATGGCTAGAGAAGTGATGCTGGGAAAAGCAGAAATGAGTCAAGAGTTGAATATTGTCGCATTATGTCCAATTACTGTCGCAATTATGAACAGAGTTTACGTACAAATTGTCACATTTTGCGTATGACAGCATAACAGACAGATATACATACTTAAACACATTGTCGTGCAAGACGGACACTTGGATAGATAGACAGTATGAATGAACAACACAGACTGGCAGTGAGTTTGGTTTCAACGGAGCACTGTGAACGAACAGATACCCACATGCACAAATGCAATACTCTCACAAAAAGCACAACGCACAAATAAATGTAAAAAAAATTAAAATGAAAAAAATATATATCGAGCAGTCGTTGTATTGAAAATTATAAAACATCGGGCATGTGTCATTCAGATAAACAAAACGAACAAAAATAGACAAAAGAACAAACAAATTTGTTGCTTAGAATTCAATGTTCGTCACTTGAACTAGAGATGTAATTGACACCGATATATCGGAGATAATTTAAGGTTTGCCGATATATAAGTATCGGCGAAACTTCTTATTTTTTTTTTATGTTTTTGAATAAACAATTTTGTTTTCAATGCTGATTTATTTTTTGCATAACAACTTAAAAAAATAAAACCTCAAACAGCAGAGCATATAATCAAAAGAGCATAATGAAATTCCTTCTTTAAATTCTTAGCCGTGTTGCTTTGAGCCATAGCGCAAAGGATTATTTCGGCCAAAACTTCAGAGCAATGGACTAAAAAAAAAAAATTATCGATGCAATATTAAAAAGTTATTTAAATTATCTAGCCGTAAAAAATTGCTAGATTTTATCTGGCCGGAAGATCTAACCATTTTTTTTCATTTAGCTATTTTTTTATTTTAATTTTTGTAATATTTTTTTAGACAATTTTTTTGCATGTTTTTTGAAATGTGCTGTTATTACTTTGATGTTGATTTACCTTTGATACTTTAAAATGCAACAATGTCAGTCACCTCAATTCAAAGGCATACTTTTTTTACATTTGTGTAGTCTTGCAAACCATTTAAAAGTCAATTGATTCAGTGAAGCAGGATATAGTGGACAAGATAACCCGAAAAAACCAATGAATAAAATAAGAATTGTTCATGGTATCCTAATTGTTACAGATTATAATCAGTTTCTTCAAAGAGAGATGATTGTTCAAATTAAAGCGATCTTTAAAATTTAATGGTTTCGTCATAAACATGTTACTAATAATGCGAAAGGACAAGATGATGAACAAATCTGAAAACCTCTTTATTTTTCTTTTGTGTAAAACGCATTAAATAAAAAAAAAAGTAGTTACTGTTAACTTTTATGTAATTAATGCAAGTTTTTGTTAAGTTTTGATTATACTGCCCACTGTAACGTATATAGAACAGCCCCCAAAACCGATTATATGCGAAAGAACATTTTTTTTTTTTGTTAAAATAGGTTCATTAATTAAGGTTTGCTGTTCAAAATGTCGTTGATTTATAGACCAGACCGCTGTGGGCAATAATGGATTAAATTTTTTTGTTTTTGGGTTAAATAATGCAGTTGTTAACCTTTTTACAAATCTAGCCATTTTTAGTTTAAATTCTAACCCTTATTTGAACTGTTGAGTTGGAAACCTTGTCTAAAACTGCCGTCAAACAAACAAGTTCTCCCAGTTTTTTTTTTGATAAAATTTGCGAAGTAAAATTATCAGTAGGTAACAGTACAAATCTTGCAATACAAGAATATTATATTTTCTGGAAAAAAGCTAGCATACCTGCCAAATCCTAGCCCAATTGTGTAAAAAAATTAACGAATTCATATCAATATTAAAGGGATATTTAAAAAGATGCAAACAAATCTCAGGATATTTTTGTTAGCAGGTGGAATATGTTCAAAAATGATTAAAATAGCATATTTGATATTGCCCCAGCAAACGCTCAAATAATGAAACGGCCCAATAAAAAATTGTGCTTCGAGCGAAGCAGGTTTGTAAGGGAGAAATGTAAGAGTTTCGCTTACCATTGCGCTCACGGAAGACATGAATTTTATATGGCGAGTTCCCACTTTGAAGCAATACATTTTTGACACATAAAGCGCATTATTCAGCGCATAAAAAAATTGTTGGACGTAACGAACAGCTTTACACACTGAATGTTTTTTTTACAGTTATTTTTTAGTATTCTCCCTTACAAACCTGCTTCGTAGTAAGGGAATGCCGTAGCACTTGAAATTTTTTTTTTTTTTTAAAAAATTGTTGAGAGTTATTTCACTTACTTTACTGCATTTCTGTATGTCTTATTGCGTAGCGCATAATTGTGCGCTTATATTTTTTAAATGTACCATTAGTGCTTCGCAAAATGATGAAACTTTTTATTGGGGGGATGCAGATAAACAATTTTTACAGTGTCGGAGAAAAAGGAGCGCCTAGGTTGTTTAGGTGGAGTTCACATGCAGCGTACTAAAAAGGAGGACAGCGCAAAATATGTAACATTAGCAGAGGATTGTTGGCTTAAAAAGCATTTATCTTCTTGTCTAATTTCAGCAGCAGCAACCAACTCAAACGAATATTCAAGCAGTTCAGATGAGGATAGTTATATCTTGTCTATGAATCTATGTACCAATCCAGAATCCCTACCATTACAACCACAACTAGCGACGTCAATTATGCATAAGGGATTAAGTCGTTATTATTGAGGCAACTATCGATACTCTTAGGTACACAAATAAATTTCCCATCAATAAGTCATCTGTTCAACGTTTTCGTACACAAACACGAAGTGAATGGGCTTAAAGTATAAAATTGGATATCAAAAATAACATTCCAAAAGTTGTTACTCTACACTGTCCCGATATCTTAAAAGTCCGAACTAATAGATATTCTTAAAAAACGCAGTTGTTTTTTGAATAATTCTATCCTTGAGGAAAACACTAATTAATATATAAAAATGAAAAATCGTATAGCAAAAACGTAATCTGCATAAAATTTTAAGAAAATTCTCCGAAGAAACATGGGTTTAAAATCAAATCCTAGTCCCCGCCTCTCTAATTGAAATTTTTTTTACTTGGGTGACATTTTTTTTTTAATATAAAAAAATTGTGAGTTAAGGTTTCTCCGCAAAACTTGAGAACTCTTTGTTTATCTATGTATATAAAAATGTTTGTGCCGTGTATGTGATCCTAAAACTCAAGGACCAATTGACACCAAACTTGGAGAATAAATTTTAGTAGGGAGGCTAAATATCCCAATAGGTGGCACTGTTGTCGTGATTATGACCCGATAGATAGCGATGGAATCAAATTATTAACAGAATTCTCAAATATTTAATTTTCCCGAACAGCGCCGGAAAAACAGCTAGTTAAAAATAAAAATCCAATTAATATTAAGCATTAATTATTTCTAATACTTTTTTTTAGCCTCAAGGAAGGCTAAAAAACAGGACGAAATCGAGAAAACTATAAAAGACTGGCAAAGAAGATGGGACAATTTACCCAAAGGTCACAAGACTTTTAAAATAATTCCCCAGATTGATGTGTGCACGTAGAGAAAAAACATGTTTAAATATGGTCACCTCCAACTAAACTATTTTCAAAGAAAATTTTAAACATATTATTGTTAATATAACCATACTTTTGTCAGCGACAACCATATTATGATTAAATTAGTCCTCCACCACAACCATATTATGGTTGCCTCTAAAAAGGTTATGGTTTAATATGATAATAATTTGTTTTTAAATTTTCAATAGTATTTTCCTCTTTTCCAAGAGCAACATAATATGGTTGAAAACCAACTATACTATTGTAAGTGCTTAACAAAATTTAGTTATTATTGATCATAAAATGTTTGGAGGCAGTAATAATATGGTTGGGGCTTCTTGATGGAGGCCTAATTTAACCATAATATGGCTATCGCTGACAATAATATGGTTATATTAAACATAATATGTTTAAAATTTTCTTTAAAAACAGTTTAGTTGGAGGTGACCATATTTAAACATGTTTTTTCTCTGGGTGTGGTTGAATCGACTCCACGGAGTCTTCAGGAGCTACTTGTATCGCTAAAGAAAAGATAATTCAGCGTGCTGCCCGCAATGCACTGGGGAGAAGAAGACGCAGAGTACGTAACATTATCGTGTCCGAGATTTCTGGCCTATCGCTGTTGGCTTGTAACGCCCCTTATGTCTAAATTTAAGGCCGGATAAAATTGTAAAGGTCGGTGGAATATTGTGTCACAATAAACTCATTTATGGAAGTTGTAATGAAAGCTTCTTGAAAAGGGGAGGATCCGTTAGGAAGAGGAAAAGTATATATCAGGAATATAATCTTTAGAAGAGTAGCATAAGCTATCCTCGCCTGTAAAGTAGTACCGAATGGCAGTTCCACAAGGAGTACAGAAGGGGGTATGGGTTCCCAGCAAAAACTTATATTGCAAAGTAATGAGTTAAAAAGCTAATATAACGACTCTTCACTACTTATACATTGGCATTTTAACTTATTATTTTAACACGGTGATGTCATTGGAGGCAAGTACTTACCACCCTCGCTTTCAAATAGGGAGTTAAAAAGTCATTACCACATTAGCTTACAAATAGGGACTTAAATAAGTTATTACTCCGATGTCACCAAAATTACAACTTACTTGTCATGACTTTTAAAATTATTTTTTTAAGTTATTTTTTTCTATTTTTTCTTATTTTATTTTACTTTGTTTTATTTTTTCTGTCTCTGGCGGGATTCTATCGCGCAACCTCGGTGCTGATAGACTAGCTCACTACCAGCTAGTCTACTGGGGCAGTGTAGTTTTTGTATAAAAAAACGATGTTTTTTACTCAATTAAGAGCGTAAATATGAGATTAATTTGACTTATTTAAATAGGGAGTTAAATAAGTCATTACCACATTCGCTTACAAATAGGGAGTTAAATAAGTCATAACCACATTCGCTTACAAATAGGGACTTAAATAACTTATTACTCCGATGTCACCAAAATTACAACTAACATGTCATGAATATTAAATTTCAGTACAGCATCATTTTTCATATTCAAATTTATTACAAATTGTTTTTTATTTATAATAAAAAAAAACAAATTGTAAGAACAAATATTTTAAATCAATTTGTATTAGATTTGAAAAAACTTCAAACGTAGATGCATTTTATAACGAATGAATTATAAATTTCGTTAATCAACTCATACACAAGTACTTAGGTATCAGATTATATGTCAGCCATTACCAAACTACTTCTATGTAATGCAGATGGTATGAAGAAGTCATTGAAAAGTAAGTTGTTCAGTAATGGCAAGTCATTATCAAGTTTTTGCTGGGTTAGTATGCAGGTGCAAAGGCATGTTTTTCAGTACGGACTGAACACATCTTTTGAAAATTCCCTACCTTAAACACAAAAAAAAAAAATTATCTATAAATAAAAGCACTGCTTTTGGTGTGCATCTCTGCTATTACACTTCGTAACTGTTTCCTTAAATCAACGACAATTTTGAAACAGAATGTTTTTGACATCATGTTTAAATGTCGTATTTACTGACGTTGCAGCCAGTGAATCTTACATACACAAAAGCTAATATTACTAAAGTGAATACGCATGGGAAGAGCATGAAGCAATTATAAGGCAATGGGAAAAATAAACGGACATATAACAAATATAAAATTAAGTCAGACTCACCCGCAACATCAAATGCCACTTAGAACAGTCACACCAAATAGCTGAAACCCACCATCTAATCAAACTTGACCATTAAAAAGTAAAAATGACACACAGGCAGTTAAACGGTCCAAGAGTTTGTAATTGAGCATGAATGTTGTGAGTTGAATTGTTCGAACACTCTTTAAAATAAAATGCGTCAAAGTATACTGTAATTTACGTAATTATTTAACGAGCTACAAACGTGACTTATAAACTTTGTGTGTTGTAGGAGTTTAATTTTGGAGAAGGTTGGCCAATAAACCAGCAATGAATTTGTTTAAATAGGCATAACTAGCTTATTCTTTATAAGGTCCTTTTAAGATTTTATTATTAGGATTGTGTTATTGGCAAGAACATAAAATAACGGTTATCAAAATATTAGGAATCAAAAAAATTGCCCTTTTTTAAAAAATATTTTAAAAAGTTGCACAATAACTTGTATAGACAACATAAAAATCGTTGGTCGTAACTGATACCATTCAATTTATATTTGTTCTATTGTTTTGAAATACATACTTGTATTTGAGAAATATTTGTTTCTCTTGTCAATAAAAATTATGTAGTAGCGAATATTATTTTTAAATTATTTAAAAACGATGTTGAACAATTTAAAGAAATTGTTTACTACAATTTTTATTACTAAGTAATATAACCCGACCAATATAAGTCCATCTTCATTTATTGAAGATGATGATGAATCAACTAACCAAAGTAGTTCATCGCTAGTTCATTACTGCTTCATTTTCGGATAACGGTACTGAATGTGATATGAGTTGGTACATTATAACAGCATATGCGCAAGTAGAAAATATCAGACCCCCATTAACTGAATTTTTGGCATGAACAAAAGGACAATTCATCTTTCTAGCCACACAAGTATCTGTAGAGAGGGCATTTTCTGCTCTGCGACTTATTGTGGATGACCAACGGTGTTATGTACCCCATACACTTTTCAATTCTCAACTGAGTCTTTCTCCTAAATTGATGCTTGGCCACACACCTTATGAACTGAATTGAAAGATTTTAAATTAATTTTAAAATTAAATGAAATAAAAGACAATTTTTAATTTACTTAACTTTTTTTTGCAAAAGAAAACTACAAACATTAATTTTGACAGCTAATCAAGAGACTCGAGCACACACAGTACAATCGAGTTGAAAAACTTAGTAGTCAACTTGATTTAATTTCAATAAATTAGTTTTTATATCAAAATCAGTAAATATGCCTTAAACAGCAACAGATATTGATGTTGTGTTGTAATTTGGTTGGATAAAACATCTAAACCAGTGATAACCAAGCCCCGAACTAACCAAACCCCGAACGCAAGCACACAATGATATTATGTACTTGCGTGCGGTCACAGAGACTGATGATAGTCTGATGTTTTGAAACGAACAAAGTTGTTGTATGCATGTGAATTGCCGACCGTGTCTGTGTGAAAAATACGATTATTGACTGACTCGCGAGCCTATGGAGTGGCTATCTCTGATCTAAACACATGAGTCCCACATAGATTTAAAAAAGTTTAAAAATATTTTTGATAAAATTTTCCCGGGAATTAAAAACAATATGAATGCCGGGAACGAAAACTTCCGGGAATAAACTCTTATTACTTTTTAACATAAGTAAATTACACCAAACCTTAATTATAGAAAACCTTCCCTCGTTAAAGTACACTTCTTTGAGTTTGCAAAAAGTCTGATATGTATTTAAAGGCACCCTGCTGTTGTAATTATTGAGAATGTGTTATGTCTGCTGTTTATTGATATAATATTTTATTTGGTGTTTACTACATTGTCGTTAAACAACGCACACAAATGCAAACGCAAAAAATCAAGCAAAGAATGCATTAGAGTACCAAGAGGATCTCCTCGTACATACCATTACCCACAAACAAAAATGTACATACGTAGATAATGGAAAATGGTTGGGGTTTGAAAGAACAAAGGGTAAAAAGGCTTGTTAAATGCATGCCACATTAAGCAATTTGTATAAAGAGCGTAAAATAATTGAACCCATCATCAACCAACCAGCCAAACGATATTAAAACAACTACAACAGCAATGACAATGACAGCAATAAAATAATAAAGGGCAAAAAACACGAACAACCAAGAAACAAACTAAAAACATCATGTCAAACGATAAACCAGAGGACATTATTGGACATAAATAGGCGTTTACTTTAATTAGGTTCCTGTAACACTAAACAACATACAAACACGTTCACATACACACACATCGATAATAAGACAGAAGCACAATGTCATTTGGCAATGCATACAATTTAAGTTACTTTTGTTTTAAACGAATGATTGCTGTCCGCCTACAAGGTGTGTACTCTATATTTATATTAAGAGAGACATACATACACATGTGTAAATATACATACATATGTATGTCAGCAAATAAAACTTTGAATATTTTTCCGTTAAAAAATTTATTACACACATGTTATCATGAAATCTTGAAGCGATTTGGAAACAAAATTGACAAAAGCAATAGTGAATTGATTATAATTTTAAGGACATATGAACCCATATTAATTAAACACTGTGGTGTTTTTTCCTTAACAAGTTGCAGCAGTTAAATGACAATTGTAGAATACTTAATATAGTTTCACTAAAAACTATAAATCGGGTGTGCTTTTAACCCCAAGAAGACGCCTCTCCAGGGTGTGGAGTAGGGAATGCCTCCCAGAAATGGGTTAAGAGACCAGAACAACAAGTAGCAGCGTCTGTTCCACAGTGGTTGGCTGCAAGCAGCGGTTGTACTCTTAAACAGCGGCTGAGTACACAGAGGGTTTAAAATCTAGTCACAAGGCTCTCTTAAAGTCATATGGGTAATTCCATGTCAAATCGACGAAGAGTGGGACACGACCCCTTCCGATTTTAATGAAATTTGGTGAGAAGGTTCCATAGCTGTTCATTGTAAATTCTTCTAAATTTTGGCTCAAAATTTAATTTTTTACAATTTGTTACTGTTTTTTAAAAAATAAAATATGTTAAAATTATTTAATACTTCTTTAAATTAAATATAAATCAGTTTCAAATAATTTATGATAACGTCTTTCAAATTTCATTTCTTCTCTTGGAAGTTTAATTCACTATTATTTCAATCAATAGAAAAGCACACAAATTTGTTTGAAAAAAATTTAATTTCAAAGAAACTAATAAAATACATTTGTATGAAACTTGTTGAATAAAATAATTTCAGATTTTTAATATTTTTAATGAGGCTTAAGTTCATCAAATTTAATTTTCATTAAATTATTTTTATGAAGAAAGGAATTTTACAACATGAAAATTAATTAAAATTTACTGATAATTTTTCATTCTTGACTCAATCTGGGCTCGAACCCAGGCGTTTTTACGGACAGGTTACCCTGACATGTTTCGATTGCAACCACTCAATCTCCTCAGAGGGCTTGCCGTTTAACACTCGCAGCCATCGACGACTGCTGACGTCATTAGGCAAACATCAATCCTTAAACCAAATTGTATTTAACCTTTGGTAGATCGAAATTTGCTTTGAATGATTATCTATTTTAATTTATTTTACATGTTCTTCCTTTACTTCTGTTTTTTCGTACTTTTGACAAAGTCGATGAAGACAAAAAAATGAAAAAACAAAATAATATATGTACTTTGAACTTCAAGAAGAATTCTTGACAAAAGTACGAAAAAACAGTCGTCGATGGCTGCGAGTGTAAGACGGCAAATCCATCTGAGGAGATTGAGTGGTTGCAATCGAAACATGTCTTTTTTCATTTTTTTATAAAATAAAAATTTCTAGTGTTTAACACAAACACTTCAAATTGCTTTTTTTACTCGGGCTTAGTGCAGTTAATCTATAGGAATCAGGCATGGTTCCAGGCTTACCGTGCGGGGGGTTAATGAATTTCAAAAATTTATTAAAGCAAAACAATGAAATTTTGCTATGAGCAACTTATTTAAATATGGTAAAAAATAAAACTTAAGTGAATTTTAAATACTTATATGACGACAATATAATTCTTTTTATATTAAAGAAACAAGACATTTTAAATATTTATGGAAATATCTTTGGAAACGACTTCCTAATCACCTAAGAAGTAGAAAACTTTTTAAAATCAGAAGTTCTCCAAAATCTGAAAGATCTAACAATCATACTTATTTTTAGGAAATGTAAATAATTATTATGTTTGAATTTTTAAAGAAAATAAGCAACAACAATAAAATATCGGAGAGCCAAGACATTAACAGTATTATTTTTTCGGCAAAAATACTTGTTATTTATGTGATAAAAAAACGATCGATTTCAAATGATTGTTTTAACATTTCAATACATTTCAAGCAATTTAAAAAACCATTTCCGAACTATTATTACATATTATCTGAGGAGATCCATAAGAAAAATCGACTTGTTTTTCTATTATGTTTATAGTCATTGTAAGCAAACATACTAAATGTCAATAATTATGTTCTTATTTAATTACAAATATTATGGTTCAGATTAAATTGAAACAACTCCACATATATGAAATGAACTACTTTGGGATTTATTTATAAAATAAGTATAAACTTATGTACATTGGGGGATGTTAAGCTGAACCGAAGGTTAGGTTAGCTACAATATGCAGCCGTCACGAGGACGGCTTACTTGGGTCCTTATAGCGGTCCCTTTGTGATACCCTTAGCCAGTGACACGAGTCAGCCATTATTCACCATCTTATTCCCTGAAGGTTAATGCATGCTTGAAACCACCCCGACTCCCTGCAGAAGAGAGAGATCGATTTCAGTCCTATACTAGCATGGCAATTCCGGTCTCCCACAATGCCTAAGCCTAATGTCCCTGCGACCGATGGACTGGCAGAGAAAGTACCACCATGATGTGCGCAACGTAAACCTGGCATAACCGCAGTCCCGAGTGGACGATAGGCCCACCGCCCCCAGCCTACCTTTCGGCCATGATGTCAACTGGCAGCTAGTTTAGTATAGTAAACAGCGCCTTCGTCGGTGTCGACCAAAGTGATTCCGTGTTGCAGTTCACTAACTCAAACTTTCAATATTTTCGAATTTTCTTGAATCGCTTCTAAAAACCAAACTTATTCAGTTCAAAATAAAAAAGTAAACTTAAAATATTATTGAAATAAAAGAATCATAATTCTTAACGTAGTTAATTTTAAAACTTAGCATTTCGATGTAGTGCATATCAAAATGAATTTATTTCTTTAAATCGGATCAAAACTCAACAAAGAGTCTAGCTGGCATATAAATCAAATTGTTTAAAAATTTTTATTAATAGTAGAACACTATTATACCACAACAAGAATGGATCTCTTTAGCTAATACCACAAGAACAAAGACAGGAATTAAAAAAATATATTTATTTTTTAGAATTTTCTTTACCAATAATGTGATGAAGTATAAAATTTTTAACGCAAATTAAAGTTGGACACTTATACCAGCTTTCGCATTTGCCATGGATGGAGCTTAATCGCACTTTGAGATTAAAATTTAAAAACACTTTTGTATTATTTTTATAAATGCAGTTGATTGATTAAGAAATGATAAACGACCGTGCCAGACAAAAATCAAGTGTTATATTTGCCTTATTTTCTGGCTTTAAACATATTATTTTCTATTCTACTTCAACTTGGTTTTCAACAAAACATTAGGAACGGCAGATAGCAATACATTACCAACAACGTGATATATATTTATACATACAACGGAAGAAATCATCACTACTCAAAGTTGGTATAGTTGTATGCATACTTTCGCTTGGAACTGTTGTTTTCTCTGAGCAATTTGCTTAGAAAATTCCAAATACAAATCTCTGCTTTAGCGAACTTTTCAATTTATGTACTCTTAAATCACATATTTTTCATATTTTATCAATGCTAAAATGTATTTTCCTCGGATGTGCTCGTTCTTGAAAAAAATCATATCATATAGCATCAATTTTGTGCAAAAAGTATATAAAACGATACACAAACTGATATACTACATACATGCATACATAAATACCTACACTTGCACAGTGCACAAACAGAAATATAACTGTTTTTTCTTGCGCGTGTAAGTTTTTACAAGAATTTTATGGAAAAAAAGTTCGGAGCAGATATTCCCAAACTGTAGAGTTATCTGCACATGAATATCACAATGTGCAATAAAAAACTTAATGTTTTTCACTTTAACCAACCCGTAGCACTTGTTTGGTTGATACAAGGGGGTTTTCTTTGAGTTTGGCTAACACTGGAATGTTAAGCTCATATACTTGAATGCATTTTGCATCGAAGCAAAAACTTGAAAGAATAATACATTCTAAAGAACCCACTAACGAAAAGAAGCATATGGATGTGTTATTGCTTAAGGAAATTTCTATGTATTGTATATGAATGACTGTATATGGTATTGGTGCTTAAATATATATATAGACATTAATATTCACACATTCTTTACACAAACTTGCGCACACTTACACCAACTCATGCAAATACACGCACCATCGAACAAACAAGAATAAATCGAAATCTCAACACAAAACCATCACACAAATATTAACACACGCACACACAGATCCGTTGATTTCTTGCGCTGAATGGTTGTGGTAAAAAGTGGATTTCTTTTTGCTGCTGTTAAATTTCATTTTTTATAGTCTGACTTTATAAGCACTAGGATCTGAAGAGTGTACATTAAAACAGGATGGATGTTGAAGAAAAAAAAAAAAAAAAAATTAAAGTGAGATATATTTTTTCAAAAAAAAAAAAAAAAAAATTACGCGATAAATACAGATAAATTGCAGGCAATTGCTTTGTAGGGAAAAAGTATTTTTTTATTACTGAAATTATGTTCATACGTATGTATGAATCTTTGTATATACTCGTCACTTGTATGAACAGAGAAAGATAAGAGTACGAGGAAATAAAGTATATTGTAAGTATGTATGCTTATTCATACTCTAAGCTTACCTGTGGTAACTGGTCATTAGATTTTATTTGGTAGAATTAAAAAAAATAGTTTTTAAGAAAATTTTAGACAAAATTAATTTTAAACCTTTCCTTCTAAAGTATCTCTTTTAACCATTTCCGTATAAAAATATTAACATGAAGAGGCAAAACAGGGTAATCTTTTTAAACACTTTTATCCAAAATAATTTTGCGCAGCAAACAGATAATATAAATTTGCGGTTAAAAAAGGTTACAAAGGGTACGAACTTGGTTTCTTAAGCATCCATTTGAGGGGCAAAACAGTCTAAAATCTTTCTACTTATGGTATTTTTTGTGAACATGTTTTTACGCGAAAACTTTAAACTTATGTTCTCTCACATAAAGGAAAAAATTATGGGACAAAATGGAAAAAAAGGAATCTTATTATCAATTGTAAAAAACTTACAAACAAATAAACATAAGATTAAAAATGTGAGACTAAAAACACTGACATCCACAGCTGTAGTTTAAGGTGAAAAAATCGTATGACAAGTAATACAAGTTAATATGTAGTATAATTTCAAAATGCGCGTATTTTGTAGTACCTCACATCTGATTTCCTTTAGATGTCCTAAACTTCTTGTACCTAAGATTTTCTCCTTATACTGATACGTTAGAAAGGTTTTCAAGTTTCAACCATTATCAACTTACAGAGCGTTGATTTAAAATTTATTTAAATGCCTGCTATAGTAAATGTGAGTGATATTCTTCTGAATGCGTTTATAACCAGAAAACATTTTTTTTTTTGATTCTAAATACCATTAAATCCAAACTTCCAAGAAAGCTAAAACAGTTTGAACACTAGGTATATTTATACAGAACTTTAGTTAATAATAAGATGTAATAGATACTTTGAAGAATAAAAGGAGACTGTGGGTGAATGCACAATACTAGAGGCAAAAGTAATTTGAGTATTAAATACTGTATAATAATATATTTTTTTATATGTGTTAGTTACCCAGATTATTAACAATAAACTTACTACACATTTCTCTTGTATGCAATAAATATTTCAATTGAATATTTAAAGTTTTTTGGAGCACTATGCAAAGAAAAACGAAAAGGTATCAGGGATGGCAATGTGTGTATTGAAATTGTACAAAGTTGTTGCTTAAATTGTAGTATTTAAAACTAAAATATTTGAAAACATAACTTCTTTATACAAAACAAAATTTAATATAAAGAAAATTGGACAATGTGAGCGTCACACAATTTTTTGACGAATAAAAACAAGTTTTGACAATTTGGAATTATGAAAACTCCTCTCTCTCTCTCTCTTATTAATGTGTTTGGAGCAGACCAGGGCGAATTCATACTGGTGGCATTTTCGAGTCATCTGTTTTTGTTTATTTATTTGTGTTTATACTGAATGTCAAGCTTTGTTTACATTTTGCGAAAAAATTAGTTAAAATTTAAAATTCAATAAAAATTAAAAAAAAATTAAAATTTTATTAAACAAAAAAATCAAGGAAAAATATGTTTTGTCAAGATTTCCTATACATATTCATCACCTTATTATGCTGATTTGAAACAGAGAACAATGGCACCATTGTCAGATCTGACCATTGTCTGTACGAAGCTTAAGCGTTGAGTTGTGAGTGAGTTGCTTTTAACTGGGTTATTTTTATTAAAGATTCATTAAGGAATTTTTTGTTTTTCAAGATAAATTTTTAAAATTAAGATTTTTTTTTAGTGAATATTAAGAAGTTTGCAAATTTTAATCTGGCAAGCCTAATCTCAAACCACTAAAAACCTTTTCATCATAGAATTTCATTGACTTCTAATATAAACTTTTATAACAGATGTATGACTTCTAAAATCGTTTTTAAACGAATCTTTAATTTTGCTTGTGTTAAATTTTGCTGTTTACATTTGTGACTTGTCCTACAAGTTTTAACTTAAGATGTTTAACTCCAACTCTATTGGAGAAAAAGATTGTTAGAAAGAACATAGATAATAATATGGTAAGTTTTATTTGTCGTAGTATTTGAAGTGTTGCTTAGAAGATTAATTCCGCAAATACTTGCTGAAGATATGGACCAAATGAGCACTTCAAAAATTTGCCCTGAGCTGTGAAAGCAAAATTAACATTTTGTATAAAAAGATCAACAATTGTGCCTAAATTTACGACTGCGATAATTCTGAATTGACTTTTACATTCAATTACTACAGAAAGCTCGTATTATTTTGGATGCAATAAAAACTGCAGTGATGTGCATAATTACAAATTGAATGAAAAACAAACTTTTTTAATTTGTTTTTGCAATAATGATACAGTAAAAATTCGATAATCCGGAAATTTGATTGCAGACCCCAATCCGGAGAAGCGAATTATCCGGATTACCGAATTTTTACTGTACATACAAATTTACAATACTAAAAACTTCATATTTGTCAGCCAACACCCTTGCACTCATGCCTTTACTAAGTTCTTTACCAATTTTTTTTTAATCTAAAATAGATAGTCTTGTGTGCTCTCTTCACTGAAGACATCTTGCATCAATACTAAACTAAAAACGCATGTGCAAACATACTCATATCAAACTATTTTAACTGTATTTTTCATAGCATGCTATGATTTGAATAATAAAAGAAATAAAAACGGGTGTTATTCAATTCGGACTATAGAGTTGCAATCAACCCTGGTGTTTAAATTGTGCTGATCTATCTATTTAAATTTCATCAAAACTGGTAAGATATTTTCGGAGTGATAGTAATTCTGTGTATGTTCTTTCTTTATCGCTTTCGCATTCTTTCAGGGGACAGTCGAGCCGAAAGATAGTCTAGAGGCTGAAAGGGTGAGTAGCTCACTCATGTTAAAATGGCTTTCTTTTGAGTACAGAAGCTATTGCTTTCATAGATCTCTTTTAAAACGATAATTAATATTGTCTGTATTTAGGGGGCCATGTGAGATAAGGCCATGATGGCTTTATCTCTCATTCATTAGGGAGATAAAGCCTTTTTTTTGTTTTCATTTGAATGGGAGATAAAGCCATCATGGCCTTATCTCACGTGGTTTTAAAGTATGTCTTAAAATAAAATTTTTCAGGAGAGCCGAAAAAACCATTCTAGATCAAACTATGGGTTAGATATTGCACCTTTTGAACTTTGTAATTGAGTTAAAACATCGGAATGGGTCTATCTGTTTTTAAAATTTTTTTAAAAAATTTAAAGAGCGCTTAAAATTAAGCAATATAGCATCAACATTTCAAAATCGAAAAAAAGACATACGCGGTTGCCCATGAAAACCACAGATATATCCCTTTAAAGATTCTCATTCACTCGGGACCTTGCATGCTTAATTTTATGTTTAAGGTCCAATACTAACGGAAATTCAAAAAGCTCCAGCTAAAGAGCAAAAAAGTATCAAAAAGCGTTAAATGTTATGTTTTTAGGTCCAGTATCGACGGTAAAAAAAGAAATTAAATTTTCCGTATTTGTCCTTTTTGGTACTTTTTTTCTCCCCATTAAAGCATTAACAATTTTAATTGTCGTGGGAGCCCAATTAATGCGTATATCGACCCATTTGCGCGAAATTATCGTATATACCAATTTTTTGGAAATTGAGTTTTTGATGCAATCTTGCTCTACATTCAAAGAGACGTCGCCTGACAAAATATTGTAGGCGAATTCCAATTCATTGCTCCAAAAATTGCATGTATATTTTCATTTTTATATTGCAAGTGATAGCAGAGAAAAGTAGAAAAATGGCTCTCCTGTAAAATTTGGTTTTTGTAACATACGATAATTTCGCGCAAAGGGGTCGTACGCCAAAGAATGAAGTAAGATACTTTGTAAAAAAGAGTACCAACAATAGTTACGAATTTCACCCCTTAAACGTTCGAATTTCTAAAAAGGACCACATTTTTATTTGTATGTATCGAACGAAATATAATGTTTATTTTTTTTTTTTTTAATATCCTAAGCTAATCCCGCGAAGCTTTTCGCCTGTCTGCAGGAAAGAAACCAGAGTCTCTGGTGGGAATCGAACCCACAACCCCGGTGCTGATAGATTAGCTCACTGCCAGCTAGCCTACCGGGGCACTCTATTATGACTTATTGGTTAAAAAGATAGACCGGGTGACAAAAAAGTACAAAAATTCAGGTTCTACCCATATACTCCCTAAAAGGTCCGATTTTCAAAAAAGTACCAGACACCCGTCCGCATATTTTTTTAAAGAACAACGATAAGTATTAAATTTGTTTTCTTTCTCTTTTTGTTTTGGAGATAGGAGATTTAGCGCCCCTGGTCCTATCCTTAGCACTTTAGTGAAACGTTATATATCCTATGTCCATTAGGAGGTTCCATTCTTCATTTTGTTGAAGACATTTAAAAATCGGACCGACAGTGCTGGAGTTACAAACATACACACTTTTCAGCTTTATAATATTAGTAGAGGTATAAATTAGAATTTTTAAGATCAGTGTTTTTATACAGGAACAAGTGATTCAATTTGCGTCGTAAACAGTGTTGCCACGACCAAAATGCAAATGCAATAAAAAGAACCCGAAATATTTATGTTAATAGTAACCAAAATACTGTAGTATTTTGGAAATTAATTTTTCAAACATCACTAATTTAATCTACATTTTATGTATTTAATAACATACACAATTATATGTATATGTCCAGAAAAGCGGAGCGGGTAATGGTAGTACTAACCCTGCAGCCTCACGATCAAGTGTTGCTTTTAAATTTTTTACGCATACTGCTTGCAAAAATTCACAATAATTTAAATATGTGATTTTTAGATGTCATCAAGAAAAAAACTTAAAAAGCCAATTCAAATTGAATTTAGCTGTTTTCTTGAACGTAAACTTGAGAGAAACTGAAAGCAAATAAGATTTTATTTAAAAAAGTTTGAGTTAATTCGTTAATAAGCTTTGAGGTATTGAAACTAGAAGTGCAAATCTTGATTGGCTAACACCCAAGTAAGACAAAAAATTGTTTATTTTTTAGTTATAAAAAGTTACAAAAATGGAAAAGTACACAAGTACACATTGAGAAGAAAAGTAACCGGTTTTGGTTAATAGTAACCAAAACGGCAACGCTGTCTCAAAAAATACAAAATTCCGAGTGAGTGAAATGCCAAATATTTTTCCTTTCCCATTCTAAATTATAGTCAGTTGTTCGCATACGTAACGAATATTGTTTCTTGTGTCTCTTCCTTTTGTTGCAAAACGAGTTGGTATGCAATAATGGCTTTGAATTTTATTACAATAATTAAACGAACTTCGAGAGAATAGTACAATTGTAGCGAATTTGCTAACCCTGGATAGTATATGGTTGTTTTTTTATTATGATTATTTTATTATGTATATTCGAAAAGTTTTTCAAGTTTCATCTTTAAAGTTTTTCGTTATGAAATTGATACATTTATTTAATTTGCAGAAACCAATTTTGAAATATTCATATGACAAAAATGCAATCACATGCCCGATTTAACTTTTTAGCTACATCACAATTTATTATGTATACACATATCGCACTTGATCTTAAAAGGGTATCAACTTGAAATTTTTGTTTTTCACCTTTTAAATAAAAATGGAGACGTAATACTAACCGCTGAATAGGGATGAAACGATACCTCTAAGGTATCGATACTTTTACTCGATGTGGTATCGCTCGTAAAGTATCGATACCTACTTAATATCGAAAAAAAAGTATCGATACTTCGTTACTTGTATGAGTACTTGCATCGGTTTGTATGATAAAAGCATAGCGAGCAGCATTTAAAAACGTTCTTATTAGTGTTTTATTACTATACAATAAAATAAGAACTACGATGTCAATGTGAATTTATCTTAAATGTAAATATGTATTTTATTTCCTTTCAATAATTTCTCAAGCTCAATGTCCGTTTTATATAAAGAATATTTATTTAAAATTTATCCAATATTTCGCTATCTCAATGGATAGCTTCTTCAGGGATTTTTTGGTTTTTTTATATATCAAACAAATTTAAAAAAAAAGGAAATAATATTAAGAAGTTCGAAGAAATTAAGCTAAACAACACTGCTTTACAAATTTTAAGTTTTGAAAAGTACCAAGAACGCCACATGCCTAGATAAGTTAATTGGGACCTCCTGAACACGAAAAACGCTGTAATTTTTTAGATAACGGTACTTTTGTGTTTTTCGGTGTATGGTCCCACTCAAACCCTTCTGGAGCTCAACTAAAAACTCCGATCGAAATAAATGGCACATCGTTGGAAAGTAAATTGAATGCCTTTTCCGTCGATATGAACCTCAAAGTTCAAAATTTGCCTATTTTTTACGTTTTTTTCAAAATTTTTCATTTTTATTTCGTTTTTTTTCTACGTTATATTAAATATCTGGAATGTTTTATTTTTTAACCAAAAAGTATATTTAATTACCAACATTTAAAGCGTAATTTAAAAAAAAATCGGATGAAAAATAAAGTTTTTATTAAGGATTTTGTGGAACGACAATATTTTCTTCTCATATAAAATTCCGTTATTTTTTAAACCATCAGTTTTAACGTATTTACTGTTTGGTTAAAAAATAAAACATTCCAGATATTTAATATAACGTAGAAAAAAAACGAAATAAAAATGAAAAATTTTGAATAAGCATATCGACAGAAAAGGCATTCAATTTACTTTCCAACGATATGCCATTTATTTCGATTGGACTTTTTGGTTGGGCTCCACAACACAAAAGTACCGTTATCTAAAAAACTGTACTTAGGAAAAAAAAATTACAGCTTTTTTCGTGTTCAGGAGGTCTCAATTAACTTATCTAGGTATGTGGCATTCTTGGTATTTTTTGGCTGTAAACCAGTGTAATTTATGTATTTTATTTTTAAATTGATAAATATATAATAAAGGGTGGTAAAACCATAATCCATGACGTTAATTGTGAGTCACACCTTAACGTCATGTTTTTTGCGCAACTTAAATTGACCTTTCTTTGCTTCAGTATTTCACAACTTCTACCATTGAAAGGTACACAATTGAGCAGCGCGTTAAGATTGTTAAAGGCCTTTACGAAAATGGGCGTTCAATCAAAATGCATTTAATGCACATCGTGATTTTTTTGGTCAGTATAATCGACCGTGTTTCCACAATCGGGAGAATTGCGCGTAAATTTCCGCAAACCGGGTCTGTAGGAAATAGGAAAATATATGTGCATGCTCCCCAGTTAGTTCTGCGGCTGGCGGCGTCTTCGAAAATGAGGTCGGCAAAGCAATTATCGTGAATGGTGTTCGCTATCGCGGGATGATAACGGACTTCCTAAAGCCAGAAATTGAGAAAATGGACCTAGACAATATGTAGTTTATAGGTGTGGACTAGGGATGCCAAACCAGACCAGGTTTTTTGAAACCCGGGATTTCATATATAAAAGCCAATTTTAAAATTCGTATAATTATAATTTAATGTTTATGTATAAGAATTAAAACAAATTAATTCATGAAGAAAATTAAACTCATTAAAAAATATGTAAAAATGTTTAATGTATTCTTTTAAAGTAATATGGAAGTATTATGTATTAAAACTTATATATAAAAAGATTCTTAAACAAATTAATGACGTCAGATAATTGATACCTTATTTTATCGCAAACATATGCTGCCGACGAAACCTATATTCGCATTCAACACTTCTGGGTGGTGTCGTAAATAAACAACTACAAATATGCTATATGACAATATTTAATTTATTTTATCTCAATTATATATATGCAAGTATTAATCTAATAAACTAAACTTATATGTGTCAAAAGACTTTTGGTAGAACCCCCTAGAGTTGTTAACACCTTTTTGCACAACTTGCATTTTGCGTGCGCAGTTCTATTATCATCCACTTAGAAAAAAGACCCACCATCTGATTTTGTTTTCGTAGTACATAATGCATTGCATGTAACATTTATTGACTTGTGGTTTTTTTGTAACCAGTTAAAAATTAGATTCATGGCCAGTATGATTTAATATTGAATTTTTACTAAGCCCAAAATCTCGGGATTTTTATATCAAACCCCGGGATTCGGGACTTAAATTTTTAGAATTATCCCGGGTTTTCGGTATTGGGGATTGGCATCCCTAGTGTTTACTGGTCAAACGGTTTCTTGATACCGTTACTGCTGCTCCAGCCTTGGAAAATAATCAAAAATTTAAGATTAATTTCAATACCAAAGTTAAACGATTACTTTTGACCGATACCGAGTATATTTTTACCGATACTACTTGGTACTCGGTTGCTAAGTATCGATTACAAAAATACTTGGTACTTATATAAAAGTATCGAATATGTACTTGTATTTACTCGTATCGTTTCATCCCTACCGCTGAAGAAAGAACGTGCTATTTTGTTAACTTTTTGAAAATGAAACGGTTTGCTTAAAAATTCTCTTTCATGTTAATTTAAAATTTGTTTTGCTTCCTTCTACTTAAAACTTTTAAATTTTGAGTTTTTTTTTTTTATTTATTAACTTTCGCATCAGAAAATTACGTTTAAAAAAAAAACAAATTGTCGAATTTTGTTTTTGTTTTAAATATAATTTTTCTATGCGAACGTTCACGTTCGATATCGTTAAACAGGCAGTTTATTTTTATTTATTTTATTTTACAAATTTGTACATTTGCCTCAGCGTCAAATGACATTATTGAGGCGAGTGGGCATAAAATTATTTAAAACTAATAAATTAATTAACTAATTAAGTGTATGAAGCTAAATCTACACGATATGTTGAATCAGCAAATTTATGTTGAAAAATTAGCTTTCAGTGTCAACATATCGTATAGACACCAAATTTTTTCAACAAACGTATGCTTACCAACATATGACAGGCATTTGTTAACAATGTCAGCAAACTTTTGTTCACAATTATGGCATATCGTCTAGACACAATATTTTTTGATTTTCAACAAATTTTTTAAGTATGTTGACAAATATGTTATTTGTTGAAAGTCGTATGCAAGCTTTTCAGCATACATCAAATTTGTCAGCATATGAATAACATAAAAATAGGTATTCTTTTAATAACTTGATTAATTTTTTACATAACCCCGGAACTTATCCAGATTTCTAGCTCATCGGCAAACAAGGAACAAAAAATTGTATTTATAATTGCTTTGAAAATAGAAATGTTCGCCAAAGAACTTTGTTTTAGAGTTATAGCCCATAAAAGTTGATCAATTCATAACCAATATTTTTTGAAGTATAAATTGGATCACAGCAGTATGGATATCGCTGAAGGGTGTTTCCAAATACCTTTCACATGGTATATAAAACATGCCGAATTATTAACCCATTAAGAACCAATTTAAAAAAATATTTTAATTTACTAATGCATTTTATCAAAATGGCTCTAATCTCAAAATGTTATCGATATGAAGGTATTTTTTACATATAATATTTTATAGGGAACGCTTCAAGCTTTCAGTTATTAAAGTTAAAAAATTATATTATAATAAATCTTTTGTTTAATATAGAGTTATGTGTATACATGTGGTAATAGTTTACACACTCTATGTATTATTTAATTATAGTATGCCAAATACCGGCTTTGCTAAATAAAATTGTTCGTTTATGTTGGTTTTCGACTGGACGTAAGGGTTCTTAATTTTATGGTATATGAAGCACCGGCTTTGCTGAGCTGAGTTTATTTTCTTCATTAAAACCAGAACCCCTCCACACATGTTAATATATGGTCACCTCCAACAAAACTATTTTTGAAGAAATTTTTAAATATATTATGTTTAATTTAACCATATTTTTGTCACCGACAACCATATTATGGTTAAAATAGTCCTCCATCAAGAAGCCACGACCATATTAGGGTTGCCTCTAATCATGTTATGGTTAAATATGACAATAACTTGTTTTTAAATTAACAATAGTATGTTCTTCTTTTCCAAGAGTAACATGTTATGGTTGGAAACCAATCATGCTATTATAAGTGTTAAACATATTTTAATTATTAACAACCATAACATGTTCGGAAGCAACCATAATATGTTTGTGGATTCTTGTTGGAGGACAATTTAACCTTAATATGGTTGTCCGTTACAATAATATGGTTAAATTTAACATACAATTTTAAAAATTATCTTTAATAATATTGTTGTTGGAGGTGACCATATTTAAACATGTTTTTTTCTGGGTGTAAGACTAGATTTTACACTACGATGATGGGTCTATAATTTACCATAGGTCACATGTAAAACCCATTCTCGGATATACTTTAGCATGCCTTAGACGTACCGAATAATGCTATTATAGCAGAATTTGATATGTCATAGTTTCATAAAGCTAGAAATTACACAACTATATTTGGAGAAGATCAGCCCACAATTTACCATATGCTACGTGCATTTAAATTTTCATTTTTTTTAATGACTTAAGTGTCAAAACTTGCATCATCTTTATAAAAATTATAAAAATTTGATAACTGTATTGAAATTTGGTCCAGTTTATGTTTTTTAATACTAAAATTACTCAACCGAATTTTGTAATTATTCATGGGCCCGATAAAACAAATAAGGTTATAGTCGCCAAATATTGTATAAATAATAAAATTTTAAGGATGTGTAATATTTTTGTGAGTGATAATTGTATAGGAACTATAGATTTAGAATATAAAGTTTAATCTTAATACCAAGATAAAAAAAATGGTTTATTGGCACAAAGATCCTAATCTGAAAAGTAGTTAGTATCTTTGAGAAATTATGGACCGTTCCTCACCGTTTTCAATAACAATAAATATTTAGTACCAATGTACCAAATTTTATCAAATAATTGGGACCTGTAGTTTGCACACTACAAGTAAGCAGCCAGCCAGTCGGCCGGACAGACACCGTTATATCGACTCAAGATAGTGATTGAGTCGGTCGGGATACTATAAAATGGTTATAGGACCAATATTTTTAAGTGTTACAGACACTATGGTGGTGTGGGTATCAAAATGAAAGACCTGTAACCAATTATAAAACTGTGAGGCTTTATAAATAATTTTTAGATCAATCCAGTTCATATATTTTAACTACATATTTGCGGATTAGACCAATATATCTTTCTTATTTATTCAGTATTAATATGCATACATAAAACTATTAATTTTTGCACTAACGGCGATCATTTATAACAAATTTGAAATAAAAAAATTAAAATAATAAAAAAAAGAATTGTCAAATTTATTTGAAATTTTTAAACAAATGTTCTCTTTACTCAACATACATAACAACATACGAAATTCAACATATCGTGAAGACACAAATATTGTATGCTAACTTATTTGTTGAAATATCATTTGCTTGCATATGTTGAATTTGAAAAATTTAGTATTTTTAGCATATCGTCTAGACACCTAGCATATTGCATATGCTGATAGAGACATTTGTTATTATTTATAAGCATATGAGTATAAGCATACATTTGCTGATTCAACATATCGTCTAGACTAAGCTTTAGATCAATTAAAAAAAGAGAAAAAAAATGTTTATTATATACAGTTTTACAATTTCTCTTTAAAGGTTTTCAATTAATTATAAGAATTTCAAGACTTTGGGTGTGTGTGAAACGGTAGCAAAGTTCTATGGTGAAATGAAATTTGTTTGTGGCAAAAATTTTCATATTTGTGCTGTGTGAAATTGTAACATTTTTGACAACGTAAAATTTTGACATAAAGAAAACAACAATTACTAATAGTTTTGTAAAAATCAATAAATTAAACAAACGTTTACCAATAACCATTTCAATTATGTTGGAAATGAGATCGTCACAACTATTTGATGAATTCGTTCTGAGATATTAACAAATTTTACAAAAGGTGTGGGCAAAAAAGCTTATACATATTAAATATTTACATCTTGTATAATTCTTTTTAATTTTTTTTGCCACTGGTCCTGCTTCCATATTATTTTTTATTTTATTTAAACAAATTTGATGAAAAAAATAATTTTGTGGTTGTCAAAAATTTCTACACTAATATCAAAATTTATACTAGCCCCTAGGGCTAGTGAAATTTTATTCACCTCAATAGTGTCAAAATTTTACTTCCATGAGTACTTTGCTACCGTTTCACACACACCCTTTGTAATAAATGTTTTTTTATACTTGACTTAAAAATTGATATTCTTTGTATATCTTTTAAGTTTTGAGGCAAATTATTAAATTCTAATCCACCAACATACTCAATTCTTTGCTTCGTTGTTTCTAATCTGCATCTTGTAACTCTTAAATTAGAACAGTTTCTAGTGTTAAATTTGGCTTGATTCCTTTGAAAAGTGATTGTGTTGTGCCCAATATTCCGTAATGATTTAAAAACAAATACCAATAGCTGCATTTTATATAGGCCTCTTATGGGTAAAATGTTCTTTGCTACTTCTTGGTATAAGGACAATGTTGAATGCAGTAACGGTAAATTAAATACATTTTTTAATGCCATATTCTAAACTCGCTGCGCAAGGATTTAAGTTCCGTGGTATTTTTACAACCATATACTACTACCAAATAGTTCAGAAGACTTTGCACTAAAGCCTGATAAAGCATTAATTTTGTCTGATCATTAAATTTGTTTTTAAACTTGTAATTAAATTTGTTTTTAAACTTATATCACACACCAATAACAGCTGATATTTTCGACTTTAGCTCCTCCACATGTAAATTCCATGACAAATTACATTGCAAGTTGATTCCCAAATACCTTATTGATTGGCTTTCAAAGACTTCATTACCATTTACAAAAATACTAAAATTTCCATCATTGTTACTTAAATGAGATCGAAACCTGAGGAGTTTGGTTTTTGTCGCATTTATAATTAATTTGTTAAGTCTTGAATATTCAAAGATTAAGGCTGCATCTCTTTCCATGTAGGCTTATAGTACAGTTTCATGTTTGTATGGATAAAGCACAGAAATATCATCTGCGTACATATACACTTTTCCATACAGTCCAAGATTATTAACATAATTTATATATATAGTGAATAAAAGCGGGCCCAAAACACTACCCTGTGGCACACCATGTTCAACGACACCAAGAAAATTTTTACAACCATTTAATTCCACATACTGCTTCCTGTTGTACAGGTAACTTTAAAATAGACATAATTCACTGCCTAAAACTCCATAATACTGCAACTTTTGAGTCATAATTTCATGATCTACGATATCAAAAGCTTTAGAAAAATCATAGAAAATTCCACCCACACCGCAAAAGCCTTGATCTAATCCTTGACAGATGTAGTTTACGACATTCACAACAGCATTGTCCGTCCCACTCCCCTTTCTAAAACCATATTGACAATCATAAAGCAGCTTATTAGTTTCTAGGTATTTCAACAGCTGATTGTGTATTAACTTCTCAAAAACTTTATCGATAATTGGTAACAAAGAAATAGGTCTGTATTTATCTACGCTATGTGCATGTATTTCTTTCTGCTCCACAAAAAGCCCCCCAATGAAATAACGCCCAAACGAGAAATGAAATATTACCCAATTTTTTTCATAAATTTTTGGGTGTTATTTCATATGAAAAACCTCCCAATTTTTTTGGGCCGTTTTTCATTTTTTTTTTGGGAATTATATCATTCTTCATTTGGGGTTTTCAAATTATGAAATAATCTCCAATGAAATAACACCCAACAAATTTTTAAAATTCGGGGCTTGTTTCATAGCGTGTTTAATTTGGGTGTTATTTCATTTTTAATTCGGAGGTTATTTCATTTTTAACACCAAAGTTAAGTATTGAAATCTGGCTTCGCATACTAAAGTTTTTCTGCGTGACGGCCTGCGGCCGTGCTTAGGGATTTTTTCCTCCAGTAGGACGCGGCAGGTGGCTTCGCTGAATGAAGTTTGCCTGCGTGCGTCACAAGAATAAAAAAATGTTTTTCAATGATAACTAAGGATTTTCCCTTTTACAGAATGTTGACACCATGCGTAACACTATTCTGGAAAAGTATGGCTTTGTCTCTCATTTGTGAAAAAATATGGCTATATCTCTCATTTCGCAAAATTTTAAATATGACCTTACCTCTCAATGATTGGGCGATAAGACCATAACGGCTTTATCTCCCATTCAATTGAGCAATAAAGCCATTATGGCCTTACCTCCCATGGTTAAAAAGCACCCCCCCCCCCCCTCGTGTAAAGGCCAAACGTAGAAAGCAAATTGTCTTCCGAACTGCAAAAATAGAGCAGGGCTACAAGGATCTACGGGCGGGTAAAATAACTACAGCAATATTTTTGAACCGAATATATCCTTATTATTAAGAAGACGACTGCGGGCCTCCACACTATTCATTTCAATAATTTTGCGACTTTGCTGTTGGTCCATATTGACTTCATGAAATCCTTGGTGAAACTGACTCTTTTATGAATTTTGGGCATAATTTAATTTTTGTTGCTGATGGGGTTAATTTCATTGGGGGTTATTTCATTTTCATCATTGGGTGTTATTTCATATGAAATAACATCAAAATATTGGGGGTTGTTTCGTTTTCGTTTTGGGGTTTATTTCATTTATTTTTCGATGTTATTTCATTCACTGCTTTTGGGTGTTATTTCCTATTTTTTGGGGATTATTTCATTGGGGCTATTTCCTGGGCGTTATTTCATTGGGGGGCTTTTCGTGGAGCCTTTCTTTCGGTATTGGAACAATCTTTGATATTTTCAAGTTAATACCCTCTTTATGATCAAGTGCGGTATATATTTATAAATGTACTGAATATTTATTTTTAATAATGCTTTTGTATTGAGTTCGACGAGCGTTCATTAATTTTCCCGTACTTATGCTGGCAAGCCTGTTTTTGCCAAGGTGTAAATACAAGAAAAATATGTAAAAACTCAATACCCACATCTAGTGTCGCTTTGATACTTTGTTACTACAGTCAACACATTGAAGAGTGGAAAAAAAACATTTAATAAAAACATTCATTTTAATTTGCTTTTTTGTTAAAAGGAAAATAACAAAAACATGAAACAAAATTTGTTACACAGCAAGGAAAGCGCATAAAAAAGGTACTTCTAATACATTGATGCTGGTCAGACAAGGAAATCCTTAATGGCTCACTGAACATGCTTATTGCTCTTATTATTGGTAACATTTGTTGTTGATATTGCTGTTGTTGTTTTTTCTAATACTGGCATTGCTGCTGATGATGTTGAGGTTGCCTTACTGATGCTTCCATTAGAGCTGCTGTTACTAATGTCCTTATTCCTTAAAGCCATATAAAAAATCATATTTTTTAGGTTTGCTGTTCAGTTCCTTGGACTGGCATTTTGAATTAAATACTAACATGGCAATGTTATAGGTCAACACACGTGTATGTGTATATTCTTTTCTAGTTTCGCTTTCTTTTCTGTTTCGCACATACAAACTTAGATGTAAGTTATCCATACACCTACCTTATCCTTAAAGTTTAAAAGCAGCACAAAAGATAGAGAGAGAGTGAGAGAGAGACAAATGAAAAGCTATAAGAGCTGGGTCTCACAGGTGAATTCAATTGATTTTATTACGTTATAAAATGGATATCTCTGTCAGTCCGTCAGTTAAGTTAAATGAGTTTTTGTTAGTTCTTTTTGGCCAATCCATGCTTTCTATTTCCATTGTTGCTGAATAAAAATGAATAGAAAATGTATTGATTGACTTTTGTAAAGTTGACGTCGAAGAAGGTACAATTTCTGGGTGGTATAAATTAAAAAAGTTGAACTTAATATGGGATACTGAATATTTTATACTTGTTTACGAACTTTAAATAAGATAAATTTTTTGATTAATTAAATAAAACTATTTTTATTCAATTTTATATAGAGAAGTATTCAAATTTTTAAATTTCGGTTGTTCGCGGAAGGCGGATTATCAGGTTATGTGGTTATGCAGTTATATTAACAGCAACATAAAATGTTTAAAAAAATTAAATACATGTTTTTTGTTATTATGAATATAACTTAATAAGAAATCAAATATTATTCGAAATATTCACTTAATGTCCTGCCAGTGCCGGACGAAAATTTTGCCATCACGGTTTCTATTCACATATGCAGGTGATAAGTTCTTCTGTATCTCCCTTAGTGAAGCGCCAATGAACACCAAACTTGTCACGTGACACTTCTAAATTGCTGGTGACCAGTTCCAGTTGTAATACTTTATATAAAGAGGAATTGTCACTTTAACATGGCGATGTCCTAGGAGAGGCTTTATAGGCATCTTTTTGACGCTTTGTAGAAAATTACTGAAATAACCTAAATGAACACATAAAATTTCGGTCATTCAGGTTTCGGTTTCGCAGATATTCTTCAGAGATAGATCCCTTTATATAAAGTAATAGAACACGAAAGAATGTGCCACTACCCGCACCAAATGCAGTCCATGACTAGTTTTGTCTCAAGTACCTTTCCTCTGAAGTAACTACACTTTTAACATATTATTATCACCAGTAAAGTGATATGGCTTGGTTTTACCTATCGCAACTCGTTCTGTTTTATTATAATTTATTGTGTTCACTGGTCATGGGAGAAGTGCTTGGAGAACAATTGACACAAATTTCCCGCACGATCTTCTTTTTAAGCGAGCTTGGACACCATTGTTTAATTTCATGTAAGAAAATTCAAGCCTTTTTAATTGTTTTTTTTGCGTGTATTTTATGATCATAGTTTTTACTAATATCAAATAGAGAACTACTAAGAGAAACATCAATGAAGAGTGCAGAGCAAAATTCTTTCTTTTGAGATTTACTAGCCTATGCGTTTATTCAATTGTGCAATGTTTTCTTTTAAATCCAAATTGATGGTTTGGAATCCGTCTATTTTATTTTAAATCAGGGTTTAAATTAACACTAAAGGTGGAAGTACATAACACGCGTTAGTTCGTCGACGAGTATCGTGCGTTTAAAAACTTTAGCGCGTAAAAAATTGGAAGTTACACAACACGCGTTACAAAAGCCATTCCTGTCAGCTGTTTTTTATTTGTTTACTTATTTGTGCTTTAAATACGGGTTCGAAAGTATATCAAGATTTTGTTATTTTACTGAATTTATTCTTTTTATATAAATATTGTATGTTTTTTAGGCTCTTCAATAAGTTTTTCTTTCATGATTCACGAATGTGTTAAATTATTCTTTTTATTGTCAGCTGATTACTTGTCAAAAATACACAACGCGTTAAAAAGTTCAAAGTTAACCAACTTTCCGGCGCAAACGCGTCAAAATATTTTGCATGTAGCTTGTTTTATGAAAATACACTAGCTTAACTTTTTTTGACAGAAGACGACAGAGCGCGCGCGCACTAACGCGTGTTATGTACTTCTACCTTAATAGTTTTTCAAATAGTTTTAAATATGTATGAGATAATAAGCTAATACGTCTTTATGACTCTTTTGTGATATTTTTCATTTTGAAAAGAAGCACTTAAATTAAATGGGTTATTTTAATTGGGTTTTTTAGAAGCCACATGTCGTTACTTAAAACGAAAAAGGCCATAACTAACCAAATATTAAAAATTGGTTTTTCATAGATTCTGATTTTATTAACAAAACACAAAAGATCCTATTTAACAAGATTAACGCTAAAAGACCTTTTTAACAGTTTGCATAATATGCACCATTATGAAAGTAAATTTAACTAGTTTAAGGTAATTTGTCAATTTATCACATTAAAAAGTTTTTTGCTCCTCCTGTAATATTTTCAAAATGTAAGATACATCCTCTTGTGTTTTAGATAAAGATATTGTCTGAAATTTTAAATAAATAGCATGGATCGAGCACGAACTTTTTCCTCCAAAAATTTTCTTACGTGGTATAATAATTTTCAAAATACAATTATAAGGGTAGATCCTTACTTTCCTTTCAATGACGTTTTCACTTTGCAATAAGTTGTTAAATATAAACGGCAAAATAAATTAAAAAAAGAATTGATAAGAATAACTAACTGTCCCTGTTGGCTGTGTATGTACTTATATTTTTCTTGTGTTGTTCGTTTGAATGTGTCTGGAATGCCCTGGATAGAAGCTTACATGTGTTTAAGGATTTTTTCTTTTGATAAGTTTGCATTACAAATGTCTTGTCGATTTGTTTATTCCATTCGCTTTTTTCAGAACTTTGGTCACATTTTCTATGGCCACATTTTTTAAGGCATGTTTCACAATATAATTCTGGTTACAAATGTATTTCCATGTTATAGTACGATGTAGAATTTACGTAGTTTGTCTTGTGTTTATCTCGATGATCGAAAAGTCATTTATGGGATTTCTTTTTTTTTATGTTGTTTCTGTTATTTAAATCTTAATAATCTTTTGAGGCATATCATAGAGAAAAGAAACTCATATTGACTTGTGCTTTTTTGTCTTTGTAAATAAATTTTTATACCGTTTTATTTGATACTGGTAAGTTGTTGAGGAGGTACATAAAAAATGCAACAATTCCACTATCAATATTTATTGAATAAAAGATAAAAATTAATTGAAGTACAATGTTTATATTTTTTAAAACGTTTTATATTTTATAGCATTTTATAGTTTTAAAATGGTTTTCAGAAGGCTGCTTGATATACATAAGACCAAAGGTTAATAAAGGACCGATTATCACAAAATTGCACAAAAGCAATTTTACACCAATATTGTTCCTTTCTTTTGAGAGTTTTCAACAGACGCACAGACGGTTAGATGGATCGACTTACGGAAATGGCTTAATCGACTTAGAAATACTTAAGGAGCCATTCACTATTAACCACTAACCAGGGTGGTAGAAGGTAAACAACTAAAGCAGTCATAAAATTATAGCAAGTCCTAAAAACTTGACACAATAGAATACTTTGAGAATTGCCTTAGAATGAGTGTAGTCGTGAAAAAATAGATTGCTTTCATTGTGAACACCCAGTTTTACTAAAAAAAAGAAAAGAATATGATCAAGAATTTAGTTTTCTTTAACAGTTTGGAAAGAAGCGGAATGTATCTTTTCAAATGTATACTCCATTTATATACACATTTGCAGAAGCGATTTTCTTACAAGATTGATTTATTAATTTTGGTAATGTTTTTTTTTACTTTGGCGTAAAATATTTAAACTATTTTTCTAAATTATAAGGTTTAGTACTTTTTTAAAAGTACCACAATACTTTTTTATACCCTATACACAGATGAAAAGGATGTATAAAAGCTTTATTACTTTAATACCTGCAAAATCTAGGACCTTAGAGATCATTAATGCGTAGTGGAAAGGCGAGTAGAGCTGAATAATGACTCATAATTTCTTGTACTTATACGCACTCCTACTTATTGGAATATTCACTCAGAAGTTGGATGTTATTCTTCGTACTCATAGTTGGCAACATTTATGTTGTGGCTGATTTAGATCATTGGTGCTCAAAAATGTTTGCATATGTATTGAGAGAGATTTTTAAAACACAGAGATACGCAAAACTATGCGCACCAGTTTTATTTAAATTTAATAGAAAGAAATTGTTTTGGTTGTAAAACATTTATAACAATACAGTAAAAACTAAATTTTCTATTTTTTTTTTGCTTTTAAAATTGTAACTTTTTAAAAATTTAAAAAAACAGTAAGAATTGGAAGTTTTGCAATTTTACTATAAAAAAAATTCAATGTGAACTGCGAGCATGTTTGTATATTAAAAGTAAGAATTATATATAAAACAAACTGCACTAAAATCTTGTACATTTATGCTTTTATGAGAGTTTCGTAAAAGCATTAAAAATTTTTTTAAATTTTATTACTTATCCTACACACTGTTTTTGAAACAAGATCAACTCATCTTCCGTACATGTGCAACTAAATAAATGAGCGTAAAAAACAAAGGGGTAGGGCTTCTAAACAATTGTTTGCTTGAATGAGCATCACTGATTTAGATTCAACTTAGCTCAATGTGTATAGGCGAAGCAAAATGCGAGGCTGCGAAATAGTAAAGTGACGATTTGGCAATTACAGTTTACTAAAGTTATGTTTATGAATTGGACGATTTTTCGGCAAATTTATCTGGCAGTGCTGATTATGAAGTTGTGTGTTAGATCTGTCGTGTTAAAACAAAAAATGGATGAGCTGAATGAATCAATGTGACTTTTATAAGTATTTTCCTGATTTTATAAAACAAACTGAGTATGAGCATGATGTCGACGTCGCACTCATATTTCTTGCTCTCGTGAGTATCAGTTTAAATCAGGCATTTCCAAAAATTTTTTGGTTGTGTATTAGTGAGTACCAGCCCTGCAAATAATAGGACCAGTCCAAACACGCGTGTAAAGAGTAGTCCACAAGGGACCAGGACTAGTCCAAAACTAACCCAAACGTATGGAAAAAACCTGGTCTACTTAACATTACGATGTCCTAGGAGAGGACCATATAACCCACCTTTGGACCACTAAGGAGTAGTTTTAAAACTACTCCATGGTACACTCAAAAGGGTTCGTTTTGAAATCGTTTAAAAACGAAAGCATGTCGTTAAAAAATGAAGACATGTCGTCTCACTACAAACAGTATTTAGCAATGACATGGTCCATGCTTGCATTACATCGGACCAGTCCATGGAGTAGTCCATTTTATCAAAATGGACCAGGTGGTCCAATTTTATTTGCAGGGTATAAGCAGGCATTTACAAAAATTTTTTGGTTGTGTATTAGTGAGTACCATCCCTGCAAATAAAATTGGACCACCTGACCCATTTTGATAAAATGGACTACTCCATGGACTAGTCCGATGTAATGCAAGCATGGACCATGCCATTGTTAAAAAGTGTTTGTAGTGAGACGACATGGCTTTGTTTTTTAACGACATGCTTTCGTGTTTAAACGACTTCAAAACTAATCCTCTTGAGTATACCATGGAGTAGTTTTAAAACTACTCCTTACTGGTCCAAAGGTGGGTTATATACCATGGAGTAGTTTTAAAACTACTCCTTAGTGGTCCAAAGGTGGGTTATATGGTCCTCTCCTAGGACATCGTAATGTTAAATAGACCAGGTTTTTTCTATACGTTTGGGTTACTTGTGGACTAGTCCTGGTCCCTTGTGGACTACTCTTTACACGCGTGTTTGGACTGGTCCTATTATTTGCAGGGATAGAGTAAAAAAATTGAGAGAATGCATTCATTTACAGCCGAAATAAAATGTTAGTAATATATTTTATAAGTTGTATAACACAAAGGTACAAAATAAAAATTTTTTGTGTTGATAAAATATTTGTAGCAATTCTTTACCAATTCAATGTCGCTGATTTTAAAACTGCACTTTTTTTTTATTCGGAAGCTTTTTGACTCTAAATCAGTTTCAAATATCTTATCAAACAATTGTAAAAAATTTAAAGATTTTTAGTTTTAAAAATTCATAAAAAATAAATATTGCACGCAAATCACAGCTGATAGAAAAAAAGTGCAGTTTTAAAATCAGCGACATTGAATTGGCAAAGAACTGCTACACATTTTCTAGCAACACAAAAAATGTTTAATTTTGTTCCCTCGTGTTATAAAAAAAATCTTCTAAATTTATACTTTTATGGCAGTTTCGTAATAGCAGAATGCTTTTCAAATGGGATGAACTTAATTTAATTTCCGTTGCTTGGAACAAATAAATTTTAAATCCGAAAAAATTTGTTCGCATAGGTAAGTAGTGCCGAATAAAGAGAGGCACTTAAATGAATTTTTTTTCAGATCAGGATAGAACTTGCCATCCAAATCTTTCCAGAACTCTACAATATTATTTTCGTCTAGAGCATTTACTTCGCTTCGTAGTATGATTAGTTCTGATTGAATATCAAATTCTAAGTTGCTTTCTTAGCAACGAAAAGGGTTTTCGAAAAGATCTAATAGCGGTTGTAAAATTACAAAATCTTGAAACCTGTCTTGAAAATTATTCTGCAAATATTTCGGCAGATTCATATCTTTTGTCGATTTCGAGATTTCTATAAACAAGTGAAGTTTTTGGGAAAAAATTAGAACCTGCTGTCACATTTGCTTTTATCAGTATAGGATTACACATAAATTGTAGCAAAACAAAACATTTTTAACTTGTTTTTTAAATATTTTTACTTACTTAAGAAAAGAGTTTTCAAAGAAAAAAAAAAACCCCCCACCGACGCGATTGGTACAGAAACAAAAATATTTTTACAAGCACAAAATACCAACAAATTCTTGTGGCTATTTTTTTCTTAATAATTTCTGCATTTAGGTACATCTTTTTAACGAAAGAAAAAGGGACCCTTTTACAGGCATCAACGAATTTTTTTCACAAACAAAACATATTTCGTTAGCTTAAATGCAAAACAATGTAGATATTATTTGAAAATTACAAATTAATCAATATATCGGTTTACGCATTTTTATCTGAAATATTGATTTTAAATCTCAAATAATTACCATTTTACAAAGTTCTTTGCTTTGCATGTAAACTTATGAAATGTTATATTATTCTACATTTAAGTCTTAAAATTAAAACTCTAAATAAAAATTGCACGCAAGGCATTTACCAAAAGCATTTTTGACCGCACAATATTTTTTGAGTGTTAGCTGAAACAAAATAATATAGCATCCGCTAGACATGTACACGTGTCGAAGTCACATCGACGACTGAATTGAAGAGCATAAAAATATGTGTAAGTATTGGTGTGCACAATTGTGCAAAGAAATGAAAATCCCTGGTTTAAATGAAGTCAAGTCACTTATAAATATTTACAATTTCATGAGTCAGTATGAGTAGCGAAAAAACGATTCATTGCTAATCTCTGATAGGGACTAGGTTGTTCTATATCTACATCCCGTAGCAATCGGAATAGTTTGCAAACAATGTTCATTCAGATATTCAAACTACGATTGCTCCCAGTTTTTTCCAACAAATCTTAAATTTTAAAACGTAAAGGCTCAGTTAGTCTTTACTTTCTGTTTCTGTTCTGTTCCGTGCCGTTCTGTTACGAAATTGTATTAGTTAGTTTTTCTGTAGTAACTTATCAGCCATTTATGACAAATTTATTAGTTTTGCACCGTCTATTGTTTTATTTCAATAACTTTGACGCACATAAATTTGAAGAAATTAAATTTTATGAATTCTTAAAATCAAAAAACAGTTTATTTCAATAGAAATATGTATTTTTTGTTATTTTTTTTTGCTGTCACTTACAATTACTTAACAAGTTTTTGAATTTAACAAACTGAACCGCAACAGAACAGAAGAACTAATCAGTTTCATAGGTTTTTTAATAACAAAAGCAAATCAGCTGATTCGTAACAGAACAGAATGTAAAGACTAATTCTGCCTTAAGCCTTTACTATTTACAGTCTTATTGTAAACTACGATAACAGAATACTGGTAGTGAAGGTTAACAAAATCGATTTTAAAAAGATTTAGTAATAGACAAATAATGGCACAATAGCAATTACACAATATCAGATAAAAGATCAACATTTGACTCAGATATTTCCTACATATAAGAAGCATTAAATAACAAAATTGAGTCACGTCGGCAAATTTGAAAAAGCAGGAAATTTTTTGTAAAATTTTTTTAAAACTAGCCGTTGTTTTTCACAATTTTTAGTGCAATAAAACGGAATATTTTTATAAACCTCTAAGACATTTCTAGAACATAGCAAAATCTTGAAATATATATGCATTCATACAAAAAATAATGCAAAGACCAAAAAACTGCGCAAAAAAATATGTCTTAACATTTTCAGATAATCATGACAAACCTCAATCAATATTTGATAAACTAAAAACAGGTGTAACGGTTAAATAGAGCTATTCGTCTGCTATCATTAGTCAGCTAAAACAACTAAGTTACAGGTTTAAAAGTATTAGAACCCCCTTGAAATAGGTGTTTTCAGAATATCTCTAAATTCTTAGCGTATTTTTGAATATTCAAAAACTGATTTTTAGGTTCTGAACAATGCGTATAACCTACACTAGTCTTTTTTCAAGTATATATATTTTCACTGCTTATTATGCATATTAATATATACTCACTTAGTTATAGAAATATGGAGAAATTCGGAAGTAGTATTTCTATTACCCAAAATAAATGGTTCCATTGCATGCAAATAGTGAATGTTTATAAAAATCTTGCGAAATACGCAAAAACTTACTTTTCACACAAAAAAGCTTGTCAAACTTATCCTGATAATAATTTTAACAATCTTTTTGGTTATTTAAATATTTTAAGTCTCCCCTAATAAACATATTTCTATAAGTAAATATTTATATAGTCTTAGAAAGAATACAACATTTGCTTTCTTTTTGTTTTCATTTATATTTTTATCATACTGTCACAAGATTTTTGTTTATTTTTATAGATTTTGTTAGTCTTTTTCTCCCTGCTGTACGGATTTATGTAAATACAGTGAAATAATTTTGTAAAAGTATGCACATAAATATACTCATTTATAGTGCAAACAAATACACAAACAAATTCAAGTCACTACCGCTTCAAAAACTTTAGAGGAGGGCACAGATGGATAAATAGATAAAAAAAGAGTACGGAGAAAAGGCATTGAAATGTTATTAATATGTCTGAAGGTTTCTTTATTTTATTTGCGCTCCATAAAGAAAGGAAAATAAAACAGAATAAAAGAAAATAACAAAATCCAAACCGAATGTTCTTTACCATTTTTTTTTTACAAAATTGTATTCGTATGTAATTTAAGTGTCTAGAAGTCTAGAAGATGGCAACTAAAAGTTAGTTCGAATTTTTATAATTTTTTTTTGCATACATACATGATTTTTTTTATCACCTACAGCTACTCCCACTATAAACATGTTTGATTTACATACTTAATGTTAGTTATTTTATTCAGACATGAATAAAATTGGAACAATTTAATTAATATAATTCATATAAGTTTAAGTATGTATGTATGTTAATTTAAAATTCTCAAATTAACTTGGACTTTTATTTTGAATTCTACACAAACCAACATAAGACCTTTAGTGCGATTGGCTTAATATATTCTTAGTAACAAACAAATGAACATTGTTTATTTAGAACAGAAATTATGAGTGAAGGGGGTTCGATTTTCAAAAATAAAGACTTTTGAATCAAAGCCAAGCGTTTATACAAATGTGATCTTCTATAATGGTTTTGCAACGAGAGTAACTAAAAAATTATCTTGAATGATCTAATTATGTATTTCCTAAATACAATTTTTTTATATTGACCTTAGTAGGTCAGTTTTTTTTACTTGGTCCCCTAAAAAATGTCTTCTTTTCTTTAATTATTACCAATAGGTTCATAATTTTCTTCGACTGGCATATAAATAACTTCCGAAATACTAAAGGCCCAATCAGAATATGCATAAACAAGCTTAAGCTAATGTCAAAGCACAACAACCAAAATAAAAAAATATTTGGTTTCGTACGGAATACGCGATTTGTTACGCACTTTAATTCAGCAAACGTCTCATAAAATTTAACAAAAAGTTTCCTTAAGTTTAATATGGTTTGGCACATAAGATTTACATGTATTCGCACATTTTCTTAAGCAACGTTATGCGCATTCTGGTCGGACCTTAAGTTTGGCGAGAAATTCTGTTAAAAAGTGTAATCAAAACATAAATGTTTTTTAGGTCAAATTTTGTTTGACTTAAATATAACGAACAAAACTTAACGGTCCGATTTAAAAAAAAAACCATTTTACAAAAACCCAAAGCTTTTGGAACCCAGAACAGGCAAATATTTGCCATTAATATTACGGTGAAGGGTTTATAATATTCAACAATGCCGAGTGTAGCAATCTTGTTGAAAATTTATTTCATTCTATTTTTATCTTAACTGCTTCATCTTTAAATTATAAACTCAAATTTCATTAAAATTTGTTAATCATTCGCATGTTTCGGATGCTTAAATTCTAAAAATCAGAATTTTTGATTTTATATTATGTATTAAATTAGGACTTTTTATTATTAAGTTTAAAAAAATTCTTTAAAATTATTTAAATTTGCAAACCAAATTGTATGGATTCCTTTATTTCTTCATGTAGAGAAACAAGCAAAAAGGGAACATAGACAATGTTGATTTAATGGGGATATTAGCTAAAATTCCTTTTACTTTCTCCTTTATATTATCAACATTAATAAGCAGAACAAGTTTTTCTAGGCACGAATAATGCCAATGTATGCAAACAAAGCAACTTTAGAGAAATGAAAAATATGCAAAGAAAATCATTGATATCAAATTTCAATCATAATCATTAATGATTTTTTTTTTAACACGGAGCTTTAAAAACTTTCCCTTGTTATAAGTTTTACCTGCTTAAAGCTTCAGCGTCTTAAATAAATGCAAAACATACGTTTAACTCATAAGTAAAACAGGAATAATTTATATATAGTTAAGGAGCTAGACTGAAACCATTGGAATTCCCCGTTTAATAGCGAGAAAGTCCAGACAACTAAGGCTACTTAGTGTAATTCAAAAAACAAAACCATAGTAACGGAAAGTAAAACAACACATGTGCATATCAAATATATGAAATCGATACTTTAACGAATGAACAAGTTGTTGTCGGTGGAATTATTGCCAGCTCAATCTCTTAAAATATTTGCAAGAAACAGTTTAAAAGAATAACGTAGTCCACTATTTAATTGTTATAAATACACTCATACATATTGATTCATATTGATGATGCCAGAACATCAGAATTGTGAAATCAATGTTATTGCAAAGGGCATCAATGAGGTAAAAATTAACGTCAATCCAATGACAAACGTCATCATAAAATTTGTTACTGAGTCAACGCACTGATGACATTTTTTATTAAACTGACACCGATTCGTCATTTCTGTGATGCCGATATGTCATTCCATTGATACATTGACATTACAATTATGAAAAGTGTCATGGGGTTGTATACGAAAACACTTGCACAGTAATATAATTATTATTTAATTTTACTTGAGTCAATGTATGGTTAACTTTTCAGATTCTAATACTGTAATTTATAAGATATGCCTTGTTGTGTTAGGAAATCATATTTAATAAATACAAATACAAATACTTATGTCGAAATACATCAGCGTAATGACGGCTTTTCTACCATTGTATAAAAAGCTGTATTTTTTCTCTTTTTTTTGTTTCGGCTGGCAACTTTACGTAAGATATACATAATTTTTAAAAAAGTGATACGCACATGAATAATTTTGTATTCTAAAACCAATGCAATGAAGTAGATTTATCCTGGACCTTATGAATAGGGGAGTTGATTAAGTGATGTTCGTCTGTTCGTGTGTTTATTGAAACGGGTTTCCCGTAGATCACAGTTTAAGGCCGTTACACACTATCCCACAAATTCTTACGTATTTTATAAAAATGCAACCCTGTCATGATAAGTTGTTATTGTTTTTTGAAAATGTATAAACAATAATTAGATCAGGGAAGCATTTACATAAAATACGAAAGACTTTGTGGGATAGTGTGTAACGGCATTTAACACTATCAGTTCATACAATATGAGCAAAACATCAAAACGTTCCACTTCAACTAAGTAGAATATTGCTAGAAAGCAATATACGTTCATTAAAATAACACAATTTTTCTCTCGATACTAATGCTCCTTTTAGGACTGTCGGGAACGTATTTAGCTATTCTTTATTAAACAGAAATTCTAAACTCAGCATAGCAAATAAAACTCTCATATTTAAATCCGTATTTCACGCCATCATGTTCTATGCTGCCCCATTGTGGTCTACAGCTGCACAGTGTCATATTAAAAAATTATAGAAAGCCCAAAATAAACTTTTAAAAATGATTCATAATTTGCCTTGGCATTATTCTACTCAACGGCTGCACAATCTTGCTAACGTTGAACTCGTCAACACTCGTATCCACAGGCTTACTATGAATTTTACTAACAGATGTCGTGACTCTGGGTTTAACCATTTCATTGAGCTGGGCTCAACGTAATTTTATTTTCTAACATTAAGTCTCTTTTTATAAAAACCAAAAAAAAAAAATTCAGAAAGGTTTTTTGCATATTTTTCCTTCTCTAAACAATGTTAAACTTAGATGCAAATAAATTACATAATATTGTTATTAAATAATCTAGTAGAAAAGGAAAATAGTCCTAAACTCTTAAAACATTTGGGGTATTCACAAGGTGTGCTATCATGTTATATTGTAATAATGTTCTAACATTTTACAATGGTTTAAAAATATTGTTGTTGCTTTGTAAACAAAAAGTATCTTAAATTAATAGAACGTTGCTTGCTATGTTTATTGTGCTGTCGTAATTAATCAGAAGAGACTAGAGCTGAGCGGCTGAGCCGTATCGCGTTAGTTCTTGTAGCCGTCGCCGTTGATGGTATAATTTTATCCGGTTAACATCAAAATTTGACCTGCGGCTAGCAATTTTTGCAAGAAAACACTTGCGGCGTCAAATAATATCGGCTTATGACTCTGCTGTTTGGTAAACAAACAAAATAAAATTTATTTCTTATTTGCGTCTGCAAAATGGAAAATAAAAGGTAAGATCCAATTTAATTTATTAATTCATGGAAAAGAACTAAAAAATATTTTGATGTTAGTTAATTATTTATTTTTTATATTTGTTTTAAATCAGCTGATTTAAATTCAAAATAGCATACTAAATTATGAGGGGTTGTTCACAACAGTCGTATTTTTTCATGTTATTATTTTAAGACATATGACTTTATGACACCTTGTGAATCCCCCAATTGTTAAATTAGTTTAAACTTAAATGCTAAATAAAGATTACCATTGAATTGAATTGAGTCTTTAAAACGACATGCAGAACATTTTTGCCTTAAGCTTTGAGTTTTTTATTTGATATTTCAAAAAAATTAATGTTCCCGACAGAATCAATTGTTCCTTTAAGTTTTCCGATTCTTTACAGTTTTAAGGATTTTTAATAATTATTAGACTTCGCCGTCATGCCGTTATTAGAAAACTTTTGCGAATTTCCCCTAATTAAGCAATTTATATCGAATTTTTGTCATGCCTTATAGTTTTACGCACTTTTAATAAATTTTATGGCTTGTTGGAAATATTAAAATTGTTACTTAAATAAATTTAATGGCTTGTTTGAAATATCAAAATTTTTCGATAAGTTTCGCAACATTTTTTTTGTTTTTTTCCGACATTTTGTTTTTTAACCGATTTAGCGATTTCAAATATATTTTAGAGTTTGTTTGCAAGTTTGTAATTCTACGGAAATTTTAGCCATGTTTCCGTTTCTCATTGTCTTCCAGTATTTTTTTCTTTTACTGTTCTTTCTCTATAAGAGATGCTGCTCCACAGAATTAGCTTCTGTGAAATATATTTTTATTTTTGAACACTTTCATTAAATAATAATTTGATGCAAATATTAGTCTGAACGCATGGCAAACATGATTTAATTTATTTAACTTGACACTATTTGCCAACTGTTTTAACAAACAGGACTTGTAAAATATTTGAGCTTAGTTTGAACATTAAACCAAATATTTTTTTGTTTAACAGTTTGAAGCAAATATCAGAACAAATGTTTTCGTCCAATATTTAATAAGTCTTAACGTATCTTTAGAATTGCATTCTTTTAATTTAAAATTTTTTTATAAAGTAAATTGTTTTAAGTTTCTATTACTAAATAGGTTCTCTGTAAAACAAAAAATATATAATAAGTTCCATTCGGAGTTAATGCCTTTAAAAAGAAAGTTGAGCGTATTATAAAAGAAAAATTTACTTCGTAAGAAAAATATTTGTTTTGTTATTTTTCCCACAAATTGTAAATATTTTGTAACAACAATTTATATCAAAATATTAATAAAAAATAGTTTGAGCTTCTGTTTAAGTTCAATTTCATTTTAATAAAAAGTTGCCTGCCAAACGTATAACTAATCAATTAGGTTTTTATTAAATAGTACTCATTGTTCATGCAATCATTGTGGTTGCTTTTTGTTTCATATACGTAAATATGTATTAGGGATGCCAATCGGGACTGGTTTTCGAAAATTCTGTAATTCGGGATTTCACAAGAACAAATCCCGGGATCCCGAAAAATCCCGGGATCTTACGGTATTGAAATTTTTATTAAATGAATTAAAATGAAAAATAATAACTTTATTTTAACAAAAACACATGTTTATACCCACCACTACCACTTCTTAATTTCGTGAAATCGCTCCACAAATTACCGTAGGACCTATGCCCACTCTCGAAAAGACTAGCCCTGTAAAGACTAAAGCTTAAATTTTGAATTTGGTGAACGAGTGGAATGTTTTGTGCATTTCAAAAGACATTTGTTTCTTTAATTAATATTTATTTTAATTATTTCAACACTTCTCACGTTAAAATTTCTTTATATTTGTTGGGCACGTTTAAAAAGAATGACAAAGCTAACATTTTTTAGTAAGCAATTCGGGCTTAAATAAATCCCGCAAATCCGGGGATTAATTCTGCTGTAAGTTATGTTGCACATAAACATTTATAAAAATGCAATGATATTTTCTTCAATGAAAATTTGACTTGTTACATTGACAACACTTGTTTTGTTTTTTAACATTGTGTTTATATTCTATATTGCTTTAGCCGTCGGCGTCGTCATTCCGAAAACAAAAAGGGAAGAACAAAATTACATACTCAATCAAACATTAATCGGCTTATACATATCGAGCCCTAACAGCAAAAATGATGTTACCGACATCAATTTCAATTTTATTTTTTTTTTTTTAAAAATGACTTTATTGGCAACACTTGCATCATCTCTTAAATCTCATGGTCACATAAGGCACCGTTACGATTTTATAGCAAGAATAATTTTGAGGTAACCGACAAATTTCACACAAAATTTATATGAAATAAAATAAAAAAACACTCTCCTGTAAAATTTTATTTTTGTTGGTTACATAATTTTTGCTTTTAGGGCTCGATATGTCCTCGGCTAAAAAATATTTCTTGGGTGGATAATTTTTACTAGTTTAGTATTTGAAACTTACTGGTGAAAAATATTAAGTAACCTGATAACGAAAAAAGAGGAAAAAACAAATATTTTTAGGAGCAGATACAGTAGTACTTTCATTGTCTTTTTTTAAAATTTTTGTTCAGTTCTCTTATTTTTCAATTTATGTGTTTCGTTTGTGTTACAAAATGTAAATGTGGTTTAAATACTGCAAACAAAACTTAAATATTTCTTTAATAAACGTAGGCGGCTAACCGTAGTTAAGCAATAAAGTCGGTTGTTTTTAAAAAATACTTTAAATCAAAAATCTGTTATAAACTTGTAATTCCCTTTAGTTAAAAATGAAGTATGTTTTAAGTTAAACCAGCCTCTTTAATGCCTCCTGAAATGTGGAAAATATTTACATGCAATCTGTAACAAAACAAAACGAAAAGCCATCTCTCAACTGCTGACTTAAAAAATAATAATTAAGCGAATAAATATAAGAAAAGGACAACTGTAACAGAAGTTAACATTTTTTTTAAGGATGTATCTATTTGTTTGAAAGGTTTTTCGTGCTAAATTCCGCAGTTTAAATGTCAATAATCATGATACTTTTATTTCTTCACATAAACAGCAGATGTCAAGTGTTGCTAAATTAGTTTTAAACAACGTAAGCTCGTTTTTAAATGTAAGCCTGGCTTAAAGTATGTTTTTGCTTCTCTAAAGTTAGTAATTTAAAATAATATTTTTAATAAAAGAAAGCTAAATGTATATTTTTAGGCCATAGACTTAAAATTTTTAGCTGTTGTATATTTTTGGCTTGCTTGTTTCTTATTAACGACACACATTATTTTTTTAACATATTATTGGATTTGAGTTTGCGCAACATTAAATGAGGGAGACTTCTTGAAGAAATTTAATTTAACTTAAATTAAATTAAAAGCAGCGAATATAATGACCTTTGAGATTTTAACGTAAAGTTAAATGGCTTTAAGGTCTTATTTTTAAAATTTTGTACTTTTTGCCGAAATATTAAAGGATCTCGTTTTACATAAAACCAACAGTTTTTACTGTAATAAATTTAAAAAATAATAAATAAAACATACAGTTTTTAATTTAATTCTAATTATTTAGTGCATTCATTGAATCGGGCTTTTGCTTTAATGGCGTAATCGCTTGATAAATTAACCGAGGTTTTTGTTTAATCGGTAAGTAATCGGTTAATTTTATTCTTGAACGGTTAACCGATTAATAAAGAAAGATCCTTATACAATGATCTCACAGGTTATTTTATTTCAATAGTTTAAAAAAATCTTTTAGAAAATAATTTGGTTTAAATGTTTAGGATTTAAGCGATTTTTTTCCTTAGTTTTGATAAAACTTGACTTGCAAAAAATTCTTGCTTTTATCGTAGATGTTGGAGAACTCGAAAGACACCCGTGATAGAGAATATAACATTTCTCGGTTCTTTTTCTAGATTTATCTAAACATATAAAATCTTCATTATGCCATTAGAGTGTCGTTTAAATTTTTTAAAATTTTAAAGTTTAAAAAGTTTCGTTTAATTCTGTTAAAAGATTGGTTGTGTTCTATCTAGAGTTTCTTCTGGCAAGCTCAGCACCAAACATTCTGCAAAAAAGGTTATTTCCGAATTCCTTAGTTCCTGTTTTTGTACTGTATTTTAAGAAGGTATTGCTTGAAGGAAATATATTGTATGAAAAAATATTTTTTAAGCACACACCTGTTGTATATGAGACGAAACAAATGATCAAAAACACAAAAAATATGTTATAATACTACAAAAAATTAAAAATGTTGTTACATCGCTCAATCGGTTAATCGACTGAAATTAACCGGCTTAATAGTTAATCGTAATTAGCCATTTTTAAATTAAACGATCAGTTAATCGGGTAGTAATTAATCGGTTAACAGATTAATACATAATTTTTTTTGACATTTGCTAATGCTTTTTTTTTTGTAACAGAACACATTTAATCCTGCATAGGAAATATACTATTGGATGGCTACTTTATATTTTACCAACCGTAAATCCCATCTAGGGGTGTCACTGTTGAAAAAAATAAGAAATACACACTTTTTCTTTTAACAATTTCAATGATCTCAATTTTTAAAAAATGATAACTTTTATAGCGTAATTTTACAGAAACTTGTTAGTATCTCTGTCCATAGTCTTTACAAGCAGTATAGAAACAAAGGCTGACATTTAAGTTTTTGTAGTTTCTTTTAAAAATAAGAAAAACGCTAAGGATATCTGCATTCGTAATATGATGTATTTCTTTTTACAAAAATATAAAAAACAAGTCGATTTGCTCCAATCCACTGCAAGGTTTAACAATAAAGCCTAGACAAATGGAGCTTGTTCTAGTTTTTTTTTGGAGACATTTAAAAGTTGAGTTCTTTAGATTCCTGGGAGGTTTTTTCTTAATCACTTAAATATTTCGCTTCATAGTTAACGATTAATCAGACAAAAATGAAGCTTTCAGCGAATATTAAAAAGAAATATTAACTTTATTTGGCAAATATTATTATTTTTTATTTAGTTTCACTTTTCGTTTTTAAAATTTCAAAAACCAAAATAAACTCTGTGCAATTTCTCGGAAAATGTGAAATAATATTAACATTTTATATGGGATCATAGCAAAAGTAGCAATCTCGAATGGAAATTACTGTTTTTGTTTCAACCGGTAGTTTTTGACCGCAGATATAAACTGGATAAAAGCTTTTCTTTCGACTCATCCCAATCATTGCAACTTTATGATACTTTTAATCAGTTTATCAAAACAAATCGAGATTGACATCTTTGATTCTATAGCCCTCATTGAATGTTTGTGTTTTATGATAAATTTTTTCTATTTTATGAAAAATGTGTCGGAACACATTCATGTCCTTGTGAATTTTAAATTTAAATAAAGGTGTATGCAAAACCAACGGCACGGCACGCCTTTTTCGTTGTATCATTTTTAATGTTTATTACAAATTAAAAATTTACAACCAAAAACGCTAATAACTAAACTAAAGTGTTATTACAATTTCATCTAACATCCATATGTTGCCAAAACGAAAACAAATTTTGTTGTTGATGTCTGTTTTTTTTTTTTTTTTTTGGTTTGTTTCCATCTCATTTATATTTTAAAACCATAAATCATATTAAATTTGGAAAAGATTTTCACAGGGGATTTGAACGTTTCTGTCTGTTTATATGAGTGTAGAATGTGTGCATGTGTTTAGAGGTAAATGATAAAAAACAAATTAATTTTGTATAACTTTTTTAATTCATTTTTATATATTGTTAATGTTACAACTTAAGCAAAGTTTAAATGCCAGACTCACATGGGTTTACATACAATTCAGCATATCAATATATGTATGTGTGTATGTTTGTATATTGTATACGAGTAAAGCACAACACACTCTAATTACGAAAAAAAGTACATACAAACATATTTAAATATACATTCATATGTATTAGTAACACGTATACATTAGTATAATTTTTATATATTTTTATAACAACAGAAACCACTAAACAACATTTACGTTATACATTTTGTAAATATGTAAAGTAAACACTCGCAGCTCTTATCTCGGCCTCTTTCCTATTCATTGATGTACCCCCAACTCTGCATTCGTTCTGAGTTGTGGATTTGAAATTATATTACGAACCAACAACAAACGTGAAGGGTTCCCTGGGAATACTACGATATCATTTATTTTATTACTCTTACATACTATCACTTTCTCTTATAAAAACACCTTGCAATAGAGTATTCGAATGAGTCTCACAAAATGCTTTGTTTCGTTTGTATTTGAACATATTCGTAAATAAAGTTTTATCGCTTAAATTTAATTTTTAAAATTTTGTCTTTCACTAAACTCGAATTACAATTTTTGTTTAGTTTAAGTTTATTTACTCATTTTAATACTATATGGGTTTGTGTGTCCACTCATGTTTGTGTGATTTTCATTTATGTTCTATTGATTGAAGAAACAAATTTGAGCTAAAGTGTTTTCTAGTTCGCGGGGCAATATAAATTAAAAGAATTCTGAAAAGTTTTGTTTGTATCAGCAAAGCTTTAAAATTTGCTTCTGATATATCGCAATTTTCATTAAAAGGAAAAAAGGAAATTTTTATTTGGACACATGAAATTTATATCGATTTAAAAAGACAAAAGTGCTAGGAACACAATTGGGTCGTACGTCATTAGCACGCAGACGTAACGCCTTAATAATAAAAAAACTTGCTTCGTCTACCCACAATTCCGTCGTAAAGTATATGAAATAGAATAATATCTTTACCAACGGGTAGATACGCTTTTACGTTTGCACTTTTCATTGTAAAAGACCCATATGCCATTATATACATATATACATCGATTACATATTAATATAATAAGTTGGAAAAAAAAATTATGGACTAGTTTGTAAAGAGAAAATATTGCACTAGTTGTTTATTGTAGTTGAATTTGTTATTCATTTATCTAATAAATAAACTTTTCATAAAAAAAAAAAACTAAAAACTAAGATTTGGTACTATGTGAAGAGTTTTAAAAGTGTTTTTTAAAATTTTCGATATCTTTTCAAAGAATTTCTTTTTTTGGGAATACAAAACTTCTAATTTAAAAGATTTTGTTATTCGTGCTTAATTCTCAATTTTTATTCTTGATAAAAACACTGAAATTTATTGTTGATGAGACAAGCTATTGCTGTGCTCATTTTACTGGTTGCTTAGGCCAGATCGTCAGGAAACTTCATCCATAAAGATTTTAGAAAAACTAAAGATACTAAACCAAATAAATCAGTTAAACGCATAAGAATTATAAGCAACAGTTCTACTTGTACAATATCAAAGTTTAAACAAAAACATCAACAATAAACAGTGAGTTTATCTCTTCTTACATTTCCCACTATATGGTCTTCGCCATCAAAGCTATTTTTAACCGACAATTTTCAAACATGTTATGGTTACTTCTATTTAAAGAAATTCTCCATAAGGAGGCCCCCACCACATTATGGTTGGCCCTAATTTTGTTTTATTATAATATAGCAAAAGCAATTTTGGTATTAAAAACAGTTTTGCTAGCCGTGACCAAATGGAGAAATATTATTTCACTGCATGTGTCCTTTCACCGCAGCGCAGTGGTAAATGTTATCCAAATATCCTAAGCTTCTTTATTTCGTTAAATCATGTTTGATCCCTCAGTAAAATGTTGAACATACACATGCAGGGGCTTGACAAGAGGCATTTACTTTCCAAATGTATCGAAAACAATAAATAAAACAAACCAATCAAATCAATCCGAAGTGGTATTAATAGTATGGTGAGCAGGGATTTTCTTGAATCAAGTACAGAAAGATTGATTCAAGTACGGCTTTTCAATCACAAAATACTTAAATTATTCATATTCAATCCCGATTTCGTACTTGAAATAATCCGAAAATGAGAGTGATTTAAGTAGAACTAAGATTGAATCAATCTAAAATGCGCTTGATTTTATCCCGAATTCGTGCTTGAAAAAAACCAAAAAAGAAATGAGAAAGAAAGAATTATTATGATTGATTTACTTACCCGTATTACAGCTTACAGAATGATGAACAACAACATCATGCCCGATTTGGTTTTTACTTTAGAAATCTTATGTACATATTTAACCAAAAATATAAAATTAATGAGAAGCAAGAATTCAAATTTACTTTTTAACCCTTCGTGGTACACATGAGTCTGGTCAGACCTTTTTTCAATGTGTATAGAAAATCAAAACATGTGTAAGCCGGAATTTAAGAATTCTATACTTATTTCAATAAATTCCGGGATTGATTTTCGAAAGAAATCCCATTTAGGATTGTTTTGAGTACGTTTAAGTGTTATTCGTACTTGAATTTTAGAGTACGCTTCGTACTTAAAGTAATCATAAAAAACTTGATTTATCCAGAGTGTTTTTTTCTTTTGTGTATGATTGAGGGAAATAGTAAAAAGCTCTGTAACCATACACGTTTCGCAAAAATCATGTTAGAAGATATACTTATATTATCTACATATATAGATGAATACACTGAAAATGCTCCTGTTGCAAGGAAAGTTCTACTTTGAAACCTAACAGTAGAAGACGTAATTTACACTTTACCTGTCTTTACACTTTACCTTTAAAAATTGCGATCTCAAAAGCTTTTATTTGTTTCTTATCTTAACCTCGTATGTACTAGAAGAAAGGCTTTACAGAGTTCCATTTAAGTTATGCAAAATGTGTGCTTTTAAGAGATTTTGGTGTTTTTATCCCGTAAATTTAAGATATTATATTTGCATGGACATAAAATTAAAATTAATTTTTTAATTTTTTTTCTAAATTAATAAGTACATTTTTAGTTATAATGACTTTATTTAAATTTTGTGCACAAGGTAGTCATAAGTGGCTGTTTTAAATAAATATTTTGTTTTAGTTTTAATGTAAAAAAAAATTCTATTTAGAAACGTATGTTCTAACGCATATGAAGATTTACACTTGTACGTATAATACATGCAATTGTTAATAAAACGCCTGCCTGTTATACACTGAATATTTTATTATAAAAGTTTAATGTAGACAAGTGTAGATACTCGTAACCAGTAAACTTACATACATGTATAAAACATTTCTCATTAACAATTGTGTTAATATTTGTATGTAAACACAATTCGTTAAATTAACCTAACATTACAATTGTAAAGTAGGTACCAGTCTCCACTGCACCATATTAAATTGTAGCAAGAACAAGCAAGTAATATGAAAATAGGGTGCATAAAAATTTGCCATGTTCAAGCACTTTTAAAAAAGCCAAGGTTTTCTACCCCTAAAATTTATAATTGTCATTTCTTGGATCTTCATGCACTCATGTATTTTTTGTCGTTCTCTAGAAAATTCTGCAACATGTTTATTTCTCTAATTTTGTTTAAATAATTTTTATTTTCCTTCAAGAATCATGTATGCATGTCAACTAAAACAACACAGTAATAAAGTAAATATATAAATTTTTGTACGAACACACAGAAAAAAATCAAGTTAAAAACGTCGAAAACATGGTTGATTTAAAATTTTTCGGTGGTGATTTTGCTTCATTCGTTTTTCATGTTAGTTCAACCTGATTTTACAATAACTTGCGAACAACATTTTTTCCTTTTAAAATAAGAATAATTCGTGTTAATTTAACATTGCAGTAAAGTTAGAGCAAAATGTCATTTATATAGAAATAACAATCTGAATCACGTTGAATGAAAGTTATTTCAAGTTGAAACAACGTGAATTTCATGCAAAATCAAATAGGTTGGAGTGTGATATAACAGTGTGAAGAAGCTTCAGAGACAACATATGCATTTATTTAGGAATAATCAAAACACTTATCCCTGTAACACATGTTTCACTTATTTTATATTCTCCTTTGTTAACAGAAGCATCAACTTAATAATTTTAAATAAAAGAACACGGGAATTGTCTTCTTTTTATAACATATTTTAAACATGAAAATAAGAAAATGTACATACGCAAGTATGTATGCATGTCAATTTAACAAGATAAACTTTTGATTTTAAATGTTATTTTAACAGTAAATAATATTAAATAAACGTGATTTAAGGTTGTTTTAATATTTTTCATTTAAACTTAATATGAACTAATGAACAATTTCAATAATTCTCAATCAACATTTTGCCATGTTAATTTTACATTGGGTTTTTTTTCTGTGAGATGGCCCAAAAAGACTAAATTATTTCATATTTACAGTAGTTAATTTTACAATATTTCATTCAATTGATAAGCATACGAGAAAACAAGCAATTTAATGTGCGCATCTTGCAAACGTTTTTCAAGGTATAACTTTTAGACGAAGACCAAAAGTTTATTTCTATGTATCTATTGAGTATAAGAAATAAATAATAATAAGAACATTTAAAAAAAATATTTTTTTAAAACGCTTTTCTTAAAAGAACATTTAAAAAAAATGTTGCCCCCCCTAGATTTTATCCTGGCTACGCCCTTGTATTCGTGTATTGTCATCAGGAATATGCATGCGTGCAAAGTTTCATCCATTTGCATTGAGTAAAAGGCGGTCAAGTAAGATTTTATCAAAAAAAAAAAAAATTTTTTTTCCCTCCCCTCCCTAGATTTTATCCTGGCTACGCCCATGTATTCGTGTATTGGCAGCGGGAATATGTATGCCTGCAAAGTTTCATCCATTTGCATTGAGCATAAAGCGGTTAAATTAACGTTACAAAATTTGATTTTCCGAAGTGAAGCTAAAGAAAGGGTTTTAAAAAAGCATCGTTTTAATGGAGTAGGCTGAAATTAGTTTAAAAAATATGTATTGCAACTTCTTGAAAAATTTTATAAAAATTTATTTTTTTTTTATTTAAAAGCATGCAAAATTAAATTTTAAAATCTTTTTAAACGTCCAATTTGTTTTGCATGAACTAAATATCTGCCAATATGGAAAAGTAGCTTATATCGAATATTGTCGTTTTTAGAAAGTGAATGTTTAAACATTTTTTACACCATTTCTGGTGGTAACAGCTCAATTTTGTCTGATGTCGGCTGCAGCTGCTTTTCCAAATAACTACAGAATATGTCGAATAAATTCAGAAACTACTGTGACTTGTTTTATTATTTGAGTGAATACATTAAGAAAGAACAAAATCTTTAACCATCTTAAATAATATTAATTTAAATCTGGTAGAAGAGTTTTATATTCATAATAAGAAAAGATGAAAGAATTCGTATTAACTTTACGCAAAGTAAAATTTTTTATACCATTAAATATATACATATATTTATATATATATATATACAGTGAGCAAAAAAAATCTTGTACACTTATAAAATTAAAATAAAAACACAGAGATTAAAGTTAACCATAAGGAAAGGGAAACACTTTATCTATGAATCCAAGTGCAGACAGATTTTTCATGCTGCTAAGCACGGTGGCGGCAATGTTATGGTTTGGGGGTGTATGAGTGCTAATGGAGAAGGTAACCTTGTGTGTATCGAGGGAATCACGAATAAAATAGATTATTTAAATATATATATCCTGAAAAATAATTTGCCATAATCCGCCTAAAAAAAGGTTTAGGGGATGATTTAGTTTTCATGCAAGATAATGATCCAAAGCATTCGGCCGTTATCGTAAGGGGATGTTTGCTTTATTACACAAAAAATGTTTTGCCTCATCCTCCCCAGAGCCCGGATTAAAATCCGATTGAGCATTTGTGGGCTCATATGAACACAAAATTAAGAGATTTCCACTCAAAGATATCTGGAGTTCTATTCCCCAAGAAGTTACAAAAAATCTAGTCCATTCGATGCCAAGAAGACTTCTTTCTATTAAAGAAGATAAAGGACACCATACAAAATACTTAAGTTTCTTGTCCTGTACAACTTTTTTTTGCTTATGAGTTTTAGCATATTTATGTTTTTGTTGTTTTTTTAACGTTAAAATATACACAATGAAAAAGAAGTTTTATTTAAATTAAATTATAGATCTTAAAATTTAATTAATGTGAAATAAAAGTTATAATATGGTTTTACTTTAATCTCTGTGTTTTCTTTTATTTTAATTTACCAAGTGTACAAGTGTTTTTTTGGCTCACTGTATATATACATATATATATATATATATATGTATATATGTATCCAAAATATTTTTTTTATTAAAGAAAACATAGCAACCTCAACATAGAAAAAAAGATGCAATAAATCCCCAAAAAACATTCAGAAAAACAAAATAGATTTTGTGGACACAAATCCTTTGCTGTGTTGTGGTTGAAATTGTATTGCGACTCCAATGTTTGCAGAAGATTAACTAAGCTTGAACGCCTAGTCATTCAAAGTAACCGCAGCAACATACAAAAACTAGCTCAATACACACACTCATACTTTCCTGCAAGCATTTAAAAGAATCTGAAAGATGTATGCAACTGGCCGTCACTTCTTCAACCCTTTTAGACGATGGAAAGAAGATTTTACACATTCTATATTGAAATTGCTTATTCAGCAAACAAAAAGAACAGAAAACTGAAGATAAAACAAAAGAAAATATATATGTACATGTATATTACATCAAGTAACTCCTTAATAGTTTCTGAGATACCAACACTAGTTATCTCTGTACCGACTTGAGAAAAGCAAAAACTAACTGAAGATCATACTTTAATACATAATTGTTTCAGTCTAACTAGTATCAGTTGCGCAGACGGCTACGATTGTAAACTGCTACCAACAGAATCATCAGACATGCGTGAATTTAAAGTTGTCGTTTTGGGGTCTGGAGGTGTTGGCAAGTCCGCTCTGACAGTGCAATTTATTCCCGGATGTTTTATAGAGAAATATGATCCTACAATAGAAGATTCCTTTCGCAAAGAAATTGAGGTTTGTAGTATCTACTTTAAGCTGATTACGGCTTAAGTGCAATCCCTTTTTGGTTAATACGTACTTTTAAACACTGAACGTAAGAGTAAAGCCCTTCCATTATATAGGTACCTATTTTGTTAACATTTTACTTATTTCAAGAAATTATTCCTTTAAAGGTCGATAATAAAAAATACCCCTAATTGTGTAGGGATCAGTAGAGACAAATTTACATTTTATGCAAACAAAAGTTAGAAAAAAAGAAGAACCAAGTTAAAATTTAAGTACCTTTGGCAGAATTTTTACCTACACTGCGAACAGATTGTCCTGTTTCACTTTTTTTTTTATAACGCACTAGTAAGAGTACTACATTGGGATGTGCCGAATCTTATAAATTCTTCACAAGGTGCGATAAAAAAGTTATATTAATACCGTTGTTAGATACCTATAAATAAATCTATTTTGTGCTACGTCCACTTCTTCAATCCTACCCACATTTTACACCACATCCGACGTTGTGTATTGATAACCAAAATTCTTGTACCTAATTTGGAAACTGGCTCAAGCCGTTCTCCAGATATAAAGAGAAAGAAATGAAAAAAAAAACAAAAACAACAAGCGATTTATGGGTAAAATAAGATGCAGAACTAATATCAGCCATTTATGAATATATCTGGCTAAATTAAATAGCAAACTTTAACCGAGTATACCTATGTGACAAAAATATAAAAACACCTTGTCCCTATTATTTCTGGTGTCTTCGGAAAACCCAATTCATACTCATAATGACAGACGGAATAACAAACATATATACACTCAAAAGAAAAATCAATCCATCCGTACTCAAATCAATCCAAAGTGATATTAATTGTACGGTGAGTACGGATTTTCTTGAATCAAGTACAAAAAGATTGATTCAAGTACGGACTTTCAATCGCAAAATACTTAAATTATTCATATTTAATCCCGATTTCGTACTTGAAGAAAATGAGATTGATTTAAGTATTGCTAAAATTGAATCAATCTCAAAATGAGCTTGAATCAAGTATTATAAAGTTGATTTAACCCTGAATTCGTGTTTAAAATAAACAAACAGAAATTAGAAAGAAAAAGTAATTATGATTGATTAACTTACCTGTATAACACCTTACAGAATGATAAAACACCAACATCATGCGCGATATGTGTTTATCTTTAGAAATCTTATGTACATATTAAACCAAACATATAGACTAAATGAGAAGCTAAATTAAAAATTTAATTTTGAACCCTTCGTAGTACACATGACTCTGGCCTGACCTTTTTTCAATGTGTATAGAAAATTAAAACATTCGTAAGCCGGAGGGTTAAGCACAACGAAAAGTTTAATCTTTTTGTTATTCGATTTAAGAATTTTATACTTATTTCAAGAAATTCCGGGATTGATTTTCGAATGTTATCCCATTTAGGATTGTTTTGAGTACGTTTCAGTGTTATTCGTACTTGTATTTTTGAATACGACTCGTACTTAAAGTAATCATAAAAAACTTGATTTATCCCGAGTGTTTTTCTTTCTGTGTACACTTTTACCTTCGGTGAAGGGTATAATTACATATGCATACAATATTTATATGTATAAAATTAGGGTTCAGCTGATCGATTAAAAAAATTACAACCAAAATGTTAAAAAGTAACCAAAATTATTCTGTATTAAAAAAAACTATTTTATTTGTGTATGTACTTTAGTTGAAAAATATATTTCTGTATAGGTATAATGTATATTGACCGCGATCCGATATCACGATATTTTTTGAACATGTAGCATACAGTTTTGTTGGATCCGCGTTTCATGTCACAGAATAGCCTAGTTTTTTGTGATCCACGATCTGGATCGCGGATAACGTGATAATAAATATTGAACGTTTAGCATAGTTCGTAATGTTAATCACTGATATGTTAGAAAGAAGAAACTATACAATTTTTGTAAAGTTTAACGAAAAACTCAGCAAGCTAGTTAAACAGGCTATTTTTGGTTTTCTCGCTGCATTTTGTTAACTTCGACCGAATCGCACAGCACACAAATAATGTAAATACTGACGCGGTAAATATTTAACACATAGCATACGCGCCCGATCGTTCAATCCATTAGGGGCAATATATAAATACAAAAGAGTTGTCAACCGATTAAGAATTATTCGATTAATCGATCAAACAAAACTAAACTCTTGTTCGAATAACTTTCAAAACGACGATTTTCGAATAACGAATAAATCGATTAATAAATGTCGATTAATCGAACATTTTTTTTATTAAAAAAGTTTTTAGTGATTTTATACAAAATGTAGGAACATTAAAAAATATTGTTGCCATAGCCCTGGTTGTAATTAATCTCAATGTTTAGTTAGCAAAAACCGTGTTGTATTTTATGAATCTTATAAAACAAATCTTAACAAACAATTGAGTAGGTGAGTTGCAAATCTTGCTCGTTACAAAATTTAAAATACAAGATGACAATTGATTCTAATAGTTCTTTTGGCGCTTAATGTGAAGAAATATAATAATTGTATCAATAATGCATGTCCACTTTCGTGATTTTAGCACGGACATGCGCCAAAACAAGTGAAAGAATAATTTGCCATCTCGCATTTTTAATTTTGAAACAAACGAGTTTTGCAACTCACCTTCTCAATTGTGTAAGCTGCTTTATTTTTAAATCAATCGTTAAAAAATCTCAAGAAAGGAGATTTTTCAATTTCAGGTGAAAAATTTAGAAATAAACAAAAAGCTTAATAATAAAGAATTGATTTTTATTAATCATATCTTAAAAGTAGAAAATGTTGTTATTGTATTATTTTGGAAGATTGGAAGATTATACAACGACATCAAGAAATGTCGAACTTGGTCCAATGGAAAAATACATTAAGAGAGACAGCGGCTGTTTTATAGAAGAAATTGTAGACAGAAGTTTGGCTGTAGCTACGTCTGCCAACGCCTTTCGAAAATCCAGGGCAATATCGGATTATTAAGAAATGAAGGGTTTAACGATGTCTTTAAGTAATAAAACGATATGGATTTAAGATGAAAAATGTTATGCATCAAAAAAAGAAGAAGCCATAGCGGATGGAATGGAAGATTTTCCATAGTAATTTTTTTGTACAAATACTTTTGTTATTCGTTATTCTCATCGATTAATCGAATAATTTTTTAGATTTAATCGTTTGATCGAACGAACAAAAACAATTATTTGAATTATTCGAACAAAGTTGAAAGGCGAATAATTGCCAACTCTAATATATATATATAAATATATAAAACAATATATATATACATATATATATTTTTTTGTTCCTTTGACTCCTCTGGGGAGCGTAGGGCCGCATATAGGGGCAATAATACACTTAAATTGCTTGACATTAAGGCGTGTAAGAGTGCTTGAATTATATTTAAATTGTTTATCCACTATCGTCACTGGCTACCAATGCGCTTTATGAGTATTTAATTTAATCAATGTATTTGGCTGCTTAAGTTTTTATTAAAACGCATCGCGATCCACATATCACAATATGTATTAAACGTGTAACACTGTCATAAGGGTGTAAAGAATATTCGGTTTCGCATTTGCGAACTATTCGCTTATTTTGGCTATTTGCATCTCTAATATTTTTACCATCTGATTTTAGAATACAAAATTGTCATAAGAATAAAATTTAAAAAAACAGAGATACAGATCGTTTATTTTACAAATCCAAAGTACAACAGTGGTGTCAATGAGTTTTATAGAAATATTTTCGTTCGTGGAAAAACATCTTAATATAAAACTTTACTAAGGAATTAAAAAAAAAAAAAAAAATTAAATGTGAGTATTTGTTATGCTTGAAAAAAGCAAAAAAAGTCTGCACACTAAAATAAAATACAAGAAAGAGTGCTTTATTCGGTGATAGGAACAAAAATACATATATATTTATATATATATTCTAGTACTAGTTTAACTCGCAGCGGTACCCTGCGAAAAATCTCCAGATATAAGAAAATTTATTTCTGATGCCGTGGCCATTTCTCCAAACTCGCCGATTTTTCCTGATGTTTTGTAGTGGTATCAAAGCTACTTGTACTTCATTTTGCAAGTTTAACTGTTACTCATCTTATTTGTAATTGTATAAGAGGTTACTTGCCCACTCACATCTTGCCAGATATCATTCTTTCGAAGATATTTGTAGCAAATTTGGACATTTTTTGCTATGATTCTCCAGATATCCAGAAATCTTTTTTTTATTTGTATGAGAGAATCCACTTCCAAGCTTTTTTAAAGAGGTTGTGTATTGATAGGCGATATGCTGATACATAATGTGGAAACTTTGGCTCCTGCCGTTGTCCAGTATACAGAAAAAAAAACAACAAGGGATTTGTGGTCAAAACTATAGGCAGTCGTGGTTTATATCTCAGCCTTTTTTAAACCGATCGATCTGGCTGAATTTGAAAAGCAAACAATTTAGTAATCATGTTTTGTTAACACATGTATAACAAACATAGTCAGCATTATATATGGGATCTGTGGGCAGACGGACAACGTTACTCATTACTTTGGTACTCACCTGTGGCGAAGGGTATACAAAAAGCTATTATTGTTATCAAAATAAGTAATTAATGACTGTTTAAGTTACGATACATACGTATACATAAGAGTGTCCCTTAATTTAAAAATTTTTTAAATGTTGACATGGTATCCATTTACTTTTTTATTTGACATAATTGTAAGTTATATATTATTTTACGCTCCTACGGCCACGCCTTCCATAAGCGACGGGGTCTTAAAGTGAGAAATATGTGGTTTTTCTATTATCGTACCGCTTTTAAACTTATAAATTCTGGTTTTACTTTTTTATGGTAAAGAAGAGATCTAACTAAAGAGTGCATGCGTTTTTGTAAAAAAGGCTGAATACCCTCTTAAATATTCAGAAATAGTGTAGAGCAATTTTGTGAAATTACACGGAGTTTGAAAGAAACAGGAATCTGGTAGACCAGGCTCTCCGGTAGGTGTATAAAGAATAAAGAAAAAAGAACAAAACTTCGGTTACTTAAAGAAAGAAAACGACAGGAAATAGAAATACATCAACCGTATCACTAAATTCAAGTTTCTCATCGAATTCATCATCCATGATTTTCGATGAAAATCATCTAGACCAATGCCCAAAGTTTTTTTTAACAATATATGTTAGCTCTCAAAAAAAAAAAAAGGGTAAAAATAAATTTCTTGCTTCAAAACTTAAAGCTCGTAGTGGTAAATTGACTATTTGTATATTTTAGAAGGTGAACTAGAAGCATATGAACACAAATACATAATTTATAAGTCTTCCATGCAAACAATAAGAAGACAAATAATAAAAAAAGTGCAGAAAATTATTAAGCATATCTTACAAATAATATTCCTGAAATCGTTATGTTATCTCTATTCCAAGGCAGCCCTTAGCTTCATCGCGGATTGACAACTTGATCAGCTTTTATTTTTTTAAACTAGGAAAACCAATTCTGAGATTTGACTGTCGTGAACTGTGATATTATTTTTCAACAAAAGTGATAATAACAAATTTAAAAAAACGCATATTCTTTTTTTTTTGAAGCCTCGTCGCTTTGAGAAGGCGTGGTCGAAGGGGGCGTACAATAACATATGAATTAAAGTTATTTCAGAAAGAAAACAACTAGCGGGTACGGTGAATCAAAAAATTAAATACAATCAAGTTTCTTATACAAAAATTAGTCATGATTGTAACTAAAATATCAAAGATGCATGTCTCTGGTTTTTTAATTAAAATTTTGTGAATTTTTAACGGATTCGCTTATTAAGCTTCCCTTAAGTTTACTTATAAAGTATTTTTTAGAAGTCTTTTAACAGTATATTCTTTAGATAGCGGTACAAAGAGGGGCACAAAATGATGTAATTTAACGAGAAGTAGAATTAACCATAAACCATAAGCATATTGTTAAAATACAGCATAATTTTAAAAACAGTTAAGAGACAAATTCATTTTCAAGCAGACATACTTTTAAAACTTCCGATTTACTTCTTTAAGTTATTTCTCAGAGACACTTAAACGAATCCTTTAAAAGTGTCTTCTGTCAGCATATTCTTTAGAACTTAGAGTCAACGCTTCGGTAAACAAGTTTTACTGACGAAAAAAAGTTTAACGATATGCCTGAATCGAAAAGTGACGACTTTTCTTCTAAACATCGGCGATAACAAACTCCTGCAGGGCTTTCAACAAATGTATGTAAGTATATCACGTTACAAACATCTACACAATAAAACAAAACAAATAAATGTTTGCTATTTACAACAGCTCCTAAATAAACAAACAAAGCACACCCGCACACCTTCACACACACAACCAAAAATGAGTACATTCGTACGTACTGGAGAGGCAAATAAGAAAAAAAAAAACACAATTCAGTAACAAACAGTATTAGCCGGTCAAAACCACAAAATTTAACTAAAATGAAGATTTTTCAAAAACATAAAATACCAGATAAGCGACAAAAAAGTATATACACACACATTCATACACAAAGGGACTGGAATGGATGAAAAAAGAGAAGCGGAAAAAAGGTTATAAATTGGAAACAGTAACAAAGTATTAAATATCAGTCTTGTTAGTTTTTAGTTACTGCTCCTGCCACTGTCAGTGATGTTTAAACTGCTCTTAATGTTGCAACTGTAGCCAACTACAGTGTTTTTAAAGAACGAAAAACCAAAAGAAATGCCAGTACTTTGGTTGCACCAAAAAAAAAAAAATAAGCGAACAAAAAAATAAGAAAAATTGAAGTAAAAAAAGCAACGATTCCTCACAACACAAGTTGTTGGAAAAAAATTGTAGACATTTACAGGATAATTAATGTTTCGACGCAGTTTTTATTTTTCTACTTTTTTATCGTCTTATTTTAACATTTTTTTTTTGTTTCTTTCCTTGCTGTTAGTTGTTAGCAATTCATTAGTCAACGTTATTAGTTGCACTTAGGCGTATGAGCAATAAATTAGAGAGCATTCTATAAGCAGATAACATTAAGTATACGGCGAGATCACAATGCAGAAACTGAAAAGAAAATAAGTATGTTAAAAACTAATTGGAACATAAATAAACTTCACCATTCTGGTCAACGCCGAGAGTTTAAACATTGAACATTTTTTTTCAATATTTGCCTTGCTTTTAATTGTCAGACTTTTTTTTATTACCGGAAACACAGACAATTGTTGTTTTCATTCCCGGGAAGTCCCAAGAGGTTAATTGTAAAAAATATGAACAATTTTGTTATTGCAGCTATATGGAAACGTAAATTCAAATTTATTGCTCAGAATTTTATTTTCAAACTCTAACAATGTTTCTATTGTTTCTATTCAATGTTTGCATAACCCAATGACGTCACACAACTACATAAAATGATAAACCGAGAAATAATGCGTTAGAAAATATATTGCTGCACACGGAACAAAGTATAACTAAAAAACAACGTAGAGGCGCTTCCGAATTGAACTACAATTTTCTAATCATGGTGATATAGCAAAAGAAATGCATGATTTATAATTCTGACTTTCCAGTTAAGAGTAGAAAAGCAAAAACGAAGAGCGGTTAGACTCTGCCTTTTTCATTTCTTGGAATCAGTTACACTGAAACAAGTCATTTGAAAGCTTGGAACGAAATCATGATAAAGATTAAGGGCGAAAATTACTGGTATCAGTTTTTGTTTAAATTTGCTGTAACCGATCGATTTACTAAGGAATAAATTGCTTAAGAATTTAGGATAATTTAAAAAAACTTGCAAAATACTTCAAGTAGATGCTCGCTTCAAAAGAGATTACGGCCGAAAAGCAAAACATGTCTGCTTTTGAGTTCGGCTGGATTGAATAAAGATTTTATGAATTACAATACTAAAAAAAGTGAATGTTATTTTATCGAAAAATGTTATTTGTTAAAAATATTTAATTTTATTTTTGGCCTTTACATAAAACATATTAAGTACCTTCAATTAGCAATTTAAAAAAGTAAATTGAAATGGTAAATATGCATATTTTTGAAGTCCTGCACGAATTTTCGATTTTTTAAAAGATAACGTAATGTTATAGCTTGTAATTTTGGGTGGGATAAGGGGACCCCTCAATGTATTATAATTATAATCTGTTTCAAAAAAACACAATTTTTTTGTAACGTATGGATAAAATAAATTTGACAAAAATTTGACTTAATCTGTTATAAATTGGCACGCCGCACGAGGTTTTAAGTTAATGAGAACGAAATTGGGGGATAACAGAGAGAAAAAGGCTCGTGCCTACTAAGGGGTGCCCCGGTAGGCTATCTGATAGATAGCTAGTCTATTAGTGCGGGTGTTGCGGATTCAATTCCTGCCATAGACTCTGGATTCCTGCAGACAAGCGTGGATCTTCGCGGGATTAGCTAAGGGATAAGAATATATGATCAACTCCTTTTATTTTTGTATCCCGAATATTTTTCTAGACAAACCTGACCATCTATTTCCAACCCTTCTGGAGATCTCCAAGCAAAAAAACTGAATTTTCACGAAAGCTGTCAATAATTTGAGCAATGGAATTACACCAAGTACAAAAGCCTTAAATGCGAATCGGATCGTAGAAACAAACTTTTTTGACGTTTTTCAGATTTGGAATATTTTGTTTAATACTGTTTTAATTTAGAGAATGCCCAATTTTTTTGTTTTTGTTGGCCACCGTTTTTATGAACATGGACGATCCCCCATTAAGTTTTTCTAAGACGTTTGCAATAAAATTAAAAATATTATATGTATAAGTGCTGTGCATAAAACCTGCAGTTGCAGCTAAATTTTATCGAAACACTATATTGCTAAATGCAACCATATTTGAAGGCTTAAGAAAGGTAATCATTTTATTGGTAAATAGAAACACACATTTATTAATCGCGCCAATAGTTTATTTGTGGACTTTGCGGGGACCAACATATTTTTTTTTCTTCGTTGCAAATTAAAATATATAAACATATGTTAACTATCTGTTAAGCCTGTTCTTGCCACGCAGGAAGAAAAAATACTTTAAATTTGACCGTTAAAGTTGCTTGGCAATTCTTAGCTTCATTGGTCTTTAGGGGGTTCAAATTAGCTTAATTCTCCGCCCGTAGTCCAAAAATCTAAGACTACTTCAGGCTATGCTTCATTGTTTTTCATTGACTATATGCTAGGCAATTTTCAGCTTCTTATGTCATTAAGGGGCTTTAAATAAGCTTAAATGTTAACAAATTGAATTTTACTATGCCCATTTTTCCTCCTTATTCTCCACCCACAGGCCAAAAATTTGGCCTAGGTTTACTATATGCATGCAAACTTTTGGCTTTATAGCTCATAAGTGGGCTTCAAAAAGTTCAGGATAGACAAAAAAAAGAGGAAAACAGAAATAAGGAAAGTATAGTATATATATAGATATATAGACCAGTTAGTTCTTCAAAGATCGGGTCACGCATTCCTTTTGGTGCTTATTAGCCAAATGGAAGCTCTACCAATTAATTTTGAAGCTGTTGATTTGGTTAAAAAAATGCCAGGAGAATGCATTCAGTGAGATTCTTTGTGTACAAAAAGTTTAGTGTTTAGCCAAGTTAAATTTCTACAAACGACGTCAGCCATGTAAAATAAAAATTAACTGCATAAATAAATAAACGTCAGGAAAATAATAATATAAATCTGATATTTATTTCCAATCTGTTACGAACCGAAGAATGACTGTTGAAAACGAAATTTTTACACTAGTTTTTTTGAACGTATTTTATGCTGACCCTTCTTTCAAAGAAACGGATCTCTTGCATCTCATTATTTTGAATTTTTCAAGTAGAAAATTTATTTTCTTCACTATTTTCTGTGCACAAAAGATTGCTGTTTAAATATTCAAAGATTTTCACAGGATATTTTGCCAGTTGTTGTCTGCAGGATTGGTTGAAAAGAAAATATAATAATGTAGTACACAAATGTTACCTCTTATTGGCGGGAAAAATAATAATAATATTGATGCGATAAAGCATATGTTCAAACATACATACTAACATACTTGAATGCAAGCGCAGTACTAATTTGAAACGGTATGTAAGCAGTTTCAGAGCAGACTTAAGAGTTCGGTTAGCTGTGGTGGGATGCCTAAACATATATTGAGGCAATCGGTGGGGAGGGTTTGTACGAACAAATTTAATGAGCATACCACCGTTTGGTGGTGCAGCATTTGAGGAAACCAGGTGCAGCTAAATCTGGAATTCAACAGAGTTAAAAATTGACAAATCGCTTGAGATCGCAGCCGTATCTCGTAACACGTTGGTTTGTAGCAACTGAGTCTTCGCTGCCATCTGACTATTGGTTGAGGATAGAGTTTCTACGCGGAAGGAATCCCGGGACATTTTTTGTTTTAATTAGTCCCGAGAAATGTTTTTCTGGGCATTTTTCGGGAAATTCAAATTAAATTTTTTGAAATTTTAATTTGTTAGCATCGCTGAAATCAAAAAACTTGCAATTAAAATATATTGTTTACTAAAATTACTCAAAACTACATACAAATCGAACTATTTTTTCTACGACAATAAATCAACGGTCTTTTTCATTGCTGATACAATGTCCAAAAAACTTCTTGAAGTAGAAAAAGACTATAAAACCAACGTCTGTAGAAAGCGAGAGCACGTTTTCGGTAGCAGGCAATATACATATCGAAAAGGATTACAAATAGAATCTCTGATAAGTTTTTAAATGCTTTAATAATACAAAAAATTAAAAGAAAATTAATTTTTCCAAGTTGCTTTTAATAATAACTTTTAAATATTAATAAGTTTTAACAATTCGTGATCTCCCAAAAAGAAAAAATATAGATACGCATATAATACGCAATTTATTTGGGTCTGTTTTGGTTTTCTGTGCAATTAATCAAGCAAATTTTTTTGGACTGTTGTATATGTGTATATTCTTTTAAAAAAGTGAAAACTTTTGTCTTGAACACATTTAATGAAATCATTGTTTTGTTTAAAGAATCCCGGGATTCCCGGGAATAAGATTTTTTTGTTTTGTTTCCCAGAAATAGAAAAAGTCCGGGTAATTAGAGACCCTAGGTGAGGACCCTTCAGCGATCATGAGGAGGTTGTGGCTTAGACCCAAAGTCGCGGGAAAGGAGATCTTAAAAAGTCAGCTTCAGGAGCTGATTTTCCATGTTCGGCTTGCTAATCGATGTCTCAAAGTGCAGCAACTATTCATCGGAAGCTGCTAGCATGCCAAAAGGCAGCGGAGGTGAGCTACGTCCAGCTTCTAAGGAAAGGGTGAGCTTACAATTCTGTTTGGTTATACATACACATTGCTACATGTACATCTGTGCTTCTTGCACTCACACACTGAATCGATCGGTAACGCCCATCGTAATTATCTTTACTATAATATTCTAAATTAGTTTTACTTAAAATTCATAACATTCGTCAAAATATGGCTAAATAAAGAGGTATCCCGAAAATTGCAAAATTTCAATCGCAGGTAGGGAAAAACTATGGGAGGTATGGCCATAATTTTTACATATTTTGTTGTCCTATTATATCCTGAAAAAATTCTGAAATATGTTTAATAAAATGTTTAAGCATTTGAGTTTTGAAACTGCCGCTTAAAAAAATAATTTGTTTTTATTTAAGTCATACCTGCGAATAGGTTACCAGTATCCTTCAAAGATAAAGATAAAGGAACGGGTATATTTTGAGTAAACATTTGCTTTTATTCAAATATTCCTCAAAATATGTTAATTTTATTCCTACATTTCTTTTTCAAGTGGCCTGAGTCACATTCATGGCCTTGAAACATTTTAATAACTTTTCCATTATTTAATTAATTAATTATTTTATTAATTATTGCAAAAGTAAATATTTGATGGCAACATTTTTACAAACACTGAAAATTATGTATTTTTTCCCTTTGTTAATGCACCTTTAAATTTAGCGTCGCTGCAGCACCAGTTAAGGGTGAATATTTTTTTCGTCCCTACAGTGTTGACGCTTTTGTATACATTTGCAAAATGCTAAATGGCTGAAATATATTTATGAAAATATCTTTGAAGCACAAATAAAAAAAAAATTAGATAACAGAAGGAAAGTTTGGGATATACCTTTATGTAAATTGCTTAAAATTAATAATGAGTTTTTTATAAACAAAAGACAGGAGATTATTTTGTTTTTTCATGTGAAAATTGCTTCGTTCCCAAAATGACTTATTAAAACTTTTAAAAATATATGTATATAAAAATCTTCAAAGCTGAGCTTAGGGTGCGATATTCTATCGTGATTTTAGTATGCAATGGCAGTATATGCGCCAAAGTGCGGATTCTTGGTTATATTATTGCCAATTAAGTTAAGCGGTATCATGAAGTCTAAGCAAGCTGTGGCTCAAACACTAATGACATCCTTTTTTGAGGGCCCACCGATTTTCAAAATTTTTGGAGGCCCCTTAAAAAGTACTGTGTGCCAAAATCGCCAATCTGAGTGTAGGATTTCACTACCGGTTGGTAATACAAACGAATCCGTGTGATTTTTGCACTATTGCAAAATTGTTTAATTAGTTACTTTTGTTCAGTTCTTAATAAGTTTATATATTTAAGATTTCGATTCAGGAAGCGGGACTAATATTTTGTTAGCTTCATGTAATGATAAACAAAAAATATTATATTAAAAGAAGTTATACAAGAGAAAAAATGCTTTGTTCAATGAAAAAAAAAACATCTTCATACAACAAGGACATTTACTTATCAAATCCAACAACATTTAATAAAATAGAAATGTGTTTCCATTTTATTTCTTTTGCTAGTTGTGCTTTCAATTTATATGTGTCGATTTGTACATGAAACCGAAATAATGCCTTTTCTTGTCAAGATTAAATTTGATTATATATTGATCAAACAATGTTTCTGGGAATAGCTTCGAGCATAATACAACATTGTACCGACTTCAATTCACACACACACAAACAAACAAGTCAAAACATCAATACATTTTAGTTTATGCAGAGAATGTTAAAGAAATAGAAACAGTAATTCATTTATTTTAAATATGCACATTGTGCATAGCACAACTAATTTACTAACTTACTGTCTGACAAAAAACTCAAATAAATTTAATGGTAAATATTTTTGAAGGCACATCAAGAAGATGATATCATGAGCAGATTCCACCAACCTCATTCAATGACTTAAGATCTTTGTGAAACTTGTCTCCCCTGGTTTTCATTGTTATTAACCAAATTGTCAGAAAATGTATCTAAATTTTTGTGCAAAGAATGAAATTTCACCACTCATAATACTAATTTAATTTCTAAAGACGCTGCAGCATTTCATGAGCAGTAACGAAATGTTAATTAAGGCCTTGGGATTTTGCAAGAAATTCCTTATTCTTTAAATAATAAAAATTCGGGTGTTCTGAAAACTGTTCTATGCATCATAAGTGTCTAATGGGAATTTGAGCTTAGATAAATAAATTTATCTGCATCGCTTCGCACTTTTAACTGCACGGGACAAAAACATAAATTATGGAAAGTTAATATGTGCATTTTCAACGGTTGTACCAAATAATATGACGGGTATAAAAAATGGGTTAAAGTTTTATAGTCTACAATAGGGATTGCTGTTCGGTTTTAACCGAAATCGAAACCGCGGTTTTAAATGCCTAAAAACCGAAACCGAAAACCGATAAAAAACCTCGGTTTTAGGATTTACTTTAACAATACATTTATGCTTAAAGAAATTGAAAATTAAACAGTATACTGGAACTTCATATTCAAAAACTTTATACATAACAGCTTGCAACAATGGCAAGGTATTTCAAAATTCTTAAAATTCAAAATAAGTATTAAGAAGAACAAATCTTACCTTTTTAACTCTTAAATAGACGCCTAATTTGTGTGGCACCAATAGTATTTTGTATGGAGTTTTTGTGGCTATAGAAAAAACTCAGACTAACGAACCCCTGGACAAGGCTGGGACTACTTTTATATGTATGGAGTTTTATGGCTATAGCAGAAAAATTTTGTCGGGAAGTGGAATAATTCTTCGAAAAAACAGTAAAGAAAGAATTCTTATGTGTTGCGTATGCTTTTTGATACGTTTCATTTTGATTTTATAAACAAAATTTTCATTTGGCCAATTGCGACGCCCACGGTGTTTGCACTTTTTTCTCATTTTCTTGTAAAAAACACTTTGATTGAGGAAAACATAATGTTTCGCTTTGATATACTTAATAAAATTTATAAAAAAAAACTGGAAACAAGTCCAAAAACTTCTTAAAACTTAAAAAACTTATAATAAAATTACCTGCCTGCATTGAAACAAATAAAAAAGATATATATTTTTATGTTTAACTTTGACATTTTCAAAAGCGAAATCGAACCGAAACCGACCGGTTTTTATCATTTTAAAACCGAAACCGCGGTTTCAAATTTTTACGGTTTTTAGCAAACTCTAGTCTTCATCCATCGATATTATAGTTAAATATCAAAATCAGAAATAAATTTTAATGGACTGAAATCCGAGCTCTCAGATGAAAGTTTGACTATAAATAAAACTAGAAAAAGAACTGTCACTTTACATTAAAGAATATAAGAAGTCTACTTTGGAAGACTTCTTAATGGAATATTTAAAAAAAGTTATGATATTAAACATAAACACACAGAAAACAAATTGGTTGGAAAACGGTTGCAGTAATAAAATATTGATCAAGTAATATAATTTATTATTGCAACTATTAAAAATGTATAACTCTGACTGATTTTTGAATATTAAAACGTTATTCTAACTGAAATATGATAAATATGGTATGATATGAATAGTATAAAATTAAATTAGTTGTCACAACTAATAAAAGAATTGAAATTATTAGTTGTGACAACTAATTTAATTTTATACTCAAAATTAGAACGAAAGGTCTCAAATCACAACCAAATTTAATGAAGTGCAATACTGAATATTGGGCATTACAATCTATAATTTGCTTTTGTCAATAAATTTTGTAATATAAATGTTAATTCATTTATTGCAGCTAATTATTGATTCGAGTACAACAAATGAAAATAAAATTATTTGGTATTCACAACCAAAAAAAAGGCTAAAAGTCCCAATTGTTAACTAAAATTTCTGTCAAAACATTTAATATAATAAAATAATTTTAAATTTTATATTTAAAAAATATGTATCTTTGCGGTCAAAAATGGAATATATGACGTATTTTATAGTACATATGTACGTACATATGTACATATGTATTTATATTTTTCTAGTAAATGCAATCGTGTAAGAATCTACTGGGAATCTCATAAAGAGCGTTTTTGATGGTCGAAGAGCGCAATTTTTAATCGCAGAAGATGAACACAAGCTGATTCCTCTGGGAGATACTTCTGCAACACAGCAAAAGAGGCTTATATTAATCGTAGAAGGATTCGTTTAAGATTTGTGTAAAGATTATCTAATGAGTCTTTCAGAAATCACATCAAGAATCCAATGAGATTCATGTAGGAATTCTCTTACAATTAAACAACAGCATCACGCGTCTTTTCATGATAAAACTTTTAATTTTCATAAAATTTATACGAAACAAACCTCGAGATCAGAAATTTAACGCCATCCTGTGAAAATCTTATTTGGCAGATCCTTACGTCGGTTTGTTTAAATGAAATTGTATTGACAATAGAATTTTCATGTTTTAAAAACGCTCTTATTTAGGTAGCACAGTAATTATTATATGGTTCAGAAGAAATATCGCAAAAGGATCATGCGAAGATTAAAAGATTAAAATACAAGTCAGAAATAGTATAAAAAACTAATCAATACAAAATTTAAATGTTTTTATTATTGTTACTTGTCAGATAATCATCAGAAGATTCTTTTAACAGTTGAATATTAAACACAATCGTCTTACAAACATCCTGATTTCGCTCAGTTTTTTTTTTGATTTCCATATTAGTTCACAGCTTCAAAGACTTGTTCGTATTGTGAAAACCACACTTTAATTATTCTGTTTTACTTCAGATACTTGAACAAGACAGCATCGAATTGCAGCCAAACATTGTTTTTTTTTGTACATCTAATAACCTAAAAGGATAGGTTACACTGTGTGATAAGCTGTAAACCTTTTGAAAATCCGTTGGATGGTGTGAAAATTAAATAATGTACAGAATATACATAAAGATAACTTAATAAATATACTTACAAAAAATGGAGTTTATTGGAATTATTTTGATTTTCGATCTAATTAATCGGGAAAATGGTTTATGCAACCGGTTAACAAATATATTGATAAAGACAATCAAATCTTTTGTTATGAACTCCAATTATGTGTTAATTCAGTTGCATATAACATTTATTCGGTTATAAGCATGTTTTTGTTTTCTAATAATCGTACTAACAACTAATAATATCTGTTGTTATAACTGATAGTGTACTAAAATTCAAATATTGCTTTCAAAAATATTATGCTAAGGAACGAAATTTTCAGTAATTGTAACCGAATTGTGTGATAGTACATGCATGCAACCGACGAAATTCGATTGGCGCCAAATTCAGTTGTGATCATAAGTCTGTTTTCTCTGTGAAAAAATGTATCCAAGTCCTATCGCAAAATGATTTTTTCTTTGACATGTTTTTGCAAAATTAAAAATTAGCCGGCTAAGCAAAGAAGCTTTTCTTATCCAAGCCGGTACATGTTATGGCGGTGCGCAAAATGACCCCAGGAAATATGGCCCCAAAAGAAAAATGAAGAAAGGCGCAAAGTTTTACATGAGACACAGCAACACGCAATTTTGGGGCAATTTTTTGGTTGTTTTTTATTTTTTTCGTTGGGGTCTTTTTGGATTTAAAGTGGAATGAAAAATGTCCCCACATAAAATCACAATTATTACTTTATTATTATTATTATTAAAAAATGCAAATTTTAAGGAAAGAAAAATTACCGCAATCATTTTTACACAAACCGGTTATGCAGAGATGCTTTAGTTAGCGAAGCCGGTGTTTGTTATTCCATAGAGGAAAAATTCGTTGTTCCTTGTATCATAGACAAAAAGATCCTTGCGCATGGCCGAAACACCAAAACTGTATAATTTTTCGGATTTTGAAATCGGGATTTTAAATTTGGTATTTTAAGTTTCGGGCATATGAACTCAACCCAAAATTTTTAATATAACTTTCTTTGTGTTTTTTTTTTTTTTGTTTGGGTTAAAATTTGTTTCAAATTTTAAGGTGATTTTTCATAATGAAGAATTATCCCAAATAAAGGGTCATATTTCATTTAATTTTTAGAGTTATTTTTCTTTTTTTGGGACAATTTTTCATTAAAAAAATGTGGTCATATTGCATAATAAAAAATAGCCCCAAACTTGGGGCCAATTTTCAATTCGCAGAGCCACTTGTTATACCATAGAAGAGAAAATTGTTGCGCCCAAAAACGTTTTCGTTATAAATTTAAAATGAAATAATCCCCAGAAAATATGTTTGGGGCTATATTTATTATTTTATATGAAATAAGTCCAAAAAAAAAAAAAATGAGATCCCAAAAACTTTTTTGTTTCTTTCTATTCTGTGTATTTTTTTGGGGACTTATTACCTGGGGTCTTATTTCATGGCGCAGGCTACGGTGTTCAGCTATAGGGAACTGCACGGCCTCTAATATTAAAACAAATTCAAATGCAAAAAAAAAATAAACTTCTTCAAATAATCTTAGCCACCCCATGGTATGTTAAAAACTCGAATATTAAAAAGGAACTGAATGTGGCGACAGTTAAAACTATGATCACAAAATATTCGCTAAAAAATTTAAAAATGCTTGAACTTCACCCAAAGCCTTTAGCTCGAAATATTCTAAGCGATGATGATCACATCCGCCTAAAAATACGAAATAAAGGTTTAATATTGAGCTTTTGTGACAAATATTTCTGTGGATTTCTTTTTTGGTTCCCTGGTTGCCTTAGAAAACAAATTTTTATTTTATGGAACAGCATTATTTGACACTGTTTAGTTATTTAGCGTCAAATCGTCAGACTAAAATAAAAACAAAGTCGCGCACATAATAAAGAACAAAACTGCAGAATCTAAAAAAGGTTCCTTTAAATTGAAATTTGTGTTAGAATAGATGAATTGGGTAGACGATAGTTATAGGTTTAATAAAAAGTGCTCTTTGATATTTGAATTTTCTAAGTTTGGTAAAGCTTCTTCTGTAATTTTTAAAGCTTTTTTTTTTGAATTTAAAAATGAAAATAAAAACATTTAAAAAAAATTTTTTAAGAAACGCTTTTCTTAAATAAAAACATTTAAAAAAAATTTTGCCCGCCCCCACTAGATTTTATCCTGGCTACGCCCACGTATTCGTGTACTGTCATCGGGAATATGTATGCCTGCAAAGTTTCATCCATTTGCATTGTATAAAAGGCGGTCAAAAAAGCATTTAACCAAAAAAAAAATTTTTTTGCCCCCACCCCCTGGCTTTTATCCTGGCTACGCCCATGTATTCGTGTACTGTCATAGGGAATATGTATGCCTGCAAAGTTTCATCCATTTGCATTGTATAAAAGGCGGTCAAAAAAGCATTTAACCAAAAAAAATTTTTTTTTGCCCCCACCCCCCTGGATTTTATCTTGGCTACGCCCATGTATTCGTGTACTGTCATCGGGAATATGTATGCTTGCAAAGTTTCATCCATTTGCATTGAGTATAAGGCGGTTAAATTAACGTTACAAGATTTGATTTTCCGATGTGTAGCTAAAGAAAAGGTTTTAATAAAAAAAAAAAAATTAGAATATGAAAATATAATATTTTTTTTTTAAATTCTCTACAGTTTCGGAATAATTCAGAACGCATTGATGAAAAAATTTTTTTTTGCAAAATTTAAAAATTTTTATTTAACAAAAAAAACCTACTATTTTTATTACGTTATCTTAAAACGCATATTTTAAATAAAACTAGCTACAGTAGTTTTGACTTAACTGCCTTTTGTTTACGTGCACTTTTGACTTAACTGCACAAAATTGATAATTTTTGGAATTATTTTTTCTAATTCTATACAAATTTCATTTTTAAGTGCACTTTCTACACCTGCACATTTAAAATAAATGCACAAAATTTTTGGCATTTTAAAATTATTTTCATACAAAAAAGCAAAGTTAATTGCACTTTGACTTAACTGCCCAAAAGAAATATTTTCTGGAATTATTTTTCAAAATCCTTGTTTACGTGCATTTTGTATACCAGCACATTTTTCATATTTTTGCGCAGCTTTAAAATATTTTCATACAAACCATAAAAATATATGGTGGCCACTTTTTTACATAAATATCCAATTTAATCTGTTTATAAAAATATTAATCGCAATTATTTTGTATTTTTATGTTTTTTGTGAATTCTCATTGTTTTTGTTAATGTTTCTTTTATATTAAATAAACATACAAACATGTATAAAATGATCTGTTATTTCCCAGCTAGCATAGGCTGTTTGTTAGGCGATTATGTTTAATATACAACTCCTAAAATAATCTTCTGGTGATTTTATCTGACGAGTAACAAAAACATCATACTGCCGGTTTAACGATGTCGAACGTCATCGTTCGCATAGAAAATTATATTTAAAACAAAAACAAAATTCGAAAATTTGTTTTTGTTTTAAATGTAATATTCTATTCGAACGTTAACGTTCGAAATCGTTGAACAGGCTGTAAATCTTTTTTTAATTTATTATTTTTGTTCAATATTTATTGTTGACCTGAGTCGATTATCTATGTTGTTGTTTTTTGTTTGGCTTAAGGTCATATATTAAAATTATTAATAAAAAATACAAAAAACCACAATTATTTGTGAAGAGGGTATATTAAGTTTGTCATTCCGTATGAAACTTTTTTATTATTCATCTCAGACCCTATAAAGTATATATATTCTTGGTCCTTGAGTAATTTTAAGTCAATTTAGCCATGTCCGTCTGTCCGTCTGTTGAAAACACGCTCACTTTCGAAAAACTCAAAAGAAATAAACAAACTTGGTGTCAAATTGCTTGTAGTTATCCTAAGCAGTTTGGGATTGAAATCCAGCAAAATCGGTTTAATAGGATCTGAGCTATGAATCAAAATGTGGAACCACCACCTAAAAAAAATTGATAATTTTGATACAAAAACTAACATAAATGGTGGAAAAATGCACAGAATGATACAAGATTTCGCAACAATTCGTTTTATGTAACTGGAAATCACGCTGTAAAATTTCTTGAAGATCAGTCCATGATTTACCCTAGGCCCCATATAAGCCCTACTCCCGGAAAACAGTATAGTAAGCCTAAAACCCTAACTAAGAATGCTATCATAACAAATTTTAGCACGTCACAGTTAAATAGGACTAGAAATGAAACTATTAAGTTTGGTGAAGATCGGTCCATAATTTACCATAGCCCCCATATAAAACCTACTTCCGGAAAACAGATTAGTACGCCTAAATCCGTAAAAAATAATGCTATCATAACAAAATTTGGTACATCACAGTTTTATTGAACGATAAATAAGACTTTTAAATTTTGTGCAGAACGGTCCATCATTTACCATAGGCCCCATATAAACCTTACTCCCGGAAAACAGCTTAGTACGCCTAAATCCGTAAAAAATAATGCTATCATAACAAAATTTGGAACATAAAAGTTTCACAGGACTAGAAATAAGACTGTGAAATTTCGTGAAGATCAGTTTATAATTTACCCTAGGCCCCATATAAACCTTACTCCCGGAAAACAGCTTAGTACGCCTAAAAACGTAAAAAATAATGCTATCATAACAAAATTTGATACATCACAGTTTAATAGAGCTAGAAATGACACTGTGAAATTTGGTGAAGATCGGTGCATAACTTACCATAGGCCTCATATAAAGCCCACTCTGGTAAAATAATTAAATACGCGGTAAACTTTCTTCCAGTTTAGCTTCATATGGCCAGAAAAAATGTTATGCAATTTTGTGATATACGGCCCATAATTTTCCTTAGATTCCATTTTAGCAGCCTTCTGAAATTTACTGCAAACGCTTAAACTAATTGCACCGCTGTAATGAAATTTATGTTTTTTAATACCAGAAATCGTTCTGCAGGGGTCTAATCACCGCATTCGATACTATCGTATCGTATCAAGTATTGAATTTTTTTGCAAACGATAGACACTGGCGTATCGAATGAAAACTCGATAAATGTAATGTCGAGTTACTCGATGTCGAATGCTATTATTTCAAATTCAAAACATTTCATTCGATATCGAGTTTCAAGATACCAAAATAAATAATTTCGATCAATTTTGCTCGATATCGTATGCGGTGATTAGACCCCAGAATTTGGGATGATTGGTTCATAGCTTACAATGGCTTTTATATAATTTGTTCCATTGAAAATCATTTAAGTTCAGCTTAAACTGATATTCTACTCAAACTTCTGATTGTCGATCAATAATTGTATATAGGTCTAAACCGCAACAAATTTTAATGCAGATGTCTGTTTTACAAAGATTATAATACTAAATAGACATCATACAAATGTTACTCCTAAAACATTCGAAGTGTCGGTGGAGGGTATCAAAGATTCGGCACAGCCGAATATAGCACTCTAACTTGTTAATTTTGTTTCTTAGTTTTTATCCGATATTTCGACCATACATCGATGGTCATCTTTTCTATTAATAATTTTAATATATGACCTTAAGCCAAACAAAAAACAACAACATTAATTATTTTTTATTTTTTTTTTTTTGACACGCTCGTCTTTAAATCTTGGAATGAAACTTTTGGGACTCTCTGTAACAGTCGTTTAACAATTACTGAGCGACCTATATAAGACAGTTTTTGGAAGTATGAAAATGCTATTGCCAATACAATTTTAATAAAACAACTCGGCCTAAGGATCTGCAAAAAGGATTTTCCGACAGGATGGTGTTGATTTCGCGACCTTAAGGTTTGTTTTATAGATATTGTATGAAAACTAGAAGTTTGGCATGAAAAATACGCCTGATGCCGGTATTTAGGTAGCTCGGTCATTCGGCTGAGCATTGCACGAGTTGTAAAATAATACCAACATGAGTCTTATACGACTCTTGGCATGCGTTTTGAAAGACTCGTTAGATAATCTCAATATACATCATAAACGATTTCCTTTACGATTAATATAAGCGTTTTTCGCTGCGTTATGGAAGAATCTGCCATACGAATCATCACGTGTAACAGTTTCTCCCGTGTGAAAATTGTCTACAGTTAAAATATGAGCTCGTCGACGATCAAAAAGACTCGTTGTGAGATTGCCAGTAAGCTCCTAGACGATTGAAAATGCTAGCTGGATTGAAATAAAATTTTAAAATATAAATTTATGTTTTAATAAAATAATATTTTTTATTCTACTTTTAAATAAAACACTTTACTTTAGCTGCACTTTTGTGCAGGTAACCACAATTGTGTACCTGCACATTAAGGCAGGTAAATGCATTAAATCGTGCAAAGGAGATTGTGCAGTTAAGTCGAAACTACTGTATATATTATGAAAAATCGATGGATAAATATGGATTTTATTCACAATAAAGTGAAATATCATGATTTCAGCAAAATTGTGATTTGAAGTGAATGTACAGGGCAAAACCGACGATAAGCGAACTTCGGAAGAAAATAAATACTTTAACAAAAACAAAAAAAAAAAAAAACTTTGCTGTGACAGAAATATGTACAAGACTTTTGTAGAAACCACAGGGTTTCCCATTTGGAATAGAAATAGAGGAAACAAAATATTTTTCTGAAACCAAAAATATAAAATGTTCACAATATGTAAAGAAGAAATATACTTGCATACAAATCCTTACAAAATGCTTACTCTAGAAACCTTTACATTATAGTAACTTACCGGACCAAATTGTTCAAAGTAACTTTTGACATCTTCCAGAGTGGTGGGCGCCGATAGGCCGCCCACAAATATTTTCTTCGTTCTCGTCACCATCTAGAAAAAAAAAGAAATAAATAGGTAAAGCAAAAATGAATTGATTATACTTGTTGTTTAAACCCTGCGCTGACCGGGTTTATTAAAACAATATGTAAATATTACATAGCATTTGCACATGAAAATAATTTCTTGAAAGTTGCAGTACACTTTTTCACTAACACATTTATATTTTTTAACTTTCAGTCCAACTTTCTTTCAATGAAAATTTCAAGAAAGCGACTTTTGACAATTTAATGAAAGCGAATGACAGCAAACTAAGCAGTGTTGCCAATTTAAAATTTTCAATTGCAATTCCCAGATTTTGTTTAATAGCAGTTACAAAAGCAACTTATTTAGTTCGTACACTCATAAAATTATTACAGTAACTGATTGTAGGTTATTAAATTCGTTTTCGGTACTGTTAAAATTGAATAAAAATATAGTTATTTTACGAATAAATTTATTTTTCAACATTTATGTTTGTTATTAAAAAAACAAACTACCAAAAAATAATGTTTTCCGTATTTTTTTTTTGTTAATTTGTTTGATTTTTATCGGTTAAAATATATTTTTTAAAAGTAAAAACTATTCAATTTTAACGAATATGATGTTCAATAAATAAAAAACTTAGAAATTACTGAAAAAATCATTTGTTTTAAATGAAATGTAAATGATCCGTTTTTTAAATGAATTTTAATTTGTTTCAAATGAATTTTCGTTTGAATTTAACTACATAATATTTTGAGTGTATATACATTAATAGAATATAAATATATTTTTTCAACTAAATATTAAGAATACAATTATTTAAATTAAAATATATGAATATCATGAAAATTAAAAAAGTTAATATTTATTTGAGCGAAACGCATTCCATTTACAGTTTGCAATATATTCTATACAGAAGAATCACGATAGAGGAGATGCACAAAAGAAATGGATCCGTTCAGTGTTTAAACTGTCAAGAATTTGGTCATACTAACGCATACTTCTACTTACCCCCTGTTTGCGTAGTATGTGCTGAAATACATGGTACAATTCTTTGCGAAAGGTCTAAAAACGACACCAACGTAAAAAATGTAGCAACTGTGGCAGTAATCACACTGCTAATTATAGAGGATTCCCTGTATACACTATTGTCAAGCAAATGCAGGTAACAAATAAAGTAAACACTAATTAGATTTAGGCTTCGCAGCCAAGTAATAACAGAACCTCTTACGCTAACGTCCTCAAATCAAACCAAGTGCCAATGCAAGATGCTTTGCAAATTAAATTTACGAACACAATGTGGGTGAAATGATGCAGAAAATTCTTAGAATGTAATCGATTTTATTTTAACAAGCCATGAACTGCTTTAAAATTTGTTTTTCGAACGCAAATGGCATCCTCCAACATAAAAATGAATTAGAATACATTTTAAAAATAATCAAATTGATGTTATGATTATATACTTTATGATACCAAGGACCCTCGAGATAGAGCTTGTGGATTTTCTGCCATTTTGATAAAAACCCGAATCAAACACTACTTAATGTGTGATCACTGTGAGGATTGTCTGCAAGCAACGAACATTTGTGTTGAAGAGCTAAATCGAAACATAGTAATTCCATCTTTATACTTTCCACCTAGATTTTCAATATCAGAAGGCCAATATTATGAATATTTTAAATCATTAGGACCCTGATTCCTGGTCGCTGGCGATTATAACGCTAAACATACCTTCTGGGGGTCACGACTTATAACACCAAAGGGTCGTGTTTTAATTTAATTTAATACAATCTTTAGAATGGATTTAAATGTGGTGGCGAGCGGACAACCAACATATTGGCCTACTGATCAGCAAAAAATTTAAGATTTCATCGATTTTGGCGTGGTTAAAAACATCCCCACATAAACCATTCATGTTTAAGCTTCCTAAACATTACTATTAAAATATATTCCACAGGTGTCGAGCGTCTCTTGTCTGAAAAAAGGAGGGCTCGAAGAGAGTGGCAATTGCATAGATCCCATCAACTTAAGAACTTACTAATAGAGTGTACAAAAAGACTAAGAAAGTTATTGCAGACTCAAAAACGGCTTCTCTGGAAAAATATCTTAAGGAACTTGATGAAACCCCACAATCAGACTACTCATTATGGCATGCAGCTAGAAATCTTAAAAGGCCAGTTGTCTCTAAACCACCATTAAGAAACTTGAATGGAAGTTGGGCAAGAAATGATGTTGAAAAAGGAAATCTGTTTGTCAATTATTTAAAAAACGTATTTACCCCAAATATATCTCACGATATTGCGGTTAAGTTACCACCTGTTGCTGCTTGAGCAGATGTTCCCCTAAGATTTGAGCTTAGAGAAATCGAAAAGGCTATTTGTGATTTAAACCCAAAGAATGGTGCTGGTTTTGATAAGGTCAGCAACAAAATGCTTTTGGAGCTACCCAACATAGCAAAGAAACTTATTCTTTTAATTTTTAATGCTATTTTACGCCTTGAATACTATCCTCAAAAGTGGAAGGTTTCCTTAGTCACCATGATACCTAAACCAGGAAAGGATCACACAAAAGTTGAGTCTTATAGGCCTTTAAGCTTACTTTCTAATATATCAAAGCTATTTAAGAAGCTGTTAACGTCAAAATTAACCCCAATTTTAAATGAAAATAGATGTATTCCTAACCACCAATTCGGCTTAAGAGAAAACACAGCACAATTGAACAAACTCATCGAATAGTAAATGTCGTAAGAAAAGCATTTGAAGGAAAAAAATATTGCTCAGCACTCTTCATCGATGTTTCGCAAGCTTTTGATAAAGTCTGACATGAAGGCTTATTACATAAATTGAAGCAAAATTTACCAGCAAACACACACAATCTGTTAGAAAGGTACTTAGTCGGTCGTCAATTTATTATTAAAGAAGTAAGTTTCCTAAGTTCACCTCAGCCAATTGGCGCTGGAGTCCCACATGGCAGCATTCTGGGCCATCTATTATACTTAATTTATACTTCGGACATGCCAACAGACAACCCCCCCAAACTTCAACATTTGCAGACGATACAGCTTTTCTAAGCGTCCACGAAAACCGTTATGAAGCATCTCGTTACTTACAGATTCATATATTCCAACTAGAAATATGGTTTAAACAGTGGAGGATAATGGTCAATGAGCAAAAATGCGTATATTTAACATTCACATTGAGCCAGGAATCATGCCCCTCTATTCGAATCAATAATAATATAGTACCTCAACTTTCGCGTATAAAATATCTCGGTATACATCTAAATCGGCGATTAACGTGGAAATGCCTTATAGAGGAAAAATTGACTCAAATGAAACTAAATGCCATTCAAATTCATTGGCTTATTGGAAGAAATACTGTCCTTAGTCTCGATTACAGCTTTACTACACTGTCTTAAAGCCTATCTGGTGCTATGGTATTCAACTATTGGGCTCTGCCTCGGCCATTTATATCGAAAAAATTCAAAGGCGCCAAATAAACTTCTTCGAATATTCACAGCCGCTCCTTGGTGTACTAAAAACTCAAACATCCATAAGGCTCTCAATGTGCCACTTGTAAAAACAATGATAACGAAATAAACAGTAAAATATTTAAAGTGGCTTGTACTACGCCCAAATCCCCTAGCTCGAAATATTTTAAATCATTGCGGCCACACTTGCTTAAGAAGAAGAGACACTGCAGCACTAACCCAATTAGAACAGTGATGAACACGTGATTATTAAATTTTTTGTCTGGCAATGGCAATACATAAAACAAAATAAAAGGAATGCATATATGATGATTTAATAAATAAATATTGAGAAAAAAGGAAGAAAATATAATATAGACCCTACCGAGTCCAGCCAGAGGATATTAAAGAAAAGTTTTTAATACAAATGTTGCTATTTTAATTAGGCTTAAGTTCATAAAATTTAATTTTTATTAAATTATTTCCATGAAGAAAGGAATTTGACTCTTATGTAGACAAATTTTTCGAAATTCTTATTTAATTATTAATATTTTTTCCATAACGCTTATGAAATTCGCTTCTGACATTCTCAAGCCATCAGATAAAGTTGTAACAAACTTTTTAAGAATTTAAATCCAGAAATAAAGAAGGAAGTGAAAGAAAAAATCCGAAAATAAGAATTATTTAACGAAAAAAATTATAATAAAAACTCGTTACTAGTAAATAATTACATTACAAATTTTATTAAAAGTAGGCAACAGCCAGAAAACCAAAGCTTTTTCGTTTAAAATTACTTTTTTCAAAATAACTTGAATCAGGTTAAATGGTTTTATTAAAATAAATGTATTTTGTTGTTGTGAATATAGATAAATAATCATCTAACCTGATAACCAGCCTTCCGTGAATAACCCAATTATAGTGTAAAAAAATATAAATATAAGCACAAAAAAAAAACTGTTGTGTAGCAACATTTAAGTTTTCGCCCGCGGTAGACCTTTATGTGGAAATGCCAAGACACAAGACACAATTCATGGTTCATATAATAATTTACAAGCGTAAAATTTCTTATAATAATAACCATATCAGTATTTAAAAACTGTACACATTTTTGTTAAATGTTGAAGTTAATAGTGGTGATTTTGTAAGAGAAACATATAAACTTTGTCTTAGTCACTGTCATACCGCAAACATCACATGTGCTTAAGTATATTTCTTTTTTAGCACATCTCTTTAAAATGAAACTACAAGAACATCATTATAAGTGTCATTATCACCATCATCATCATCTTCGCAATAATTATCGTCATCGTTATTACTTCTATCGGCATTAGTTTACCCTTCCACTTCATTTGCCCCATTTTGTTGTCAACGTCATCAGCAACAAACAGCAGAATGTTTCTGGTGTTCTTCATGTTGTTGCCTCCCTGGTTGCATATTGTTGTTGCTGTTTGCCACAAGGGAAAAATATGGTTTTTTGTAAATTAAAACTTAAATATTAAATTGAATTCTACAGAGAAGACAAGACTGAAATATAAGCATTTATAATCTAATTTTTATTCAACTTGAAATTTATGTTTGTTTTTAGAATAGTACTTGCAAAAGATAAGTAAAATTTAGCAAGAAATTCTAATTTTTAACAGAAAAAGATATTAAGTTAAGTTAAAACGTATGAGATGAATATATTTCGAAATTTTTATTTTATTTAAATTGTTTATTATACCCTCCACCACAATTAGTTGTGAAGAGGGTATATTAAGTTTGTCATTCCGTGTGAAACTTTTTTATTATTCATCTCAGACCCTATAAAGTATATATATTCTGGGTCCTTGAGTAATTTTAAGTCGATTTAGCCATGTCCGTCTGTCCGTCTGTTGAAAACACGCTCACTTTCGAAAAACTCAAAAGAAATAATCAAACCTGGTGTCAAATTGCTTGTAGTTATCCTAAGCAGTTTTGGATTAAAATCCAGCAAAAGCGGTTCAATAGGATCTGAGCTATGAATCAAAATGTGGAACCACCACCTAAAAAAAATTGATAATTTTGTTACAAAAACTAACATTAATGTTGGAAAAATGCACAGAATGATATAAGATTTCGCAACAGTTCGTTTTATTTAACTGGAAATCACGCTGTAAAATTTCTTGAAGATCCGTCCATGATTTACCCTAGGCCCCATATAAGCCCCACTCCCGGAAAACAGTATAGTAAGCCTAAAACCCTAACTAACAATGCTATCATAACATATTTTGGTACGTCACAGTTAAATAGGACTAGAAATGAAACTATTAAGTTTCGTGAACATCGGTCCATAATTTACCATATAAAACCTACTTCCAGAAAACAGTTTAGTACGCCTAAATCCGTAAAAAATAATGCTATCATAACAAAATTTGGTACATCAAAATTTTTTAGAACTTAAAGTAAGACTGTGAAATTTCGTGAAGATCGGTCCATAATTTACCATAGGCCAAATATAAACCTTACTCCCGGAAAACAGCTTAGTACGCCTAAAAACGTAAAAAAGAATGCTATCAAAACAAAATTTGGTACATCACAGTTTTATTGAACGAGAAATAAGACTTTAGGCCCCATATAAACCTTACTCCCGGAAAACAGCTTAGTAAACCTAAATACGTAAAAAATAATGCTATCATAACAAAATTTGGAACATATAAGTTTTACAGGACTAGAAATAAGACTGTGAAATTTCGTGAAGATCAGTTCATAATTTACCCTATTCCCCATATAAACCTTACTCCCGGAAAACAGCTTAGTACGCCTAAAAACGTAAAAAATAACGCTATCATAACAAAATTTGATACATCACAGTTTTATAGAACTAGAAATGACACTGTGAAATTTGGTGAAGAGCGGTGCATAACTTACCATAGGCCTCATATAAAGCCCACTCTGGTAAAATAATTAAACACGCGGTAAACTTTCTTCCAGTTTAGCTTCATATGGCCAGAAAAAATGTTATGCAATTTTGTGATATACGGTCCATAATTTTCCTTAGATTCCATTTTAGCAGCCTTCTGAAATTTACTGCAAACGCTTAAACTAATTGCACCGCTGTATTGAAATTTATGTTTTTTAATACCAGAAATCGTTCTCAGAATTTGGGATGATTGGTTCATAGCTTACCATGGCTTTTATATAATTTATTCTCCTGAAAATCATTTAAGTTCAGCTTAAACTGATATTCTACTCAAACTTTTTAAAATTGATTCTGATTGTCGATCAATAATTTTATATAGGTCTAAAACGCAACAAATTTTAATGCAGATGTCTGTTTTTACAAAGATTATAATAATAAATAGACATCATACAGATATTACTCCTAAAACATTCGAAGTGTCGGTGGAGGGTATCAAAGATATCGCAAGGTTGGGTCTAAAATGAATTGGGGTAACGCTATCGGTATTAACACTGCATGAATGAGGTGGGGCGTGTGTGGTTATCATTTCGGTATCGGTACACCAGATCAGAAGCATTAAAAACAGTACACGTGTATGTATATGCCTTGCGATACATTTAACTAAACCAAACATGAAGCGCAAAACAAACACCTGGAATGGGAGACCCAAATATAAACCAATAACACTGCTGCAGCCGCAGGTAACGAATATATTTTTGGTAATACTGTTAATCTTAACCTTTTTTTATTCCTTGCAAAATTTATATTAATTTTCAATACCGAACCGGCTATACCGGTATTTAGGGAAAGGGCACACTATAATTTTATGCAAAAAATTACTTCGGACTCGATATTTGGCTTAACAATTTATTTAAGCGGTATCGGTTGCCAACCTTGATAAAAAGTCATAAATTTTAATACTGGCTGTTTTTAGAAAATTAAAACAACTGAGTGAGTGAGAAATTATATTGAAAACAACAATAGAAAACGAAAATTTGTTTTTGTTTTAAAAAAAATGTCTCACTCTCTTCACTTGCTTTTTTTTATTTTCTAAAAACATGCAGTATTTATGGTTAGGACTTTTCATCAAGCTTGGCAACCGATACCACTTAGATACATCTTTAAACTTAATAAAAGATACTTGTGCAAACATAATTGCATATTTGAAAAGTTTATAAGAAAAAAGAATAAGCTGGTTGTTTCATTTTGTTTTTGGATTTTGAGATTCTATCACTGATCTTAATAATTTCAAACAGTACCCATGTTTAAAAGTTATTAATTAATAACAAATAGTCTTGTGGTCCCTGCTTCTTTTTTTGTTTCTTTGGTGAGAGTCGGTAAGGTTATGCATTAAACCAATTCACCACAGCAGGCTATACGCGACTGCAAATGCTGCTGGCTGAAATTTTAGTCGGGTAGTCAGCTACTGAATTTTTTTGAAAGATGGCAGCTACAAAGTAATAATCCGATCCCAAACTTTGACGTTTTAGTAAATATTAAAATTATTAATTTTGTGCGTGCACGCAGAGAAAAAAACATGTTTTAATATGGTCACTAACTGGTCGCAATTTTTTTATTTTTTTTTTTAATTTAATTGTTTGCGCTGCTTAAAATATGAGGTTTGGTGTAAGAAATCATTATCTAATTTTTCAGGTCAATCCGACGGTGCCTAGCCGTGGCGGGTGGGGCCCAAAGTTCCCCATATTTAAAAAAAAACATCTTTTCTATCAGATCTTTCTTCTTAATGTACATTTTATTGCGTAATTTCGGTTTTTTTTTAGTTTTTCAATAAGCTAAAGCGTTTTTGAGTTGCGCGAACATATGATAATCTATCTACACAATATATAATTTCTAAGTATGTCAGGATGTTTGCATGTATTTCCTATTCATTCCGCAACTTTCTGAAGCCATCTGATGACATAGGAAGCTGAAATTTGGCACACTTGAAGTACTTTCTCTGCGGAAGATCGTAACCAAGCCATATTTTTGATCTTCGGCTTTTCAACTAGTATAACTATAAAGATCTGATAGAAAATATGTTTTTTTTTATAATATGGGGAACTTTGGGCCCCACCCGGCACGGCTAGGCACCGTCGGATTGACCTGAAAAATTAGATCATGATTTCTTACACCAAACCTCATATTTTAAGCAGCGCAAACAATTAAATTTAAAAAAAAAATCCCATACAAGATGCGACCAGTCTAATGGTCACCTCAAACAAAATTATTAAAAAAAATTTTTTAACATAATATGATTGGTTTAACCACATTATTGTCACCTACAACCATATTTTCCAAGAGCAACATGCTATGGTTGAAAGCAACAGTGTTATTATAAGTGTAAAATGTATTTTAGTTATTACTAACCATAACATGTTCTGAGGCAACCATATTATGGTTGTGGCTTCTTGATGGAGGTCTAATTTAACCATAATATGGTTGTCGGTGGCACTAAAATGGTCAAATTAAACATGAATGTTAAAACTTTTCGTTAAAAAAAGTTTTTGGAGGTGATCATATTTAAACATGTCTTTTCTCTGGGTGTGTGTTTTAACAATGTCTAAAGCAAATTTCCATACGCATATTTTTAAGATTCCGTTTATAGCTAGAACTTTTTTTGAGGTTGTAACGTGGAAATAGAAAACCCCAGTATTATATTTTCACGCTCATATGAATTTATTAGTTTGTCCATTTTAGTGAATACATATATTACATTTACATTATTATACCCTTCACCACAGGTGGAAAAGGGTATATATAGGTTTGTCATTCCGTTTGTAATTTCTGCAATATTGATCTTAGACCCTATAAAGTATATATATTCTGGGTCCTTATGAGGAGAGAAGTTGATTTAACGATATCCGTCCGTCCGTCTGTCCGTCTTACGTTATATGTGTTTTCCGGAGACTCCAGACATGATAGCGACTACGTGGTTTTACATTTATGTCACATATAGTCCACCATTTCTTGCTATTGAAATTCAGCCAGATCGGTCCAACAATGGCTGATATATGACCAAAAAACCACGACTGCCTCTAATTTTTCCAAAAAATCCCTTGTGGTTGTTGTATTTATTTATCAGAAGATCGGAAATTTTTAATAGAAAATATTTTCTGAAAAACTCGGGAAAATCGGTTCAGATACGATAAAGTTATGACCAAAATATTAATTTTTTTTTTTGAAAAATACCCATTTTCAGGAACCATTGATCTTTCCGAGTCCAAGTTTTATAACCAAAATAACTGGCAAATTTCTTTTTTAAATAGCAGAGTTATGACCAAAATACTGAAATCCCAAAAATTACTCTTTTTATTATAATTAAGTTTGTTTTTTATACCCTTCACCGAAGGTCCTAAACCCTATAAAGTATATATATTCTGGGTCCTTATGCAAAGCGAAGTTCACATCCGGTTGTCGTCTCTTCTTCCAATCCCCTCACCCCCCCTTCGTATTTGTTTACATATACTAGCATAATGCCCAATACGATTTTCGTTATCACCCTTCTTTATTATTTCATATATTTAACGAAATAATTTAAATAAATAGAAACTAAAAACGATTTAAAAAAAATATTTACCAGTGTTCGCTTTTTAAATTTCATTTATAATGAAGTTTTAAGAATTGTTAATATGTATGTATATCAGAGATCAGCAATGAGTAGTGAAAAAGTGAGTAGAGCTAAATCATGACTCATAAATTCTTGTACTTATACGCACTCATACTTATTCCAATGTGACTCAAACTCATATTCACTCAAAAGTTTCATTTTATTCATCGTACTCATACTTACCAACATTTATAGTGTTTGATTTAGAATCTACTCAAGTCAATGTGTATAGGCGAAGCAAAATGCGAGGCTGCCAGATTTGTCCCCGAAATAGCAAAGTGACGATTGGCCAATTACAGTTTACTAAAGTAACATGTATGAAGTAGACGATTTTTCGGCAAATTAATCTGGCAGCGCTGATTATTAAGTTGTGTGTTTTCTCTGTTGTGTTAAAACGGTAAATGGATGAGATAATGATTTGAATCATTGTGAGTATTGTAAGTATTTTCTTGAAATTATAAATCAAGCTGAGGTCATTTATGAGTATGCGTATAATGTCGACGTCACACTCATAAATATTTCTCTTGTGAGTATGAGTGAATCAGAGTAGTTTAGTTTAAATGATTTCTACGCACTTATACTTACAATTGCATGAGTCAGTATGAGTAGCGAAAAAACGATTCATTGCTGATCTCTGATGTATATGTAAAAATTATTTAGTTGCTCTCTATGGTGAAGGGTATATAAGATTCGGCACAGCGGAATATAGCACTCTTACTTATTTTTATATTCAGTAGAAGTTAAGTTATTTTTAGTTTATTTACTTATGTTGCATTTATCATTATTATAAATACTAATATTAATTATAAATAACACTGAACGCACCAATTGTAACAACCACATACACTCAAACTACTGCATAGACTGACTGTTCTCACCAGTGATGCCATTAGGATACGAAAGATACACTCACAATATTATTACAGTAACGGACTGTACCCAGCGGTAACTAGAATGAGTAAAGAGGCCTAATAGAAGGCCTTATTTAGCAGTCCCAAGCAGTCAGAAGCCCTTCTCGCCGCATTCCATACTTATTTATTTTTTACACAGGTTGTCATTGGGCGCAAGGCCTTCCACACTTCCTTTAAAAACAACTTCGATCCCTTCCCAAAGAAGGGAGTAAGGAAGGTCACTAAAAATTAAAAGTAAATAAAACTGAACACCTTTATTTCTCCCTTCTCAAAGAAGGGAGTAGCGAATGTGTACTGAATATTTCAGAAGGTCTTTTAAAAAGAAGTTTATACCTTCTAGAAGGCATGATTCTGAAGGCAGGATATCATGCGAAGCGAATCTTTTAGAAAGGAGTAAAGAGGCCTTCAAAAAGGCCTGCCACTTGCGGTCCTTTCAATATTTACCGCTGGGTAGTTTATTTAAGAAATATTCCGTTCAGTCATTTTTAAATAAAAAAACATTTAAAAATCCAAGCAAATTTATGTTTAACTGATTCTAACAGTTATTCAAAAAACTAAGTGCATATTAATGCGGATTTTCCGTTGCAGTTAATATTGTCCGTTGATTGAGTTAAATTCTTCTTTATGTTAAATTAAATAAAAATGTAATTTAAAGCAACGAAAAGTTCATTTAATATTTACTGTCAAAAATTCAACCGCGAATTCCGTAAAAACAAACAAATATTTAGTTATCTTAAATAAATTAATTGTCAAAAAATTAAATACATATTCCGTAAAAACAAATAAATATGCAGTTATTTAAGAAATTCGGCTCTTTTGTGGAGTAAACGAAAATTTAATAAAATAACTGAATATTTAATTGTTTTTACTGAATATGGTGTTAAATTTTTGACAATAAAATTTTACAAAATAACTGAATATTTATTTGATTTTACGGAATTTATATTACAATTTCAGTTAATTTTACGTACAGAATATTGTGAGTGTACAACTTTCATATCTTTTGATGACTTCCGATAGCATGTATAATCCTGACATTTTTCGAATCTTTTGAATCTGTACGCAAAATGTACAGAAATAAAATAGGTATTAAACTTTCCGCCTATGTCAAAGGTTTTAAAGTTATCATTTTGTAATGAATAAAAATAAAACCGTGCCAAATAAAAACAAAAATAACATCCCAATAAAAAATTTGATCATTTCGCGAAGCACTAAAGGTACATTTAAAAAAATAAGTGCACAATTATGCGCTACGCAATAAAACATACAGAAATGCATTAAAGTAAGTGAAATAACTCTCAACAATTTTTATAAAAAAGAAATAAAATTTCAAGTGCTACGGCATTCCCTTACTACGAAGCAGGTTTGTAAGGGAGAATACTAAAAAATAACTTTTAAAAAAAAATATTCAGTATGTGAAGCTGTTCGTTTCATCTAACAATTTTTTTATGCGCTGAATAATGCGCTTTATGTGTCAAAAATGTATTGATTCAAAGTGGGAACTCGCCATATAAAATTCATGTCTTCCGTAAGCGCAATGGTAAGCGAAACTCTTACATTTCTCCCTTACAAACCTGCTTCGCTCGAAGCTCAATTTTTTATTGGGATGTATTTTGGTTGTTAGGTTTTCTGAGTTCGTCTGTCGTCTGCTTATTCTTGTGTATGTGTTAATTTTTACAAAAATTAATTTGTGTTGATAACATCCAAAGTCAGTTACATTTAATTAATTATAAAGTTTGTTTGCTGTATTTAAAAATGACATACCTAATATTTTTGACTTAAATAAATTTAAAAATTAATGTACATATGGGCATTTCCCCAGAATGGTCTACCAGGATAAAAAATAAAATATTGATTATCATCGTCTTTTATTGTTTATTACACAGTACAACAGCCAATCTGGGGGGTGAGAAATTCCAAGTCAGGGTGATGGTACTAGGTCAGTTTAGTAAAACCCTCAAAGGGTTTGGCGTTCGTATGTGTCAGTTTTTTTTATGACATTTTAAATTTTTTCCTTATCTTGATGTTTTTTTGTTTAACATAACTCGAGAACCACTTGTCCGATTTTGCTAAAACAAACTCAAAAAAATTTAGAATTACAATTTCTTTAATCCGTTCATATAACGTTTTTCTTTATAATAAACAATTTTGCCGGTAAAAATAAATTTGTGGAGAATTATAATTGATAAGTGCAAAAAAATGTTCAAGCCTGGATGTATGCAGCAGATTTTATCACAAACCTGCACTGCAATTTTTGTGACTTTTTTTAAGCGATCGGTGAAAATCGTCGGACTTTTGTTTGTTATTTGAAAGAATACACCCACATTCAGTGATGCCAACAGTAGGGGATTTCCCCTTTTCTAGGGATTTTTTTCGGAAAATTTCAACCGTAGGGAAAAGAGGACACAATTTTTTATTTTAGGGCATATTTATTTATTTATTTAATCAATGGATATTATCCTTACTGACTTATAACTATATTGACTTAAAATTAATGAATAACAATATGCATTTTAAAATATACTACAAATTTACAGAATATATGTATGTAGTACACAAAAATTTACGAATAAAGAAAAACAATAAGAAAAATCAACAAATTGTGACATAGAATTAAATTGTCTACATAACCTCGAAAAAGGATCATTAATAGCGTAATTTTCTCTAAAAAAATTTAACAAAAAGCAGATTATAATGACGCGTATTGCGACAAGGTATATTAAATTTTGCAGACTCTACAGAAAATCACAACAAACATTACCATTAATAAGATTAATCATAAAAGAAACATTTAACATTGTACGACGACTTTTGAGCGATGGTAATTTTATTAATGCCAGTCTTCTAGCATAGGAAGGAAAGTTTGTCGAGTAACTCCAATGAAGATCACGTAAACAGAATAATAAAAATTGTTTTTGGACCGATTCAATACGAGAATTGTGAATGTTGTAAAATGGATCCCAAATGATTGACCCATATTCTAAGATTGGTCTAACGAGTGATACGTAAAGTTGCTTCGTTATGTATGGATCGGTGAATTTTTAACCCAGCGCTTAATAAAGCCAAGAACGCCTCGAGCTTTATTAACAGTTAATGTAATATGAGAAACAAAGTTTAATTTAGGATCCAGTAAGACTCCAATATCAAGAAACGAATCAACCAACTCCAGTTGATGACCACCAAAAGCATAATTAACAGCAATACAGTTATTCCTATAAAAACGCATGCTTTTGCATTTCACAAGATTCAGCTCCATCATATTATGATTACACCATAAAAAGAAGTTATTAAGATCCGATTGAAGATAAAAATGATCCGAAAAAAAATTGTTTTAGCAAAATCGGACAAGTGGTTCTCGAGTTATGTTAAACAAAAAAACATCAAGATAAGGAAAAAATTTAAAATGTCATAAAAAAAAACTGACACATACGAACGCCAAACCATTTGAGGGTTTTACTATACTGACCTAGTACCATCACCCTGACTTGGAATTTCTCACCCCCCAGACAATAATCTCAAAAATGTTCCATAGTGTTATTAGAAAAAAAAGTCTATGCTCTTATAAAAGAATGGTTTTCTAGCATATCTGAAACTGGAAAATTTTATAATTTCCTGTATTTTCTACTTCTAAAGACATTTTTATATACTTATTTTACATGCAAAAAATATGTTATGTTTACACTCTTTCTTCATAATCTCTCCATTACAATCAATTGTAAAAGGAGTATTAAGTTTTTTTGTTAAGGAAATTTGAAGACATTTATGGTAAAATGCATGGTGACAATAAAAAAAAACATATGGAAAAATCGTACGTTCGCGATCCTTACGTTCGCGACCGGTACATAAGCCAATTAAATAAAAACCAAGAGAGATATTTTATGTTGTAAAAACTGGATGGAGACCTACATTAATACACTTTTAAAATAAATTAATCACTTTTGAAAATTCCATTTCATTACGCAGATTTTTACATTTCACTACTGTCAGCCGAAGTTGACTTCTATTTTGCGAAAACTTAAACTCGATGAAAACCATCTTTTGTACTAAACATAGTGCTACCCAAATGCTTTCGAATCCCAAAAAAAATGCTAGGAACAGTTTTGTTTTCTATATTATTTGTACATCAAAAGCGTACGAACATACGTTCGTGACCCCAGGAAATGCCCATATATAAAATAATTTTCTTAACAATATTCATTAAATATGAAATAAAACTGTTTTGAAAATTTTAAATGTTAAAATGGATTTAAAATTTTTTTTAAATGTATCTTTTTGGGAAAAACAGTATCTTTTAGAAACTAAAATGTATTTTTCTCGAAATTTCACTGGCAACACTGGTTCTCACAGCGGCTTCGGCTGACTGTTCTGAGAGCGGCTTTGGCTGACTGTTCTCACAGTGGCTTCGGCTGACTATTCCCACACATTGTACTGGCATGGCAGAAAGAAGCTTGTAATATAATTTAAGTAGTTAGAAAATAACAACACGCGACAAAACGGAGCACGATCCTTATTAAATAGCCGATTACCCGAACCTGATTAATAGCCGATTACCCGAATCTGATTAAATAGCCGATTACCCGGAGCGACACGATCAACAACGAGCCCTTTGAAGATGGTGTAGTGTAGTTATCGTAGTTAAGACCGCGTGATATTATAATTGTTAAACTAAGAAATAATCAATAAAGAAGATATTAATTACAACCCCTAGAAAGGGTAAATTCATTGTCTTATCACTTAAGGTTTGTGGAACCGTAAGTAGACCTTATACTGGTTTGAGTTACCCCAGCTGACGATTAAACCACGTTATAAGGTTATGTACATATCAATTTGATGTTGAGCCAAGCTTATATTCTTGTTTTAATTCGGTTTTTCTTCTGTTTAACAAAGAAAAAAAAAAACAAGTTAGAGTGCTATATTCGGCTGTGCCGAATCTTTGATACCCTCCACCGACAGTTCGAATGTTTAAGAAGTAATATCTGTATGATGTTATAATTATCTTAAACTGTGACGATTTGTTATTAATTATGGTTTTAGGCGACCAAACTGTTTTCCGGTAGTAGAGTTTTATGGGGCCTAGGGTAAATTATGGACCGATCATCACAAAATTTCACATCGTCATTTCTAGTCCTTTAAAACTGTGACGTACCAATTTCTGTTATGATAGCATTATTAATTATGGTTTTAGGTGTACTAAACTGTTTTCCGGGAGTAGGGTTTCTATGGGGCTTAGGGTAAATTATGTACCGATCTTCACGAAATTTTACAGTATCATTTATGGTCTTATACAACTGTGACGAGCCCAAATTTGTTATGATTGAATTATTTTTTACGGTTTTAGGCGTACTAAACTGTTTTCCGGTAGTAGGGTTTATATGGGGCCTAAGGTAAATTATGGACCGATCGAAATTTCACAATGTTATTTCTAGTCCTAAAAAACTGTGACGTACCAAATTTTGTAACGCTAGCGTTATTTTTTACGGTTTTAGGCGTACTAAACTGTTTTCCGGGAGTAGTGTTTATATGGGGCTTAAATTATAGACGGATCTTCACGAAATTTAACAGTATGATTTCCAGTCAAATAAAACAAATTTTTGCAAAATCTTATCTCGTTCCGTGCCTTGTTCCAGCATTTATGTTATTTTTTGTAACAAAATTATCAATTTTTTCAGGTGGTGGTTCCACATTTTGATTCATTGCTCTGGCCCTACTGAACCGATTTTGCTGGATTTCAATCCCAAACTGCTTAGGATAACTACAAGCAATTTGGCACCAAGTGTGTTCATTTCTTTTGAGTTATTCGAAAGTGAGCGTGTTTTCAACAGACGGACAGACAGGCGGACATGGCTAAATCGACTTGCAATTACTCAAGGACCCAGAATATATTTACTTTATGGGGTCTGAAATGAATAATACAAATTAATATACCCTCTTCATAGCTAATTGTGTCAGTGTTGCCAATTTAGCCATTTAGTGGCTCGATTTAGCCATTTTTCACCCTGTTTAGCCATTCAAAAATGAGTTTAGCCATTAGCCATTTTTCAACTTGTTTAGCCATAAAATTTTTTGGCCGTTTTTCTTTTAGAAAAATAATTTTTATTTTATTATAAAAATTTATAAAAGTAAAATAAACATTGTGAATACTTAAAACGCCTTTATTTTAAATCACAACTTTAACAAATGTTGAAAATCGCTAGAAACTATGACGCTGAAACATCTTTCAAAATAAAGGAACAGTATTCCACTATTAAATTTATAAAATGGATCAACACAAACATCGCTGTTTCTTTCTGGTTGCAAGTATTTCAGTAAAGGGATGCAGGCGGTAACAAAATTGTTTTAGAAATTTCAGAATTGACTATAAAGTGGCTCTTACTTCCATGGTATAATGCAGAGAACTGCAAAATCCCAATTTTTTATGATTTATTCATACGCTCAAATGTACAATCACTCTTTGCCTGCAAAACAAAGTTCAACGTTGGTAATTTTTACATCGTTTCGTACACATTTGATTTTTGCATGTGTTCGTTTTTTATCGAAAGTGCTTTGTTTGCATTTTTGTTGCGCACGCAATATAACACAATGTGTAAATTCAAAAGCCACAAATTCTTATACTTTTGCATTCAAGTAGTCATTGTCCACTCGATGAGACGCTTTGTTAACATTAACAACAATCACCCCTATTTTGTTTGGCGTATTTAAAATACGCCTACGACTGTTTAGTAATAGATTAAAGGAAAAAAGTTCACGTTCTCTTTAATCTATTACCAAACAGTCGTTGGCGTATTTTAAATACGCCAAACACAATAAGGGTGAATAAACCACTTGATGAGACGCTTGGTTAAAATTAACAAAAATAAAAGCAACAAAAACAAGAATACATTGCACATACAGAATCTTCAGTTTCTATGAAAATTGTTTTTACCTACATATGTGCGTTTAATTTAATTTAAATTTTTTCTTGTACTACATACTAACTGCTGATTGCCTAAATGAGTAATAATTGCTTGATTTCTGGCTTTTTTGCAGGGCTGTGGAGTCGTCAAGAAATAGTTATAACTCTGACTCCGACTCCTTTTGCTCTAATTTTTTAAGTACGACTCCGACTCCAACTCCGACTCCAACTCCAACTCCGACTCCGACTCCTACTCTAACCTATCATTATTTATGAGACTAGTTCTTATTTGACTTTAAACTCTTTTAATTTGTTTTTTAATTCAGTACCTTTTAAATGGTTAAATATAGCAAGAAAATTATTCTGTAAAACTTTCAAATCGATATTTTAATTCTAACGTGCCGCATTGAGCTTTAACATATGAGGAGGAAAGCTCGAAAAACATATAGCGCCCGATTAAATAGACCAACTGAGCTCTACTTTTTTGATTCTACAGTGTTATGTCATTCTTGACTAATAACTCAACAGTTGAACATTTTAAGCCAACTGTAATATAGAAAAATAATGGATTTAATTTTGGAACCACCGAGTTTTGTTACGAACTTTCGAAAGATATGAGTTTTGATTCAAACCGTATGGGATCAATAAACTTTAGTATATTTTAAAAGTTATATTTATTTATTAAATATATGCAAACAGTGCTAAAAAATGTAACAATAGTTGTGTAGGGAAGAGATAAACTACACCAATTCACATCTGTTGGAATTTATAGATGTGTGAATTTCCATAAGTTCTATCTAATGCAGCTTTCGAGATAGAAAAGTTGAAAACAATGCCAAGTCCAATTTGCTAAGACGTTAAGGGCACCAAGTGTACTAAGTATTGTTTACCACAGAATTTGTAGAGACAAAGAACATCATAAGTTCTTTTTTGTAAATTGTGAAGTGAGGTCTTTTGTTTTTAAATACATAAATTCAAACACTGACGTTTTGGTCTTGTTTTATTTATTAAGTCAAATATTAAGACCAACTTTTTTAATCATTCTCAGGAAAATTAAATATATTTTTATTAAAACATGCAGATGCGCCTTCAGTTGTTACTTCTACAATTTTTATAACACATTTTGAAGAGAAACGTACCGTAAAAAGTTCTATTATTTCTGGGATCATTAAAATATTCGGACAAAGGCAAATTTTTAATACAGAAATAGCATCATTTGCGATTTTCAACGTGTTTCAAAATGTGGCTTGCAGAGTTAAAAAAATATGAATTTTTAAACAACTAAATTGAAATCGTTTTCTTCAGTACACCATTGCTTTTTTCCGTTCCAAGTTCAATATTATTATTGTCAAAGACCGAAATTTGAAATTGCAAGTCTTTATTATCTCTCCAATTTTTCCTAAATTGAGTAGATAAAAGAATTCTCAAATCATTTTTCGGGTTTACCCCCAGATTGATGGGAATTATATTTAGAACAATGTCATGTATTTTTCCGAGCTCCTTTTCCTTTTTTTCTATTATAATTCACCTTGAAGGTTAGAACTTAAAATTTAGTTTACTTAATGCTTTCACCACAGGAGCTACAGCAGATTTCAAGTCATATATCGGAACATGGCTACAAAAATATTTGTTAATATACGATAAATAAAAAACAACAAATTTTTAACTTCCTTAATTCGGCTCTATTTCATTAGGGATATCTTGGCGAAATTCAAACAGTGAACCAGCGAGTTTTGTTACAGAAATTTTAGGTCACATAAAAATATAGAAAAGGACATGTTTCGATACAATCTATATATTTCTCATAAATTGCTAAAAGAACTGTCAAAATAAGATGTTATCTCAATTTTTCTAACTCCCCTACTCATATGAAAAGTATACTGGTCATTATCTTCTGACTTCACAAATTCAAAAAGTAGACCCTCTTATTGCCAATTCCACCAATTTATTTAAATATCAATTTATGTTTAAAAATCGTTTTTTTTTTTTATGTGGAATAAAAATAAAATTATATGAAAAATTATATTTAAATATGAATTGATATTTTAAAAGAATTTCTGAAATTGGTCATTAAAATTTTTTTATTTTGAAAAATTTTAATGCCAAAAAGTCGGAGTCGGAGTCATTAGTGTTTGTGGGTACTTCGACTCCGACTCCGGTACAAAAACCTCAACTCCGACTCTTCAACTCCGACTCCGACTCCACAGCCATGCTTTTTTGTTTGTTTTTTTTTTCTTTACCAAAACAATCATTGTCGCACCGAACACACAAACATCTTTATTAAAAAACGATGCTAACGATGGTATAAATAACAAAGCACGATGTGCATTATTTGAATGACTACAAACCAGCAGCGAATGTTTGCGGTTGCGCAAGTTTGATTGTATGATCGCAAGCGACGTTGCTGTTCATTTAATGCGATTTTTTTGCAATAGCACAAAGCCGTTCTCTGGTCTAATGCTAAGGTAGAGAGGGTGTTTAGCCAAGTAAACATCGTAAAAAGTATTTTGAGAAAAAGGTTACATTAAGCAACCGTTAATTCGATTTTATCAATTAGGTAAATATTTTTACCATAACAATACAATATTTACACCGCTACCAAAATAGTAGAGAGGGTACTATTCGTTTGTGCTGATGTCTGTAACACCTTAAAATATTGGTCCTTAGCCCACCTTTACGTAAACCGATTAACTCAGAATCACTTTCTGAGTCGAATTAACGATGTTTGTCCGGCTGGCTGGTTGTCCATGTAAACCTTGTGCGCAAAGTACAGGTCGCAATTTAGAGATTCTAATGTGGTGTAGCGTATCATAAAGTTGGGTTTAACCGACTATACTTTCTTTCTTCTTTTTAATTGTAGATCTGGAGTCAAAAGGTTGGGTAAATGCTGTCGTAATTATGATTTACCTTCAAATTATTTAAAACTTATGATTATTTGAAACTAATGAGTGATTCCTATGAGATGAACAATAACGACATCGAATTTTTCGATGATTTAATTTTTTAATATTAATTATTCTAATTTAACAAATTGATTTTTTTTTTTTTTTTATTATTTCCTATATATGTATATATATATATATATATATTAGACTGGTCGCATCTTGTATGGGATTTTTTTTTTTTTTTTTTAAATTTAAATGTTTGCGCTGCTTTAAATATGAGGACTAAATTAATTAAAATTTTTAGTCTTTTGTGAATACATAAAATCAAAAGTTGTAAACAGATTTTAATCATTTATAGCTTGTTTTGTTTGCAATAGTGTTTTTTATAAGACTCTATAAAATTGGAAGCATAGCTCCATTTTTCAATTTTTTATGAATTTTTAAAAACAAAAATTCCGAAATTTTAATAAAAAAATTATTTTTTTTTCCAGAAAAAAAATTATGTTTCTAAAACGACAGCGCATATAAGAAAAACGTTTTACCTTTCTTAAAGTAAATTTTATGGCCGAATTTCGGTTTTTTTAGTTTTTCAATAAGCTAAAGCGTTTTTGAGTTGCGCGAACATATGTTGTGCAACCTCCCTAATTTTCGAAATAACGGTATATCTCGAAAACCAAAGCCAACATAAAGAAAAAAGTTTTAACTTTCTTAAAGTAAATTTGATTGCGGAATTTCGGTTTTTTTTAGTTTTTCAATAAGCTAAAGCGTTTTTGAGTTGCGCGAACATATGTTAATCTATCTATACATTAATAATTTCTTAGTATGTAAGGATGTTTGCATGTATGTCCTATTCTTTCCGCAACTTTCTGAAGCCATCTGATGACATAGGAAGCTGAAATTTGGCATACTTAAAGTATTTTCTCTGCGGAAGATCGTAACGAAGCCAGATTTTCGATTTTCGGTCATTAAGACCGGCTTTTCATCTAGTATCTGATTGAATAGATGTTTTTTTTATCATATGGGGAACTTTGGGCCCCACTTGGCACGACTAGGCACCGTCGGATTGAGCTGAAAAATTAGGACTTGATTTCTTACACCAAACCTCACATTTTAAGCAGCGCAAACATGTAAATTTAAAAAAAAAAAATTGCGACCAGTCTAATATATATATATATATATATATATATAGAAAAAAAAAACACTTTATTTGTACAAGATATTTTGATACAATTCAATTTCGGCCTCAGCGCCCTAAAGGCATTATTGAGGCAAGTTGGCATAATAACTCAAAATTTCAGCGAAAACAACTTTAAATGAATTATTTCAGTTTTGTTACTCAATTTTAATGTTTTTTTATTTAAAAAAGCTTTTAGCCATTTTTTACCCATTTTTTTGGCAACATTGATTGTGGTGGAGGGTTTTTGGTTTCTTTCGAAAACAATACAATGAAGCAATTTGATTTTTAATTTTTTCTTTTTACCCACTAACAACTACAATTTGAGTCGGAAAAAAGCCAACCAATTGTAGTGGAATGTAAAGGCGACCGTACACGACATGTTTTTGTCATCTGACATGTCAAATTTCCCACTGCAAAATACATACATGTCGTGTGTTACCTTTTAAACTTTGCTTCTGTAAAAGTCACATGCAAAGTCATCTGATAAAATTTCAATTAGAGCATGCTCTGGTTTTTTCTGACAAACCATCTGACATCAGAAATCTATGCCGAGAGGAAACCGGTAGCGGCGTCCACTATTGACGGAATTATTAGCCGGCTGAAGTTAATATTTTACAATACTGAGATATGAATGATCATCCCACTTTTGAATAGAATTTGTGTAAATATATATATATATATATATATATATATATAAAACCGTTTCATTATAATATCCTAAATTGGTATTTTTGAATTAAAAGAAAAATATGTTAAGATGGCTAAATTATTTTACGGCGTAAATAAAAATTTTCGTGGCGGCATTTTTATTTTAATTTTTGCAACAACTATGGGGAAAAAACAGAGATAATGTCAGAAGCAAATTACATGTACGTTTGTGACCGGATATTATAAACCATCTGTAAAACAGCCATTTTGAAAGACATGCACAATTACATGTGACTTGAAAAGTTGACAAGTCAGATGTAAAAACATGTCATTTACATGCACCTTTTTGTTTAGTTTGGCTACATATGCACTCATGTGTTCTTTTTTTGACATATCGAAGTCAGTAGGCTTATGTCTCGAATGTGTTTAAAGCAGTGTTCGAAAATAAACACTTAATATCGTTTCTTAATGTTCGGTTCGGTAGATTTGTGGAAAACACAAACGCTAATAGTGTTTGTGTAGAAAATCATTAAAAAAAAATAACGTTTCCCTGTTAGTCATCTTTTTACAAAAACAAAATACACACACGAAAAAAAAAACATCATAGAACATTAAAATATAATGTTTGTCTACAGTATCACTACAATTGTTCTGTTTTTTAACGAAGAACCGAACATTATATATAACATTATTCTTTCTTGAAAATAGTTACGAACGGTATTAAGGGTTGTGTTTGTCTACACAATCACTAAAAAAAATAGATGTCCTTCCTGGGTGTGTGAGCCGAACGTTAAATAATGTACTGTTTATTTTCGAACACTGGTTTAAAGCATTAGAGTCAAAATAGAAGTTTTAGTGCTTTAAATATTTTATAGATATTTGCGTAGAATAAAAACTTAAGTGTCTGTGTTTTTAGGCTACATTGGGCAGGCTAAAATCCTATAGATCTTATGTCCACTTAGAAAAAACTATTGCCGAATTATTTTCAAACAAACGCTTGTTTGAAAATTGTTTTGATTTCTACAAATTTTTCTTTGATTTTTATATAACCAACAAAAATATTGACAACTATTCAAAAATATAATTTACGCGTTATTGGTTTTAAGTTTTCATAATTTTGTATGAAATATTTAACGCTCCGTAATGTTGTCGTTCAAGAAAAATTATAAAATAGCTTAACGAGGTTTGTAGTAAAAAAACAACAAAAACAATAGCAGGTAAAAAAACGTTTCACTCTTTTTAAACAACAACAAAAATATAAGAAACAAAACAGATTTTTGGTTGGTTTCAAAGTTGGAAAAAAACCAAATCCCGTATTAAATTTTTTTAAACTGTTTAGTTAAATACATCGAATACAAAAATAGAATGATGACGAAAAACATATCGAGTCGGTCTGCCGCCGTTTTTGGTTACATTTCTTCTTCTTTAGCAAAGGAAAGGATACAGCAACAGTAAGTGATAAAGAAAAACATTGTGTGTATAAATAAATAAGACTTCGTCCAAAAATTATTCAAACAAAAAAATGTGTCTCAAAGCTAGCCGGCCGCTCTGCTCTGCCTTCATCTTCTCCTAAAGTGCTTGCTTGTGTGCGCGTCATTGATTGTGCATAGCAGTGATGCCAACTTTTTGAGAGCAAAAAGCACTTTAAAATTTAAAATAAAGCACAAAAAAGCACTATTTCGAGCAAAAAAAAAACGTAAAAAAGCACCAAGCCATTTTTTCAATTTAGTTAAACACAAAACATGTTGCAATTGGCTGTGCCGAATATTAAATACCTCCAAAATTTAGAAAAGGCTACGGCGTTTATTGTGGAACAATTTCATTTAAAATTTAATAATAAATATATTTACATTTGTATATAAATATTTTTAAATGTTTTAATATTATCATCAGTAAAAATAATATCAGCATCATCAGCTGAGTTTTAATTGGCCATAAAACAGTGCGAGCTCGATATCGTAGCTAGAAAAAATCTGGCCTGTTGCAATTACCGAAAATTTGCAATGACCGACCATCGTTTATTAAACTTAATGACAGCCCTTATTTGATAAAAAAAAAAACTTATATTTTATCGTTTGAATAAATCTAAATTAAAATCGTGCAAAGTTTAATCAAACAATTGGCGTATGATATTATCCAATTATTTTAACATATGTATGCTTCTGAATAAAGAACACGCATAAGGCGTGAAATAGAAAAAGATGTATGTTTGTACTCTGATATTTAGTCAAACCTTTATACAAAAGCACTAAAGGAAGAAATGCACAACACGCGGTTATTTGGAGACGAGTGTCGTGCATTTGAAAACTAAAGCGCATGAAAAATGGCAGGTTACATAACGCTCGTTATAAAAGCATTTTCTGTCAGCTGTTTTTAATTTATTTAACACTTTGCTTATACCAAATTACGGCTTTTTTTCTGTTTGGTTTCCGACTGCATGTTTTTAACTTTTCAAAAGGTTTTTTCTACATGACTCATAATCTTTGTTTATTTTTCCATTCACAATTCCTAATATTTTCTATTTTTGAAACAAATACATCGTTTTTTATTACGAGTACTAAATATGTTGTCATCGCTTAATGCAACGTTTTGTAAAATTTCCAACTTGCTAGGAAGCCTAGCTCTAACCTTGTAAATAATGTTTTTGGTAAAACGAATTTTATCACTTCTTTTGATCATTTGAAATCTTAAAATCTTTACAGACCTTCTCAAAATTGTACTTAAAATAGCAAATCTCATCTAAATCATCGTCTTTATAATCGAAGTTTTAAAAAATGTTTGTAAAAAAATATAAAATTGTAAAAAGCACTAAAGGCACTAACGAAAAATTGAAAAAGTTAGTGCTTTTTCTTAGTTTGGCACTATGGATAAAATTTTGGCGTTTTGAGGCATCAAAAAGCACCATAAATAGTGCCAAAAACACTAAGTTGGCATCACTGGTGCATAGATGTTGATCAGTGTAAAAAGTATATAAGCTACACTCTCTCTTTTTAAGAAATTGTTCTTTTTAAATAAAACTTTTTTAATTAAAAAAATATTTTTTCAAAAGTCTATGCAAATTAATTGAAAATGTGTATTTCTGTTTTTTATATAAAATTCTTCGCATTTTTCGGGGAAACAAAAACAATAATATAACGAAAAACTTAGTCCTCAGTTTAAGTACTTGATATATGTATATTTTCGAGACAAATACAATTTTGTTTTCTAAATTTCAATAAATGATAAAACGTGATTATTATTAAGACTTTAACATTTCACAGATTTAAGAAGCGATAACAACAATAAAAATCGTCACTTAATTATGTTCCTCCATCTTTGTTTGGGTTTTACCTCCTTGGAACTCGATCCCCTGCTGTTATTCTACTTTGCTCGAATGTTTTATACCGTTTATTTATTATTAAAAGGATTTATATGACACTGCCATACACCGTGAATGACAAAGACACGGCATTAGGGCTGTGTAGGTGAAAATGGATGGGATGTACATGTGTTTGTGTAAGCTCATTTTCCCATAACAGGCAATGTTGTTGTCGTTTTAATTGTAATTGTTGTTGTATTCAAGTAATGTACAAAATTTTTTTTTCATTTTAATGATTTGCCAAAAATAATAAGGACCTAACAAGTCTTTTATATCTGCAGTTATTTTACAGTTTGCTCCTTCTGTTAAAATTTGTTTATTTATCAAACTAAACAAACACATGTAGTATTTTCAGTAAAAAAAATTACAGGCTTTGAAAATAAAATTTAACATTTAAAATAAAATACACATACATACATATGTATGTATATCCGTATGCTAATTTAAATTCATATTGTTATGCCAAAATAAATCGATTTGATTGAGAATTCTATTCTAAAAATAAATTTCATATACGAGTTTTTATTTTCAAAAACAAGTGGGAGTGCTATATTGGGTATTGTCGACTCTTATATACCCTTAATCAACGTATTGAAGATACAATTTTGTACAGTTTAAATTTAATTTGTTGTGTGCTTCCAATGGTCTTGGTTTTTTTTTTAAATTAATGGCTAAAAGAAAATAAACGCTTTTATAAGAAAAGAAAACTTTTTTTTCATCGAATCTCCTTAAAGTCGATTTATTGGAAAAACTTGGTATTTCGGCAGACATTTGTTTGGCGGAAAAGTAAAACGCGTATATGTAATGGATATATGATATTGAACAAAATGTTTTAGCTCTTCTTTTGTAACCCTATTGATCTAAAATCTTTTTTTGGAAAGTTATTCGTGCGTGATAGAGGTTAAATAATTAACATTCTAATCTTATTTTTAATACTGGAAAAAAAATTAAAGTCAAATGAATTAAAAAAAAAATGAATAAATAAATGAAATGAAAATGAAATGAAATGAAATTTGAACGACCTTCTTCTTTTCTTGTGGTGGCGAATCCCTTATCTCAGGAAACTGTTGCCATGATAGCAAAAGAAAAAATAACATTAAACACTTACTTAAAAAAAAGACATAAACAAAAAAAAAAAATAAATTTAAATAAGAGATACATTTTTTAATAAACAAATACATGAATAAAATATTTCGCTATTAGATCGTTGATAAATAGATGTCATTACAGTGCTGCCAACTCTTCGTGACCAAAAATGGCTAAATAAAATTTAATTAAATACATAAACTCTGAAATATTAAACAAAACAAATTGTTTTTAGAGGTTACAGAATTGAAAATAAGAGATGATTGCATAAATAATATAATTAAATAACAAAAAATTCAAATCATCCATAAAATGGAATTTTTTTCAAAATACAGCCGAACTTCCCTATAATGCATCTTCATTGGACCATAAAATCACTCATTATATAGAAACTTCATTTTATAGAATTTCAGTTTGTCAATGGGAATTTTTCACATTATAACATTAATTTTTGAATCCCAAGAAAAACTTTGATAGCTAATATGCATGTGGCAGTGTAAATAAAACTGAACTGGCAAAATAAAATAATGAAATTTGTTTTATTTATGTTTTTACTACATTTAGAGTTGACTAAATATCAACTAATTGTGGTCTGGATTGTAAGAAAAGATAAACTCACTGTTTATTGTTGTAGTTTTTGTTTAAGCTTTGATATTGTTACAAGTAATTCTTATTCGCTTAACAGTTTTTTTTTGTATAATATCTTTAGTTTTTCTAAAATCTTTGGATGAAGTTTCCTGACGATCTGGCCTAAGAAACCAGTGAAATACGCATAGGAATAGCTTGTCCCATCAACAATAAACTTCAGTTTGTCAATAGTATGTAATGGGAATTTAGCACATTATAACGAAACCTTGATAATTAATTTTTGAATCCCAAGAAAAACTTTGATAGAATTTATATTGTTTTCACTTTTATTAAAATAATATAAAAAATTTGTTAGTTTGGATTTTTAAAATTAGTGCATTGCCTTTTTAAATTCTTTATAAAATGCTGGGAAGAATCCCACTCTTTTTCCCAATATATCCTTTTTCAACTCAACTAAACATATTTTTTAAGAAATGCCACATTCGAACGACAGTTTTGTTCACAAAACACGGGCCACTTCTGTCAAAATTGTTATCGTAGAGAAATTTTTTTTTTTTTTGTTCTTATTTTCAACTCTGAAAAAATCCTAAAATAAAATAATTCATTTTATGGACACAAAACTGAATGAGAGTAAAGGCCCAAACAAAATGTGCTTACGTTGGCTTAAGCATACATGAAAATTATATGAGGCAACTAATATTGAACTTAAGTAAACTTTTTGCTAAGTATAATGAAACTGTCATTTGCTTAAGCAAGGTGCGAACCTAATCGCACATTTCGTACGGAATCAAATGTTTTTTTTTTTTTTGTTTTCTTAAGAACATTTGAGAGACTTCTTGTTAATTTCTGACAGTGTGTTAAGCAAGGCTATGCATGTTATGATTTAGCCTTAAAGCTTTTATTCAAAAATGTGTTCATTTTAAAGAAAAATTCAGTATGTGAAAGTTGAATTTAAGGAAATCAAATTACACCAAAATTTGTTCAAAAAAGTAGTGTTTTAAAAATCATTTAAGTATAGGGAGAGCTTCGTTGTAGAGAAATTGAAAGTGTGAATAAAGAAAAATTCTTCTTTAAACAATTATAAAGCAGCATTTATAAAATTTTTTGTTAAAATTCTACATACTTAAGGGAAATTTAACAAAATAAAATTATCGCACTAAATTCAGAAGGACTCTTAAAATACTGGACTAATTTAAATAAATTTTAGTATTAAATACTTCTTAAATATAAGAATTCGTTGCTTTAGCCTCACATGTTGTTGGCAATATTGTTCCAGAACCTTAATTTCAGTAAGAAAAAAGAAATCATTTGTCTACTTAAAGTGAAACCAAGTAAATAAATTTATAGGACACTTCTAGAGTAAAAGCTTATGTATTAAAGTTAGGCAGTTCATATCATCGCCATTTACTGAACGATTTGGGTAACTAACCATCACATCTGGGGTCTACGGAATTCAGCCAACTTACGTACAGGCGGATATCGTTCGTATCAACTTTAGTACTCAAAAGGATCCAGAATATTACATATCGATCAATATTGTAAAAAATGCAAACGGAATGTCAAAACTTAAAGTGTATAAATAATGAATGAATGAATGAACCAGCGTTGCTTGAAGTAGAGACAAATCCCTAAGTGTACGATTTAAAAATTTTATAAAAAAAAATATTTTTAGATTGTAGATAAGTTTTTTTTAAATATAATTTTTTATGCAACAAAACGCTTTTAAATAAGCATAATTTTGCGCTTGTGCCTAAAATTTTCTTCTAAACTAATAATTTTTGTAAGTTTGATAATCCACTTTTTGAATTAAATAAATTGTAATTTAAATTAATTTAAATTTAATTTTGGTGTGCATGAAAATATCTGATCTCATCCAGCATGGCAAAGCCAACTTATTTAGTTATTCCAATAATAAATTAATTTTATCAACCACTGGCGTTTGTACATTTGAATTGAAAAATGTTCAATGTTCATAGTCATTTAAATTGTTAAAGGTAGTAAAATATTGTATGTATGTATATTGCCCTGTTAGTTTTAAATTTAAATTTACTTTTATTTGTGTTAAGGGATTTTCCAATAAACATCATCCAGAACAACAATGAAAACGTAAAATGAAATTGTATTAAAATTATGTAAAAAATGTTAATTTTTTTTCTCCTTTATTTAGGCAAAGAAAAAGAGTTTTCCTGACGAACAATTTGTTAAGAACGAACTCAGGGATACAAACGAAAAATGTATTCATGTTGCTGTTATTGCTATTTTTATGTAAATGCTGTTGTCGCACATACATAAATAATTCAGACAACAAAGTGTTAAATTGATTTGCTTTTGAAAAAAGAAAAACAGTAAAAAATATGAAGAGTTATCGCTTTTATAGAGCTGGTTATCGCTTGTTTCTTTCGTAATACTCCAAAAAGACCAACTTAAACTAAGTTCGATATTAATAAAAATAAAAAGAAATTTGTCATTGACGGGAAATGTGGACTGTGCCCCACTGTTTGTTGGCTTATGAAAAGAAAACGTTTTCATATTTTTAAATTTTTAAAATCAAAAAACAAATATTTTTGAAACAAGCATAAATATTTCCAAATAATGTGCACTGAATATGTTTCATGATAAACCTAAAAAAACATTTCTTTAATTTCTTTAATATTTTAAATTAAATTGTATTCCTTCGACCTTTTTTTTATAAAAATAAAAAGTTTTTTCGAGCTCGAGGCCATACCGAACTTTATAAATTGGTTATTTGAACCCAGTTAAGTTATTGTATGAGAAAATTTTGTTTATTGCTTCTGAAACCAAAATTTGTTTTAACACAATAAAAGAATATGAATTTGCGAATGTACTTAACTATTTTGAATATATTGAACCCATTTGATAGGTCATATGATTTGTGTGATATTACACGTACTTGTAATTTGATCCTGGGTAATTTAATTTATGCATTTAATTTTTTTTTTTTAACTTTAAGATATTCACGTTTAAATATTAAATGACCTCAAATAGATGGTGACGTTATTTCCTATCAAAACGATTTATATTATTAAATTTTCTCCAAATATTTATGAGTAAGTTAGAGTTAAAAATTAAAATTATTTTTATTTTAAGGATTGTCTCAGCAACCCTTAAACTAATTACTTTCAGTCACTAATCATATATTTTTACAGATATAAACATATATAGAGGCTTCATAGCGTATTAAGAAGAAATCTGAGATTTTTATTTGAATAAGAAAAGATATTTTTAAAAACTTGAAAATTACACTATATTTCTATATTTATGCTGATAGGTATACGAAATTAGGATCTACGAGGATGTGGTCAACTAGAAAACATAAAGATAAAACCCTTTTTGTTTTACAAAGCACTAATAGTCGAGTATTCATTCGGTTAATTGTTAATCGGCTTACCAAGTAACTACTACCCGATTAACAGATCGGTTAATTTAAAATTGGCTATTTTTGATTAACGATTAAACCGGTTAATTAACACAAAATTTAAATTTTTTTGTAGAATTTTATTATATTTTTTTTGAGACGAAACACTCATATAAGTACAAAAGGTATGTGTTTGGAAAATATTTGTTCATACAAACAAAGAAGGCGTTCAGTGATCTTCATTTTAAATAAGTATTTGATGTTAACAGCTTTTTGTTCCACGTAAGTTTTATATGCATGTGTTTAGTGAATTGAAGCACAGCCACACATAACGTTGTAAAAGCCACTTTTTGCAAAACCTGTTTTTTGCATTTATCGTTAACATTACTCTTTTACATTGTTTAAACATCTTATTATCCAAAATAATGCACCTTAACCTCTGCAAAATGCAATTCAAAGCGTCAATCAGTGAAAGAACGTTGTACGCCGCTTGCGAAGTGGAAAAACGTTTTAAATGACATCGCAATTGTGGATATGAAACGTTTTTCCACTAAAAAAAAGTTATAGACTGTAAATTTGCATGTTATTTTATATTCAAATTTCTTGATATTTTGCATACAAGACTTTATTATCATTAATTTTTATAATCTAAAAAAAAAAATTAAAAATAAGTTCTCCTGCCTTTTAAAAAAGTTTTTTTGCTCTCCTGAAAAATAATTTAAAACTTACAACGTTATTCGCGGCTGTGCTTTAATTGTTTCTTCTCATATCATTCTTTTAACCGAAACAATAGAGAAGTGTAAAAAATTTTAAATAATTAAAACATGACTTTAATGACATAATGGAAGATTTTACATACTTAAAAAAATTCAGGAAAAGAACCGAGAAACTAGATATTCTATATTATGGGTTGTTTTCGAGTTCTTCAACATCTACGATAAGTGAAATAACTTTTTCCAAGTCAAGTTTTATCAAAACAACAGGAAGGAATCGCTTAAATGCGTAAAATTTAAACCAAACTATGTAGATAATTTTCTAAAGCAAAAGCCCGACTAAATAAAACCATAACTATAGTAATTTTTAAAAAGCAAACGCGAATGTATACGCTGCGCAATAAGGCATACAGAGATGCAGTTAGGTAAGTGAACGTAAGTAAAAAGAGCTACCGCATTCCCTTACTACGAAGCAGGTTTTATAAGAGAGCATATCGAACAAATAACGGTAACGACAAAAATACAGTTTGTGAATAAAGCGCTTTCTGTGTCAAAAATATATATAAATCAAGGTGTGAATTCGCCATATAAAATTCATGTCGTCCGTCGGCGATATGGTAAGCGAAACTTTTACGTTTTCCCCTTGCAAGCCTACTTTTATGAAAGCTCCATTTTTTGTTAAGAAGTTAGCGATGTCTTATATGTGAATGTTTTTTGTTGAGTTATAAATTTGTTGACATAAACAAAACATAAAAGTTCGACATTTTTCTAAGAGGGCGAGATTTACCCTATCAGAAGAATTTTTAATTGAAAAATTAATTGAAATGAATTACACATACTATATTATTCAATAAAAATAATTTAATTTGTGGTGTTAGCTATCACATCGTATAAGAAGACAAACCTTTTGTATAAAAATTGCAACTATCAAAAACAACATTGTATAACAAAAAGATAAGACTACGAATACGAAGTTAATTCGAACTTGTGAATTAGACAACTATTTCAACATAACAATCAGACTACCTTATCAAAAAATTTGTTCAAGGGGAACAGTTCCGTTATGCTATGAAATTCCTTAAAAATAATCATCTGGTCCTAAACTTCTTGCAGCAACGTTATCTTACACAACTTAATAGTAGAGGTTCAAAAAATGTGTAACTCTGTACAACTATACAAAATTATTTTTAGCGTTTGTAGTTTTATTTTAGAAAATGAACCCATGAACTTAAAAAAAACAATTTAGACATTTTTGTGTCTTTATATTTGGTAATAAAAAAATCAAACTATTCTCTGTTTAACTAAAATTCAATGTTATTTCTCGTTCTGTTTATAAAAAAGAAACAATAAATAAATAAACGTTATGATGTTTAATTTGTTTCGTAAAGTATCATTAAGATAAAATTTCATTTCCTTCTGCTATTGCTTCGTCTTCAGATACTCCTCCTTTCATTATTAATATACTGCTATTTATTTGTTAATATTTAGATTTCCTTTTGGTTTTTAGATTAAACAAATAAAAACAAGTAAAATTCTGCTCGAGTATTGTGAAAAATAAAAAAAAAACAAAAAAATATTTTTAGGGAGAGCCAAAAGAATCTAGGCGATGGTTTATTTTTAGCAGTTGCTTACTTTTTCTAACATTAATTTGTCTCAATTAGAACATTCATAAATCAAATCAAATACACACTTCTGACCCGAAAAACGCAAATGATTAACAGACACGCATGGCAAACTTGACACAGGACGAACAAGTAAAAACTATTTAAAAAACCAGCAAAAGAAATTAAATTAAATAGTAAAATAAAATAAAAAAGAAAAGAAAAACGTTATTTGCAGAAAAGTTATCATAAAAACTAGCATTTTTCGAATAAATAGAATTACTTCTCTGATAAAAGAAAATATTCGAAAAATATAAGTAGACGTCACACCTCAGTCAGAAAATGTTTACGTATTAAATTTTTGTAAATCAAAATACATTTTGTTGTTTCAAAATTGTGAAATGTAACTTTTTATTTAACAACTGCTAAATTGGTGTAAACACAATTATTGCAAATCAAATGAAAGCTTTTAAAAACTTTTAAATACACATAAAAACTTTTATACTTTTCCCTCGATGATAAATGTGAATTTTCCAGTATTTAAAAATTGTATTGATTAATTCATTAGAAAACTTCCTTTACACCAAAACGCACAAAAAACATTCTTTAATGAAAGAAAATTAGTTCCGTTGCCTCCTTGCGTCTTTTCAAAAAGGTTGATTAACTAAGCAGAATTCAACCATTTTGTTTTCTGCTTATCGTCAAATGTTATAAATTTTGGTTTGTTTTTCTATGTGAACATTTATTTTTAGAAAGTGTGCTTTTCTCCCAATTAGTCGCAAAAACCTTTCTTTTTGTATCCTTTTGCTTTCCTTTCAGTAAAGATACAAACAGTAAAGTAAGTTTGTATTACCATCTATCTATGTATGTATGTATGTATGTATGTATGTATGTATGTATGTATGTATGTATGTATGTATGTATGTATGTATGTATGTACGATGTATGTGTATTTAAAAGATTTTTTAATTTTTGTTTTTGGTTCTTAACCCTGAAACATTAAGAGAAATAAACTAACCACAATTAAAGCATAGATGATTGATGGAAGGCCAAGAAACAGGAATGAGTGACAGCAACTTCACGATGAAAACGAGGAAAACTGATTAAAAGACATTAAAATGAGTTGTGTGGTTTAACAGAGTGATTTTCTTAACTTGCAGGGGTGTTCTGGAAATCGAAAACGCAAGATTTTGTTAGTTGTTTTTAATACAAACATAAGACTTTTAAAATTCTTGAGTTTTCGATTTCCAGAATTCCTTTTGAATTGTTGCTCTTTAAAGCACAGATGCAACACACATACATTTTATTAGAAGGAATGTCTGCTCGAACAAGGATACTACAAGTATATCGCACTTGATCAGAAAGAGGGTATTAACAAAAATTTTTATTTTTTCACCTTTTGGAGAAGGTCGACCCGTAATATTCATACTGCTGTAAAAAGATCGTGCTGCTATCAACTTTTTGCTAATAAAACGGTTGGTTTAAAAATTCTTTTTCATATGCCTTTAAAATTAGGCTAAAAATTGTTCTCTTCTACTGAACATTTTTAAACTTTGATTTAATACCCTCTTTATGACGATATAAATATCTGTATAAATATTTATATCTACATATATTTAAAAATGAATGTTTATACGTTTAAACCGCTGATCCGATCTTTATGAATCTTTGACATATGTTGCTGGTGTTCTGGCAGTCTCTATAGGTTATATATTTTTGGAAAATGTTAAGAAGGCAAAAGCCAAAATTTCCAAATTAGGAACCAGGACATTGGTTAGCAAAACAAAACATCAAACAAAATCTGGGCAGTATTGGAGAAATGGGCTTTATTTATATGTATATAAAGAACAGTCCAAATTTGGTAATCATAGCTGGATTATCACTACACAATATTTGTCAAAAAGTGGGTGAAAGACGATAAGTGGGCTTGGCACCTCTTATACAAAGGCAAAAGAGATTTCTGTATAACTAGAGAGCAGTAACAGCTAAAGTTTACAAATTTGGAACAAAAAGCGAAAAAGAGTTATGTTTATCTTAAGAAAGATTAGTGTAAAATTGTTTAAATTTGTTATAATAGAAGTGGGCTTGGCAAAATCTTGGATTCTGTATGTACATATTTCTAGATAACGGCAACATTTTTTTTTTTTTTTTTTTTTTTTTAGGTATTAATTCTTTATTCATAAATTGTTTACAATATGTAGTGCCTCTGCGCCTTGAAGACATTTTAGAGGCGAATTGGCAAATAAAATTTATATAAACTAAAGTATGTATATGAAAAAAAAAAAAAAAAAAAAATATATTTTTTTTTTTTTTTTTTTTTTTTAAATAAGACTAAAGGCCTAACCACAATGTGAATAACGTGGCTTAAGCATCTGAGCGAATACATGTAAATCATATGTGTAAAACCATGTTGAACTTAAGAAAACTTTTTGTTAAATTTTATGAAACTGTAATTTGCTTAAGCAAAGTGCGAAACTAATCGCACATTCCGTACGGATTCAAATGTTTTTTATTTTGTTTTTGTTTTTTTAAATGTATTTGAGGGGCTTTTTCGTTTATTTTTGACAGTAGCTTAAGTTTGTTTATACACATTCTGGTTGGGCCTTAAGCCCAACATCTATCAAAGAGCGTTGTATTGCAGAAGTTTAGCTGAAGAATGGTAACAGAAAGAGTTTTCAAGCTTGGTGCAAATAGTTTAGTAAAAAATGCATGCCATCTGTTTTTAATAAAAATTTACTTATTTTATTTAATTGAGTGTAGTGGGTTAATCTAATATGTACATAAAATAAAATTAATAATATATAATTTGGAAATCGACATACTGCTAAATATTAACTTAAATTTTTAAAAAGTGATTTTTTAAAGCCACTGTATCTTCCACACACGGTCTCACGTGCTAAAATCATAATTTTATTGTCAATTTAACTACTTTAACTTGTCAATTTGTATCTGGAATACACTTATATGTGCATAGAGTATGTCAAAAAATATAAGGTGAGCTCATTAACTTTACTTGCGAAAACTTGCAACGAGAGTGCAAGTTTAAAATTTAAGATTGTTCTCCCAATTACTAAAAAAAATAAAAATAATAAGGTGGGAGCGGTGAAGTTGCTGAAGTTTTTCTTCGTAGTGGGATGTTTGATTTAATTTTTTTTTTTTTTTTGTTTATTTATAAATGCACAAGAGTACGGATTTGACTATGTTAATTTTTTTATATCTACTTTATTTCAATAAGATATTTTATTTGTTATTTACATATTTTTCATTACATTTCCCTTTTGCTCATAAGAAAGTCTGCTTTTGGAACAAAAAGTCTGGTTGCATTTTATTTCATGTGTCATGTTAAATTAGACTTTTTGACAGTCGCAATAAGCTCATTAGATTTCTATCTCACAAAGTATTATGGAATACGTAAGGCTTGTGAGATATGTAATCTAGCCTTAAAGAACGACGGAAAATTAAGATTGAAACTAAGAAGAAACACCGAAAAAACATCAATTCATTAAAATTAACCAGAAACCCGGAATTGTCAGGACACACTGCAACTAATCATATGCTTAGAAGCGGTTTTAAGTGTATTAATAGATCATCGTATTTTGAATGGTTGTGCTGGAAAAGGAAAACCCGCTATTGTATATTTCAACTTTTAATAAAACTTTTTAGGTTCCGAGCTCCACAACAAAAAAAATTTTTTGAGTTTTAGGGTGTTTAAAATCAAATATACTATTTTTCCGTCGATGGATTATACCTTCCTTGGAAGCAGTAATGTAAGGGAGAATTCGAAATAAAACGCACAGTGCCGGTTCACACACGTCAAGTTGGGAAAGAGGGGAGAGAGGGGAAAAGAAATGGAATTTTCTTTTCCTTTCCCTGAAGAGTCAAACTTGACGTGTGTGAACCAGCACTTACACTTCTATGAAATATTACATGGTTTTTGTTTGGAATGCCTCGCGTAGAAGCTCTGCTGTAGAGATCTGAAGAACGCTTATTTCACGCTTTAAAAACTGAAGTGTACAAAGTAAATGAAAAAATTAAGAATTAAAACAACAGTTATTTAAGCGCTTAAAATTTTTTTATGTATCTAAAATATTGTTTTGGAACTAAAATCCTAGTTTTTAATTAATTATGTATGATTTTTTTAAAATTATATAAAATTTTTTTATCAAAAGCATACATAATTTCACTGCTTCAATAAAGCAGTAGTAAATGAAATCTTAAAAAACGAATAAACAGCGATTCTCTTCTCGTATTTAGCACCGCATTTAAGAATTGTAGGATTGTATGCCTTATCATGCAGCAGGAGAGTAAGCCAGTAATTTTTATAAGCAAAAAAGGAAGCTATTGGAATGCAGCATACGTGTTTATTGCTTCCAAATCTTAAGCAATTTTTGCTGGGTAGTGTGTATAGTATTTGCCGTGTTATTTTGAGTACTGAATTATCAAAAGTAGTAACTTATACTTTAAGAGTTGTTTTTTTTAATAGATATTTAAAAATTCCCTTGAAAAAAACTCTGCTTAATAATACAAAACAACGTTTTACTACTGCATCTGCAAACCTTTAACAACCATCAAAAAAGAGATAAAAAAGAAAAAAATTTAAAGACAAATTTTAAAAAATTATACCGTTTGTAAACAAATTTAACACAACAGAAATAAAAATGTTTAAAAAAGCCACTGTTTAAGCCACATATTAATTCTGGATAATCAATTAGGTTTTCGGTTTTTTGTCCACTCATTTCTTAAGTCTTAAGAGTGCATTGTTTGGTCTTGATACGGTGCTTTATAACTCAACAAAAAAAGTACTGAGTACCCAATTAAATTATATTTGGCGTTATTGATGAATAAAAAGTAGAAAACTTTCCCAAAAATACTTTATACAATATACATATTTATACCTTTCTGACTTTAATTTTCTCAGCGATTTGTCGAATACTACAATTTGTCCAACATTTATCGCTTAAAATAATGTATCAGCGTAAAATATTAGATTCTAATACAGTTCATTGGATATAATACAATTGTAACTTATTACTGGACCCACGTGAGCTATGCTTAATTGCGGCTGCCAGTGGAACCTTATCTAATTTATTCCATGGAATATCTAATCACTGATGGACTACACAAACAGCACAGAACAAATTTTAATAATGTTTGCAAAATATTTTTGTGATGCACTGTATTTAAAGTGAATTTTAATGAAATTTATAATGCGTAGGACTTTTTTTTCCTAATTTTTTCATGTCTCTCTGTTGAGCTGTCACTAACAGAAATACTAATTTATGCACCAAACATTTAAACAATGATTTATGTATGTATTAATGTACGAATACTTGCATTAAATATTATCCACATTAAAAACTAAATAAAAAATCTCACTCTTAGTAAAAAAAAACATTAAAAGCAGAAGTTAAAGCATAAATAAATCAATAGTATTAAACATACCATTTAAAAATTTTATATTTAATTTCATGATAAAAAAAATAGTGACAAATAACATGGACCAAAACAACATCAAACAGAAGTAAAATTTAAGAAAGTAACAGAAAAGAATCACTGAATCGTGCCCTGCAGGAAATGTGGGATCAATTTTCTTCAAGTCGCCATTTTATTTATATTATTTTGGTGACATTTTCATTAAAGCGCCCAACACTTTTGTCTACACACAAAGAAAAAACACGACTAATTTCGTGAACATACAATTAACCAAAGGTCCCACATAAAGCCCACTTTTGGATAAAAATCGGTTTATAATGCACCGTAGGTCCCATATAATGCGGCCTTTCGAAAAGCCATTAAAGAACATTAAATTCAAAAAACTTTTTATTACTGTATTGAAATTTAGTCTAATTTAGGTTTTTTAATACTCGAAACCACTTTACCAAATTTTGCGTTGAACAATCCATAATTTACGATAATTCCAATAAAAAGAACTTTAATCTGCCTAACAAAATTTCTGAATCAAATCATGATATTTCATTTAAAGAATTTAAATACTGTGAGGTCGGGTTTACAAAAATTGTTTTATATTTGTTACAACTCATATTAAGCCCAATGCTGAAATATTGGAACTGAGGGTGAAGGTTTTAAAAGATACGGCATAGCCGAATATAGCGCTCTTTTAGTTTAGTTTAGTTTTAGTTTTTTGTATGAAATGAATGAATATGCCTAATAGTTTTTTTCTTTCTTTGACGTTTCGCATTCAAATACAAACAGGTTATGTTCCGTTATCAAAATCAGAAACGACGGCAATTTTTGTTTTGCTCTTAGTGTGAGATATTTTAAGATGCGAGAAATACAGGAACGGGATACATGTAAGCCTTGATTTACGCGGTTTGTTGGGACCGACGCACACTGGTTCATATTTTGAGAAGGCGGCCAAAATTATTTTTTTTTATGTTCTCCGATTTTAAAATTTTTTTATTCATGTGAAAGTAAATACTAGTGACCCTCGGGAGCCAAAAAATTTCAAGCCTATTTCAACTATTTCATTGAGAACAGGGTGGTCCGAAATGGACTTTCTCAATATTTGGTTATAGTTTTGAATTTCTGAGTCAATTTTTGCAGTTGAAATGCTCATAACTCTTTTGTTTTTTAAGATTTTTTGACATAATAAGTTTTGTTTATTTTATTAGCTATACATGGTTTAAAGCATTAAACTCTGCGACCTCTAGAACTATTTAATTTTTTTTTTAATGTCAAAATTTCCCGGAAATTTCCTACTTTATAGAGCATAAGTCCTGCCCGTCAAAAGGCGTCAAAAAAAATCTATACTTTCTTGTATTCCAGAATCTAACCTACATTTCTATACCTCATTGTACACACATCTGGATACGGTCTTGCGAACAACAGCAATTTCTGTGACCCAAGGTAAGATATTCGGTTCAAAAAATAAGTCCTGCAAGGAAACATTACTGAAATTAAAGAAGGTGAATCTTAAAGAATTTTCGACAAATGACGCAGTTCAGGCCACATAAATTATCTAGCACGTCAGGGTATCAATTAATTTGGAGAAGGTAAAGGTATTGCCATTGTTATGAACTTATTGTGGGTGAACGGATGCTGCAAAACGAATAGGCAACATAATAGACTAAGTTAAAAGGTTAAACATTAGTAAATAGCCGCAACATAAACTACATAGTTTAATTACCTGAAAATTGCAACTTAACTTTAAAAAATGGAAGAGCAGGTAAATGGTAAAAAAACTAGCACGCAGTTATATTTTACGTGAAAATTACATACCTGTTAATTTATTGCCGGTATGTTATCCTTTTAAAAAGTGTGAAAACAGGGGCTTTTTATGTTTCAAAGAAATGCTAATAAAATATTAAATTTGTATTTAAAAAAGGGTTTTTATGTTTCAAAGAAGTGGTAACAAAAGGTAATTTAAAAAAACTTCTATCAAGAGAATAAAAATGCATGCATTCATAATTTTACCTTCATTATTGTTTAAACAATGGCTAAGTGCAGTTATGGGGGACTAATGGGAAAGTGATGCGTTCACAAGTCACGTACTTTTTCACATAGCCAATCCTTTCCAAAAGTCAACCTCACCCACTCTCCTTTACGGGCTTGGTGTCCCCTGTCACGCTAACGAGGTTCAGTTATAAAGTTCTCGCAGATATAAATTTTCAACAGAAAGATGAAAAAGATTTTGTGTTACACATAATGAATAATCCATTCTTAAGATTATGCAACGAACAAGAAATCAAAATTCATAAGATAAAAATTTAAAATTTTTCACTTACATTAAGAAAACGGTACCTTAAATGTTCTAGAAACAAGAAAACGTTTTACTTACGCAACGAAAAATGGCTAACAAATTATCTGATTTTTAAGAAGCTGTCAATAACCGCTAAGGAAACTGGAAAAGTAAAACAAATTGACAATTGCAGTGAAAGATCACGAAGACGCAAGCTTGTAAATATCAATGAAGAAATTTCTCATAGTATGATAAAGGATTCATTTCTGCATCAAATTCAACCAACGCAAAATAAGAAAACAAAAATTGCAATAATTGAAAAAATAGTGGAAGCGAGCCCTAATTGCACAAAGACGATTTTAAAAAGTATGCCTACACCAACTGAAGAAATGAAATTTACTCCAGAAGAAGCATTTGCACTATTTTTGGATTTAAAACTGACAAAAAATCAGTATACAGAACTGCGAAAGCGAACCAATCTCGAACACACTGCAGAACGATTATTAAATAAAAACTTAAAAATTGCAGCATCACTTTATTTTCTAAATGGGGATGTGATGGAAGCTCTGGTCAGAAACAATACAAGCAATGTAATTCAGAAAACTCATCTGATGCTAACTTATTCATGGTATCTTAAGTTCCATTACGTTTAAGAAAAACTTATATTGGCTTAGAGCCGTCAACCAGTAAAGTTAAAGAAATGGATGTATGGAAAAATTAAATTCCCTCTTCAACAAAGTATTGCAGACCAATAAAGTTTGCTTATAAAAAAAAAAACTAACTAAACTAACTAACTAAACTAAAACTAAAGATGTCATAACTGAAGAAGTTCGAAAAATAAAATTTAAAGTTAAATAACTTCAACCGGCAATATTTAAATTTGATGACCAATGCATTGAAATTAATTTTCAAATGTTCCTTACAATGATCGATAGAAAAGTTGCACAAGCATTAACCGAAACAAAGTCTTCGTATGCCAAAAAACATCAAGTCAATTAAGTCAACCCCCATCACAAGACAATAGTTTCAATGAAGCATACGAATTTGAAATGTCCCCTCGTCATACCAGAATTCGTTTTATGGAGCATATTCTTAAATTGGGTTATGATTTGGAATTTGGCCCGTTAGGCGAAACAGTGAGAAAAAACAAAGAAAATGTGGAAAAAAGGAAGCAAACAAAAAAAAACAAATTCATTGTAATTGATCAGCCAAAACAAAGAGAAGGAAATTCAAATGATGGAAACACTGCAAGGAGATTATTTTCCGATCCAGAAACTGCAGCATCTATCACAGGAGTAAATTTTGAATTAATAAGACGATTTCAGATCATTTTACAAGTTATATCATGTAGCAGAAAGATGAATGCAAACAAAATTGGCCAGTATGCAAATGAAACAGGAATTCTTTATAACAAAAAATACTCTTCGAGACATATGCCAACCACAGTTCATAAAATTTTATACCATGGGGAACAAATAGTTCAACACAATATGCTACCAATTGGAGATCTATCTGAAGAAGCGCAAGAAAAAAGGAACAAAGACTACAGATTCTTCCGCGAGAATAACACAAGAAAAATGTCCAGATGTTGTACTAATGAAGATCTTATTACTATTTTGTTGTGCACATCAGATCCATATATGTCCAGTATTCGACAAAAATGGAAATCAACCTCAATCGAATTAGAGGAAGAAGCTAAACAACCTCTGGAAAATGAAACCCAAAGCTATTTAGAAGAAATTTTTACTAATATTGTTTAATTTAAAACTGTTTATAGATTATAATTTGTTTTTGATTTAAGTATATATTTGTGTTAATATATAAAAATAAAATACACATACATCGCAAACCAAAAATAAAAGTTGAATTACCTAAAATGTTATCGATAGCCAAGAATGCTATTTGGGCATTTTTCAAAATATTCCTTTTCAGTTTTATCCTTATAACAACCCGTCTCGTCCCAAAAAAGCCAACCTTTGGCCCCTGTGAATATTGGGACTAAAAATTTACAGGGGCCAAATATTGGCATTTTCTGACAGGATCTAAGTTCGACAATAAGAAATAAGTATCAGTTGTAAAATACAAGAGAAATAATGATAAATTATAAAAAAATCATATTTGAAATATTCAACTTTTACACCGAAACTCAACAAAAAAATGAAAATGCATTTTGAACTCCCCATAACTTTTGCTCCTATCAGTCGAATTTTACGTTTTATAGCGCAAATTAAAGCCTAACATAAAAACGCAAGCACGTGTAGGACTGGTACAAATTCCGTTTGTGTTCTGAAATCCGTGTTATTTGTTTACTTTTTAAAAATTAAAGGATATTTCTATATAATGATATCGCTCCTTTATTACAACATAGTCATATCTCAAAAAAAAAAAAAAAAAAAAAAAAACGAACTTGGCAAAATGCGATTAAAGTTTTCAAACAGAACATTTTTACAAAGATTTAATAAAATACATTTTGCTATAACTTCGGTTCAGTTTAAGATATAATACTAATTTTAGATTTTTTGAGATATCACTATGCTACAATAAAGGAGCGATATGTATAAAGCTTTGTTATTATATTTTTATAAAAAATTTTAATTAAAAGTGAACAAACAAAAAAATATAATAATAATAGAAACTTTTCAGGTAAAATATATTTGTTTGCATTTATTTCAGTAAAAGGTAAAAAACTAGCTGATCACTACGTCATTTAAGTTATCTGTAAAAGTTTACTGAATACTGTAAATTTTTTTTTAAATTTACTAGTAACTGAAAAGATTGCCATAATTTTTCGAGCCTGTACCAATGTTCTGTAACTTTAATGAAAACTTCTCGCATCGAAAAGATGTGAAACAAAATATTCCATTGTTTCTCGAAAAGTCAGAAAAAAGTGTGTCTGTAACTCATGTCAAAAACTATTAGAAGAGATTACGTAACGTTATAAATGCCATAATATTCTACTCGAAGTCGATGTGACATTGCAGGCGTTGAGAACGCCAGTCACACATATCGTTGACGGCGACCAAAATTTACAAATTTTTAACGACGGCGGTGAAAATACAACCGTCTGTAAAGTGCGACCTTAATGTTTGTTGTTTGCAGACGAGCTTTGAAAATGCGTTAATATTATAAAAATGTTAAAAGCAAAATAATTTAACAATGAAAAAATGTGCCAAGACCAAAATATATTATTATTATTCTTTGCATTTTGCATTTTTAATCGTTTTTTTGTGTAAATTTGTTTCTCGCCCCATATTTTTAATTTTCAGTTCAAAGCGGAAACTTTTCCCACAAAAATGTTACAGACACACTTTTTCTTTAAATTGACGAGTAATTCCCTTACGTGAATTACAGTTTTATAAGAAAATAAGAAAAACAGCTTTTTGTTCCATTTCACACATTTTAATCGAAAAGTTTATCGACGCGAGAGTTACAGAACATGGACACTGATTTATAAAAACCGCGTAATTTAGTGTCCGTTTCCATTGAGCGAAAGAGGTGGGCAAGAGCATATACTTCAATTCGTTCTTCTCATTGTTCTATCAATTGACGAAAACTTCATTTAAGATCGGTTACAAATTAGTTATTCATGTATACACACATACAAAGTTGCTGCGATAAAACCTGTAAATGCAAAAGCAATTTTAAAGAAGAACCCACAAAAGGTGCAGCGATAAAAATCGCCTAATATAATTGGGCACTTAAAATTATAAGAGCCTCTAAGCTTTAATTTATGGCTTTTATGTTTTCAAAATTATGTGTCACAAATAAAACAAGTAAGAAAGTATAGTCGGTCATGCCGGACCATATGATACCCTACACAACAGTATTAAAAAGACATCATGCTTATAGGACCATATAATTTATTTATGGATTTATCTATGTCTTTAAACTTCATTAAAATTGGTTTAAAGTTTGTGACCTTGTGGTCCTATTTTTCAAAAACTGTATAGCTTATGTGTCCATATACATAGATATTGATCTATGTATGTTTTAATTTTCATTAAAATCGGTTTGAGAGGCAACCTATCGTTCTTTCTTAAGGGGGGGGGGGGGGGGGGGGGTGCTTAAAAACCATGTGAGATAAGGCCATGATGGCCTTATTGCTCAATTGAATGGTAGATAATGCCATAATGGCCTTATTGCCCCATCATTGCGAGGTAAGGTCATATTTAAAATTTTGCAAAATGAGAGATATAGCCATATTTTTCCCCCCCAAATGAGAGATAAAGCCATATTTATTCAGAATATTGTTATGCATGGTGTAAACATTGTGTATAAGGGAACATCCTTAGTTATCATTGAAATACATTTTTTTATTCTTGCGGCGCACGCAGGAAAACTTTATTCAGCGAAGCCACCTGCCGCGTCCTACTGGAGGAAAAAGCCGCCACGCAGAAAAACTTTAGTATGCGAAGCCAGATTTCAATTCTCAACTTTAGTGTCTCCGGAACTGAAATGAGAGATGAAGCCATTTTCTAATATAGCTAATGTGAGCTAAGCCCATGATGGCTTTATCTCTCATTCAAATGAAGAAAAAAAGGCCTTATCTCCCTATTTAATGACAGATAAAGCCATCATGGCCTTAGCTCACATTAGCTATATTAGAAAATGGCTTCATCTCTCATTTCAGTTCCGGAGACACTAAAGTTGAGAATTGAAATCTGGCTTCGCATACTAAAGTTTTTCTGCGTGGCGGCTTTTTCCTCCAGTAGGACGCGGCAGGTGGCTTCGCTGAATAAAGTTTTCCTGCGTGCGCCGCAAGAATAAAAAAATGTTTTTCAATGATAACTAAGGATGTATTAAAGCACCCCCCCCCCCCCCGATCAATATTAAACAAAAATTAAAAAGCATACACGTAGAAAAAAAAACATAAATTAAGTATGACTTAACAACCATATTACGGTCTTCGCAGAAGCTGCAAACAAACTATCCTTGTTCTTAATATCACGATTTATAAATTTTTTCTGTTTAACAATGACACTTAAAATGTGTTTGAATTTCACAATATTATGCTTTAATAAAATTAAGCTTTTTGTGAGGGCATTATAAAATACAATACAAATTAAATATCTTTAAACTTTGCTTGCTCAATTTTAAAAATTAAATGTTTGAAAGTAACTAACTTATGGTTGTTTTGTTCTCTGCAGAAGTGCTTTTTAAACACATGCTTGGTTTGCTTAAAATTCTCACATTCTTTTTCTTTTTATTGTTGATTTCAATGCATACAATTTAGGTAGTAGTACAAGCCAGTAAAACAACCCAAAAGAAAGCTAAAGAAGGTCGTCGCGAGCCGAAAAATGAATAAAATAAAATTTACTCACTTAAAGATAGTAAATAAAAATGAAAAAAGAAAACGAAATAAAATTAACAAGTGACTCCATAGCACATTGAAAAAAATGGGTAAAATCACTAGCCATAAAATATGGTTAGTGAATAGCACAGTTAGAAAGACAGTTAAGTCCTCTGTAAAAATTTAATACGGGCTTTTTAGGTTTGTCCCACAAAGCACAATATTTATCAACAAATATTGTTTATTGTGATTTTCCAAAACTTACTAAATAAAAAATTTAATAGCAAAGTGCTGTCATACATATACAAGATGGCGCAAAAGTGATCAACATATCGGAAGCTTCTTATTTGACTTTGAAAAGCAAACAGATACAAAATACACGTTAAAAGACGACGAGGAAGACAACTTTTCATTGAAAATCATTATGAACAACGAGGCCCATTTCAATCTCTGTGTATACCTGAATAAGTAGAATTACACCTGCTCAACGTTACTATATGACACGGTGTTTAAACTGGAGGCGTTATAGGGCCTCATTATTTCGAAAACACCGCGGGTCAGCAACTACTTTAAATGGCGATCGCTATAGAGTCATGCTCAACGACTTTTTCCTACCTCAACTAGACGAATTGAGACTAAGGACATGTGGTTCTAACAGGATGGAGCAACGAGAACCTATCGTCGGATGTTCTAGAAAGAGTGATGGAATGCCCTAAATAAGACCCGTATGGCGTCCACTTGGTACGATATCATTTTTTCTACTTAATGAAACAAATATTAGATATCAAATAAACACAATCCAAAAGCAAAACTAAAGTTTTTCATTTATTAAAAAATTACAGTAAAAGAACATCAGGTGGCAACTTTTGCGGTACCATGAAGCACTTGTTTCTATTAAAAGATTTAATATGTAAAAAACACCCTTTACAAGAACAACAAATTAACCAAACGTAATGCATTTACGAGAAAATAAATGATATAGCCTCTACAAAGCCTATGTGGCGCTGGGGCTTTACATTTGAAATGGATATAGTTGGAGTGCTATATTCGGCTGTGCCGAATCTTTGATACCCTCCACCGACAGTTCGAATGTTTTAGGTGTTATATCTGTATGATGTCTATTTCAAATAGAAACTGGGAATTATTTCCTTCCGAAGGTAACTTTATATTATATTCACCATTTTTCATTTTTCGAATTTATTCTATGAGCTAAATTTCAGTTATGTATTTTATAAAGCTTTTTTGTAATAGTTCTATTCCTTCAATTTATCAGAAATGACTAATAATTGTAAATTTTTCTGTACATACAATATACCTCATTGCTGTCCAAAGGAAGGCTAAGGTAAAATGTAAAAAGAAAATACAATATAATAGTCTGGTAGTGTATAAAGTTATTTCTGAAAAATTTTAAACTATTACAAAAAAGCTTTATAAAATACATAACTGAAATTTAGCTCATAGCATAAATTCGAAAAATGAAAAATGTTGAATATTATTATTATCTTTATAAAAACAGACATTTGCATTTAAATTGGTTGCGGTTTAGACCTATATAAAATTATTGACCGACAATCGGAAAGTTTAATGCTTTTTTTTAGCAAATTTAAATAGCTTGAGTAAAAAATCATGATTCGTAACAGTTTAAGCCGAACTTAAATGATTTTCAGGAGAGCAAATTATATTGAAGTCTTGGTAAGCTATGAGCCAATCATCCAAAATTCTGCAGAGTAATTTCTGGTATTAAAAAACATAAATTTCAATACAGCGGAGCAATTAGTTTTAGCGTTTGCAGTGAATTTCAAAAGGCTGCTAAAATGGGATCTAAGGTAAATTATGGGCCGTATATCACAAACTTGCATTACATTTTTTGTTGGCCATATGAAGGTAAGCTGGAAGAAAGTTTACCATAATATCTGCTACGGTTTTAGGCGTATTTAATTATTTTACCAGAGTGGGCTTTTATATGCGGCCTAGGGTAAATTATGGACCAATCTTCACGAAATTTCACAGTGTCATTTCTAGTCCGACAAAACTGTGACGTACCAATTTCTATAATGATAGCATTGTAAATTAACTCGTACTAAACTGTTTTCCGGTAGTAGGGTTTATATGGGGCCTAGGGTAAATTATGGACCAATCCTCACGAAACTTTACAGTGTCCTTTTTAGTCCTATTAAACTGTGACGAGCCAAAATTTGTTATGATTGCTTATTAGTTATGGTTTTAGGCGTACTAAACCGTTTTCCGGGAGCAGGGTTTATATGGGGCCTAGGGTAAATTATGGACTGATTTTCACGAAACTTAACAATATCATTTCTTAAGTCTTAAGACTGTGACGTGCCAAAATTTGTTATGAAAGAATTATGTTTTACGGTTTTAGGCGCAGTAAACTGTTTTCCGGGAGTAGGGTTTATATGGGGTCTAGTGTAAATTAGGAACCGATCTTCACGAAACCTTACAGTGTCATTTGATGTTCTAAAAAACTGTGATGTACCAAATTTTAGTATGATAGCATTAGCTTTTACGGTTTTATGCGTATTAAACTGTTTTCCGGGAGAAGGATTTATATGAGGCCCAGGGTAAATTATGGACCGATCTTCACGAAACCCTACAGTGTCATTTCTAGTCCTTTTTAACAATGACGTGCTAAAATTTGTTATGATAGCATTGTTAATTAGGATGTTAGATGTACTATATTTTTTATATATGGGGCCAGGCGCGGATCCAGCTTGAGCCTTAGGGGGGGGGGGGGGGAATTTTGTATGATACAAAAAAAGTAAAAAATTTGTTTTTTAAATTTTATTAAAAACAATATGTGTATTAGGGTAAGTACTTTTTGCAATTTTTGCGAATATCAAATTCTTCATCGAATAGCCGTTATAGACCGTGAAAAAATATTAAGAAATTATGTATTACTTTTTCGCGATCGTGAATAAAGTTTCCGCACCGAACGCGATAAAGTATCGAATTTCAATTTTTCTCCTTACTATAGAAAATTAACATTTAATTACAAAATTTTAACGGTCTAATTCATAAAAATTTCTTGTTTCAGCTTTAATGAATACAATAGTTATCAAACACTTTTTGTTTATAAACCATTAATAAAAAATCTAATTTATAAACGCTTAATAGGAGTGGATTAACAATTAAACATGTATATTGCTTTTGTATTATTATGTTGGCAACATCATGATATTTTAATTGTAATTTTTGTAATAGTGATGCATACAACTAGGGATGAAACGATACGAGTAAATAAAAATATCATAAAACGAACGAATTTTAAGTGAATTTCTGTTTTGTTTTCAATTTAAAATGAATTTCTGTTTTTTAAAACGTTATATTTGAATTAATTTTATGTTTTTTTTTTGTTAATAAAATACATACTATTGAAATAGAAGCAAAATATGTAAATCATTTTTCAATATCAAATTTTTACTGCTTTATGTTTAATGAATAATTTTACCAATTTTAACCAGAGGTTTTGAAAATAAAACTTCCTAGGTTTTAACACATATAACTGCCAAAATATGTTTTCATTTACCTGAACATTCAGGGTATAGTAACCCTTTCTGTTTATATAATAATGGGCAAAATTTGCGCCGGTTTTTTTTTTGTGATATGAATGTGCGTACCAATAACGTTTGGGAAATTTTTAAATGTCTTAAATTCTCTCATTAGGATTGCTTCCGCTATAAGAGAAGAAGGCATTTTAATTTTTCTATTGCCCCAGCGAGCTAAGGCACGAGCCACTCTGGCTGAAATTCTACACACTGTTGCTTGAGAGAACCCCTGAAGATCGGCGGCATCATCTTAAGTCTACGAATTGTTTTTTTTTTACTTCAATTTAATTTTTTATTATCGCTTTTTTGGTAATTGCTAAAATTAGTTTTTAAATTTCTAGCAGGCACATTTTTACAAAAATTTAGTTTTAAATCAATTCTATATAATAATAGTGACACCCTTTTTTAACATTTAATACCTTTTTTGATGTCTCGAATATATTTAGAGCAGTGATAGCCACTCCATAGGCTCGCGAGTAAGTCAATAATCGTATTTTTTGCACAGACACGGTCGGCAATTCACATGTATACAACAACTTTGTTCGTTTCAAAACATCAGACTATCATCAGTCTCTGCGACCGCACACAAGTACATAATATCTTTGTGTGCGTGCGTTCGGTGCTTGGTTAGTTCGGGGCTTGGTTATCACTGATTTAGAGATATCTAGCTCTAGCATTTCCTGATGTCCTTAATTTTACAGTTCTCATTATTTTGCTTCATTTGTCACTTTTTGTGCTATTTGAAAGACATTTTGAAATATAAGTGTAATGAATGGTAAAAAAAGAGGTTTACATTATTTGAAATAAATCTTAATAGCTTTTTATGCAAAAACTTATAACGACTTTAAGTTTTAACAGAGAACATACATAAGTATCTCCCCACGTTATTTTTTACAAAAAAATCCATCAAGCTGCTTATTTTATATAAAATTAATTCAAATATTAGTATTAAACTTTTTTATTAAAATAAATAAGAAGACAAAAATGTTTAATTTTTCATGCAATTATTAAAATTTTATTTTAACAAACATCGAAATATCAGTTTATTAAACGCTTAAAGTAGGGTAAAGGCTACAATAAATATTTCAAATATATGAAACGTTTATTAAACGTTAAATAGGCTATTAAACATTTATAAATGCTCTTTTTTCGACTTTTGCTTATTAATGACTTATAAAGCTGCAATGAAGTGTTTATGAATTAGACTGTAAGTATTTACTAATAATTTCATGAATATAACAAGATCTTACCTTTTGTACGGAAGAAGGGCGCAAAAAAATCGCGACTCTATTTCACGGTTTTTTTAATAAACAAAATTTTATTGGCAAATGATAGATGTTGTGATAGATATAATATAATATATGCGCGGAACGAGCTATTAAAGTTGCACAAGATATTGTTCCATTATGTAAATCAACTCGCACTTTAAACTTAAAATTTACTTCATTAAACCAAAAAAAAAGCTTTACATTTTTGTTATACAGCTGCTTATTTTATGTATTTATGCCTGTGTTCATAAAAATATTTTAAATTTAATAGAGGCTTGAAAACCAAATTTTCTATGAAAATTTTCCTTAATAAACGTTTATTAAATTTTATAATCATTTATGAATATGGGGACTAAAATATATAACATATATAAACAATAAATGTACCATGTATAATGTGTATGGAATTTAAAAAAAAATTTTTTTTGAGGATTTTTAGAAATTGCATTTGGTGCGGAAACTTTTTTGGCCAAAATGGCCTAAAAAAATTATTTTCATTATCAATCAGTGTTGCAAAATTGAAATTTTGAAATGGTACTGAACTTCAACTAAAAAGTATTTTTCTCACCAAATGGTACTTTTTGTTGAAAAACCCCAATAATTTATGAAAATAAAAGGAACAAAAAATATTTTATTGGAATTCATTTATCTAAGTATTTAATAGCAAACAATATTTATATATGAGGTACACATGTAAATAATATTTCTGTTAAACATAAGCGTCAAGCGCCCCATCCATTTACAATATTATTGTAATTAAATTGATGCTCAGAAATGTGGTATTGATAAAATGCCAAAAGCAATATGTGAAATGTCAGCAAACATTAGTTTCGTTCTTAATATTGGCTATATTTTTCAAAGAATTTTAAATATATTCAGTTCTGAAAGATCCCCTTGAGCGCGGAATAGAGTATTAATATTATTATAGTTTTCTTTATCGTTAGTAAATAACATCAGTATTATGCTATTGGGTTTTCCGGAAACAATATTTTCTGGAGTGAAGCTGGTTATCACTTTAAGGGTTTTATGTTCAAAACAAAAATTACATAGTTCTTAATGTTTCGCAAATTGTCGCATAAAACGATTTTCTTAACATTGCATGTTTGTATAAATATGGTTTTTATTTAACATAGTATCCAATGCATCACTTTTTATAAATTTTCTTGCCACTTGTAAAAACAAATATCCCATTCTGGAAAGGAAAATATGAATCCTGCGTCCACGCTTTGTATTTCAATATTAACGTCGTTTCTTATTTTTAAAATACAACAATATAGATTTTGAAACAAACACAAGAAAACCTATGCCTGCTTTCGAAATGATCACATCACATCACAGTTAAAAAGTTAAGAGTTAAAAAGCTCAAAGTATAAAAAGTACTAAAAGCAACACGGGGGTACTGCGGTATTTTTAATATGAAAAAGTACTGTAAAAAGTACCAAAGTACTGAATTTTTCAACACTGTTATCAATACTAAATTGCCCATCGCGTGGTGGGATGACGAAATTTTGTCATTACCCTAATTAAAAAAACTCAACAAAAAGGTTAAATAAAATATAAGATCAGTTCAATATACATTTATCTTTTTAAATAAGCAATTTATGATTTCCTTGTGAGGCAAATTTAGACAGTACAGTAAATCCTCTGTCATAGTTAATCTGAGCCATGTTTTTATTCGACGAAGGGTAGGAAATGACCTCCCGCTCGTAGCTTTACTGACGAGCATTGAAACGAAAATTTTAAATATTTTTCTTAGATTTGGGAAGATATCTTCATCACAGTTTAATAAAGCATCTACAACGTAATCTGATAGATCAGGCTCAAGATTAGATCTTAGTAGGTGTTTATCTCTTTTATCAAATATAATCAGCTCATCAGCAAGTTATGGTTTTAAAAGTTTTGTATCTGTATATGACTTGATTACACTTTGAGGTAGAAGTTTAGGTATGTTTAATCCATTTCGAATATCTATTGGGAAAGTTGTTATGAGATCTTCTAAAATAAATTCAATAAGAGGAATGTAACCTACAACTCGGTAGTAATCTTCAACATTTTGGATGTGATTATTTCTTTTTTCTTCAAGGCACTTGATTAAAATTTTGATAAGGCTTGATCCTTTTTGAAGATCTTTATCTTGCGTTTGTAAAATGATACTAAGTGGTTGTGTTACAATAAGTATCACACTTAATAAGTATATTCCTCAAACAAATTTAAAAGTACTAAGTGAGTTCCTTAATATAAAGGTAGAGATACTACCTTTCCACTTAGATATTTTTTCCAAAGCTTCTACTATATGATGTACTCTTGTTGCAAAGACGCATAATGAAGAGAGTTTGGCTCCCAAATACTTTGCTAAAACTGTTTTTCGCTTGGGATGATTATATTTAAAAAATTTTGTCATTTCTTTCTCAAATGATACAACTTTTTGTATTAATGGCATTTTATTGCTTTTAGAAATTGAATTGTTCGATTTATGGGAATAGCAAGGCATTTGTTTCGCATTAGTCGCTTTTCCAAAAATTTTGAACAACTACATTTTCTGCTGACATCAGAGGACACCCATCTGTTCCATCTCCTACACAATTTTTTAGGTCAGGACCAAAATTTGTCAAAGCTTTAAGAACTATTTATGATAGTGCCTTCGAATCAATTGACACATCAACGTCATCAATATCTTTTGAAGCCTCTTCAAATGCGTTTACAACAAAGCCAATAAATTCTTCCCTAAAAACGTTTTGTTGTATATTGAAATATCTTAAAGATAAGGAAATCTGGCTTTTTCCCGACAAATCAATGCTTTCGTCAAAAATTTACATAAATATTGCAAATACTAAGGCTTTTTAATAATTCAACCGCACGCATTATCAAGTCAAACGTTTAGTCTTTGGATATAGATGGCGCCTGCTGGGATTGAATGTAGAATAATAAGTAATTGAATACGGTAAACTAGATGTTTCTTTAGAAATATCTAATAAATAACTCTTAGGATTAAGATATGGATACTTATTGAAAATTTCGTTAGAGATTCCATAAAAAAAGCAAAAAAAACCTTGCTGGGATTTTCAAAAATTTTGTACATTAAAAAAAATATTTTTATTGGGAATTCTTGTATTATCGAAGTTAACAAAACATATTTTTATAAATATGTGGTGGTAAATTTCCTTATTTCCCCCCCCCCCACCCCCCTGAATCCGCGCCTGATGGGTCCTAGGATAAATTATAGACGGATCTTCACGAAATTTTACAGCATGATCTTCAGTTGAATAAAACGAATTTGTGCAAAATCATATATCATTCTGTGCATTTGTCCACCATTTATGTTAGTTTTTCTAACAATATTATTATATTAAGGTGGTGGTTCCACATTTTGTTTCATAGCTCTGATCCTATTGAACCGATTTTACTGGATTTCAATCCCAAACTGCTTAGAATTACTACAAGCAATTTACCAACAAGTTTGTTTATTTCTTTTGAGTTTTTCGAAAGTGAGCGTGTTTTCAACAGACGGACAGACGGTCAGACGGTCAGACGGTCAGACGGACAGGCAGACGGACATGTCTTAATCGACTTAGAATTACTCAAGGGCTCAGATTATATATACTTTTTAGGGTCTGAGATGAATAATAAAAAAGTTTCACTCGGAATCACAAACTTAGTACACCCTCTTCCCAACTAATTGTGGTGGAGGGTATAAAAAAGATGCCTTGAATACAGATGCCATTGTAACAACTATTTATGGAACTTTAATTTTTTTTCTAACACAGCGCTTTCTAAAAAATGTTTTAACTTTTCTGCAAGTATAAAAATGTTGGTTGTTTATAAATTTATTTCCTGGGAATAGACTGTAATTCCACATATTTTCTATTTTTTGCGTAAGAAAAACAAACAAGGTCTTCTCATTCTGTATTTGTTGTTTTAGTTTTCGGTTTATGATGTTTATCTCTTGTTGAGCTGTTCAGTTAGTGTAATGAAAGAAGTGTATGGTACATCGATCTGTATGCATGCAAATGCTTTCTATATACATAAGTAAACTTGTTCATTCTTTTCTTCCTTTACATTAATTTTAGAAGTCTAAATCTAACTAACAATACATTCATGTACATAACTCATTGTCTGTATATACGTTTTGCACATGGTATCCCATTTTTCATTCACATTATGGATGATTGAGTAATGCTGGGGTTCCTTTTCGCTTTAATTTCTCTTTTTTATATTTTCTTCCTTTTTTTAGTTGTTTCCGATTGTCCTTAATGTTTTAATAAAATTTTTGGAAGAAGGCTTATTTCCAACTCCTTTAGTGAGAGTTTTATTTTAAATGTTTTGCTGAGGAGTAAGAGGTGTGCTTTTCTACGCATTGTACTCACACCATGGATGGCTTAGAAATTTGGGCAAATGTTAAAAACACATATATTAAATAGACCTAACGTTTCTAAACTGCTTACGACATTTTTATAATTTTTTTTATTCTTTATTTGCGGTTTTTTCCACTGTTTGAGCAATAAACTTACATATATATTTTTTAATTAGTTAATGATCCCTATAAATATTTCCAATATTGAAACTGGGAATTATTTCCTTTCGAAGGTTACTTTATATTATATTCAACATTTTTTATTTTTTGAATTTATTCTATGAGCTAAATTTCAGTTATGTATTTTATAAAGCTTTTTTATAATAGTCCTATTCCTTCAATTTTCAGAAATGACTTTATACACTACCAGACTATTATATTGTATCTTCTTGTTACATTTTACCTTAGCTTTCCTTTAGACAGCAATGAAGTAAATTGTATGTACAGAAAAATTTACAATTATTAGACACCAGCTGAATGTAATACATTTTCTGGCCCGCTACGGCCTTCGTCAGCATTCAATTTATAAAGTATCACTATCCAGTGTGACACAAAGAATGCTGACGAAGGCCGTAGCGGGCCAGAAAATGCATTACATTCATACGAAATCTAAAAACTGATTAATCAGTTACAGTTACACTAATAAAAAAGCGAATCATAAATTACTCATCAAGAAGAGTCGCGGGTAGGGTACAATTTTCTCCCGGCAAATGTATCTTTTATAATCAGAAATTGAGCGCATATTCTTGTTTTTTTAATCGCGCTGATGAGTCAAAAAGACTCGAATATGCTTAAAAATATATCATTGTTTGATCTTTGAGGAATCTGCTTCACGAACAAAAAAAAAGCAAATGAACTCATTTTTCGATAATAAATGATACACTCGTTGTGTGAAATGGTACCCTACCGATGAATCAACTCAAAGAATCATTTGTGATACAATTTTCTGATTTCTTTTTGAGAATATGAATAAATCAATGATTCATTGAATCATATGGTAATCTTTTTCAATGATTTCATATGATTTAATCACATATGAATGTTTTTTCAATCGCTCAAGTGATAAATCAGTTTGTAACCATCAAAAGTGATCTGACAAAACTCATTTAGGTAATTTTTACAAACAATTATCACACAAATAAATATTGTGTAACATACAAAATATAGTAGTTTTATTGATTAATTAAAAAAAACGAACCGTAACCGACCGGTTTTAAAATGATTAAAACCGCGGTTTCACATTTTTACAGCTTTTAGCAAACTCTAGAAAAACAAAAAGATAAAAAGTTCAATTCTTTAATTTTGGGTAAATAACAAGAAAAATAATTTTGAATTTTAAGGAATTACTTTTTGAAATAAATAGAAATTAAATAAAAAACATATAAAAAAACTTATAATAAACTACGAAGAAACCACAGTTCTTTAAAAAAAGTCACGAATTCACAACATTAATAAGAATTGGATTGCGTGAGTAGTTAATTTTTGCTTAATAATGTCACTATGTAGATACAACACAAAAGGCGTAACAACCAAAAAATAGAAATTGATTTTTTGACTAGTTTTAGTTATAGAACTTATTTTAACAAATTGTTATCCTCTTAAAAAAAAACAAGAAACAACGTTATATTCGGCTATGCCGAATCTTATATAAACAGAAAGTTATTTAATACCGTTGTTAGATATAAATATGTAAATGTATTTTCTGCCACACCCCCTTCTTCAATCTCGTCCACATTGTGTCCGATGTTGGCAATATGCTTGTAACTAATTTATAAACTTTGGATCTTGCCTTTTTTCAGACATACAAAAGCAATAACAACAACCGATTTATTGGAAAAATTTCAGGCAGTCGTGATTTTTTGGCTATACATCAGCTATTTATGGACCGATCAGACAATCAGAATTTTAGAAAACTTTAACGGAGGCTATGTGACATAAATATATAACAACCCGTTCCCGTCGTTTTTGGGGTCTTCGAAAAACCAATTTTAACACGGACACGGACCGGAAGTGCGATAACTTTTATAACGATAATCGAATCGTTAAAATAAATATAACGAAAATTTATCGAATATGCTATTCAGTAAAATTTATAACGATATTCACTGTCGTTAAAGTCAGCTGTTACTTCAACAATTTTTTTGTCGTTATTTGAACGACAATAATTTACGTTGTGTAATCGATAAAATGTATTTTATGTTTAAAATATTTTGTACATACATACAAAGATATATTCATAAGTATGTGTATGAACAAAAACAAAATCAAAATCCTAAATTTTAAATTTACAGAAAAGCATATTAAGAACAAAAACAAAATTGTAAATGTAAAATTTACAAAAAAAAAACACAAATTAACCATTCGTCTTACTCATGAGTCTGGCCAGACCTTTTTCAATGCATTTTGAATAAAAAAACATGTGTAATACAGGGGGTTAAGATCAATTTCATTTGTTTTTATTTTATTCTCTTTTGTGCTTTTCGTTTTTTTTTTTACATTTTTAAGACAGAGATGTTACAAAAATACAGCTGTTTACTATCGTTAAAAAAAAGTTACAGAATCACACTATCGTTACTGCAAGCGAATATATTTGTCGACAAATATAACGATTGTCGGTTCGTTAAAAGTTAGTGAATCTCACCACAGAGATCAACAATCAACAATGAGTATACGCACCCATACTTATTGCAATGTTGATTTAGATTCAACTTAACTCAATGTGTATAGGCGAAGCAAAATGCGAGTCATACGTAAGTACGATTCGCATGCGAACTTATATAAGCAAGGCTATTTTTCCCCCCAAATAGCAAAGGGAAGTACCCGCCTACTTCTTTAATCCAACCAAGTTGCTTGTACCTAATTTTGCAACTTGGTCTCTTGGCTTTCTCCAGGTATACATAAAACAAAACAACAACAAGAAGTTTCTGCAAAGATTAGAAAGGTTATCATAAAGTTAAGAAATGAAAAGAAGTCGTACAGAAAAATCTCAAAAACACTTGAAATTTGTCTTTTAACAGTTCAAACTATTAAAGGAAGGTTAAAAATATCAATACCTCTGAAAATAAACACCTACCTGATCGGTGGCCAAACCAACATTCAGACTATAAAAACGAAATATTGTACGAAATTTAACAGTGTGATTTCCAGTCAAATAAAACAAATTTTTGCAAAATCTTATCTCATTCCGTGCCTTGTTCCACCATTTATGTTATTTTTTGTAACAAAATTATCAATTTTTTCAGGTGGTGGTTCCACATTTTGATTCATAGCTCTGGTCCTACTGAACCGATTTCGCTGGATTTCAATCCCAAACTGCTTAGGATAACTACAAGCAATTTGGCACCAAGTTTCTTCATTTCTTTTGAGTTGTTCGAAAGTGAGCGTGTTTTCAACGGACAGACAGACGGACATGGCTAAATCGACTTTGAATTACTCAAGGACCCAGAATATATATACTTTATGGGGTCTGAGATGAATAATAAAAAAGTTTCACACGGAATGACAAACTTAATATACCCTGAACTAATGAACATCTTTTCTTTGAACATTACGCAACAATTCTAAAATGAAATTTTTTGGAATAAACGAATAATATTAATTAAAGTACATGTTAATAAAAGTAATTTTTGGGAATACAAAATCTTTTAAACTAAAATTTTGTACTCCCAAAATTACTTTGATAATTAGCTGGCAAGTGCACGGCTTAAAAAAACTGAACTGGCAACATGCTTTTGGAAGATGTTTTTGTTTTCATTTTGTTTTTACTTTACCTACTTACAACTACAATTAATGTTGGGAGAATTCCAATTAATTGTATTGGGAAATGTTACAAGTAGAACTGTTCCTTATAATTCTTATACGGTTAACAGTTTTATTTGGTTTAATATCTTTGGTTTTTCTAAAATCTTTAGATGAATTTTCCTGGCGATCTGGCCTAAGCAACCAGTGAAATGCGCATGGGAATATCTTATCCCACCAACAATAATTTAAGCACGACTAACAAAATCTTTTAAGTCGTCAGTAATTGAATTTATCTCCCAGCCAGTTTATAAATAATTTGGAAGACAAAATGGAATTGGTTTTTCCGTTTTGATATGAACCCAATAGAAATTTTAAGCTTAAAAATTAATGAAAAAAGAGTGTGTATGAAACGGCAGCGGTGTTCTATGGTGAAATAAAATTTGTTCGTGGTAGAAAAATTTCATGTTTGTACTGTGTGAAATTATTAAATTTTTGACAACGTAAAATTTTGACATAAAGAAAAAACAATTGTTTGCTGTTTGTAAAAATGAAGTTAAAGTCGGAAAAATTTTTGGCGGCGGCGCACAGTACTTTGTTCCATATACAAAACTAAGGTGCAACAATGTTGTTCCGATGTTAAAAAAAAATTACTGTACTGTATTCGTATCTTAATAGATTACATGTAGGTAGAACCTATTTTTATGGTTAATGCGTTTCGCCGCTGCTAGAGGCCGCTGAACTTGTCCTAATCTTTATAAAATTTTACAAGCAAAATTAAGCTTAATTCTTGAACTAGGAAACCAATTTTTAAAAATTTACTTAAAAGTAGTACCACAATTTTTAAGTAAGTATTTAGTAAAAAATACATTCTTCTTTGATATGAGCCCACACTTTATTTAATGTATGTATGTATTCGTAATGCTCTGACTGAATATTAAAAAAGCTAAAAGCTGATTTTCTGATAAAAGTTTTCGGTGCTCTTCGAAAGAGTTGTTCGACTTTTTTGCCTAACCAATTTTTGTCTTCCTTTTGAGATCTTCAGATCTGTTTGTATTTTTTAAAAGTCCATATTGAATTTTTGAATAGTTTTAATTATTTTGTCACGTACTTCTTTTCGCTGTTCATTTTGACCGAAATAAAAGTTAAAAATTAATGATTTAGAAAATATAATATCTGAAATATAAAAATTGTTGGACCAAGTATAGGGTTTGGCTTGAATAGTGTGTATAAGTATTTTCTGACTCACTCTTTATGTATTTTGATTTAACAAACTATCGTACTCTTCACCAGATAGATTCTACCTTCTACGGACTTGAGAGTTCAAGTAGGTTCTCCTTCACCTTTATATTATTTGTGTATGTGTGTGTGTGTATTCCTAACACCATTTGAGCTGTACCACAATCAGCAAGATTTACTTCAAAAAAAAATTTACAATAAATTGTTTGCCTTTATCATTCGGGGAAACATATTAGGATTATGGAGGTTCAGAGTTAAATTGAAAACAAAAGTTTTTCTGTTACACTCAACTTACTTTACACTTACATCTTAAAGGCCCAACCACAATGTGCTTAAGTTGGCTTAAGCGAATGAGCGAATACATGTAAATTATATGAGGCAAACCATATTGAACTTAAGGAAACTTTTTGCAAAGTTTAATGAAACTGTCATTTGCTTAAGCAAGGTGCGAATCTAATCGCACATTCCGTACGGAATCAAATGTTTTTTTATTTTGTTTTTGTTTTCTTAAATACGTTTGAGAGACTTTTTGTTAATTTTTGACAGTAGGTTAAGTAAGACTATGCATATTATGGTTGAGTCTTAAGTCTTTGCTGTCTTGTTGTTAAAAAAAAACACACTACAATAGAAGCCACTACTTTATATCCCAAAGAGAAACTGAATTTTGTACAATAAATAAATCAGAAAGAAATGAAGAAGAAACACATACGACTACGCAAAACTAAGCCACTAAGAGACAACGAATCCATTTGAATGGGCTGGAGTTGCAGCACCGAATGATAGATGGGCTTCCTTTTTTGATTTTCGCTCTATTACATTAAAACGGCAGTTAAAGAAAGAATATGATACAAACATCGCTAACCAAGGAGTTCATTTGCAAAGCCCATCTTTTGTAGAAAAAACTACTAATTCTTAACTTTTTTATGGAAATTTAATTATGTTGCAAAAATTTCCAAATAAACTATAAATATTTTTATGAAAGTTTTATTGTGTCGAGATAAAGTTTAGAAAATAGGTCAGTAAATGTTTTGAATTGCTGGTTTCCAGTTTTACACACATTTTCTAACAGAATTTTAAGAGTTTAAATGAATTTTTCTTTTAAGCTCGACTAAAAATTATGAAAAGTTATTCGATTACAAGTAAGAAAAATCGTCGGTTGATAATTTAAATGTAGTATGTGGATTTTTTGCGGTTTTGAGTTAAGATCGATTCCTTAGGTTTTCCGACCTGGGGCCTGATTCTGGCAGTCGTGATCGAGTACTTTCTCGATTCGAAAGCAATTTAATATCTTATTATTTCAGTCAACACTGAGCGAATCTGAATTGTTTTTTCGGTGTTGTAAAGCATTAACTTGAGTTTCATAATACTGAAAAAATAATTGCGATTCGTTCAGTATCGAATGAAATAAAATTGCTTTCGAATCGAGAAAGTACTCGATTACGAGTGCCAGAATTAGGGCCCAGATCTTTCATTTGGCGTAATCAGTCTTTCGATACCTCATACGGTTTTCGTGATATGGAGTGTTGAGTTTGTCGTATGTGGTATTTGCTGAAGCAATTTTCAAATTAAATGTCGTATGTTACTGCCAAACGCCACATACGACAAATTTGCATATCAAACGATCCAAAAATTGATTTATTATTTAAATGTCGTATGCGGATTTTTCATGGCGCAAACGATTTTTAAATAATTTTTGTTTTAAAAATCTACAGCCGTATTCATAACAAAAAGTTAGCCACAGTTTGTGCACTACGAACAACGAGCTGCTAACTAGAATGCCGATTAAGCTAAGCAGCTTGTTGGCACAGAGTTAATTCATAACGAACTTTTCTCCATCTGCCAACTTTTAATAAATCAACTCTGAATTTTTATGATGCCACATTGTATTACTCAAATATGCAACTCGTTTGCATTAAACATCGCTGGTTTGTCATTTTTTGTAATTTTTTTTTTGTTTTTTTCTCCTCATATAATAATTTTAAAGGTTTTTAAATTAAAATAAAAAAAGATATAAAAATAAAATAAAATAATATAAAATAAAACAGTAATTATTTAAATAAAACCAACCAAATTGTTTAACATTAAACAGCTGTTTTTCACAAGTTGGCAGCTCGTTAACAAGAGTTTAGCAAGTCGTTAGCCAGAGTATGGTAAGTGTATTATAAATGAACTTTGTGCTAACTTCATGCCAAATTTTCATTATGAATACGGCTGCTAGTGTTTAAATGTCGTTTGTAAACATTTCGGAAGCAAAATGTCGTATGTAGCTATTTAAATGACAAAAATTTTCCATTTTGCACATACGACAATTTAATTCTGAACATCAACAATAAATTTCAGTGTTTTTATCAAGATTAAAATTGGGAATTAAGCACGAGAAACCAAATCTTGTAAATTAAAAATTTTGTTTTCCCAAAAAATTACTTTGATAATATACTGGCATGTGCACGGCTAAAAAAACTAAACTGAAAACATGCTTTATTTTCTCAGCCTACACAATTGTATTGACGTATATATAATTTTTTCCCATAGAACTTCTTCATTTGCCCAATCGAAAAATTTTATTGGTACAAATTATTCAACAAAAAATCGTCCCTTTGGTTTGCATTACCTTTGTTATGTTTGTGACTTGAACTACTATCAAATCCCCATTTACACTAAAGTCTTATACAATTTTTCAATTTAAAATTATTTAAATCTGATACATTTTCTGCGGTTCTATTAAAAATGCTTTGGAAAGAAATTTGTGCGGGTATGAAATCTTTTTTTGCGGTAGAAATACAGTGATATAGAGGAAAGCAATTCTTTTAAACTTAATTAACAGCAGACCACATCATATTCTATAAACGACATGAAAGATTGAAACTATGTTCATTTAAAGCCAAAGATTTTTCTATCTTTTAACTGGCCTGGTAGAGTTGGCTGAAAGTAACTGTTTCAGCTTTCTTCTTTTTATCATATTCGAACTTTCTTCAAAAGCTACAAAAGGTCTACCACGAGCATGGCTAATAGTTGGCTCCTACAGTGTACAAACGGAGAAAATAATAAAAACTATTGAAAACAAACACAACACTGTTATTAATAGAAAAATCACACACAAATTTGTTCCACATATTGGCAATTCTTATTTAGCTAGTCGCAGAACTTATATTAGAAACTACCCCTCTTTCAGTTCCTATCGGACCACACTTTCAAAGCAAAAACAAATTTTAGAATTTTGTTTTTGTTTTAAATATAATTTTCTATGCGAACGTCGACGTTCGAAATCGATAAACAGGCAGTTAATTTTGAATATTAATTATGTATATATTTTCTTATTGTTTTTCGCTTCAAAAGGTCTCCCTAATGGAGGTCCCAGAATTCCTGATAATTTTTTAACACCATCTGTGCATTCCTTTAACTTAACAAAAGAATTAAAGAAAATTCATGTGGGCTGACTCTAAATAATAACAATAATAAAAAATGGCACAAGAAACCGCAGCTAGATTTTTCTTTTTTTAAATCTACATACTTTTTGCTATAAAAATAAATAAAAAAATACGCCTGTAATAATTGCCTTTTTGTATTAACTATCAAATTTCTACTTATCACAACAAATATTGTTTTGTTTTGTTCATCTAATTCTTATACGAAACCTTCCTACAATCTAATACAACTTGTGTTTATTTGTCGACTAGGGATGCCAATCGGGACTGGTTTTCACAAATCCCGGGGTTATGGATTTTAAAAATCCAATCCCGGGATTTTTGATTCGCATCCTTTTTAGAATAAAGTTGTCCATAGCCTAAATAGCTCATCACTAGAAACGCTCGTCGGTGGTGTTGAGAGATATATTTTGGCTGCTGCTCAAGGTTTATAAATGGACTAGAATTCTAGTATTCATTTACGATATATTTGAGTTTCTAGAACTTAAAGGCGCAGTCAAATAACTCCAATTTCTTTATTAAAATCAATTTTATGCTCTTCTTAATTGAGAAGAGAACGTTAAATGAGAACGTTATCTTAAAATTTATTTGCGATATAATAACTGGTTTCGGATTAAAACCATTTTTAATTTAAATATTCCTGCTGTACTTATTTTATTGCTATAAGTATGTATGTGCATACCAGAGCTGTAAAAGGTTGCATTGGTTTTAAAATCCATTCATAGATTAATTGATTGCAATCAAATTTGATTCTAATCATTTTGAAATCGAACAATGAAATCATTTTCATTTTAATACCAATTGTTTGCAGTTTTTAACATCTCTGGTGTGTACATATTAAATGAATATCTAGATTTTAATGGCAATGAGAATGTAAATTTGATGATGTATTTTGACTATAAATATCTACATCATATCATAATTGTAATCTGTTGTACAGTAGAGCAAGGTTATCAAGAACTAGAATGAACCAAAACCTTAGGTTTGCTTTAAATATACTAGTTCGCCATATCTGTAACGAAGAAATTTCAAAAATTAATAATTTTTAAACTAATCTAAAAAATATAATAGGACGATTCTATTCTGACGGGTGCAACATTGAGACGCTTTAATCCTTATGTGTGTGGACAGGTACCTGTGTACCTATTGCGTTTTCAAATCGAAATTTTTTATATAAGATTTTAGTCTACAATTCAACAATTTCATGAGAACTCCTAACTTCTTGTTATTATTATATTTTCATAGGTGTTTATATGTAATATCAGTTGGGGGGGTTGGGGGGGGGGGGCGTGGCATATCAATTTGCTTTTTGCACCCTTAATAGGGTAAATAGGTACCTGGGTACCTGTATACGTTTTATATTACAAATTTTTTTTTTTGGGTGTAGGATTTTAAAAAATATATGAAAAGGGGAAAACCAGAGTAAAATTCTAATATTATATCATTAACCATCGATTTTTTGTACAATACAAGACAAAAAATTAGATTTCTCATACAATTTGCATGAAGGTACCCAGGTACCTATCCACCCTATAGAAGGGGTTTTTTTTTCCACACACATAAGGGTCTTTTACTAGTAGAAAGAAACACATTTGCAATATAGTTATTTCTAGAAGCGGTAACATTTTTTTATATACTATTGCTATCTATTTACAAAACTTTATATGAAACGATCAAATAGCCACGAGGGATCTTTAAAGTGCATTGACCAACTTTCATAAGATCATACCACAAAAACACAAAACTCTGTTAGTTTTTAAACTTTTATTGTATTATTCTTTTTTATTGAGAAAGTAGAGAAATATAATACAATAATAAGAAATTTGCTCTTTAAGCCATGACGGGTGCAACATGCAATGAATTTTCTGTTCGCGCCAAATCTATGAATTTTAATGCTTCGAAGTGCACAACAAATTTATATTTCAGCTTATGTCTAAAAAAATTTAATTATTATAAAATATAGATATGTTACTTTAAATATGCATCAAAACAGTATCAAATAGTGTCATTTGAAAATTGATGTTAAAAGTTTAATCTGAATTCAATAATATAGAAATTTTAGGCGCATGAGTAGGAACTATGAACACTCGCCACCAGTGTTGCCACGACCAAAAAATTTGTAACCAAAATAGAAAAATAAAGTAACCAAATGAAAAAAAAGTAACCAAAATAATAATTTAATAAAAGTATTTCGCTACTTGCAGCTCAGTTTAAATATATTATATATAGATATGTACACTCCCCGCCACATGAATAGAACACCCCTTTGTACTTTGTACAGCTGCAATTCTCCTCGATATTTGCAAACATTTATCGGTGGTTTGTTTTACGTTTTAAAGGGTTATATGTTTGCTTGAAAAGTTCCATTATAAATTTTAATATCTTGTTTTGTGATTGACTAAAATTGTCTATGTTATTTGCGTCACTTTATTAGCACACCCCGCAATTACTTTAGTTTTCTTTAATTTTTTTAATTCAAATTGGGTTATTTTAAAATGAAATTTATTTTTAAATGGGTCGAGGAAAAACCTTAACCGAAGCTTGAGAAATAATAATTAAAACTTATAAGAAATCTGGATAATCGATCCACAAATAAAGGCGAAACGTGATATCTAATTTTTTACGGAATGAGTCAAACTACTTTTGGGAACTGATAAACGTGCTATTCTTATTTCGCCAATTCTATTTAAATATCAATTCATATTTAAATATAGTTATTCAATTAATTTTATTTTTAATTGACATGAAAAACGAATTTTACACATAAATTGATATATAAATATATTGGTGAAATTGGCCATTAGAGCAGCGTCAAGTCGTCACGACTCGTTTGCACAAATAAAAGCTACAACTGGTGTTGCTTGTCAAAATTCACAGCTGTGACGTAGACTGCACACAATTTGTTGGCAATTAATTTTCAAGATGTCATCAAGAAAATAATTTATAAAGACAATCGAAAAAGGTGCTCATTAAATTTGTGATCTTCGTTTTCTTGCACGTTAACTGAAACACCAAACTTGAAAGAGTAACTAAAAGCGAATTCGTTTCAATTTCCAAAGTATGGGTAAATTGTTAAAAAAAACAATTTAAGGGTATTACTATTTAAAATTCGAAACTTGATTCTCTAACCCCCAAGTAAATCAAAAAAATGGGTTATTTTTGAGTTAAAAAAGTAACCAAAATGGAAAAAGAGTACACAAGTACACATTGAGGAATAAGTAACCAATTTTAAAGTTTAAAGCGACCAAAACGGCAAAGCTGCTCGCCACTTTCTTCAAAAACTATTATCGTCATAAGCGTATTTTTCGTATTATTTGTATGGAAGATTGTTTTTGGAAAATGAAAATGTTCGCTATAAACAAAAGTTCGTTATAACCGTGTTCGCTGTATCGTTATAACGTTATTACTGTGTTTCACTGTAAATAAAATTAGAATGAATAGAATAAAAAAAAAAACAAACAAAATGGATTCCATATAAAAAACTTCGAAATTTAGTTTGAACATTTAACTAGAGTCGTCTTCTTTGCGATAATTTTTAAAAAACATAAATAATGGTTGCGTGTTGAATGTTAAATGTTAAATAAAATGTTTATTGTTTTTTTTAACTTAGGTATAATTTGCAATACTTACGACAAGTTTTTTTGTTGGTATGGTGGCGGGAGGTTGGGGCACTGGCGGACTTATAGCTTTAATGGTTTGCGTCGGCGGTGGAAAAATCTCCGCTGGCTGCTTAACGTAAAACAGATTTACTCCAAAGTGTGAAATTTTGTTGGTTTTTTAAAACACTTTAAGGAAAAAAATTGTATTCCTACCAACAGCTTCGCAGAATGCCGCTGGTGTATGCGCTACTGTTTGGCTTTGGACACAACAACGTTTTTTTAATAGCGGAAAAGCAATTTTCTTTTCTTTAGGTAGCTTTGGCTTTTCTGTTGGCAGGTCTTACTTTCACTATTAGTATAAATTGATAAAGGCTTTTGTAGCTGCCTTTTGAATAAAATTACTTGAATTGCTTTTTTCGTTTATTTTTCACTTTTGCTGATATTTAAGTATTTTTAAATCGTTGTAGTCTTTTTTTCTTATCCTTTTGTAAACAAAATTATTTTCTTCCAAAAAATGGAGCCAAAATTGTTTATGATTATTATATAATTTTTAATTTTCTTTTTTTGTATTCGTTTATAATTTTACATTTAATTCACAACTTTTCAGTAATAAGAAGCTCTTTGAAATTCTCTACGTAACAAAAATTTTATTTAATAAATTTTTAAATATTTTTTTTATAAAGCTCTCTACTATAAAGTGATGATTGCACTTAAACGCGTTGCTTGTGTTTTGCTACAACTTGAGGAGGAGCAAAAAAGGTGTTACAAATGGATTGTTTGTTGGTAAAAATATGGGATATGGGCTTATCCAAAATTAATAACGTTATAAGTTAGTTTCAATTTACAATGGTCGATTTCTGTAAAAATTTAAAAAATAACTTGAATTACACTTTTTCCTTTTTGCTGCCTTTAAGGTTGAGTGCGAAATATTTTATAACAATTTTCTATATTGCAGATAGTTAAACAGTGTTGTTACTCTCTTTTGTGTGATTTGCTTTATACAAATATATATTTTTGGTTATTATAACTGAACTAGGCTACTTGCACGGCTAAGGAACGCAACGACTGATGGACTCGCTTGTCTGATAACGACTGAAGGTCTTTAATGGGAGCAATGCGTCGCTGAAGCGGCAATACAAAAAAAAATAATGTTGTTGGTGTTTTTTGCTAAAGAAAAGTAGAAAAAAACAAATCGAGTGTCTCTAATACACAATGAAACTAACAATAACATCAGCAGCAAAAACAATAACAACAAAAAATCACGTATATTCACTCTGTCATCGTCTAAAACTTCCACCTTCCTTGTGGGCCAAATTACACCCCCAGATACAAACAAGAAAAAGGATTCACTTTGTAATCATACGTACACGACACAAAATTTAACGTTCACACACAAACAAAGTAAAGAGAAAAATGGAAAGCGAACTTACAAAAACCATTTGCTCTCTGAGCATCAAGGTGTTAATTGCAGTGTTGCCAAGGTATCGAGAACACGTTATATATATTTTACGTTTGAGGGACTAATAAATAAGCCGAAAACAATTTCAGCTTAAACTAATAGTTCTTCAAAGGTACACAAAAGCTGGAGGTCAACACTACGCGTCCTATGCGTTTGATTCTTTTTAGGTCATTTTTCAGACGCATGCGTCATGCGTATGAACTCTGTGTGTGTGCTGTTTAACTTGTCAAAACAATTTTACACTGATTCTCCTTTTTTGACGCATTTTACTGTCTACGCAGTTGAATGCGAAAAGTATGTTCACTTTCCACTTTTGTAAGCGTCACAAGCAGCGCTTGAACAAATCAACTAATTTTGACAAAAGAAATTTTATTTTTACTTGTAGTGATGCCGTTTAAAAAGCGTTGCTTGAAACTTAAAACATAGAACGCAAGTTAGGTATAAAAATCATTCAATGCGCGGAAGCGAAAACGCGTGGTGTGAGCTTCCAGCTTAAGTATTTTGTTAATATGAATGGCAACATTGGTGCAAAGTAAGTAAAAAAGAGCAAGAGAGCGATTCGAATTTCTACCGGAAATGTAAACAATTTCTTAACCAACCAAACAAATGCATGTAAATACAAAATTCAATACAAAGTAAAACAAAATGAGAGATATGGAGAAAAACACTGAGAGAGTTCCATATTTCTGAATAAAAGAGCCTGTAAACATTTGTTTATTTTTATATTATTTTTTGTTCCTGTCCTCATTTAGGGTTGCCGTGTAAAAAATAATGATCGGCCAAAGCGTACGAGTGTAAATACAACAACAGAAACATTGGCAAACGAGTATATGGCCAGCATGCCTGCTAGTTATCAGTGACATTAACGCCACAATGATAGATGGCAGGCCTGTCATTTGTGGCTTATACATCAAATGGATCCCAGATATTCGGCATGTACTTTTATGTGCGTTCGGTCATATGAACATTTTATTGGATAAAACAACAAATACATCCGCTTAGTTACAAGAGAAACATGGAATTTTATAAGACACATTTCAAAAAACATTTGAATTTCATCTTTAAACGAAAAGAGATTGTTTAATTGTTAAACATAAACTGTTTATTAGGAATGTACTTATGTATACGTATGCATGTATGTATGCGATGAATCTAAACATCACAAATTACAAATTATGCGTTAAAAAAATTCATACATGAAATATAAATAATTTATATAATAAAAAAAAAATATATAATTTTTGTTGCTTTCAATTTAAAGTTACTGTTTTTGCTTTTATTTCGGAATGATTCTATTGTAATAAAAATTCACTTTCGTACGTTTATTTCCTCAAAAGGAAGTCAGCCCAACAATAAAAAAATACAAACTCCACAAATTTACATTTTATCACAATAAAAAAAAACTGAAAGAAAAGTATAATTGAAAACCTTTATCAAAGAAGAATAAAAGCAATAATGCTTTAATAGCCAGGAGAGCAGAAAAGTAAAAACTTCAATTTAAGGTTGCCAGATACATATTTAAGCTAATTCCGTAAAACAACACAAATGTTTAACCCATGAACCAGAGTTTACTGATAAAGAAAACATAATGTGGTGGAGCAATTCTGAGATTCGGAATCAGCGCAACTCAAACCTTTTGAAAAGTATACGTTAGACCTAGGGATTTCACTTTATCCAAATTTTACAGGCCTGTGTTATTTATAAAGTTTAATAATGGTTGTAGATTTTAAGTGTGAGTAAATTATATTATATGCTCGAATAAAAAAGCCTTAAACGCATTACTTTTTTTCGAAAGTTTTGGTTAGCTTATTTTGGCTTTGTAAAAAAGAGTTCACACATTTTAAGATTTAGAAATATCGAATTAATCAACATTTAATACATATTTTTTAGCTTTATTCAATTTCATTAAGTTTCAGTGCCTGGCGTTTCAATGTTTAAGTTTGGCATTTGTATATATGGTAAGTTACGATGTTTTTGATACCCTTCTGACCACAGGTGGAAAGAGTATATTATAACTTTGTCAGTCCATTTGTACTTTCTACAATATTGATATTTAACCCTATATTCTAGGTCCTTAGGAGCAAAGTTCAAACGATGTTCGTCTGATTAAACGATGTCCGTTTGTCCATGTGTGTTAAAGTGTTTTTTTCGAAGACCCAGTAGTCCACAAATGGCTGAGATGTGAGCAAAAAGCCATGACTGCCTCGGATTTTACCCATAAATCTCTTGTTATACCCTTGTTATATATTGGCCACAGACCCACTTTTAAGTATACCGATCGAATCAGAACCACTTTCTGAGTCGGTCGCAATTTCGTAGATAATGAAGTTTGGACCAATCCTATTGAAACTGGGGCGGTCCATAATTTCACAAAGCGCCCATACAAGATTCTCACCGGAATAGGGTCTTTGTGGCCTTAAACCATCTTATTATGTTGGTATTAAGATTTAATTTGGTCCGAACTAATTTTATTGCAACTAAATCATCCTACTCAATTTTATTAGAATGGGTCCATATTTGACCGTACACTGAAAAAATTTTCTTCACAGATCCAATGAAATTTACATTAAAATTCAACCTATGTAACCTTTCATTGGATTAATGAAGGATTATTAAAATCAATGACAAAACTTTCATTGATTTTATGAATCCTCATTGAAAAAATGGATAAAATAAACGATTGTCATTAAACTTATGCAAAATTTTCATTGATTTTATGAAACATTTCATTAATCCAATGAAAGGTTACATAGGTTGAATTTTAATGTAAATTTCATTAGATCTGTGAAGAAATTTTTTTCAGTGTAGATCCTTTTTTACACAAAACAAATACAAACATGATCTGCTACTTTAATAAAAGAAAAAACTTTACTCATCTTTTTTTTTGCTTTTTTTAATTCTATTTCATGATGTGCGTTTGTATGTGAGTGATATGGTGAAGGGCATTTAAGATTCCGCAAAGCCGAGTAAGGCACTCTTGCTTGTTAAAAATACAATATGTTTTAAAGTTTAACCCTTGTGTTAATACCCGGGTACCATGGTACCCACCTACGTACATTAACATGAAAAAAATGTATTAAGAATTATCGTCGTTATTTAACTTTAACGAAAGCGAATTCAGATTCTAGATTTATTTATTTTTTGCTCCTTTGATACTCCAAAAAATTTGCTTAACCTTTAACCATCGAAATATGCGCACCCAGCTACACTGGTACCGAATTCAATGCAATACCCTTTATGGGATAACAAAAACACGTTTGAACTGCTCAAAAAATTCAAGTAACTAAATTCTGTATCATACAATTACATGAGTTTAGTTTCCAAAGCGTTAGTATTATAATACGGGGAAATCTCACTTTCATATCATGTATGACCAAAAATGTTCAACTGTTATACTAAAAAATACTGTCCTGTATAAAAAAATTTTAAATTTTAGCCGTTATGCAATACAAAGTTTAAAAATCATATGTTAAAAAAATTTTAAAATTTAATTTTATTTCATAAAAATATGGATTATTAATACATTATAGTAGATGGGTACCCGGGTACTCCGGGTGCTAAACAATGTGGATAAAGTTGGGTATTAACACAAGGGTTAAATTTATGTCGATTAACGTATTGGGTCAACTTGCATTTGGAAATAAAAATCAACGGGATTAAAAAAATTGCTGGCTGGTATCACCGTACGATTTTGTCGAAAACCGCAAATTGTTTTAATTTCACATTTGCAGGAGCTAAAAATAAAACGGAATATTTGCAACGCAAATAAAAGGATGATGTCGTCAAAGTGAAATCAACAAAAAAATTAGCTCTCTCGATATCACGAATTTTGACTTTTGTAAATGCGCATGTCACAAAAATTAAAAGACTATTTATGTATTTGGTGGATGCTGTTCGAAAAAGCTGTATCATTCAAGATGGAAATCCACTTAAACAATTTACTTAAAATGACAAAATCAGTTGCTGAAAAAGAAAACAATTGCATACAACTAACATTTAATCTATTTTATCAAAAAAAACAATAAACAGAAAATAATATTTATTTATATGTTATCCTTGAAATTTGTATGTAGAAATGTAAACATTTTTGTTTTAATTCTAAGAATAATAGTTAACCAAGACTAGCCAAAGTCACATTCACAGCTCAGAAATAGTGAACAACAATTTAATTTTTATTAGCTTGGTTTTCGGCTCATTCCAGAAGATAACCTTTGACAAAAAATAACGAAGGCTTTCGTAGCGTAAACTATAAAATAAGCTTCAAAATATACTCGCTCGCAGAAGCCAAATAAAAGACGCGTTGACTAGATGATAAACACTAAAATAATAAAAAATACTAAAACGAAGAAAGAAAAGGAAACCCGACATTACGCTACAAGCGTCAGTATTCCAAGAACTGTGAACAATACGAGACAATGCTCGCTCAATACAAGTTCATTACAAATACATGCAAAGACCAAAAGTAAGAAGGCTTAATTCGGCCTAGCCGAATCAGTGATACCCACCACTGAAATAAGTTTCAGTAAACCGATTAAACATTATAAGTCCCATTAAAACAGATCAAATTATTCATAAGATGAATACATAACTTTTAGAAATTTTTACTGATTTTATTGATTGATTCAGTTTATATGAATATGAAAAATAAAAGTAATTTCCAAATCTATACAGACGGTGCTACTTGAAGTAATAAATCGATTTGGTCCATTTTTGATACCAATCACTTTTATTATTATTTTATTCAGTACGTTTGAAATAGACTAAATATATACAATGTAATTACGTCAAATTTTATTGCTGAAGCTCTGCTCATGTGACCGCTTTCGTACCAATAATCTTATTTGGGGTAGACATGGGTGCAGTGGCTGGGGGGAAATAATAGACCGATTTAGTCGATTTATTTTATTTTTGCTTAATTTAACCCCCCTCGACCACCCGTTTTAGTAGTGGGTATAAAACAAAATAAATTTTTATTCTACACATACATACAAATATCACCCACAACTCAGCTGAGCTAAACATTCACTTGCTCTGTCGACACTCTTATTCTATGATTTTTGAAATGCTAAGAGCTCACACACAAACAAACCCACCCCTATTCACCCACTTTAGTTCAAATTATTTAAATTTTGGGAGAAACAAGCAGAAAACTAAATGAAAAACCGTAATAGAATAGTGTTAGTTATCCTGCTTTGGAATCCCCCAAAAATCCAGGCAAGCATTCCGACACATACAAGTTTCTTCAAAAAAAGACAAAATTACATAAATAAACATACACATTTTTATTAGACCTGCTATAAAAAATACAATTTAAAAAAACATTTTTGTTTATCTCTTTAACGAGGTATAAAACGCACTAATAACATTTAACAACAGCATTTTTTGGAACATTACAGCGATCCTATAATTCCAAAAGGTCTTGTTGAGTAGACTATTTTTGCATTGGAAATTAAAAAACTTCGAATTGAAATTAATGGTATTTTTAATTGAATATATTACATTATGACTTATAAGTAAGAATCAATTAAACTATGTTAGATAATATGAATATTGTTATTATACCCTCCCTCCCCAACTATTGGTGGTGAACTTCATCTCAAACCCCATAAAGTATACTTTGGCTCCTTGAGTAATTCTAAGTCGATTTAGTTAAAAGCACGCTCACTTTCGAACAAATCAAATTGTCAAATTGCTTATAGTTATCCTAAGCAGTTTGGGATTAAAATCCGGCAAATCGGTTCGGTAGGATTAGAGTTATAAATCCAAATGTGGTGCAATATAGCATTTTATCGCCAGAAATATCACCATGTAACTTGCTTATAGTCATTCCTTAGGTCCCGTCTAAATCAGCCTTCTGAATAGCACTTTAAAACTTATACAACGTTAAAAAAATTTACTACTGTATTCAACTTTGGTCTTATTTAAGTTTTTTAATATCAGAAATATCAATTAAATTTTGCAATACAATTTTCCTTCTGAAAACCTTTTGATTTCGGTTAAAACTGTAACGAATCATACTCAAAATAGTTCAAACTAGTGCTGGGAAACTATCGATAGTATCGATTGTCTTCAAATATCGAAAATATCGATAGAAAACATATCCATATCGATATTGTTATTTAAAATACAGCTATGAAAACATGTAATACCATACATAATTATAGTTTGTCCACCAACAAGAAAAATTGAAGGTGGTATTGATAGCTCTGCTGTGCTTAATTTTACTGCTTATTAGAGGCCCTTATGTCAAAATTTGTATATGTTTAAATAGGGAATAAATAAAAGGAAAATATATCTAGACCAATTCTTTTTAAATAAATCTTTGCGTTGGTATTTATTCACAAACTTAGTGTTATTGGCAAAATAGGGTATACATTTTTGTTTTATTTATATTTATTTAATTTTTTTTAACCATATGAAATGTAGAACATTTCAAGAACTTAAAATAAAAACTTTTCGAAAAAAATTAGTGTTCATAATATTTTACACGGTATTAGTATTAAGTTTTGAGTGTGAACAATTATGACCGCAGTTAGAGATTATTGATGTATTTGGGTCCTAGCGTTTGGTGTGTTGTCCCTTTGCTCTTTTAAGCTGCCTTAATCCTTTTTGCCATACTTTTACAAAAGGTTTTAGCATTTTAGGCTTTATTTTTCCCAAAGCTTATATGCAGTGTTAGGCGGGTTCCTCTGAGCAAAAAAATTTGGCGTTTTGGAGCGGACCAAAGGTACTCAAGTAGGTACAACTCGGGCGACTAAGTAGGTAAATTTATTTTCGAAATTTTATTTTCTGGAAACTTATTTTCAGCTATTTCTGAAGTATGCTTAAGATCGTTGTCCTGCATAATAATATCACCCTGTCGTTGTTCCTAGCCGAATATGGCTTATCTTGGAATCAACGGGTCTTCTAAGTTAGCGGAGTGCTCGAAGCTGGTTCCCACGAAAACAGCCTCAAGTCATTTATGAGATCATCAAAATTTTAATATTTGAAATTATTCCGCTCTTTTGCCCTAAAACTTTTACGCCAGCCATGTTTACTGCCGTCCGACTGGCTCCAATCTCCACGAGCGCTTTACTCGTCTGTTCAACTTACATTTAAAACAAAAACCAAATTTCGAAATTTGTTTTTGTTTTAAATGTAAAACACAATATTGACTACACCAGTTATAATAAGTCACTTTGATTCTCGAAAATCTTTTCGCAAAAGTTTTTTTTGGGCGACCAGCTTTGTTGCTTTTGTTATCTGAACTATACTTTTTTTATTTTACATTCAAATCTCACTGAAATGTTGTAGTTTTTGTGATCTTGCGATGTAAGATTCCTCTTTTAAAATTTTTCACAATGCTTTGTTTTAAAAGTGCCGCTTTTGACTTACCGTTTTTGCAGAAACTAGGCAACTTTTTTTAAAATTTTAAAACAATTTAATATTAATGAATTAATTAACTCACTTTAAAAGCAAATCCCACAAATAAAACTTGAAATTTTTATGAAAGATTCACACAGGGTCAATATTGTTCACACATATAGTTTGAATTTTTACTTGTATAAATATAAAAACTAACGGTACTTTTGAAAATAACTATGTAAGTTTTATTATAAAATGTAGAAAGCCATACAATAGTTTTAGAAAGTTTCCAAGTTGAAACTTTATTATGAGATTAAATTGTCCATAATAACAATAAAAACGTTGATTGAAAGTGGATTGAAAGTTTTTGTTTCATGACTATAATGACATTTTTATTGTCATAATGAAAATTTAAATTTATGAAGGCAATTATTGAAATACATACATATGTTGCTTTTATAAACATTAGATGTATGAAATTATTAAATCTTACATTTTTTAATTAACAATTAAACATTTTTTTAAGGAAACTATAATTTTGTATTAATTTATGAATATGAATGTTTGTATATTGTTTTTTTATGTTCCCAATTAAAACTTTTTGTTTAATTTGGACAAACTTAAGTTTTCATATATCAAAGAAAATTTTTAACGTAAGTACGAAATCCAATGAACCGATTTTAACGAAAACACTTCATTATAACTATGAAATTCCATTTTGACAATGAAAATTTTCATTTACCCAAGGAAAATTTTTTTATGAAAATGATTCATTAAATATATGAAGCATTTTTCTTTCAGTTTAATAAAAAAAAACAAATTGTAAGAATAAATATTTAAAACCAATTTGTATTAGATTTGAAAAAAATTAAACCGTAGATGCATTTTATTATGAATGAATTATAAATTTCGTTAATCAACTCATACACAAGTACTTAGGTATCAGATTATATCTCAGCCATTACTAAACTACTTCTACACAGAAAAAATTATTGCCGAATTATTTTCAAACAAACGCTTGTTTGAAAATTTTTTTAATTTCAATAAATTTTTTTAGTGATTCAAACAATATTTTTGTTTGATTTTTATTTAACCAACAAAAATGTGGACAACTCTTCAAAAATATAATAAACGCGTTATTGGTGTCAAGTTTTCATAATTTTGTATGAAATATTTAACGCTCTTTAATGTTGTCGTCCTTTTGCATTTTTTTATTTGATCGTAAGCAACACTTCTTTATGTGAAATAAAAGAACAACAACAAAAAACACACACAGTCTGTTTTTGGACGCTTTAAAAAAGTGCAACTATAAGAAAAACAGTAGCAGAAACAACGTTACAAGAAACAAAATCCCGTATTCAATTGTTTAAAACTGCTTTGCCGTCATCTTCTCATACAGTGCTTACTTGTGTGCGCGTCATTGCTTGTGCAAACACATTTTTTTTTTATTTTGAAATTAAGTATATGAATTTCAGTAAACTTTTTGTTTGATTCAGTTAAATTATTTGTTTGAAAAAATCAGTGTTTTTTTCAATAAACAAAATGCAAATAAATTGTTTGAATATGCAAATTTGTTTATTTCTACAAATTGTTTGATTCTACAAATTTTTTGTTTGAATTGGAAAAATAATTTTTTCTGTGTATGTAATGCAGATGGTATGAAGTAGTCATTGAAAAGTAAGTTGTTCAGTAATGGCAAGTCATTACCAAGTTTTTGCTGGGAATTTAGTTGTTATAAAAATGTAATACTTTAAAACAAAGAAAAAATATATTTTTAACTGACAGGTTTGTTGTCATTCAACTGATTTAAAATCGTAACTACTAAGTTTCAAATAATAATGAACTATGGAAAACTTTTTTCAAGGACAGGTCTAATGTACATACGAATTAAGCACAAAAACTGCCCAGAGGTCTGTGAAGTAATCACTGTTGAAAATAACTAGAAACGCTAGAAAAATTATATCGAATTCACTTACACTTTTGTTTTAATTACACCTAAAAAATAATAAATTAAAAATTACGTGTATTATAACTGTAAAAATTAAATTACAATTACGTGGAATTAAAATTGATATCGTCGGCTTAATATGCAAACCTACTAACTTCCTTTCAGCACATTTTACAGGAGAGACAAAAACTGCTTATGTTTCACGGCAGCCTGAGAGGAAAACCAAAAATATAGTTGGTGTTACACACTTCAAGACTCGAATTGAAGAAAGACTACATGCTGGTCGACGAAGCGTATCTTTCTTTACAACATGCATCAAAATCTCAATTTACTTAAAAAGTAGATTAAGCAGGTTTGCATATTTAGCCGACGATATGTTTCATAAATAACTAAACAATAAAAATAACCTAGGGTTTACACTTGCAAGTTCAAGTTCGAAAAACTCAATACACTCACACATTTTTACTAACACCATCACATTTTTCGTACTTGCAGCCCAACTTGCAAGAGAATTTGCTTGCAAGTAAATTTTTGACACTTGCAGCAAGTAAAATGACAAATGAAGAAACAGTGTTACCATGGATGACTTTTGTATCAATTTACTAGTACTTAGTAATATAAAAGTTATGTTTATAGCGGATTTTCTGTGTATTTATAAAAAATAACACGTAAAAAAGAGAACAACTATACAACAACCCATCTCAATGGTAATTTTATCATAAATTTCAAGCATTTTGTAAAAAAAAAAAAATTGTTGATGAAAATATTTTCTCAGTAATATTATGAATTCGCCAGTACAACTAAAAGATTTCTTGTACATATGGCAGCTTTGATTTTCCGGACAAAGTTTCCAAAATGAATAGTTAAAAAAATGGACGAACTATAATATGTTAATAAAAATTAGAAACTGGGAATTATTTCCTTCCGAAGGTAACTTTATATTATATTCAACATATTTCATTTTTCGAATTTATTCTATGAGCTAAATTTCAGTTATGTATTTTATAAAGCTTTTTTGTAATAGTCATTTCTGAAAAATTGTAGGAATAGAACTATTACAAAAAAGCTTTATAAAATACATAACTGAAATTTAGCTCATAGAATAAATTCGAAAAATGAAAAATGTTGAAGTTAATAAAAATTCCATTTTATCTATGGAATGATTCTTGAAACAATAACAGATGCCAGATGGTATTGATTTTTCGTGATTTACAAGAATTATCAGTGCTCGTCAATCCAGAAAAAATATGTTTGTCAAGATTTTTTGAAGCACGTTATTAATGTCAAGAAGTTTGCAAATTTGAATCTGGCAAGCCTAAGCCTAAACTACTGATTTACGATCTAAAAAAAGTGTTGATTTAAAATTTTAAAAGCCTTTGTTTCCAAAACAGATCTTATAAAACTCCCCAGATTAAAAATTGGCCACTGTTTATTCTCTCATAACCATATAATTGGGAAATCTCATCCATCAATATGTAACTGCGGTAAAATACTTTCTATTTATTAAATGTAATCTCTTGCAGGCAAAATAAACAAAAAACGGAATGTACCTATAATATATAAGGTATTGGAAATAATTGAAGCATACAAAAAATGGTATATGTAAGTTAGATTAAAATTATTTTTGTATTACAATGTTCCCCTTAAATTTTAAAATTTATCTTTTCAGTATTACGTTTATAACTTGAGTTTAAAATGTTTAAAAGAAGACCAACATATAACCTACTAGTGTTTGGGCCTTAAAAGCTGAGATAACTAAATAAATAAATCATAAAAACTGAAAGCTGGTACTGCTGGGTATTTTTACTCTACAACGAAATCCTTTTGCGGCTCACATTCGTCTTTTGCTTTAGATATTAAAAAACTACTTAGTATGGAAAATATAACAACAAAGTAACAGTTTACTGGACTGGAGAAAGTTTTTATTAACTCTTGCTCTCATTTGCTGCATCCTGTAACCCACACTTTGTTTCCCCCTACAATGGAAAAATTTTGAAGACATGCGCAGAGATTAAACTCTCTTTAAACAATTAATGTTTCTTTTTGCTTCAAGCGCATGTTATAAAATGTTGTGTATTTCCCGCCAACAAGAAAGCGTCTGCTGCCATGGCACCATTATCATTTAATTATTTGTTTTTGAATCCTAGTGGAAAAAATGTTGTTTGCGAAAAAATATATAAACGGAAAAATGTTACATTTCTAAAATGTATAATTTGAATAGAATACAAAAATGTTATGGATCTTTTCAGTGTTAAACACTTCTTAAGAAAGTAATTTTTAACATCATCAAGTATATTGAAGGTTTTGACAAGCTATATTTCCTCTTTGGAAGAAATGTTACTCCAAAATTTTATATCGCTTCAGTTATCTACCATCTGAATGTTTGCAATAACTGATAGTTTTATCATATCATATGTAACACATTAGGAACTATTCCTCAAGAAAATTTTGTCAATTACAAAAATACTGTTCAAGGTGGGAGCAACATTGAAGTTATTATTACCTCATTCGCCTTATCAAGGAAATAAAAATTAAAAAGTATTTCAAGATTTGGCATTTTGAGATCTGCCTTTATAGAACACTATCAAAATATTGTCCTAAAATTCGGAAACTTTTCTCGATTATTTATTTATTCAAAGAATTATGATGAATAAACTTAACTTAAAAATATTAATTGGTAAAATAACTATTAAAATATTTGTTTCTAAAGCTGTGCACGTGAGTAAATTAATACTCACGTCAGGCACGCCTTCGAATATAAAATTTGTAACCTATAATCTTCATACACGAACTGTAAATGACGCACTTTCACGCAGAGACATTTTTGAGGTGTCACGGTCACGCACGCTAATAGCAACTATATAAAAAAAATTTTATGAACTTACAACAGTTAATCGAATCTTTTCCTAATAGATTTTAAATATATGACCTGCCAGTGCCAGACAAAAATTTTGTCATCACGGTTTATGTTCATCGCTCTTCTGATTGGGTGAGTGCTGTATGATTTTAAATATTTCGGGACTAAGGACAGAATTTTAAGTTTCATTTGAGTTAATTTGGCCTCTTTATGGCATTCCCATGTTAATCGCAGATCTAGATGTATATATCGGTATATATTACATGCGAATGTTGAGGTATTATATTATTTTTGACTTTAATAGGGGGACATTCAGCCGCACAGGCTGAATGTTATATGTACGCGTTTTTGCTCATTGATTATTATCCTTCATTGTTTTAACCATATTTCTAGTTGAAATATATGATCCTGTAAGTAACGAGATTCTTCATGACGGCTTTCGTGCACGCTTAAAAAGCAAATGTTGAAGTTTGGGTTAAATTGTTTGTTGGCATGTCCGAAGTAAAAATTAAGTCGAATAGAGGGCCCAGGATGCTGCTATCTTGGACTCCAGTGCCAATTGGTTGAGGGGAACTTGAGAAATTGTCTTCCTTAATAATAAATTGAAAAGCTGTATCGTCTGCAAATGTTAAAGTTTGGTTTTAGTTGTTTGTTGGCATGTCCGAAGTAAAAATTAAGTTGAATAGAGGGCCCAGGATGCTGCTATCTTGGACTCCAGTGCCAATTGGTTGAGGGGAACTTGAGAAATTGTCTTCCTTAATAATAAATTGAAAAGCTGTATCGTCTGCAAATGTTAAAGTTTGGTTTTAGTTGTTTGTTGGCATGTCCGAAGTATAAATTAAGTTTAAGTGAGGGCCCAGGATGCTGCCTTGTGGGATTCCAGTGCCAATTGGCTGAGGGAAATTTTAGAAATTGTCTTCTTTAATAATAAATGGACGACCGACTAAGAACATATGAAGTTTTCTAACAGCTTGTGTGTGTTTTTGCTTGTAAGTTTTGCTTAATTTATTCAATAAGCCTTCATGCCAGACTTTATCAAAAGCTTGCGAAACGTCGATGAAGAGTGCTAAGATATATTTTTTTCTTCAAAGCCTTTCCTTACGACACTATTCGATGATTTTGTTAAATTTTGCGGTGTTTTCTTCTAAATCCGAATTGATGGTGTTAATTTTGACACTAATAATTTCTCGAATTGGTTTGATATATTTGATAATAAAATAATAGGCATTGGTAACTAAGGAACTTTTAATTTTAGAGGATAGTATTCAAGGCGTAAAACAGCATTAAAAATAAAAAGATAATTTTCTTTTCTACGCGAGGTAGCTCCAAAAGCATTTTATAACTGATCTTATTAATACCAGGTGCATTTTTAGTGTTGAAGTCACAAATGTCTTTTACAATTCCTCTTATCTCAAATAAAAGGGGACGCCATAATGAGTATTCTGGTTGTGGAGTTGCATGAAGTTCCTTTAGATATTTTTCCAGCGAAGCCGGAGCTTGTTTGAAAATTTTTTTAATTTCTACAAATTTTTTTACTGATTCAATTAAAATTTTTGTTTGATTTTTATTTAACCAACAAAAATGTTGACAACCATTCAAAAATATAATACACGCGTTATTGGTTTCAAGTTTTCATAATTTTGTATGAAATATTTAACGCTTTTTAATGTTGTCGTCTTTTTGCATTTTTTTATTTGATCGTAAGCATTACTTCCTAATGTGAAATATAAGAACTACAACAAAAAACACATACAGTCTATTTTTGGACACTTTAAAAAAGTATAACAGTAAGAAAGATGAAGAGGTTTGAAGTAAAAAAAAAAAAAAAATAGCAGGTAAAAAAACGTTTCACTCTTTTTAAACAACAGAAACAACAACAACATTATAAGAAACAAAATAAATTTTTGGTTGGTTTCAAAGTTGGTTAAAAAAAAACAAAAATCACGTATTCAATTTTTTCAAACTGTTTGCTTAAATACATCAAATACAAAAATATAATGATGACGAAAAACATATCGAGTCGGTCTGTCGCCGTTTTTGGGTTACATTTCTTGTTCATTAGCAAAGGAAAGGATACAGCAACAGTGAGTGATGACGAAAAACATTGTGTGTATAAAAAAAGAACTTCGTTCAAAAATTATTCCAACAAAAAAATGTGTCTCAAAGCCAGCCGGCCGCACACTGGGGATTTTTGTATGGAGGTGAGGAAAAAAATATATTTGTCAAAAAATATAATGATTTCATCACAAATTAAGTTTCATTTATATAGTAATACACAAAAGTAATCAAAATAAAGAAAGTTAGAGAAATGTATATCGTTACCTGCAATGTAAAAAGCCCTAACTATCAAAAAAATTTAAAATATTTTTTTTAATTTTTAATTCATTATTAATTTTAAATCCATTTTTAATTTCATCACAAACTTAGTTTTATTTATATAGTTATACAGAAAAGTAATCAAAATAAAGAAAGCTAGAAAAATATATATCGTTACCTACAATGTAAAAAGCCCTAACTAACAAAAAATTTAAATGAATTTTTTAATTTTTTATTTATTATTTATTTTAAATCTACTTTTTAATTTATTATTCTAAAAGAGCCTTAACTTCGTCGCTTATATCACTATGCTTTTTCTGGCTAAATGAAGGAGTCAAGTGTGAGATCATGGGATCTGATGTTACCATCATTCGGTGCATAATATCTTCGTTCGTGGCAATTCGACTGCTTTTTCTGGAGTGTCTAAGGCGATATTTTTTATAGTCTTTGTTACGACTTTCCTGAACCTCTTCGGATAATAAGCCTACAGGAAAAATACACTTTTCAATTATATATTTTACATGAATCAGAATTTTGTGGAGTGTTGGTGGCATATTGTACCACTCGTACAGTGCAACAAACTTTTTTGCCGTCTCCAGACAAAAATTACCAAATTTTTTCGAATCTAGTGCCTCGGTAATGGTTATAGCTTCGAGAATTGTTGAAAACCTCTTGATTATGTCTTCATCTAGACCCGTGATTTCGGAAATCAAAGCAGGATTAGCAAAGAATCTTCGTGACGTATTTCCTGAATTTGTCGTACCAGAGCCTTGTTTAACAGTATCAACCTGTATTCCAATTTTCTCTTTAATTTCACGCGTTATCAAACATTTTCGGGCTTCTCTTATCGGACGAGTATTTGAGTCGACTCTTCCACTTTTAAATTCAATATTGTAAGCTACATGCAAAAGACACTCCATCAGCTTAATACGCGCATGAAGTGGTGACATACCAAATTGCAGTGCTTGTTCATTTACGGGCATAGCTTGAACTTCTTCGATTTTATTCATTTTGGATGTTGTTGCTCCACAAATAAAACAAGAAGATGCTGCTGGTGTCTCTGTTACTGATTGTGCTGTCTTGCCGTTAATCATTGTAAAATATAATTCATGTTTTACTTTAAAGTTACGATTATTTACTGTTAACTCAAATTCTTTTAGTTGAGATATCTCCTCATCGACTCTTCTCTTTTCTTCTCGTATAACTTGAGGTGTCTCTTTAACGTATGCAAACTGTAGTGTTCTACAATACTGTGTGGAAGAAGGTTTATTGTTGTTCCATACTAATTTATTTATGTCATCACTCAATGATAATTTTAGTGGTACAACTGATGTCATATATAAATGAGAGTCAGAAATTTGATCATCTGAAAACCTCTGTTGGTATTCGCTTTGACCAGATGCCCCATCACATCCCCATTTATAGAACATTGTTAGATTTTCGCTTTCAATTTGATTTATTTCCTTTACTGATTTCGTCCCTAGGACTCTTTTACCAGTATGATCCAACAGATTTTGCAGAGGTACACCGCCTGAACTTTCAGTAATAGAAATTTCTAGAGGATAACTGTTAGTTTTTTCTTTCGTGAGTTGTTTGTATGGTACGAGTATGTTATATCCTTCATTTTGTAACCAATGCATTAGATACTCGTATTTTTCTTTTGTAAGTTCAAGCATTGTAAACATCCCCAAATTTTTTAATGTACAAATTTTGTGGTTCTTTTTTGAAATACTAGAAGAAAAATCAATTACTTCCTGAGGAAACATAGAACGTACTTCATCCCTTTTGTATCGTTTGGCGCGATCACAGCAGTCCTCAAACGATTTGCGTGGCCGACCAAGTGCAGAACTGGTAGAACATTCAGCCTTCAAGCCAATTTGCATTCTTTTTTTCAAATCGCGACTTCGTACGGTAAGAATCCTGCCATCTTTGTTTGAAGTTACAGTAAAAGTTTTTATATATTGTATCCAAAACTTCACATGCTCTAGTATCGTTTAAGCCAACGTGCAATTGTTGCAAAAACTGTTTTAATTTTGTTCTGTCTTTGTCAAATTCCAGAAGCTTCGAGCATAATACCCCATGAGAAATAGAAAAACTTTCCATTGCCGTAAAACTCTTGGTCCTTAGTTTCAGTTATAATTAAAAAAACGGAGAAAAATCGGTTGTGCTTTTCGCGTTCGTCAGCACTTGTTGAATGACAAAAATTGATAAATGAACACCTATAAATACTACGTATTTTTCAATATTTTACTGACAGGTACGTTCCAAAACATGAGCACTAATAGATGTGGGTGGAATTTCTGTAAAAAAATCATACAGGTAGCCAACGGAAAACACCAAATAATTAAAAAAGTACACTTTCCTTTTTTCCTTTCAATTGTCCACGCACATTTATTACCGCTTATTACTTTGCTACCGCAATCATAAAAATCAAATAACCTTTTGTTTATTACTTTTTTTTTGAATTCTAAGAATCATAAAAAAAGTCATAAATGTTTTTGCAAAGAATTTTGTGCATATCTCGAGCAAATTTTTGAAATGCATACCTTCACTTAATTGTTAATAAAAGCGAAACTCATTTATTTAATAGGTTATGCGACTTCACGTGAGAGTAATAGGACTTGAAACTTTTTTTACTGTTTTGGATTTTTTATGAATTAAAAATAAAAAATTTAAATTTTTTGGGCAAAAAATATTTTTTTTCTTCATACATTTATTTATAACTGCGAAACTGTTGCTTATGTAGCAAAATGTTATATAAACAGATGAAAGTAATTGTAATTCTTGATTTTTCTTAATTTTTTTCAGCAAAATCCGACTAGTGGTTCTCGAGTTATGTTAAACAAAAGAGCCTTATCAGAATTGAGTCCCGAATCAATCAGCTGAAAAATGTTGTACTGTGTAATGCAACAAATTGGGAGGTGGCACCTGGTGGCGCTTGAAATTGATAATAATGTTAAAACAGATATAAGACAGATAAAGATCAAATTGCAGGTCCAAATGTTTGGAGAAAAATGGGATTTTTGTTATATGTTCATAAAAATACACAAAAAAAAACTTAAGTCTCTGCAGATTTTTTTTTTTCAATTTTAGTATACTGAAATATACTACTTTAAATAGAAAAAAAAAGAAAAACGGTAGCTCACATAGTAAAAAAATATTCGCATTTAAATTCTTAGGTTTAAATTAAGTTGGTTCGGTAAAACACACAAGTTCTGAGTTTGAGACGGATATAAAAAAAAAACTGTCAGTCAGATCGGAGTAATTCTTTTTGATTTGATTCTACCATTTAGTCTAAAATTGCAACATATCACTGCATATTGCATGAAGACTATGTTGACAATTTGACTTTTTTCCGCGAAATCCCCAGTGTGGGCCGCTCTGCTCTCTCTGCCATCATCTTATAATACAGTGCCTGCTTGTGTGCGCATCATTGCTTGTGCAAAAACCTGTTTTTTGATTTTGAAATTTAGTATATGAATTTCAGTAAACTTTTTGTTTGATTCAGTTAAATTATTTGTTTGAAAAAATCAGTGTTTTTTTTTTCAATAAACAAAATGCAAATAAATTGTTTGAATATGCGAATTTGTTTATAGGACCGATTTCAGACAAAAAATTGTTTGATTCTACAAATTTTTTGTTTGAATTGGAAAAATAATTTTTTCTGTGAACAACGCTACGCGAAAATTACAAAGATGCGGAAAAGTTTGCTAAAATAGCGAACATTCGCCAAATTTTTAATATTTAAAAAACCAATAAAGTTGATTATATGTATTGGAGTTAAAAATCGCTCATATTCCGAAAATGACAAAAATTCGCCGTAGACATAATATTCTTATAAATACAAAATTAACGTCCAAGTGAATCGTCGAATTTATGTGACAACAATTTAAAATTTATGTCCACAACGACAACGACTTACATAATAGGGGTGATAAAGTTTTTTATATATAAAAGTTTTTTTATTTGAAAATTTGTAAGTACATTTTTGTTGTATTTTATTCATAATTTTAGTTCTTTTAGAAAATTGATAAATTGTTATTTACGTTATTAACACTGAAGAATTCACACAAAGGCGTAACGAAATATTGGTTAACAAGTAAGAGTGCTATATTCGGCTGTGCCGAATCTTATATACCCTTCACCATTGTGCGAGCAGAATACAGAGCAACTAGACAAAAACTAAATAAAACTGGTAAATATTTTTTTTTTTAAATAAGAGACAACCTGTTTTGAACTTCGCTTTTCATAAGGGCCCAGAATATATATACATTATAGGGTGTAGGGTCAATATTGTATATACCTTTTTACCTTCGGTGAAGGGTATAAAAAAGGTAGTTTTCGGGAATTCAGGGGTCTAATCACAGCATTCGATACTATCGTATCGAATAAACTATTGAATTTTTTTGCATACGATAGACACTGGCGTATCGAATGAAAACTCGATAAATGTAATGTCGAGTTACTCGATGTCGAATGCTATTATTTCAAATTCAATACATTTCATTCGATATCGAGTTTCAAGATACCAAAATAAATAATTTCGATGAATTTTGCTCGATGTCGTATGCGGTTTTAAGACCCCAGTATTTCGGTTATAACTCATACAAATTTCCGACATTTTGGTATATAAGTCATATACATAGGACATATGGCAGCCCTAAAATTTAGGTTTTTATAAAAATTTTGATGTTTTTTATCCCATTTTTTGAGTATTTTGCTCATAAATTACCCATTGTCTAACCGATTTGATTGTTTTATATACCGACGTGTTAAGGAAGAATTTTACCATTAACTTAATTTATATTTATATATAAACATTTATATAAACTTGTAAATATATATTTTAACAAAGTTAATTATAAAAAGAGTAATTTTTGTGGATTCAGTATTTCGGTTATAGCTCTGCCATTTTTTAACCGATTTGGCAGATTTATATACCGACGTGTTGAAGAAGAAATTTACCATTTACTTTAGTTATAAAGCTTGGACTCGGGGAGATCTATGGTTCCCGAAAGGTGGTATTTAAAAAAATGTTGGTCATAACGTTTTTGTATCTGAACCGATTTTCCAGAGTTTTTTATAAAATATGTTCTACTAAAAATTTCCGATATTTTGATATATAAGTCATATCCATAGGACATATGGCAGCCCATAAATTTAGGTTTTTATAAAATTTTTAATTTTTTTTGTACGGGAGGTACCACGCCCACTTCTCCAATCCTGCCCACATTTTGTAGGATGGTGTGCATTGGTAACCTAAATGTGTGTACCTAATTTGGAAACTTTGGCTCTTGCCGTTCTCAAGATATACAGAAATAAAAAAAATACAACAACAACAAGGGATTTTTGGAAAAATTTAGAGGTAGTCGTGGTTTTTTGCTCATATCTCCGTAATTTTTGGACCGATCTGGCTAAATTTCAATAGCAAACTTAAACGGAGTATATGTGACATAAATATACATCAACCTAGTCCACATAACTTCTGGGGTTTTCGGAAAACCCATTTCAACATACACACGAACAGACGGACAGACGGACAGCCGGATTTGAACTTCGCTTTTCATAAGGATCCAGAATATATATACTGTATAGGGTGTAGGATCAATATTGTGGAACATACAATAGGAATGACAAAGTTATATATACCGTCTTACCTTCGGTGAAGGGTATAAAAATTACGTTTATCTTAAAAAATTAATATGTTTATGTAAATAAACTAACAATTATATATTGCCCCAGGGAAATGATAATAGAACTTCACCCTCAAGATATAATATTGCAAATGCTTAAAAGTTTTTGAAATTAAAAATTTTGCGATTTCAATATCGATAAATAATAAACAATTAGTATGAGCCAATTGACTGCAATCTAGAAATAAAGACTTTGTTTAGTGTATGCCAGCTAGCCAAACGGACTATGTCGATCAGTACACTGAACTGCAATATCATGTTGTATCAATGAGCACCGGGCAAAACAAAATTTTCTTTTTCATCCCACAATTCTGTAGGGCGATTTCTGGTATTAAAAAGCATAAATTAAAAAAAAAATTCAATTTCAATTTACAGTGCATTTTAGAAGGCTTCTTAATATAGGATCTTTGATAAATTATTTATCGTATATCATAAAATTGCATGACGTTTTTTCTCAAGGAGCCAGAATATATATCGCTCATTTGCTGCAAGGCCGGCATAACTCAAAAAATGAAATTTTGGAGTTAGAGATGCAGAATTGTTCGCTTTGTTTTTGTATTGTGTATTAAATTCATCTTTATATCTTATATCTTTCCCAGTTTGAAGAGAATGTTTCATCTTTTTTTCTAAGTAGTTAGAGCAAATCAAAAACTTTAAATGTGTTTATCTCGCAATGGATTTTTTTTGAGCTATGCCGGTCTTGCAGCAAATGAGCGATATATACTTGATGGGGTCTTAGATGTATAATAAAAAAGTTTCACACCGAATGAAAAACTTAGAACACTCTCATTCTCGACTAGTGGTGGAGGGTATAAAAACATCTGGAAAGTTTGAAGCTAATTTGTGAATAATGTATGAGCCATTATGACTTTATCTCCCATTCCATTAAGCAATAAAGCCATCATGGCCTTATCTCACAATGTTTTAAAGCACCCCCCTCGTTATCATCATAATTTCTAGTAATCCGGCCTAATTTTCTTCGGGGGGTGGTGCTTTAAAACCATGGTAGACAAGGCCATTATGGCATTATTGCTTAATTGAATGGGTTATCATTGAAAAACATTTTTTTTTCTTGTAACGCACGCAGCAAAACTTTATTCAGCGAAGCCACCTGCCGCGTCCTACTGTAGGAAAAATCCCTAAGCACGGCCGCAGGCCACCAGATTTTAATACTTAACTTTAGTGTCTCCGAAACTGAAATGAGAGATAAAGACATTTTCTAATATTGCTAATGTGAGCTAAGGCCATGATGGCTTTATCTCCTATTCAAATGAAAAAAAAAGAAAAAGGCTTTATCTCCCTATTGAATGAGAGATAAAGCCATCATGGCCTTATCTCACATGGTATTAAAGCACCCCCTCGATTACGATTCTCAGAATTAAAAAGTTGAGTGAAAACAAAAAACATATTATTTATAAATAGATGTTTTATTAATTAAAAAATGTACAGGAATACAGAAATAGTATTTTATAATTGCGAATCTAAAATTCAATTAAATTTTTAATCAGTCAATGATACTTTTAAATAAGATTGATATTTTTACTATAAGCATCGACAAATTGACTGAACGTTTTCATCGGGTGTTTAAATGCGATTATGTATAATATTTCATTAATTTAACTCCACGCTCTGTAATGTCCTTATCAACAAATTAATTTGAATGAATTCCGAAGCAGTTTGATATTCCTAATTGCCCTTCAACAATGCTGCATCTAAATCGAAGAATCTGCATCGAAGAAGATTTGAAAACAACTAAGCGGTACGCAAAAAATTTAAATCTTGATTAAGGGAACCCGTACCAAAACTTTAATATTAAGTTTCTTGCAGTCAAGTTAAGTTGAAAACCCAAAAAAATTAATGCAATAAATTACTTTTCTGTATGAGAAAAAATACTACCATTGTCAACAAGGAATGTGATTGTGTGTGTGTTTGTTTGTTTTTGCTTCAGAACAACTTTTGATTTTTTTCACATTTTTCGTCAGAAATTTAAGATACAACGATTGTATTATCAGGACCACTTTGAAATCATCCCGTTTCATGTTGGTCCATAATTCGTTGAATCGGTTCAAAATGCCGGTTTCCGATGCACTGCTTTTACTTTATTTCTTTTTAAAACCATGTTAAAGGAAAATCGCAAACAAATGATGACGGCATGCAAAATTTATGAGTTTACGACTCAGAAGTTTATCCAGAAAAGTGCAAGCATTTCGTCCAAGGCCAGAGTTTATGGAAGTAGTATCAAAGCACGGAGCCACGACTTTATCAGAAATGTCTCATTCTATTAATGCATTAGAACAGCTTAAGCAATGTTTTCTTCATGACCCGAATCAAATTTCGAAACATCTAGAAACTCAAGCTTCGTACAGACGATGGTCAGATCTTACAATATTGGTAAGCAGCGTTGCTTAAATTGCATTAAAATTGGCTAAAATATCTTACAACTGTGTGAACGTTGTAAGCTCATTTGTATTTCCAGAAGCGCAAAATTAATGCATCTGACAATGGAACATTGTCAGAAAAATATTGCTGTTGGCAACGCCGGCTTACAATATTGAAAGATCTCCCCATCGTCTGTACGAAGCTTAAGACTTTCCATTGCAAAACTGCTATACGATCCAGATTTTACCTGCCGAATTAATAAGGCAAAATCTTTTCGTCTAAGTGAACAACTAAATGTTCGTTGGTACTCAACTATAAAATAAAAAATAAATTTATTTAATATATGTTTTGCAATATACATGTACAAAGTACACTGTGCATATACAGTACTTTTCGCTTATAGTCCATTCCGCTTAAAGGCCAAAAACGGATATAAGCCAAAACTGTCATATTCACATGCAGATTTTTTCGAATTTCATACAAATTATTTGTTCTAAGGTCCATTTCGCTTGTAGTCCATTTTCGTTTAAAAGCCACATTTTCTTAGCATTCGTATATAATTCTTCACGCAAAAATGTTCGCTTATAGCCCACTCTGTTTTTTTATATATTTCTAATCACCTGGCAACATGTTTTAATTTACCTTTCTGGCAATTACAGCACACGCTCGGAAATTCGAACCACTTTGTTTTTAGGGCGATTCGAGTTTCCGAATTATTCGAATTTCTGGACGGTTTTTTTTACAAAAATTTAGATAAATTTGACCATAAAGATATACAAAACTATACTTTTTTTTTAATTTTTGTTTATTTAACATAAAAACTATAAAAAACTTAACGAAATATAAAAAATAACAATTCGGTTCATTTGACTTTATTTAGTTGTAATACAAACATTAAAAAAACTGAGTTTTAAACTCTAACAACATCAAGTTGATTCTGAGAGTTCGAATTTCTGAGCGTCTACTGTATTATAAATGCCAAATTTCGCAATTTATATTTCATGACATGGTGTCTTCGTCTGACAATTTTTTGTTAAATAAACGTCCAACTTCATAAAAAAACGCTAATAAAAATAAAAGAGTTTTTTATATAGACTTTGACGTTTGGTATAACAAAAAAATGTCAGGTGGAGACCCCATGTAAAGGTCCTAGGAAATTGATATTTATGTTGTGTTTGATTTCGTCATCCAAAGAATTAAAATGAATCTCATACGCATTTGTTTTTATTGAAATCTTTTAAAGCATTTAAATTAATTAACTAAAAAGATTTTTGTTTTAACTATTTATTTAAAATAAATCAATATTTGGTTATGTTTTAAATAAACTTTTCTTTGGTTTAAAAAGAGGGGATTTATTGAAGAAAATAATATTTATATAGTCCAAAATGTGGATTATACTAGGTTTCACTTATTATCCATAAAATGGCTTATAAAAAAAAATTGGTTATAGTCCAAATTCGCTTATAGTCCACAAATGTTGTGCAACTATAGTAGTGGACTATAAGCGAAAAGTACTGTACTTTTATAAGCACCTTATCTGCGGCATATTACTTTTTTCACATTATAATACGCGAAAGAGTCAAGTATTGTCTAGAAACAATTTGTGAATCCCGCCGTCCTTGAAATGTTTACATATTCGATAAACTCAGATTTAGCTTCACCAAATTGATAGCGCCGGTTATTTTTACCTATTTCCTGAAAATGTAAAACAAAATTGTTGAAAGAAAGCACTAGAGCATCTAAGGTAGCCATTCAAGTATGCATCGCTATTCTATTCGATATTAAGTACAAAAAAGATATGAGAAAAAATCATGTTTATTATTTAATATCATTATTTTACCTTTGCTTTATCAAGTACGGAGAATAGCCGTGCTGTAACCCAGTTGTTCTTTATATTGGAATCCTTAGTTGGGATTTTTAAAGTCAAATTCATTGTTTACATCCAAAGACTCAGTTTCAATTTCGGATTTGCTTTAATGGCACACTATAAAGAAGAGAAGACTTAATGGTCATGTGAGATATTACCTGTAAAATTAGAACCACATTAGCCCCAATAAAATTACTTACAAGATTCTAGAGTTTCTAATATTTCTCCATGTTTAAATTTGTGCGTTTCTTCCCTTTCTCAGTAGTGTGTTTATGCCGCTTCTACGGCACTTTTTTCATACAAAGTTGGGAGCCAATCCTATGCCGCTCCTACGGCACTTTTTTCATACAAAGTTGGGAGCCAATCCTATGCCGCTCCTACGGCACTTTTTTCATACAAAGTTGGGAGCCAATCCTATGCCGCTCCTACGGCACTTTTTTCATACAAAGTTGGGAGCCAATCCTATGCCGCTTCTACGGCACTTTTTTCATACAAAGTTGGGAGCCAATCCTATGCCGCTCCTACGGCACTTTTTTCATACAAAGTTGGGAGCCAATCCTATGCCGCTCCTACGGCACTTTTTTCATACAAAGTTGGGAGCCAATCCTATGCCGCTCCTACGGCACTTTTTTCATACAAAGTTGGGAGCCAATCCTATGCCGCTCCTACGGCACTTTTTTCATACAAAGTTGGGAGCCAGTCCTTTTATACTGTAGGGGTTCTAAATATGATTTTCCATACAAAGTTGGGAGCCAGTCCTTTTATACTAGAGGGGTTCTAAATATGATTTTCCATACAAAGTTGGGAGCCAATCCTTTTATACTAGAGGGGTTCTAAATATGATTTTCCATACAAAGTTGGGAGCCAATCCTTTTATACTGTAGGGATTCCAAATATGATTTTCCATACAAAGTTGGGAGCCAGTAAATTTTGTGAGGGATGAAAATTTTACTTGTGCATAAGAATTTGTGGGAAAATTTTTTTTTTGTTTATAGTGGCAGGTGTTAAATTTTACTTATACGTGTCTTGAATATTTGTTTATGACTTTTTTTTGCTTGTGCGTATTCATATTGATGATTTACAAGTTGTTGGTGTGAAATTTCTTCGTGGACGTCTCCGTCTTGAAGATTTTAAAAATTTTGTTAGGAATGATAATTTTACTTGTGCGTTTTCGTATTAAAGATAAAACTGATTGTGAAATAATTATTTTTAGTTTTTTCAGTTATTGTGTGTGTGTTTAGAATAGTTAATGACTTTGTTGCATAGGTTTCCTAGTGACTTTTTGCTTTGAATGACTCGGTAGGTTTGTGGGATAGTGAGCTGGTCTATTAGTATAAGGGTTGAATATTTGATTATCACCAGAGACTCTGGTCTGTTTCACTACAACGGACTAAGGATCTAAGCAACTATTGATCGGTTGTGTGTGTGTGTATGATTGATAACGATTATTCATGTGAAAAGTAGGATTCCATCCACTTGTTTTTTGTATCAACAGCAACCAGCTGCACATTAACTATGCTTACATAATTAATCAGTTAGATATGTATAAATACTCAGAATTATATTACAAAAAGTAGAAAGTAACTTCTTGGTTAATATTTGTCCTTATCGTACTCTACTCCTCCTTATTTATAACAACAACAACAACAACAACAACAACAACAACAACTTAGAATATACATGAATAGAGCTGACGCAGCTGTAACAAGTCTTACAAACAGAAAACAAATCCAAAAAAACAAAATGTTTGGTTTTCTGAAATTCTTTAATTTTACTTAAATAAACCCCGCCCCTTATTTATAAATTTGTTAACTAATGAAATATGACGGGACTGTACCTAAAATATGATTAATTGTGAAATTCAAACTGTTGATTGAACATGCTTAAGCATGTTTATAATTATTTAATATCACAAATACATTAATAAGACTAACCTAGCAATATCAAAACCAAACATGATTGAACATGTTTAAAAGAAAAATTTTTATCTATAATAATAAAGAGATATAAATACCGCATACATTTTATTTAAACAATTAGTATATTGCAATATTTCATAAAGTTAAAATACTATTTTTTAATAATTGTGTTTAATATTTTAATATATTAAAATTTTTAAATTAAAATTAAAATGGTTAAAGAATTAAAATCCGAATGTAGTAATAAAGATTCTCATCATCATTTAAAACAATCTCCATTCACACCACGCTATAGCATGAACGATGATCTTCATAGAGAAGATGAACGTTTAAAAACTTTTATATGTTGGCCATTAAAATGGTTAGATAAAAGGGAATTAGCAATGACTGGTTTGTTTTATAGCGGAGATTACGATAAAACAAAATGTTATTTTTGCGAAGTTGAAATTTGGAATTGGGGGCCTACTGATCAACCTTTAACAGAACATTTGCGTTGGTCACCAAATTGTGCTTTACTGAGAAGACGTTGTACCAATAATGTACCTATTAATTCGAATGTATTAGATCAAATACTACCACCACCCAGCTATGATACCTGTGGTCTAAGAGGTGTAGAAGGGGAAATACGAGACGATCATTTCTATAACATTCCAGAATATAATTATATAGAAGGGAACAACGATGATATCTATAGATGTAAAAATATAACATATTATGGAGATCAAGTTATTGAAATCCCAATTTCATTTGTTGAATGCTCAAAAACGAAATCACAAAACGCTGATTTTTTATCATCATCATCCATAAAAAATATAACAAAATACTTTTTTATTTATCATTTAATATTATTCATCTTATTTATAATTTTATTTGTATTAGAATATATTTTATTTGTTGAAATTAGTAAATAAAGAAAACAAAAGAAAAAATTTAAAATTTTTAATCTGAAAAGATCTATATATCTTTATCTCTTTCTTTCACATTATTATATAAAAATTAATTAAATATACTAAGATCGGTTTAGTTTAACTCATATAAATTCATAGAAATCGATTTAATGTTTTAGTTGAAGAAAAGAAACTAAAGTGAACAGTTATAGAAAAATGGACTCCTCTAAAAATTTAATAAATAAATTTAATTCTCTTGGATATAACAAATCCTTATTACATATTAAGGATCTTATAATGTCAGCTAAATATGTAATTATAAATGCAAGCAGAGTAACAACAAAATATGGTAACACAATTAAAATTGAGCTGGAGGATAATGTATTATTTTTACCATATCGCTATAATACGCTAAGTGACGAAGATGTTAAGAACTTATCTTCTGGAGCATATCTTATATCAAAGGAAGGAGAGAAAAACTTACGATTGAAAGCATTAGAAGAGGGTGACATCTTTATATCCAATTCTAGATACCCCATATACGCAAACTTTAACAATTATTAAATTTTATTTTAATGAAATTTAAATATGTATATCAATATTGTAATAATAATTAAGTTAAAGCTAAAAATAATTAAATAAAAAATATTGTTTTTCTTTTTATAATAATTTCAATTGTTTTATTTGTTAATTTCTTTTTCAGTTATTTTATACAAAAATTCAAGACATAAATGTCCACAATTAAATGAATCATAGTTTTGATGTTGATTATAGTTATATTTTATATTTCCTCCTAGGTAATCAACTAGCTCCACTGGTGGTTGTAAATTTCCAAAACTATCATAGTATTCTATTTGTTGATTATTTTTATAGTAAGCTACCCAATGTGTACCATTGCCGATTGTAGAATCCAAATTAATCACTCCACATTCAATATTTCTGGGATGTTTTGGTATTGAGTCTAGCATGAAAATTCCTCTAAAGTGTGGTATATTTTTTGAGAATTTTCGTATATCAATATCAGTCAATGGTCTTTTGGGTAGCTTTTTTAGAAGTTTTTTGCCTTTTCTTCATAAGTTAATCCATATCCTTTCTTATATGGTTTAAGATAAAGTCCTTTACCCATTGCTATGGCTTCCATATTCTTATTGTGTCTAGTCGCTTCATCAAGTTGAAGTTTAGCATTCTTTGCTGCATTAACTGCTTTTGCTATGTTAGCACCTCCACTAGATAGGGTTCCAATTACACCTAATGCAGTTAATATTGGTATTAATGGTAAAACACCTCCAATTTTTGGAACACGTATTATACGTGGTATTACAATTTCAGATTTTTTTCCCTTTAAGGATTTCTTAATGGTTTTGCGTGCAATCTTAATAGCACTATTAAGATCTGTTGGTTTTGCTTTTTTCAAAATTTTTGTTGTTGCTTTTATCGTTGAATTGAATAGTTGTCTTCCATTAACTTTTTTTGATTTTAATTGTCTATTATTATGGCTTTGCTTAGTCATACCCATACCGAATTTAGTTTTTGCTTTCATTGCGTTAGTAACCAAATATGCAAATGATTTTTCTGGAAGACTGATATTTTTTGAAAGTACTCGTTCCCAAGCTCTATTCTCAAGAATTTTATCAGCTTGATGTCTAATATTTAAATCTTTACTTTTTGAATAAGCAATATCGTGTTCTTTGCATGCAGCGTCTAATAGATTTATTCCTTTATCACCTCGTTCTAAACGTTTTTGTAATTTCGTTCCAGGACCACAATATTGATAACCAGGAAGATGTAATTCGAAAGGAATTGAGTTTATTAATTTATTAATTAAACCTCTTCCTCCTCTGACGGTTTTATTGCAATTAACCTTGTTTTTAAAACGTATTACCATTTTATATTATTTCATCCTATAAGAAAGCATAATATTTAATTATTTAAATCAGTTATAAAGATGCGTTTAATAAAACAACATAAAAATATTTTTGTTCGCAATACTGATTCTTCAACGAATATAAAATCAAAGATTAGACATAGTTCTATATTACCGAATTCAATTCGTGCGCTAATTGTAGGTCCTTCAAATTGTGGAAAGACTAACGTTATGATTAGCTTACTAGAAAGTTCTAATGGATTGAAATTTGAAAACATCTATTTATACTCAAAATCACTTTTCCAACCAAAGTATGAATATTTAAAAAAATTAATATCGCCAATTCAAGGAATGGGGTTTTATACGTTTTCAGATAATGATTCCGTAATACCTCCTGATGAAGCACAAAACAATTCAGTTATGATATTCGATGATGTTGCATGTGAAAAACAAAACAATATACGTGCATATTTTTGTATGGGTAGACATAAAAATATAGACTCATTCTACTTATGCCAAACATATACAAGAATTCCTAAACATTTAATAAGAGATAATGCTAATATGATTATTATGTTTAAGCAAGATGAAATGAATATGAAACATATTTATGCTGATCATGTCGGTAGCGATATGAGTTACGAAAAGTTTCGTGAAATTTGTAGAGAATGTTGGAAGGATAAATATGGATTTTTGGTTATAAGTAAAGATGATGATTTGAATAATGGAAGATATAGAAAGCAGTTTGATTATTTTATAACATTATAAATTCGAGAATATATTACATACCATTATTAGTATATCATCAACCTTTCAAGATATTACAACAACAACAACAACAAGAAAACGCCTTGTTACCCATCGAAAAAAAAATGAATGAAAAAGTTTTAAAAGAGCTAGTTAAAACAAGAAATGTCTTAAAGAAGAAATTTCGCAGTATAAAAATTGGTGAAGCTGATACTCGTGAACAACTTAAAGATACATTTAAACCCATAACAGAACCTTTGAAAAATTTTATTAATAATTCAAAAAATACCAGAGTAAATTTAAAAATTGAAAAGAATAAAATTAAAAATGAATCAAAACAACAACAACAACAACAAGAACAATTTAAACCAGATTCAAGTATTCCAATTATAAAACGAGAAAAAAATATATTATCTACTACTGCAAGTAACTCTGAAGATTATGATGATGATGATTTTTATTCTCAACCAGAAACAGAAAATCTAAATAGTAACATAAATTTTAATGATTTGTTATATCTAGAAAAAAGACATGAATTAGACACACTATATGGAATACATAAAGATTCAAACAATGAATGGAAATTTGGTGATAGTAACATTAAATTTAATGAAGATAAGATTCAAGTTGGAAATCAAATATGGGCACTCACTCCAGGTTTATTTTCATTAATGTTTCAAAAAATACCAAAAAACTATGATAAATCCGAGTTAGATATTTATAAAAAGATATTAATTAATACTAATGCCTATAAAAGGGGTTATGCCATAGATGGTAACATAAGGGGTACAAGAGCATATAAATACAGAAATATTATTAGAAAATTGATTAAACCTAAGAACTCATGTACCACAATACCGCAATCACCCACTTCATCTGATACATCAACAACAAAAGAAAATTATATGGGGAGTGGGTTAATGGATTACAATTCAAATAAACCAAACTATATATACTGGGATGATCCAAATGAGTTGATAGATCGACTTAGACTCCTGCTCGCATCACAAGCTGCAGGTCACAGCAATCATAATAACGAAATTGTGTCTATTATTGAAGAATTATACGAAGCTAACATTATTGAATAACTATTAAATTAACACAAAACAATGTCTATTGATAAATTTGGACATTACATTAACGATACAAGTGATATAATTTCTATGAAGAATGCACCTAAACTGTTTGGGTTCTTTATGGATAGAGATAACAACATTGACGTTCAAAACAAAAGAATCAAACATATGTCGAATGCTTTGGAAGAAAACGATGGTGTCAATAAAATGTTTTTACAATCTCAAATTGAAAAAACAGAGAAGGAGATAATGGATCAATTAAACAAGAATATTAATGAAGTTTATCAAATAATAGAGAAAATTAAAAAAGATTTTGAAAGAAGAATGAAGATCTTGAATCAGAAACTATATAACAGGCTTGATATTAAAAATAAAGAACAGGAGATTACTATATTCCCTTAAGTAAAGAAGGTAAACCAAATAATGCATTCAAGAAAAAGAGAATTAGTAAATGAACTTCATAAACCAGCTCGAAAAAATTTCATACGTCGAAGAGTTGTAATGAAAGGTATAGATGATCTCTGGCAAGCTGATTTAGTTGAAATGGGGAACTATTCTACATATAATAAAAAATATCGTTATTTATTAACTATCATTGATACTTTTTCAAAGTTTGCATGGGGTGTTGCACTTAAAACAAAAACAGCAACTGAAGTATTTCAAGCAATGGAAAGTATTTTAAAATTAGGTCGAGTTCCCAAAAACTTGCATACTGATGATGGTAAAGAATTTTTCAATAAAAAATTTAAAACCCTCATGGACAACCACAATATCAATCACTATTCAACATATAGTATAATGAAAGCCTCAATAATAGAACGATTTAATCGAACTCTAAAAGGAATGATGTGGAAAGAATTTAGTTTTAATGGATCATATTATTGGCTTGATATTTACAAAGATCTAATTAATAAATATAATAGAAAAGTTCATCGCACCATTAAAATGGCACCAATTAATGTAAATTCTAAAAACGAAATGAAGTTATTGAAAACAGTCTACAATCATCTAAAAATATATAAAAAATCTAAATTTAATGTTGGAGATTATGTACGCATAAGTAAATATAAACACATTTTTGAAAAAGGTTATACTCCCAATTGGACAACAGAAATTTTTAAAATTAAAACAGTAAAAGTTACCTTTCCCTCGACATACATATTGGAAGACTATCAAGGCAATCCAATTAAAGGTGGTTTCTATGATGATGAACTTACAAAAACTCGATTTCCTAATACATATCTTGTTGAAAAAATTCTTAAAACTAAAGGAGAAATGGTCTATGTAAAATGGTTAGGATTTTCTAATCAACATAATTCTTGGATTAATAGAAATGATATATTATAGTTTGTAAGAGTAGATATAATAATAAAATTAGTATGTAAGAGTTAATGTATTATTATGTAAGAAAAGAAAAAAAAATTATGTAAATAAATTGTTTTTAAATAAAGAATATTATGCTTTTTACTTTATTTATAATTCAACAGTCGAAATGTCAATAACTCTAACGTTAAGCTCTAACTCATCAGAGTTGACAGCTAACTATTTTCCTCCAATTGAGTTGAATGGAAAATATGAATGTGCACTTACAGATTTTCATTCATATAATAGTATTCCAAATATAGATGTATATAATAATATGTTTCATATTGGTGAACAAGTAATTCAAATTCCGGTTGGATCTTATGAATTGAAGGATATAGTTGATTATATTAAAGGACAATATCATCGATATAGTCCTCAAAATAAGCTTATCATTGAAGCTAATAATAATACAATGCAAGTTAGAATAAAAAACTCTAATGATCCAATATACTTTAATAAGGAAAATACTATTGGCAAGCTTTTGGGATTTAAAGAAAATATTCTATTACCTAATAAAGAATATTATTCAGATCTTCCAGTTAATATTTTTAAAGTTAATCTTTTACGTATTGAGAGTAATATAGCTGTCAACACATACATGAATAACTCCCAAGCACATACTTTGCATGAGTTTGCCATTAATGTCCCACCTGGCTATAAAATAGATGAGATTCCTAGGAATCTCATTTATTTACCAATCAACTGTCAAGAGATAAACACCCTTACTCTGCGAGTGGTTGATCAAGACGGTGATTTACTTAATTTTCGAGGAGAGGAAATTACAATTCGAATACATTTGAGACTAATAAAATAATGATAATTTACAATAAGAAAACATCTAAAAACCAATTATCACAGTCATCATCTTCTAACAAAATATTGAAAAATAAATTAAATTTAAAGAGTTCATTAAAATATATAAACTTAACAGAATCAAATAAAGAATTTCTTAAATCATTAAATTTAAAATTGAAGAAACCATGAGTTCAATAATAGATGTACTGGATAAACCTTTATCCGATGAAAATATAATTAAAAAGGATTACCATACGTATAGCCCATATTTACAATCTTATAATAATAACGATGAAATTCGTATTACAATACAAAATCAAGACTTGTATGTTTTACCGTCGGAAAGTTTTATATATGTAGAAGGATTTGTTAAAGATGAAAGCAATACAAAATTAGTATCTTCTGTAGCCAACTTTAAATTAAAAAATAATTTTGTAGCACATCTGTTTGATGAAATCCGTTACGAAGTAAATGGTGTTGAAATTGATCAAACGAGACATTTAGGAATATCAAGTACTATTAAAAATTTGGTTTCACTATCACCAATAGATAGTAATGGAATGCAAAATGCTGGATGGAATAAAATTGATGATATTGTTCTCGTAAATGGATATTTTAATTTTTATGTACCACTTAAATTGTTTTTGGGATTCGCTGAAGACTATAATAAAATTTTATTGAATGCAAAACATGAATTGATTCTATTACGTAATAAAAATGATGAGGGTCTTGTGTATTCAACTGTTTCCACCGAAAAGGCTAAATTAACAATTTCAAGTATATCGTGGAGAATTCCTCATGTACAACTATCTGATTTTAGTAAATTAAATACTATAAAAATAATAAACAGTGGTACTTCAATACCAATTACATTTAGAAGTTGGGATTGTCATATAAATCCACAACTAAATATGACAACTAATCATGTGTGGAATGTTAAGCTGGCGGCAAATAGAGAACGCCCTCGTTTTGTTTTGATTGCATTCCAACATGAAAAGAAATTTCTACACTGCGAATTGACTAATTTAAAAGTACATTTGAATTCAGAGTCTTATCCATATGACGATCTTAACATAAAGTTTAAGAATGAACGTTATGCAATTCTATATGATATGTATTTAAGATTTCAAGAAAGCTATTATATGCGAGACTCCCAACCTCTTCTCACATCTCAAGAGTTTAAAAATAATGCTCCAATTATAGTAGTAGATGTAAGCTATCAAAACGAATCTATAGTTAGTGGACCTATTGATATTAAAATCGAATTTGAAACAGCTACTAATGTTCCAGCAAACACATCAGCTTATTGTATTCTCATTCACGATCGAATCATTGAATATATACCATTAAAGGGACAAGTTCGGAAAATTGTATAAATCCTAAATCATAAATAAAAAGAAGAAGAAAAAAGATGTATTGCAAACACGTTTTCATTGATTTACAAGGTTTTAAACTAAAATCAAACAAATTTATCGTAAAAGAAGTCGCAATTGTTTTCAATTCAAAGGAATATATCAATTTCATTATAAAACCACCTTTTGATTTCAATTGTTTATCGCAAAAGGAGCAAAAAGAAGCATATTGGTTAATCAAATATTTTCATCATCTTAAGTGGAATATAGGAGTAATATCGTTTAAGAGTGTTTGTAATTTCTTAAAAGATAATTTAAAAAATTGCAAAATATATGTTAAAGGAACAGAAAAAAGCAAATGGTTGGAAAAAATGCTGCAGTTGAAAGTATTTAATATAGAGGATTTTGGATGTATAAATTTAAAGAAACTTAATGAAAAGTATCCAGAAAACCTGTATTGCAGTTATCACAACTATGGAGTTTGCGCCTTGAAAAATGCTATTTTACTTGAAAGAGAAAATCTAATTTAAATAAGAAAAACAATTTTATATTTTTATTTCTTTTATCTATATATACAATAAATAAAATCGATAAAAATAAAAAAAAAAATCTGGTTGTTTTTAATTTTTATATTATAAATATTTTATTTATTTATTATTTATTATCTTTTTTTTATTTTTTCATATAACAATCTTATATTCTAAATAACAATGATTGATCCTTATACACTATTTAATAAACATTTACATACTTACAATCTAAATAACAATGATTGATTCTTATAAAATATTTAATGTACATAAATTTACATATTTATAATCTAAATAACGTTAGTTGAGTTTTAAAAACTATTTGGATTTATATTAAATATTCATTTGACTCCTTAAAACTATTTATTCTATATTAACATTCATATAAACTATTTAATCTATATTTACATTTAATAAGATATCATCATCAACTTCCATCAATTCATTATAAATGTTTGATGGTGTTGATATTGATGGGGGATAATTAAAATCTACATTAAGTAGAATATCATCATCATCATCATCATTTTCCATATATTCTTTATATAAACTTATATTTGTTGATGGTTGTAATGATGATGGTGATGAAGGTTTATTTATTTTATAATGCCCCCATGCATACGTATCATCACCATCTTCTCTTATATAACGCTTATCATCTAAATAACTTAAAACTAACTTACTAATATGTTGTGTATAAATTTGATGGATCTTTGATTTAAATACATACATAGAATCATAATATAATTTCTTATCAACTAAACATTTCCTAAAATCACTTATATTTAACTTATTTGTTACTGAGTGTTTAACACCCTTAATTTTTTTAATTTCCCTATCCTCCCTATCTATTTTTATCGAATACATTTTCGCTCTTAAACCAATGAATTCCTTTATAACTTTGCCATTGCACTCATCCTTCATCATACCCAATACTTTTTTATTTAACAATGGTATGTTAAAAGCATTATCTTGCGGATATGCAGATGTATCGAAATGGGTGCTAATATCATTTCGAATGTCATCATACATGTCATTTGTTCTTACATCATATATAAAGGAATCGGTATCCATGTAGTTCAAACTAATATTATCAAGATATTTCGGTTTTATGTAATCATAATGGAAATTATACATTTTCCATTTTGACAACTCTAAAACTGAAAATCCTATGTAAATAGGTTTATTATATTCAGTCTTTACTCTTCCCAACTCAATAGCAACCATATCGTCATGAATTTTTAACGAACTATGGAAATTGGGTCTAGCTATAAGAGCTCTAGCACCTAATCTCTTACCCCTGCTTTCCCATTCACATACTATTTTAATGTCCTTACGTTTATCAACGTTTTCCATAGTTTTACCGTATACAGCGTTATTTAATAATTTAAAGAAATTTTGTTGGAAAGAGTTTTTTGCTAACGTCCTATGGTGATTGTTCAAGTCAATATATATCTTCAACCAATTGGATTGATTAAATTGAAGAATTCTATGAATTTTCTTTAAAATCAATCCATGTTGAAGACATTGTTGTAATGTTCTGTAATGTATAATATAGTTTGTTTTATCATTTAAGTCCGCAATTAATTTTACTTGTTTCATTATTTCTATTTTTTTATTTGCAACACAAAACGGTAAGTCATTATGATAGTCGTGTAACGCGGATGGATATTCTAAGTCTACTTCCAATATATACCCTAAATCAGAATTTTCTTCAATGTTTGCAATATTAAAATTTTCAACGTCTTCAACCCATTTAAAATTTTTATAGGGGAGATATTGTGACATTGCATGGCCATATAAATTATTCACATCTAAATACATTAGATAATTTGATTCCTTGGTGGAATCATAATCACTAATATATTTATTGTTAGCAATGGAATGACGTTTACTGCATTGTACAATACCTCCCCTAATACCCCGGAAAACAAAATTATACATGTTAATATCAGTTAATAATTCCAACTTAATTTTAGTTGTTTTTAACATTGCATCCCACGATAGACCTGGGATGGTATAATATTGCGAGGGGTCTAAATTATAAATGTTTTTACAGATTTTACGGAAATTTTCAAAAATATCACATAACAAGAGAACATCTACTTTTAAATATAAAAGTAGATAGTCCATTAAGGTTTTACATTGGAATGTAGACCATACCTTTTCGGCATGATTATAATCATCCTCACTACACGACTCATTAGTGAGTTTATTAAAAAATACTGAACGGGGTGGTAGTTGAGTCTCTTGGAGACGATTCACAGAATTCAAATAGTCATACGGAAAGACACCTTTACGTTTCATTAAACTAAATTCATTGTCATTTGTAAAATTAGATTTTATTATATTTAAGTCATCATCGGTTAAATAACTCGATAATTTGTCTAAACTAGATGGCATGAATCTTAATGAATCTAGAAAACGTAATTCAATTGTTTTCTTTTCATTTACCGATATCTTTTTTGATATTGAAATATATAATTCCTTGTTTAAAGGAATTATATTAATATCACCTTCAATTGATGACAGTTCTCTTACAAACAAATGACAATCATATGCCGAAAGATTATGAAAAAATATGGGAATGAAACTGGCGATTTGGTATTCTAAATTACATTTGTTGTGGGCCGGACCTCTATAATCACCAGTTAGATGACAATGGTCAGCTACTCTATCTTCAACAGATAAAAAGTTATTGCAAATATGACAATTTATGTCTTCATTTTGTCTTATCTGTTGAAGTAGTGTCAAGGAATTCATTGGCTTGACAACACTTAAATAATTGTTGTAAATTTCTACACTATCCTTAACTAAACTATTGAAAAAATGATTTGGTGCATTTACACCGCTATAAATTCTAAATATATCTAAACTTGAGTCAAATGAACACTTAATATAATAGCTGTACGCAAATGGAATGTGCTTTTGTGTTGATTTTACGTTCGTAGAATTTTGAATGTTTACTGTTTCCAGAATACATTCAAAATCAGCGTATACAACAAAAGGCACATCCATTTGCTTTTTGAAATTTTTATAGCTCACTAAACTTTTTTCCGCAGTAGGCATCCTTGTCACAATTTTGTTGCATTCATCTTGGTGCTTTTTTAACGATGACTCAGTATGAAAATGAATTAAACAAGTGTTGCAGATATATACTTGATGTTGTTTTTTTGTTAATTGACTACGTATTAATCTGTAATTAAATGAAAAAAAAGAAAATAATTTAAATAAATATAAATTTTTAAATATATACATATTAATACTATTTAAATATTATTAACCTACCTTGAAATATTTTTGATCCATACATAATGGAATCTTTCACCGTCCTCTAGCAGTAATAAGTTGAAGTGTTTGGATTTCTCTTCTTTTGTGAAGTAGTATGGCCCTACGATTACATCACCTTCTAATCCAAACACATTCACACTGATTTGAGGATTATTTACCTCGAAATCTCTAATTTGGCTTACCGCTAGAGGAAAATTCAAATTTTTGAAATTTAGGGTGATTCCATTATCCAGTAAAATGATGTCATCTTCAATATTATTAATTTTATATGATGAACATCTCTTTGTATAATCAGGAGCGACTGGGTATAGTGCTGATATTATTGCCCACTTGAAGCAGTACTCGTCTTTATTTTGAACGTTTATACAGGCTTTCTTTCTCATTATTGTTGCTGGTAAAGGAAGGTATTGCGATCCTTTGATAGAGCTATATTTATTGATATTTATTTCAAGATGGGAGATCTCTATTAAGGCCCATCCACTATCTCGCTCCTGAAACTCGCTCATCTTTCTCATAACAATATTGCAATGATCATCATAAAGCTTAAGAATATCATCCGTTGTTGTTGCAGCATTTAAGATAACCATTTTTGTTTGATGAGATTTCATGTCGATAGTGCATGCGTCTTCTTCTTCCTTTACCAGCACATACTCGCAAAATAATTCAATGTTGAATTTTATTGCAGAATACTTCTGAATAATATTCTTCAACAATTGAATAATTTTCGGTTTTATTTCTCCTAGAAACTTTTCGGGCAATAAATTTTCGGTATGTTCGTTCTCTAGTAGATATGTGGCGATTCGGTTTTTAAAAGTGGTCTTAATACAGCTAATATTATTATTGTCTTTAGATTTTTCACAATTCATTTTGTGGTCATTTGTCCTTAAATGATGATTAAATTTTGATTTTGGTATATGTGTATTACATACATCGCAATAAACATTCTCAAGTTCACTCATTTCTTTCAAGTGTTCAGTCAAATGATTATGCTTATGAAATTCATCGTGGTTTGCGAATTTCAAGTTGCATGTAATACACTTCCATGATGTGGACGGACCATCATGAAATAATCTTATATGACGCGTTAAGTTTTTGTTTTGTGTAAACACTTTTTTACAATAATCGCACACAAAAGAAGGCATTTTTATTTTAGGATAATATTTTTTTTTTTTTTATTTAAGTAATTAAAAATTTAAATTTCACTTTATGATTTGTCAAACAAGACTGATTTCGATTGAGAAATAACAGCGGTATTTATACAAAAATTTTTTCATAATTAATCATATTTTAGGTACAGTCCCGTCATATTTCATTAGTTAACAAATTTATAAATAAGGGGCGGGGTTTATTTAAGTAAAATTAAAGAATTTCAGAAAACCAAACATTTTGTTTTTTTGGATTTGTTTTCTGTTTGTAAGACTTGTTACAGCTGCGTCAGCTCTATTCATGTATATTCTAAGTTGTTGTTGTTGTTGTTGTTGTTGTTGTTGTTATAAATAAGGAGGAGTAGAGTACGATAAGGACAAATATTAACCAAGAAGTTACTTTCTACTTTTTGTAATATAATTCTGAGTATTTATACATATCTAACTGATTAATTATGTAAGCATAGTTAATGTGCAGCTGGTTGCTGTTGATACAAAAAACAAGTGGATGGAATCCTACTTTTCACATGAATAATCGTTATCAATCATACACACACACACAACCGATCAATAGTTGCTTAGATCCTTAGTCCGTTGTAGTGAAACAGACCAGAGTCTCTGGTGATAATCAAATATTCAACCCTTATACTAATAGACCAGCTCACTATCCCACAAACCTACCGAGTCATTCAAAGCAAAAAGTCACTAGGAAACCTATGCAACAAAGTCATTAACTATTCTAAACACACACACAATAACTGAAAAAACTAAAAATAATTATTTCACAATCAGTTTTATCTTTAATACGAAAACGCACAAGTAAAATTATCATTCCTAACAAAATTTTTAAAATCTTCAAGACGGAGACGTCCACGAAGAAATTTCACACCAACAACTTGTAAATCATCAATATGAATACGCACAAGCAAAAAAAAGTCATAAACAAATATTCAAGACACGTATAAGTAAAATTTAACACCTGCCACTATAAACAAAAAAAAAATTTTCCCACAAATTCTTATGCACAAGTAAAATTTTCATCCCTCACAAAATTTACTGGCTCCCAACTTTGTATGGAAAATCATATTTGGAATCCCTACAGTATAAAAGGATTGGCTCCCAACTTTGTATGGAAAATCATATTTAGAACCCCTCTAGTATAAAAGGATTGGCTCCCAACTTTGTATGGAAAATCATATTTAGAACCCCTCTAGTATAAAAGGACTGGCTCCCAACTTTGTATGGAAAATCATATTTAGAACCCCTACAGTATAAAAGGACTGGCTCCCAACTTTGTATGAAAAAAGTGCCGTAGGAGCGGCATAGGATTGGCTCCCAACTTTGTATGAAAAAAGTGCCGTAGGAGCGGCATAGGATTGGCTCCCAACTTTGTATGAAAAAAGTGCCGTAGGAGCGGCATAGGATTGGCTCCCAACTTTGTATGAAAAAAGTGCCGTAGAAGCGGCATAAACACACTACTTTTCTCTTCTCGATGTCGATATTTCTTCTTTGGATGGTAATTTCATTGTTCATTCTGAAGTTGTTTTCTCCAAAAATACTTAATCGTCTTTATTTCTCATCATCGTCAATGCATCGGCAGCCGCAATATAAAAAAGTTCACCGAAAGGTCCCATGAAAACATAATCTTTTTGTTTAATTCCGACTTTCATTTTCACGACTTCCTTATATTCCTTTATTTTTTTAATCTTTGTAAGTTTTTAGTAACTTTCCAACACATTTATCAATATTGCGAGTTGGTATACAAGCTTATTGCCAAAATATATGAGCAGTGTCCATCGCTTGCCGTGCACTCTTTTTTAATGTTAGTTTTACATATTGTTAAAAATACTACCCAGTAAAAACTTTGCTTACTTTTTCAAAATGAATCGCTTCTTTAACCCATTATTTAGTAGCTTTTCTATAACCACATCTAAAACAACTTCTATTACTATTTTTTTCTGGATGTATGCAGGTAAAAATAATAATGACTTACTTTTGAATACGTTTATTTTGGGACATCCCTTGTAAAATTCCTTGGTTCTTTCAGTAGAATTGTAAGTAGTGCTCTTATGTTTTTCTGATTACTCAACACTTTATTTTGTTGTAGGCGAACTTTTTACTGGGTACAAGAACTTGTGCATTTGACGGCAATTTCGCTCTCAAAATTTTATGTGTTCCAAACCAATGAATGAAATGTTTCGTTTTTTTTATAAGTTTAACGTGTTTTTACTGATAAAAGAGATGAATCTAGTGCTCTTGCCTTAAAAATAAAATTTTACAAATTTTGCCAAATTCGATGCTTCATAATCTTAAAAAAAAAGTATAAAAAATTTGTATTTTTAAGCAAAAATTCGTTTCTTTACCACTATTTTCTTGAACCTCCGAAAATGTTGCCTTTTTTGAGAAATAGTAGAAAAATAGATTTAAGGTATTGTAATAAATAATTTTTCGAAATTTAATTGGGAAAAAAATTCATTCTCTAGTAATAATAACATATACAAAAACTTTTTGACTTATCAAACTAACGGTTCATTTCGCATAGTTCAGTTATAATTAACTATCACTTATAACTGCCAAAAACAAATTGTTAACTGGAGGTTTTAACTGAACTTGTTGGAATTGGCTGTAAATCGAATTTGTGGTTCATTAATTACACTGTGGTAGTTGCAAAATTAGACAAGCCGTGCACATGAGGTTTTAGCATAATTCGGGTACGCTGAATCCAATGGCGCCCACCTTTTTCAAGTTAGCTCTTGTTTTCGAGATATACCGTTATTTCGAAAATGGAGGAGGTTGCACAACATATATTCGCGTAACTCAAAAACAGTTCAGTTTATAGATAACTAAAAAAACCAAAATTCCGCAATAAAATTTAAACTAAAAAAAAAATCGCACTGTACCGGCTAAATTTAAGAATTTCAAACATACACGTATGGCGATTTTATAAAATTCTTAAATTTGGCCCCTGCCGCACTATGCTTCGTTCCCATATAACGAAGGGACAAAAATAGAAGGAGTTGTCAGATATTTTTGAAACTTGGTACACTAGCATAAAAAAGCTTAGTTAAGAAAAATTAGAATTTTTGGAAAAATCGGCCCAAGGACATGCCTACCTCCGATGTGTCCTGAAATTGAAAAATGTAATTTTAGCTTCAATAATACCCACAAAATTACAAAAAGTGGTCATGCTGATACAAATGCAACTTGCAACGTGTGTGTAAATTTTTATTTAAATCGGGCTAAGGACTCAAGGTCCTGCTAAATATCCTCTTTCTTAAAAGCGCTATCACTCCTACTATCACTTGTCCGATCGTAATAAATTTTGATATGTAAGTTGATATTTGCAAGATATATATTTATGCCCAATTTGGGTAGAATCGGATTATCAATGTGGAAAATACAAAAACACAGAGTTCAGAGAAATTCAAATGTGAACGCTCATATTCAACGATTCTTGAATCTTTTCATAAATGAAAAATGTAAAATATGTAACTTTTTTTCACAGTCATGAATGAATTGTTAATATTTCGCCAAATTCATTCATGTTTTTGAGGAAAAATCCAATTTTGCCTTTCTTCAGTCATGAAAAATGAGGAAAAAAAAAGTTTTAGAAACGATCCTCACTAGTAATGTTGTTGTTGCTTGACAGTTTGCATGACCACAGCTCGAAATGACTGTGTGTATTTGTTTGTGTAAAATATTTTTGGTATAGGCAACCAGCCGAAGTGTCTGTTGGATTTTTTGTAAGAAAACATTATTGAAAAAAAATTAAAAGAACTGCACATATCGTCCGTCATCTTGAATGCAGAATAATGTAACATCACATTTCATAATTTTACATGCAAAGCAGACAACATTGTAAAATGTTTATGAGATTTATAAGCAATTTTAAATATTTCAGCTAAAAATGCGATTATTATTATTTTTTAAGTTGTGTATGTTGCGTTATATAAATTTGTAATTTTCAGAAACAAAAAGACGTATCATCAACGAAAGAATACATATTAGTATTAAGTAAAACAAACATTTAAAATATTAAATAATTAAATATTTGTGTTAAATTACCGGAAAAATAGGATATACCTATACATACCTATGATAATTTTTTTATTGATTTTTTACTAATAAGTAGTGGTTTAAATTAGAAAATGTATCTTAATTTAATTTAGCTATGATTTGATTTTAAAAAACCATATTTTTCATTCTAATTAAAAAGTAAAATTATTTTTTTTACAATGAACAAATTTAGCAAATAAAAATTTGACTCATATAACATAACATGTATATATCGAATTATTTCAAAAGAACTCCGTATCGCATTCTAACAACGCTATGTACGTTGCAAAAAGTAAATTTTAATTAGGTGATTTCTGAAAAATAATAAGAAGAAGGAAAGCATAGTGTTGATAGCATATTAAATATTGGACAAAGTAGTACTTCTCCAAAGAAAGATATGATTACAATTTAATAATTCTAAAGGATTAACACAAAATAAAGCTAAACAGTCTATATTCCACTACTTTATAAAAAAATAAAAAAGGCAATTATTCCAAAAATTAAGAATAACTGTCTTTTTCAGGATATTGATGAAGGGCCACTTGGAAGAATGCAATCCTAATAAAAAACAGATTATTTTAAATAAACTAATAAAAATATTTCTTTTGAATAATTAGTATTGTGGTTTTTTTTTGTCGAACTATTTTTGGGTTTTTAATCTAAATTTTAATATTTGTAATCAGGCTTAAGTTCATCAAATTTAATTTTTCATTAAATTATTATTATAAAGAAAGGAATTTTACAACATGAAAATTATCAATAACAATTTTAACTCATAAGGATACTATCATAATAATGATGACAGTCTGATGGAAACAAAAATCTGAGGACCTGCAGATGCTGCCATTTATTCTTAGAAATTTTAAGCGTTTGGAAGTGCAATGGGGTAGGCTGCAAAATTTCAAAATTTCTGACAGTCCTATATGGAGACGGCTTTTATCATTTTACGGCACTTTTATTACTTTTTCTTCTGCAATAATGTTTAGTCTGATCACTAATTCCACTAACACCCTGGTAACAGTTATAAAACAAATTACCCAGTTTTGACTTTTAAAGATATTAATGTGTTCTTATAAAAAGAATTAAAAACTTTGCTAATTTTTTTCTTGAGTGTGATTATACATTATGTTGTTAAAAAAAATGAAACCTAATTTTTAATTTTGTAATTAACTTGGATATTTTTTTTGGTAGCAGTTTAAAATTTTATAAAAATATTTGATGTGAATCGTAATCAACAAAAAAATTCAATTTAAAATTTTCTAATAATTTTTAACCTAACGATATGTTTTCTGTTTGTGTAAACAATTCTTTGGTGCCTTTAAAAAGGGTCACTTTTTCTTTCGTTAAAAAGACGTACCTTTATGCAGAAATTATTGTGAAAAAAATAGACACAAGAAGTTGTTGGTATTTTGTGTTTGTAAAAATATTTTGGTTTCTGTTCCAATCGCGACGATGGGTTTTTATTGCTGAAAACAGTTTTCTTACCTAGGTAAAGTTATAAGGAAAACACTAACAAAGTCTTGTTTCGCCACAAGCAAAGCGACAGTAAGTATGGTTGATTAGTAAGAAAATTTGTTTTATTGTTGCATTAATGCAATTTTATTGTTTCGCGCCAAATTATGCCAGTTATTGTAAATTCAATGTAGTGTTTTCAATACCGTTGCGCTTGGACCACAAACAAAATTTTTTTCACGAGACCAAATACATGTCTTCAGTTCTTGCAGGTAGTAATTTTTTTTTCAATATTTTTTTGCCTTTATGTCTTTTAAACGAAAAAAAACAGACCCTTTTAGAGGCATCACAAAATAAAAAAAAACACATTTTAGTTTACCAGCCAACAAATAATTTTACAAGACACAAACAGGCTATCGTGCTGCCTAGCGGGAAAAATTGCGACGGCTTTGACTTTTCAGGCCTTAAAGAAGGTTTACAACTAGATTTTCAATAAACTTTTACTTATTCCGCTCTGCCTTCTTCGAAAAGGGGTTTTAGAATGGGTTTTATGAAATATTTTACAAATTCAAATTAACTTTTCTGAGATAAGGCTTGTCGAAATAGTTTTATTAGCAGTAATGTTGGAATGTGTAGCAAGTTTAGTTATTAATTTACTAACTTCGCGTTATTAGCAACAACAATTTGCGACCTTAGGACAACAAGGATCTATATGCACCTAAACAACGTGTAAGATAGAACCTTGTTGTTCTAATACAGTTGGAATGCGACTGGAAAACTTAATATTGGTAAAAAGGCCTTCTTTAAGGCCTCTTTACAACTTCATTTTCCCGCTGTTAATGGTCAGGCAAATCGCGTTTTTTTCATTATGAGGAATTTGAATGTGAATTTTTTAAAATTTTTCATATCTGACAAATTCATATATGAATTTTTTTGTTTGCTCATTTTTCATGAGTGAGGAAATTATGATTATGATGACTGAAAAATGAGCGAGCGTTTCGGTACTCTGCAAAAACATCAGTAATTGAAAAAAAGGCTAAAACGGTTAAAATGCTCTTGCAAAAACAAAACTATAAGGATATTTGAAAGATAACATAAATGAAAAAATTAAAGAGGAAAACTGGCAATGTTAACGTCATTAAAAAATGGTAAAAAAATCATATTGCACTTGATCCATCAACATTTTTATTTTGCCAATTTTCGCAAAAAATCGACGCGTAGTATATCCGCTGTAAAAATATCGTGCTATTTTGCCTACTTTTTGGTAATGAAATGGTTGGTTTAAAAATTCTTTTTCATATACCTTTAATATTAAATTTAAAATTGTTTTGCTTCTACTGAACATTTTGAGTTAATACCCTCCTGTTGAAAGTGCGATATATTTCCATAAACAAATCAAAATTTTGGATTTTGAAACACTGCCACTGCCACTGGAGCATAGGGCGCCAAAATTTCATCATTTCTTAAAAATTATAATTGGTTAAATTAATAATTATTTTCATCTCTCCTAAAATAAAAAACTTTAAAAAAAATATAATATAAAGACAAACTTATAACAAAGCATTATCGCTACTTGATTCTTCCCAAAATCAATTTTCGCTTAACGAAGAACTCATCTCGTCTTCTATTATCTCATCTTCGATTTCAAAATTTTCTCCAATAATATATTTCCCAATTTCAGCATCTATTATTTAATTTTTTATCTTAATGTTTCTCTTTGATGATAATACGGGATCGGAATACAACAACAAATATGTCATTAAATTAAAAACACCGAAGGTTTTTAAAAACTTAGCTCGAGTTATTTTTTTATGGCCCACTGAACTTTTTAATTTTTTTAAAGGTGTTTGGAATGTGTAAAAAAAACTATTTAACGTTTGTAGAACATTTTAATCCTTTAAACACACGTTTTAAAGGTTTTCAATAAGAATATTGAAAAAAAAAACTTAAATGACTCCTAAAAATAGGAGATAGAGGGTTAGATAATATGTTAAGCTCAAAAGTAGATTTATTTCATTTTTTCGAATTATTTCATACGACTTTGCTGAAACACAATTTGATAATAATATATGATAATTTACAACTTTACTGTTTTAAGCATTATGCTTATATCACACGAACTTACAACCCCTAGTGAAATTCGATGCAGAAAATTGTTGTAGAATATTTTAAGCCTTTAAACGTACGTGTTAGTGGTGTTCTATGAGGAGGAGCTGCCCTAAAAATGGAAGATAGAGGGTTAATTAGTTCTATGAAAAGAACCGTCATCAAATTTTATTAAAATCATCTATTAACCTTATTTAGCTCAGAATTAGATTTAATACATTTTTTTTGACTTACTCAAAACGCCTTAAATAAAAATTAAAAACTTCAGTGGGCCATAAAAAAAGAACTCGAGCTAAATTTTGAAAATACTTCAGTGGTTTTGGTCAACTAATGATATAATTAATTTTTTTTATTTTTTAACATTCAAAATATAAAATCGTGTTACGCAATGATATTAAACACTCTTAAATGCCTGATATTTGAGTAAAAATCATAAAATTAGGCATTTCAAAAAACGCATTTTTTTTTTAAGTTGTGGTAAAAAATATGCACTAATTTTTTAATAACCTGTTAGCTAAGAGTATAAACTTACAAAAACAGAAGAAAAAAAATATCTAATTTTTTATGTTTTTTTTTATAATCCATCAAACTTAAGTAATTTTTGGATTTTCAGCAAAAAAAATGTGTTTTTCAGAGCAATAAAAAAGTTATTTTGTAAATAAATACTAAGTTATAAATTTTAATTTAACTGCAAATATATCAAAGTACTTGAAAACCAAATTTCGAGCGACTTTATAAAAAAATGAATTTTTCAGAATTATTTTTTTGAAACAACTAAAACTCATTTTTCTGTTAAGTAATTTTTGCAAGAAATTATCTGCTTTTAACGCCCTCTCGTGGTAGCAAAAGCAATCAGAAAAATTTTTTTGTTAACATTTATTTGAGATACCTAATTATCTTTCAAAAAATCTGTATTTAAAAACAATTTGAGACAAAAATTTTTTTTTGATTTTTGTCTATGGGTCGAAGCATAGTGTGCCGCGCGTAGGATGCCCGTAGATGGGACCAACCCCACTTTATTTTTCATCCCATACAAAATGTTCAATGCAGACTAGAAATTTATTGAAGAAAAAGTTCCATTAATGCCCAAGAGTCGCCCCTAGGGAAATAAAATGTATGACCGACCGCAATTAGTTTTTTCCCTGACATTTTCTCAAAACATACTTGCCCTTTATCACCACTCCTTAAGTGGGCTCCCATAGAAATGTTTTTGTCGACTTTTGTGAATAAAATCAAAAGTTGAAAACAGATTCAATTTTATATGTTTACAAAATTGTTAATTAAAAAAAAAAAACAGGCAAACAAATTATTTATAATAAAATTACTATTATTCCATAGCGGAGTAAAGTATTGGGCTTGCAAAAGTGCATATGCAAAATATCGTAGCTCTATTGTTAAATCTAACAAAAAAAATCCACAGAGTTTCCGTTATATTTTATTAAATTTCAACGATATTTTGCTCTTTTGCATTTGCTATTTTGCAAGATTAATACTGAACACCGCTAATGAGTAATTTTTATACCCTCCACCAAAGTTAGTTGTGAAGAGGGTATACCAAGTTTGTCATTCCGTGTGGAACTTGTTTATTATTCATCTCAGACCCCATAAAGTATATATATTCTGGGTTCTTGAGTAATTCTAAGTCGATTTAGCCATGTCCGTCCGTCTGTTAAAAACACGCTCACTTTCGAAAAACTCAAAAGAAATAAACAAACTTGGTGTAAAATTGCTTGTAGTTATCCTAAGCAGGTTGGGATTGAAATCCAGCAAAATCGGTTCAGTAGGATAAGAGCTACGAATCAAAATGTGCAACCACCACCAAAAAAAAATTTATAATTTTTTTACAAAAACTAACATAAATGGTGGAGTAATGCACAGAAAAAATGTTATGCAATTAAGTGATAGACGATCCATTATTTACCTTATGGTGTTTTCTTTTCTAAAAAATAATGATGCATTATAGTTGTGTAATATATTTATTAGGTTACACGAACCCTTACAAAGTGGTACATTTTTCTAAATTACAATGGAACAAAATAATAGCTACGTTTTACACTCAACACTAATGTGTATTCAGCGTGTTAAATATTGAATGCAAAGTTTGTACTAAAAGCGATATTCACCACGCTTGTAGCAATTTTCAACATTAAATTTTCTTACAATTCCAATAAGCGTTAACAGCACTGATTTTCAATAATTAATGTCAGCTGTTGTTAAAAATTTTGCGACAAAAAACATATAAACAAAGTAAAACAAACGAAAAACAAAAAGTTTTTATATCCATCACAATATAACTAAAAATCACAATATAACGCAAATTGTCCGCAAACACAAGTAAAAAATACTTGCTTGCATAAAAAAGTACTTTACGCAGATGCAAAAAAGGGTATTATCTCACACTCAGTTATAACTGCGGGTAAGAAATGGAACAAATTTGCCATTTATTGTTGCAACATATTTAGAAAGCAAAAAGACAACTTCTCACATTTTTGCATATATTTTTAGAATGGAACAAAAACCCGCACGAATGGTAGCATATATGGAACATTATTGTCAGAAAAGAAAACACCATTAGATTCCATTTTAGCAGCCTTCTGAAATTCACTGCAAACGCTAAAACTAATCGCACCGCTGTATTGAAATTTATGTTTTTTAATACCAGAAATCACTCTGCAGAATTTTGGGATGATTGGTTTAAAGCTTCATAGCTCCAATATAAATTGCCCTGCTGAAAATCATTTAAGTTCGGCTTAAACTGTCACGAATCATGATATTTTAATCAAGCTATTTAAAATTGCTTAAAAAAAAGCATTAAATTTTCTGATTGTCGTTTGATAATTTAATATATGTATGCCTAAGCCGCAACCAATTTTAATGCTGATGTCTGTTTTTATAAAGGTAATAATAACACATACACACAGAAAACAAATTGGTTGGGAAACGGTTGCAGTAATAAAATATTGATAAAGTAACATGATTTATTATTGCAACTATTAAAAATGTATAGATCTAACTGATTTTTAATTCTCTTGATTATAAAAATGATGTTCCAACTGAAATATGATTCCAGCAATTCTTTTATTATTTATGATAACTAATTTCATTAAGTTCTAAAAATTAGTACAAATGGTTAGAATCACAACCGAATTAAATATCGGACTATCGGTAGAGGGTATTAAAGATTCAGCACAGCCGTATATAGCACTCTAACTTGTTTTTTCATATTTTGCACTTATCAGTGTTACCATAACATTTGCAGAAACATATCATCTTTAATTTTTTGGTATAACATTTATCTATTTCTAAACTTGACGTATCCAAATTTTATTTAACTACCGTATTTTAAATGAAATTTCCGTGCTACCTTTTGTGACCCAAAATTTCCAATTTAAGGCATCGGTAAGCAACATACAGAATGCTGTAGGCCGGAATCGATTTTAATGAAAAATTTACATCTGCCAAAATAATTTTACGAATGATATATATTTTTTGCTCAAATCCGATGTAAAGGGATCTCGTCTATTAATATATGATGATGATGGAGATATGTATTTAATATTGAAAATAATTAAAAAGGTCATAATAAAGAACAAAATTTGTTTTAAAAAAGCCATTATTCCTAATACGTATTTTTTACGAAATAAAAGAAAAACAACAACAATTCCAAAAGGAAGACAAATGGACGAAGAAACAGGAAGTGTTGCAGTTTCGCTCTAATGGCGGATTTTTTCTATTTACTGCTCAGTAGAGAATATGGGTGGGTGTTTGCTACTTTGGCCATTTAAAAGTATTAAACTGATGTTTAAATTTATTTTCAATACATCTTAAAACAAAGTAAAAAAAACAAGGCACCAGTGAACACCGTATGTTAAATCTACATGAAAAGAGTAGAGGAATTGTGGTTGAGTAAACCTGAACGTATTAGTAAAGAAAGGACTTTAAAATATATATATAAACTTACCAACGCACACTGGTTTATATTTTGAAAAGGCGGCTAAAATTATTTATTTTTTATGTTCTCCAATTTTAAAATTCTTTAATTCATATCGCTCCTTTATTGCAACATAGTCATATCTCAAAAAAATCAAACTTGGCAAAATGCGATTAAAGATTTCAAAATGAACCTTAATATACAGGTTTAATGAGATATATTTTGCAATAACTTCGGCTCAGTTTGAGATCTAATACTGATATAAAACAAATAAAATATTCGAGCTTAAGGTCTTATTGTTTTATATAAAAAACTTTTTTTATAAATTTATTTTCACCAATATTTCGACACTTCCTTTGAGTGCCTTCTTCAGGGTTTTTTTTCTTTATAACATTGTTATCTTAAATGCTGATAAAGGAAATACAACGGTGGCGATGAATAAAGTTGATTATGATTTAAGAATTAATGATATTGTTAAGGATAATTCGACTTATAAGAGATTAGATAAGGACCCTACTAATAAACTTGAAAGGACAAATAATAATTTAGTTCAGGAACTTTTTAATAGTGGTATAATTACAATTATGGAGAAGAATAAACTTAAAACTAACACAGCAATAGCACCTAGGTTATACGGTGTTCCAAAGATTCATAAAATAGATTTTCCATTGAGACCCATATGTTCAATGATAAATTCTCCGTCATATGAACTATGCAAATATATAACAAGAATTCTTAAGAAAATTACAGAAAATTCAAAATACAATATTAAGGATTCTCTTCAATTTAAGGATAGAATTAGAAATATTACATTGACTAATAATGAAAAGTTAATTTCTCTTGATGTAGTTTCATTATTTCCAAGCATACCAATAGATTTAGCTATAAATATAATAGAAGAAAAATGGAATACAATAAGGGAACATACGAATATAGGAAAAGATTTATTCTTACGTATTCTAAGATTTTGTATAATAGATAATAGATATTTTCAATTAGATAATCACGTATATATTCAAATGAAAGGACTTCCTTTGGGGTCGCCAGCTTCTCCAATTGTAGCAGATATAGTTATGGAAAAATTATAAGATGTATGTGTAGGAAAGTTAGGTATAAAACCGAAAATCTTGACAAAATATGTTGACGATTTATTTTGTATAATTCCGGAATCGGGAATGGAACAAATGTTGGATGTTTTTAACTCATTTCATTCGGATATTAAATTTACAATTGAAAGGGAAGTTAATTCAAGACTATCATATTTAGACACCTTGATAATTAGAAATGGAAATGGAGTATCAATAGATTGGTATCAGAAACCAACATCTTCTGGTAGAATTATCAATTATTTTTCAAAACATCCAAGGAGAATAATAATTAATACTGCTAAAAATTTTATAAAAAGAGTTCTTAAAATAAGTGATTCAGAGTTTCATAGGGATAATAAAAGGAAGATTTCAAACCTTCTAACAGAGAATAGTTTTCCTAAGCAATTAATAACAGATTTATTAACACAACATAATAATTACAGATTAAACAACCAGCACAGTATTACGGAACCAAAAATTTATAAATCAGTAACATATAGATGGAGAAGGCGCAGAACGGAACAAGGAGCTCTCTTGCATATCTGGATAAGATGGCGAAGAGGGATCCTTCAACGTTCTCCGCGAGGGATAGGCACCTTCTGAGAAGGCACCAACAAAGCATCGCTAAATTCGAAAGAATTTACGGCCCTGTCAGTACCGTGCTCGGTTGGCCCTATCCTTGGAGAAAGCAGGTGGATGAGGTCGTCGGCCCGGAAACTACTCAAAAGAGTACAGGGCCGGTGGCGCCGTCAACCTGCCGTGGAGAGATAGAGGAAGGAGGGGTTGCCCCGGTGACCAAAGCGCTCATGTCTTCGGAACGAGCTGCGGAGGATAGGGGGGCGATACCCAAGAAAGGAGGCAAAGTGGCTAAGGCAGCGAACACGGGAAAGAAGGCTGGTAATCCTCCGTCCGATTCCTCTAGTGGCTCTCGTAAGGGGGTCATTAGGGGAAAAGGCGCGGGCAGGAACGGGCCTTCGAAACCAGTCGTACCGAAGTCACCGAGCATAGTGAAGAGGGCTGGTACATCTCCGGCTGAAGCTCCTAATGGCTCCAATAAGGAGACCATTAAGAGGGTCAGATCTGGGGATGATCAGCCTTCTTCATCGAATAAAAGAATGAAGAAGTCGACGAGCCTGGAGGGTCATCTGCAGGTGGCTGTCATAGATCGGAATGATCCGGATGGGAGGATCAGTGCCGAGCTATGGCAGCTAGTAGAGGCTAGGCTTATCGACGAGCTGGCAGTTTTCAAAGGCAAGGAGGAGGACGTATCCTTCAATGGTGCGGACTGGGTTAAGGGAGTCAAGGTTGTCAACTGTGGTAACAAGAATTCATTGGAATTCTTAAGAACCACAATTGGCAAATGCGGCGACGTTAACCCGGGGGCAAGGTTCGAAGTCATACAAGCCTCCGACTTGCCCATTAGGTCCATAGTGACAGTATGGATTCCACCTCCCGTACGCAAGGTGGAAACTATACTGGCAGTATTGGGCAACCAAAACAGTAGGCTTCTTACTGACCAATGGATGCTAGTGACCTCACTGGTGTGTAAGGAGAATAACGGCAAGGACTTCCGTTTCGCAATTGATCGGAATCCATGGAATTCTTGGAGGAGGTGGGGGGGGTTGTTAGGTTCGGTTTAGGTAACGTTAGGTTTCGGTATCCGAAGCATGACAGGACCAAAGAGGCTGTTAGTGGTGCAGATAAACCTGCACCATTGTGAATCAGCCTCGGCCGAACTTGTAACCTTCCTCTCCAGTACTCGGACGGACGTAGCCCTTATCCAAGAACCTTGGATAAATAAAAATAAGGTTTGCGGTTTAAGGGTTGCGGGATACACTCTGTTTGTCCCGACCACTGAGGACAAGGTAAGAACGTGTATACTAGCGAAGTGAATTGAATTTTCTCATATCTCATTCTTTCAGGTGCGGTGATTTGACCGTTATAAATGGAGAGGCCAAAGGGAAGCGTACGCTTACACTGGCCTCGATGTATATGCCATATGAGGGGTTGGACCCATCAGGTACAGAGGTGCGGCAACTGACGGCATATGCAAAGAGGAGAGGTGCAATCCTTGTGTTGGGCTGCGATGCCAATGCTCATCACTGCCAATGGGGGAGTGCCGATATTAATAAAAGAGGTGAGTTAATGTTTGATTTTATAACTACTAACAATCTTATTATCTGTAATATGGGTAACACGCCGACGTTCAGAAATAAAGATAGGCAGGCAGTGATAGATCTGACATTAGTAAACCGTGACGAGCAAATTGTTGTTGATTGGAGGGTGGCAACGGACTGTACTTTTTCAGACCATAGTCGTATTACCTTCACAGTGAATTTTGACCTACCTAGGGCTGCTCCATTCAGGAACCCGAGGGGGACAAAATGGGACTCCTTCAAGGAAGGGGTCCGAACTGGGTTGGCGCATCAGGCCTTGAGCGACTTGCTGCCGACGGATCTGGAGGGGGTGGTGAATAGGTTCACTCATCTTCTAAGGGAAAGCTATGAGCAGTCCTGCCCGCTTACGTTTCCGGGTAGGCGAAAACAGCCTAAATGGTGGACCAGGGAACTTCATGTTCAAAGGTCTACGGTGAGGACACTGTTTAATAGGGCCAAGCTTACGAGAGCACCAGATGATTGGAACAATCACAGGGTGCAGTTCAACAGGTATAAGGCGGATCTGAAGAGAGCAAAGCGACTATCGTGGATGCAATTTTGGGCGTCCATCGATAATGTCAATGAGCTGTCAAGATTCCGACGGATTTTATCTAAGGACCCTAAGGCCCTGGGTTACATCCAAAGGAATGACGGCTCATGGACTGAGTCTAGCTCTGAGACCCTAACCTTACTTATGGAGACGCACTTTCCCGGGTGCAGGGAAACCGGTAGTATGGAGGACGGTCAGTGGGACGTCATGTCCGTGACATCGGTTCATACTTCCGCTTGCGTCGATGAAATGGTCACAAGGGAGAAGCTGGCGTGGGCGGTCAATACTTTCGACCCATATAAATCACCGGGTCCGGCTGGTATTTTTCCGGCTATGCTTTGCAACATCCCGGACGATGCATCATTTTTGCTGGTGGATATACTTAGGAAATGCCTCAGTAGGAGGTATCTGCCTAGGGGGTGGAGAGAGGTCAGGGTGATTTTCATACCCAAGGCCGGTAAAGCGGGCCACTCAAAACCGGGGGATTTTAGACCTATTAGTTTGTCTTCATTTTTGTTGAAGACTCTTGAGAGGCTAATAGATTTCTATCTCAGGAGTAATATTGAGACCCGCCTTATTAGCAACGCTCAACATGCTTACCTGAAGGGTAAATCTGTTGAGAGCGCGTTACATGAGGTGGTGGGTTGTATTGAGCACGGTCTGAGGCATAAGGAGTATACTCTCGCCGCGTTTCTGGATATAGAGTGAGCCTTTAATAACATTAGGATAGAGGCGATTAGGGATTCTTTGTTGGAGTTGGGAGTTGAGGACTTTCTGGTGGAGTGGATAATCTGCATGCTTGGCAGTAGGATTATAAACTCGACCCTGGGGGATCATGTGATAAGGAGGAGGGTTACCAAGGGGACACCACAAGGGGGGCTATTATCGCCTCTACTGTGGTTGCTTGCGGTTAACGGGATTCTTAGGTCATTTGATTCCATGGGCAGGAAAGTTGTTGCCTATGCGGACGACATAGTTCTGCTGGTCAGGGGAAAATTTCTGTCCACGATCGGGGAAATTATGCAGGTGATGCTAGGTGAACTCTCGGCATGGGCAAAGGATAGGGGACTGGGTGTTAACCCTGCGAAGACTGAGCTGGTGCTATTCACCAAAAGGTATAGGATAGAGGGATTTAGGGGGCCAGTGCTAGATGGCGTCGAGTTGCCTCTATCGGACGGAGCAAAGTACTTGGGTAACTTTCTGGACTGCAAACTGTCTTGGAAGAGAAATACTCAGGAGAGGATGAAAAGGGGACTCAATGCATACTACACATGCAGGAACTCCATTGGTAAGAACTGGGGTCTAAGGCCTGATATGGTAAACTGGATTTACACATCGGTTGTTAGGCCTATACTTACCTATGGATGCACTGTTTGGTGGGGCGCGTTGGGAGTGGATAGCTATAGGAAGATGCTCAGCAAGGTTCAAAGAAGTGCATCTCTTGGCATCACAGGCGCAAGAAGAAGCACTCCGCAGGCAGCGCTGGACATCCTACTATATCTATCCCCTATCGAGCATTATGTGAGGAGTGTGGCAGCTAGGAACTTACTTAGACTTTACGAGTCTTCTTTAGTTAGACCTAGGCGGGATGATCACACGAGAATTTTGTACGAGATGGGTCTGCTTGATCAGGGTATTATTCTCGAGGGAATTTCGGATCATAAGACTATGACCCTGGACTTCGGTGCAACACCACCAGTGGAGTTCCCGGAAAGGGAAAATTGGAGTGGATCCAATGGACTGTTTGAGGGGTGGGCAGTAATTACGGATGGGTCCAAGATGGAAACCGGCACTGGTGCCGGTGTTTATATCGTGGACACCGAGGTAAAAAGGTCATTCAGACTCCCTGATGAGTGCAGTGTCTTCCAGACTGAGATCCTAGCGATCTGGAGGGCGACGGAGGTGATACTGGATCACATCGTGGGTGGATCTGAGGTGACAATTTACGTCGATAGTCAGGCGGCGCTTCGAGCATTGAAGAGCCATACGGTGCGATCATGCCTGGTTGCGCGGTGTAGGAGCGCTCTTAGGGAACTCATGGGGGAATTCAGCGTGAGGCTGTGTTGGGTACCAGGACACTGCATGGTTGATGGGAATGAGGTGGCGGATGAACTCGCGAGAGGGGGTTCGGGTCTCGACTTAGTGGTGGGGGACAGGGGGTAAAACCCCCCTATGCTACTACTATGGGGTGATACGGGAGAAATTCCGTGATGACGTTGACCGATCCTGGAGGGGCAGAATGGATTGCAGGGTGTCTAGGGCACTATGTCCCAATTTGGACGCGGGGGCAACCAGGGTTCTACTGGGATTGGATAGGGGTAGTCTCAGAACACTTTTAGGGTTCTTGACGTGTCATTGTCCTGTCAGGGCTTTTGCGGGTAAATGGGACAACGCCATACCGGACTTCTGCAGGTTATGCGAGGATTCAGAGGAGCTAGAGACGATCGAGCATGTACTGTGCCATTGTTCTAGGATGCAGGGTCTCAAACTGAAGTGGCTAGGAGATAGGTTTCACGACGAACTGGGGTGCATAGCTGGATGTAATCCGGCCAATCTACTGGGGTTTGTCAGGGAAATAACGCGGCTGTTTCTGTTGAGGGGACTGTAAGGGGGGTATTGGTCCTACTTTCTAATTTTCTGTCTATATCTTACTTCCTTTTCTCTACTTTTCACTTCCTCTTATCTCTATCTCTTACTTCATATTTTCATTGAAGGGAATCACAATGGATCGTATTCGGTCTCCGAGTGGAGGTGTGCCTGTGGGCACACAACCCTTCTTAACCTAACCTAACCTAACATATATTCCAAAATTTTCAGAAAGATTAGCAAAATCAGATATATATGATAACAAAATATACAAAATAGCTTATAAATCTTTCAACTCAGTAGGTAAACTATTTACTAAAACGAAAGACAAAATTAAGAAGATGGAAATGTCTAATATTGTTTATCAGATACCTTGTAAGGGTAATAATAGTGGACAGTGTAATATGGTATATATAGGTACACCAAAGAATAAATTGAAAACTAGGGTAGCAGGACATAAGTCAGATCAGAAGTATAGAAATATTCAACAAAAAACAGCTTTATCAACTCATTGTGCTAATCTAAACCATTTTCCAGATTTTGATAATACAAAAGTTTTAAGCACGGAAAATAATTACAAACGTAGATTTATGTTGGAAATGTTACAAATTATAAGAGTACCGTCAGTGTCGAAAATTAATTTAAAGTCAAATACTGAAAATGTAGCACAAAATTATAGACATTTAATAAATAAAAATAGAAACGGAAGTTAAAAATTTATTAATATTGTAATAGATCTAGTTTTTTTTTTGAAAATTATTTTTATATTCAATTACAAAAATTTTTTAATTTTGTCATTTTTTTGTTAATTTTTGTTTTTAAAAATTGTTAATTTTGTTATAAAGAAAAAAACCCTGAAGAAGGCACTCAAAGGAAGTGCCGAAATATTGGTGAAAATAAATTTATAAAAAAAGTTTTTTATATAAAACAATAAGACCTTAAGCTCGAATATTTTATTTGCATATTAAAATAATAAAGGTCGAATAAAAATACATATTATATATACTGATATAAAACTGTAATTTTTTTTTTTTTTTTTGGAGATATGTTGCAATAAAGGAGCGATATGAATCAGTCCTGAGCGTCCAAATGATTAAAAAAAAATCTATACTCGCTTGTAGTCCAGACTCCTACCTACATTTCTGTACCCTATTGTGCACCGAGCAGATCCGACCTTGCGAACTGGCACGTCCGGTTATCAATTAACTTGGAAAAGGTAAAAACTGTTTTGTTGTCAATTTTATGGCTTTGTTGTGGGAGAACGTATGCTGCAATACGAATAGGCGTGATAGATTGACTAACACGCTAGATTTCGAAATTATTTAAAGTTAAAAGGTTAAACATTAGAAAATACCCGCAACATAAACATAAAAGTTTAAGTACCTGAAAATTGCAACTTAATTTAAAAAAATGGAAGTATGAGGTAATTGTTAAAAAACTATGTAGTTCGCAGTTAAATTTTATGTGTAAAACTAGTTATATGTTACCTGTTAATTTATAGCCGGTATGTAATCCTTATAAAAACTTCTGTCAAGATTATATAAATGCATGCATTCAGAAAAAAATTGAAGTGATGAAAACACTGCAAGGAAATTCTTTTCCGATCCAGAAACTGCAGCATCTATCACAGGAGTACATTATGAATAAACAAGACGATTCTCAATCATATTATGAGTCATAGCATGTAGCGGACAGATAAATGCAAAAACATTTTGTCAGTATGCAAATTAAACATTAATTCTTTATAACAAAAAATACACTTGGAGACATACGCCAACCAGACTTTATAAAATTTTGCATCATGGGGAACAAATAGTTCAAAACAATATTCTACTTATTGGAGATCCATACACTGAACCAAAACTTTACCTAAATAAGGTTGAATGGGGGTGTATAGTTGTAGAAAAGTAGGTTATTATACAGCCAACGAAAAAATTAATCAAGAATACGGTTGCTTTTCGTATATTTAGTAAATTTTAGTAAATTTGAATAAAGAAATTAGTCAAGTTTAATCATTATATTAGTAATTTCTGATTCATATTGAAGATTATTATTCAACTTAACTAATTAATTTAGAAATATAACTTAATTTTACTCTTATAATTCAAACATTTACATTTATATATATGTAAACATATTAATATATTTACGTATGAGTATTTGCATAACTCAAAATAAAGACAATTTCGTTGGTTTTTAAAAAAAATTAAGACAAATAAAAGGGAATTTAAATTGACAATAAACTGCCTGTTCATATATTTTGAACGCAAATGTTCGCTTAGAAAATTACAATTAAAACCAAAACATATTTTTTTTTTAAATTTTGTTTTAAATGTAATTTTCTATGCTAACGTTAACGCTTGAAACCGATAAATAGGCAGTAAATTGTCCTATAAAATAATTTAAAATTTTATAAAGGGGAATCTATTTGGGGACTGCTGTAATAAGTATTTGTTGTAAAATTAGAAAATTGACGTGGCTGGGGCTCGAGCCCCGGCCGGCAGGTTACCATGACATGTTTCGATTGCAACCACTCAATCTCCTCAGATGGATTTGCCGTCTTACACTCGCAGCCATCGACGACTGCTGACGTCAATAGTCAAACATCAATCCTTAAACCAAATTGTATTTTAACATTTGGTAGATCGAAATTTGCTTTCCTGAATGATTATCCATTTTAATTGATTTTACATGTTTTTTCCTTACTTCTGTTTTTTCGAACTTTTGTCAAGAATTTTTTTTGAAGTCCAAGTCATTTTTTTTTTGTTTTCTCATTTTGTCTTTTTCTTTTCTGTTGACCTTTTTCAGCACAACTTGAAGGACAAATGTACACATAGAGCTCGTGCCTTAGCTTTAACAATAATTAGTATTGTGGTTATTTTGTTGAACTATTTAGAAAATTGCATCTGAATAAGGGCCAAACTAAAATAGCTTCTTTTGGATTATCTAAGTTAAATATGAAAAATATTTAAGATAGTACTTATTTTCATAATTTTTTCCCGTTGTCAACATTAAAGACTTTTGTTGATGTTACAAAAATACTGTGTGGAAGCTGAAATAAGCCTACGCAACGACCATCTGAAATGATTAAAATATTGAGATAGTACAATTTTGAAATAATAATGTTTTCGACACACTTTTAAATAAGACTTTTAATAAGACTCTGATATGATCTTTAAAGCCGTAGTCAATTTTGGAACAAAAATTTTAAATATTGTCATGCAGGCTCTCCGCTTTGTCAATCTATTTCAATCTTCAAAAATATACATATTAGTTTAAAAACGTTTAAGGTTTTACTAATGATATCATGTGTAATTTTTAAAGTAAATATTTAGTTCATCCGATGGCTTTTTCCGCCCACTAGCAGTTGTCCATAAGAATTGCTTTGTTGTCATTATCAATATTGTCTTCCGGAGGACCTATATGTATGCACAAATATTTAAGATATACACAGGTGCCACAATGGACCATAATGAAACATTATAAATATGTAGCATTTGGTGCTTATATTGTACCTGTATCTAACTTTTGCACTAAAATTGGCAGCAGGTGTTGAAAGAACATCTTTCGATAGTGATATTCCATCTTTAATAGTAGTAGTATTTGAAATTGTTTAATTTTAGATTCATTTGAGTTATATTTTAATTTATATATACTTTCATTGTTTTTTTTTATTGATTCCTCACAACACTGGAAAGTGCTATTTCAGGAAAGCGAATGGTAAACCTGTAAGTGCACAGTTAAGGCTCTGATTTCACAAAATTCTTTTCACATATAAAGCACTTTATTCTCACAAGTTTTTTAAAATTGTAACATTTGCTATTTTATTTCTTTTTTTTAATTGTTTCACTTATTATTTTTTCCTCACTTATCCAAAAGCTTGTTTTATTAAGTAATCCCATTTTTTATTTTCTTTTTTTAAAACTTTAAAAATTTCTTCAGTTCTACATTCCTTTATTCATATTAACTATGACCATATTTACATTATGCAATTAACGCCGCAACTTTCGCATGCAAGTTTTTGTGTGTTAGCAAGAGGTCTAGGGAAGAAAACGGGGTTGATAAAGTTGAAAAAATTCTTGAAAAATATGTAAATGTAAATGTGAAAAGAGTTTTGTAGTAACTACTTTAAAAGAAAATAGAAAAAAAAACTCGGCGTTAATTGCATAGTCTAAATGCGGTATATATCAAATTAGTTTCTTTGAAGATTTTTTTTCCAGTCACTTCAACAATTTAAATTTTACGAAATTTGTTTAATTTTACTGGCCATTTTTGAATTATTTTTGCCACTTGTTAGTTTGAAGAATTATCTTCATAGTTACTAAAATAAATTATGTTACCAAAAAATTAACAAAATTTTATTTAACTCAACACCATAATTGTTTATAATAATTCTTCTTCTTCATAACAATAGAAAAAATTACGAAACATTTTCAAATAAACGAACATTTTATTCAAATTTACTTTCATTAGGGTTGTAAACTTAACTAACACTTTGCACTTTTTCGTTAACGATGCGTTGCTACCGCTTTTACTAAATTTTTGTTGTTCTAGTAGAATTTTTATTAATTTTTAAACAAAACTTTATTCAAATAAACTATTTTTACTTAAATATCTTTTTTGCTAAAAAAAATATGTATATTTGAAGAAAATTTGCCAATATGGATAAACTGACAGTTGATTTGAAAAAAATTTTAGTTTATTTGACTATTTTTTTCGTTAAGGGTTTACTAAATTTTTTCGTTAATATTACCTGCGATATTTTTTTCAGTGTACAAAGAAGCGCAACAAAGACTACAGATTCTTCCACGAGCATAATACAAGAAAAATTTACAGATGTTGTACTATTGGACAAAAATGGGAATCCAAGCTATTAAGAAGAAATTTGTACTAATATTGTTTAATTTAAAGCAGTTTAAGAATTATAATTTGTTTTTGATTTGAAATTAATACATATATGACATGAAATTAATACATACATACTTCATGTCAAGTGAACCAATTTTTAAATCGATGTCTTCCGATTTAGGTGAAATTAGCACCAAGCTTTGTCCTATTAAATAGTAGTTTAGACACAAATTTTCAACAAGATCGGTCAAAAAGTTTCTGAGATAAAGGGGGTCAAAGTTTGACATTTTGTCAATGGTTAACATGGATTACAAACGTCGATCACATTATTCATACGGAAAGTGCGATCAGTTTCGCACTTTCCTTAAGCAAACCAACAAAAATGTTTATCATTTTGCGAAGCTCTAATGGTACATTTAAAAAAATAAGCGCACAATTATGCGCTACGCAATAAGACATACAAAACTGCAGTAAAGAAAGTGAAAGAACTCTCAGCAACTTTTATAAGAGCAAGTTAGAGTGCTATATTCGGCTGTGCCGAATCTGTGATACCCTCCACCGACAGTTCAAAGGTTTTAAGAGAAGTATCTATATGATGTCTATTTATTATTAATTTATCTTTATAAAAACAGACATCTACATTAAAATTGGTTGCGGTTTAGACATATCGAGGCATAACCGCAAAAAAAGCTTAAGCAACACCATTTTCCATTTTCGTTTTTTTTAATAAACGACTTTATTGTCAACAGTTGCATCATCTCCTAAAATGTCTTGGTCACATAAGGAACCGTTACGATTTTATAGCAAAATCAATTTTATCTCAAGCGACAATATTCATACAAAATTTTTATGAAATAAAATAAAAAAAACCTTCTCTAGTAAAATTTTGTTTTTGTCACTTAAGCTTTTTTTGCGGTTATGACTCGATATATTAAATAATTGACAGACAATCAGAAAGTTTTATGACTTTTTTTTTAGCAATTTTTACTAGCTTGAGTAAAATATCACGATTCGTAACTGTTTAAGCCGAACCTAAATGATTTTCAGGAGGGCAATTTATATTGAAGCCATGGTAAGATATGAACCAATCATCTGATATACAAAAATGTTTTCCGGTAGTAGGTTTTATATGGGGCCTATGGTAAATTATGGACCGCTCTTCACAAAATTTTATAGTCTTATTTTTTGTTCAATGAAACTGTGATGCACCAAATTTTGTTATGATAGCATTATTGTTTATGGTCTTAGGCGCAATAAAGAGTTTTCCGGGAGTAGGGCTTATATGGGGCCCAGGGTAAATTATAGACCGATCTTTACGACATTTCACAGTCTTATTTCTAGTTCTATAAAACTTTGATGCACCAAATTTTGTTATGATAGCATTATTTTTACGGTTTAAGGCGTACTAAACTGTTTTCCGGAAGTAAGGTTTATATGGGGCCTAGGGTAAATTATAGACCGATCTTCACGAAACTTTACACTAGCATTTATAGTTCTATTAAACTGTGATGTACCAAAGCTTGTTATAATAGCGTTATTTTTTACGATTTTAGGCGTACTAAACTGTTAGTTGTTAGTTATTTAAAGGTGAAAGTGCACCCTTTAAACTGATATGCATATTGTATTTTTTGAAGAAAAGGTCAAAGGTCATTTTTTGGGGTCTTGAGTTCAAAGGTCCATATATAAAATGTTCTCTGAAAAAAGTTCTATCCCTTTTTGTAAGGAGACTTTTGTGTTTTTTTTTTTAAATTTTTCACATCTTTTATGACGTCATATTTCGGAAGCCGAAAGAACCTGGGGTCTGAAAATACAACATTTGTGTTGAATTTAATTGAGATCGGAGGACATGATGGTTTGAAATGTTTTCACTCATTGTTATTTACAGCAATTTTTAAAAGAAACAAAAGTTGTTCGCAAGTTATTGTAAAATCAGGTCGAATTAACATGAAAAACGCATAAAGCAAAATCACCACCGAACAATTTTAAATCAACCTTGTTTTCTACGTTTTTAACTTGATTTTTTCTGTGTGCAGTTCTTCTTTTATTCCAAATTTTTAATATTTTTAATTAGGCTTAAGTTCATGAAATTTAATTTTTCATTAAATTATTTTTATGAAGAAAGGAATTTTACAACATGAAAATTAATTAAAATTGTTATTGATAATCTTTCATTTTTGACGTGGCTGGGGCTCGAACCCCGGCCGGCAGGTTACCATGACATGTTTCGATTGCAACCACTCAATCTCCTCAGATGGACTTGCCGTCTTACACTCGCAGCCATCGACGACTGCTGACGTCAATAGTCAAACATCAATCCTTAAACCAAATTGTATTTTAACATTTGGTAGATCGAAATTTGCTTTCCTGAATGATTATCCATTTTAATTGATTTTACATGTTTTTATTTATATAGTTTTATTTTTATTTGACATAAATCACGAATTTTAAACATTAATTTATATTTACATAAATTGGTGAAATCAGCCATAAGTGTTACAATGAAATGACAAACTTTATATACCTTTTTTTGGAACGCGTAGTGGTTAAGGGCTTTAAAACTGCTTAACGAAAACGAATACGTTAAATGATTCAATTAACTCATTGAATTAAATTTATATGAAAATTACTAATGATTATCAGCATTTTTTTACCCATGATAATGTAATAGAAAATAAAAAAAATATTTTAAATAATCCTCTTAACAGCTGCGAAATTAAAACAGCAAGTAATAAAAATAAAGCCACTTTCATCCGTTGACATCATTTACCCTGGAAGTTTTTCAAACAAAACTGCTGAGTAGACAAGCAATTATAAGAAAAAATTAAATGCCAGTGGTAAAAATTAAGTATTTAAGCAAAATGCAATCAAATGTTGGGTAAAAATATTTGTTAGATATTTCTTTTTTAAGGTTTTACTAGTTAACTCTGCTGTTAGGTTTAGAAAAACCTACGAATCTAAGGTAAAGGATCATTTTGATGTGTATGCTGTTTTTTTTTAATAAGTGCACAATTTTCTTTTTTACATTTTTATAGTCTGCAGACAAAAAGATTTTTTTATATATTTTTATAACCTATTTTAATATACATAGTTCCTAAATAGCTAACAATTTGCTTAAAACGAGAAAAATAATATTTACAATAACGGTCAAGCTTTGACAACAGGGCTTCTAATGGTTATACAAATTGTATAGGTATGACTATTACAATGTCAAAATATGTATATTTGTGATGCACCCACCCAGTCTGTCATTGCAGCATTAAGTTGAGTTTGCTTTATATCTGTGATTACCCAAATTAAGTGTGAAATATTTCAAAATCAACGATGTACATTACAAAAAATGAAATGCAATGGAGTTATTAATCTCATATACTCAGTGGTATAAGAACTTCAGCTGAAAATATCATATGCCAACACGATTTGCAGTTTCCAGATAACATGTTACCAGGTATAAGCTAACACTAGAAAAAATTGGAGTTTGCTAAAATCGTCAAAATGTGGAACCGCGGTTTCGGTTTTGAAATGATTAAAACCGGTCGGTTTCGGTTCGGTTTTCGGATTTGAAAATATCTCATATATAAACATATATATTTTTTATGTTTGTTTCAACCCAGTTAGCATTTGGGTGATAATTTTTTGTAAAAATCACCTAAATGAGTTTTCTCAGATTACTTTTGATGATTACAAACTGATTTATCACTTGAGCGATTGAAAAAACATTCATATGTGATTGAATCATATGAAATCATTGAAAAAGATTACCATATGATTCAATGAATCATTGATTTATTCATATTCTCAAAAAGAAATCAGAAAATTGTATCACAAATGATTCTTTGAGGTGATTCATCGGTAGGGTACCATTTTTCACAACGAGTGTATCATTTATTATCGAAAAATGAGTTCATTTGCTTTTATTTTGTTCGTGAAGCTGATTCCTCAAAGATTAAACTATGACCATATTTACATTATGCAATTAACGCCGCAACTTTCGCTTGCAACTTTTTGTGTGTTAGCAAGAAGTGTAGGGAAGAAAACGGGGTTGATAAAGTTGGAAAAATGCTTGAAAAAATGGAAATGTAAATGTGAAAAGAGTTTCGTAGTTACTACTTTTAAATAAAATAGAAAAAAAAACTTGGCGTTAATTGCATACTCTAAATGCGGTATATGATACATTTATGCGAATATGCGCCGAATTTCTGATTATAAAAGAAACATTTGGTGGGAGAAAGTGGTTTCCTACCCGCGACTCTTATGTCGATTATGATTCGTTTCTTGTTAGTAACTGTAACTGATTAATCAGTTTTTAGATCAACAATAGAAAAAGATGATCTCACTTTAATAAAAGTATCTTCGAAAATATTCGACGGATTTGTTATTCCTTTATTTTTATTCAAAAATAATGAAACAGATTTTTCAATAATTAACTAAGTAACATTGGACTAAAGTTCAAATTTCACAAACACAAAAATTTGTAACTTTTGAACCGAAGGAGATATTTTAAATATTTTAATCGACAGATAAATTCTTAAACTTTTCTCCACTTTAAATTTCATTAAAATCGGTTGAGTAGTTATTGGGGAATTTAAGAGCAAAGTAGAACCTTAGATTTGTGTAACGCAGCGTTGCCATTTTGGTGCCTTTCGGGTATTTTTTGGTGCTTTTTTGCTCATGCAATACCCGAAATTTTGTTAAACACCCGTTTTTGAAAAGCGGGTATTTATAGTGCTTTTAACAATTTCTCACAGTGCTTTTTAGTGCCTTTTACAATATTTATTTTTTTTGTACCATTTTTTAAAACTTCGATTATATTGAGGATGATTAAGATGAGATTTGCTATTTGGGGTACAATTTTGGGAAGGCCTGTAAAGATTTTAAGGTTTCAAATGATAAAAAAAAACTGATAAAAGAAAGTTGCATTCGTTTTACCAAAAACTTTATTTACGAGGTTAGAGCTAGGCTTCCTAGCAATTTGGAAATTTTACAAAACGTTTACTTTTTTGCGTTGACAACATATTTTTTTTATTAAAATTTGGGCTGTCATTAAGTTTTATAAGGAATGGTACGAAAATCTAGCTCGCACTTTATTACTGTTTTACGACCAATTCAAACCCAGCTGATGATGATCCAAATGATTTGGTTGATATAATTTTTATTGAAGGTAATCTATGTATATATAAATCGGCTAAGGCAAAACAGTTAAGAACACTTTCTCCTCCGTATGTCAACCGATTTGAACAAAATATACACCATTTAAGAGGTAGAAGTGCACAATGTATATTTTATTAAAATCTGTTCAATAATTTCAGAGTTATAAGCGTTCAAAATTGTAACTAACAAAAATGCAAAATAAATTAATAAAAATTTATTTTCAATTATCAAATAATAAAAAATTAGGGTGATCGATTATTCGACATTTTTCAGAAACCGGTTTTCGAATATTTCGACTATAAAAATCAAACCAGGCAAAACAGTTAAGAACGCTTTCTTCCTTTGTTTATCAACCGAACCTCTATGGGGAGAAAAAAGGGGAAATATGGGAAACTAAATTTCTTTTTTTTTACTTTTCTGTGCTTCATTTGATAATTGTTAAATTTTCTGTAATATAGAACTTAGAAACATAATATTATAGGTGTAGATCCTGAGTGAGTGATAACCTATAAGATAAAAAAAGCTGGGGCCTGATTCTGGCAGTCGTGATAGAGTAGTTTCTCGATTCAAAAGCATTTTAATGTCTAAATATTTCATTCAATACTGAACGAATCGGAATTATTTTTTCTGTATTGTTAAGCATTCATTTGAGTTTCACAATACTGAAAAAATAATTTCGATTCGTTCAGTATCGACTAAAATAAAAATGCCTTCGAAGAAAGAGAAAGAAAGAGAAATGACTCGATCACGACTGCCAGAATTAGGCCCCTGGTATTTTTTGTTTTTCATCTGGAACTTTTTGAATTTTCGTTAACATTCGACCTATAAAGATAAAATTATAAATTAAACTGGGTGAATAAGAACATGTTAGGGGAGCTTTTTGTTACTTTTCGTTGTACATCTGGTACTATGATTAATTTTCGTTAATATTAGACATAGAAACATAAAATTAAACGTGCAACGTCCTGAGTGGATGACAATATATATAATCGAGACTTTTTGATACTTTTTCGTTTTTGAATTGTTATTTTTTATACGGAACTTACAAAATTAAATTAACTCACGTAGAAGATAATATATGAACCGGAGGTTGGTCCCTCGCCAAATCGATCCACTTTGAAGGAAAAAATAAATGCTCGAAACAAATAAATTCATATATCGTCATCTTAAAGGCCTAATAACCTATCTGCAAAAATTTCAAAATTGAATTTTTTTTTATGGATTTTTATTCCCTATATCATAACGCATATGTGTGCAAAATTTTGAACACGTAATATTACAAATGACAAAGTTTTTGTACCTAGACTACCGTTACGCACAAAAAAAGAGAAAAATAAGTCATAAAAAATCACGATAAAAGTTTAATTTTGTTGCATAGTGTAATTTAAACAAACATTAAGTCCTTGTTTTTGCTTAAACCAGTAAAAGAAACTACAACTGTAATTATTTAATGTTTTTAATATTCATGTGTATAAAGAAATTTTTATTTATTCATACTAATTAGTACTGCAGATAGGTTATTTGGTTTCAGATTTTTACAATTCCAAAAAAAACCTAAGTGTCATAACATAAGCTGTGATTAGAAAAGCAAAATTTTCCCAGCCGATATATATTACTGGTTTCATTTTAATCAAAATGTGTAATTTTCGTTTCAATATCGTTAATAGTTCCAATTTTTTTACGTTTTTTCCCTCTCCTATTTCTTCATATTTACAAAAAAAAAGTTATGGTCGAATTTTGACCATAAGGCGAACACTAGTAATAATAAATTTAAAAATGTTTATATACAAATGTAAATATATTTATTATTTAATCTTAAAAGAAAATGGTCCCCATCAACGCCATCGCCTTTTTTTAAAATTTTGGAGGTATATAATATTCGGCAACGAGTTTTGTGTTAAATTAAATTTAAAAAATGGCTTAGTGCTTTTTTACCCTTTTTTTTTTTGTTCAAAATAGTGCTTTTTAGTGCTTTTTTTAAATTTTAAAGTGCTTTTTGCTCTCAAAAAGTTGGCATCACTGGTTTAACGTTATACCGTGTTCAGATATACCTTTTTTATTGAGTGAATATTCGGTTAATTGACATAATTATATTTCTGTTCACATATACACAATTTAGCTAACTCAATTAATATAACTACTACATACAACATTCAACGTAAACAAAAATGTACATGTATAAGAAAATGTAAACAACTTTTGACATCTTTAAGGAATAAACATCTGGCTTTTGCGCAGATCTAAAGGATGGACCTTTTTTTTGTTGTAATTTCAGTTGCCAAATGTCAAAACACTGTTTAGTTAAGTTGTGTTTTGCTTAATAAACACACTTGTTACAGTGTCGCATTTTAATTTTACTTAATAACTATAACAATTTCGTATTAATTGAGCTCAATAATGGCATTTATTGCGTAAAACTCAATTAAGGTGCATATCTGAACACGGTATTAGCATGAAATATGGTTTTTTTATTGTACAAATTACATTTGCACATTTAAAATCAAATTTATAATTTTATATATATAATTACATACATGTAAGCTTTTATTGCAATTTAAAATTTAATAATAATTTTAATAAACAAACTTCTACTGTTACAGCATGAAGCGACAACAAGTAAATGTGCTTATTGTGCACATTTGTTCTTTCTCGCCAACAATTCCTATTGTTAATTTTTAAGTTCAAGTTGAATTAAGTTAGATTTTAAAGTTCAGTTTTTAATAAAGACTCAAAATCAACAGTCGTAATTATTTTAATTATTAATGGCGCAGTCGGTAAACGAAATAGAGAAATGATCGGTTAGAAAAGGAAAAATTATCAGTGAAATAAAATAAAAAGTTATAAGTCTAAGCTGCGGTATTAATCACCCCTATCGTGAATAACAAGTGGAATTTTTGTTCCCATGAAATTTTCATTCCCCTCGAAGGGAAAAAAACAATCGTGAATCTCATGTGAAAAAATTTTCACGCTATCAGTTCCAGTGAATGTAAAAAAAAGAAGAAAGATTAAAAAAAATTGAAAATCAATGAAATTTTTGTTCAAAAATATACAAGTATATAGTTTAAAGAAAAGTTTAAACAATAAAGCAAAATATTTAGTATTGGAGGGATAGTTTGATTACAACGTTAGTTTTATGCACTTTTTAAATTTTATGTAGTAAAATATTTTCCAAAATTCTGCCACCAAGTCTGTCGAAAGCTTCACAAATCCGCAGGCAATCGACCTATTGTTTTGCATTTTGTTGAGCAATATATCGGTTTGTTTTTCATTAACTTTATTCACACTTAATATTTGATTTATAGGAGGAACTACTTACATACATGTTCTGTTCCCTAGCAAAAATAAAGTGAGAAAATCTAAGGGAAATGTGAACAAATTACGAGGGAAAAAATTTTTCACGATAAGAGGAATTTTATTCCCGTGAACATTTTTTCTCGTTATTATTCTTCTTTGAATTACATTTTTTCATGGGAGTTGTTCATGATCGCAAATATGTGAAAAGGGGAAAAATTACGAGGGAAAAATTGTTCACGATAGGGGTGAATAAGTAACTTAATGTAAGAAAAAAAAAACCAAATGAAAACTTAATATAAGAGTGTTAAAAGAAGCATAAAAAAAATTAAAATAATAAAATAAAAATTAAATGCAATATAAAAACATAAAATAAATTAACAAACTAAACACAGTAATTAAACTTATAAAATTAAACAAAAAAAAAAAAAAAAAATAAAAACAATTTTGAATTAACTTTTAAACAAATGCCAGAAATATGCAATATACTCGTATTTGAAACAATTCGTACGCAAAATAAAGAAAACTGAAAAACTAAAGCGAAAGAAAACGTCTTTTACCTAAAAGAAAAAAGATCTACAACATAGAAATCCTAATCCCAAATCATTATCTAAACCAAAAGAAGGAAGGAAGCATCAACGTTAATCATCTTCCAAAATTCAGAAGTTTAAGCAGAGTTTAAGCCAACCAAGAGAAGAAACAGAATTATTTTTAACAAGTAAAGTTATATTTTTTTAAGGTAGTATTTAAGTTAATTATCAAAAGAAATAGATTAAAATTATAATAAAAAATAAATAAAAGAGTAACAATAATAATTATAAAAAAAAAAAAAATAATAATAATAAAAATGGATCAATTTGAGGTAGCTAGGAAGTGTATTTCTTCGATGCAACAATTTAATGGAAATACGTCAGACCTACCAAACTTCATTAAGCGAATAGAATCATTAACCTCCATTATGGAACCCCTTATAGCAGAACTGAAAATAATTTTATTGGGTTACATAGAAGACCGATTTGTAGGTAGGGCTAGAGACTCTCTATCCAGGAATGGCCAAGTCCAAACCTGGATGGAGTTACGAGCAGTGCTAATTAGGGAACATGGTGATCATACTCCGAAAGAGAGAATTTTAGACAAAATAACTCTGTGTCGATGCACAGATGGAATAAACAAATTTTATTGTAAATTAAATGAACTTCTAGTTAGACTTAACAATTCCTACTTGCTGGATAACAGCTTAACGTCACTTCAAGCTACAAGGAATACAAATCTGGTTTTAGAGACATTCAAACGAAACTTACCTGAACCGGTAAAAGGAATAATCATTAGTAGAAATCCAGCTACCATGGCAGAAGCTTATACAATAATAGAAGAAAATGGTTATTTAAATTTTTCCGGACTCTCTTTCAATAGAGCAAATCGCCATAATAAGAAAAAATTTTAAAGCAATAATGCTGATGGCTATAGAAGAAATGATTCAGGAGTAAGAAATTTTCGTTATCCACAACGAAGTAGAAACTTTCGGCAAACGAATAGTTTTCAGCCAAATAATCAGAATCTAGGAAATAATTATAGAAATAATGCAGGGCAAGGTTCTTCGCAATCACGTAGAGAAAATTTTTCCGAACAATCGCGAAGGTTAAACATACCACAATATGTTCGAAACGAACCATATCAAGCAGTGGAACCAATGGACATTTCGAATAATTTCAAAATTTTCAGACAAAGGGCCTTCCAGATACATGCCCTATATAGTTATCGATAACCCGATTAGGAAACTTAGATTTATAATAGACACTGGGGCAGAATTTAGCATTATTAATCCTAGAGTATGTTATGAAAAATGGAAATCGACCATAAATATAACACTTAAAGCATGTAAAATTAACATTATAATTAGGAAAAATGTACAATACCACTTTCTAAAGTGTTTGCACTCTAAAACTTTTACGTAGACTTTTTAGAATACAATTTCGCTGATAGATTTGATGGGCTCATAGGTAATAACATTTTAGTGAGCCTTGACGCCAATATTTCCTACAAAGACCGAGTAATTTCAACAGAAACAAGCATAATAAAATTATTCTTTAACAAAGAGGAGGAAGAATATTACAGTCGTTCTGTTAATGATTCAGGTATTTTGACAAGCGAAGAAGCAAATATTTTTCATAACACTATACAGTCAAAAGATTTGATGCAATACATAAATGTAGACCACCTTAACGAAAGGGAAGTGAAAAGCTTGAGAGGTTTACTTTTTAAATACACAATTACATTTTATAAAGAAAATGACGATTTGACTTTTACCAATGAAATTAAAAACAAAATCAAAACTACGAACGACATTCCAATTTATACCAAATTATACAGATATCCCCAGGTACATAGGAAAGAAGTTGACAGACAAATAGCAGAAATGTTGAAGCAAGGTATTATAAGACCTTCTCGAAGCCCGTATAATGCACCTATATGGGTAGCACCCAAAAAGAAAGACAACTCAAACGTTCAGAAGTGGCGTATAGTCGTTGACTATAGGAAGCTCAATGCTTTACCTATCGATGATAAATTCCCCATGCCAAACATGGAGGACATGTTCGACAAATTAGGACGATGTAATTACTTCACCACGATTGATCTGGCCAAGGGTTTTCATCAAATAGAAGTGGATCCTCTGGATATACCAAAGACAGCATTCTCTACTTCGACAGGGCATTATGAATTTTTGAGGATGCGCTTTCAGAGAATGACGAACAACGTCCTTGCTGATTACATAAATAAAATTTGCGTCGTTTATCTTGATGACGTTTTGGTATTTTCGAAATCTATTGAAGAACACTTGAATTCGCTAAGGCTGATTCTTCAACTCTTAAGTGAAGTTAATCTCAAGATACAACTTGACAAATCTTCATTTTTACAAAGACAAACTGAATTTTTGGACATTTGGTTACTGATAAGGGTATTAAACCAAATCCTCAGAAAGTAGAGGCAATCCAAAGCATAGAGCTACCAAAAACAGAAAAAGAAATTAAATCGTTTTTGGGAATTACTGGTTGTTACCGGAAATTCATTAGGGACTACTCGAAAGTAGCCTATCATATGACGAAGTATTTGAAGAAAGGTGTAAAAGTTAATACCTCTGACAAAGATTACATTAATGCATTTAAGAAACTCAAACAGCTCCTGATGAATGACCCAATTCTCATCTATCCTGACTATTCAAAGAGATTCACCCTTGTCACAGATGCATCAAATTTTGCGATTGGCGCTGTTTTAATGCAAACCGAAAAAGTCGTTTCATATTATATTAGAACATTGAATGAACACGAACGTACACTGAAAGAATTTTCTTCGCAATACCAATGAATTTTGACATTAATCCCATGAAAAATTGCATTAAAAAGGAACCTATGCAGAGCTTCGTTGGATCAATGAAACCTGTTTCATTAAAAGGATTTAATGAAACATTACATTAGATCTAGGAATATTATTCATTGGATGAATACTTTCAATAAAGTAAAAAATTTTTTTTTTTCATATTTTTTTTAATTATTTTTTTTTTTTTTTATTTATCTCTGGCGGGATTCGATCGCGCAACCTCGGTGCTGATAGACTAGCTCACTACCAGCTAGCCTACCGGGGCAGTGAAGTTTTTGGATAAAAAAAAACTATGTTTTTTACTCAATTAAGAGCGTAAATATGAGATTAAGTTGTCCATAATAACAATAACAATGTTGATTGAAAGTGGATTGAAAGTTTTTGTTTCATTACTATAATGATATTTATTGTCATAATGAAAATTTAAATGTATGAAGTCAATTATTGAAATATATTGCTTTTATAAAAAAATTTTTTGATTTCATAAAGTTAGTGGCATACATGTAACATTAGATGTGTGAAATTATTAAATCTTAAATTTTTTAATTAACAATTAAACATTTTTTTAAGGAAACTATAATTTTGTATTAATTTATGAATATAGTTATGTTTGTATATTGTTTTTTTATGTTCCCAATTAAAATTTTTTGTATAACTTGGACAAACTTAAGTTTTCATATATCCAATGAAAATTTTTAACGTAATTACGAAATCTAATGAAGCGATTTTAACGAAAATACTTCATTATAACTATGAAATTCCATTTAAACAATGAAAATTTTCATTTACCCCAGGAACATTTTTTTATGAAAATGATTCATTAAATATATGAAGCATTTTTCTTTCAGTTTAGGTATTCTACAATAGAAAAAGAACTACTCGCTATAGTAGCAGCAACTAAGTACCTTAGACAGTATTTATGGGGTAGAAAATTCACTATTAAAACGGATCATAAACCTTTGGTTTGGCTGGATGCATTGAAAGAGCCAAATCTTAAACTACAACGATGGAAAATTGAATTAAATGAATTTGATTATGATATCGTGCCTGTTAAGGGAAAAACAAATGTGGCGGATGGTTTGTCAAGATTACCAAATTTAGAAATAAATAATGGTGAATTGGTTTCAGAGGAAGAAGACCAAAACGACACAAGTTCAAATTGTGCGACCATACATAGCGGTGTTGCCATATTTATATAACGGAAAACCCGATTAATGTTTACAAAAACCAACTATATTTCCAAAAGGGATATACAGAAAAATTCGTTATGCAAATTATGAATAGAAAAATAAAAAATTTTTTTACACTCGCTGATAATAGTGACATATTAACGATACTGAGGAAAGTACTGAAAGATAAAGGCGTCATGTGTATTTTTTGCGAAGACGATCGACTTTTTGTACAACTTCAGGATGTTTATATACAAATTTTTTCCAGTAACAGAAATTTAAGAGTGCTAAGATCCACGAAAAAATTAATTGAAATTACAGATAGAGACGAAGCCTTAAAGATAATAATAGACGAACACTTGAGGAACAATCATCGTGGCATTAATGAAGTATTTGGAGAACTGAAATTTAAATATTACTTCCCTGGATTGGTGAACTTAATAACGAGATTTATAAATAATTGCGAAGTTTGTCAAGTAGCTAAATTCGGTAGAAGACTCTTACAGTTCAAGAAAGATAGTAATTATGTTATAGACACTAACAATGAAGACGATGACATTGATTTCCAATACTTGTCCCAACGTTTAAAAGAAAAAAAAAAAACAAAATACAAAAACAAAAATACTGTAGAAACTCAATCAACCCAGGAATTAAATATTACTTAAATTAAAATTTTCAGATAATAATTATGATACTGCTTCTGACAACATTAGACGACAACGCGAAACAGATAACGGACCAAATGAACAAGCAAGTAGAAATCAATAACGAACTAATTAAAAATCTTGATACTGTGGTAGAAAGTGTTAACAAGCAGCAAAATAAATTGAATGACTTTTTGTCAAATATTACAGCTAGAACAAACAAAGCCTTAAATGTTGTGGAAAAGTTTAGGTTTGTTTTGCAAACATATGCCGATCTTAATATTCTGAACAAACAGATAGAAAAAATATCAGACGTTGTTATGATGAGCAAACAGAACATATCACCGCATGACATACTGACTGAAGAAGAAAAGATTAGATACAAAATAACAGTGGAAACTTTACCTTACCTTAAAACAAGCATAATGTTTTTTGAAAATAAATAAGTTTTCGTGCTTCAAATTCCGAAATTAACAACAGAAACATACTTTAAGGCCCTCCTAATTATACCATTTCCAAATGATCGCTATGAGGAATTAGACTTGTCAATAGAAGAAGTGTTGGTGCAGGGTAATATGGAAAACAAAAACAGAGAAAAAATAATGGTAAAGAAAAACCTTTTGATCCATGATAACAATTAAGTAAGAGATTCTTTCAAGCAGAATAATGAGTGTAAACTTAGAATAAATAAAGAACCAATAATTAAAGAAAGTAAGGCGGGCCTTGTTATAACACAGTTAATTGAATTTACCAAAATAGATCACAATTGTAGTTATCAGCCATATTTTGTTAAAGGAAATATTATTATTAAGTTTGATAACTGTGTTTGAAAATTTGTTCAATAGATTTAGTCATGGAGTACTTATACCTTTGAAATATGTAAATTTTACAAAAAACATTAATAACTTTAATTTGGAGGGACTTCATCTCCAAAGTATTAAGAACAGAGAAATCAATAAGTACATTGAATTTAAAAATAACGTAGCACAGGGTACTACTATAAGTTTGGTTGTTATACTTTTAACAATAATTGTAATTTTAGCCATAAGGGTTAAGTGTTGTAAAGTGAGAAAGAACAAAATAGAACTAAGACTGAAAGACTAGCCTGATCCATTTACTCGGAGAGCAAACACTAAGGGTGGGGAAATCACATACATGTAAGCTTGTATAATTTCCGTTCCCACAAATCAGCAGACGCAAACGTCAGCGCATTTCTTTTATTGCAATTTTAAATTTAATAATAATTTTAATAAACAAACTTCTACTGTTACAGCATGAAGCGGCAACAAGTAAATATGCTTATTAGACTGGTCGCATCTTGTATGGGATTTTTTTTTTTTTATATTTAAATGTTTGCGCTGCTTTAAATATGAGGTTTGGTGTAAGAAAACAAGTCCTAATTTTTCAGCTCAATCCGACGGTGCCTAGTCGTGCCAAGTGGGGCCCAAAGTTCCCCATATGATAAAAAAAACATCTATTCAATCAGATACTAGATGAAAAGCCGGTCTTAAAGACCGAAAATCGAAAATCTGGCTTCGTTACGATCTTCCGCAGAGAAAATACTTTAAGTATGCCAAATTTCAGCTTCCTATGTCATCAGATGGCTTCAGAAAGTTGCGGAAAGAATAGGACATACATGCAAACATCCTTACATACTAAGAAATTATATATTGTATAGATAGATTAAAGTATTTGCAGTTTAATATTTTAGTATGATACGAACGAAAGATTTTTAACTAATTATAACTAATTCGGGGTCGCTGAATCCAGTGGTGCTAGCCGTTTTTTTAGGTTAGCTTTAGTTTTCGAGATATACCGTTAATTCGAAAATTAAGGATGTGGCACAACATATGTTCGCGCAACTCAAAAACGCTTTTGCTTATTGAAAAACTAAAAAAACCGAAATTCGGCAATAAATTTTACTTTAAGAAAGTTAAAACTTTTTTCTTCATATTGGCTTTGGTTTTCGAGATATACCGTTATTTCGAAAATTAGGGAGGCTGCACAACATATGTTCGCGTAACTCAAAAACGCTTTATTTTATTGAAAAACAAAAAAAAAAACGAAATTCCGCAATAAAATTTACTTTAAGAAAGTTAAAACTTTTTTCTTCATATTGCTTTGGTTTTCGAGATATACCGTTATTTCGAAAATTAAAGAGGTTGCACAACATATGTTCGCGTAACTCAAAAACGCTTTAGCTTATTGAAAAACTAAAAAAAACCGAAATTCCGCAATAAAATTTACTTTAAGAAAGGTAAAACGTTTTTCTTATATGCGCAGTCGTTTTAGAAACATAATTTTTTTTTCTGAAAAAAAAAATAATTTTTTTATTAAAATTTCGGAATTTTTGTTTTTAAAAATTCATAAAAAATTGAGAAATGGAGCTATGCTTCCAATTTTATAGAGTCATATAAAAAACAATATTGCAAACAAAACAAGCTATAAATGATTTAAATCTGTTCACAACTTTTGCTTTTATGTATTCACAAAAGACGAAAAATTTTAATTAATTTAAGAATTTTATTAAACCGCCATATGTGTATAATTGAAATTCTTATATTTGGACCGTGTAGTGCCTAGGATGCCTCGAGACCAACTCCAGTCATACATTTGACCCTTCTTGAGGCATCCTAGGCACTACACGGTCCAAATATATGAATTTCAATTATACACATATGGCGGTTTAATAAAATTCTTAAATTAATTAAAATTTTTCGTCTTTTGTGAATACATAAAATCAAAAGTTGTGAACAGATTTTAATCATTTATAGCTTGTTTTGTTTGCAATATTGTTTTTTATATGACTCTATAAAATTGGAAGCATAGCTCCATTTTTCAATTTTTTATGAATTTTTAAAAACAAAAATTCCGAAATTTTAATAAAAAAATTATTTTTTATCAAAAAGTAATTTCAATTTTTGGGAATACAAAATTTTAATTTCAAAAGATTTTGTTATTCGTGCTTAATTCCCAGTTTTTATTATTGATAAAAACACTTGAAATTTATTGTTGATGGGATAAGCTATTCCTATGCATTTCACTGGTTGCTTAGGCCAGATCATCAGGAAACTTCATCCATAAAGGTTTTAGACAAACTAAAGATATTAAACCAAATAAAACTGTTAAACGTATAAGAATTATAGCAACAGTTCTACTTGTAACAATATCAAAGTTTAAACAAAACACATCAACAATAAACAACAGTGGGTTCATCTCATCTTACATTTCCCCACTACAATTAGTTGAAATTCTCTCAACATTAATTGTAGTTGTAAGTAGGTTAAGAAAAACAAAATGAAAAAAACAACAACTTACAAAAGATGTTGTCAATTAAGTGTTTTTTAGGCCGTGCACTGCCTGTTTATTATCAAAAAGTAATTTCAATTTTTGGGAATACAAAATTTTAATTTCAAAAGATTTTGTTATTCGTGCTTAATTCCCAGTTTTTATTATTGATAAAAACACTTGAAATTTATTGTTGATGGGATAAGCTATTCCTATGGGGAAATGTAAGATGAGATGAACCCACTGTTGTTTATTGTTGATGTGTTTTGTTTAAACTTTGATATTGTTACAAGTAGAACTGTTGCTATAATTCTTATACGTTTAACAGTTTTATTTGGTTTAATATCTTTAGTTTGTCTAAAACCTTTATGGATGAAGTTTCCTGATGATCTGGCCTAAGCAACCAGTGAAATGCGCATAGGAATAGCTTATCCCATCAACAATAAATTTCAAGTGTTTTTATCAATAATAAAAACTGGGAATTAAGCACGAATAACAAAATCTTTTGAAATTAAAATTTTGTATTCCCAAAAATTGAAATTACTTTTTGATAATAAACAGGCAGTGCACGGCCTAAAAACACTTAATTGACAACATCTTTTGTAAGTTGTTGTTTTTTTCATTTTGTTTTTCTTAACCTACTTACAACTACAATTAATGTTGAGAGAATTTCAACTAATTGTAGTGGGGAAATGTAAGATGAGATGAACCCACTGTTGTTTATTGTTGATGTGTTTTGTTTAAACTTTGATATTGTTACAAGTAGAACTGTTGCTATAATTCTTATACGTTTAACAGTTTTATTTGGTTTAATATCTTTAGTTTGTCTAAAACCTTTATGGATGAAGTTTCCTGATGATCTGGCCTAAGCAACCAGTGAAATGCATAGGAATAGCTTATCCCATCAACAATAAATTTCAAGTGTTTTTATCAATAATAAAAACTGGGAATTAAGCACGAATAACAAAATCTTTTGAAATTAAAATTTTGTATTCCCAAAAATTGAAATTACTTTTTGATAATAAACAGGCAGTGCACGGCCTAAAAAAACACTTAATTGACAACATCTTTTGTAAGTTGTTGTTTTTTTCATTTTGTTTTTCTTAACCTACTTACAACTACAATTAATGTTGAGAGAATTTCAACTAATTGTAGTGGGGAAATGTAAGATGAGATGAACCCACTGTTGTTTATTGTTGATGTGTTTTGTTTAAACTTTGATATTGTTACAAGTAGAACTGTTGCTATAATTCTTATACGTTTAACAGTTTTATTTGGTTTAATATCTTTAGTTTGTCTAAAACCTTTATGGATGAAGTTTCCTGATGATCTGGCCTAAGCAACCAGTGAAATGCATAGGAATAGCTTATCCCATCAACAATAAATTTCAAGTGTTTTTATCAATAATAAAAACTGGGAATTAAGCACGAATAACAAAATCTTTTGAAATTAAAATTATTTTTTTTTTCAGAAAAAAAAATTATGTTTCTAAAACGACTGCGCATATAAGAAAAACGTTTTACCTTTCTTAAAGTAAATTTTATTGCGGAATTTCGTTTTTTTTTAGTTTTTCAATAAGCTAAAGCGTTTTTGAGTTGCGCGAACATATGTTGTGCAACATCCTTAATTTTCGAAATAACGGTATATCTCGAAAACTAAAGCTAACCTAAAAAAACGGCTAGCACCACTGGATTCAGCGACCCCGAATTAGTTATAATTAGTTAAAAATCTTTCGTTCTTATCATACTAAAATATTAAACTGCAAATACTTTAATCTATCTATACAATATATAATTTCTTAGTATGTAAGGATGTTTGCATGTATGTCCTATTCTTTCCGCAACTTTCTGAAGCCATCTGATGACATAGGAAGCTGAAATTTGGCATACTTAAAGTATTTTCTCTGCGGAAGATCGTAACGAAGCCAGATTTTCGATTTTCGGTCTTTAAGACCGGCTTTTCATCTGGTATCTGATTGAATATATGTTTTTTTTTATCATATGGGGAACTTTGGGCCCCACTTGGCACGACTAGGCACCGTCGGATTGAGTTGAAAAATTAGGACTTGATTTCTTACACCAAACCTCATATTTTAAGCAGCGCAAACATGTAAATTTAAAAAAAAAAAAAATTGCGACCAGTCTAATGCTTATTGTGCACATTTGTTCTTTCTCGCCAACAATTCCTATTGTTAATTTTTAAGTTCAAGTTGAATTAAGTTATATTTTAAAGTTCAGTTTTTAATAAAGACTCAAAAACAACAGTCATAATTGTTTTACTTATTAATATATTAAAATGTTTCTAATGAACTTAAACCTGGCTTATAATTCTTATTCGTTTAACAGTTTTATTTGTGTAATATCTTTAGTTTTTCTAAAATCTTTGGATGAAGTTTCCTGGCGATCTGGCCTAAGAAATGCGCATAGGAATAGCTTATCCCATCAACAATAAACTTCAGTTTGTCAATAGTATGAAATGGGAATTTAGCACATTATAACGAAACCTTGATAATTAATGTTTGAATCACAAGAAAAACTTTGATAACAAACGAATTTAAGTTTTCTAATTTCTGTTTATCTTTAACTTTTTATGAATTATACTCACCTCGAATAATATCGTAAATTTTATGTTAGTTGACCGCACTACAATATTAATGCTCGTCGCAAATTTTCCAACTTACCTTCGGGTTTGTAACTAATAATTTAACTACTCTTTTTTCAACATCAAACGATCAACAACTACCCAGCAGTGCGGACAGCTTACGTCAACCTTGCGATTTTCTGAAGACGTTATTTGTATTAAACCGTATGTATTTATGCAGTTAAAATTGAATTGTAATAAACCCCATACTTGGAAAAAATTACAAAACCTCTCTTTTCACTTTCTACCCTTAAATCACCCTATTTTAATTACTCCTCTGGAGCAATTATAATGGCGGAATGAAATAACCCCCCAAAAGTTTGTGCAGAGAACAACAAAAATGATTTTTGGGGTGTTATTTAATTTTGTTTGGGGTGTTATTTAAATTTTTTTAATTGGGGTATTATTTCATATGAAATTATCCCCCAAAAATCATTATGAAATAAAGCCCCCATATATTTTTTGGGGGATTATTTCACTTTCAAATTTATAATTAAAACGTTTTTGGGCGCAAGGATTTATCCACTTTGGTATACAAAACACCGTCTTCGATAAAAAAAAAAGCTGGCATGCGTAGCCGGGTCGAGTCGGTATTTTTATATTATAGAGGAGAAAATCCTGGCGATATGCAGAGAAGTGTAATTAAAAGCCTTTTTATTTCTTAATAAAATTGAATTCTTTATTTAGTGCGGCTAGTACGCACTGTTTGTACTTGGTATAAGAATTGATTTTAATTGCTAATTAGCTCGACTTTTATACATAATAAATGCTTATTAAGCATTTTCATTACAGTGGAAGGTATAGCGGTTTGCTCAGCATTTACTTACAATCTCGCAGACACTTGTCCAATAGTAAGAGTGGTGATATTATTACTATTGACGACTGTGTGTACTGCTAGTATTGTACTCATACACACACACACACAGCGCACAACAATATATATGGTCTAAAATGTGTGATGGCCCAGTGTATAGCGGTTAATTCTTGTTCAATTGTTGATTTGTTACTCTCGCCTTTTGTAAATATTTTGGATGCGTATGCTATTGGTAGATGTTTTCCCTCATGTTCTTGAGTTAGTATAGCTCCACAAGCATGTTTGCTTGCATCTGTTGTTATACAAAACTCTTTTGTGAAATCTGGATATTGAAGTAATGTTGGACTCATTAATGCTTTTTTTAAGATATTTAAATGCTGAATCACAATCTTTAGTCCATTCGAACTGCACACCCTTTTTGGACAATCTTGTAAAATGTCTAGAATACTCTGAAAAATTTTTGATAAATCTGCGATAGTAGTTGCAAAATGCTACAAATCTTCTTGCACTATCCGCATCTTTTGGTTGTGGATAATTTTCGATTACCGAATATTTACTATCGTCAGGCAGTATTCCTTTATCAGTGCATTTATGTCCTAGGTATGTAACTTCCCTCATGAAAAATGAACATTTTTCGGGATGTAACTTAAGATTGCGTTTTCGACATAATTCAAACACATTTGTTAAATTAGAAAGCATATGCTTTTCCGAACATCCTAAAACAACTAAGTCATCCATATAAAGAAATGCTTGTTCTGGTCGCAAACCAGTAAAAGCGAGTGTCATCATTCTTTGAAAAGAATTGGGCGCTATTTTTAAACCATAGGGCAATCTAGTAAATCTATAAGATCCATTTGCTGTTGAAAATGAAGTTAGATCTCTAGAGTTTTTTTCTAGTCCAATTTGGTGAAAACCGGACATTAAATCTAGACATGAAAAATATTTGGCTCTACCGAGTTGGTCTAAAATGTCATCTATTCTAGGTAATGGAAATTTGTCTGCTATCAATTTCTTATTTAGTTGTCTATAATCCACTACGAGTCTCCACCTTTTTGTTTCTGAACTTGGAAGTGATTTCTTCGGTACCAGCAGAATTGGACTGTTGTACTCAGAATTTGATGGTTCCACTATTCTGTCGTCTATTAATTTTTTCACCTGTCTATCTATCTCTTCTTTGTGTGTATGTGGTATCCGGTAATTCTTAATGTACACCGGTTGTGAATCTCTTACTCTCAACTTTTGTTCATAGAAATTATTAATTGTTATTGTTTCTGATTCTAAACCGAAAATATCGCTGTATGATGTGCAAAGTTCCGTTAATGTATTTTTAAATTGTTCTGGAAAATTTTTCTGTAAAAGTTTTAATATTTCTGATTTTCTATGTGTATTTTTGGTCGGATTTTGTTCGACTATTTCATATTCAGAAAGATTTTCGGTTTTTATTTTACTTTTATTAACTGATGTGATAGTGTTATTTGTATTTAGAATACGAATGTATGCTTTATTAGATTTTACCAATGTGTTCGCGATAAAGACTCCTGGTTCAAGTTCTTGATTTGGTATTAGTATTTCATTATCGCAATCAATAAAATTTACTTTACGTATTACTTCTGATCTTGGCGGCAATATAAGATTATCGCTGTTGTTAGAAATTGGTATTTCTATAGGTTGTGGTATATTGAATGGTCGTAGGACCAGGTAGTCATAATCCTGATTAAAATCTAATATACAATTATATTTCTTAATAAAATCCATACCAATGATTCCATCGCTTGGTATTGGGAAATTATTGTCTACTACTTGAAAATTGTGTGGTATTAGATAATTTTTAAATTTTAAATCAAAAGATATACTACCTTTAGATTTAATTTCACCTTGTCCTATTCCACTTAATGTTGTGATTTTGTTAGTATTTATTTTCTTTAGATCAAAATGTTTGGATTTTATGAGTGAAATGTCGGCACCTGTATCAACTAGTAGTGTTACTGCTGTGTTACTATTATTTATATTAATCTGAATGAAATTACATAAGTTGAGGTTCAAGTTATACACTTTATTATTTACTGTTCTGATCTTAGGGGATGGTCGGAGTTTTCCGAACCATTTTCATTTGAGTCCATTGCTCGTACGTAGTGTCTATTACCACGATTATTGTCAGGTCTTTGTCTGTTTCTATTATTGTAATTGTTATTGTTGTTATTTCCGTTGTTATTATTAATATTGTTATTATTTCGGGGATAATTGTTTCTCCCACGAAATCTTCTGTTATTTCCACGATAATAAGTGGGTCTTTGACTGAAATATAATACGGAGTTCTGTTGCCCTGTTGCTTCAGTGCAACTGCTTACAAATTTACTCACGGCTTCATTCATATCATTGAATTGGCCTGCTTCCATGATAAGTTTTACTTTTTCATTAGAGCAGTTTTTTGTAATAGCTTTTACTGCAACTTGTGTAGAGTATTTGTTAGCTAGTTCACAAGATAAACCATCAGATATATATGCCGTTTCAAGTGACTTTGTGAGATTTTCTATTTCAGTACAGTATGCAGTTGGTGTTTTATTGTTTTGTTTTATGCTCATCAGTTTAGCTGACAAAACATGCACTGATTCACCTTTAACGGTTACTTTGAGCTTAGTGATAATTTCTTCTATTGTAGATTCATTACCTATGAGATTTCTAGCATTTCCCTTAAGCTTTGTTTTAATTAGCGATATTGCAGAAGATTCGTGTATACCCTTTATTAAATTAACTAATTGTAAGGAGTCTATGAATGACTGCAAATTTTCTGATTTTCCATCAAATTCCGTAATCAGCTTCAAAGCTGTATTTAGGAATTCTACCAATGTTTGTGTCATTTTAGTATCTGTTTTATTGTCTGTTGTTAAATTTACTGTTTCGTGTAGAGTCTCAGGTAGTTTAATCTGTATATTTTTTAAAGCGGCTATTTTTAAGACTTTGGTTTTTAAATCCAAAAAGAATCCCTCTGCTGCAATCTTGTGACTAAGTGTCAACCGATTATAGTTTACATTAAATATAATTCTTATTTCCTCAAGTCTATTAAGTAGGATTTGGAAGTGATGTTGAATGGTCTCTTCCTTAGTTGGTCTTTCAACATTCAGGCACTTATAAGAACGATCGAAGTGCTCTTTAATTAACCTAACCTTATTAAATATATCTTTCCATTCCATCTAAACTTTTCTAAATCATTGGTTCTATTATATTTTATCTAGATTATCTGCTCTGCTAACATATTTTTTCTTGAGTCTTCTATTGTGCATTTGGTAAATACGAATTATAAAATTTATTATTATGATTACTGTTATTATTAATAGATAGATTTCTATAGTTAACAAATTTGTTTTTCCCTCAACTACTTCTACTTCATTGATGACATTGGCCTTGGGCCTGTCAAATTTTGTTTCTGATTTACACATAGAAAAATTAACGTAAGAATCCCTTATGAAATTAAAAAAAATAGATTTTAAGTTTAAGTTTGATTTCATAAAGTTAGTGGCATACATGTAACATTAGATGTGTGAAATTATTAAATCTTAAATTTTTTAATTAACAATTAAACATTTTTTTAAGGAAACTATAATTTTGTATTAATTTATGAATATAGTTATGTTTGTATATTGTTTTTTTATGTTCCCAATTAAAATTTTTTGTATAACTTGGACAAACTTAAGTTTTCATATATCCAATGAAAATTTTTAACGTAATTACGAAATCTAATGAAGCGATTTTAACGAAAATACTTCATTATAACTATGAAATTCCATTTAAACAATGAAAATTTTCATTTACCCCAGGAACATTTTTTTATGAAAATGATTCATTAAATATATGAAGCATTTTTCTTTCAGTTTAGGTATTCTACAATAGAAAAAGAACTACTCGCTATAGTAGCAGCAACTAAGTACCTTAGACAGTATTTATGGGGTAGAAAATTCACTATTAAAACGGATCATAAACCTTTGGTTTGGCTGGATGCATTGAAAGAGCCAAATCTTAAACTACAACGATGGAAAATTGAATTAAATGAATTTGATTATGATATCGTGCCTGTTAAGGGAAAAACAAATGTGGCGGATGGTTTGTCAAGATTACCAAATTTAGAAATAAATAATGGTGAATTGGTTTCAGAGGAAGAAGACCAAAACGACACAAGTTCAAATTGTGCGACCATACATAGCGGTGTTGCCATATTTATATAACGGAAAACCCGATTAATGTTTACAAAAACCAACTATATTTCCAAAAGGGATATACAGAAAAATTCGTTATGCAAATTATGAATAGAAAAATAAAAAATTTTTTTACACTCGCTGATAATAGTGACATATTAACGATACTGAGGAAAGTACTGAAAGATAAAGGCGTCATGTGTATTTTTTGCGAAGACGATCGACTTTTTGTACAACTTCAGGATGTTTATATACAAATTTTTTCCAGTAACAGAAATTTAAGAGTGCTAAGATCCACGAAAAAATTAATTGAAATTACAGATAGAGACGAAGCCTTAAAGATAATAATAGACGAACACTTGAGGAACAATCATCGTGGCATTAATGAAGTATTTGGAGAACTGAAATTTAAATATTACTTCCCTGGATTGGTGAACTTAATAACGAGATTTATAAATAATTGCGAAGTTTGTCAAGTAGCTAAATTCGGTAGAAGACTCTTACAGTTCAAGAAAGATAGTAATTATGTTATAGACACTAACAATGAAGACGATGACATTGATTTCCAATACTTGTCCCAACGTTTAAAAGAAAAAAAAAAAACAAAATACAAAAACAAAAATACTGTAGAAACTCAATCAACCCAGGAATTAAATATTACTTAAATTAAAATTTTCAGATAATAATTATGATACTGCTTCTGACAACATTAGACGACAACGCGAAACAGATAACGGACCAAATGAACAAGCAAGTAGAAATCAATAACGAACTAATTAAAAATCTTGATACTGTGGTAGAAAGTGTTAACAAGCAGCAAAATAAATTGAATGACTTTTTGTCAAATATTACAGCTAGAACAAACAAAGCCTTAAATGTTGTGGAAAAGTTTAGGTTTGTTTTGCAAACATATGCCGATCTTAATATTCTGAACAAACAGATAGAAAAAATATCAGACGTTGTTATGATGAGCAAACAGAACATATCACCGCATGACATACTGACTGAAGAAGAAAAGATTAGATACAAAATAACAGTGGAAACTTTACCTTACCTTAAAACAAGCATAATGTTTTTTGAAAATAAATAAGTTTTCGTGCTTCAAATTCCGAAATTAACAACAGAAACATACTTTAAGGCCCTCCTAATTATACCATTTCCAAATGATCGCTATGAGGAATTAGACTTGTCAATAGAAGAAGTGTTGGTGCAGGGTAATATGGAAAACAAAAACAGAGAAAAAATAATGGTAAAGAAAAACCTTTTGATCCATGATAACAATTAAGTAAGAGATTCTTTCAAGCAGAATAATGAGTGTAAACTTAGAATAAATAAAGAACCAATAATTAAAGAAAGTAAGGCGGGCCTTGTTATAACACAGTTAATTGAATTTACCAAAATAGATCACAATTGTAGTTATCAGCCATATTTTGTTAAAGGAAATATTATTATTAAGTTTGATAACTGTGTTTGAAAATTTGTTCAATAGATTTAGTCATGGAGTACTTATACCTTTGAAATATGTAAATTTTACAAAAAACATTAATAACTTTAATTTGGAGGGACTTCATCTCCAAAGTATTAAGAACAGAGAAATCAATAAGTACATTGAATTTAAAAATAACGTAGCACAGGGTACTACTATAAGTTTGGTTGTTATACTTTTAACAATAATTGTAATTTTAGCCATAAGGGTTAAGTGTTGTAAAGTGAGAAAGAACAAAATAGAACTAAGACTGAAAGACTAGCCTGATCCATTTACTCGGAGAGCAAACACTAAGGGTGGGGAAATCACATACATGTAAGCTTGTATAATTTCCGTTCCCACAAATCAGCAGACGCAAACGTCAGCGCATTTCTTTTATTGCAATTTTAAATTTAATAATAATTTTAATAAACAAACTTCTACTGTTACAGCATGAAGCGGCAACAAGTAAATATGCTTATTAGACTGGTCGCATCTTGTATGGGATTTTTTTTTTTTTATATTTAAATGTTTGCGCTGCTTTAAATATGAGGTTTGGTGTAAGAAAACAAGTCCTAATTTTTCAGCTCAATCCGACGGTGCCTAGTCGTGCCAAGTGGGGCCCAAAGTTCCCCATATGATAAAAAAAACATCTATTCAATCAGATACTAGATGAAAAGCCGGTCTTAAAGACCGAAAATCGAAAATCTGGCTTCGTTACGATCTTCCGCAGAGAAAATACTTTAAGTATGCCAAATTTCAGCTTCCTATGTCATCAGATGGCTTCAGAAAGTTGCGGAAAGAATAGGACATACATGCAAACATCCTTACATACTAAGAAATTATATATTGTATAGATAGATTAAAGTATTTGCAGTTTAATATTTTAGTATGATACGAACGAAAGATTTTTAACTAATTATAACTAATTCGGGGTCGCTGAATCCAGTGGTGCTAGCCGTTTTTTTAGGTTAGCTTTAGTTTTCGAGATATACCGTTAATTCGAAAATTAAGGATGTGGCACAACATATGTTCGCGCAACTCAAAAACGCTTTTGCTTATTGAAAAACTAAAAAAACCGAAATTCGGCAATAAATTTTACTTTAAGAAAGTTAAAACTTTTTTCTTCATATTGGCTTTGGTTTTCGAGATATACCGTTATTTCGAAAATTAGGGAGGCTGCACAACATATGTTCGCGTAACTCAAAAACGCTTTATTTTATTGAAAAACAAAAAAAAAAACGAAATTCCGCAATAAAATTTACTTTAAGAAAGTTAAAACTTTTTTCTTCATATTGCTTTGGTTTTCGAGATATACCGTTATTTCGAAAATTAAAGAGGTTGCACAACATATGTTCGCGTAACTCAAAAACGCTTTAGCTTATTGAAAAACTAAAAAAAACCGAAATTCCGCAATAAAATTTACTTTAAGAAAGGTAAAACGTTTTTCTTATATGCGCAGTCGTTTTAGAAACATAATTTTTTTTTCTGAAAAAAAAAATAATTTTTTTATTAAAATTTCGGAATTTTTGTTTTTAAAAATTCATAAAAAATTGAGAAATGGAGCTATGCTTCCAATTTTATAGAGTCATATAAAAAACAATATTGCAAACAAAACAAGCTATAAATGATTTAAATCTGTTCACAACTTTTGCTTTTATGTATTCACAAAAGACGAAAAATTTTAATTAATTTAAGAATTTTATTAAACCGCCATATGTGTATAATTGAAATTCTTATATTTGGACCGTGTAGTGCCTAGGATGCCTCGAGACCAACTCCAGTCATACATTTGACCCTTCTTGAGGCATCCTAGGCACTACACGGTCCAAATATATGAATTTCAATTATACACATATGGCGGTTTAATAAAATTCTTAAATTAATTAAAATTTTTCGTCTTTTGTGAATACATAAAATCAAAAGTTGTGAACAGATTTTAATCATTTATAGCTTGTTTTGTTTGCAATATTGTTTTTTATATGACTCTATAAAATTGGAAGCATAGCTCCATTTTTCAATTTTTTATGAATTTTTAAAAACAAAAATTCCGAAATTTTAATAAAAAAATTATTTTTTATCAAAAAGTAATTTCAATTTTTGGGAATACAAAATTTTAATTTCAAAAGATTTTGTTATTCGTGCTTAATTCCCAGTTTTTATTATTGATAAAAACACTTGAAATTTATTGTTGATGGGATAAGCTATTCCTATGCATTTCACTGGTTGCTTAGGCCAGATCATCAGGAAACTTCATCCATAAAGGTTTTAGACAAACTAAAGATATTAAACCAAATAAAACTGTTAAACGTATAAGAATTATAGCAACAGTTCTACTTGTAACAATATCAAAGTTTAAACAAAACACATCAACAATAAACAACAGTGGGTTCATCTCATCTTACATTTCCCCACTACAATTAGTTGAAATTCTCTCAACATTAATTGTAGTTGTAAGTAGGTTAAGAAAAACAAAATGAAAAAAACAACAACTTACAAAAGATGTTGTCAATTAAGTGTTTTTTAGGCCGTGCACTGCCTGTTTATTATCAAAAAGTAATTTCAATTTTTGGGAATACAAAATTTTAATTTCAAAAGATTTTGTTATTCGTGCTTAATTCCCAGTTTTTATTATTGATAAAAACACTTGAAATTTATTGTTGATGGGATAAGCTATTCCTATGGGGAAATGTAAGATGAGATGAACCCACTGTTGTTTATTGTTGATGTGTTTTGTTTAAACTTTGATATTGTTACAAGTAGAACTGTTGCTATAATTCTTATACGTTTAACAGTTTTATTTGGTTTAATATCTTTAGTTTGTCTAAAACCTTTATGGATGAAGTTTCCTGATGATCTGGCCTAAGCAACCAGTGAAATGCGCATAGGAATAGCTTATCCCATCAACAATAAATTTCAAGTGTTTTTATCAATAATAAAAACTGGGAATTAAGCACGAATAACAAAATCTTTTGAAATTAAAATTTTGTATTCCCAAAAATTGAAATTACTTTTTGATAATAAACAGGCAGTGCACGGCCTAAAAACACTTAATTGACAACATCTTTTGTAAGTTGTTGTTTTTTTCATTTTGTTTTTCTTAACCTACTTACAACTACAATTAATGTTGAGAGAATTTCAACTAATTGTAGTGGGGAAATGTAAGATGAGATGAACCCACTGTTGTTTATTGTTGATGTGTTTTGTTTAAACTTTGATATTGTTACAAGTAGAACTGTTGCTATAATTCTTATACGTTTAACAGTTTTATTTGGTTTAATATCTTTAGTTTGTCTAAAACCTTTATGGATGAAGTTTCCTGATGATCTGGCCTAAGCAACCAGTGAAATGCATAGGAATAGCTTATCCCATCAACAATAAATTTCAAGTGTTTTTATCAATAATAAAAACTGGGAATTAAGCACGAATAACAAAATCTTTTGAAATTAAAATTATTTTTTTTTTTCAGAAAAAAAAATTATGTTTCTAAAACGACTGCGCATATAAGAAAAACGTTTTACCTTTCTTAAAGTAAATTTTATTGCGGAATTTCGTTTTTTTTTAGTTTTTCAATAAGCTAAAGCGTTTTTGAGTTGCGCGAACATATGTTGTGCAACATCCTTAATTTTCGAAATAACGGTATATCTCGAAAACTAAAGCTAACCTAAAAAAACGGCTAGCACCACTGGATTCAGCGACCCCGAATTAGTTATAATTAGTTAAAAATCTTTCGTTCTTATCATACTAAAATATTAAACTGCAAATACTTTAATCTATCTATACAATATATAATTTCTTAGTATGTAAGGATGTTTGCATGTATGTCCTATTCTTTCCGCAACTTTCTGAAGCCATCTGATGACATAGGAAGCTGAAATTTGGCATACTTAAAGTATTTTCTCTGCGGAAGATCGTAACGAAGCCAGATTTTCGATTTTCGGTCTTTAAGACCGGCTTTTCATCTGGTATCTGATTGAATATATGTTTTTTTTATCATATGGGGAACTTTGGGCCCCACTTGGCACGACTAGGCACCGTCGGATTGAGTTGAAAAATTAGGACTTGATTTCTTACACCAAACCTCATATTTTAAGCAGCGCAAACATGTAAATTTAAAAAAAAAAAAAAATTGCGACCAGTCTAATGCTTATTGTGCACATTTGTTCTTTCTCGCCAACAATTCCTATTGTTAATTTTTAAGTTCAAGTTGAATTAAGTTAGATTTTAAAGTTCAGTTTTTAATAAAGACTCAAAAACAACAGTCATAATTGTTTTACTTATTAATATATTAAAATGTTTCTAATGAACTTAAACCTGGCTTATAATTCTTATTCGTTTAACAGTTTTATTTGTGTAATATCTTTAGTTTTTCTAAAATCTTTGGATGAAGTTTCCTGGCGATCTGGCCTAAGCAACCAGTGAAATGCGCATAGGAATAGCTTATCCCATCAACAATAAACTTCAGTTTGTCAATAGTATGAAATGGGAATTTAGCACATTATAACGAAACCTTGATAATTAATGTTTGAATCACAAGAAAAACTTTGATAACAAACGAATTTAAGTTTTCTAATTTCTGTTTATCTTTAACTTTTTATGAATTATACTCACCTCGAATAATATCGTAAATTTTATGTTAGTTGACCGCACTACAATATTAATGCTCGTCGCAAATTTTCCAACTTACCTTCGGGTTTGTAACTAATAATTTAACTACTCTTTTTTCAACATCAAACGATCAACAACTACCCAGCAGTGCGGACAGCTTACGTCAACCTTGCGATTTTCTGAAGACGTTATTTGTATTAAACCGTATGTATTTATGCAGTTAAAATTGAATTGTAATAAACCCCATACTTGGAAAAAATTACAAAACCTCTCTTTTCACTTTCTACCCTTAAATCACCCTATTTTAATTACTCCTCTGGAGCAATTATAATGGCGGAATGAAATAACCCCCCAAAATATAACCCCCCAAAAGTTTGTGCAGAGAACAACAAAAATGATTTTTGGGGTGTTATTTAATTTTGTTTGGGGTGTTATTTAAATTTTTTTAATTGGGGTATTATTTCATATGAAATTATCCCCCAAAAATCATTATGAAATAAAGCCCCCATATATTTTTTGGGGGATTATTTCACTTTCAAATTTATAATTAAAACGTTTTTGGGCGCAAGGATTTATCCACTTTGGTATACAAAACACCGTCTTCGATAAAAAAAAAAGCTGGCATGCGTAGCCGGGTCGAGTCGGTATTTTTATATTATAGAGGAGAAAATCCTGGCGATATGCAGAGAAGTGTAATTAAAAGCCTTTTTATTTCTTAATAAAATTGAATTCTTTATTTAGTGCGGCTAGTACGCACTGTTTGTACTTGGTATAAGAATTGATTTTAATTGCTAATTAGCTCGACTTTTATACATAATAAATGCTTATTAAGCATTTTCATTACAGTGGAAGGTATAGCGGTTTGCTCAGCATTTACTTACAATCTCGCAGACACTTGTCCAATAGTAAGAGTGGTGATATTATTACTATTGACGACTGTGTGTACTGCTAGTATTGTACTCATACACACACACACACAGCGCACAACAATATATATGGTCTAAAATGTGTGATGGCCCAGTGTATAGCGGTTAATTCTTGTTCAATTGTTGATTTGTTACTCTCGCCTTTTGTAAATATTTTGGATGCGTATGCTATTGGTAGATGTTTTCCCTCATGTTCTTGAGTTAGTATAGCTCCACAAGCATGTTTGCTTGCATCTGTTGTTATACAAAACTCTTTTGTGAAATCTGGATATTGAAGTAATGTTGGACTCATTAATGCTTTTTTTAAGATATTTAAATGCTGAATCACAATCTTTAGTCCATTCGAACTGCACACCCTTTTTGGACAATCTTGTAAAATGTCTAGAATACTCTGAAAAATTTTTGATAAATCTGCGATAGTAGTTGCAAAATGCTACAAATCTTCTTGCACTATCCGCATCTTTTGGTTGTGGATAATTTTCGATTACCGAATATTTACTATCGTCAGGCAGTATTCCTTTATCAGTGCATTTATGTCCTAGGTATGTAACTTCCCTCATGAAAAATGAACATTTTTCGGGATGTAACTTAAGATTGCGTTTTCGACATAATTCAAACACATTTGTTAAATTAGAAAGCATATGCTTTTCCGAACATCCTAAAACAACTAAGTCATCCATATAAAGAAATGCTTGTTCTGGTCGCAAACCAGTAAAAGCGAGTGTCATCATTCTTTGAAAAGAATTGGGCGCTATTTTTAAACCATAGGGCAATCTAGTAAATCTATAAGATCCATTTGCTGTTGAAAATGAAGTTAGATCTCTAGAGTTTTTTTCTAGTCCAATTTGGTGAAAACCGGACATTAAATCTAGACATGAAAAATATTTGGCTCTACCGAGTTGGTCTAAAATGTCATCTATTCTAGGTAATGGAAATTTGTCTGCTATCAATTTCTTATTTAGTTGTCTATAATCCACTACGAGTCTCCACCTTTTTGTTTCTGAACTTGGAAGTGATTTCTTCGGTACCAGCAGAATTGGAATGTTGTACTCAGAATTTGATGGTTCCACTATTCTGTCGTCTATTAATTTTTTCACCTGTCTATCTATCTCTTCTTTGTGTGTATGTGGTATCCGGTAATTCTTAATGTACACCGGTTGTGAATCTCTTACTCTCAACTTTTGTTCATAGAAATTATTAATTGTTATTGTTTCTGATTCTAAACCGAAAATATCGCTGTATGATGTGCAAAGTTCCGTTAATGTATTTTTAAATTGTTCTGGAAAATTTTTCTGTAAAAGTTTTAATATTTCTGATTTTCTATGTGTATTTTTGGTCGGATTTTGTTCGACTATTTCATATTCAGAAAGATTTTCGGTTTTTATTTTACTTTTATTAACTGATGTGATAGTGTTATTTGTATTTAGAATACGAATGTATGCTTTATTAGATTTTACCAATGTGTTCGCGATAAAGACTCCTGGTTCAAGTTCTTGATTTGGTATTAGTATTTCATTATCGCAATCAATAAAATTTACTTTACGTATTACTTCTGATCTTGGCGGCAATATAAGATTATCGCTGTTGTTAGAAATTGGTATTTCTATAGGTTGTGGTATATTGAATGGTCGTAGGACCAGGTAGTCATAATCCTGATTAAAATCTAATATACAATTATATTTCTTAATAAAATCCATACCAATGATTCCATCGCTTGGTATTGGGAAATTATTGTCTACTACTTGAAAATTGTGTGGTATTAGATAATTTTTAAATTTTAAATCAAAAGATATACTACCTTTAGATTTAATTTCACCTTGTCCTATTCCACTTAATGTTGTGATTTTGTTAGTATTTATTTTCTTTAGATCAAAATGTTTGGATTTTATGAGTGAAATGTCGGCACCTGTATCAACTAGTAGTGTTACTGCTGTGTTACTATTATTTATATTAATCTGAATGAAATTACATAAGTTGAGGTTCAAGTTATACACTTTATTATTTACTGTTCTGATCTTAGGGGATGGTCGGAGTTTTCCGAACCATTTTCATTTGAGTCCATTGCTCGTACGTAGTGTCTATTACCACGATTATTGTCAGGTCTTTGTCTGTTTCTATTATTGTAATTGTTATTGTTGTTATTTCCGTTGTTATTATTAATATTGTTATTATTTCGGGGATAATTGTTTCTCCCACGAAATCTTCTGTTATTTCCACGATAATAAGTGGGTCTTTGACTGAAATATAATACGGAGTTCTGTTGCCCTGTTGCTTCAGTGCAACTGCTTACAAATTTACTCACGGCTTCATTCATATCATTGAATTGGCCTGCTTCCATGATAAGTTTTACTTTTTCATTAGAGCAGTTTTTTGTAATAGCTTTTACTGCAACTTGTGTAGAGTATTTGTTAGCTAGTTCACAAGATAAACCATCAGATATATATGCCGTTTCAAGTGACTTTGTGAGATTTTCTATTTCAGTACAGTATGCAGTTGGTGTTTTATTGTTTTGTTTTATGCTCATCAGTTTAGCTGACAAAACATGCACTGATTCACCTTTAACGGTTACTTTGAGCTTAGTGATAATTTCTTCTATTGTAGATTCATTACCTATGAGATTTCTAGCATTTCCCTTAAGCTTTGTTTTAATTAGCGATATTGCAGAAGATTCGTGTATACCCTTTATTAAATTAACTAATTGTAAGGAGTCTATGAATGACTGCAAATTTTCTGATTTTCCATCAAATTCCGTAATCAGCTTCAAAGCTGTATTTAGGAATTCTACCAATGTTTGTGTCATTTTAGTATCTGTTTTATTGTCTGTTGTTAAATTTACTGTTTCGTGTAGAGTCTCAGGTAGTTTAATCTGTATATTTTTTAAAGCGGCTATTTTTAAGACTTTGGTTTTTAAATCCAAAAAGAATCCCTCTGCTGCAATCTTGTGACTAAGTGTCAACCGATTATAGTTTACATTAAATATAATTCTTATTTCCTCAAGTCTATTAAGTAGGATTTGGAAGTGATGTTGAATGGTCTCTTCCTTAGTTGGTCTTTCAACACTCAGGCACTTATAAGAACGATCGAAGTGCTCTTTAATTAACCTAACCTTATTCAATATATCTTTCCATTCCATCTAAACTTTTCTAAATCATTGGTTCTATTATATTTTATCTAGATTATCTGCTCTGCTAACATATTTTTTCTTGAGTCTTCTATTGTGCATTTGGTAAATACGAATTATAAAATTTATTATTATGATTACTGTTATTATTAATAGATAGATTTCTATAGTTAACAAATTTGTTTTTCCCTCAACTACTTCTACTTCATTGATGACATTGGCCTTGGGCCTGTCAAATTTTGTTTCTGATTTACACATAGAAAAATTAACGTAAGAATCCCTTATGAAATTAAAAAAAATAGATTTTAAGTTTGAAATTTACATCAAATATATTTTAATAAAATGTAAGAGTAAAATTATGTAAGAGTAAAATTATCTAACCGAGCTACCTAAATAAAAGCGGAAGCGTTTTTTGTATGTCAAAACTTCTCAATTGCATACAATTTATACGAAACAAACCATTAGAATGCGAATTAGAAACCACCCGGCTGATAAATCGAATTTGACGGATCGCTATGTCGGTTTGTTTTATTGAAATTGTATTTAAATAAAATTTTCATATTTAGAAAAAACGCTTGCCGCTTTTGTTTAGGTTGTTCAGTAAACGTCTTATTTTTCTAAAGAAAATTGATTAAAAGTGTATAGGTTTAAAAATGTCTTTCAAGAAAAAATGATTTTGTATATTATTATTATTAAAATATTTTTCCTCAGGTTTTGCCTCGAGCGATTTGTTCGCTTATAGGCCCTAAGAGTGCAGAGTGCCCGCACATCTGTTTTATAGTAAAAAAAATTTAATTTTTCTACTTTCCATTAGAAATTCTAATTTGGAAATTCGTTCCCAAATTTTGGTTGCTCGTTCCCAAGGTGGTGGTGGTTGTTGGTTTAGTTCCCTCAATAGGATAGCTTTCTCCCTCTTTAGTTTTTGAGTGTAGCCTCCTCTTCTTCTAGGCTTTTTGGTTTTAGGTGGTGTTGATGACGTAAGGGTTTCCTTATTTTTGTTCTGGCGTGCCCTGTATTCCTCCAGGGTTATGGGCTGTGGTCCCTCTTTCATTGAAGATAATTAAAATTCCTTATGTCCAAATTGCCTTTTGGCCAGGCGGTTCTTCTTTGACGCAGCTGACGGATATTTTTCGGCTGATCCGTCAGGACAAAATTATTATTAATAGAAAAATGTTTTTTTTTTTTTTTTATTCTTGCGAGCAACCCGTGGTGTTGCTCGAGCAAGTGTAATATTTTTTTTTCTTATTTATTATTTTTTTTTTTTTTTTGTTTACTTTGGGTGCTCTACAAGGAAGCACTCCAAAGAACTGGCAGGATCGCCATGTAATTAAAAGCCTTTTTATTTCTTAATAAAATTGAATTCTTTATTTAGTGCGGCTAGTACGCACTGTTTGTACTTGGTATAAGAATTGATTTTAATTGCTAATTAGCTCGACTTTTATACATAATAAATGCTTATTAAGCATTTTCATTACAGTGGAAGGTATAGCGGTTTGCTCAGCATTTACTTACAATCTCGCAGACACTTGTCCAATAGTAAGAGTGGTGATAGTATTACTATTGACGACTGTGTGTACTGCTAGTATTGTACTCATACACACACACACACAGCGCACAACACTCAAGTGGCTTATTCGTATTACATGCGCCGGGTTCATTGCATGTAACTGAAATTATGTGTGCAAGCAATGTTAATATAAAAGACACGCTACAGAAGCTTTTGGAGCTTTGTACAGATAACAACAAAAACGATTTTTGGGGTGTTATTTCATTTTGTTTGGGGTGTTATTTAATTTCTTTAGTTTTGGTATTATTTCATATGAAATTATCCCCCAAAAAATCATTATAAAATAAAGTCCCCATATATTTTTTGGGGGATTATTTCACTTTCAAATTTATAATTAAAACGTTTTTGGGCGCAAGGATTTATCCACTTTGGTATACAAAACACCGGCTTCGATAAAAAAAAACTGGCATGCGTAGCCGGGTCGAGTCGGTATTTTTATACTATAGAGGAGAAAATAATAATAATTCTCCTTTAGATAACCCACCGTTTGACTCTCAACGGCCAGCTACCTAGATGTTGTATCTATAATGATTTATAGCAACTCTAATAAATGAAATGTCATCTAGAATTTTGTATTCTGTTAGTATGGAAGTGTGAATAATGAAATAAAGAATTAAAGAATAAGAACGCGTGCTTTTTATTAAAATTCAAGTGGCGACGAGAAAAAGAAAAACTGATCGATTTTAAGGGAAAAATTAAATATATTTTGGTGAAAAATGAATATGGGACAGTTCCAAAAGTTATTGGAAACATTTAGTAATAGTCAGCGTGAATTAGTGCAATTATTAAGTGCAAATACCACAACTCAACAAAACGTGCCGCCCTTACATGCAATGATTCCGCCATTTGAAAACTTTGACTAAAATAAGGAAAATTTTAAATTATATCGTCAAAGGTTTGAAAACTACCTAACAATGAAAGGTGTGGTAAGCGATAAGACCGTATGCCACCAAATGCTCGTAAATTCTTTTGGATCAGTACATTTTAAACTCCTGGTATCTCTAGTGGCCCCGAAAAATATATCGGCCGTTCGACAGTAGGGAGCTTAATTCAAAACAACCCATTAACGTTAATGACATCAACAGGATACATTCCAGAGCTACAAGTTCAAATCGCCAAAAAAAAATCGTCCACGTTCTCGATCATCGTCAAAAGCACCAACGCATTCAAAATCAAAAATTGATTACGCTCAGTTAGGGATTGAAAACTTATGTATACGATGTGGTAGGGATAACCACAAAGCGAAGCAATGCCGCACTAACCCCAACGCACTCAAATGTAAAGCATGTGGTAAGACCGGTCACGTTCAACAGGTATGTTTAAAAACTTTAATACACACTTCAAATAACAACTCAATTACTGCAAATGAAACGCACGATAATTCTGTTTATAAAATATACGGATAGTGAAAAATACAATAATCGACAATTAGATAACCAAAAGTATGTTGTGCCTGGCAGTTATGAAACATTACTGGGTCGCACGTGGATCAGACGTTTATGCATCGTCCTTCAGAAATTAATAATCAGCCCTTAAGCCAAATTCAATGCATTCTTTCGAATAATACGCAATCTCTTACAGAGATAATAGACAGGTTTGAAACCGTTTTTTTTCACAAAAGGTAGGCTGTGTACCAAATATCGAAGTAACACTTCAACTGCGGAAAGATGCTAAGCCCGTGTTTCGCAAGGAGTTAGAAGTGCCATTTGCGCTCCGTGATATCCTCGAAAAGGAATTAAATCAAAAAGAAACATCTGGAATAATATCTAAAGTTGCAACAAGTGACTGGGGGTCACCCCTTGTTGTGATACCAAACCCGATGGTACTGTACGCCTTTGTGTCGACTGTAAGATCGGCGTAAACCCACAAATAGTCTCCACAAATTATCCAATACGTAGGATTGATGAAATATTAAACAGTCTTAAGGGATCAAATTATTTTTTGCCGATTAGACTTATTCAAGGCCTATTTGCATCTAAAAGTGAATAAAGAATCAAGTGTAGTACAAACTATTTCAACCAACAAGGGCACATTTAGAGTAAATTATCTATCATTTGAAATAAAAACAGCACCCTCGGAGTTCAACCGAATTATAGAGCAAATTTTATCTGGTTTGAATAAAACAATGTCCTATTTTTATGACATAATACTCCATGGAGATACAGAAGCCGAATGTTAAGTGAATTTAATAGAATGTCTACAAAGTCTAAAAGAGCACGACTTACATGTTAATGAAAAGAAATGCACATTTTTTCTAACTCAGATAGAGTATCTGGGTCATGTGTTCAATATAACAAGATTTTAAAATATCCAGCTAAAATCCAGGCCATTACAAACATGCCACGTCCTTCAACTGCTGACGATATAAGACGATTCCTAGGAATGGTAACCTGCTACTCAAGATTTATTCCCGGAATGTGTTCAATTGCATTGCACTACGTCAACTCTTACTGAAAAATCACAAATTTAAACGGACAACAGAATGTGAAGCTACTTTTTTGAAACTCAAAAATATAATTTCGAGCGAACAAATACTAGTGCCTTTTGACCCGGAACTTCCCGTAGTAGTAGCATGTGACGCCAGCCCTACAGGGGTAGCGGGAGTGCTGTCACATATTGAAAACGGCGAAGGTCGTCCAGTTGCGTTTGTATCGAGGTCGCTGACCTCAGCTGAAAGGAATTATAGCCAACTAGATTGCGAAGCATTGGCGTTAGTTTTTACCATAAACTATTTTTTCATGTATTTGTACCCGTATCTTTAACCAACACAACACTTCAGCACGTTTACTACGCTATGCCGAGTTTTTATCGGCTTTTAATTATGAAATCGTTTTTAAGAAAGGATCAGAGCATATAAATGTTGAAAATTATTAATGATGACGTAAACCAATTATGCACATCATCAGTTTTTGAAATCTCAAGTGAATTTATTAATGCTGACGTATTGGAAACAGAAACAGCAAAAGACACAGAACTCAGCAGTATTCAAAATACAATATAATAAATATAGTTATGAAAATAATGAACAATTTACGTTAAACAATGGCATTATATTCAAAGGACAACGAGTGTTGATTCCAAAAAACCTTCAGCCTCAAGTATTACAAGAACTTCACCGTACTCATCCTGGCATCACACAAATTAAGCAACTAGCTAGGCGATGCTGCTACTAGAATTTGATATTGAAAATTTAGTAAGGTTATGTGAAGCGTGTGTTCACATTCAATCAAAGCCGGTAAAAGCACCACTGCACCATTGGGAGGAACCAGCCGAAAACTGGGATAGAATCCACACGCAAAAAAAAAAACATGGTTGTGGTAAACATATTCTAAGAGCAACATATTATGATAAGAGTTATGATTGTAGTCACCATATTAAGATTATTATTGAATCATATTATGACTAAATATACTCGTAATATGTCATTATAATAGTTTTCCCTTAATCATATTATTATTCTGTTAATCATACTAAGTTAAGAAGTAATCAAATTATTGTCATGTTAATCATAATAAGCTAAGAAGTAATCATATTATCATCATGTTAATCATAATAAATTTAGAAGCAATCATATTATGATACAGCACCTTTCATAGCTGTCATAAAAATACAAAATAAATTAAAATATTTTTCCATCGATTTTTTATTTTGTGGCTTTTTACAAGTTTTCTTAATGTTAATCAAATAGCGGAGTTCAATATAAGGCTTGCAAAAGAGCAAATGAAAAATCTGTGGTTTTCATGGGCAACCGCGTGTGTCCATTTTTTCGATTTTAAGATGTTGATGAAATATCGTAGCACTTTTATAAAATATAACGAAATCTCTGTGTGTTTTGTTGTTGGATTTTACAAAAAAACTATGATATTTTGCATTTGCACTATTACACTAATACTTGAATGAACTCCGCTAATATTTTAATTTTTTAATTTCTTTAAACTTATTTTTTTTATGGAATTTTATCTTTTAATTGTTTAACAGCTCACAAATAAAAAAAACGACACAACTGCTTCAAAATTATTTTACAAATGGCGCTAACATAATATGATTAGAGTAAAAATAGTTTGATTGCATCTTTAACATAATATGATAAATGTATAAAAAGTTATCATGTTATGGCTATTAAATATCATGATATGGTTGTGAGAAATATAATATGTTTAGAAAGTTATCATAATTAAGTTGTTAGAAAAATAATTATTTTTCGGTCAACAATACTCAAATTCAGAATTGGGATAAACATTGATATGTTTACAGTAACTATAATATTGTTGATATTAAATAAAAATAACAATTATTTGTGTACGACAACAATGTATTGTTACATTAAACATAGTGTTGTTGCCGTAACTATGCCCAACTATATTTTTTCTCTGGGTGCACATTGATTATGCTGGTCCGTTTCAAGATAACTTTTTCTTAGTTGTAGTACACGCAAGATCCAGATGGGCAGAAGTAAAAATTATACGCGATTTTCCAACAACAAAATCATCAATTAATCTTCTTTCCGACATCTTTGCTAATCATGGGTTTCCAAGGATAATGGTATCCGTCATTGCAATTTTTTTTTACCATTGGAAAATTCAAAAGCTTTAGCAAGGGAAACGGCATCTTTCAAAAACTAATTGCCCTAGGCAAACCAAGCACAAATGGATTATGGATGGAACGTAACGTACAGACCCTTAAACGAAAATTGAAGGCTATGGCATTAGAACAAGGTTCTCTACATAATAAAGTAAACGAAATTATGCAAATATACCGAGCAACCCCTCTGGCTTGCAGGAAAAGTCCTGCAGAACTTTATTACAATCGGCGTATGCGTATACGTCTTGACGCAATTAAACCAGCAATCCATTCCAAAACTACAAAACCCATCGCGGGTTTGAGTCATAAAAGAGTGGGGGTAAGAGTACAGGTATTGCACATGACAAACAATAAAACTGTTTGGAAAACTGGAACTGTTCTACAGAAATATGGTCAACTGCACTATCTTGTAAAACTCGATGGTGGATACAAACTTAAGCGACATATTGACCAATTAAGGGTTACCAGAGTTCAATCTCGCAAGGGTCACTTCGCCCCAGACGTTCATAATAAATAAGCTAGCCAAACGTCACAAAACTATAATCGAAATTACTACGAATCACCTTTTCTTCAAAATCAAATCTATCAGGAAGTACTCAGGTGCCAGTTCTGGAGCCGCAGGTGTGTCAACATCCTGATGATAATGAACAGCGCGAAGGTATCTGGGAAGAAGCTATGAGAAGACCTGGTCGTACCCGTAATAAACAAACCTATTTACGAAACTACATAGTCGAATAAATAAAAAATCGCATTTTAATTTTATATATATATAAAATTAAAAAAATAAATGTACTGGTGTGTGGGTTGACACCAGTATAAAATAATCCTCTTCTAGTGTTATAGTATCGTTTGAATATTAATAAAAAGTACGCGTTCTTATTCTTTATTTCATTTTTCACACTTACAATTTAACAGAATACAAAATTCTAGATGACATTTCATTTATTAGCATGATTTATGGCAACTCTATCTAGAAATTTGTATTTTGTTAGTATGTAAGTGTGAATAACACTGTGCGATAGTCAAAATCGGGTTGGGATGAAACCAGGCGCGGATCCAGCTTGAGCCTTACGGGGGGGAAATTGTGTATGATACAATAAAGTAAAAAATTATTTTTTTAAAGTTTATTTAATATAATGGCCCATATTCATAGTCAAAAATAAAGTCGACTTCAGTGTTATTGAAATCCATTTAAAGGCGGTTTTAACTTAAAGCCGATTTTATTTTTGACTATGAATATGGGCCAAAATGTGTGTATGTATATTATATTAACAAAAACTCAACAAAAAGGTTAAATAAAATATTAGATCAGTTCAATATACATTAATCTTTTTAAATAAGCAATTTATGATTTCCTTGTGAGGAAAATTTAGACAGTACAGTAAATCTTCTGTCGTTGTTGACCTGAGCCATGGTTTTTAACCGACGAAGGGTAGGAAATGACCTCCGGCTCGTAGCATTACTGACGAGCATTGAAACGAAAATTTTAAATATTGTTCTTAGATTTGGGAAGATCACAGTTTATTATTATCTGATACATCAGGCTCAAGTTTAGATCTTAGTAGGTGTTTATCTCTTTTATCAAAAATAATCAGCTCATCAGCTAGTTGGGGTTTTAACCGTTTTGAGATCTTCTAAAATAAATTCAATAAGAGGAATGTAACCTACAAATCGGTAGTAATCTTCAACATTTTGTGGTTGTGATTATTTCGTTCAAATCTTGTCTTTTCGATAGGAACCTCGATTTGAACGCAAATAACTTTAACTTTTTCAAAAATCGCTTTTAATTGTTCTTCGGCTTTATTTATTTTTTTCTTCAAGGCATATGATTGAAATTTTGATAAGGCTTGATCCTTTTTGAAGATCTTGATATCTTGCTTTTGTAAAATAAAACTAAGTGGTTGTGCTACAAGTAGTATCACACTTAATATGTATATTCCGCAAATAAATTTAAAAGTACTAAGTGAGTTCCTTAATATAAAAGTAGAGATACTACCTTTCCACTCAGATATTTTGGACAAAGCTTCTACTATATGATGTACACTTGTTGCAAAGTGTAAAATTGAGACGTGACGGTCCGCCCATCATGTCTCGCATAATGCAGATAGTTTGGCTTCCAAATACTTTGGTAAAACTGCGTTTCGCTTGGGATGGTTATATTTAAAAAACTTTGTCGTTTCTTTAACAAATGATACTACTTTTTGTATTAAGGGCAGTTTTTTGCTTTAGAAATTGAGTTGCTTGATTTATGGGAAAAGCAAGGCGTTTGTTTTGCATTTGTCGCGGCTTCCAGGATTTTTTAACAACATTTTTTTCTGCTGACATCAGGGGAGACCCATCTGTTCCAACTCCTACACAATTTTTTAGGTCAAGATCAAAATTTGTCAACGCTTCAAGAACTATTGATGATAGTGCCTTCGCATCAATTCACACATCAACGTCATCAATATCCTTTAAAGCCTCTTCAAATGCGTTTACAATAAAGCAAATAAATTCTTCCCTAGCAACTTTTTGTTGTATGTTGAAATACCTTAAAGATAAGGAAACCTGTCTTTTCCCCACCAAATCCGCGCTTTCGTCAAAAATTATCGAATAGAATTATGATTCATATAACACATATACATAAATATAGCATTATCAAGTCAGACGTTTAGTCTTTGGATATAGCTGGCACCTGCTGGGATTGAATGTAGAATAATAAGTATTTGAATACGGTAAACTAGATGTATCATTGGAAATATCTAATAAATAACCATTATTGAAAATCGTTAGACATTCAATAAAAATAAATAAAAAAATACTTATTGAATATTTCGTTAGAGATTCCTTAAATAAACAAAAAAAAAAACCTTGCTGGGATTTTCAAAAATTTTGTACATTAAAAAAAATATTATTATTGGGAATCCGCGCCTGGATGAAACCAATGGGAAATGTTATATCAGTAAAAAAACCTTAATTTTAAGGCTGCCATACGTCCTATGGATATGACTTATATACCAAAATATCGGATTTCAGATACAAAAAAGTTATGACCAAAATTAAATTTTTTTTTTAAATACCCACTTTTGGGAACCATAGATCTCCCGAGTCCAAGCTTTATAACTCAAGTAAATGGTAAATTTCTTCCTAAACACGTCGGTATATAAATCTGTCAAATCGGTTAAAATATGGCTGAGTTATAACCGAAATACTGAATCCCCAAAAATTACTTATAATTATACACCCTTTTTACCGACATTTTTATAAAAATTTTGATGTTTTTTATCCCATTTTTCAAATCGATATATCTCGTTTCCTAGACGTGACCCAGCGAAACGCCGAGACACGTATAACTTCTTTTTTACCGATATAACTTTCCCCGGTAGTTTGAACCCTTCCCGATCACTGACCCCTACCATTTGTCGCACAGTGTAATGAAATAAAGAATTAAAGAATAAGAACGCGTGCTTTTTATTAATATTCAAATGAGGCTATAACACCAGAAGAGGATTATTTTATACTGGTTTCAACCCACACGCCAGTACATTTATTTTTTTTAATTATTTAAAAATGTCATTTTTGGATTTTAATAATAATCATTAACGGGCTGCTAACTAGAATGCTGATTAAGCTTAGCAGCTTGTTGGCACAGAGTTAATTCATAATAAACATTTCTCCATCTGCTAACTTTAAACAAATCAACTCTGAATTTTAGTGATGCGACAATATATTGCTCAAAAATGTAGCACGTTTTGGATTAATCATCGCTGGATTTGTCATTTTTTTCACCCCTTGACATACATATGAAAATTTTAAAGTTTTTAAAATAAATAAATAAAAGACAAAAAAAATTGTTTAACGTTAAACGGCTTTTTTTCAAGAGTTGGCAAACGTTTGGCACCACAGGTAGAAGTGCATAACACGCGGCTATTTGGAGACGAGTGTCGGGCGTTGGAAAACTAAAGCGCATAAAAAAAATGGCAGGTTACACAACGCTCGTTATAAAAGCATTTTCTGTCAGCTGTTTTTAATTTATTTAGCACTTTGCTTATACCAAGTTACGTTTTTGTTTTTAAAGTCTTTGCGTTCTTTTGTACGGTTTCCGACTGCATAATTTTTAACTCTTCAATACGTCTTTTCTACATGACTTTATCGAAAACAAATGGCGGCATGAAATAACCCCCCAAAATATTACCCCCCAAAAAAATAATGAAATAACCCCCCAAAGCGTGGGGCCATATTTCATATGCAATAAAGCCCAAATTTTGAAAATGAATTTAGCCCCCAACGAAATGAAATAACGCCCCAAACATAAATGAAATAATTCCCTAATTTTTGGGGGATTATTTCATATGAAATAAAACCCCAATTTCTGAAGAATCACGCGATCGATATCATGATATGATATACCAAACACAAGCTTCGCCAACCACGGCTTTTCTGCATAGCCGGCATCTCACGTTTGTCTCCACCGGCCGGATGTTTTCGCCCTATGTGAAACTCAGGTATCTAAAAATTCTGATCCACTTGATTTTCAGATTCCTGGGTATCACCTTCTATCCCTCTTTAATCTTCATCGGGGTCTTGCTATATACATACGCAATGAAGTTGTGTATCAATGCCAGCAATCAATGGGCATGCTTGATGCGGAATTTAACTGTCTTTGGGTTAAATTCAAAATCGATACACACTATTTGCATTTCGGATTTCTTTATAGAAGTCCAAATGCGGGAAGGGATATTACCTTATCGGGCTTCGACTCCCTTTCCGACTCAATAGCGAAGATTCTTGAGAATTGTCCCGACAGTGAAATCGTTGTTGCTGGTGATTTCAATGTCCACAATTCTTCTTGGCTTCACCACTCGGGCCGAAGAACTTACGAAGGCCAATATGTTGAGCTTTTTGCTGCGCACAACCACCTCGTGCAACTGGTGAATGAACCAACACATATTCCGTGTGTTGATGGGCACCAACACAATACCCTTGACCTCTTCCTCTCTTCGCACCCACAAAAGTACGAAGTTGAGGTTCTACCACCCCTCGGCAACTCGTATCATTGCACCATTACCGCCTCTTTTCCGTTCTCCGAACTTCGGAACGTTTCACGACGGGCTACGAAACGATCAATATTTGTTTACGGGAAAGCACGTTGGGCTGACTTTTTTCGGCATTAAAATTGGAAACTCTGTTTCCTGGACAATGACGTCAATGCCTTGGTGAAAATGGTTGAAAACTTAATAATGCTAGGAATGAAAATCTTCATTCCAGTTAAAAAAGCTTCGAATAAGCCTCGATCCAAATCTTGGTTTAATCAGTCGTGCAAATCAGCAGTCAGATCCAGAGATTAAGCATTCAGAAATTGGCGTGAAAATAAAAAGGCTGATTCTGAATTGCTACACAAAATGGCAAGGTCTTCGTGTGCCAAAGTACTTAGACGGGAAAAAACTCTTCACGAGCAACGTCTTCGTGCTGAAGTTCTTGCTGCTCCCCGAGGTAGTAAAAGCTTCTGGTCATTCGTTAAAAGAGTAAGGGTTAATGCTAGTTCGTCAATACCAACTCTTTTAAAGGATGGCCGATCATTCACGGACCCGGTTGATAAGGCTAATTGTTTTGCCGAATTGTTTGCTAATAATTCTTACCTACCAGCTAGCAATCAACCACAACCCGAACTCGAAAAAGTATCCGTAACTATGCCTAGAATATTTTTTCGGGGTCGAGCTGTTAAAAGGGTTCTTGCGGATCTCGACATAAACAAGTCTCCTGGGCCGGATGGTATACCTGCACTGGTCTTGAAGCAGTGCTCTTCGACGCTAGCTCGTCCCTTAGCAAATCTTTTCAGCACCTTATACCGTGCCGCGGAATTTCCAGTCTGCTGGAAAGTTGCTAATGTATCGCCAATTCCTAAAAAGGGAACCGCCAATAACCCTGAAAATTACCGCCCAATTGCAATTTGTTCGGCACTTTCCAAAGTTATGGAGAGTATGGTAAATTACCATCTTGTCAAATATTTAGAGTCAAACTACATACTAAGCGACCGCCAGTATGGCTTTCATAGAGGTCGCTCTACTGGAGACTTTTATCGGAAAAATGGTGCCGTTCCATTCACCATTTTGGCGAAAGTAAGGTAATTGCTTTAGATATTTCCAAGGCGTTTGAAAGAGTCTGGCATGGTGCACTCTTGTCAAAACTTGCTGCATTTGGGGTCGGTGATAATTTCTCTCGATTTATATCGAGTTTTCTCAGAGATCGCACTATACGAGTCGTTATAGATGGGGTTTCGTCAAACGAGTTCAAGATTCATTCAGGAGTACCGCAAGGCTCCGTTCTTTCTCCTACTCTTTTTCTTATCTTTCTAAATGACCTCCTTTGTCAAACTTCCAACCCTATCTACTCTTTGCAGATGACAGCAACCTTTGCCATTCGTACTCATTTGAATGCAGACCAAGCGTATCCGATGGCGGTGCTATGAGGCAGAAAATGAACGATACGCTTGGCCGAGACCTTGACATAGTCTCGGAATGGGGTCGTGCGAATAGGGTCGATTTTAATGCCCGAAAAAACCCAATGTTGCGTTCTGACGCATAAACGCGCGACAAACCGGGGTGCCTCATCTGTATATATGGGTGGTATAATTATTGAGGAATCAGAATCACTTGATGTTCTGGGCATGAAGATACAATGTGATGTCCGATGGACTGAACATATATTCAAGGTGTCGAAAGAAGCATTCAAGTGCCTCGGTTTTCTAAGACGGTGTAGGATATACTTCACTCCATCTGATGTCCTTACTATTAATACCACCTATATCCGACCGCGTATGGAATACAACTCTCATGTGTGGGCCGGTGCTCCAAAGTCTATTTTGGAGCTTCTCGACTGCGTGCAGGAGAGGGCGAAGGTTCTCATTGGTGACAGTAGGGTTACCAATTCTATTGACTCCCTTGAGCACCGTCGCAATGTGGGTTGTATTTGCCTGTTTTATCGTTACTACAATGGGATGTGTTCCGACGAAATCAGGGATCTGTTTCCCGAAAGCCGTACGTTTGTTCGTAATACACGTTTTTCCTCAAGAGCCCATCCTTATGTGGTCGATTGGCAGGTGAATCGTACAACGCATTACAGAGAGAATTCTTTTTTTTCCCGGACTCTTCGTATGTGGAATAACCTTCCTGCAGAAGTCTTCCCTCTCACTTACAACATGATTAAGTTCAAATCGAATGTTCACAAACACTACTCCCTCTATCCTCCTTCCCATAACCTATTTTCCTAGTTCCAACACAATGCAATGCATTAGTAGGGGTCATCCCCTGAGTGCTGGTCCTAACAGTAAAAAAAAAAAAAAATAATTAAAAAAGTGAAATAACTCCCCAAACAAAATGAAATAACCCCCCAAAAATCGTTTTTGTTGTTCTCTGTACAAACTTTTGGGGGTAATTTCATTATTTTTTTGGGGGTTATATTTTGGGGGGTTATTTCATGAGCCAATACAAATACATCGTTTTTATAACGATTACAAAATATGTTGTCAACGCTAAGAAGTGCAACGTTTTGTAAAATATCCAAATTGATTGGAACCCTAGCTTTAACCTCGTAAATAAGGTTTTTAGTAAAACGAATGCAACTTTCTTTTATAATTTGAAATCTTAAAATCTTTACAGGCCTTCTCAAAATTTTACCCCAAATAGCAAATCTCATCTTAATCATACTCTATATAATCAAAGTTTTAAAAATTGGTAGAAAAAAAAAATAAAAATTGTAAAAAGCATTAAAGGCACTTACGAAAAATTGAAAAAGCACCAAGTTAGTGCTTTTCCTTAGTTTGGCACTATGTATAAAATTTTGGCGTTTTGAGGCATCAAAAAGCACCATAAATAGTGCCAAAATCACTAAGTTGGCATCACTGCTCAGGATATGCATAGAAAATCCCACCATACCTTGGAAGATTAAAAATGAACAGCCTGAGAAAACCAAGTGGTACGGCTCGTCTCGCTGAAAGCCTCAAAGGTCAAAATATCACAGCTGATAATTTTTTTTCTAGGGTTGAATTAGTTAAAATGCTTTTGGAAAGGAAGTTGACATATGTAAGTTGGTACAGTTCGAAAAAATAAAACATTTATTCCTCCTAAATTCTAATTAAAAATAATAAAAAATATGTTGAGCTTTTTTCGAATAATTTAAAACCCAAGCATCATTTTTTAACTCATTATGCCAGAATATTGGAGCACTCCGGCCCGTTAACATTTTTGTGGACTTTTGGCTTCGAGTCGAAACATAGGCAACTTAAATCTTATACTAAGAATATAACTTCAAGAAAAAATATATCTTTGTCCATAGCTATAAAATTTTGCACATCGTTCTCAGAATTTATACTTAATTTCGAAGCAAAAAATTTCATTCTTGGTCAGATACAGTACAATATCGAAAAGTCTCCTTTTTATAGAGAAATAAAAAAAATTTTAATTCTTTGTCAAAAACTAAATGTTATATCTTATGAAAAAAGATTTTTATCGTATACAGTCGATGAAAAGTCAGAAGACTTCAAAATTTTTTCAGCTGATTCTATTCATTCTCCTCCAATACACCTAATTCTTTTAAACAATAAGTATTACTTGAGACCAAAATCACTTTTTTAATAAAAAAAAATGTAAAAAAATTATAAACAATCAGCCTTATTCCGGTTGTCGTTGTCGTAATCGCTCAAGTGGTTTTTTGTAAGAGATTAATGTAACACACAACCAGTGTTCTTGGGCAATTACGACAACGACAACCGGAATAAAGCTGAATATTTAAAAATGTATAACACGAAACCTATTGTTTAATTTATTTCTAAGAAAATATATTTGTCTTTTATTTATATGTACATATGTATATAAAAAACAAGAGTTTGTATAAATTTATATTTTGAAATATTCTTCAAAATTAAATAAAAAAATTGAACAACAATGTATATATTAAAAAACGACTTTTTATTTCAAGCTGTTTTGGAACTTTAATAAATTAAGTACAATTTTTTACTTAAGTCAGTTTTCCTGCAACTCATTTCAAATAATTTTGTAATTAAATATAGAAATTCTTTTGAATTCTATATGACTTACTTTGGATTCAGATAGCTACTCAAATTTAAGTTATTTTTTTTTTGTATGGAGAACAATTGATACTTAAATTGACTATACTTTTTGTACTGAAATTTAGGATTTCGTCGTTTTTAAAAATATAAATTTCTTTATTTTAAGTAATGCCGCACACTCATGTGAAAGAAATTTGTAGTAAAAATATAGATTATCAACTTCAACTAAGAAAAATTCAACTTTAAATTAAGTGTTTTATTCTTAAAAAACATTACAGGAATTCTGAAAACGAGAACAATTTACCTTACTACAGTTATTTTCGCTTAATCGAGCCCCGCTTAATTGAGTTTCCCGTTTAATTGCACTTAAAATCATGTAACGAAATCATTCAGTTTAACTGTCTATGCAAAAATACCCGTTTAATTGAGTTTCGTTTAATTGCGTCACCCGCTTAATTATTTCGCAAAATAAGGACACATTGCGAAAAGCAAGAGCAATTGTTTCGGTTAATTGTTTCCGTCTACTTAATGTATTTTTGCTCCACAAACGTAAAAAAATTATTTTGAGGCAAGAAAGATTGTACAATAATCGTTCCTGATTTTTATTTTGTTTTAAAAAACCTTGACCATTTTTTAACTTATTAAATAAAGAAATGAGTTTTATTTTCTATCTACACATGGGTGTTTCGCATTATTGCACATCTTGCTCAATTAAGCGATTTTCGTTTTAATTGCGTCGGCAATTCAATTAACCGAGTACCGCTTAATTGAGTTCCCGTTTAATTGCGTCAAAAGTCGTGCATATTTAGAAACTCAATTAAGCGGAAATAGCTGTATTAAAAAAAAAAAATTAACTTGATACTAGGAAACTTTACTTAAAGATAGAATTTTTTTACTTCGGTTTTTTTAAGGAAAAAAAAACTTAATTGTAGTAGGGAGTTCACTTATGTGTACGAATAACTGATCAGTTAGAAGTCCAATATAACGGGTAAGGTTTACTCATTTTTAGTTTAAAAACGAAAAATTTAGTAACAAATTTTTAAGAAAATTGCATACTTAATTTAAGGAAAACCTTGGAGCCAAATCGTTCCCGATTTTCTTTAAGTTAAGTAAAATTTACTTAAATTTAGTAAACTTTTTTTTGAGTGCAGCCATTAAAATAAATGCACTATTTTAATGAGCACTTAGCATGAAACGGCAGCGGTCGATAACAGCAATCAAAAGAAAAAGCCAGATTATTATGTAACTAGTTATGATTCTACAAAAGATTTATATACCAGCAAAAACTTGGTAATGACTTGCAATTACTGATCATTTTACTTTCTTTGACTACATCATACCATCTGCATTACACAGAAGTAGTAAAGTAATAGCTGACATATAATCTGATACATAAGTTCCTGTTTATGACTTGATTAACGAAATTTATAATTTATTCATAATAAAATGCATATAAGGTTTTATTTATTCAAATCTAATACAAACTGATTTTAAATATTTGTTCTTACAATTTGTTCTTTTTTTTATTTGTTATACATTCGTTATAGATTTGACTATGCAAAATTTTAATTCTTAACAGAGTTTAATATGTATTTTAAAATTAAAAAATTTTAATCAAGACTACACTACCCAATAAACCAAACGATATTATAACGATATCGTCTAGGTGATATAAATTATAATATATGATATCGATCTTGTAACATAAACGATTGTATTTTAATTGTTCCTTTCCATGAAAATATAATATCGTTTTTTCAATCATATCGTTCTCTGGTTTATTGGGAATAAATATGTCCTTAATGCAGGGTAGTCAAATTTTACATTAGAAAGTAAATTAAATTAAAAACTCCATTTGTTTGACAAATTCAGTTTTGTTGATACCAATGTGAAGTACCTATTTGTAAGGGAATGTGGTAATGTCTTATTTAACTCCCTATTTGTAAGCGAACGTGGTAATGACTTATTTAACTCCCTATTTGTAAGCGAGGGTGGTAAGTTTTTGCCTCCAAAACAGACAAGCCGGGCACATGGCGATTTGACATAATTGGCTCTGGTTTTCGAGATATACCGGTTTTTCGAAAATGGAGGAGGTTGCAAATCATTTATTCGCGTAACTCAAAAACGGTTTATTTTATTAAAATTACAAAAAAAACCGAAACTCCGCAATAAAATTTCCTTTAAGAAAAGTAAAATTATTTTTCTAAAATGAGCAGTCGTTTTGAAAAAATACTAAAGTTTGAAATAAAAAGAAACAACAAAAAGTAAGAATAGAATTACATGTAATATGTTTGTACATAGCTACACAGATATATTAAGTTTTAAAATTTGACAATAAATACGTTCGATATATCGATTTCAACACTCTGAAAAATATCGATACGTTATATATATCGATATATTTTATCAATTTGCCCATTCCTAGCACACTTGACAAGATTAATACACGAACAAATACAATAAAACAATGAACGGCTTACCGAGGTCACCTCTTAGTATACTAAGGTATACCCAGCTAGCATTTTTAATCATCTAGGGGTCCACTGGGAATCTCATAAAGAGTGCTTTAGATCGTCGACAAACTCATTTTCTAATTGTAGACGATTCCTCGCACGGGAGAAATTGTTACACGTGCGGATTCGAGTGAGAGATTCTTCCAAAACACAATGAAATACGCTTATTTTAATAACACTGTGCAAGAAATTGACACTTTTTTTTGAGACAAGCCGGGCACAAAGCGATTTGACATAATTCGGGTACGGTGAATCCAGTGGTGCTCTCGGTTTTCAAGATATACCGTTATTTCGAAAATGGAGGAGGTTGCACAACATATATTCGCGTAACTCAAAAACGGTTTAGTTTATTGATATCATTAAAAAAACCGAAATTCCGCAATAAAATTTCTTTTAAGAAAAGTAAAGTTTTTTTTCTTATATGAGCAGTCGTTTTTGAAACATAATTTTTTCTTAAATTCTTCGACTTTTGTGAATAAAATCAAAAGTTGGTAACATGTTTTAATCATTTATCGAAGTTTTGCCAAAAAAAATATTTTTTTTTTTCAAAAAAAAAAATTATGTCTTAAAAACGACTGCTCATATTAGAAAAAAATTTTTACTTTTCTTAAAGGAAATTTTATTGCGGAATTGCGCGAATATATCGAGCCCGAATAGCAAATATGATGTAACCAACAATATTTTAGATTTTTGATGAAAATCGATAATCTTTGATAATTTGCATCATCTCTAAAGATCTCATATCTCTGGGAAGTACCGTTACGAAATAAGAGCAAAAGCAATTTCAAACGAAACCCTAGACTTGAAGCAAAAATATTTAAGAAAAAACCTTCTCCTGTAAAATTTTATTTTTGTTGGTTACAACATTTTTACTATAAGGGCTCGATATGTTGTGCAGCCTCCTCCATTTTCGGAATAACGGTATATCTCGAAAACCAGAGCCAATCTAAAATAACCGTGAGAACCACTGGATTCAGCGTACCCGAATTATGTAAAATCGGCATTGTCTGTTTTTTCAACTTGCATAGTGTAATTAGCTGCAATCAGGGTTGATAAAGTTGGTAAAATTGTACTTTTTTTGGTACAATTAAAAACTTAAAAGTACGCTGGTACCCCTGTGATTCATTTGGTACTATTTCCAAATTTTATAAACCTACATATTTATAATTGATATCAAATGGCAACTCCTATTTACTGTCCAATGAATATAAGCGGAGTGTAGTGTTTGGTACAAATTGTCTTGCGAAAATGCAAAAAGTCGTTGCTTGATATTTAGCATTTGCTTTTTTGCAAGATCATTTGCACCAAATACTGAACTCCACTATTGTAAATAGATTTTTACACCTGTTCATACTAAATTAAGTTTCAGCGGCAGTATATAAGCGTGCATTTTATGATGATATTGATAAGTTTTTAAAAGATATAGGAAACCGCTTCTGCAAAAGTTCTATATTCATTACACATATATTCAAATATTCGTCAACAAGATGGTTGGCACGTCAAGAAGTAATCAACAGAATTTTGGAACAGTGGGAGCCCACTCCATTATTATTTTACTCCGAATAATTTTGAAGGAGATTTTACAAGCGCTAAATTAAATTTTATTATATTCGGACTTTCTACTCCTTTCCTGTTTCTGCGGTACATAATGAAAATTGTATACACAATAAATTTGGAAATGCAATCCGAAGAAGCTCGTGTGCACAAAAATATGTGTTTTATTTTCGTTTAAAATTTGAGATCGCATTTTGAGATATATTCGTCAATTTTCCACAAAAAAAGACGATAAATTCTAAAAAGTGTATAAAACCGCTCTGTGGCAGCAATCAAAAATAAAAATAAATGGATTTCTCCACCCTAAAAACTTCATGATTCAGGTCTGGCTAGACCAAATACTATTTGTTTGTCTTTATTCCTGAATATTTTGGAAAACTAACTATTTTAAAAAATCTGGGGCTCGAAATTCATTTTTTACCTATGGTTTCTTTGGCAAAGTTTCTTGAAATAATTTATAGAACAAGAAGCGCGATATGATTTTGAGGCGAAAAAATTTTACTCACCCTGTTATTATGTATAATTAATGATCATGTATTTTTTGCTATCTATACTTTACATGTACAAATGAATTTTAAGTACATACCTTTTGTTTTTGTTTTTAAAAATAAAATTAAAATAATTTATAAAAAAAGGATTTAGTAATATTGGGGCCGAAAAAGTACAATTTTAAAAGTTCGGTGGTACGATATTGGTTTTCACATTTATCATCCCTGGCTGCAATAAATGAATAAACAGTTATTTTATAAAGTTTATTGACACAAGCAAATTATTGATTGTATTGACCAATATTCAGTATTGCACTGCATTTAATTTGATTGTGATTTACACGATTCGTATTAATTTTTAGTAAAAAATGCAGTTAATTATCATAACTAACAAAAGAATTGAAAGAATCATATTTCAATTAGAATAACGTTTTAATATTCATTAGTATTAAAAATCAGTTAAGAGCTTCTCATTTTTAATAGTTGCAATAATATATTATATAACTCCCCAAGGTAAGTGCATTTTTGCTATTTTTTAAATTAAAATAAAGTGTTCAATAATCCTTAAGCCTATTTTGTGTATTTTATCTTCTTGCATAAAATAAAACTCCCCTGCAAACGGTTATGATAACCAATTTATTCCTTTTTAAAAAATTCATCACTGATGAACAGGGCAAGGAAGTTCATGCACTTCGAATCGCAAAATATGCGCATAAAACTTGCACTAAAAATCGCTAAATAAATATTATATACATTCAATTCAGTATTAAAAACTGAAAAAAATTAATTCAAAGTAAAAAACCCTTTTAAAAAAAAAGCTTTTATTTGAATGCGCTAAAAAAAAAATAATATTTTGCTTTAAAACTTTTACTTTCAACTTATAACGTCATAACAATATGATATAGAAGCCTGTCGCAAGATTTAAGTACTTGTATTTACTTAGTTTGGAAATTTTAATAGGTAAAATCAATTTATTAATTAATTTATTTTTTGTTACTAGTAAATCTCGCGACAAGCTTTTATATCATATAAATAAAGGTTTTTTACTTTTAATTTATTTTTTACTTTTTAGCGCATTTTTTTTAATTTTTACTTTTAAATTTTTTAAAACTCGCATTCGTATTCTCAGAGAGCATTAAAAACTTAGTCAACCATATTGTATCTAGAGTGACGTCACTTTATTTTTCAGGTTATTCTTAGCAAGCCCTTCAGATGATACGCATATAGTAGAGGATTAAGACTCACTTCTTTATTTTTCGAGATATTCTTAGCAAGCCCTTTCATTTAATACCCATTTTGTAGAAGTGCATTAAAAATAGCAAGTCCGCCATGTTGTGTGTGTCCAACAAATTTTATTAAGAGTAACCCTTTATTTTACGAGTTATTCTTAGCAAGCCCTTTCATTTGATACCCATATTGTAAAAGTGCATTAAAAATCTTGTTTGTGCCGCCTTATTGGATTTAGAGTTAGCACTTTATTTTTCGAGAAATTCTTAGCAACCCTTCAATTTAATACCCATATTGTAAAAGGGCATTCAAAGTAACTAGTCCTTCATCTTGCTTGTGCCGCCATATTGTGTTTTGAGTGACCACTTTATTTTTCGAGGTATTGTTATTAAGCCCTTTCATTTAATACCCATTTTGTAGAAGTGCAGTAAAAATATCTAGTCCGCCATATTTTGTGTGCCCGCCAAATTGGATTTAGAGTGACCACTTAATTTTTCGAGATATTCTTATCAAGACCTTTCATTTGATACCCATATTGCAGAAGTGCATTAAAAATAACTAGTCCGCCACGTTGTGCGTGGCCGCCATATTAGATTTAGAATGACATCACACAGTTTGCCATGCATTGTCATCCAAACTAAACGTGCAAAAATACATACATACATTGTAGGTTAAATAAAAGCTTTTAATGCAAATGATAAAACTTAGGTTTGTTTTAATTATCAAAGGCAAAACTCATTGCATTTGGTCTTAAAATAGTTCTACACATTTGGGTAAAGAAAGCATTAGTCAAGAAGAGCACAATTTTATTTTTAGCGAATTTGAATCACTAAACTCAAGCTATTGAAGTATGGTCCACATTTTTATTTTAATTTAACAAAATTGGACAAAAAATAAGTATGCATTTATTACATAAAAGGTAAAAACATGCATTCCAAGAAAAATATACCAAAATATGCATTAACAAATTGATGTCAATTAAGTGGAAATTTGGCTATTCGGAAAGATATTAACTTTAGGTGGGTCTCAGAGTAACTAAAACAAATATCCAATTCTCTTGCAAAGTCCCTTGACCTGCTGATTACCAAAAATATATATTTTTAATGAATATTTTAAACAAAAAATTAGCAACTTGTTAGATCCCAACTGTTGTTTAATAATTTAAGTGAAAATGTTTTATTAGATTTTAGTTTTTCTAAAGAAATTTGTTGGTTTGCAAAATTACTTATAAGCAAGTTTTCTGTAAAGATAGTTTGTGAATCCAAAGACTTTTATAAATAAAATTAAATCGAAAAATATATTTTTTGTTGGTATAATAGTTATTTATAACCAAAGCAACGTGATTGTTTGTTTGTTTAAAATAATGGCTATTTTTACCCAAAAATAATAAATATTTCTCACTTTAATTGATCACGATAACTAAAATAAAATGTATCTTATTATTATTGCTGATTAAAACCTTTATATGTATAAAACTCTTCAATATTAATAGTTATTAATATGCGCATAAAATATGCACTAACAAATCCAAAATATGCACTAAAAAAATAAAAATTATGCACTAAAAACTTAAAAATTTTCCACAAAAAATCTTTTTTTAATTTTACTAAAAACAAAAACAAAAAATATAAAAAATGCAGTATATTGTTATTAAAATATCTGAAAAAACTAAGTACTGTTTTATTAAAAGTAAAAATGTCTTGTACTTGAATAATGCCGATGCATTTTTAAAAAATTTATTGTCCGATCCCACTTTGATTCCAGATCAGATCAAATATATTTGAAATTTTTTTGAAATCCTAAAATTTTTTTTGCAAAACGTGTTAGATTTTTTTTCATTTGTCGGGCTATTCTTCCTTCCACTTTGTTAATTTTACTTTCTGCAATATCAATTAATTTGACTTGAGTAATAGCTGAACTAAATCCCTCCTTATTATTTATTTTTTCACCGATATATCCGTAATTGGAAAATACAAATGCTTATTGACTTCTAATGTTTTTTATATTAAACTAGCTTAACCCGGTACGCTTCGCTACACTGCTTTAACCACTTTTTCAGTTGAGAGCTATTTAATATATGAATCCTATGGGAGGTGTTTCCCTCCCGCGCCTACCCGCTTTTTTCTATTTTCAAAAGTGTAGTTTACCATAAGAGTGACTTCTACAAAGTTTGAACATGCTTTCTATAACAGTTCTTAAGATATGCGATATTAAACATTGGCGTCCTATGGGGGTAACGTTTCCCCGCTGCTATTTTATTTAAATTTTGGGGTTCAGAAGATCATACTACAAAAAGTTAAACAAAATGAGTGCAGCGGCTCTAAATTATATTTCTATCTATGAGGGGTACTGCTCCTCCTCTGTCTACTCCGCCCATTTCTATATAGTTTACCATAATAGTAGCTTTAACCACGTTTGAAGACTACCCCTTTAATAGTTCTTCAGTTGAGCGATATTTAATATACGCATCCTATGGAAGGTATTCCCCTCTGCGCCTACCCGCCTTATTTTTATTTTCAAAAGTGTAGTATACCATAAGTGTGACTTCTACAAAGTTTGAACATTCTCACTATAACAGTTTTTAAGATATCCGATATTAAACATTGGCGTCCTATGGGGGGTAACACTTCCCCCGCTGCTATTTTGTTTCAATTTTGGGGCTCAGAAGATCCTACTACCAAAAGTTCAACAAATTGCTTGCAGCGGCTCTTATTAATATTTCTATCTATGAGGGGAACTGCTCCTCCTCTGTCCACCCCGCCCATTACTATATTGAAATTTAAAGTTTGCTATAATAGTAGCTTTAACCACGTTTGAAGACTCTCCCGTTAATAGTCTTCAGTTATGCGATATTTAATATATGCATCGTATGGGAGGTATTTCCACCCCTGCGCATGCCCGCTTTGTTTTTATTTTCAGTAGTGTAGTATACCATAAGTGTGACTTCTACAAAGTTTGAACATTCTCACTATAACAGTTCTCAAGATATGCGATATTAAACATTGTCGTTATATGGGGGGAACCACTTCCCCCGCTGCTATTTTGTTTCAATTTTGGGGCTCAGAAGACCCTACTACCAAAAGTTCAACAAATTGCTTGCAGCGGCTCTTATTAATATTTCTATCTATGAGGGGTACTGCTCCTCCTCTTTCCACCCCGCCCATTACTATATTGAAATTTAAAGTTTGCTATAATAGTAGCTTTAACCACGTTTGAAGACTCTCCCTTTAATAGTTCTTCAGTTGAGCGATATTTAATATATGCATCGTATGAGAGGTATTTCCACCCCTGCGCATGCCCGCTTTATTTTTATTTTCAAAAGTGTAGTATACCATTAGAGTGAATTGTACAAAGTTTGAACATTCTCACTATAACAGTTCTTAAGATATGCGATATTAAACAATGGCGTCCTATGCCACTTCCCCCGCTGCTATTTTATTTGAATTTTGGGGCTCAGAAGATCCTACTACCAAAAGTTCAACAAAATGCTTGCAGCGGCTCTTAAAATATGCGATATTTAATATTGGCATCCACGAAAAAATATGGCACCGCCCCTTTGTCCAATACACCATTTTTCCACTGTTTTAATTAAACGTATTTATATTCATGGCAACAACATATATACCAAATATTATCGCCGTAGGTCAGAAAATGTCATAGATAACACGATTTTCAATTTTGGGTTGTATGGGCATGGCATCGCCTCTTTGCCCAGTCACAATTTTATATAGCCTAATGTCTCTTCCAGGGTCACAGTTATAGGCTGTGAAAATTCAAGGCCATCAGTCAAGTGGTTTGGCCTCCTATAAGGCACAAATATATATATATATATATATATATATATATATATATATATATATATATATATACAAATATACATACATTCACTTTTATATATATAGATAGATGTATTTTTTTCTGCTTTTTTAATTGCACAATCATCGGCATCAACAAGCTCTTCTAACATTCTTAAATTACTCGAAGGTTTTTGAATAGATTTCTGAAGCATGTAGCCAGGCCTCCATTTTGCTTCTAATGGCTGCGGTCGCAGGGGAATCAAGAGCTATATTTCATTAAAAATTGCAAAACTATCGAATTGGCAAGTAGCTTGTAACAGTTTTGTATACAAATTTTTAAGCCCATTGGAAGCCTTAACTATGCGTCGGTTTAAAAAAGAAGCATTTTTGTCGAAATCTTGAAAATCTTGTATTTAAAGCAAAGCTCCAAAAGAATATATTTATTTTTAAAAAATTTCTTTGGAAATTTTTTTTTTGTGTATTAAAAAATTTTTTAAGAACTTTTTATAATATGCAAATTTACAAAAAATCACTCAAAAATGTCAAAATATGCAGAAATATGCATTCAAAACCTAAATATGCAAAAATATGAATTTTCACCAAAATATGCAACAATATGCAAAAACAAATCGATTCCATTTTATCGCAAATTTAATGATTCGGAAAGATAATTAATTTTATTAAAAACTTACATTTCATGAAGGAGCCTTTAAAAATATTATTTCCCGTATGAAATCAATAAATCAGTATTATCGAAGATAGAATTTTTTGTATACAATTTTGAAATTTTTTGAAGAACTTGTTTTTTAATATCTAAATTTAAAAAGATATATCACTCAAAAATTTTAAAATATGCAAAAATATGCATTTAAAATCAATATATGAAAAAATATGTATGCATTTTCCCCAAAATATGCAAAAACAAATTCATGCCATTTTTACGCAAATTTAATGGAATCGCATTCCTAATAATTACATATCTTATTACAACAATCATAAAGTTAGACAGCATAATTCCACTTTTTCTTCTTTCTATTCTAGCTATTTCCTATGTTATACATGTAAATACATTCCCAACAAACGCGGAGGTTTGATTTCAAGTTAAAAATTATTTGATATCAAACGTTTTCTCAAACGACAAACGTTGGATAATTACTTGAAAATCATATCATTCTCAACAAAAAGGGGAAATTATTTTCAAATTGAAAAATTCTTTTATTTTTAACTTGCTTTCAAACGTAATTCTCAAATGTTTTTCAAAGGTGGATAATAATACAATGTGTAACATAAAAGATGAAATAATGTTCTTTTCGTCCTCTAATTCTTGGAAAGACGAAATTTTGAGGATAATAGCACCGCGATCATACAACATTTGTTATTTGTTTAATTCGTATTCTTAACCATTGTAATAACTCACAAAAATTTTTTTTTTCATAAGAAATAAAGTTCATTTGTATAACCACGAAGTAAAAATTTGACTTTAATCGGCATTTTTTATGTTAACATTTATTTTCCGCTTTAGTTTTGATTAGTGTTTTTCATACGGGATTTCCCGCGATCCCGCACATTTTTCGGGAAAAAATTCCCGGGAAATCTGTGTGTGAATTCCCGGGATTTTTCTTTTATTTAAATATGAGAACTTTACTGCTGATAATTACAAATTGTTATTTAATTGTGTCATGAAAAAGATCTAAGCCGTTAGGCAAAAAGGACTTTAGTAAAAAAAAGGAATTTTGGATTTTTGATTGGCTTTAATTAAATTGTTTCTCTTTTGTTTGGTTTAAATCTCTTTAGTCTAACACAACTGCTTCTAATCGTAATCACCTTTTCTTAGGAAAAATGCACCAAATAAATATTTTTCAATTTTTTTTTTTTTTTTTTTTTGTACAGAAATTTTAATTTGTCTTCTTGATAAAAATTAGACAAAGGCTTTCAAACCATTATTTATGTAAATGCTTATTCTGAACTAAAATCCTAATTTAGAAGAAATATTTCGTAATAATTTGTTTAAATAATTTAGCTTTTTTATTGATAAAAAAAATTAGTTTTATGCCAATTGAAAGCAAAAATAAAATTTTTAATGATTTTATTTCCGAGCTCAATGTTGCATATTAAAAGATATGTATAAGTTGATATACTTAGAGGTTAATAATAAAAGTTATTAAGACAGTTTTTACGAAAGCACTATAATACGGTATCTTAACTTTAAACGGTAAACTCCACAAACGTGTCAGTAGCGCAATTTATTTTATTTTGACTTATTCCCACAATATTTTAGCAATGGTTTTCATATTAATTTGATATAATATGAGTATCAGTGACAGCGTGGACAATCTTTAAGACAAATTCTCGAAAAAATTTTGAATTTGCACAGATCTCGCATTAATTAATTTATCGGTCATGTTTTGACATTCAAAAATCAAATTTGTGAAACTGGCCTGAAAGAACAGGTTTTCTGTAAATAACAGGGGTAATTCTTCAAATCGCAAGAACACGCTTAAGTGAACTAGAATACTAGAAAATACCCAGCCAGCAAAATACTCCGACGTTATCTGACTTCGTTCTTAGAGACTTCATTCAGATTTCTGTCACACATTGATTATACAAATTGTCTGGCCGTTTTCTGATAGATTTGGCATTTTGACATCAAAAATACGTCAGGACCAGATGCGCATGTGGCTTTTTACATTCCATGTACTATAGGCTAAACATACGTAAATATATCATTACAGCTCAATTATTTATGTTCCTAAGTCTGGGATCACACTATGAAAGTTTTCATTCAGAAAGTCTGAGTTTATTGGTGAGAGGGGAAGAGAACATGCTTTTCATCTCTCCTCTCTCACCCATAAACTCAGACTTTCTGAAAGAAAACTTTCATAGTGTGAACCTAGACTAATAGAATAGTGCCAAGAGTGGCAAAAAATTATTTGAACGGACGAAGAACAAGGAAACATTTTCTATTCCCTAAAAATAAGTTAAAGAAATCAGGAATTGAAATACATGTTTGTATTAAAAAAATTTAAAAACCATAGGCGTTGTGGGTTCCCCGAATTTAAAAAGACAGGCTAGTAATCATCATATTATAATCTCCACCAGCCTTAATCAAAAGCTTGAGAGACATCAATGAAGAGACTAGACCAAACTGTTTTTCTTTAAATGTTTTTAACAAATAGTAACTGGGAATTATTTCCTTTCGAAGGTTACTTTATATTATATTCAACATTTTTTATTTTTTTATCCATGAGCTAAATTTCAGTTATGTATTTTATAAAGCTTTTTTGTAATAGTCCTATTCCTTCAATTATTCAGAAATGACTTTATACATAACTGAAATTTAGCTCATAGAATAAATTCGAAAAATAAAAAAATGTTTAAATGTTTTTCTAATGACGTCTTCTAGTTGGGTTTAAAATTTATTAAGTAAAATTTGGCAGCATTCAAATATTTATTTTTCTGCGTTCTGCATTTCTTGTGTCAATATGATTCAATTTCACTTTTCAAATAACTTTTTTCGTTTGATTTAAGAATTGAAACAACTATTTTAGCCTAGTAACCTGTTCGAACTTGCGAAAAATGTTAAGCAACATTAATTATTTCACACGAAAATGTTGTCGTGTATCAATATTGTCTATCTTACGGTTTTTCAAAACTTAACGTTTTTATTAGTTACAAGTATACAACATTATTTTGCGAAGGTAAGCCAAAACCATAGTTGGGCGTAGTGCACTAAATATTGATTAAAATCAACATTGCACTCTCACTAAATAAAACTGCAAAAATTAGGTTTTACAATTTTTTTTAGCAGCTTAAGTGACGATAGGTATTTTTTTTCCCTGGCACTAAAAAAATTAATTGGTATTGCAAATTTGTTAATTCAAATATGTAGTTCCATAACAATAAAATTTAAAAAAAATTTAACTTTGTATGTTCATGGTTTTCTGATGATATGCATAAGCAAAGGAAATTAATTCTGTCAATAACGGAATAATTCTTGGATTTAATCATGAAAACACAAGTTTTCTATTTTAAATTGTGAGCAAAATTTTTAGTCAAATAAGTGAAGAAAAAAAAAATTGCAATATACTGATGATTGCTTTTTTTGAATCCAACTATTTTTTAGCGCAAAAAGTTTAAACATTACAATCACTCATGTGTTGTGAGATTGATAATTTTCAATTCATCACTCAACATCAACAAAATTATTGCAATCATTTTGAAATAGTGCACTACCCCCACCTATGACCAAAACCATGTGTTTTGAGAAAAAAAAAAAATTAAACAAGTTTATTTAAATAATTTTCTAAAGTAAAAAACAAAAAAAATTTTAAGAACAATTTTTAGTTGAACTGTTAATTTTTAATTTTTGATATTCTTTAATTAGGCTTGAGTTCAACAAATTTAATTTTCAATAAATTATTTTCACTGCGGGAAGGCATTTTACAACTTGGAATTTTTATTAAAATTTATTGATAATTTTCCTTGGCTGAGCTGGGATTTGAACCCGGGTTGATCTTTACATGTTTCAAGTAGAGTTGGGTAGTTCATGAACGAACTAGTTCAATTGAACTAGTCAGTCAGATGAACGTTGAACTGTCATTCAGTCTGACAGTTCCTTTTAGTTCAACAGTTCACTTTTCGTCACTTTGTCTTTTGCGTCAGCAGTCTTTTGAGAGGGTTCATTTAGTTTAATTCATTTAGTTCAATTCATTTAGTTCACAGGTTCATTTACTTCAGTTGCTTGTCCACTTGATTTTATTCTTTACCGCACTGATTGAAAAGAAACAACAATAGTATTAGTGTCTCTATGTTTAACATTATATTGTTTCTTTTACTCATTGCCAGATAACTTTAAACATTTTCATAATAAAATCAAGGGTGCCATACTTTGAGATGTCTAACTGCGACTTTTTCGGCAATTTATAAAATATTTTGTATTATTAATAAAGGGTCACATAGACACATACTTCTCATGCTCATGCAATCAGCATGTGTTTGTAAATTTGAAATTTTTATTTATGTATGCGTCACACAGACAATGCAGTATGAAAAACCAAAATAGGTTTGATTTCAAAATGAACTCATACTGCTGACAGTTGTTCAATGAACAATAAAAAAAATTATTAATTTTATGATATATTTTTCTTTCAATTTAAATTAAAACAAATTTAAAATAGTTTCTGAGAAAAAAACGTGTGAAGAAAGTAGGGGTTCTCTTGAATTTCACGAAATGACATTTATTTTAAAATGATGATTGATAGGTGTGTAGTAAAATATCAATCACACACGTATACGAAGGATTCATCGGCAGTAGGTGTCAGCAGTATGTGTCTATGGGCCTCTTAAGATTTCCGTAGGACATGCTGAAATTTATTGTTGAGGTGATTTTGTCGGCATTAACATAGCGTTTTCACCTGACAATTTTTTGTCATCGCAAATATTTTGGGAGTAAAAATTTATATTGTGCATTATTTGTCAGTGCTTTATAAACAAATGTCTCTATTGTGAATAAATTGTCAGAGCTTGTATTCTGAAAGAAAAATATACAAAATAAAACACTTATAATTATATGATAAAATAAATAATGAGTAATGTTTATCTTAATTTTTCTTATTAATACTCCTTCAATAAAAGAAAAAAGTAATTTAATTGAGCCCTACCTTAAAATACAAATTAAAACTTACATGTTCCCTACATGTTTTTAGTTTGGGAATTCGTTCCCATAAAATTTGTTATAAGAATCATTCACAATACGAAATAAAAAAAATATAGGAATATTTTCATGGGAGTAGTTGTTTGAGGTAGGGGTGCTTATTTTGAGCAAAACGTGTCAGAGTGTTTCCATTATGTAATAGTATTTCACTTAAGCGGCTCATACACTTAGAATAAAATTGTTAAATTTTACGTATAGTACAATTATATCGCCAATGTGTATGTGATATTCGAAGGTGGAACAATATATTGGCAACAATCAAAAGACTTGATTTTTATTGCACAACGAAAAGAAAGAGAAGTGTGTTGGCAACATTATACAATGCTGTTTATATTATTCCTATTGGTTATGTTCGCCTTTTTATTGAATGAATGAAACTATTGTGCGACTTATTGTAAAATATAGGACAAAATGGAAATGATATGGCGAATATCATATACAATAATATTGCAAGTCTATGGGCCGCTTTACATGTTTTTGGCCACAAAACTACATTTGCAGCAAAACAAGTGTTCTGCTACTTGTTTTCCCATACAGTTTTCATGTTCGAAAAACTCAAATAAATTCTAGTTTTGCTCCAAAAAATGTCGAAAACCATGAAAAAACTCTGAGTTTTCCATTATTGGTGATTAACAATTTCGAAAAAAATTACAGATTTACCAAAATAACAAGACTTATTAAATTATATGTATAATGTGTATTAAAAAACAAATAAGAAAATATTTATTATTTTACAAAAATATTTTTTGCTTTCATGTTTGTAAACAACATTAATGCCAAATTGATTTCGAAAACCAAAACCAGTTTTGCATAATGGAAGCACTCTGACACGTTTTGCTCAAAACAAGTTGACAACAAGCTGATAGTGGAAACATAGTATTAGAGTCTTAAAATAAATTAATAGCTTATCTAATTTCAGTGTATTTATCAAAAATAATAATTGGAAATTTAGCACGTCATAATAAAAAAATCGCCATATATTTTATAAATCGCAGTGTAGTCAAAATGTTTGAAAATTGCCACATGTGGCGAGACATCTCTTAATATGGCAGCCCTGATTATATTATGAACATATTTTAGTAGTCTGGCAATGAGTAAAAGAAACAAGTATATTATAACATATAGAAACTAATAATATTGTTGTCTCTTTTCTATCAATTCGGTAAAGAACATGAAAAATACTATGCATTTTGTTTTTGTAAAATGAGGAATGTCAAATTTATTTGTTGAAAAAACAAAGAAAAGGAAATTTTTTAAAAAATTCACAATTGTGTTTTTAAACTTTATTAAAAATTTATATTTATTACATTATATTTATTATATTTAAATATTTATTAAAAATTTAAATAAGTTTTTTTAAGTATTTAAATTTTTATTAATTTTTTCAAAGCTTGACACACACAAAAATAAACAACAACAGAAAAAGAAATCAAAACAAGCAACTGAAGTAAATGAACCTTTAAACTACATACATGAACTGACTTAAATGAACTGACTGACGAAATATACAGCTGGCTCAAAAGACTGACTGACTGACTAAAAGTGAACTACTGAACCATGGTCCAATTAGTAGGTCTGCTTGAAACGCCTGCTGATTTTTTGCAGAGTTGTGTTTTATACGTGCAATTGTTTTTGTAACAATTGCTTTTGACATTTCCACCATTTCTTACACAAACAATTGCTTTTGTTCTTGACATCCTTATCATTTTTTACACAAACAAAATGCGTGTTGTTTTTTCTGTTGTTGGCTTGTTGTAGTTGCGCGCAGACCTACTAATTGGGCCATGTACTGAACTAAAAGAACGAACTAGTTCACTTTTTTTAAATGAACTCTAATGAAAAGTCACCTAAATGAACGATTAAGCCAAGACTAGTTTCAAGAAACACCACTTTCTATCGTCAGAAGACCTTTGTCTTCTACCCACTGCACCACTGCGGTGCCCGTTAGCCAACAGTCAAACATCAATCTTTAACCAGTAGTACTGGTGTTTCGAAATTTGCTGTTATTATCACTTAAATTTCAAATTACATGTTGCCTCTTTTTCCCTCTGTTTTTTCGTATTCTTTCTGTCAAGACTTTGTCTTGAAAACCTGAATACATTTGTTTATTATGTTTTTTTGTCCACTTTCGTCGACACTGTATTTGTACAAATTAAAGTACAAATGTAAACATTAGAGCTTGTGCCATAGCTATTTCTAAGAACAATTTTTGATTTTTAGTTGAACTGTTAATTTTTAATTTTTGATATTCTTTAATTAGGCTTGAGTTCATCAAATTTAATTTTCATTAAATTATTTTCACTGAGGGAAGGCATTTTACAACTTAGAATTTGTATTAAAATTTATTGATAATTTTCCTTGGCTGAGCTGGGATTTGAACCCGGGTTGAAAAATTTTATTTTATTATTAATTTTTGCACTTTTCGAAATTTCTTTGAAACGCTTGTTATAAACCGCACCTCACATATGCAAAATAAAAAATTACAAAAAATGGTTAGCTGTTGCTCAAAATTCCGTGCGAAATAATATGAGCTGCACTTGTTTCGCACGGAAAATAAAAATTTTGCTAGAAACATTTCGCATGTTTTTCGTAATATAAATAGAGTACAACTCTAACAACAGTTTTTCGTTTGTATTTCACAGAATTTTTTTTTTTTTAATTGATTTTTAAAACATTTCGTACGAAATACTGAACAGAATACCAGGCTTTAGTAGCAAAATAAAATGAACAAGTTTTTTTTGTTTGCGTTCACAAAAAACAAACGTACTTGATTTTTTTTTTTCTGTTAGGACCAGCACTCATGCCCTGCAAATAAAATTGGACCACCTGACCCATTTTGATAAAATGGACTACTCCATGGACTAGTCCGATGTAATGCAAGCATGGACCATGCCATTGTTAAAAAGTGTTTGTAGTGAGACGACATGTCTTCGTTTTTTAACGACATGCTTTCGTGTTTAAACGACTTCAAAACTAATCCACTTGAGTATACCATGGAGTAGTTTTAAAACTACTCCTTACTGGTCCAAAGGTGGGTTATATACCATGGAGTAGTTTTAAAACTACTCCTTAGTGGTCCAAAGGTGGGTTATATGGTCCTCTCCTAGGACATCGTAATGTTAAATAGACCAGGTTTTTTCCATACGTTTGGGTTACTTGTGGACTAGTCCTGGTCCCTTGTGGACTACTCTTTACACGCGTGTTTGGACTGGTCCTATTATTTGCAGGGATGGGACAACCCCTACTAATGCATTGCATTGTGTTGGAACTAGGAAAAAAAGTTGTGGGAAGGAGGATAGAGGGAGTAGTGTTTGTGAACATTCGATTTGAACTTAAGCATAAAAACTAAATTCATCCCAAGTGTTTTTCTTTTTGTGTATTTTTTTAAGTGGCCTAAAACGCTCAACGTAACATGCATTATTTTGTTACTTGGTTCATGAATGAACCATTGTTCAAAACTTTAAAAAAGCAATATGCCTAATTTTTAAATTAACGTTTTCACAAGTTTATCTATTTTTATTCAGAGTTACGTTTTTCTTCAATAAATGAATTAATTGTCTTGATTTTATCACTGAAACACACAGAACAGTAAGAACAATAAAGCGTTGGAAGAATTATATCTTCAAACCAATAATCTGGTCCTCAATAAATGTATGGATGAATTATAGGGACTGATGAAAGCTATGTGCTTGTTAAAAGCTAGGTAGATATGTTTAACACATTGGGTGCTATATGTTGTTTTGTTTATTTATTTATTTATTTAATATATATAATTAGGTCTATGGATAAATCCTTACAGCCTAATACAAATGAGTATTTAACTTAAGTATAATATTACGTTTAACAATATTTAAATCCAGAGAAAAATCAATAAATTCAAACATTTCATTGAAGCAACAATACAGTTTTCTAAATGGGTCTGCCATAGCATAGTTAGTTCGGAAAGTTTTTATAAATAAGGGATTATAGTACCGTACCGTACGTCGTGGAATGTTAAATGATAAACTACTTAATAAAAAATTCGAGCATACTTTTCCATTTATTAAGTTAATTACAAATGAGACATTTAGCATAACTCTGCGACTTTTCAGTGTTGGCAAACGTATTAAAGATAATCTTGTAGAATATGAGGGGAGATTATCATATCCTCGATATGTATCTCTCAGGCAAAAAAGCAAGAATTGTTTTTGAATGGATTCAATATGATCACTATGAACCATATAATGTGGATCCCATACAATCGAGCCGTATTCCAAGATTGGTCTAACGAGAGATGTGTAAAGTTGTTTAGTGACGAAAGTATCATGGAATTCCTTCGCCCAACGTTTAATAAAAGCCAGAGTACAACGAGCCCTGTTGACAGTCATTGTTATGTGTTGAATAAAATCCAATTTTACATCCAGTAAGATGCCAAGATCCATAATTGTGTCAACTATCTCGATTTTATAGTCACCGAGTTTATAGTTATTTAAAATACTACGTTTTCTAAAAAAGCGCATATGTTTACATTTCATTAGGTTTAAATTCATTAGGTTATGTTTACACCAATTATAAAAGGCATCCAAGTCTTCTTGAAGATAAATATAGTCTAAAGAGTTCGTGAAGTTTAAAAAAATTTTTACATCATCTGCGAACATTAGTATATGTGAATGTTTAATAATATCAGGCATGTCGTTGATGAAGAGCAGAAACAAAAGTGGGCCAAGGTGACTACCTTGCGTAACACCGGATTTTACCAATATAGGTTTAGAAGTTGAAAACCCAAATTTTACGCCTTGTATTCTGCCGAGAAGATATGACCTTAGCCAGCTTAAATAAGTTTTGTCGAAAACCATAATATCAATTTTTCTCAAAAGAAGGTTGTGATTTACCTTATCAAATGCCTTACTGAAGTCGGTATATATAACGTCGGTATGCTGGTTGTTGACGAATCCCTCATTTACCAAAGTTGTCAGTTCTAAAATATTTGTCATAGTTGATGATTCTTTACGAAATCCGTGTTGAAAAGGTGTTAATAACGGTGAAACTTGATGAACCAATGAATCTAAAATGCATTTTTCAAAAAGTTTTGGAATTGCGCTAAGTTTGGCTATACCTCTGTAATTAATTGTATTTGATTTATTTCCAGATTTGAACAAAGGAATTAAACATGACTCTTTCCATATTTTTGGAAAATATCCATTTTTCAAAGAAATATTAAAAATAATTGACAACGGCATTGTTAAAGCTTCCATACAGTTGATTAAAATACTGCTTGGTATACCATCAGGACTCATTGAGTTTGAATATTTAAAAGATTTTAAGCAATTGATAATATTAAGTGTGGTTATTGGTGAAAATGAAATAGTTTGACCAGTAACTATATTAAATGGATAATTGACATTTTCAGCACAATGTGCATCAGAATATGTGGACGAAAAAAAGTCGGCGAATAAATCACTGATTTCCTTTTCATCGTGTGTTTCAGTACCCATATATTTCATGACCTTCGGTGCGCCAGAGATCTTTCTTTTCGAATTTACAAATTTATAGAATGATCTTGGATCGTATTTTAAGTTGTTTTTTATTTTAATCAAATAATCGTTATATAATTTAGCATTTAGCAAATTGTATTTTGCACGAAGGACGGAATACTTGCTGTAATCGCAGTGGGATCCAGATTTCTTATATTTTCTGTAATTCTTGTTTTTTAAGTTTTTTAACGAAGAAAGTTGTTTATTACCCCATGGTGGTCCTGATTTTGAGCTCAGTGAAAATTTTGGTATACATTCATTCATATATTGTTTTATTGTACTGTAGAAATTATTAATCATTTTATCGATTGTTTCTGGTGCGCCAATGCGAATGGATAACAATTGAATCCAATTTGTGTTAATTAAAAGGTTATGTAGGTCGTTGTAATTTGCCCTTTTAAAACAAAACACCTTTTCTTTTTTATGGAAATTTTTAACACGATGACAACTAAAAATGTTGCAGCTAATTTCAATTGTAGGGTGGTAACGATCTTCTGGGAGTGTTATAGGATCAACACGATTTATTGTACATTCCTTAGGCTCATTAACAAATACCAGGTCAAGTAATTTACCATACATATTGTAGACGCCATTTATCTGATGTAGACATAAATTTGTAATGTTACCGAATATATCATCACTGATGTTATCAGAACGATTAGGAATGTAAGTTTTACTTTCTGTGGAGAAATGCCAGGTAATCTGAGGTATATTAAAATCGCCAAGGACTAACATGAAGTCACCCAAACTGATTTTTGAAGCCACTTGTTCCATTGCCAAAATGTGTTGTTGATAAGTAATTATATCTGATTGAGGTGGGAAATAAGAACATGTAATAAATATTTTAATGTTGTTTACTTTTACTACCACTGCATTAAATTCAATTTTACTTGCTAAGTTTAATATTAGCTCTTCAGCTGGAAATATATTTAAGACAGCTATTAAAGCTCCACCGCCAGTAGTAACTGTAGTTCTATCGCGCCGGAATACATGAAAATTATTGCAAACAATTTCGGTATTTAAGAAAGTATTATTTAGCCAAGTCTCAGTAAGACAAATTATGTGGTGATTGAAGTTAAAACTATCGAGATAAAATTCCTCATTCCACGTACATTTTGGTATATAATAATGAGTTGATCGTCGGGAGCATCAGTAAGTTTTTTGAATGTTATAATTGTTGTTTCGGCAAACAAGCAACATTCGTTGGACGCCGTTTTATATTTTGTTCATATTCTCGAACTAAGACATGTTCAGGCCAAAAAGATGGGTCGAGAATGGAGTTAAAAATTTCAAATGGAACAGTAAGCTTAAATGATGTGATAATCCGCGCTTGCGAGTAAGTAAACTTATGAACATTCAAATCAAAATTTTTGCCGATCTTAGATTTAATATACGCATCAATGTCGTCAACAGATGTATCAGATGCAAAACGAGATACAAAGATTTGTTTTTTTGGTGGGATCACTCTCAGATCTTTTGTAGCAGCACAGTTATTTTCACTATTTATCAAATTAACAGGATTTGTTGCATTTTGATGATTTATTGGGACAGTATTAGTTGGAACGGATGTTTTGCTTAGAAGAGTTGGCCCACGATCATTAACAGATGAAGAAGCGGGTTCGGGATTCTGAGGCAAAGATGGCAAAGAAGAAGGTTCAGTCAACTTTACTTTATTGTTTAACCTTGCAGATTTCCTTTTCGGTGATGTTTGAACAGGAGATTTTATAGATTCTAAAGCATTAAAATCATCAAAAATTTTAGCATATTGTGATATTTTACCAAAAAGTTTATTTGCTTCTTCTTGAATTTCCAAAAAACGGGATTTATTTGATTGGAAAAAACGATAGAATGTAATGCTTATTTTCTTGCAATCATTACAGCGCCAAGCAAGTCCATTATCTTTCGACAATGATCCAGCAACAAGACCGGAAAGACCACTGCATTTAATATGGCAAAGACCATTACATAACCAACAAGAAATCATCATCTCTTCATCGTTGGTAATGGGACATTTTTTCATAATACACGCCATGATATGATCCAATTTATAAGTGTTTATATATATATTTTAAAATAAAATTGTTTTAAAAGAAAATTGATTGTTGGGTATACAATCCTTATATCCAATTGATGGCGCTAAGCGATTAAAATAGCAAATACACAAACCGGTTTGAGTTGTAATTACAAATATATGGAACAAATAAGATTAGCTGACAGTAGATGCAGAATGTTATCCACAGAAAAGAAAAATACGATCCACTACAAGAACAGGTCACAAGTAACAAAATACGTACAATTTTATCCTTTGATTATCACAAAAACCGCACTCCCTGATGCACACACTCAGCACAAAGGGATATGTTGTTAAAAATATGTTTATTAGCTTTACAGCGAATCACAAAACAATTGAATTTAAAAAAGTAAACAGAGCGACTTATATACACATCTAAATGACACCAATGTTGCCAATATAATAACTCTTGACATAACATTTTTCCTTAGACAACAGTATTAGTCTTTACTGCTATTGCAAAATATGTGAGAGCTTGGACAAAAGTTTTAAATGAACAGTTTAATAATGAAATTTTTTTTACGGATTCTGAATCTTTGTGGATACTAGATTTTACGGCTTGAGGATGACGATCAATGTGTTTATGAGATGTTTCTGACGATAACGTTGTTATAACGCAGTCTGAAAATATAGAGTGAAGTATTGAATAAATCCCTTATGGTTACTTTGCGAGACATTTTTCTCGAGTAACATCCCTATTATTTCTGAAGTCTTTATTTCTTGACTCCATTGCTTCCCCTAAAAAAACATTCCGATGGACAAAGATGCAGATTTTATTACAACAGCCGGAAGAATATAAGTACATTAAAATATAGCTGAGTTGTTTTACAGTAAGTTTTTTAATGCTTTAGTACAGTGATAACCACTCCATAGACTCGCGAGCCAGTCAATAATCGTAATTTTCACACAGACACGGTCGGCAATTCACATGTATATTACAACTTTGTTCGTTTCAAAACATTAGACTATCATCAGTCTCTGCGACCGCACACAAGCACATAATATCTTTGTGTGCGTGCGTTCGGGGCTTTCTTAGTTCGGGGCTTGGTTATCACTGCTTTAGTACAAACAGCATAACAACAAGCCATACATTTTAAAATGTTCAACTCCTGTTATTGATGCAGCAAGATTAGGATATAAAAATTGTCTGGCCTTATTGCCACAAATACATTTGTCTTTCAATTCATTAATTATATATTTAAAAGTATTGTGGTCGTGTACACACGTGTCGACTAGTGATGTTAGTACGGTTAACCCTTTTTAGGGCAATTTTGGGCCGCAAAAGGTAGCAAGATAATTTAATTTAAAATACGGCAATTTAAAGAAATCTGGATTTTTGGTATACATCTACATGCTTACATATGAGGTTTAATAATTTTAGCTTTGAGAGGTGATTTGCAATATATCAATGTTATAATAAAAAATTCAGAACATTATGTTTCTGCAAATGTTTTCGTAACACCGATAAGTGCAAAATAAGAAAAATTAAATTACTCTCGTATATTATTGTTTTATATTAAACTTTTTGTTTAAAATTCATTTAAAAAACGGATCATTTACATTTCATTTAAAATTTAAAGTTTATTATAATATAGAGATTGTACGGGTTGCCCATGGTCGACGGACCCATGTTTTTTTTTAAAAAATCAAAGAAAAAAATAAAAATTTGGCGGTTGGCAATCTTAATCATTTAATTTGTTCCAAGTAGATTTGTTTACATCAATTTTTGAATATGATATCTCTCAAATGGCCGCCTCTGGCGTTGATGGCGTATTGTGCCCTTTTTGCAGCATTTTCCATCGTTTTCGCCAACATTTCGGCCGGAATAGCGGCTATTTCTTCACGAATGTTGTCCTTGAGCTCTTCTACGGTCCTTGGCTTGTTAACGTTAACCTTTGACTTCAAATATCCCCACAAGAAGAAGTCAGGCGGCGTCAAATCGGGCGAACGCGGTGGCCAGTCCAAATCACCACTTTTCGACATCAAACGGCCCGGACACAAATTCTTCAGAAAATCGATTGTTATGCGACTTGTGTGCGGTGGAGCGCCGTCTTGTTGAAACCAGAACTGCCTCATACACTTTCGACGAATAATTGGCATCACAAAATTGGTCATCATGTCGCGATAACGCTCCTGGTTGATGGTAACAGCATGGCCATTTTCATTTTGGAAGAAAAACTGCCCAATGACCGTTTTCGCACTAACGCCGCACCAAACTGTGACTTTTTCCTCATGAAGAGGCACTTCTTGAATCTCCTGAGGATTTTCAGTGGCGTAAATACGGCAATTTTGCTTATTTAAGGTCCCATTCAATGTGAAATGGGCTTCATCGGACATGATAATTTTGTTCCAAAATTGCTCGTCATCTTCGGCCATTTCGATGACTCTTTGGGCCCATTCCAATCGACGAGGCTTATCCACAGGCAACAATCTTTGCGTCAATTGAATTTTGTACGGGAACAAATGCAAATCAACGCGAATAATCCGTTGTAAAGTGGACCGAGCCATGCCCAACTGCTGAGAACGGCGTTTTTGGGATGTTCTTGGGGACCTCTCAACACTGGCTCGTACGGCAGCGATATTCTCGGCCGATCGCCTTGGTCGACTTTTATTTGGCCTCTTCGGATTAGAAAGAGCCTCACCAGTCGAAAATTTTTCGTATAAACGCTTAATGGTGTTCTTAGAAGGCGCACTTCTCACATTTTTTAATATTTTAAAAGCACGTTGAGTTTTCACAATTGACTTGTTCTGTTGAATGTAAATTTCAACTATTTCAGAGCGCTCGCGTCGCGTGTATTGTTGCATGGTAAAAATCTGCTTGGACTGACGCTTCAAACGCGGTATGTCATTAAGCGATCTGACATCTCTGTCAAAAGTTATGGCGTTGCCAGATGGGTCCGTCGAATATGGGCAACCCTTATTTGTTTCTTTATTTTTGGGCGGAGATGGCCACGATGAAAACTAAAATTTTTCCTGGCTTCAGCACCATCATATTACCTTAAATATACGTTTTTTGATTTTAAGCTCGGCTTAAATTATTTTTGACCCGGAAGGGGTTAAATCAAATATTCTGTACTTGATTTAAAAACAACCGTACTTATCGTTCTATTGGCAATGCATTGCCTTGGTTTATGTACGGATCGATTGATTTCTCTCCTGACTGTAACACAGAGTTCCCAGTTTTATTTTAAGCCTTATCCCCAATTTGTGATTTTTCAACCCCAAAAGTCCCCAAAATAACAATTTTCTTATCCCCAAAAATCCCCACATTTTCTTAAAAATAAAATACATAATATTATGTCAATGGTAAGTAATGCATAAATCGATTTATTTAAATAAATCCATTTGTGTAATATGATTAAAACTAATACTATTTATTCTTTGAGTTCCATGTATAGTACATATGGGAATTTCCATGTCATCGTAAGTGACATTTGTACGCCTTCAGAGCGATAGAAATTTTGCAAAAATAGTATTAACTGGAAAATTGTTTGTATCATTATGTTTCATTTAGAGGGAACTTCATATGAAAATTTTCAAATTCGGAACCTTGTTGTCCAAAATATCGGGCAAAATAAGTGCATATCGTACGTGACATAAAACGGAAGTGATATTTGGGTGAATGTAAAAAAATACGAAAATCTGACAATTGTGGGAGGTTTTTCTCCTTTTTTTAATTTCATACATTAAACCACATATTTTTTCTTTATAATCCGTAATTGGAAAAAAAATATTTTTTTTGGATAGTTTTATAATGAACAAAATGTAATATCGTTCGTGACATACCGTACGTGACAGATTGTTCTCTTATAGTATTTACATGGCATGAAATATATTTTTTGTTAATATATGTATAAAAATCTTAAAACAAATAACTAAGAAAGTATAGTCGGTCCAGCCCGTCCATATGATACCCTACCCTATAATATTTAAAAAAAATTTTTTTTGAGAGTGTACCCTACTTGGGGCCCGTGGCCAATCAAGATCGCCAGAACAGAATTATGCTATGAGGTTAAGAATTATATAAAAGTTATTTGTGAGGAATATTTTTTAGTTATCTCCATTAAGACTTGTTTGCCCCTAGCCGATTTAAAGAAGGGGGTTTATATGGGACCCATGGTTAATTTTTTAGGGGGGTGGGACTTTTCGCAGAGGTGGAAAGTTCTGATTTGCCACTCACTTGGGAGTGGCCAGGACGATTCCTTTGTTGAACTGTCCAAGCAGCTAACTACTTCCGGTCTTAGACCAAGTACCCCCCGGGCAATGGCTTTGTAGCATCCGCTTTAAGGCCAGCCAGAGTTAGAAGGCGCCACAACCATGTATCCTGAATGGTCGAAAGGACGTCTCAGGAAAGTAGGCGATAACCGCTGAAACATGGTTGCATCGTGGGATTGGACACGTAGATAGCAGCCCTATCACCAAGCTAGGGGACGAGGGTTAGCAGCCCACTTTCCCGAATCACAAATTGCTAACGAATCGCTAATTAAACAGCCTCTAAATGGAAAACCGAAACCCTCGTTGACGACCTTTGCATATCGAACAAGGACTACGATTGGATACTGGAACGTAAGAACGCTAAGAGATACTGACAACATCAACTCAGGTATGAATGCCAAAGGCGCCCTATGCTCCAATGGGAGTTAGAGGAACACATATATATATATATGGTTAATTTTGGACCTACCAGCACAACATTTTGTCATGACATAGTACTATCGTAAAAGTTTATAAGGAAATAATGGCACTTAAAGCTATTTTCGGGAGTAGCACTTGTATTAGAGCTATGGTTAAATATGGACCGATTCCAAAAAAATTTTGCAAGATGACTTTGATTGTAATAAAATAAGGTTTGACCAAATTTAAACTAAATACCAACATAATAAGATGATGCATTTAGTTGCATTTTAGTACTTACAATAAAGTACGTGACGACCTTTAAAAGCTTATAAAATTTTTATTATTCCAATTTAAAAAAAAATTCCGATCAATATTTTTTTGCAGCAAATATCTTGCTTTAAACTTTTATTTTGAAAAAACTAAGACTTACCAATTTCATATGACAAAGATAACTGTTGTTTTCGCACCACGTACGTGACATTAGAATAGCATCCAAAACAAACACAAAAATATACCGCTAATCGAACTATAAATTTGTTCTTTCGTCATGGATCTTGTTCATTGTTGTTGTTACATTAATTTTAAAGTATAATTGCAATATTACCGGTATCTGTATTTAATCGGCAGAATATTAAAAATTGTCAATTGCAGTTACTAAAAATGAATCAATGTGAATGTGAGTTAAAACTATTATTTTTTGCTTTTTAAAAATTGTAATAAGCTATAAGTTCCCCGGCATAGTAAAGTTTGGGTGTTTTTTTCCTTTCTACCATATTTGAAAAAAAGTTTCAAAGGTTTTAATTTTTTGAGTCCTGGGTGACATTCTCATGGAAATGCCATATGTAACAAGGGTAACGTAAAAACGCAAAAGAAAAATATATAAAAAAAATTTTCCATTTTGATCTCGGTTTTTGTAAATATATATCTATTTTAAAAAAGGCTGTATGTTTATTTTATTAAGGTTGGTTTCTTTTTGCTTTTGTAAAAATATTTATTATATTTTTTGTTTACTATGATATGTTCTCATGCCAATTTGCGACTTCTCCAGAGAAAAACAACAATTTTAAATTGTTTTCGGATTAAAGAAAATAATTAATTTTATAAAAAATAATCCTTCAGCTTAACAAAAGAAATTATTAAATACCCATGAACTTTAACTTTGTTTTTGTTTGATTATTTTTTAATAAAAGTCGAAACAAATTTGTTTAAAATTTATTTTAAATTGCACGATTTTTAAAACAAAAAAGACGATCTTTTTCCCAGAAAATTTACGATTTGGACTCAAATTTATCTGGCAGCACTGAATAAAACCAAAACAAGGAAAGGCAAAAAAAAAAAATTTAAAATAACAAAATATCACAATTGTGTTTTGTTTATTTTCATCATATAAATTATGCATTCATCATTTAAATTCCTTCTATTTTTTATTTATTTAAAAAAAAATAGGATGTAAACATATTTTAAATTGCAAATATCTACATTTTGTTTTTCTCGCACCAATTTCATATGTGACTTATTTTGACAGTTCTTGTAAGAAACTTTTCGCAAAATATTGTTACAGAAACACTTTTTCTCACATCCTTCCAGTAATTGCTGGAAAACTATTGAAATGACAAATAATTCTCGAAAAGAAAAGATACAGAAACACTTGTGTGAGAAAAACCATTTTTTGTTTCATTTCACACTATTTTTGTTGCAATTCACACGTTTCATGCGAAAAGTTTTACGATGTGAGAAATACAGAAACGGGCTACTGGTGTCTTATAATTGAGAGTTCTTCTGTAAACAACGTGGTCAGTATAACAAAAGTAAAACAAACGTGTGTAACAGGGTAAGTAAATAATAATATCTCCCTCTGTCGCTCATTAGAAAACCAAGCGGACAGGTGTCTGTCTGGTATTTTTTAGAAATTCGGGTCTTTTGTGGAGTAAACGAAAATTACTGAATTTAATAAAATAACTGAATATTTCTTTGTTTTTGGGGAATATTCGGTTCATTTGTTGATAGTTATTTTATATAAAATATCTGAATATTCCTTTATTTTTTACGGAATATGTTGTTGATTTTTTGAAAGTTAATTTATATAAAATAACGTTAAATTCATTTGTTTTTACGGAACATGGAGTTGAATTTTTGACAGTAAAAATTAAATGAACTTTTCGTTAAAAATAAATGAAAAATAAGTAGACCGATTTTTAACTGAACTGTCATTTATTTTATATTATAATTTCAGTTAGTAGTTAGAACAATTTAAGTAGAAGTTCAACATGCAAGTCTCCGAAGCTTATGGCGATTTCTTTTCTGAGCAAAATATGTTACAGTATATACATGTAACATTTTCTAATGTTACCTATAATCACTCGAAGTGTTACATGTTGTGCAATTTCAATATTACACAATTAGTGCTTTTATTTACAACTATTACACTTTCATCATTAATGTACTTAATGAGATATTTTTTAAGCTATTTTAGCGGTTTCTGCACGCTATTACGGGCTGGAAACAAATATTAACATCACTAATGGCTTATAAAAATTAAAACGATTGTAATATAAATAGACTTTTTTGATTTTAATGTGTAAATATTTTTATCAGCCATGTCACAGAGTACAATTCCGTTCGGAAACGGAATTCATTCCGTATTTTGGTGCTTCAGAAAATGACGAAAAAATGTTTCGGAATGAAACCATTTTTGTTTTCATGAACTGTATGGGAGTTGTCTGTATCTGAAAGGCCATAAAACTATCAAAATACACTTTCCATCAACAAACAAATATGTTTTCTTCAATTCCGAACGGAATCATTCCGAACGGAATTGTACTCTGTGACATGGCCCTATATTTTGTTTTAAAATAATTTTTTTACAAAATTATGAGCGGTGTTTACCCTTAATATTTTTTAAGGGAAATTAAAATTTAGTTAATTTCTAAATTTTAATTTATCAAAATCTTAAAATGTCGGGCAATATTTGAAATAAAAAAGAACGCGTCTTGTTGCTTTGTATGTATAATAACAAGTGAGTATATTTATTAATTCTTTTCTTTTCCAGTTTTCTATTTTTCCAGGACCAATCGTTATTTTTAACATTATATGCAATTATAAATTCAGGATTGCCGTATGTTATATTCATTAAGTCATGTTTAATTCATTTTATGACATGTATTCCAAATAATTAATTCATTAAAAACATTTAATAATAAAAAAAACAATTAATAACTGAGTTATTATTAAAAAAAATAATAAAAAAAATAAGTTTTTTAAAAAAAAGGGATAAAAATAAATGAGTATAAAAACCCATGTTGTGGAGAAACCCATCTGGCCAAAAACTCCACTATTACGCTCCAACATTCCGGCCCCATTGAACAATCGCAGGTCTTCAATCAAATGGTAGTGGGGCTAGTTTTGCAATTGGCCGTTTAAAGATGCCGTTTTTCGTCTTTACCTCCGCTTCTCTGACCTTGCCGTCTGGACCCGCGGTTGCGGCGACGACTATCCCGGTCAACCACACTCGGGGCGGGAGATTGTCCTCGTGGACCACACTACTTGGCCGATTTGTATGTTGGGCTCTTCCTTGTGCCACTTGCCCTTGTCCTGCAGCCCCAGGACGTACTCTTTGGACCAGGCCCGCCAGAACTTCTGCTTGAGTTCGCAGAGCATCCGCCATCGCCTCAAGAACGTCCCCTTGTTGCCGTTGCTTCCATCTGCGGATTCTGGCGGCAGCGGACGCAGACCCTCTCCTATTAGCAGGTGCGCTGGAGTTAGCGCCTACCCGTCGTTCGGGTCTGGAGACAGCGGTGCGATTGGGCGACTGTTGAGCACCGCCTCTACCTCTGCGAGCATTGTCTCCGTCTCCTCTTGCGTCAGCGACGCGTTGCCCACGGTTCGCAGAAGCAGGAACTTCGCTTGCTTCACGGCGGCTTCCCACAGACCTTCGAAGTGAGGAGCCCTGGGCGGTATAAAGGTGAAGTCTACCCTGGACGATGCTCCGTACGACTCCACCTCTCCTCTGTCCTTCACGAACGCCTCGTATTGCGCTTTCAGCACCCTGTCTGCGCCGACGAAGTTGGTGGCGTTGCCGCAGTACACCTTGCAGGGGAGTCCTCTCCTGGCCGCGAACCTTTTAAAAGATAGAATAAAGGCATCAGTGGATAAATCAGATACTAGTTCTAAGTGAACTGCCTTTGACGTGAAACAAATATAAACCGCAATATACATTTTAATTGGGGGTCTGCCGCGCATTCGCAAAGAAACATTCACGGGACCGCAAAAGTCCACGCCAACTATTAAAAATGGCCGTAAGGCTCTCAACCGATCGGTTGGTAAATTTTCCATTATTTGGGTTATCAATTTCGGTTTATACCGAAAACAGTGAACACAATTTCGCACTATTTTACTGCACTCATCCCTGGCATTTATTATCCAAATATTCTCCCGTGAAAGGGATATTAACGCCTTTGTCCCCGCATGACAATTCTTAAAGTGCAAGTCACGTAAATAGCGGGTCACAAAGAGAGATTTCTTTGGCAATAAAAGTGGGAATTTCGTATCATACTGTAATGGTGCATTAAGCAACCTCCCACCTACCCTCATTAGTGAAAAATTTCGAATTGTAAAATTGTGGATAAATGGTGTTAACCTTTGAATGTTTGACGGCAACACAAGAGATTTTTGCAATTTTTTAATTTCCTCAGAAAATTTTTCTCTCTGGATTATTTCCACAAGCCTATAAAATGCCCATTTCATCTCCTTTGCAGTCGGGTGATTTAATTTGGATATTTTACATTTTCTACCACAGTCAATGAATTTTAGTACAAAGCACATGATTCTTAAAATTTTATCATATGAAGAATGATCTTCAATCAATTTCAAAAATATATTTCCCATTGCCTCTTCCGGAGAAATCTTTTCAGAAGTTTCCGGAGATGTATCAAATTCCTTAGAATTCTCTACTGATAGGAGGACATTGGATTTTCGTAATTCCAACGACTTTTGGCTCTCAGATAATTCAAAATGTTTATTAACAGGCCATTTTGAAGTGTCATGGAGTAAAAAAGAAGGACCCTCAAACCAAATTGAGTCCTTTATCTCATCTACATCGCATCCTCTCGAAACAATGTCAGCCGGATTTTGTTTTGTAGGCACATGGCGCCACAAAGCGCGGTCTGACCATTCCTGTATTTCCGCAACTCGGTTAGAAACAAAAGTTGCGAGTGTAGAAGGATGGGTTTTGATCCAATGCAAAGTGATTTCTGAATCAGTCCAGAAATTCACACTCTCGATTTAAAAGCCTAACATTTTCCCAATTCGATTCCACAATTTGGTCAACAGGTGTGCTGCACATAACTCAAGTCTCGGAAGAGATTTAATCTTGAGTGGAGCGACTTTAGATTTGGCCGTAAGTAACCGACAAAAGACTTCATCTGAGTCTCTACTCCTAATATATATGCAGCAACCATATGCACGAATTGAAGCATCAGCAAATCCATGAATTTGAATCTTTGCTGTTGAAGTTGTGTGGACGAATCTTGGGATTTATATAGAATCAATTTTCGATAAATTTTCCTTAAAAAAAATTCTCCCATGCAGTATTTAGTCGCAAGGGTATTGATTCATCCCAGTCGAGTTTTTGAATCCAAAGTTCTTGTAATAACATTTTGGATTTAGTTATAATTGGGCATAAAAGTCCGAGAGGATCAAACAATCGAGATGAAACAGACAGAATGTTTCGTTTTGTTGCTTTCAGATCATGAAAGTTATCTTCCAAATGAAACGTAAATGAGTCATTCTTCGGAATCCAATGTATGCCCAAAGCCTTTGCTGAATCGGAATCTTTTTGTAACAATTTTTCCGCATTGTTTGAAAAATTTAACTCGGGGTGATTTGAAAACCATTTGGTTAAATTAAAACCAGCCGAACACAAAATTTCGGTTACTTGGTCTCGAATAGTTACTAGATCCTCATAACTATCGGCGCCAGTCAGCAAATCGTCGACGTAGAAATCACTGCGGACAATATTTGCCCCAATTGGCAAAACATCTTTATATAGATCGCTGAGATAAATTAGACATCTGACCGCTAAAAAAGGTGCTGATGATGTACCGTACGTAACGGTGTTTAATCTATAAATCTGTAGCGGATCGGATGAATTTTGTCTCCAGAGTATTAATTGAAAATTGCGATCTTTTTCACTAACCAAAACTTGGCGATACATTTTCTCAATATCCGCAGTGATTACAAACTTGTGAAATCGAAAACGGATCAAAGTCGAATATAATTCTTCTTGTACGGTCGGTCCAACCATCAACAAATCATTTAGAGATGTTCGTGAAGAAGTTCGACTCGAAGCATCAAAAACCACACGAAGTTTGGTAGTTGTGCTCAGAGGACGCAAAACGCACTGATGCGGAATAAAATAATGAGGAAAATCCGGTATATTATTGTCCATAATAGACATGTGACCTAAGTCAACATACTCTTTCATAAAATCGTGATACATTTCTCCAAAATTTCCGTCGTGGGAGATTTTACGCTCAAGCGCAAGAAAACGCCGTTTGGCCGTATCATATGATGATCCCAAAAGATTAGGATCCGATTTGAAAAGCAACGAGACCTCAAAACGTCCTGACGATAATCGTCGTACCGAATTTTTGAAATGATCCTCACATTTTTGTTGCTCCTCGCTAAAGATAACTGTAGATTCGTTTGAAATTTCCTCCAATTTCTATAATTGTCGGACAAGTGAATCTACAGTTTCCTCGTTTTCGATAATGTTACCAATATGGCATATTGTTGACCTAGAACCCACAGAACGATTATGTTTTCCACACAGAATCCATCCAAGAGATGTTTTATGGAGTGTCGGGGTAGTTGGACCAGTTTTAATTTGTCCAACACTTAAAAGGTCAAAAAAGAATTCCCCACCGATTAACAAGTCAACTCTTTGAGGTTTATCAAAGGATGGATCAGCCAGTTCAATATTTTTCGGAACATCCCAATCTTTTGTAGAAATTCTACGATCAGGTTGGCATTTCGTTATCGACTTTAATACCCAATAATCCGCTGAGAATTGAGTAGAATTAATTCTCGACATGACATATACTTCGACATGAGATTTTGAACTATATGGCAGTTCGCCAACTGCATTCATATCTAATCTGCCTCCTTCTCGTTTCAATCTGAGTTTCTGTGCAAGATCTTCGGTAATCAAATTAGATTGAGAACCCGAATCTAACAAAGCCCTGGCATAAACATATTGCCCAGAAGAAGTTCTCACTTTAACCACAGCTGTGGCAAGTATGACATTCACATCAGCCGATGAGCAATTCACCGATGATTGAGAACATGAGGGCCTCTCTGTATTCACATTCACAGATGCATTTTCAACACTAGTTGCACTTTGAACCCCAGAACTGTAGCGATGTAAAAGCTGGTTGTGTGCCCCATTGCATACTCTGCATTTATGAGCATTACACCTTGCTACGGCATGTCCTTTTTTAAGACAGTTTATACACGCAGGTACGACCTTAATAAAATCAAAACGTTGTGAAACAGGCATTGCGGCAAAAGAAGGGCAATTAAAAATCATGTGTTCTGTAGATTTATATAAATATAAGAAATATAAACCGCAATATACATTTTAATTGGGGGTCTGCCGCGCATTCGCAAAGAAACATTCACGGGACCGCAAAAGTCCACGCCAACTATTAAAAATGGCCGTAAGGCTCTCAACCGATCGGTTGGTAAATTTTCCATTATTTGGGTTATCAATTTCGGTTTATACCGAAAACAGTGAACACAATTTCGCACTATTTTACTGCACTCATCCCTGGCATTTATTATCCAAATATTCTCCCGTGAAAGGGATATTAACGCCTTTGTCCCCGCATGACAATTCTTAAAGTGCAAGTCACGTAAATAGCGGGTCACAAAGAGAGATTTCTTTGGCAATAAAAGTGGGAATTTCGTATCATACTGTAATGGTGCATTAAGCAACCTCCCACCTACCCTCATTAGTGAAAAATTTCGAATTGTAAAATTGTGGATAAATGGTGTTAACCTTTGAATGTTTGACGGCAACACAAGAGATTTTTGCAATTTTTTAATTTCCTCAGAAAATTTTTCTCTCTGGATTATTTCCACAAGCCTATAAAATGCCCATTTCATCTCCTTTGCAGTCGGGTGATTTAATTTGGATATTTTACATTTTCTACCACAGTCAATGAATTTTAGTACAAAGCACATGATTCTTAAAATTTTATCATATGAAGAATGATCTTCAATCAATTTCAAAAATATATTTCCCATTGCCTCTTCCGGAGAAATCTTTTCAGAAGTTTCCGGAGATGTATCAAATTCCTTAGAATTCTCTACTGATAGGAGGACATTGGATTTTCGTAATTCCAACGACTTTTGGCTCTCAGATAATTCAAAATGTTTATTAACAGGCCATTTTGAAGTGTCATGGAGTAAAAAAGAAGGACCCTCAAACCAAATTGAGTCCTTTATCTCATCTACATCGCATCCTCTCGAAACAATGTCAGCCGGATTTTGTTTTGTAGGCACATGGCGCCACAAAGCGCGGTCTGACCATTCCTGTATTTCCGCAACTCGGTTAGAAACAAAAGTTGCGAGTGTAGAAGGATGGGTTTTGATCCAATGCAAAGTGATTTCTGAATCAGTCCAGAAATTCACACTCTCGATTTAAAAGCCTAACATTTTCCCAATTCGATTCCACAATTTGGTCAACAGGTGTGCTGCACATAACTCAAGTCTCGGAAGAGATTTAATCTTGAGTGGAGCGACTTTAGATTTGGCCGTAAGTAACCGACAAAAGACTTCATCTGAGTCTCTACTCCTAATATATATGCAGCAACCATATGCACGAATTGAAGCATCAGCAAATCCATGAATTTGAATCTTTGCTGTTGAAGTTGTGTGGACGAATCTTGGGATTTATATAGAATCAATTTTCGATAAATTTTCCTTAAAATTCTCCCATGCAGTATTTAGTCGCAAGGGTATTGATTCATCCCAGTCGAGTTTTTGAATCCAAAGTTCTTGTAATAACATTTTGGATTTAGTTATAATTGGGCATAAAAGTCCGAGAGGATCAAACAATCGAGATGAAACAGACAGAATGTTTCGTTTTGTTGCTTTCAGATCATGAAAGTTATCTTCCAAATGAAACGTAAATGAGTCATTCTTCGGAATCCAATGTATGCGCAAAGCCTTTGCTGAATCGGAATCTTTTTGTAACAATTTTTCCGCATTGTTTGAAAAATTTAACTCGGGGTGATTTGAAAACCATTTGGTTAAATTAAAACCAGCCGAACACAAAATTTCGGTTACTTGGTCTCGAATAGTTACTAGATCCTCATAACTATCGGCGCCAGTCAGCAAATCGTCGACGTAGAAATTACTGCGGACAATATTTGCCCCAATTGGCAAAACATCTTTATATAGATCGCTGAGATAAATTAGACATCTGACCGCTAAAAAAGGTGCTGATGATGTACCGTACGTAACGGTGTTTAATCTATAAATCTGTAGCGGATCGGATGAATTTTGTCTCCAGAGTATTAATTGAAAATTGCGATCTTTTTCACTAACCAAAACTTGGCGATACATTTTCTCAATATCCGCAGTGATTACAAACTTGTGGAATCGAAAACGGATCAAAGTCGAATATAATTCTTCTTGTACGGTCGGTCCAACCATCAACAAATCATTTAGAGATGTTCGTGAAGAAGTTCGACTCGAAGCATCAAAAACCACACGAAGTTTGGTAGTTGTGCTCAGAGGACGCAAAACGCACTGATGCGGAATAAAATAATGAGGAAAATCCGGTATATTATTGTCCATAATAGACATGTGACCTAAGTCAACATACTCTTTCATAAAATCGTGATACATTTCTCCAAAATTTCCGTCGTGGGAGATTTTACGCTCAAGCGCAAGAAAACGCCGTTTGGCCGTATCATATGATGATCCCAAAAGATTAGGATCCGATTTGAAAAGCAACGAGACCTCAAAACGTCCTGACGATAATCGTCGTACCGAATTTTTGAAATGATCCTCACATTTTTGTTGCTCCTCGCTAAAGATAACTGTAGATTCGTTTGAAATTTCCTCCAATTTCTATAATTGTCGGACAAGTGAATCTACAGTTTCCTCGTTTTCGATAATGTTACCAATATGGCATATTGTTGACCTAGAACCCACAGAACGATTATGTTTTCCACACAGAATCCATCCAAGAGATGTTTTATGGAGTGTCGGGGTAGTTGGACCAGTTTTAATTTGTCCAACACTTAAAAGGTCAAAAAAGAATTCCCCACCGATTAACAAATCAACTCTTTGAGGTTTATCAAAGGATGGATCAGCCAGTTCAATATTTTTCGGAACATCCCAATCTTTTGTAGAAATTCTACGATCAGGTTGGCATTTCGTTATCGACTTTAATACCCAATAATCCGCTGAGAATTGAGTAGAATTAATTCTCGACATGACATATACTTCGACATGAGATTTTGAACTATATGGCAGTTCGCCAACTGCATTCATATCTAATCTGCCTCCTTCTCGTTTCAATCTGAGTTTCTGTGCAAGATCTTCGGTAATCAAATTAGATTGAGAACCCGAATCTAACAAAGCCCTGGCATAAACATATTGCCCAGAAGAAGTTCTAACTTTAACCACAGCTGTGGCAAGTATGACATTCACATCAGCCGATGAGCAATTCACCGATGATTGAGAACATGAGGGCCTCTCTGTATTCACATTCACAGATGCATTTTCAACACTAGTTGCACTTTGAACCCCAGAACTGTAGCGATGTAAAAGCTGGTTGTGTGCCCCATTGCATACTCTGCATTTATGAGCATTACACCTTGCTACGGCATGTCCTTTTTTAAGACAGTTTATACACGCAGGTACGACCTTAATAAAATCAAAACGTTGTGAAACAGGCATTGCGGCAAAAGAAGGGCAATTAAAAATCATGTGTTCTGTAGATTTACAGAAAAGACATTTTTCAGCAGATTGTTTAACTTTTGTGACTGAAAGTGATGTTTTGGAATTATTTTTAGGCGGAAAAACAGGTTTCTGTTTTACTATTTTGGGTTTAGCAGCCGTAGATTCGTCAGCAGAAATATGCTGAAAACGTTTATTCAACATCGCCTCGCAGTCTGACCACAATGGGAGCTTGTCGTAATCAAGCTGTTCATCCCACTTGGATTTAGTGACCGGATCAACTTTCGACATCACTAAATATATCAACATGCCATTACAAATCTTCTTATCATCGCCAATAGAAAGCAATGAATCATAAATGGCGGAAACCGTATCAATCATGCCTCGCAAAGCTGACGCCGAAGGTTTACTGATCTCAGGGAGATCAAAAAGCTTAGAAATATTTTTAGAAAAAATTAGAAAATCATTATCGTAAACCTTCTTTAAACTCGCCAAGGCTTTGGGGTAATTTTCCTCAGAAATTTGAAAAGCTTTAACGGTTCCTAAAGCTTCATCGGACAAGCATGATATCAGATGATTGAATTTCTCAATATCTGCCAAATTCGGATCATTATGAATTAAATTTTCAAACAGGCTCATGAAATTCTTATATTCGGAATATTTTCCGCTGAATTTGGGGAGCCGCATATGTGGTAGCCGAGAATGATGTGATTGCATCATAAAAGAAGTTTCAGGCAAACTGGTTCTTCTATTCTTGGCCTGAAGACTCAATAAAAGAGACTTCGTAGTCACACATAAATCTTCAAGCTCGGATCTATCATCATTTGAAGGATCTAAATTATCAATCTCAGACTGATATTCCATAGCTTGAGTGATATGGTCTTTATACCGACGTGTTAAGCAAGAAATTTACCATTTGTTTGTGTTATAAAACTTGGACTCGGGAAGATCCATGGTTACCGAAAATGGGTATTTAAAAAAAAAATTAAATTTTGGTCATAACTTTTTTGTATCTGAACCGATTTTCCCGAGTTTTTTATAAAATATGTTCTACTAAAAATTTCCGATATTTTGGTATATAAATCATATCCATAGGACATATGGCAGCCTTAAAATTTAGGTTTTTATAAAATTTTAAATTTTTTTTGTACGGGAGGTACCACGCCCACTTCTCCAATCCCGCCCATATTTTGTAGGATGGTGTGTATTGGCAACCTTATTTTGTGTACCTAGTTTGGAAGATTTGGCTTTTTCCGTTCACCAGATATACAGCAAAAAGTAATAAAAATACAACAACCACAAGGGATTTTTGGGAAAAATTAGAGGTAGTCGTGGTTTTTTGCTCATATCTCAGCCATTTGTGGACCGATCTGGCTGAATTTCAATAGCAAAATTATAATAAGAATACCTGACAGAAAGATACCCCAACGAAGCTCCCATCATATCTGGGGGCTTCGGAAAACCCATTTCAACAGACAGACGGACAACCGGATTTGAACTTCGCTTTTCATAAGGACCCAGAATATATCTACTTTATAGGGTGTAGGATCAATATTGTAGAAATTACAAACGGAATGACAAAGTTATATATACCCTTTTACCTTCGGTGAAGGGTATAAAAAGCGTTTGTTTTTTTTTATTTTATTTAAAATAAAAAATTCTTTTGTTGTTTTTATTGTATTGTTATTCAAAGGTATAATATTTTTTAGAAGTTACCCCCTGTTCATCGATTTCGAACAAAGATTTGGTTCGCTTAATTTTAATGTAAAACAAAAACAATGTTTTATAATTTGTTTTTGTTTTAAATGTAAGTGTAATAGATGAACAGGCAGTTTATTTAAATAACTACATCATTTAAATTGCATAGTCAAATAAATACTTTTTTATATCATCAAAAGTAAGCCTTTGTCTGTTAAAAAGCTTTTGTACATGGAAAATGATCTCTCAACGTCAACCGAAGTTGAGGTATACTTCAAGGATGCCAATACATTTGAAGAATATTAATTTTCTAATTCAGATCCCACATTTGATTCTAGATCAAAAATATTTGAAATATGTTTTTTTTTTTGAAATCCTCTATTTTTATTTTTATTTGCAACAGTTTTTGAATTTTTTTTTTTTTTAATTTGTCGGGCTATTTTCCATTCACATGTTGATGTTACTTTCTGCCATATCAATTAATTTGAGTTGACTATTAAGTGAACTAAATCCTGTATGAAACCAATAAATCAATATTACCGAATTGGCTTCTGATTTCCTCTGCAACTCGGTGTAACCCATGTGCCAATCAAGTAGTATGTAACAGTTTTCGAAAAATTGTTTTAGGACAATTGGCAGCCTTAACCATGTAAGGTACTGCATTGGTTAAAAATTTAAGGATATTTAGTCGAAATCTTGTATTTTAAGCAAAGCTCAAAAAATTAATTAATTGATTTAAAAAAAAAAAATTTTTAAGGGTTTTTTTATACAATTTGAAATTTTTCGAAGATCTTTTTTTTATAATATGGAAATTTAAAAAAATATATCACTCAAAAATGTTAAAATATGCAAAAATATGCATTTAAAACCAAAATATGCAAAAATATGCATTTTCACCAAAATATGCAACAATATGCAAAAACAAATCGATGCCATTTTAACGCAAATTTAATGATTCGGAAAGATAATTGGTCGACATCGGTTTTAGACAATCGACAAAAAACATGCATTTGCATGGAAATCGCATCCCTACTAATTACTGTTAAAGCTAAGGCACGAGCTCTATGTGTATATTTGTCCTTCAAGTTGTGCTGAAAATGGTCAACAGAAAGGAAAAAGACAAAATTAAAAAACAAAAAAATGTACTTGGACTTCAAGAAAAATTCTTGACAAAAGTACGAAAAAACAAAAGTAAGGAGAAAACATGTAAAATCAATTAAAATGGATAATCATTCAGGAAGGCAAATTTCGATCTACCAAATGTTAGAATACAATTTGGTTTAAGGATTGATGTTTGACTATTGACGTCAGTAGTCGTCGATGGCTGCGAGTGTAAGACGGCAAATCCATCTGAGGAGATTGAGTGGTTGCAATCGAAACATGTCATGGTAACCTGCCGGCCGGGGTTCGAGCCCCAGCCACGTCACGAATGAAAGATTATCAATAACAATTTTAATTAATTTTCATGTTGTAAAATCCCTTTCTTCATAAAAATAATTTAATGAAAAATTAAATTTCATGAACTTAAGCCTAATTAAAAATATTAAAAATTTGGATTAAAAATCATAAATAGTTCAACAAAATAACCACAATATAGAATATAATTTTATTAAAAATATTTTAAAAACCTATATAATTTTATAAGTGGTGGTATTTTAAAAATATATATATGTATGTAGCTAGCTTAACCCAATAATTTTTTTTCAATACAAATCTCGTGCATTTTTATTAAATTATTTTTACCAAGTTTGAGTACTCTTACTGTTTCTATTCACCAGTTGCACAGAAATCTATTTGGTAAATGTATTGAAGTAGTCCCGGCCATGTGTACAATAAGGCAAGCCAAGCCATTTGTTTTGAATTTGTAAATTGGAGCGCTATAAAGATATACAAAAATCTAGTTTGATCCACGCCCACTTCTCAAATCCCGCATATTTTTTACAAATGCTATCTGTATATTGTCTTGTCAGATGTTGTGTATTGCCTCCAGATATAAAGATATCAACACTCTCTTTGTATGGGAGAGTTTTTTTACTATTCCGCCCACACTTTGTCGGATGTTGTGTATTGATAACTCAGCCATGTGAACCAAATTTCCTACTATTCTCTAAAGATATATAAATCTATTTTGTGCTAATTCTTCAATTTCGCCCAGATTTTGTCAGAAGTTGTGTATTACTGACGAAGATGCTTGTACCTTATTTGGAAACGTTGACTTTTTCCGTTCTCCAGACATACAGAAATCGATAATTTCTTTTATGGGTATTTTAACAAAATGCCTCTGTCGACGACTACAACACAAGTGACTGAATATGACTTTTGTGGTCGCATAATATAATAACTGAGTTATTATTAAAAAAAAAATAATAAAAAAAATAATTTTTTTAAAAAAAAAGGGATAAAAATAAATGAGTATAAAAACCCATGTTGTGGAGAAACCCATCTGGCCAAAAACTCCACTATTACGCTCCAACAAGCGGTATGAATTATGACAAACAAAATAAAACATTTGTTGTACAATAGTTTTTTCGAAAAAACAGAAGTAAGGAGAAAACAAATCCATCTGAGGAGATTGAGTGGTTGCACTCGAAACATGTCATGGTAACCTGCCGGCCGGGGTTCGAGCCCCAGCCACGTCAAGAATGAAAGATTATCAATAACAATTTTAATTAATTTTCATGTTGTAAAATTCCTTACTTCATAAAAATAATTTAATGAAAAATTAAATTTCATGAACTTAAGCCTAATTAAAAATATTAAAAATTTGGATTAAAAATCATAAATAGTTCAACAAAATAACCACAATATAGAATATAATTTTATTAAAAATATTTTAAAAACCTATATAATTTTATAAGTGGTGGTATTTTAAAAATATATATATGTATGTAGCTAGCTTAACCCAATAATTTTTTTTCAATACAAATCTCGTGCATTTTTATTAAATTATTTTTACCAAGTTTGAGTACTCTTACTGTTTCTATTCACCAGTTGCACAGAAATCTATTTGGTAAATGTATTGAAGTAGTCCCGGCCATGTGTACAATAAGGCAAGCCAAGCCATTTGTTTTGAATTTGTAAATTGGAGCGCTATAAAGATATACAAAAATCTAGTTTGATCCACGCCCACTTCTCAAATCCCGCATATTTTTTACAAATGCTGTCTGTATATTGTCTTGTCAGATGTTGTGTATTGCCTCCAGATATAAAGATATCAACACTCCCTTTGTATGGGAGAGTTTTTTTACTATTCCGCCCACACTTTGTCGGATGTTGTGTATTGATAACTCAGCCATGTGAACCAAATTTCTTACCATTCTCTAAAGATATATAAATCTATTTTGTGCTAATTCTTCAATTTCGCCCAGATTTTGTCAGAAGTTGTGTATTACTGAAAAAGATGCTTGTACCTTATTTGGAAACGTTGACTTTTTCCGTTCTCCAGACATACAGAAATCGATAATTTCTTTTATGGGTATTTTAACAAAATGCCTCTGTCGACGACTACAACACAAGTGACTGAATATGACTTTTGTGGTCGCATAATATAATAACTGAGTTATTATTAAAAAAAAAATAATAAAAAAATAAGTTTTTTAAAAAAAAAGGAATAAAAATAAATGATTATAAAAACCCATGTTGTGGAGAAACCCATCTGGCCAAAAACTCCACTATTACGCTCCAACAAGCGGTATGAATTATGACAAACAAAATAAAACATTTGTTGTACAATAGTTTTTTCGAAAAAACAGAAGTAAGGAGAAAACATGTAAAATCAATTAAAATGGATAATCATTCAGGAAGGCAAATTTCGATCTACCAAATGTTAGAATACAATTTGGTTTAAGCATTGATGTTTGACTATTGACGTCAGCAGTCGTCGATGGCTGCAAGTGTAAGACGGCAAAACTATCTGAGGAGATTGAGTGGTTGCAATCGAAACATGTCATGGTAACCTGCCGGCCGGGGTTCGAGCCCCAGCCACGTCAAGAATGAAAGATTATCAATAACAATTTTAATTATTTTTCATGTTGTAAAATTCCTTTCTTCATAAAAATAATTTAATGAAAAATTAAATTTCATGAACTTAAGCCTAATTAAAAATATTAAAAATTTGGATTAAAAACCATAAATAGTTCAACAAAATAACCACAATACTAATTAATGTTAAAGCTAAGGCACAAGCTCTATGTGTATATTTGTCCTTCAAGTTGTGCTGAAAAAGGTCAACAGAAAGGAAAAAGACAAAATTAAAAAACAAAAAAATGTACTTGGACTTCAAGAAAAATTCTTGACAAAAGTACGAAAAAACAAAAGTAAGGAGAAAACATGTAAAATCAATTAAAATGGATAATCATTCAGGAAGGCAAATTTCGATCTACCAAATGTTAGAATACAATTTGGTTTAAGGATTGATGTTTGACTATTGACGTCAGCAGTCGTCGATGGCTGCGAGTGTAAGACGGCAAATCCATCTGAGGAGATTGAGTGGTTGCAATCGAAACATGTCATGGTAACCTGCCGGCCGGGGTTCGAGCCCCAGCCACGTCAAGAATGAAAGATTATCAATAACAATTTTAATTAATTTTCATGTTGTAAAATTCCTTTCTTCATAAAAATAATTTAATGAAAAATTAAATTGAATGAACTTAAGCCTAATTAAAAATATTAAAAATTTGGATTAAAAATCATAAATAGTTCAACAAAATAACCACAATATAGAATATAATTTTATTAAAAATATTTTAAAAACCTATATAATTTTATAAGTGGTGGTATTTTAAAAATATATATATGTATGTAGCTAGCTTAACCCAATAATTTTTTTTCAATACAAATCTCGTGCATTTTTATTAAATTATTTTTACCAAGTTTGAGTACTCTTACTGTTTCTATTCACCAGTTGCACAGAAATCTATTTGGTAAATGTATTGAAGTAGTCCCGGCCATGTGTACAATAAGGCAAGCCAAGCCATTTGTTTTGAATTTGTAAATTGGAGCGCTATAAAGATATACAAAAATCTAGTTTGATCCACGCCAGTGATGTTAACTTTTATTTTTTCATTACCGTACGGCCCTCTAAAAATTACCGTTTTTGAGAAGAAATTACCGTACGCAAAGGTTTTTTAATTTAAACATTCACAGCAGTATTTAAAAACAATTTATTTAAATTTTAAATGTGTTTTATGAAAAATTTTAATGAAAATCTTTGTTTAAAACATATTTTAAGCCAAAATTATTGTATTTTTTATCAATACGAAAGTAAATCATATAACTAAAATTTTAACGTTACTGCCAGACTGATTCATCATCGCACAGCCCAAACGACTGAAGCTAAAAAGTTTGAATTTGGACCGGAGTTGGTATCGTTCAACTAAGACAGAATTTTTTAAAATTCGAATATCGCAAGAGAATATTAACTCAAAAATTTTTTTATTACGTTTTGTAAATAATTTACACGCAATATTCATATCTACCCGCTGTAAAATACAGTGCTATTTTGTCATCTTCTTATGATGAAACGATTGGTATAAAAGTTCTTTTTCATATGCCTTTAATACAAAATTAAAACATATACAGGTATGTGATGGAAATCGATTTTAAAAACGATACGATTTGAAACCGAAAATATCGTTTTCAGTATCTTTTAAAATGTATTTTAAATGCATATTCCTTTTATTATCAGTCTTTATTCTTTCAAATTTTATATTATATACGTTAACTGAAGTGTATTCTGAACGAAAATTTTAGACTTTAATTCAGAAATGGATTTTAAAATCCTTCGAAATTCATCACACCTTTTAAAAACGTTCGTTTTGAAATCGATCGATTTTCATCACATACCTGATAGTTTTGCTTCAACTGAAAAGTTTTAATATTTAAGCTTCGTACAGACGGTGGTCAGATCTTACAATGTTGTCATTAAAATTGCCTAAAAAGAATTGCAACTGTGTTAACATTGTAAGCTCATTTTCATTTGCAGATGTGTAAAATTAATGCGTCTGACAATGGCACCATTGTCAGAAAAAGGACTACATTGTAAGATCTGACCACCGTCTGTACGAAGTTTTCATCGAAGTTTTACGGACAGAAAGTTTAAAATAAAATAAATAATATAACTATCACTGTTACCTAAGCATTTGCAGAAACAGTATAACATTCTTAATTTTTTGTATAACATACATCTATTTCTAAAACTGGTTGAAAATCACCTCTCAAAAGTTAAAATCATAAAGCCTTCATATGTAAGTATGTATATAAATATCAAAAAACCCAAATCTTGATATTACCGTATTTTAAATGAAATTACCTTGCTACCTTTTGGGGCTCAAAATTACCGTAAAAAAGGGTAATTACCGTACGGTTAACATCACTGATCCACGCCCACTTCTCAAATCCCGCATATTTTTTACAAATGCTGTCTGTATATTGTCTTGTCAGATGTTGTGTATTGCCTCCAGATATAAAGATATCAACACTCTCTTTGTATGGGAGAGTTTTTTTACTATTCCGCCCACACTTTGTCGGATGTTGTGTATTGATAACTCAGCCATGTGAACCAAATTTCTTACCATTCTCTAAAGATATATAAATCTATTTTGTGCTAATTCTTCAATTTCGCCCAGATTTTGTCAGAAGTTGTGTATTACTGACGAAGATGCTTGTACCTTATTTGGAAACGTTGACTTTTTCCGTTCTCCAGACATACAGAAATCGATAATTTCTTTTATGGGTATTTTAACAAAATGCCTCTGTCGACGACTACAACACAAGTGACTGAATATGACTTTTGTGGTCGCATAATATGTCTAAGTCATCGTACAGACTTGTGAGGGAAGAGAGAATATTGGGTTGGGGTACTCTGCAGTTCTGGGTTGTTTTGTTGTTCTTGCACTTTATAATTTGAAGTATTTATATATTAAATAGAAAAAGAAGAAGAGGAAAGCAAGACAAAAATTGCAAAACTTTGTTTGAAAACTGTTGCGTTATCGGTCGCTTGCATTCTCGTGTTGAAAATTCTTAGTGGGCCGCAAATTAGCTGTTTGTCGTTAAAAATGCAATCGAACGATAATGTACCAGTTAAGCCAAATTCAAAAAATATGTATATGTATTTTTTTCGATTGTGTAATTTAGGACACAGTCGTATGTAATTTCCGAATTTTTCATTGGCAACACTGTATGTTGGACACATTTTAAATAATGATGCAGTTGCGGAAACTTTATTTTGGAGTTTATAAAGAAATTTTGCAAATTATGAAACATCATCAGTTAGAGGTTTCTACACTGATAGAAAAGGCGTCATAACGCTGATGTATTTTGACATCAGTACTATTTGACCCCATGACACTTTACATCGTGGTGATGTCACCCTGAACATCACTTGGCCAAAGTGTCATCAGGGTCAAAATGAAATTATGTCATCAATGGGATGACACATCCGCATCACAGAAATGACGAACATGTCCTCATTGCGATGACGCAGTAACTTCGGAGAAAGGACACATTAGCATCAATTTAATGACAGTTTGTCATTAAGTCAAAGTCATTGGGATTGACTTATAAGTGAGAGAATATTATTACTTACTTACCCGTTACGTATGTTTGTTTCACGTTTGTTGAATTACGACTTTTGTTTACATCAGAACTTTCAATAATAAGACACCAGCACCATGCTCCATATGGTTTTTGTAATCATTCTACTTTAAAAATTTGAGGTATTTAACTAAATAATTTAAAAAAATAGAATATAGGAATTTTTGCTTCTTATAATACATTGTTATCATTAAAATAATGTTAATAATATACAAAATGTGGCATCGAACTGATGTCACTATAGTCATAAAGTAGATGACATGTAAAAAGTATGTAAAATGTAAAAATAGGAAAAAAGGATTGTTTTAAAATACATTTTACTTATTTGATTTTCATAAGAGTAGCGAAACGCACTGGGGTAAGCTAGTCTTTTATAAAATTAGGGCCATAATTCCAACTTGCCGTTTGTTAAAGGTAGGATATTGTCGAACGTATAAAAAGTTGTTCATACCTTCAACTTTTCTTTACTCTAAAGCGAGTGATATGTTAAAGGCAAGTTCATCCTACAAGTACGTTAAAGTCAAGTTGAAATATTTAATAAGCAACTTGTTCTACGTTCGACAAACTCCTTCCTTTAACTAATGGCAAGTTGTAATGCTGACCCTAAGAGTACTAAATATAATAAACAAAATAACGTGGACACCGCTTTCAAAAAAGTAAGAATTACAAATTGTTATACAAAATTGCTTAAAACTAAAAGTATTATTTCTAGTTATTCGAAGTATTCTTTTTCACTTTGCTCACATTAATTAGCGAACCATTAACTAAAAAGAATTTTTATTATTATAAAAGGCAGACTCAAATTTGTAAAAATTATTAGTAATTTTTTATAAAAAAAAATCAGTTATTCATACTAAAGGCTAGATTACACTATTATACTTTCTATTAATACATGTCAAAAACTCAAGTAATATGACAAAGTGTGATAGTGTAAATGCAATGTGTCACGAAAATGACAAGTACCCTGCAAATAATAGGACCAGTCCAAACACGCGTGTAAAGAGTAGTCCACAAGGGACCAGGACTAGTCCAAAAGTAACCCAAACGTATGGAAAAAACCTGGTCTATTTAACATTACGATGTCCTAGGAGAGGACCATATAACCCACCTTTGGACCACTAAGGAGTAGTTTAAAAACTACTCCATGGTATATAACCCACCTTTGGACCCCTAAGGAGTAGTTTTAAAACTACTCCATGGTATACTCAAGAGGATTAGTTTTGAAGTCGTTTAAAAACGAAAGCATGTCGTTAAAAAACGAAGACATGTCGTCTCACTACAAACACTTTTTAACAATGACATGGTCCATGCTTGCATTACATCGGACTAGTCCATGGAGTAGTCCATTTTATCAAAATGGGTCAGGTGGTCCAATTTTATTTGCAGGGTATTAAGAAAAAAGTTTGACATCCCATACGACTTCATCGCTTTTTGAAAAATTTCTAAACAATAATACTTTTCATTGGATCAGGGTTGCATTTTATTTCATGTGTAAGTGTTTATACGCTGTGTGATTTATATCTCACTAGTAATCTAGGCTTAAGTACATTTTAATAATAGATCTTAGCTTATTTTATTGTACTTACTTTGGGATGTGTTCTTCTAGGAAAAGCTACTTTTGGATCGACCTGTAAAAACAAAACAAATTTATAATCTTAATGAAAATAAAAAATATACGATGATACAAATCAATTATTTAAGCTTAATTTTTTTTTTTTTTTAAATAGTCAAAAACCAGCTTTCTTGCAATAGTCCTATTCTCTCAATAAGGGTATTCACGTCAATTTGTTTACCCTTGCAACTGTGCAAAAAAGCATAGTTGCACTTATTTGACGTAAGCAACCCATTTTGCTTGTACCTTAAATTTTTAGCCTTTTCGAAACCGTTTTTTAAACAACGCACCTTCCATTTGAAAATATTCAAAGGATGCATGCACTTGCGATTATTTCATAACATTTTTTTAATAGAATTCAAACGTAAGTTTCTTGTAAATTACACAAAATTACATAATTTTATTAATTTACAAGTGGAATTAATTACCTATCTACCTTAAAAAAATTCTGATAAGTATTCCAGTATTTTTATTAATTCTGCTTCTTCCATTTTTTGACGCTTTTTCTTTTTAATTGTTAAATTTTTTACAAACACTATAACTTAAAAATATTTTTCAATTCAAAGAAAAAAATTTAAGCCAAAATGAAATTTTTGCGTTTTTGTTTACTGAGTTGATTTCTTGAGTACTTTTTAAGCATTTTTTTCAATTTGGCAATGCCATAAAAAATTGCAAAAATTTAATCTTTTACTCTGATAATCTTGCACTTACTCAGACCCTGACAATTTTGCATCGTTTGTGCGAAATAATTTTCTATGTGGTTATTGTTATGTTTTTACACTTTTGCTTTTTCGCAAGGGTTCAACTTTTGACGTGAATACCTTTAATATTTCACATACTTTTTGCTTAAGCCAAACTTTGGTTAACATTGTAGTTAGAGGGAATTGGACTACTGCAAAACAGCTTTATAAATTGATATTTGATTGATTGAGCACATTTGAAAAATTAAATTGTTTAAAATATTAATAATAAAAATAACTTATAAAGAGCAATAATTCTCACATTCTATTTGTTAAAATTATATATAAAATTATTCATAGAAATTTTAAAGTATCACTATCCAGTGTGACACACAGAATGCTGACGAAAACCTAAGCGGGCCAGATATTTGTAAAATTGTCTGTACCCCAATAGTACTAAATCATTTTTTACCATTTTTTTATACAAGAAAAGGTCTTTTGTTTCGATTAGACTTGAAACCAGTGTTCGAAAATAAACAGTACATTATTTAGCGTTCGGCTCACACACCGAAGAACGATATCTATTTTTTTAGTGTTTGTGTAAACATACACAAACCTTAATACCGTTCGTAACTATTTTCAAGAAAGAACCGAACATTATATAATGTTCGGTTCTTCGATAAAAAACAGAACAATTGTAGTGATACTGTAGAAAAACATTATATTTTAATGTTCTATAATGTTTTTTTCGTGTGTGTATTTTGTTTTTGTAAAAAATTTTTGGTTTTTTTTTATCAGCAAAAAAGCGACGAACATTAACGAGCCGAACCGAAGACATTGAAGTTCGTGGATTTTCAAAAAAAACCGAACGGAATTTAATGTTCTCATCATTTGTTGAGTATGATGAAAACAGCATTATTTTTGTGTTCGAAAGATGACAAACAGGGAAGCGTTATTTTTTTTAATGAATTTCTACACAAACACTATAAGCGTTTGTGTTTTCCACAAATCTACCGAGCCGAACATTAAAGAACGATATTTAGTGTTTATTTTCGAACACTGCTTGAAACCGTTGGCTCATATAGTCTATTTCCTTCCTTTGCTTTTATAATATTATCTGCTCTTAAAAAGCGCAAATGCAAAATATCATAGCTGTTTTATTAAATCCAACAACAAAATACACAGAGCTTCCGTTAAATTTCATAAAAAAGCTACGAAATTTAGCATTTTCTATTTCGCAAGACCATTTGCACCAACGACTGAACTCGGTTTATATTCATTGGACAGCAAATACGAGTTTTCATTTTATATCAAATAACAATAGGTTTGAAAAATTTTGAAATAGTACCCAATGAGTCACGGGGGTATCTGCGTACTTTTTACTACAACTGCACCAACTTTATCAACCGTGTCTGGTTGTGTATAGAATCATTCCTATTTACTTATATGATGTATTTAAGATTAGTTTGTGTAGATGCTAATTTTAAAATTTAAATACCATAATAGTGATATGATCTCATGTTTCCCGCGAAATATAAAAAAATCGCCACTTTTCCGTATGTTATTTTATTTATTTTGAAGAATTATGAGATAATCAAATATTAACCATTCCAAATTTGTGCGGAATTCATTACAAAATAAGAAATGTAAGAATTTGTTTTTTTCTAAAAGCTGTTTGAAGATTTTTCAATTAAGGATAGACAACTACAACAGGGAGTATAGGAAATTGAAATTTAAATTTAAAATCTTACAACATGTTGTTTTCATACTTAAATTTTGCATTTGGAAATTTTTTACACGCCGTTGGTCTATAGATTTACGTTGTCATTAATTTCCTGCTAATCTTATTTATGGTTTATTCAAACTAAGCAATGAAATTGATTTCCGTTAACAAAATTATTAAAAAACAAATTAAGTGATATACTTGGCTGTGCCGAATCTTTGATACCCTCCACCGATAGTTACAATACTTCAGGAGTGGGCTCTGTATGGCATATGTAAATATTTAACTAATCTTTATAATAACTGACGTAAGTATTATAATTCGTTGCGGCTAAGACCTTTGCTAATGGGCCGAACATCCGAAAGTTCTTCGCTTTTATTTCTGGTCATATTGAACCTAATTGAATAGATTATCATGATTTGTTACAGTTTTATCCGTACTAAAATAATTCCAAGAGGGGAATTTATATTGCACCCATGGTTAACAATGGATCACATCATTATGTATTGATTTCTGATGTTAAAAACCGACAACAGACCTAATTTTAAGGCAGTAGTGATATTTGTTTCAGCGTTTAATGCATGTTTAGCTGCTTGCTTTTTATGGGTCATATGGTCAGTTATGTACCGACTATAACAAAATTACATGGTGTTATTTAAGGACAAATAACGCTAGATTGGACCAAATTTTACCACAATATCTAGATTTTCTAAGGTTTAAGACGAATTTAAAAATTATCTGAGAGAGGGCTTTATATGTGGCGAATAGTAAATATTGGACATATTTTCGCGAATTTTGGTCGTGTGTTTTTTAGTGCTATAAAACTTTGACAGACCACATTATGCTCCAAAAACATTATATGTTAGAGTTTAGGCATACTCAGGTGTTTTCCGAGAGTGGGCTTTATATGAGGCGTATGGTATGGTGCAATTTTTATTTTTATAAAACTGTGAAATACCAAATTTTATTACAATAGCATTATTAGTTAAGAATTAAGGCGTACAAAGCTCATATCTGAGAGAGGGCTTTATATGTGGCGAATAGTAAATATTGAACATATTTTCGCGAATTTTGGTCGTTTGTTTTTTAGTGCTATAAAACTTTGACAGACCACACATTATGCTCCAAAAACATTATATGTTAGAGTTTAGGCATACTCAGGTGTTTTCCGAGAGTGGGCTTTATATGAGGCGTATGGTATGGTGCAATTTTTATTTTTATAAAACTGTGAAATAACAAATTTTATTACAATAGCATTATTAGTTAAGAATTAAGGCGTATAAGCTCTTTTCCGAGAGCAGGCTTTTTTCCCGAAACTTAGTAGTATGACTTGTAGTTATATTAAATGAATTTGTGGAAAATCTTATATGAATCTGTTCAATATGCCACCATTTATGTAAGTTTTTATAGCAAAATTATCAATTTTTTAGGGTTGTAGTTCTATATTTGGATTCAAAGCTCTTAACCTACTCAACCGATTATAATGTATTCTAATCCCAAGCTGATTTGGATAACTAGAAAACATTTGACACCAATATTATTCTTTTGTTTTGCCTTGTTCAAAAGTGAGCGTATTTTGAACCGATGGATATGGTTAACATGCATTGGAATTCGACATTGGAATCGACTTGTAATTACTGAAGGACCCAGAATAGTGGTTTCATAGCTATTTTATATACTTTACAAGTATTTTGAACCGACGGAATTACTCAAGGACATATACACGTTCAGTTTGGATGACAACACATGGTAAACTGTGTGACGTCATTCTAAATCCAATATGGCGGCCACGCACAATTTGGCGGACTCGTTATTTTTAATGCACTTCAACAATATTGGTATCAAATGAAAGGGCTTGCTAAGAACAATTTAAAAAATAAAATGGGAACTCTAAATCCAATATGGCGGGCACACACAATATCGCGGACTTGTTATTCTTAAATGAAAGGGCTTGCTAGTAACAACTCAATACGTAAAGCGGTCACTCTAAATCCAATATGGCGGACAAACACAAATGGCAGACTAGTTATTTTTAATGCACTTCTACAATTTGGGTACCAAATAAAAAGGCTTGCTAAGAATAACTCGAAAAATAAAGTGGTCACTCTAGATACAATATGGCTGACTAAGTTTTTAGTGCTTGCTGAGAATACGAATGCGAGTTTTAAAATAAATTTAAAGTAAAAATTACTTTTTAAAAAGTAGCTATTTTTTAAATGCGCTAAAAAGAAAAAAATAATTTTTTCAATACTTACAACTACAATTAATGTTGGGAGAATTCCAATCAATTGTAGTGGGGAATGTAAGATGAGATAAACTTTGGTATTGTTACAAGTAGAACTGTTGTTTATAAGTCTTATAAGTTTAACAGTTTTATTTGGTTTAATATCTTTAGTTTTTCTAAAATCTCTATGGATGAAGTTTCCTGATGATCTGGCCTAAGCAACCAGTGAAATGCGCATAGGAATAGCTTATCCCATCAACAATAAATTGCAAGTGTTTTTATCAAGAATAAAAACTGGGAATTAAGCACGAATAACAAAATCTTTTAAAATTTTTAATTTATTTATCTTTAATTTTTATAAAATAAGTTTTTTTTTTCAAGTAATTTTAAAATAAGGTAATAATGTAGATTTTTAAAACAAAGAAAGCTTTATCAGTGAAGTGTTAAATTGGTCCGAGTTTTTAAACTTTTATTGTTTATTTATTTAAATATTCCCCTGATGATGGTCAGAGATTTTGACTGAAATATTGGAAAAATAAATAAAAATAAAATTAAAAGTTTTTTGAATTTTATTTATTATTTATATAAGACCTCAAGCCAAAATAATAAAACAACATAAACAACAGGTCAACTATACACAAGAATAAATGCGTACACAATATTAATTTTTTTATCAAATTAAATTTTTATTTAACTACACTGCCATAATATATAGGTATTTTTTGGAATGAGATAAATAATAAAAAAATTTCACATGGAGTGACTAACTTAGTATGCCATCATTACCCACTAGTGGTGGAGGGTATTACAAAATACTTCTGTGCAGACACTGAACAATTTTGTTAAAAAATCAATATGTTTCTACGTCCTCCATATTGAAATTTAAACTAACAAGTAAAAGTGTTATATTCGGCTGTGCTGAGTGTTACATGTTCTTCAACATAGTGTGATTAGAACAGAAAGTAATTCAAATTGTGGCTTTCTTATAACTTAATGAAGTTGGGAATTGTGCTATATTCATTTATATGCAAATGGGGGGGTTAAATCTCAAGTGCCACTACTTTGGAAACCGATGTCTTCCGATCCGGACGAAATTTGCACCTATTAGATTGAAGCTAAGGCAACATTTTCAACAAGTTCGGTGACATTTTGGCCAAACAGGTGTTCTTTTCTCATCCATGTAACTTATTACCAAGGTCAGGATTTTAATGCAAATGCATATTTGTTGTCGTCAGTCGGATATTACTATATGCTAAATATCTTTGCGAATTAATGGCATCGGTTTGTTAGTGCATATTTTTGCATATTTTGATTTGAATGCGTATTTTTGCCTATATTTCATATTTTTTATGCATATTTTAAAAAACAAATCTGGTTTTAATTGCTTTATTTTGCCATGCACCGTGTTGCAGAAGACATAAGAGACAACTTTGATGATATTTATTTGATTTCTTATGGGAAAAAATATTTTTTAAAGCACTTTTCCAGTTGCCGCATACATTAATATTGCCATTAATAAGATTTATGCTGTGGAGGGTAACTTTTGATAAAGTAAAAAAGGAGTAGAATTAAACAAACTTCTGGCATATTTGATTTGAATTTTTACGAAAACCGCGTAGTGAAAATTAATATCTCACTAAGGAACTATCAGCATTTAATCATGCACCTATCATTTCCGTTTTATTTTTTTTTTAAGTAGGCAGTAAACTTTGCTCTGGGAAATGTAAGAAAAGATAAACTCACTTTTTATTGTTGTTGTCTTTGTTTAAGCTTTGATATTGTTACAACTAAAACTTTGAGTGTTTATAATTCTTATTCGCTTAACAGTGTTATTTGTTTAATATCTTAAGTTTTTCTAAAATCTTTGGATGAAGTTTCCTTATGATCTGGCCTAAGCAACTAGTAAAATGCGCATATGAGTAGCTTATCCCTCCAACAATAAATTTCAGTGCTTTTATAAAGACAGGAGTGTATCTCAAACTGAACCGAAGTTATAGTCAATATATTTTATTAAATCTGTGTATAAAGGTTTTTTGTGAAAACTTTAATTGCATTCTGCCAAGTTGGATTTTTTTGAGATGATATGTTCAGTTATTTTTTTTTAAATTTTGGCGTCAATGTTTTTCGAGCGAAAAAAAGGCGAAGAAAAACTAATTTACAGAAACAAAACTAGTCGTCAAAATGTGCGTGTTGGTTTTCAGTTTGGAACGCAAACATTTTTATAATTTTCGGTACCGATATTTATTTTGTTCTTGCAAAAATACTTATAGTGAGAACAGATATTTGTGAGCAAAAAAAAAAGGTTATGACCAGGGTTTAAAAGCATCCATCAGCTGAATGCTTTTTATTTTTGCTTTTGCCACTGCTATTGAAATTTGTAATTTTTTTTCCAACAGCCAATGTTTTGTTTTTCGTTTGTGCTAAAAAGCAAATCTCCTATTTTGTATATTTTTATTTTCTGACAACTGCTTTTTTACCAGCCAGCGACAAAAATGGACAACCACATAAAAAGCAAAAGCTAAAAAAAATTATTTCGCCTTTTGCTTTTTTACTTTTTCCTGAAAGAAGAGCTAGTTAAAAAAGACAAACCAAAAAAAAATCTAAAATTCAAAGAACAAAAATTCTTCTCTGGCTGGTTATAACAAAAAGCCGATTCAATAAAATGAAAAGCAGCGGAAGTGTGTGCTAAAAGCAGTCTGAGCAGAGCTATTAGCTCTGCAAAAAGGCAGATTACAACGAAAAAATACTGATCAGTGTACAAGCAACATGGTTTTTTTATGGTGATGAGGAAAAATAAATTTTTGCCTTTCTTCAGTAATGTTGTAGTAATGTTGTTGTTGCTCGCCAAACAAATAAAAAATTCTTGTTGTGTTTGTTTTGCATGAAAAATATCACTTGTCGTCGTCGAGTATTTTTTTTCGCAATCATGTGCCTTTGCAACCTTTTTTGCTGCTTTTATCTCCTATTTTGCGGCTATTAGCATGCATTGGTTTTTGATTTGGCGGCTGTTTGACAGAAGCTGTTTGTTTCATTCTTTTTCCTACCTATTTTTTCCTACAACATAAAAGTAATTGCCGTTGCTTTTTGAGTTCCATCAAATTGTTAAAAAAGCAAAAGCTGAAAAAAGCCAGTGCCAATTATTTTGTGTGTTTATTTTGCTGCTGCTTTTGAAAAGTGTGGGCTTTTTTAGCAGTGGAACTTGTCGGCTTTTTAATTTTGATTTTTTTTTTAATAGGAAAAAGGCAAAATTTGGCTGCTTTTGCTAATATGGCGATAGCATTTTAAACCCTGGTTATGACATACTCAATGCAAAACCATAAGCAATTGTTTTTGTTTTTAAGATATGGTGAGTGGGCAAAAGCAAACCCATACAATATCAGTTTCACTTATTCTCTCAAGGCCCTTTCAGATAAAACTTCATCGCTTTGCGTGACGTTTCTAACTTTGGCAGAAAAGTGTAATGCAAAAGGTGTATGTCCCAATAAACACTTTGACAACACAAACTTATTGTTTGCGAAAAATAAATAAATAAAAAAATTATGCTAGCATTCTGTCAACGAGCGCAAAAAGATGAGAGCTGCCTATCTTCTCGCTTCGCTCTGCGTTAAAAGTGCTTTATATGACATGTTTTGTATAAGTATGAATATTTAATCTTGGACGTCAAAGCGAATCACTAACGCAACGCGAAGCAACAGTTTTATCTGACACGGCCTTCATTTATATCCGTTGTAACCAGCGTTACCGTTAACAATTTTTTAAAACGGGATTTTCAGAAGAAAAGTGGCACAACAAGGGGAATTCTGAGAAAAAAGGGGCAACTTTAAAAATAACAATATATTTTCATATTTATTAAGGTTTTTTCACCGAAAACAATAACGTTACAAAAAATAAACCTCTTCTTATGCATAAATAATACATAATATATGTAAACATATAGTCGAACTTCTTAATAAAGAATTTGCGTGGGCCCAAAAAACCCCCTTATTGTATAGAACCAGTGTTGGGCAAAATACATGGTTTGCAGTATTTAAAATACAAAATACTTGCTGGTCATGTATTTAAAATGCAAAATACTTCCATTTGTTGTACGTATTTTAAATACAAAATACTTCCACGTCATGGACATCTACATTGTTTATAAAAACTGGTATTTTAGTCAAGATAACACTTCCACGTGCGGCGGTTATCGATTTAGCATTTCCTTCATTAATATTCTTAAAAGGATAAGTTTAAAGATTTTTGTGTTAAGCGTTGATTTGCTTGTATCTTTACTTTTAGAACTACATACGTTCTAAATAAAGGGCTAAAAAATAAACTGCTAGGGTACAAATCTTTTTTGTGCTGCTTCTTTAACTTCTTCTTTAATGAAATTTATTTTAAAAAAATTATGCAAAATTTTCGTTCAATGAAAACGATTGACTGCTGTCAAAATCGTTATCAAAAATATTTTTTTCTCTTAATCTATTTTCCTCTTTGGAAATCGCCTAACGGAAAATTTTTTATATGGAGACAAAAATGTATGAGAGCCCAATTTATGTTTCACAAATTGCTTCATTCTGAAGAAAACTTAACGGTATGGAAATTAATTATAAGGAGATCAAATTACACTAATTTTTGAAATTTGTTCATTGCATGGAGAGCTTCATTGTATAAAAGTTCTCTATAGGGAATTTCGGTGTATATATACACAGTGAAACTACACCAGTGACGTCCAAAATTTAAATTGTGGTTGTATTACTTTTTATTAGTATTAGTGAATAAAGAGACAAATATTCTTAATAAAAATACAAAAAATATGTAAGCATCCGCCGCATGTGCACTCGTCGCTTGGTAATCGACGACTGAATTGTGTACTCTCGTGGACTAAATGAAAGAGCGTAAGAATGCGTGTGAAGAATGTGTGTGAATTATTTCCACAATTGTGGTATGGGCTGGACACCAATGAACTACACGTCTTGTTTGCAAGTTAACGTGTACGAACTGTTGCATGTAATGTTTCCCTTCATTACAGCTGAAAATGTATGAGTTTTTATATAAGTTTGCCAACCTATTTTTAATTTCTACAATATTGATCTTATACTATGTTCACACTTGGGTTCTTAAACGCGTTTAAGCAGCTCGAACGTGATTAAGCTCTAATCACTTTAAAGTCAGGATGATTACCCATACATTGAAGTGATTTGTTAATCACTTCAAATCGACATGATTACAACTAAATCACGTCATGAACCACATAGTATCCACTGAACATACCTCCAACAGAGTGTAATGTAGAATCGCCAACATGATCGTGTACAACCGGCTACGATTTCTGCTTAATGTTTTTATTTTTTTCCTTGAATAGTTCATAAGTTTTCACAATTTCATCATTAAAATGATTAAAATAATCTTCTGATAACTTTATAAAAGCATTTTTATCCATTTTTAATACTTTAAATAAAAATAATTTTGTGTGTTGTGTTTTTTGTTCTTAACCATCCGTCATGTTAATCATCTCAAATGCAGTGTAAACGGCTTTGATTAACTTAATCAACATTTTGCTTAAACGCGTTTTAAAACCCAAATGTAAACATAGCATTAGATTCAATAAATTATATATATTATGGATCTTTGTCCGTCTGTAGGTTTGTCTGCCCATGTGATGTTAAAATTTGTTTTCCAAAGACCCCAGTAATGACTTTCATAGTTTTCAACCAGATCTATCCATAAATGGCACAGATATGAGGAAAAATCCACGACCGCATCTAATTTTTGTCCCATAAACCTGTACTTATTGATGTCTAACTAAAACCTATACGGACACGGGAAATTGAAATCGATGATGATTTTAAATAGCATTTTTGAAAACTGAACGTAGATTTTCCTTATATGAAAAGAAGTTTAGGTAGAGGAAAGTGGTCCTAAAGTATGAGGTATATAAAAGGAAATATTTTTATAAACTTTGAACACGGGAGAGTTATCCAAATTTGTTCGACTTCAATTTCTTTCGATTTCCAGAACATGTTATTTTTTCACTTTAAGTTTATTTAAACTTGGTGGAATAGTAAGAATTAACAAAATTGGTTACTAATTTACTTAGTAATAGACTAATTTTATTCTCAAAATAAGCACTTTGGCACAAAAGCGCCTATATCATGAGAGATAGGTGGACCACATTTAGATCGGTAGTGCGATTCTGTAATTAATTTTAACAATAGTTTTAGCGAAAATCTGCTGTTTGTGTTAAATAAACGCCAACTTTTCTAGCGTTGTTTGTTTATTGTTTAATATCGAAAAAATTAAAAAAATTATTAGTTTAAAGAAAAAATATAACTTGAAAATGGCAATTAAATTTGCATTTAATTTAATAGTTAAAATGTTTGGCTTATGGTATCTTCTTAAAAAAACAAAAATTAAAAAAATTCTGTTTATTTTTAATATATTTTTTTATTCCTCTCTGTGTTTTCTGTTATTTTGACACTTTTTTTGACAGTGATTCCTCTTGACTTTAATGTTTATCTATGCTGCTAACAACAATTTACAGAATCGCATAACCGTTACTGTAAATAACAAAACATGTTGACAATTGTAACAACTGTTGTTATTGTTAAAAGTAACAGAATCCCACTACAGATATTTCTTACTAGTTGTGGTACGAGTTTTATTAATTCTATGGTGAAAGTTATATAAGATTCGATACAGCCGAATAAAGCGTTATTTTTTGTATTTATTTGATCAATTATCACACTAAGGGTATTCATTTAAATTTTATTTTTGGTTGGAAAAATGAAAAAAAGAATAATTACACTCTTATTGACATGAACGGGGGGTTTTATTTTTGTAAAAAATACAAACAGTCAAAAAAATAAATAAAAGTGATTAATTGAGTATTTAATTTAAAACGAAGTGGATAGTGTTATTTTCATCATAATATTCGACTTAAAAAAGTTACCTCAAAATGGCGATTGTCTGCCAAAAAGTCAAGTATTTTATTAACTTCAGCTTCTGTCCATTTTTGACCCCATTTCTTTTTTTAATAAGTTTTTTCATTGAACACATTCTTATTTGAAATGTTGTAACTATAAGAAATAATTTTTAAGATCAGCGTTGTACAATTCAATAATTTTTAAAAAGAGATGTAATTTTTCGTACTTTGTATTAAAAATTAATAATTTTTTATGAATGGCAATATCATTTCGTTTGACGTTTATAGCGGAAAACTACATATTTTTATAATGATTTTTTTACACTTGGTTATAGCTTGAAAAAAATGTAACTTTTGGTGGAATTTTTTTTCTTGTGGTTGTTGTAACAAAAATAAAATTTTTCCACTTTTTCATTTTTCGAACAAATAAAAAAAAAAAAAAATGAAAGGAATACCTTTACTGTGTCACAAGTTTTCAACAAATTCGTGTCCAAATGAATCTGGCACCTAATATTTATGTAAAATTGTCCAATGAATCCGAATAAGAATTCAGAATTTTCAAAGTGTTTGGCTTTTAAAAAAAATTAATTGAAAAGAGCAAAATTGAAAAATATCATAAAATGTTCATCAAGTTTGAACTTTTGTCCACTGTACCACTGTCATTTCTTGACTAATCTTCACAAACAAAATATGGTTATTTTAGTAATGTTATTACCTTTCACTAAAAAGAAAGATATACATAAACCGCGGTATTTTTGAAGATATTTGCATTTAAGTCACATCATCACTGTTGCCAATTTAGAGATTTTCCCGCTAAATCTAGCGTTTTTGAAATGTCAATCGCGGGAAAAAATACGTTTTAGCTGTAAGCGGGAAATCTAGCGATTTTCAAACAACTCTCAGCGGCTCATTTTCGCTACAAAAACCTTTCTCAAATTTAAAATTTACATATTTTTTACTTTTTCTTTTTGTTTTTTCTGGCTAAAAACTGTTTGTTTAGGTTCACGGTTTTAATTACTTTTAAAGTTTTAGTGAACTGAAGATTGTATACGACATTTTTTTTTCGATTTTCAGTTGGTATTTTGTAAGGGCTGTATGTAACAATTCACAACCTTAAGCTTGCTCAAAATTTTGAAACAACAAAAGGTAAGGTATTGATCTTAATTGTCTCGACAGAACCCAAGCACTTACTTTAATGTTACTAATTTTATCTTATGCCTTAAAACGGCAAATAATTACCAAAAATAGCGTAAATGTTATAAATATTTTTGCTCTTACGTACAAAGTTTGTCATTCCGGCTTAAACTGTTTTAATATTTATCTAAGACCCCATAAGGTATATTTATTCTGGGTCCTTGAGTAATTCTAAGTCGATTAAGCCACGTCCGTCTGTCTATGCATCTGTTGCCACTTTCAAACGACTCAAAAGGGAATATAAATATTGGCATTAAATTGTTTAGAATCCACCTAAGCAGTTTGGGATTGCAGTCCAGCACAATCGGTTCAGTAGGAAAAGTGCTAAAAATTTAAATGTGGAACAACCACCCTAAAAAGTTTATCATTGCATTGTGTTGGAACTAGAAGTAATGATGTTGTTTCTTGAGTTGTTATATATCAATTTTTTTAATATAATATCAAATAATTTTTTTTTTTCTGCATTATTCCCCTCTAAAATATTACTATTTTTTTTTAGAGTAACGGCCCGCGCTTTGACCTTAAATTTTGTTAAATTTTGAATATAACAACATAGAATTGAATGGCAGAAAGACATATTACTGTATTCTTACGACTTTTAAGTTCGTGAAAATAGTGTCAAAAGCATCCATGACTCCATGAGAAAAAAAATCAAGAGAAGGTTTAATATAGACGAAACTTGAATCAAGAGAGATGCCCAGATTTGACAGTAAACAAGATTTTGTGACCAAAAAATTATTTTATTGTTATATGTTGTATAAGAACCAAAGTTTTATTTTTTTAAGTTTAATTAAAAATGTTTTCAGTTCTAATTAATAATAAGTGATGGTAAATAAAATATTAAAATTTAAATAATGACCTTTTTGCAAATATACTAAATTCTTAAGATGTAACTTTTTTCAGCAATTTGTATTTATTTTAAAGTAAGACGAAGCAATTTTGCTATTAGAATATTATTCGAGAACTTTTATTTTTTCTCATACATCAGTGACCCACCCTAATACACATGAATCTATATTTATTAATACGTTTATAAGTTCAACAGGGACTGCCAGGTATCTACTTTCAGTCTATTGGACAATTTGATGTCTTATAATGCTAATTTAGAAAAAAATCCGTTCAGATGATGCTCATCTATGTGGTAAAGTAAAAGCTGGTTCATTGATGACCAATATAAAAAAAATTTAGTTCAAAAAGAGGCACAAAAATAAACAAAATGATACAAAGGGGGTTTAAAATAAAAGGGCAAAAAAGTGGCAAGGCAGTCAAAAAAGGAGCAAAATGCGACTTTAGTCGCATAACGGTAACGCTGGTAGTAACAGATAAATATCTGGTGTATCTGTTTCGACAATATTACTGATACACTCGTGCAGGTCTTTATTGTCGACAGAAGACTCAAATTGGAAAAGTTTTCTGTCTCTGATCAACGTTATTTCTTTCCAAAGCCGAACGAGAAACCAGCAGCGAAATCAACAGCTGAACTTAGTAGTGCCAAGAAAGGATTGGAAAAAACAGCAAATAAATGCGATAAATAAAGAGGATGTAAGAATGGGTATTTGAAAATTTACAAAACGTAAACACTTCATCAGCTACAACAAATTATTTGTAAAAATAGTTATGATATAAAAGGATCGCATGTGATTAAGATTAAATTTGATTAAATTATTTAAATTCTTATTTTTATTATTATTACAAGTTAATTTGTCTACTTTCTCACCCAGTGGTGAATAAATCATACGTCCCAGTATGTGAGAGAAAGGCAGAAGATCAAACGTTTTATTTAGCTTTGTTAAAAGTCATTTATTTGGGTTCAGAAAATCTGTTTTAGAAGTTGTGACATTGAAGAAAGTGTTAGCCAAAGCCACACCTTGTTCTGCCTAAAGTACTATCGATGGTTTTTGACTATCGTATCAGCATTGATAGTTTTCAATACTATCGATAGTTTTCGGTAGTTTTTGTATTTCTCAAATTATTATTTTATGATAAACTTTTACGTTTTAAAACGTTTGACAGTAACACAACTTGCGAAAAGGTTCTCGTACAACTTCCACAATTTTCATTATTCCTTGTATTTTTAAAATTTATATTATAAAATGAAATAAATAATTATAATAAAATAATAAAGAATGTAAAAGTGAAGTGTAATTTACAATTTAGTGTAATTTAAGATTTAACTTTTTTATTCTTTATTTATTATTTTAAATTCTATATTAAAAATGTTAATTGATCTGTATTTGGATCAAAAGATTAACCTCCTAATGCAAAAAATAAGGTTAACATTAGTAAACCAATACATTAAACCCAACAAAAGTGGAGGACAGTCTTTAATTCAGAAATGGATTAAAAAATCGCTCAAAATTCATTACACCTTTTAAAACGATTGGTTTGAAATCGATCGATTATCATTCAGATGACCGTTAACATAGCTCCCTTAGACTGTTAAACAGTAAACCACCCAAAATTATGAGCCGTAATGCCTTCAAAATGCGATACAAAGAGTCAGCCAGAGAAAGAACGTTGTAAGTTTCTAAAAAATGTAACAAACTAAATTGTTTTGCAGAACATGGCCGCATGTTGCTATTTAGAAAACAACGGTAAGGAACTTTTTGAATGCAAAATCTTCTAACTTTAAATATTTGTTTTTAATTCCAGTATTTTATTACATATACGTATCGCACTCAATCAACATAAAAAAAAATTTTAAAATTTTGAGTAGAAGCAAAACAATTTTAAATTTAACAAGGTCTCTGACGATTTACTTGGCACTCTGCTTATTCCATTTTTAAAATTCTCTTACAGATTTTGTTATAAATGTTTTCTATTTTTTAGGAAATATTGTTAGTTTTAAAAACTATCGAAAACTATCGATAGTTAACGATGGTTTTTAAAAAAATAGCGCATACTATCGATAGTGTCGCCTTTCAATAGTTTTAGACCACTGTCAAGGGCATTATAATGTTCCTATTTTTGATATTTATTCTTAAAATAAATGAACTAAACTCTAGGGAGGCATCAATTTTTGAATTGTCCATGCAAGATTGCACCTGGTTTCGAAAAAATGCACATTTTTAAAGAGTATATAATTATCTTTATATAGCGAGCCTAATCAATAGCTCCTGAAGCTTAAACTGTTGGATAGGGCTTAGCTCTATCACCCAAAAAGATAAGACTCAGATGAAGCAATTCTTTATAGTCTTCTCTTGGTTGCATATATTTATGCTGGCCTTTAATAAAATTGCTCAAATCTTAACGCATTGGTAATGGATAAAACTTACATTAGAGTATTCAAACGATTAACCGTTGTTCGATTAATCGATTAATTTTAGGCGATTAACTGTTCGAATATTTCAAAGTTACTTATTTTCGCTTAACGAATAGTACGAATAATATATGTCGATTAATCGAAAATTTGTTTTTCACAGTGTTTCTTTTTTTGTGTAAAAAAAACCAGCCGATACGTTTTAGATACCCTTTTATTGTTTCTTTACTCAGAAACATTCCCAAAGAGTTTGCAAATAATTTATTTTTAAGAACAAAAGAAGATGCTTTTTTAGACAAATGAAAACAACCTTCTATCCAGTGTTTAAAAATGCTTGACTATTTTTAATGCTTTTGCAATTGCTTAATTTAACTTAAGAAAAAGAACACAGTAAAAGCAAAAAGCAAAAGCAGAAAAAGTGAGAGTAACTGAGTAAATACATTATTTATTATGTATGAAGTGCCAGCCAGCAACAGCAAAAAGTTAACTTGCTGACTTTAAGCGCATGAAAAGCCAAAAAAAAAAACTTGAACAAAATTTATTACTTATGGTGTTTTCTTTTCTGACAATAATGTTCCATATATGCTACCATTCGTGCGGGTTTTTGTTCCATTCTAAAAATATATGCAAAAATGTGAGAAGTTGTCGTTTTCCTTTCTTAACATGTTGCAACAATAAATGGCAAATTTGTTCCATTTCTTACCCGCAGTTATAACTGAGTGTGAGATAATACCCTTTTTTGCATCTGCGTAAAGCACTTTTTTATGCAAGCAAGTATTTTTTTTTCTTGTGTTTGCGGACAATTTGCGTTATATTGTGATTTTTAGTTATATTGGGATGGATATAAAAACTTTTTGTTTTTCGTTTGTTTTACTTTTATTTAATAATTATATTTTTTTGTCGCAAAATGTTTAACAACAGCTGACATTAATTATTGAAAATCAGTGCTGTTAACGCTTATTGGAATTATAAGAAAATTTAATGTTGAAAATTGCTACAAGCGTGGTGAATATCGCTTATGAGTACAAACTTTGCATTCAATATTAGACACGCTAAATACACATTAGTGTTGAGTGTAAAACGTAGCTATTATTTTGTTCCATTGTAGTTTAGAAAAATGTATCACTTTGTAAGGGTTCGTATAACCTAATAAATATATTACACAACTATAATGCATCATTATTTTTTAGAAAAGAAAACACCATTACTTAAGTTGTTGCGTTGCTGACTGATTGAGCAAAGAACATACACATAGCGAGCAGGGTTGTGAACTATTTCTAATTAAAAAGCGCCGTGGCCCCAATCAAAAAGCGCTAAAAAGCGCTTAATAAAATTTAAATAAAAAACTTAATGAAATGTTTAATTAATTACACTGGTCGTCAAAAAATATCGTTTGAAATAAAAATATATAAAATAAGATTTGTGCGATTTTGATCTTTTACAATGATTATTTTTGACCATATGGCGACCATTTTTTCATGCAAATTAGTATGTATACTTTTTTTTATCAATTATCAGAAATCTGGGTATATTATGAATACAATAAGGCGAGAAATCATGAAGATCAGTAAAATCAGCACGCTAAATTCAATTAAAATCGCATAATCAAGTTCTCTACCCCGACTTTTTTTGTTTTTTGCAGTGCAGTGTTAATAAAACATTAACATTTTTAAAAAGGCTTTTCTGATATTTCAGAAAGAGTAAAGTAATATAATTTCAAATATACCCTAAAAAAATAATTTACTAAATCACCAGAAAATATATCTTGAACCAAGAAAATTTTGCACCATTCTCGTCAAGCCAAAAATTTCTTATTGTAAGCCTGAAATTTTTTCATAAAAAAGTGTAGTTTAAGAAAACTTAATAAAAAAATGAGAAAATTTTTTGATTAATATGTTAACATGTCGATCTAAATAAAAATTAATTGAATCAAACCAAGTTTTCTTGAGCATTTTCTGAAAAGTTTAAAGAAATCGGTAGCATTTGTTTCTTGATGCAAGAAATTCGATTCTATTAAAATATCAAGAAAATGAGACTAATATTAAATAAATGCTGAATGCAGTTTTTGATCATATACCAAAAACATGAACTTTTGAGCATGACAAAATGTTTCTTTATTAAAGAAAGTTTTACTTAATACAAACAAAAAAAGTTAATGGATTACTTTAGAAAATAAACTTCTTTCCTTGTATAGTATGCATTTCAGAGTAAAGTTATGTATTTAATTTAGCGCTCTTTTTTAAAAAAGCGCTAAGGAAAAAATATGCGCCTTTTCGACAGTTAAAAAGCGCTAAATATAGCGCCAAAGGCGCTAAATTGGCAACTCTGATAGCGAGACTAAAAAAATTATTTACTCTCTCTTTTTCTGCTTTTGCTTAAGCTCGATTCACCCATGCGTTCCGAACAAAATTTTTGTCCGGACAAAATTTTTTTTATATTGAGTTTGACGTTTTACTTTTGAGAGAGAGAGCAATAATTTTGTTCGGAACATTTTTTCTTGAATTGGTTTAATTTTAATTCTTGTGCCGAACAAAATGAACTGAGATGCCACTTTTTTCAATTTGTACAAAATAAAGTTGAATTGAGCTGCCACATATTACATTTTTGTTTTGTGCTGAATAATTAAAAAAAAAAGTTAAACAAAAGATGGATGTTAAAGAAAATATTGCCTTGAAACTTATAGAAGAAATAAAAAAACCAGGAAGAGAATGTATTTATGATATGGGCAATCGTTCATATAAAAATACTTACCTTAAACAAAATATATGGACGGAAATAGAAAAATCTCTTGGAATTGGTCGTAAGTAAATTTTAAATGGTAAATTTTAATTTAGTATAATGTATAACATAATGTTTACCAATTATTGTAGGAAGTGAATGCCAAATATTATGGAAAAGTCTGCGAAGACGCTACAAAGTAGCTTTAACTAAAAATAATGGGAAAAGTGGAAGTGAACGGGTGGCAGTAAGAGGCTTCTCTAAGATCCTTATGACAGAAATGGATTTTTTCGAAAATTTCTGCGAAGATAAAGAGTAAGATCTTTTAAGCATATTGTTACACATTATCTACTTTGTATTCATAAAGTACAATTTTTTTAGTTGTACCATAACGAATTATACCGACTCAAATACGGCAAGTTTTCAAAGCCTTTTTGAAGAAATGGCCAGTGACCCTGATGTCATTAATCATCCAATGAATGCAATGACCAATAGTTTGCTAACTGTGCTGCCACTTTGAATAATCGTTTACATCTGTTAACCATATGGTAGCTTTGTTTGTCCGGACAAATTTTCCGAGATGGGTGAATCGTTCTGCAGAAAACTCTCTTTAAAAAAATTTTTGTCCGGTCAAAAATATTGTTCGGAACGCATGGGTGAATCCAGCTTTACTCTCTATCAAAGTAAAAAAAGGCATTGAAAAATACAGTTTTTTAATTTGCAGCAAAAAATGTAAACAAAGCAAAAATTTCGGTGCTGTTGCTATTTTAAAGCAAGCAATTTAAACACTGCTTCTATCAAACATTAACAATTTTATTAAGGCGCGTTTTCACAACTTAAGGCATTGGTGTCCAGCCCATACCACAATTGTGGAAATAAATTCACACACATTCTTCACACGCATTCTTACGCTCTTTCATTTAGTCCACGAGAGTACACAATTCAGTCGTCGATTACCAAGCGACGAGTGCACATGCGGCGGATGCTTACATAGTTTTTGTATTTTTATTAAGAATATTTGTCTCTTTATTCACTACCCAGCAAAAACTTTGCTTACAAAATAAGCAGAAAAATAATGAGAATTTGACGAGCCGTCTACTTACTTTTCTACTAGAAAAAGTACTTATTTTTGTTCGAGATGTCCCAAAAGTTATCCTTTATAATTTAGCCTATTATAATCTAAAAAATAATATGTTTTTTTATACTTAAAATTTTTATAAAAATATATAGTTACACAAAGTCAATAAAGTAAAATTTTTTTTATTTTTTTTTAATTTTTTTTTTTTTTAATTATTTTATTTTTATTTTTTCTTATTCTATTTTACTTAATTTTATTTTTTATCGTTTTTTTTTCTCTGGCGGGATTTGATCCCGCAACCTCGGTGCTGATAGACTAGCTCTCTACCAGCTAGTCTACCGGGGCAGTGTAGTTTTTGTATTAAAAAACTATGTTTTTTGACTATAATGACTATAATGACATTTTTATTGTCATAATGAAAATATAAATTTTTCTGTATATTTAAGATATAATAATAAAGTTATTATTTAATATATAACTAATAATCCAAAAAGTGGCGAATAAAGCTACAAAGTAATGAATTCTTGAAGTCATTAAAAGTAGGATTGTAAGTAAAGTTTTTGCTGGGTAATACTTATAAAAAGCAATACAACCACAATTTAAATTTTGGACGTCACTGACTTAAGGCCATTTTAGACTATAATACTTTGTGTTAAGACATGTCAAAAACTTACAAATAATTCATAATGTATAATAGTGTAAAAACATTTTGTAATGAAATGTCAAAAAATACGTAAAGAAATTTGGCAGTCGTATGGTTCTCTCTATTTTTTTGAAAATTTTCTAAACGATTAGATTTTTCATTTTATCAGAATTGTGTTTTTACAAAAGCACAAGAAGAAAATCAGGGATGGAAAATTAAAATTTTGTGCACAAATATTCACTATTATTTTTTCTAATAAAAAATTGCAAAACGATAAAAAAAATATAAAATTTCAAGTAAATGCTTTTAAAATTTAAATAAATCACAAATATTTGTTGTAAAAAATCGTTAAATACGGTACACAGACGAAAAAAAAAATAAAAACATATGATTGTATCAACTTTTCCACCCTAGAAGAAAATAAAAAAACAGCTGTTGAATAATTTGCCGGCCACATCAAAATAAAAATTATAAAATATTAAAGAAATATTAAAAATAAAGCAAAAATATATCTGAGGACCAAGGTGCAAGTTTAAATGTGCAAGCTAGTGAATAATACGCCAGCTAACAATGTTCCAATGCTTAATAAAATGTTTTTTCGTCTTTATTTTGTAATCTAAAGTGGATCTCATAAATCACAAAGATTTTACTTTTTATTTGAAGTGTGATAGTGTAGAAGCAAAATGTAATGAAAAAAAATTTCTCTTTGATTTTTTGACAATCAGACCAAAAATCATTTCATTTTGTAAGACCAAAAGTCTTAAGACTTGTGTGATAGTGTAAAACAGCCTTTACCGAAAGCTAAAGGTAGATTTTCACTGGCCTTATAAAAAGAGTTCCATTATTGACTTGAGTGGGATTTTTAAGAGGGAAAATCGTTCTATTATAAAAATGATAACTCCAAGGGCCCCAACCAACAGTCACTCTGATGCCGAGACACAAGGGGCTACCAGTTTGGATCTCTCATAAGCGGCGATCTGAACACCTTTATTTATTTGGAACTTTGCCCAATTTGACATATCAACTGCACCTACACAGAAAAAATTTTCACCAAAATTTTTTCAATTAATTCAATAATGCTGTTATGCAATTTTTTTAATTGTTCCAATTAATTTCCGTTAATTGAAAATAAAAATTATTAAATTAAATTTCATGAACTTAAGCCTAATTAAAAATATTAAAAATTTGGATTAAAAACCATAAATAGTTCAACAAAATAACCACAATACTAATTATTGTTAAAGCTAAGGCACGAGCTCTATGTGTACATTTGTCCTTCAAGTTGTGCTGAAAAAGGTCAACAGAAAAGAGAAAGACAAAATGAAAAAACAAAAATGTACTTGGACTTCAAGAAAAATTCTTGACAAAAGTACGAAAAGACAGAGGTAAGGGAAAGAACATGTAGAATCAATTAAAATGGATAATCATTCAGGAAAGCAAATTTCGATCTACCAAGTGTTAAAATACAATTTGGTTTAAGGATTGATGTTTGACTATTGGCGTCAGCAGTCGTCGATGGCTGCGAGTGTAAGACGGCAAATCCATCTGAGGAGATCGAGTGGTTGCCATCGAAACATGTCATGGTAACCTGCCGGCCAGGGTTCGAGCCCGAGCCACGTCAAGAATGAAAGATTATCAATAACAATTTTAATTGATTTTCATGTTGTAAAATTCCTTTCTTCATAAGAATAATTTAATGAAAATTAAATTTCATGAACTTAAGCCTAATTAAAAATATTAAAAATTTGGATTAAAAACCATAAATAGTTCAACAAAATAACCACAATACTAATTATTGTTAAAGCTAAGGCACGAGCTCTATGTGTACATTTGTCCTTCAAGTTGTGCTGAAAAAGGTCAACAGAAAAGAGAAAGACAAAATGAAAAAACAAAAATGTACTTGGACTTCAAGAAAAATTCTTGACAAAAGTACGAAAAGACAGAGGTAAGGGAAAGAACATGTAGAATCAATTAAAATGGATAATCATTCAGGAAAGCAAATTTCGATCTACCAAGTGTTAAAATACAATTTGGTTTAAGGATTGATGTTTGACTATTGACGTCAGCAGTCGTCGATGGCTGCGAGTGTAAGACGGCAAATCCATCTGAGGAGATCGAGTGGTTGCGATCGAAACATGTCATGGTAACCTGCCGGCCAGGGTTCGAGCCCGAGCCACGTCAAGAATGAAAGATTATCAATAACAATTTTAATTGATTTTCATGTTGTAAAATTCCTTTCTTCACAAAAATAATTTAATAAAAAAAAAAAATTAAATTTCATGAACTTAAGCCTAATTAAAAATATTAAAAATTTGGATTAAAAACCATAAATAGTTCAACAAAATAACCACAATACTAATTATTGTTAAAGCTAAGGCACGAGCTAAAAATTATAATGTTTGTGTGTATATTTGCAAATATGAAAACAAACACGAAAACTTTAAAATATTTAAAATTTTCAAACAGTTTTTTTATTGTTTCAATTAACTGTGTTGATTGAAAAAAATATTTTATTTTGTGTTTACGTTTTATTTAGCCTCTTTTGCTGGTGGTTACACTTCAATTAAACCTATTGATTGAAACTGAACAGCAAGAATATCTCAAACTTACAAACATGTTAATTGATATGATCAATTTTTTTGCTGGCGGAAAATCCGTACAGAATTTAATTAATAGTACAAATTTCTAACAAATACGTTAATTGAAGTTGGTTTTTCATTTTTTCTGTGTACATACCCCGGGTGATATTTATGTCATTGATGTTAGTGGAATGACAAGGAAGGAGGGGCAACTCATAAACTGCCGCCATCAAATTCTGTGATCACAATTTGATTTACATTTAAGTAAATTTTAATTCTATACATAAATTTTTCAGGGTTTCTACATTTTCGACAACTGCAATTAATATTGAAAAGATAAAATATTTTGACATTCTTAATTTTGGAAAAAAAGCAAAACATTTTCACTATTTGAATAACTTTAAAGCTGTCCTCTAAATATATAGATATTCAAAAAATTGTTTAAGGGAAGTTGCATATATGGTTGTGTTTTTTTCTTAGCCATTTTTGGTTATACCAACAACACTTCAGCAGATACCGAAAGTATCGTAAATGAAACTGATTACAAACAGTATTTTTTGTAAAATTCCTTTTAGCAAAAAAAAAAAAAAAAACGCGAAATTAATAAAAGTTGGCAAACAAACAGCTTAAGCAAACATGGTGCTGAAATAAAAAGTTAAGTATACAAAGTCCAGGAAAATTTTATATTAAACAAAATTAACAGGCAAGACTTTATTTTTTGATTTGAAAGTTTTATGACAATTTGAAATTTTTAAAAATTTCATCTATTGATTTCCTTTTTTAGTCATTATCAACTACATACGTATGTATGTATGCATATTAAGTATGTACGCTTGTTTATTCTATCCTTTCATTGTAAATATTCACAAAAAAGAATTAAATGAAATGCATGTATAAATATTGTGTTTGTTCTTAGTTTTATTTTTACCTTTTTACCATCTATTTCGTGTGTACCTTGGGCTAAAACTTTGTCTACACTAGCTGGATCACTGAAGGTTATGAAACCGAATCCTCTGAAAGGAGACAAAGAAAAATGAACGTTAAAATAAAATAATTATTTAAAAATCAAGTACAATTTAAGTTTAATGCAAATACAAATTTATATTTTTTTTTTTTCAGTTTTTATGCAAATATTGTTAAAAGAGTTAACAGTAATTTAAAGGATAAAGGATAAAATAGTTAGAAATGTCAGGATATTGAATCAGAAATGCAAAAAGTAAAGTAAACATAAAAAGGATGCTAATTGGCAGCAGTGTCGTTAGTGTAGTAAGAAAACTCATTTGATTGTATATTTGCGATTGTTTCTGTAAATAAAGGCAACCAACAAAAAGGTAAACGCTTGGAACACAGAACTTTATCTATAAGTTCTCTGACTTATTTACTTTAATTGAACGGAAAGAACTGAGACAAAAGCATAAACTCTCTAATTTTATCTTAATAATATGCAAAATTTAAATTATTTAACAAAGAAACAACTTTGCAACATTTTTTATTGTAAAAACCGGTTTTGTTTTCAGTTTAATAAGGATTTGCAAGTCGACTTTAAAAACTGTTTTCATAGTTTTATTTATTGAATTTTCATTTGATAATTGTGAACCAACTTAATTGTAAGTCAACTCTTAAAACTAATACTTAAACATTAACCCCCTTATGCAAAAAAAAGTTTAAAGTTCACAATAGTTAACCAACACATTATGCCCAGAAAAAGTGTATGGGGTTGGTTGGTTGGTTGGTTATCGTGGTAGCACGCAAAGGTCCAGGCGTGCAGCAAGTAGAGCCGACAGTGGCCCCGTTTTGACACCACACAACTCGTCAAGAAATTGGAACCCCCCGATCAGACTTGAACCAGGGGGGCAATGCCGAGGTGGCTAGAGCCAGCCCGTTGCGTTGAGATATTTCAGCAGGCTGTTGAGTCCCACCCGCGATATCTCCGAGAGTCCCCGTAGAAGGTAATCCCCAAATAGTCTATGTCGCGTTGAGTTAAACGCCGGGCAATCACATAGAAGATGAAATACTGTCTCCTCAGTTCCAGGTTCCCTGCAGCTGCGGCAGCATTCATTGAAAGGGAGGCCGAGTCTCATAGCGTGCCTGCCAATCGTCCAGTGACCAGTAAGCACGTATGTGAGTCTCGACACGTCCTTCCGACTGAAGTTGAGAAGTCGCTCAGAGCGACCTATGTCATATGTGGGCCACGTTTCCCTGGTAGCCCTGCAGCCATCTAGTTTCCTCCATTTATTGTCAGCCATATCCAGATAGTGCCTGAAGATTTCGCTCCTGATAGTTCCCAGGGGTGTTGCGACTGACACCACCTGTGAAATATCAAGAGCTGCTCCAGTTTTGGCCAGCCCATCCGCCTGTTCATTGCCGTAATGGTCCCTATGCGCAGGGATCCAAATTAAGGTAATGTCAGATAGGCTGCCCAATCTGGACAGTTCTTCCTTGCACTGGTTGACGAGGATGGATGTTGTCTTATGCGAGCTCAGTGACATCAGAGCCGCCTGGCTATCGACGAAGATGCCAATTTTGCCGCTGATGTTCCTGCCGTATAGTGTTCTGCATGCCTCTCTGATCGCCAGTATTTCAGCCTGAAATACGCTGGCCCAATCTGGCAGACGAAAAGAGAGGTTCACATGTAGTTCCTCCGAGAAGACCCCGGAGCCGACACCACAAGTCATCTTTGACCCATCTGTGTAAACCCTCGTGCGGTATTCATCGGCCAGGATTCCCCCACTCCATTCCCGTCTTGATGGAAATATGACCCTGAATTTCCTATCAAAGTCCATGCGGGGTATCATATAGTCCGTAGGTCGTTTCAGAGATGTTGGTTGCCTATGTAAGATCCCTGCATGACCGTACGTCCTCGCCTTCCAACATCCCGATGCAGAGAGCCTGACCGCGCTATTTGCGGATGTGGCCATAAGGTGTATTTCAATTGGAACAAGGTGCAGCATAGTGTTCAGAGCCTCTGAAGGACTAGTGCGTAGAGCGCCTGTTACTCCAATGCAGGCTGATCTTTGTACTCTGCCCAGCTGAACCACGATGTACTTCTTGCCCGTCGCGGTCCACCATACCAGAGATCCATATGTAAGAATGGGCCGTACTATTGCCGTGTATAGCCATTTGACCAGTCTAGGATTAAGGCCCCACCTGGTGCCAAACATTCTACGGCAGGCGTAATAAGCCACCGTAGCCTTCCTGACCCTGTGCTGAGTATTCAATTTCCATGATAGTTTCGAGTCCAGGATAATTCCCAGATATTTAGCGTGATTCGACAGGGGAAGTTCGCAACCCCTCAGCCGTGGCAGTCTGAAAGCCGGAATCTTCGTCCTTCTGGTGAACAGTACCAGTTCCGTTTTGCTTGGGTTCACTCCCAGTCCGCACTCAGCGGCCCAGTTGCTGAGCGCCCCCAACGCACCGGACATAATGTCACTCATCACATCCAGAAACGCACCAGATACTAGTAACACCACGTCATCCGCATAGGCCACCGTCTTGATGCCCCTGTTATCCAGACCAGTAAGTATCGAGCTAACAACGATGAGCCAGAGCAGAGGAGAGATCACCCCACCTTGGGGTGTACCCCTACTAACCTTCTTTGACCTCACGCTGTTGCCAAGACATGATGTAACGATCCTTGACCTCAACATGTTCACTAACCATCTAATGATGTACTCCTGGACATCCAGATCAGTTAGAGCCCGTTCGATCGCAGTGATCGTGACGTTGTTAAAAGCGCCCTCAATATCCAGGAAGGCAGCCATGGTAAATTGTTTATATTCCAGTGATCGTTCTATGGCCCCTACTACCTCGTGAAGCGCCGTCTCCGTAGACCGACCCTTAAGGTAGGCATGTTGGCTACATGAGAGTCGTGATGTACCCTCCAGTCCATGCCTTATATGTGAGTCCAGAAGTCTCTCCAGAGTTTTGAGCAGAAAAGATGATAGACTGATTGGACGAAAGTCCCCCGCAGTCTCATGACTACTCTTTCCGATTTTGGGTATAAAAACCACCTTTACCCTCCTCCAATTAGCCGGAACATAATTGAGGGATAGGCAGAGTCTATACATTAACCTTAACCAGGGAGTGACATATCTCCGTGCGCTCTGCAGCATCCTAGGAAAAATGCCATCAGGTCCTGGGGATTTATATGGGGCAAAACTACCGATCGCCCATTGGATTCGTGTATGGGGTTAATGTATTGGTTAACAAATGTGATCTTTAACTCTTTTTTGCATAAGGGGGTAAGTCAGGCCAGTGCCAGGTAAAAATTTGTTGGTACTACATAAATCATAACAAACCTTCCATAGTCAAGCATACCGGGACTACCAGACCGACTTTTCGAATTTTGATTCGCGGAACTATTGTGATTTCTGTTAGCTTCATCATTCTCAATAAACTTCAGTTTAAAGCGGTTTCAAAGACATGCGTGCGTATACAGCAATAGTCTGTCGTCGAGTCTGACGTTTGTAATAGAAATATATTTTTTTGGTTTTTTTTTTAACCACCACTACCACTTGTGGTAAATGACGGTAAACTGAGTTTGCCATTCCGTGTGCAACTTTTTTTCTTATTCATCTCAGACGCAATAAAAAATATATATTCTGAGTTCTTGAGGTCGATTTAGCCATGTCCGTCTGTCTGTTCGTCTATTGAAAACACGCATACTTTCAAACAACTCAAAAAAAGAACAATACTGGTGTCAAATTGCTTCTAGCTTTCCTAAGCAGTTTGAGATTGAAATCCAGAAAAATCGCTTAAGTAGGATAAGAGTCCAAATGTAGAACTACCATTCCAAAAAATTTATAATTTTGTTACGAAAAGTAACATAAATAGTGGCGGAATGCATATATTGATACACGATTTTAAACAAAATCATTCAATTTAACTAGAAATCATACCATTATAAATTTCGTAAAGATCGGTCCATAATCTACCATAGGCCCGATAGAAAGCCTCCAAATGGAAAAGAATTTAGTACGCCAAGCCCATAACGAATAAAGCTATTGTAATTGATTTTGGTCCGTCACAGTTTTATATGACTAGAAATCACACTGCCATCTTAAGTGAAGATCGGCCCATAATTTACCATAAGTCCCATATAGAGCCCATTCATGAACTATTCCAACTGTTGGTGGAGGGTATAAAAAGCTCTCACTTGTTTCTTGATTAATTTTGACTACAAATAGTTGCACTCAAAAAGAAATTTCGTATTAAAATGAATAACTTTCTTCTTGAGAGATGTCTTTCACTTGTTTTGTAAAAAATATTAAATAAAGGGAAACTTAAAAATGCGTCAATTACTTTTATTTATATATAAAAGTATGTATAAGGAAATTTAACATTGTAATGTAAAAATATAAAAATTCTATAGCGTAAATGCTTGGACATTTCGTGTTAATCCAACGAAACATCTGAAACAAATTTTTGCTGTAAACTGCTGAAAAGCTAATAATTTTAAAATTCCTACTTTTCCTTAACTGTAAAGCTTAGAGTATGTACACGAAATGTGAAAAGGCGCATTTGCATGTGGCTGTTACGCAATTTTGACGTCATTACAAAGCTACAATAACCATTGTGTTTTGTGTGATGACGTCAAAATTACGTCAGAACTACATGTGAATGTGGATTTTCTCATTCCGTGTCCTAAAGGGTTAAGAAATAAACTGGTCTAAAATATCTTTTTATATAATCTTTAAAATCAGAACAAAGCATAGAAATAAAAAAGTTTGTATTTTGCTTATATCAGAGGTTATATTTTAAAAAATTTAGGTGGCCCGCAAAATTTTTGCAAATAAAACCAATTATTTCAATTTTGTGAAAATTTGTCACTGTATACAGAGAAAAAATTAAAATTTGTTATTCGTTTTGTGGGGAAATATTGACCCTCCTACTTTAAGATCGTGGTTCAAACAGGTCTCCAAAAAAAGTTCACCATTTTCATTACATGTACCTAATGCATGCCTGCCCATTATTGATTCAAACCCCGTATTATTATCACCTATTTGGGCATTAAAATCCCCCATTAGTAGCTTAACATCGCTCCGCGGTGTATCTTGTAGCGTCTTTTCGAGCAGATTGTAAAATGCTTCTTTGTCTTCTAAAATACTGTCTTCAGTAGGGGCATAACATTGTATTACTGAGATGTTAAAATTTTTAGTACGAAAACGAACGGTAATGATACGTTCTGATAACGCCTTCCAACTTATTATTGATTGTTGCAATTTCTGTCTTACATAGACAGCAACACCTCGTATATGGGGATCCTCTTCTTTGGACATGCCAGAGTACATCAATACCCCCCCTTTTTTGCTCCTCACCTCGCCAGACCCATTCCACCTTACTTCACTTAGACCAATAACGTCTATACGCAGTCTCTCGCACTCTTTAGCCAACATGGCCAGTTTTCCAGGTTGATACAAAGTTCTTACATTCCATTGAGCAAATCGTGTCCTATTAACAAAGCTTGTGTCGTCATCTGAGTTTCCTGTTCGTTTTGTTTTTCCATTTGTAAATACGCGAATCATTGATTTTTAGTAGCTACGGGTGATTAACCCATAACTACATAGTTTGGTGGTAGGGCTGCTACCTTTAAGTGTGTGATAAAAAAGCATTACTTGATTTAATTAAAAAATGTTGGTGAAAATGTTTTCTGTGTAGTGGAGGTTCAAAGTTGTTAACTTCAAATGCAGTCATCGTAATGTTATAATATTGTTAAATAAATAAATAAATTTCAGGTGTTTTTATCAAGAATAAAAACTGGGGATTAAGCACGAATAACAAAATCTTTTGAAATTAAAATTTTGTATTCCCAAAAATTGAAATTACTTTTTGATAATAAACAGGCAAGTGCACGGCCTAAAAAAACACTTAATTGACAACATCTTTTGTAAGTTGTTGTTTATTTTTTATTTTGTTTTTCTTAACCTACTTACAACTACAATTAATGTTGAGAGAATTTCATCTAATTGTAGGGGGGAATGTAAGATGAGATAAACCCACTTTTTTATTGTTGATGTGTTTTGTTAAAGCTTTGATATTGTTACAAGTAAAACTGTTGCTATAAGTCTTAAACGTTTAACAGTTTTATTTGGTTTAATATCTTTAGTTTTTCTAAAATCTTAATGTATGAAGTTTCCTGATGATCTGGCCTTAGCAACCAGTGAAATGCATAGGAATAGCTTATCCCATCAACAATAAATTTCAGGTGTTTTTATCAAGAATAAAAACTGGGAATTAAGCACGAATAACAAAATCTTTTGAAATTAAAATTTTGTATTCCCAAAAATTGAAATTACTTTTTGATAATTGTTAAATACATTTAGAATTTATTTCTTATTTATTGTTCCAATTTTAAATATTGTGTGGCGCCAAATTTAAGATTGGATATTCGTACCTGCTGTCGCCAAATATTGACGCAGATATTCGTATACGCAAGGCGAATATTTAGAATTACATTTTTAACAATACTACCAAGTTCTTAATTACAACAGCACTTCTCTTAGCAGGTTGTCTTTAAAGTAACAACTTTTCCATATATTGGTACAAATACTGGTAGCTTCTCCATTTCGTACTTGATCATAAAGAGGGTATTAACTCAACATTTTTATATTTTAACTGTTTGTAAAAATATCGTATATTTTGTCTACGCTTTGGGAATGAAGTTGTTCGTTTTAAAAACTCTTTATACCCACATAAAAAAAAATGGCTGGCTGGCTGTCGATGTAAAATTAGTGCGCAAAGTACGGGTCGCAAGTTTAGAGATAATTTGATGAAATTCGGAACATAGGTTCCATTTGGCACAGGGGCAAATGTCTATTGAAAATTCTGATTCTTTACTGAATAGATTAATTAAGATTAAATTTGGTTCAAACTTATTTTATTGCAAACAAAATCATCTAACCAAATTTTATTGGAATTGGTCCATATTTGACCATAGCCCCCACACAAATGTTATTTCCGAAAAATGCTTTTACTGCCACTACTTCCTTTTAAATGTTGGTATTAACATACGAATTGGCGATAATAACTCTAACGATAGCTACTAACTATGTCATGGCTGGTGGGTCCAAAATTAACCAGAGGTGCCACATAAAACCCCATCCTAAAATCTCATTTAGATGAAAATGTCTAAATAATGTTTGGCACAAGGAACATTTAAACGAATCTTAACCTCATTACATAGTTTGTCAATGCGGTTCCATGATTGCCCATGGATCCCAAATAGGAAACACTAGTGAAAATTGGTTTTGTATACTGCGGCGAAGGGTATAATATGCTCGGGCTTGACCGACTATACATTCTTACTTGTTTTCACATACCTTAATTTTAAATTAAAAACAGTTTTGCGTCTACAGAAAATGATAAAGTGCGATATTAATGTATCCTTAAATTCTGATCGTTTAAATATCTGCAAAGAAATATTTTTATTTAAGTTAGGGAGGAACTATCCCTAACCATCACAACTTCTGTATCCGCGCCTGCATAATCATTCACAAAAAGTGTAAAAAATTGTTGAAAGTATAAGATTCAGACTCTTTATTTGTGTTCTTCTTGTTAAGACTTGGTCTTATATCAAATGACATCCAAACGTCTTAATTAACAAATTGTCCCCAAAGTATGTATGTTTACGATTTAATATGAATAATAATAATTTTTTACAAGTTTGTCCACACGCAGCGAAAACAATTTTTATTCTTATTTAATATCAGCAATATTATATTTACTATAAAGCAAGGTACACAATACATATATTCTCAGGATGGTAATCGTTTAACAGCTGATATTAAGAAGGCTATGGGTTTACATCAGTATTTTTTTGATTCAATTGAGAATCTAAGAAGGAATATTCCGTGCTATTTAAATGATGATATAAACAATTTAAGATCATTCAGACCGTTAACGACAATTTTTAATTTAGAAAAAGTTGATAAGAAATGCGTTGAGGATATTTTGGATAGTTTACCAAAAAATACAAGTGCCGGTCATGATAAAATATCACTTGAAATGATTTTATGTAGAAAAACAGAAATTTCAGATATTTGGCAGTATGATAGATCACGAAGAATACCCCAATAAACTAAAAATTCACAAGATTGTCCCCATTCCTTAATGTAAGGATTCTAACAAGGTTGAGTTGTATCGTCCAGTTTTGGTTTTATCAGTAATTGATAAAGTAATTGAAAAAATTGTGTTTGATCAATTATCTGACTACTTAGTCAGAAACAAAATATTATTTGAAAGACAGTTTGGTTTGTGTAAAGGTTCTAGAACGGAGGAGGCAATTGTTTATGTTGTTGAGTATATTTGTGATGGTCTTGATGTGGGTTTTAATGGTGAAGCTGCGGTATTTTTTGATCTATCTTGATTTAGTGGACCATGACATTTTGATTAAAAACTGGAAATAGTGGGAGTATCAAACAGTTCTAATGACTTATTTAAGGATTTCTTGTCTGGTCGTTCAAAATTTGTGCAGATTGGTGATGCTTAGAGCACCTTGTTACCTGTAACATGCGGAGTTCCGCAGGGTAGTGTACTCGGGCCCCTTTTGTTCAAGATTTTTACAAACGATCTGATGAACATAACATTTAATGGTAAACTTTTCATGTTTGCGGATGTTATTTGCCTACTTTACCATTATAAGCATCAGCGTGTGTTACAAACTCAAGTGGAGTACGATTCATCAATACTAGCTGAATACTTAATATTAAATAAGCTTATTTTGTATACTGATAAAACTAAATGGGTTAAATTAAGCCCAAACCAAAACTACCGGTCAAAAAATAAAATGTTTGTTATTTTATTATTAAATTCATTACATTTAAACAAAAAAAAAAAAAAATTTTTAATTTTGGAAATAAAAAAAAATTTTTTTGATGTTATAGAAATGTCTGAACTTTTAATTTATCGATTATGCAAACATATATTGAATAATGTCAAAAACTTTGTCATAAGCCGCAAATAATGAAGTGTTCCCAAATTGGCACAGCAAGCGTAAATGGGTTAAGACCGTATAATTTAGAAAGAGATAAATCTTTGACGGTACACTCACAATATTACTACAGTAACGGACTGTAGTTTATTTAGGAAATATTCCGTTCAGTAATTTTTAAATAAATAAACATTTAAAATTCCAAGCAAATTTATTTTTAACTGACTCTAACAGTTATTCAAAAAACTAAGTGCATATTAATACGGATTTTCAGTTGCATTTCTTTATGTTAAATTAAATAAAAATGTTATTTAAAGCAACGAAAAGTTCATTTAATTTTTACTGTCAAAAATTCAACCGCGAATTCCGTAAAAGCAAATAAATATTCAGTTATCTTATATAAATTAATTGTCAAAAAATTAACTACATATTCCGTAAAAACAAATAAATATGCATTTATTTTATAAAATTTTGCTGTCAAAAATTCAACACTATATTCAGTAAAAACAATTAAATATTCAGTTATTTTATATAGTTTAACAACCAAAAATTAATTTTTACTTATCTATTAAAAATGAATTGCTTGTTTTGTGTAATACTACATTTACATTAGGGCGAAATCTTGTAGATTTGATTTAAAATCTTTTTCGAAATCTAGTGCGTTTACATTATACTTTTTTGACATTAGCGAGATTTTGTTTTTATATCAAAACAGATGACTAAATGTTTTTTCATAACACATTCAAACACAAAAAGAAATATACATTTAAAAATTTGCATTACCTTTTATTAATAATCAACGATATTTATTTTATCAATATTATTCGTCTTTTTTATATTTTTACTGTTTTTATTAAACTTTTTAATATTATCAAAAAGTAATTTCAATTTTTGGGAATACAAAATTTTAATTTCAAAAGATTTTGTTATTCGTGCTTAATTCCCAGTTTTTATTATTGATAAAAACACTTGAAATTTATTGTTGATGGGATAAGCTATTCCTATGCATTTCACTGGTTGCTTAGGCCAGATCATCAGGAAACTTCATCCATAAAGTGGGGAAATGTAAGATGAGATGAACCCACTGTTGTTTATTGTTGATGTGTTTTGTTTAAACTTTGATATTGTTACAAGTAGAACTGTTGCTTATAAGTCTTATTCGTTTAACAGTTTTATTTGGTTTAATATCTTTAGTTTGTCTAAAACCTTTATGGATGAAGTTTCCTGATGATCTGGCCTAAGCAACCAGTGAAATGCATAGGAATAGCTTATCCCATCAACAATAAATTTCAAGTGTTTTTATCAATAATAAAAACTGGGAATTAAGCACGAATAACAAAATCTTTTGAAATTAAAACTTTTTAATATTTTTTTTTTTTTTAACAATTTTTGCTTTGTCTTTGTTTTTACTTGAGGGCTACACGATCAAGTTTTGCCTATCAAGATTCAATACACTTACACTTTTTTACCAATACACTCATACTTTTAAAAATTGATACGAACTTGCCTCTAAAATTCTCTTGCCAGTGAGTGTTTAAATTTTCGTTCAAGAAAACATCTTATTACAAATCTTTTGAAGTTGTTTTTGTCTTTTTTCACAAATATTTTGCCGGCAAAAGCTGAAGTTCTTTTTTTTACAAATTGTTGCGGGAATTTTAAAATTTTAACTAAAACCCTAAAAAAATAGTGAAATATGTTTATTAATAAAATTTATTTATAAAATTAATAAGCAAAATGATGTTCTGCGATTCATAGAGCTGTACAGAAGCCATGAAATTTTATGAATCTTTCATCATATAGGCGAAATGATTTGAAAATAAAAGCCTACGAGTCTATAACTTCTGAAACAAAAATGCCAGTGGAAGAAGTAAAGAAAAAAATAAAGTCCCTTCGAACAGCCTACAGTGCAGAAAAATCAAAAGTGGAAAATAGCAAAACATTTTGAGTTGTTTTCTCGCCGACGACATCTTGAAAAAGTAAATTGCTTTCAACTTGCGCGCAGCCTACGTCACAGCTGCCAATTTTTGCATATTTTGACAAACAGTATATGTAAAAGACTCTCAAGAAAAGCTTGATCGTGTGGCTGCAATGTTAAATGCCATTTTTTCTTGTGCAGGGAAGTATTTTTAGTGCTTTATTGAAAAAAACCATAGTTGCATCATAAAGTACTACTAGATTTTGAGTAGATTTCGTCGAAATCTAGTCACGAAGTAGATTTTGTTTTGTATGGGAAATCTAGTCAAAAACAACTAGATTTGGCTCGAAATCTCGTAAGTACTAGATTTGGCATAGGTGTAAATGTAGTATAAGCAATTCCCATTTTCTATTTGTTAAAGTAATTTAGTTAAATACATCAAATTTTAAAAGTAAAATAATTGCGAAGCCATATCGGTCATGGTGTCGGTGTCTTATAATTGAGAGTTCTTCTGTAAACAACGTAGTCAGTACAACAAAAGTAAAACAAACTTGTGTAACAGGGTAAGTAAATATTAATATTCGCCCTCTATCGCTTATAAAAAAAAACAAGCGGACAGGTGTCTGTCTGGTATTTTTTAGAAATTCGGCTCTTTTGTTTAGTAAACGAAAAATACTGAATTTAATCAAATAACTGAATATTTAATTGCTTTTACTGAATATGGGGTCAATTTTTTGACAGTAAAATTTTAAATAATAAGTGAATATTTAATTGTTTTTACTGAATATGCTGTCGAATTTTTGACAGTAAAATTTTACAAAATAACTGAATATTTATTTGATATTACGGAATATGGTGTTGAATTTTTGACAGTAAAAATTAAATGAAATTTTTTTTAAAAATAAATGAAAAATAAGTAGACCGGTTTTTAATTGAATTTTCATTTATTTTATATTACAATTTCAGTTAATTTTACGTACAGAATATTGTGAGTGTACATATTGATGGTGTTCCAATAAAAGAATCGGAGTTTCTGCATTTTTGCAGAAACTAACATTGAGATAATCACATCGAAGCAGTTAAAAGTAAAATAGCTTCTGCTGTTGGCATCCTATACAAATTCAAGCGAAAATTTAATACTAAAACAAAAATGCTAATGTATGAAAGTTTGAGTCATAGTCATTTGTCTTACCTTTCAATAATATATGGAAATAGGAAAAGTGTTTCTTTAAGAGGTATTCAATCTACACAAAACAAAGCTTTATAAATTGTTTTTAACCTTCCCATAAGATTTCACACATTGGACCTGTTTATATGTCATGCCAACAATATTCTACCCATAAATGGCTTGTACAAAATGCAGTTATTAAAATTCGTATTTAAATCTATAAAAGGTCTTGGAAATTATTCAGTTTGGTTTTTACAACATGCCCTGGTCACAAATACAAGACAAGGGCAAAACCTCTCTGTACCAAGGTGTCGTCTTGAACTGACGAAACAACGGATACGCCTTGCTGGTTCCATTTAATAATTTGCCCGTTTCTTTAAAAAATATTTTACTTTTTTCAACGTTTAAGAAAGAGCTTAAGTTATTTTTTTTAAACAATCAAGAAACACTTCTTACGGTAAATTAAAAGTTTTTATAAATAAAAAGTCAAATTCTCTTTTTTTTCTTTTGCATTTGTAAATAATTTTCAATGTGTAAATATGTAATGTAAAATCAATGTAATTATAACTAGTTGCCTTATAATGCCAATTTTGGTGCTGAGGTGCTTATTTAATATGTATAAATACTATTTTCAAAATAGAAAATTATTATAAAAAAAAAATTACAACAAACGACACAGCTGAAGCAAATTTATTTTACAAATGTTGATAACGAAATATTATAAGAGTAAAGATATTTTGACTGCATCTAACATATTATGAGCACACGGTAAATTAAATATCATGAAATGGTTGTGAGTAATCTAATATGTTTTCAAAGCTATCATTATTTAGTTGTTAGAAAAATTATTATTTTTCCATCAACAATTAGAGTATTGCGATAAACATTGAAATGTTTATAGTAACTATAATATTGCTGATATTAAATAATAATAAAAAAATTTTGTGTACGACAACAACATATTGATACAATATACATAGTGGTGTTGCCGTTACCATGCCCAACCATATTTTTTCTGTGCGTGCGAACAAACAAGCACTCCCGAAGGTAGCTTTTAATGTCAAAACTTCCTTATAAATCCTGGTATTGAGGACGTAAATGTTATAAAAACTACTATTAAAATTTTGTAATACTAGGTCCAGAACTCTGGTATGTGCTTTATAATAGATAGATAATATTCGGCACAAAGAACTCTTATACAAAGTTAAACGTCATAGCATAATTTTGTTTTGGAGGGTCTCAAAGAGGGCATACTTTCGACCATTTGTCTCTAAATACCCTGATGTACGGTATCATATGGACGGGCTTGCCGATTATGGTGTCGTGTTTACGAAAAAGACAGCAAAAGTCACTTACTTTTCTAATTTTGATGCCAATATATTCGTTCAAAAACACTGGTTCACAAAATTTTCATAAAGCAAAACAAACTATCCAAAATTGTTCACCAATTAAAGTATTAATCTTAAGTAAAATCAGTTTTAATTAAAAATTTAATCAAGTGATTTCAACGTTAATTCAAGTGAATCTAACTTTTAATCAAGTGAATTAAGCGTTTAATTGATACTTTTAATTAGCCGATGGCTATGATAGCGCTTTTCCACTTAATTAAGATCTCGGTGAAATCGTTCACCTTGTTCAACACAATAAAATGAGCATAAATCGTTGTAAAGAAAATGAAAGAAGAAGAAACCCATTAAAACTTCAAATAAACTGATTTATTTGATATACACTAGAGTTGTCAACCGATTAAGAATAATTCGATTAATCGATCAAACAAAACCAAACTCTTGTTCGAATAATTTTAAAATGCCGATTTTCGAATAACGTATAAATCGATTAGTTAATGTCGATTAATCGCACAATTCTTGTTTTTTTCAAAAAATAAATTAAATAAAAGCTTAGGATTTGATTTATTCTTATCCGTTTTTAGTGATTTTGTAAAGGATGGACCCACCAAAACGCACGATGTTAATTGCAAATAAAACATAAAGTTTTTGGAAAACTATCTTTATATTTTTTATAATTATTGAAGGTTCTCAAAATATTATGTAGTTAAATTCAAACAAATTAAAATTCATTTAGAAAACGGATCATTTACAATTCATTTAAAACAAATGATTTTTGCATTAATTTTAAAATTTTTTATTTATTGAACAGCATATTCGTTCAAATTGCATAGTTTTTACTTTTAAAAAATATATTTCAACCGACAAAAATCGAACAAATTAACAAAAAAAAAAAAAAAAATACGGAAAAACATTATAGAAACTGGGAATTATTTCCCTCCGAAGGTTACTTTATATTATATTCAACATTTTTCATTTTTTCGAATTTATTCTATGAGCTAAATTTCAGTTATGTATTTTATAAAGTAAAGAGACACAAAGAATGCTGACGAAGGCCGTAGCGGGCCAGAAAATGCATTACATTCTGCTGGTGTCTTATAATTGTAAATTTTTCTGTACATTCAATATACCTTTTAGTTTATATAAATAAAACACAATCTTCTTTAGAAAATTCAATCAATCAATTAATTTTATTTTTTAAAACATAAAAAAATGTTAAATACAATTATTTCAAAGCTCCTAGTATATTTTTTTATTTTTCAAATTTTATCAAGTAGATATTCTACAGTAGCACCACATTACCCCGTTCCTAATGAAAATGATATACATTTTGAAGTTCCTCTTTTATGTCCTTGCTCATCAATCAGTTCATCGATAAATGCAGGTTTAAGTCTGTCAACTGAAACTTTATCAGTTCTGTTTCCATTCTGAACCGTAAAGTATTTGTCATTTCTCTCTATGACTTTATATGGTCCACTGTATTTGTAGGATAAAGGTTTTAATATTCCATCATTACGTATCCATACTTGTGATGTTGTTGATAAATCGTTAAATACGAATGGTTTGTTTAAACAGTGATGAGCCGCAGCTACAGGGCGAATATTTTTGATAGCAAATTTCAGATGGTCTAAAAAATAAGACTGTGATTGTTTGTCTTTAACATCGGAGAAAAATTGACCAGGTAATTTTAAATTTTCTCCATAAAGAAACTCAGCTGCTGAAGCTTTTAAATCTTCTTTGTGTGCTGTTCTCATTCCAAGTAGGACAGTGGGTAAAACGTTAGTCCATGAATTATTATTATGACACGTAATTGCTGTTTTTAAAGTACGATGCATTCTTTCCACTAAACCTTAGCATTGTGGATGATATGAGGTTGTTGTGTTATGTTGTGCCCCTATAAAATCAGCAAGTTCTGCAAAAACATTTGATGTGAACTGTCTTCCACGATCTGAAATTATTTTGTTTGGACAGCCATATCTAGAAACCCAACCATTGTAGAACGCTTTACATATTGTTTCTCCTAAAATATTTTTTATTGGAATGGCTTCAGGCCAGCGGGTAAACCTGTCTATACAGGTAAGTAGGTAACTTTACCCTTGACTAGGTGGTAAAGGTCCAACTATATCAACATGGACTTCAGAAAAGCGGTCTGAAACAATAGGAAAAACTCCTAGTATATTTTTTTATTTTTCAAATTTTATCAAGTAGATATTCTACAGTAGCACCACAACCTCATTGCTTTCCAAAGGAAGGCTAAGGTAAAATGTAAAAAGAAAATACAATTTAATAGTCTGGTAGTGTAAAAAGTCATTTCTGAAAAATTGAAGGAATAGAACTATAACAAAAAAGCTTTATAAAATACATAACTGAAATTTAGCTCTTTTGGTAGTTTTTTTTTTAATAACGTAAAATCAATATATTTTTATTCAATTTTAACAGTACAGAAAACGAATTTAATAACCTACAATCAGTTACTGTAATAATTTTATGAGTGTACCCAAAGTGTATTTATACCAAGTACATGCAAGTCTACAACAAATCAACAATAAAAAAACAACATTCATTTTGTTTGTGTAAAAACATTTGATACTGTCAAACAGCCAAACATAAAGAAAACAAAAAAAAAAAAAATCATGGCGCACTAAAATGTAAGCAAATTTTGACACTATCGAAAATAAAACAACTGAACAGCATCACTTGCATGTACTTGTAATAAATATACTTTGAGTGTACCTCTCCATAATTGAATTTGTCAAAAAATGAAACAAGGAAATGTCAAATTAAGTTGGGCAAACAACTTGACGCCAAGGTGTTACTCACAATTGTAGGAAAGTTAAAAAATATTTTAGCCCTGATTGTAATTAATCTCAGTGTTTAGTTAGAAAAATCGTGTTAAGTACTCATTGTGTATCAAAAATGTATTTAATGTTCTTATTAAACAAATATTTGACAGGCAATTCTATCAGCTGTTTTCTTTTTAAATCAAACGTGAACAAATTTTCAATACAGGGGACTTTTCACTCTCGGGTGAAAAACTTAGAAATAAACAAAATACTAAAAAAATAAAGAATCGTTTTATATCAATTATATCGTGAAAGAGAAAATGTTGTTATTTTATTTTTTTTCTCTTAAATTATATATACACGCAAAGAAAAAACATGGTTGTGGTAAACATATTCTAAGAGCAACATATTATGATAAGAATTATGATTGAAGTCACCATATTAAGATTATTATTGAATCATATTATGACTAAATATACTCGTAATATGTCATCATAATATTTTTCCCTTAATCATATTATTATTCTGTTAATCATACTAAGTTAAGAAGTAATCAAATTATTGTCATGTTAATCATAATAAGCTAAGAAGTAATCATATTATCATCATGTTAATCATAATAAATTTAGAAGCAATCATATTATGATACAGAAATTAAAATATTTTTGCATCGATTTTTTATTTTGTGGCTTTTTACAATTTTTTTTTAATGTTAATCAAATAGCGGAGTTCAATATAAGGCTGGCAAAAGAGCAAACGAAAAATCTGTGGTTTTCATGGGCAACCGCGTATGTCCATTTTTTCGATTTTGAGATGTTGATGCCATATTGCCTAATTTTACACGCTCTTTACCATTTTTTTTAAAAAAGATGGATCAATTCCGATTTTTTAACGTAATGACAAAGTTTAAGAAGTGCAATACCTAACCCATAGTTTGATCTAGAATGGTTTTTCGGCTTTCCTGAAAAATTTGTTTTAAGACATACGCGGTTGCCCATGAAAACCACAGAAATATCGTAGCACTTTTATAAAATATAACGAAATCTCTGTGTGTTTTGTTGTTGGATTTTACAAAAAAACTATGATATTTTGCATTTGCACTATTACACTAATACTTGAATGAACTCCGCTAATATTTTAATTTCCTTTAACTTATTTTTTTATGGAATTTTATCTTTTAATTAATTAACCGCTCACAAATAAAAAAGAAGACACAACTGCTTCAAAATTATTTTACAAATGGCGCTAACATAATAGGATTAGAGTAAAAACACTATGATTGCATCTTTAACATAATATGATAAATGTATAGAAAGTTATCATGTTGTGGCTATTAAATATCATGATATGGTTGTGAGAAATATAATATGTTTAGAAAGTTATCATAATTAAGTTGTTAGAAAAATAATTATTTTTCGGTCAACAATACTCAAATTCATAATTGCGATAAACATTGATATGTTTACTACAGTAACTATAATATTGTTGATATTAAATAAAAATAACAATTATTTGTGTACGACAACAATATATTGTTACATTAAACATAGTGTTGTTGCCGTAACCATGCCCAACCATATTTTTTCTCTGCGTGTGGCTGAAGATGGTAGGTCTGCAAACGCTTTTCCAAAATCCAAAGTAATATCGGATTATTTAAGAATAAAGGGTTTTACTATGTGTTTAAGTAAAACACACATACAACGATATGGAAATATGATGAAAAGTTTTACGCATCAAAAAAGATGAAGTCAAGGCGGATTTGAGAAAAAATAAAGAAGAAAATGGAAGATTTTCCATAATGGAAGCTAAATGGACAGATATATCTATTTAAAGTACGTAACTTTTTTGTAAAAATTATTTTTTTTATTCGTTATTCTCATCGATTAATCGAATAATTTTTAAGGTTTAATCGTTTGATCAAACGAACAAAACCATTATTTGAATTATTCGAACAAAGCTGAAAGGCGAATAATTGACAACTCTAATATATACCTATGGCATAAAAGCCTTTCATCATATTTGGCACAAGTTGACAGTCGTTATGGCTTCTGTTGTTTCCTAAATATCCAATTATTACTTTCCGGCAAAAGTTTTTGCTATAGTAAAAAAATACGTATTTCTGCTGTTTGATTATTAGATTAATATTTAAATCACCAGTTGAATTAGAACTCAGATCTTAATCATCTTCTTCATTATCTGAGTTACTTTTAATCCTGGAGGTTTTCGTTTTGGGTACAGAAAAGAATGAAGAGCAATTCCTTTTACATCGGGATTAATAACTTTGCAATTTTTTTCGCCTTGAACTCTGGTCAGGCAGAAATAGCAATCAGTCATATGACCAATTGGATCCCGCCATTCAACAGCCTAACTGTTAGACAAATACTTCTCCATGTTTTTGCCAAATTGAGTTCATTTTGCAAAACACGTAGAAACCAAGCAAAATACGTTCAAATCTGGCCAGGTACCCAACACTAAATTAATAAGATTCCAAAAAGTTTTTGGTCAACTTTCGTCAGACACTTTTTTTAAATGAAGCACCCCACAAACAAACCCCAAGATAAACTTTGATAACTAATATGCAAGTGGCAGTGTAAATAACACTAAACTGGCAAAATAAAACAAAGTAATTGGCTTTTATATTTGCTTTTCTTAACCCACTTACAAAAACATTTTGAGTTGACAAAAAATCAACCAATTGTAGTTGTGACTGTAAGAAAAAATAAACTCACTGTTTATGGTTGTTGTTTTTGTTTAAACTTTGATATTGTTGCAAGTAGAACTGGTGTTTATAATTCTTATTCGCTTAACACTTTTATTTGATGATTAATTGTCTTGATGATCTGGAGGCTTATTCTGAATTGCGATGCGAAAATCAATGCGATGCGAAAATGAAATGCGATGCGAAAGAAAATTGGTATTATGTTAGACTTTCGCAATCGCATTCGCAATTTATTTCAAATTGTGGCAACGCTGCTCAAATATACGTCAGTGTCAATAAACATCAAAAAAAAAAATAAATTAATTGTTTGTGCTTCGCTGTGAAAATTGTTTAAATAATTTATTTAGGACATTCTGTAAAAAAAAAAAATAATAATAAAAATGGATTTTGTGGCACTGTGGTTCGACGACGAATAAAATGAAAATGTTTTGTGTGTACTTTAAAATCGGCTTAAACCTATTAAAATTAAGGTTGAAGTCAAATATTTTTTAACTGGTTTATATATTTCATACTTTTTCCATCCTGCAGCTTCTATAATAGATGGTCCATTGATATTTAGTTCTTCAGTTAACGTTTGCCACAAAGTATTTGCCAACTGACGTGCATTTGGTGCTTATTCATAAATTCTATCATTATTTCAAATTGACGCGGTTTGGTGGTCTTATTGCTTGCTTCCCTGAATTAAATATATGATAAATAAATAAATAAAATATTATCTTTCATAACATGTTTGTACTTTGCGAATGCTATTTTGTTGTCGAATAAATTTTGCGAATTTGACATTTGTTTTCGCAATGTAGAATACCGACTTGTCACCTTTTCGCATTTGAAATGCGATTAAAAAAAAACTTTGCGAATATCGCAATACAGAATAGCAATTGTTCGCATTTATGCATTTTCGCATCGCATTGATTTTCGCATCGCAATTCAGAATAAGCCTCCTGGCCTAAGCAACCAATGAAATACGCATAGAAATATCTTATCCCATCAATAGTTAATTTCAGTTTATCAATAGTATGAATTGGGAATTAAGCACATTTAAATGAAAACTGGTTAAACAGCGGTATCCAGTGAATATTTAAATATAATTTAAAACTTAACAATGTTATTAAAACAAAAAAAGCAGAACAGTGGGGTTGCCTTACTTTTGAAAAAAACGTTAATTTTTTTTTTTTTATTAAAGGTCATAAAGTTCAGTAAATTATTATCCGACGACATAGTGTCGGGAGAAGACATATCGTCAGCTCATAATTGGTTTGTCCTAACGACCATTTAAAAAAAAAAATAGTTAGGAATGAAGTATATATTTTTCAAATACCCCCGTTCTAAATCCAAAACCTGTTTCGCGAAATTGTTTAAGGTTTCTGAGATATTACTATTTTAAAGAGTTTTAAGTATTGTTTTGCTCTACACTCCACTATTTGGCGATTGCACCAAATTCTTCATATAAAAACGTACAAAATAAATTTTACTTTTGCTTTGCTTTATTGCAGTAAGAATAAAAGAAATTTAAGCAAAAGCATCGTGAAATCAGTAGGATTTCTTGTAGATTGTGTTTTTTTTGCATGCAATTGTTTTTGTAGCAATTTTTTTGATATCTTCATCATGTTATACACAAACAAAGTGAGTGTTGTTTTTTAATTGTTGTATTTCTGCATAGACCTAATAATTGGATCATGAACAAAAGCAAAATAAAATGACAACAAGGAAAAACAGTTTTATAAAATAATAAACATTACCTATCAGGCTGTAGGAAATATCGCCCAAAGAAAAATGGCCCAAAAAAATAAATGAAAAATCGCCCAAAAAAATTCCATGTAAAATTGGGCCTGAATTCATATGAAAAGTGACCCAAAATTGTTGGGCTATTTTTCGTTACAATTGGGTGATTTTTCGTTTTTTAAATTTGGTGATTTTTCATTATGAAAAATCACCCAAAAATATTATATGAAAAATAGCCCATTTTTTCGGGCATACTATTCATTATTACTATACGACGAATTCCTAAATGTTATTTATAAAAATAACGGGACATATTGCAAAAAGGTGGCATGTCATAACGTCCAGTGACATAGTGTCCGTGGACAAACTCGAAAGCATAGCCGGCCTATGGCCGGGCGCAAGGATTTTCTCCTCTTTGATAAAAAAAAGTACCGGCTTCGCTAACTAAAGCTTCTCTGCAAAGCCGGCCTTCGGCCGGGTGCAAGGATTTTCTCCTCTATGGTATAACAAAAACCGGCTTCGCTAACTAAAGCTTCTCTGCCCAGCCGGCCTTCGGCTAGGCGCAAGGATTTTCTCCTCTATGGTATAACAAATACTGGCTTCGATAACTAAAGCTTATCTGCGAAGTCGGCCTTCGTTCGGAAACAAGGCAGATTTTGGAAGCTTTACTTAGCGAAACCGGTACTTGTTATACCATAAAGGAAAAATCCTTGCGCCCGCTTAAAGGCCGTCTGCGCAGAGAAGCTTTAGCTAGCGAAGCCGGTCTTTGTTATATCATAGAGGAGAAAATCCTTTCGCCCAGCCGAAGGCCGGCTATGCAGAGAAGCTTTAGTTAGCGAAGCTGGTCTTTGTTATATCATAGAGGAGAAAATCCTTGCGCCCGGCCGAAGGCCGTCTATGCCGAGACGCTGTAGTAAGCGCTGCCGGTATTTGTTAAAACATAGGGGAGATAATCCTTGCGCCCAAAAGTGTTTTCGTTATAAGTTTAATATATGCACCAAGAGAAAAAACAACAAAACCATTTTTAAAAAAATGTTGACCATATTATGTTTAATTTAACCAAATCATTGTCACCGACAACCACATTATGGTAAAATAAGTTTCTTTAAAAATAGTTTTGTTGGTTGTGACCATAATAAAACATGTTTTTCTCTTACATTTGTAAGTTACTAAATTTATATGAATACATAATAAACACTGTTTTGCAAAATGGGTTAATTTTTAATTTCTTTTTTGGGAAAAAATTCGTTTTTTCTTTTTGGGTCATTTTTTATTTTCAATTTGGGCTCTTTTTCGTTTCTTTTGGGCAAAATTTCATATTTAACTTTTTGGGTTATTTTTCATGTTCTTTTGGGCGATTCTTCATTTGGGCGATTTTTCATTATTTTTTTTGGGCCATTTTTCTTTGGGGGATATTTCCTACAGCCTACCTATCAACAAAATTTCTTAAAAAAAAAGAAAAATTTAACTGTTTTTGTAAAATAAAACCAAATAAAAGAAAAAAATCGTTAATGTGTACTTCTTATTCGATTGATAACACTGCTTTACAAATTTTTAATTTGGAAAAATACCAAGAACACCACATGCCTAGATAAGTTAATTGGGACCTCCTGAACACGAAAATCGCTGTAATTTTTTTTTCCTAAGTACCGTTTCTTAGATAACGGTACTTTTGTGTTTTTCGGTGTATCATCCCACTCAAACCCTTTTAAAAAAAACGTAAAAAATTTACATTTTTTGAACTTTGAGGTGCCATTACTCAGCCATTTCTTATCAGATAGAAATTTGTGGCATATCGATGGAAAAGGCATTCGATTGCCTTTCCAACGATATGCTATTTATTTCGATCGGACTTTTTGGTTGGGCTCCACAAGGGTTTGAGTGGGACCATACACCGAAAAACACAAAAGTACCGTTATCTAAAAAACGGTACTTATGAAAAAAAAAAATTACAGCGATTTTCGTGTTCAGGAGGTCCCAATTAACTTATCTAGGCATGTGGTGTTCTTGGTATTTTTTGGCTGTAAACCAGTGTAATACAGAAACTTTAGTTTCAGCAAGTTACTCAATGCATAGCAATAAGTATACGTATGCAGCACAAAAAGCTTATTCTTAAAAATATTTTTATTAACGTCATACTCCACGGCCGAATATAATATTTTTCACTTTCAATAAAATGCTATTAACTTCTAACTTCATTCATAAAAGTTGTGAAAACATTTTCTTCAAAACATATGCCGGAGGCAGCAGAGAAAATATAAAAAAAATTCTATCGTATACATTTTCAGAAATTTTCATGCTAACCTTCATTGTCGTTTTTCTCCACTCCGACTTTTTACCACATGCGCCAAACCAATTATGAGCTAACGATATCTATGCAAAAGTTTTAATCTTGTACAATTCCGATGAAAAGCTCTCCAGAATTTTTGAAATAGCTAAAACAATTGCAGAAAAACAAGATTTTTGCGAATATCCCGAAAACGAGTATAAAGAAAAATAAATTAATGACATATTCGTTTTTGTTAGCCCTAATTTTGAAGCATAGTGTAATTAAAAAATTAAAGAGTTATTTCAAAGTAAGAGCAATCTTTAAAGTTTGTCAAATCTTCTATATAAGTAATAAAAATTAAATGTTGTATGTTGCTAATTGCATAACTGGAGAACGGCTTGATCGATTTGGACGATTTTTTCTTTAAAATGATCGCCATGGTCCAATTTAGGTTTTTACCCAGCCCACTTTTACGCCCATTTTTTCCGATTTACCTAAAATCCGAAAACGGCTCCATCGATTTGACTAATTTTTCTTTCAAATGTTCGTATTAATCCCTTTTAAGTTTCCACCGAAAGAAAAATTCACCACGCCTACTTTTACGCCCACTTTTTTATTTATTTGAGCGATTTGGACGATTTTTTCTTTAAAATGATCGCCATGGTCCAACTTAGGTTTTTACGGAAATATAATATTGCCCCGCCCACTTTTTTGATTGCTTGATGAAGTTCATTTTGTAAAAAAAATATTGTCCCTATCAAATTTTCCCATTGTGTCATCACTAATTACATCGCTCAACACCAGAACAGCCGATTTCATAACAATAACAAATTTGAAGAACAAATTATTATACAATTGAAAAAGACCACGATAAGCTTTATATTGATTACTGTTGTCTTCGTGAGGTTTACGAGCAATAACTAAAAGATTTGCCAAGTGATAAAATATGGTCATATTTTTTTAAGGGAATAGAATCGAGTATTTAGAAAAGATAATGTGTTTTGTATTTTCAATACCAGAAAGCACCGCTTTTTGAAAAGGATGTATCGTATTTTAAACAATATTTATACTAAAGAGAGAAACAGAATGCCATTCAACTTGATAAGAGCCGAAAAATTAATTCGACTGAGGTTAAATAAATCTTGTAAAGATTTTCAGATGTTCTAACACATTTCTGGAGGTTTTGAATTGACAAAATCTGTTTGTTCAACTACCAAATATATGTGGCGGACAAGATAATTTAAGAACGAAAGATTTTCTTATTTTACTAATAATTTCAAAGTACAAATCAAAAAAAATGTAAGACTTAATTGTTATTTTTGTTTTTTTATATTTATTTAATAGTTTATTGTTTAATACATTAGGGCAATGAATTAAATGAAAATATTAGTATCTTCGTACTTTATATGTATTAATATTCACGTCAGTTAAAAGTTATATATAGTAAACAAAAATTCTACTAAGTAATTTATTCTTCAGTGGGGAACAGAATAGTAGCTGTAGTATAACGTTATGAATAGCGCTGCAAGCTGTCAAAAATTAAAAACGGCAGTTTCAAAGTGGTGGTATTAGAATATGTAGTTGTAGTAGCCGTTACAGTTGAACAAAATTTTGAACTTTGTTGCGCTACAGAGCATTCGACAGCTTCAGCTGCTACTACAACTACTTTATTCTGTTCCAGGCCTTAATGTCCAGCTTATTTTTGGGTCGTCCAACTTTTTCTTTCATAATGTCCATGGTGAAATAATTAGAAGGTGGCAGCACTACGGAATCATTTATTTTTTGCTCAATGCATGGTGAACTTCCATTATGTCAAAATTATTTGTTTTTTTTTTAGGTAATGTCACTTAAATACATTTTTAGATTATAAAAATCATTCTTCAAGATAAAAACACAAAATTGAAAGTGAATTTTTATTTTTCTTATTTCCTGCATGATAGGAAACCAAAAAGATTGTTGGTTTTACATATTTCGACTCAAATTGAATAAAAACTACATGCTGGTCGACGATGCGTATCCTTCTCTATCACACGGCATCAAAATCTCAATTCAGTTAAAAAGAAGATTTAGCAGATTTGCATATTAAGCCGACAATATCTTTTGTAGGCTCGTAGAGATTCCTTTTATCTTCACAACTTTCTTTTTCACAACTGCGACTTCTTCTGTAGTTTGATCTTTCTTTTGAAATATCTGCACTGCAACTTCTGTTATACCCTGATCTTTTATGATTACTGCTGCAAAGCCTGCATTTGTATATCCACCAAACATCTGACTTCCTCTTTGTGTGTGGGCTTACTTTTGCGAAACCTACGTTTGTTACGTTTATCCTCACGTCAAGCCAAATTATCTGCGAGGAAAATTTCTCCTTCAGCACAAATTTTTTTATTTAAATTCAAATATACACTTGATCTGTTGCATTGTTATCTAGTTTTTCTGTATTTCTTACAACCTGCCCATAGATTGTAAGCTTTTGTTACCGGAAAACATTCGCTTGTTTTTTTTATTAAAACGTCGGGGAGCTTCCACTGCTTTGCTTTGTAAATTTCTCGAAGTTTTTATTCAGGTTTATATTCAGCATATGCAATAAAAACAAAAATATTTTGGTGTGGTGAAAATCCATATTTTTGACATAATGAACTATTTTACACAAACAAATTTGCCTGTTTTTGTTGTATTGTTGTACAACAACTCCTAGTGCTGCCACCTTCTAGTAATTTCACCATGATAATGTCCAGCTTTTTTCGGATTTGTGTCCGGCAACCCTAAACCCACGGCGTATACAAATGTTTTTTAAGTCCGGTGTCTCTTGAAAATTTTATTGAATGCCGAATATAGTTTTTTGCAAAACCCAGTGCATCAAATTAGAGTTATTCGTATGAAATATTCTTTTAGAACACGAAAAAATTTTCGATAATCCTTGTTTTTTACAAACGTTCGTCATAACAGTGTTTTAAAGTATATATATATAATAGAATCTTTTATTAATATGTTTATATATACATATAGTTTATGTATGTATTTGTATTGTGTATTTTTATGAAAAATTCCTATTAAAGCATGTTCAAGTGGCAATTTCTTGGTAGTCATACAGTTGAAGAAACAAAATTTAAAAACGCAAATACAGGATATTTTTTCTTTTTAGCTTGCCACATTCAAGACTGCATTGCAACGAACAAAACGTTAAACAGTGAGGGACATTAACAATTTCGAAAGACAACAACTTCTTAAGCACGCACACACTTCTTTGACAAAATTGATGAACTAAATTTTGTTACAACTCAAATTTTTCATGTTTAAGTTAGACACGGATATTATAAACAATGTTACACATTTTTGTTTTGTTTGAGACAAGGGCTGGCATAAGACTTTTTGATTTTGTAAAATTTAATACATAATGTACCTTTTGCCATTCTTAAGCGGTACTGGCTTAAGTATGCTGTGACTGTGGCACGTCCCAAAAAATATTTTATTTCTAACAAACTTATATTTTTAAATTGTACAAATTGTCACACTATGGTACCAAAAAAGTCGAAATGAATTTAAATAGTACAATTATTGGGGCTTTTCATCGTTGCTTAAATAAAATGCGGGTGATAATGTGGGAGTGAAGTTGTTCAAAAAATATTTTTCCACTTTTTGCTGAATATTTATTCAAGTACCAATCATTTATAGCTTGTTTTGTTTGCAATGTTGTTTTTTATATGGCTGCATAAAATTAGAAGCATAGCTGCATTTTTCAATTTTTTATGAATTTTTAAAAACAAAAATTCCGAAATTTTATTAAAAAATTATTTTTGTTCCAGAAAAAAAATTATGTTTCTAAAACGACTGCGATATAAGAAAAACGTTTTACCTCTCTTAAAGTAAATTTTATTGCCTAATTTCGGTTGTTTTTTAGTTTTTTAATAAGCTAAAGCGTTTTTGAGTTGCGCGAACATATGTTTATCTATCTATACAATATATAATTTCTTAGTGTCAGGATGTTTGCATGTATGTCCTATTCTTTCCGCAACTTTCTGAAGCCATCTGATGACATAAGAAGCTGAAATTTGGCACCCTTGAAGTACTTTCTCTGCGGAAGATCGTAACGAAGCCATATTTTTGATTTTCGGCTTTTCAACTAGTATAACTATAAAGATCTGATAGAAAAGATGTTTTTTTATAATATGGGGAACTTTGGGCCCCACCCGGCACGGCTAGGCACCGTCGGATTGACCTGAAAAATTAGATCATGATTTCTTACACCAAACCTCATATTTAAAGCAGCACAAACAATTAAATTTAAAAAAAAATTGCGACCAGTCTAATGTCTATATAAGTCAACCGTCAACCATATTTTTGAAAAGTTGCAAGCAAAACCTCTTAGCCAGGATTATATCGATGGGTTTTTTCCGCAACCACGTAACTCGATTTTTCCCGATTTTTTGTTTTAACCGGAAAAGTAATCAGTAAATACCGCCTTACAATTTTGTAATTTTTTTGTTTCTCGGAATATCGGAATTTTTCCTAATTCTTGGATTATAAAAGGATATATAGCAAGAACTTTCAAATATTTGGTAAAAAAAAAAGTATTTTGTTTCTCCTGCTGCCGTATTCTGTAATTCGCTTAGCTAAAGCTAAATCTCGATCGCTAAAAAGCCTTAAGGCGCCCGTACACGACATGTATTTGTCATCTGACATGTCAAATTTTCAAGTCACATGTAATTGTTCATGTCTGTCAAAATTTCTGTTTTACATAAGGTTTATAATATTCGGTCACAAACGTACATGTAATTTGCTTCTGGCATTGTCTCTGTTTTTTTCGCATTGTTATTGCAGAAACCAAAGTAGTTCTCGGTTTCAAAATAGCTTGCTGCCGCCACGAAAATATTTATTTGCGCCGTAAAATAATTTAGCCATCTTAAAATTTTTTCTTTTATTTTAAAGATAATAACTTGGAATTTTATAATTAAACTGTTTTTATGTATATATTTACATAAATTCTATTCAATGGTGAGATGAGCATACATATCTTGGTATTGTAAAATATTAACTTCAGCCGGCTAATGATTCCTTCAATAGTTGACGCCGCTGCCAGTTTCTTCCCGGCATAGATTTCTGATGTCAGATGGTTTGTCAGAAGAAAATAGAGCACGCTCTAATTGAAATTTTGTCAGATGACTTTGCGTCTGACTTTTACAGAAGCAAAGTTAAAAAGGTAACACACGACATGTATGTGTTTTGCAGTGGGAAATTTGACATGTCAGATGACAAAAACATGTCGTCTATATGCTCCTTTAGGGAATACAAAATTTAAACATTTTAACGATGACATTAAAAGCTAAAATTGCGGTAAATTAAATTTGTATGGCATTGCCAAATTTAGCATTGCACGTTACAGTATTGCATTCATAGCCAAAAATCGCTAAATCAACTTTATATATTTTTAGCGATAGAGATTAATGGCGATTTCTTTTCTGAGAAATATGTTGCATAAATGTTACATGCTCTATCTCTTTTGTGTAGAGCATGTAACATTTATGCAACATATTTCTCAGAAAAGAAATCGCCATAAGCTTTAGCAAATTACAGAATAAGGCTGCTGAAAACTAGTTGTTTTTGAGTTACGAGTTTCAGCGTAATAGAAACGAATAGTAAAATGAGCACGCTTTTTGTATGAAATCCCTGTCAATTTGTCGATCACAATTTAAAACCTTCCATGACATTGTTTGATTCCTTCAAATTTGTTTTAAGTTTTTGGTGTTTTAATTAATTAAACTAATGAATTTGCCCATATCGTTGATCCCGTCGGTATGTTGTAGTGTTAGGTATGAAGATATACTAGAACTTCTTAAGACTTTTTAATGCCTTCACGGGGATTCCGTCTTCAGCAGCACAACAGGCTTATTATTCACCAAAGATTCATTTTTGGCAGCATATTTTAGTAAAGTATTAATTGCAGTCTATTATATCAAGCTTGTGGACTAATTAAAGGTGATTTAAAAGTCGTGACATTGAAGAGTCTTTGCACTTATTATTTTAGGGCTCTTTAAGAACCTTTGCTTTTAAATCAGTTCGAAGTATCACCAAAGATGACATCTTTATAAAAATATATATAGTAATTAGAATTCTGTTCAATTGCTAATTACTTTTTGAGCTTAACATTTTTTTTTGTAGTATTTTGAATTGTTTTTGGTTTTTGTTACATGAACACAAGCTTATAAAAGCTTTAGTGTTTAATGCTCTTAATGTTTTTTGACTTTTGTTACATTTTGTTTTGACATTCTTAATAAAAAGTTGAAGTTGGCCCAATATTCAATTAGAAAAATACTAAATTGCGGGTACATTAATAACAAAAGTAAGGAAAACGTATATAAATTACACATTACTAAATAACAAGTTTATTTTACCAAAATAACCAGGTTATTCGATATTCGAAAAATGAACATTTTTAAATATCCGACTTGGGCAAGACCTAAAAAATTAACCGGTTTAAACCGTTCGAATACTATTCGTTCGATCTCCCAAGTGTATAGACCAATATTTATCAAGCACTCGATATGGGCAAATCCCAGAAACAGTCCACCAACCAAAAATTTTTCAAATGAATTTTTTTTAATGGAATATAAGACTAGATGTATAATTTCATTTTTATATTAAAAAATATGTTTTTCAATGATCATTTGTGCAATAATTTTTACCAAATCCTACCCCTCTGCTGATTTCTTAATGTTATATCTGAATTAATCATTATTTTAGGTGCTTTTTGTGCCTAAAATAGCATTTACAGCAGACTTATCAAAATATAAATTTCGTTAAAAAAAAAGTTGGTATTCATTAGTTAAGAAATTAGTTAAAGAAATGCAATTCATAAAAATATAATTAGTTTTGTTAAAATAAATAAAATATAATAATAAAATACTACTGGAAAAACTGTAGCGTTCGTTACGTAGCGTGCGTTACAAAGGGTTTACGGCTTTTGTCAAAACATCACAATATTTTTTGGCTGCGAATAAGTGCGTTTAGAATCCTCTTAAAGTCATCTTTCTTTTGGGAATAAGATTTTGTATACCTTATCATGCCAAATTCGCTAAAAATTAGGAAAACGCACTTCAACCTTTGAAGTTACTTCCACTTTTTGTAGCGTGCGTCACACAACTTTGTGATCAATTATTTCGCAACAAATACTTGCTAAGAAATTATGATATATGCCATTCGTAAGTACATATTAATGTCACTAAATACTATATATAAGTTGAAGCTATCATTTTTGAAAGACCATAAAATGTTTATATTTCAATCAGAAAACGCGTGCGAATGTAGCGTTCGTCACGCAGAATTTTGCATATTTGCAAAATTGCATTCAAATAATTTTTTATTAAATTTCTCGAAAGTTTCCAAAATTTATACTTATATGAAAATGATATATGTACATATGGGTATTTTTGTCATGTCGAACGTGACCGTCGCTCGCACAGTGGCGCCTGTAGAACAAACAAGTGAAGTTGCAAATATCATAAATTTCGTGTGCCCCTAAAAAATTTTAATAAACCTATTTTACAGGAAATTGCCCAAAGATTTAAAATATGCTACTCTTATTACAATCAGATTTGGTTCAGAAGGCAAAGCCCTTCAATGTGGACTGATTTTCAGTGTTCAAAAAACTGACCATTTTTAGGTAATTTGGTCCTCTTTTAGATACAGTGTCTCGAAAAATAGGTAACGGATCGTCATTCTTTTTATTTCTATTGATAGATCTATTTATTAAGAAAATAATAAAAGAAATTGTATTCTTTGCTTTTCGTTTGTCCAGGTAAATCGAAATTAACCAACTTTCCATGTTTTTAATACTTCTCAACTTTGATGGAAAATAAAATAAAAATTATTAATTTTTTTATTTGCCACATTTTCAAAATAAGTTCTTTGATTACTCCTTTACCTAATGCAAATACTTCAGCTGCCCGTCCTTGCCTCATTTTTAGCTAGAGGTAAAATTTTGAAAAAAAACATGTTTACAAATATGTTTTGCGTGCCATTTTTGTTCAATTTATGATATAAACCGTGAAAACCCATTCTTACTGTTATTGTTTCCTTCTAAAAATTAAAGAAGTAATCAAAGAACTTATTTTTGAAAATGTGGTAACTAAAGAAATTTATATATTTTATTTTATTTTCCATCAAAGTTGAGAAGTAATGAAAACATGGAATGTTGGTAAATTTTTTGAACACTGAAAATCAGTCAACTTAGAAGAGCTTTATCTTCTGAACCAGATCTGATTGTAATAAGAGAAGCATATCTGAAAACGTTGGACAATTTCCTGTGAGAAAGATGTATCAATATTTTTTAGGGGTAAATTAAATTTATGATTTTTGCAACCTCACTTGTTCTACAGACGCCACTATGCGACGGTTACATTTTCAATTTTAGTAAATTTTGGTCGCCGTCAACGATAATTGTGATTGGTGTTCTCAACGCAATTTCACATCGGCGTCGAGTAAATATTATGCCATTTTTAAAGTAACGACGTAATCTTTTTTGATAGGTTTCGACATGTGTTACAGACCCAATTATTTTTCTTACTTTTTAAGAAGCGATGGAATATTTTGTTTCACATTTTTTTGATGCGGGAAGTTCTCACCAAAGTAACAGAACAATGATACGGGTACTAATACCGTTAACTAGCGAAAGCGATAACTACCAAATTTTTTTTAATTTTTATACGTGCCTACAATTATTTTATACAAGCCCAATGTATTGTATTGTAAATTTTCCATAAAATCTTTGCAAATTTAGTTTAATAAATAGTACCCGCAATTTTTTGGATATTGTTAAATTTTCTTGGATAAAGTTTGTATTTACTTGTTAAAAAAACTTGTAGCAATTACAGAGGAAAACTGCGTTGGTATTTCTGAAAGAGTTACTTTTTTTCTTTAAGAAGAACGTATGTATATGGATATGTAGATTGCTGTCTAAGAAAGTAACAAATGTTTTGAATTATTGTAAAAGTTCGAAGGATTCTCCCTTTAATATATAAAAAGGAAAAGTAAAAAAAAACACAGGATTTGAATAATTAAGAAACAGTAAAACTGCTTTATGCGGCTGTGCCGAATCTTACAAATGCTTCACTATTGTTGGATAAGAACATATTCCATAGATTAATATACCAAAGTGTTTTGGATGAGAGTAACAATTAACCCGGGTCGTTAGACATGGACTTAGGAAGATCTACGTTTTCCGAAAAAAAAATTTTTTCTGCTTCTAGACCGATTTTTCAAGCGTCTATGCAAGAAATTTCTGATCTTCTTTTTTATGTCTTTGTTGCTTATTTTTTGGAACATTTTTCCTTCATAGCCAATTTGCCCGATTTCAAAAAGAAAAATTATCCAAATCACATTAAACCGATCAAAAGATTTATCATACATATATTGGCATTGTGCTGGGGCTTCGCAAAATTGACTTGAACCGATACACAGATGGACATCGTCAAATGAACTCTTGTTCTCATAAGGACTTAGAATTTATACACTTTTCAGTTTATCAGATCAATATTGTAGAAATTACAAACAAAATGACAAACTTACATATACCCTAAGTTCCGTTTGTAATTCTAACTTCGGTAAAGGGTATTTAAGCAAGTGTAGAAATTGTAACAGCCAAAAACCTGTACATTTATGACACATACCTAAACGTAGAGAAAAGCAATTAACAAACATTTTTGCACCCAAAATACACACGCACTCAAACTTTTTAATACCCAAGTATTTAAAAATTAATTTAGATCAAACTTAAAAAAAAGCTGAAAATAAAGAAAGTGTCGCAAAGGGGTGAAAACTCTGGAAAAGACAATGTATGTCTTAAATACATTCTTGTATAACGATATAATATAACGTGATAATCACTTTTATTTTTAAGACATATTTTACGCACACAGTCACATGAAAATACAAGAACGCATTTCGCTGACAAAATTTACTTAAAGGTATGCAATAAATTAATGCTTGAAGATATAATCCCCTGTTTTTGTTTTATATGATTAAATATATCCCAGAAAACATTTTGCAATTAAAATTTTTTCTCATCGTACTACTACAATTTGATCAGACATCATCTTAAAAGAGTATGAAAAAAGATATCGGTCCATAATTTACCTTCGGTCTCAGTTATCATGTAAGTATGGCTTAACAATATCATAAGACTTCAAATGACTCGAAATGCCCCATACAAAACACAATCTCGAAAAACACTTAACTACACCGCAAAACTTAATAGAATTGCTGTAAAATTTAGACCACTTCAGTTTGCTAACACAAGAAATAAAATTTCGTGAAGACAGTTCTATACCCAGCAAAAACTTTGCTTACAAAATAAGCGGAAAAATAATGAGAATTTGACGAGCCAACTACTTACTTTTCTACTAGAAAAAGTACTTATTTTTGTTCGAGATGTCCCAAAAGTAATCCTTTATAATTTAGCCTATTATAATCCAAAAAATAATAGGTTTTTTTTTATACTTATAAAATTTATAAAAATATATAGTTACACAAAGTCAATAAAGTAAAATTTTTTTTAATTTTTTTTTTAAATTATTTTTTTTAATTATTTTTTTTTTTATTTTTTCTTATTTTATTTTATTTTACTTTACTTTATTTTTTATTTTTTTTTCTGTCTCTGGCGGGATTCGATCGCGCAACCTCGGTGCTGATAGACTAGCTCTCTACCAGCTAGTCTACCGGGGCAGTGTAGTTTTTGTATTAAAAAACTATGTTTTTTTACTATAATGACTATAATGACATTTTTATTGTCATAATGAAAATTTAAATTTTTCTGTATATTTAAGATATAATAATAAAGTTATTATTTAATATATAACTAATAGTCCAAAAAGTGGCGAATAAAGCTACAAAGTAATGAATTCTTGAAGTCATTAAAAGTAGGATTGTAAGTAAAGTTTTTGCTGGGTAATTAACCGTCTCACAGTGGGGTGAAAGATATGCAAAACATGAATTAATTCAGGGAAGCCTCTTATTTATGACAGATTTTTTTTTTTTGGATTCTGAGTATATTGATTACTAAAAAACTTTTGTTGTAAAATTTTTGTAGAATTTTAATTTTGTTTTATTTAATAAACTAAAAAAAAACTAAAAACTCAAAAAAAATCTATGTAATTTTTTCGAACAATATATTTATTTTTGAAACAAGGAACATTCATTGCTAAAATATGGAATTAAAAATCATCTTCATCTTCACCTTCATCAAAACCATAATCATCATGTTATCATCATCAACATCGGAAATATTTAGCAGAATAAGCAAATTAAGTGGTAAATTTAAATTATGTTTTTTTTTTATCATAATATTTGTTTTTGCTTGAAATTAAATGATCTGAAGATATAAGAAGCCGATTTAAAATGTGTTCATTCTATTTTATGCGACTGCAATAACGAGCATATTTGTCTCTAAAATTTGTAAAATATTTATAAACGAGCTTCTTGTGCCTCCTGAGAAAGTTGGCCTATTGGCAAAAGAGCATAAGGTACTATTTCGGGTACATGAATTAAGAACTTGTGAAAATTGTGAGGCATATAAAACCATGGGTGAAGTTTTACGAAAATATTTTCGGTTTTATGGGTAAAGTCGCGAAATTCTTTAAGTGAATATCGTGACCACACGAAACAACAATAAGTATTGTATGCAATCTTTCTATCAATTCTACATCAATTTTTGTAATTTTAGCAGAAACTTCTGCATTTCGGAAAAATAACAAAAACTATATTAATCATTTAAACGAAACCAAACAGACAAAACAAGTTAATGGGTTTCACAAAATTTCAAATATTTTCAAATGGGTCAAAAACGGGCAAGGGTTTTTTTGATTATGCAAGCTGAAATTCCATACCATATTTTCTCACAAACATTTTGAAAATCAACAAAACTCATTTTTTTGACCAATTAATAAAAAAATTATAAATTTTTTTCGCAATATTTTTCTTTTCAAAAATTTATTAAAAAATTAGTCAAGTACGTGAAGTTAATGGATCCATTTAAAAAAATAGTGTTTTCTAAGAAACTATTCTCAAAAATCGCAATTGAAATATCTTGATAAAATATTGTTCAACTTTAACAGCGTATAGCAAAATTAGTAAGCAAAATAGGTCCATAATTTTTATAGTTATTCGTGTTGAATTTTATTTTCTTTTACATGGTTCCAAATACTTTTACGAAAAACTATGTTCTTTTTTAAATTAATCCTCGTTTTTGGTACTGTTCACCTCTCTGTACGTCGGCCCTTTATTAAGCCCATTCTCAAATATCAGCATAATAGGCCTTAAACTGCAGCAAATTTAAATATTGTTTTATAAAAAAAATTCTTTAAAATTTCCCGGAAATCCTGCAATTTATTCCCCGGAAAGCAGGAATTGTAAGCAAATCTATACCCATTATTAGTAGCTATCATAAAGATAAAGTTTTAAAATGAATGCAGTGCATTTTCGTTTGAAATAAATTTGTCTACTCTCTAACAACTCGTATTCTACTAACACGTTTTCTATATAACAAGATACCTAATTAACGACAGTTTCTTGAAAACGTGGCATTCTCAAAACTCGCTTAATATATTCAGTTCATTCAATTTTTATCCTAGAAATTACATACTTTCATGTACGTAATAAGCCCAGTATGCAAATGAGCTTAAAATTTTCATTTTTTAAATTAATTTAAATTCTTTTAACTCTTAATTAGCTCTTTAATTTCCGCAAATGAAATTTTTCGCTTACTGTCGTGGTTTCCGAGATAATTGCAAAAAAACAGTGATTGTAAACGGGACAAAAACGGAAGTGGGTTTTAAGGAGTAACCGTTTAAACAGTAATTTCTGCGAAACCTGACACAATATTTTATTGGGATTAATTTTAAAATGTTGCGTATGGTTTCGATTTCAAAATAAAATATGAATTACATTTTATTAAATAAATTGTTAAAGAAATTGTAAACGGGACATTGTTAACGGGACAATTTTTCCACCATGATTTAAAATTTTTTTATGTTGCTATTTATAATCCTTTCTATAAGAAACTTAATAAAAAATGTTTTTCAGATCATAAATATGCCTTAGATTAGAGTATTGTTGTTCCAAATGCATATTTTCTAATATACACAAGTATGTGCTAAAAGTTGTAGTACTTCGTTTACCATTTATCTTTTTTTTCGAATCAATTAATTTATACTCATATATTAAAAAAATATAAGCAATTCTCTAAATAAATCTTGAAAAGAAAAATTATTTTTTCCATTTTTTGTGGTTGACGTTTTTTTGGAAATAGCCATATAAGATTTTTAGATTTTATTAAACCAACACATAAACATAACAAGTACGTAAGTGCTATATTTGGATATCGTCGGCTTAAAATGCAAACCTGCTAAATCCACTTTTTAAGTAATTTGAGATTTTGATGCCGTGTGGTACAGAAAGATACGCCTCAACGAGCAGCGCGTAGTTTTTCTTAAATTTAAGTCTTGAAGTGTGTAAAACCATTTTTAGTTTTTCTCTCAAGCTGCACATATGAAATATTATTATTATTTATTTATAGATTTAAGTAAAAAATTTTGTATGTACAATTTCAGATAATTTACAATATTTCATTCACAGTATTTACAATATTTTTTACTATCTACATTTGGCATAACATTAATGTTGTGAGCCAGATTGGCACTAAACTAGCGTTTATTATACAATTTACATTAGTTTCTTAATTTTATTTACATATTTACACATGTTTACATACTATTCGTGTTTTTAAATTTTATTCTTCAAATTCATTAATTATAAATTTTCGATATTTTATACAAACTTCTAAATAATTATACAAGTAGTCAAAGTTTGAGACATTTAGTATGCATATAACTTCATCAATATTAATTTGGGCTTTACCAAAATATTTAATTCTAAATTCATTGTATACTGGACACACTCCAATAAAGTGGAAAGTGTTTTCAATTATGTTTAGATTACACATTGTACATGTGACATCTGAAATATTTGTGAAGGGTCTGCCATTTAAGTTGAGTAATCCACCTCTTGCTTTTATTATTAGGCTGGTTTTACGTGATGAAAAATTTGTTGTTTGTGCTGGAATATCATTGTAATTGAACTGCGCGTACAGATCATGGTGTTCGGAATTTGTAGCTTTGGTTATATAATCTTCATGTTCTTTTATTTTCAAAAGATCTAAAATTGCCTTCCCATAAGAGCTTAGCGGAATGTTAGGATTATCAAGTGAAAAACCAATTTTTTGACATAAGAGAGACCACTCTTCCGCCCAGAAGACCTTTTTTTCTATTACCTCCTGAGCTAAAATTCTCGGTAATCTGTGATGATTTAGATTCAAAACTTTATTTTTGTATTCAAAATGCAATTTTAAAGCTGAAATGTATAAGGAGTCTAGCTCGGTTTCCAAATACAGCATGTAATTTGGCGTTGACATTGGTAGATAAAGCATTTTTTTATAAAAAATATAAATAACTTTTCTACATCGTAATATTTCTTAAATCCCCAAACTTGTGCGGCGTAAAATATTATAGACCTCGAAGCTGCATGAAATATTTGAAGTTTGTTGGTTTAGGATGATTAATATATTTGGAGCAAGTTGAATTTATTGCTAATTTTGCGGCAATGTTAAATGTTTTTTAAAAGACAAGTTATAGGTAATGTCAACACCGAGATATTTGTAACTGTTAACAATTTATTCTTCTTCTTCACCAAAGTGCCAATTTAAATTGGAAGAAATTCTTGCGCCAGAGCGAAAAACAACAATTTTTGATTTGCTAAGGTTAGCTTTTAAGCTCCAGGTTGAGCAGTAAATATAAAGCGCATTAATCATTTTCTGTAATCCAGCCGCAGAGTCAGATAAAATAACGATATCGTCTGCATAAAGTAAAATTTTTATATTTATGTCAGCCACGACAACACCACCAGGTAACACATCAGCTAAATCATTTACAAATAGTGAAAATAAGATGGGACTTAATAAACATCCCTGTTTAACACCAACTTCAACTTCAAAAGGATCAGAAAATGAATTGCCGTCCCAAATTCTACTTTCCTTTTTTTCATACGCAGCTTGTAAAATTCTTATAATTTTAGTGGATAGTCCCAGACAAGACAGTTAATAAAAAAAGGCAATTTCTTGGAATTGTATCAAAAGCGCATGAAAAATCCACGAAGAAAGCATATGTATTTTTCTTATTTATTTTATTCAGATTTACAATATTTACTAGATTGAATATATTATCTATTGTTGAATAATTTTTCCTGAATCCAGCCTCGTATTCATTCAATATGTTGTGGTTGTCTATCCATTCAGTTATTAATTAAGCAAAATATTATTGAAAGTTTTACACAGGGTATCCATCAAAGATAACCCACGATAATTTGTTGAGAGATTCGGGTCACCTTTTTTAAACAGTATTAAAATTGACCTTCGAAAACTTGTAGGAATTTGTTCGTGTAAAAATATTCTGTTAAAAATTGTAAGTATTTCGTTGATGAAGCAATCAGGAGCAAATTTGTAGAATTCGTAACAAATACCATCTTGACCAGGAGCTTTGTTCAGTTTCAGATTTTTTTTAACTGCAATAATTTCACACAATTCTATTGGCGAGTCTAAAAAGGCATCAGTAAAGTAAGGCATCGACCAGTGGATTGAAGGGGTACTTTCTGTATTTTGTAACATTGACGTAAAATGAGGCAGAAAATCATCTGAGGTTAAATCACCTTTTACCATTAGTGTATGAGTTTTCATACACATTTTGTCTGCCACCGTTTATTTTCCTATGCAGTTTTTTATAACAATGAAAATAAGTGTGTTAAAAATATGTTTTTGTTGTTGTTTTTAATATTGTTGTTGTTTCCGTTGTTTTGGTGTTCGTTAATTGGTTAAGCTATTAGGTATAAGCCAGTTTTTAAACAAGTAAGAAAGTACAGTCGGTCAAGCCCGACGATATGATACCCTACACCACAGTTTTTATCTACAGTTTATAAACTTCATGAAAATCGGTTCGAAAGTTTGTGAGAGGCAGAAATTGTCCCCTGCCTCCCCTTGTGGTCGTATTTTTTTAAAAACTGTATAGCTAATGTGTCCCTATAGATATGGATCTATCTATGTTTTAAGTTTCATTAAAATCGGTTTGAGAGGCAGAAATTGCCCCTATCTCCCCTCGTGGTCCGATTTTTTTAAAATTGTATACATTTTGTGTCCATATAGATATGGTTCTATCTATGTTTTAAATTTCATTAAAATCGGTTTGATATAGGCTTGGCCCGTGTGCCAATAAGAACCTATGACCCAAATTTTATCAAATTATCTCCAAAATTGCGACCTGTACTTTGCGCACAAGGGTACATGGACAGCCAGCCAGCCAGCCTGCCAGCCAGCCAGCCAGCCGGACGGACATCGTTAGTTCGACTCAGAAAGTGATTCTGAGTAGATCGGTATACTTTAAGGTGGGTCTAGGACCACTATTTTAAGGCGTTACACACATCAGCACAAATGCATAATACTCTCTCCACTATTGTGGTGTGGGTATAAAAACTGCAGTTAAAATAAAAATTTGCTTTTTCTACGACTTTTTCATTGGAGAAAAACAAATTGTTGCATTAACTTCTGATTCATTAGACAGTCTCAGCCATATCAAAGCAAAAAACGAAAAGATATACAAAACAAAGTATGTACTTCGGCAGTCGCCATGTTTGGAAGTTTTTGGTTTGACCAACTGAGGCTTATATGTTTGTATTCATGTATGTTTTAATTTTGCAGAAGAAGATTTATGTAAAAACACACTGCTGAAGTATTTTATTATGTATAACTTTTCGTATTATAAAGTTGATTTTATCCCGAATTCGTGCTTGAAAAACACCAAAAAATAAATCAGAAAGAAAAAATTATTATGATTGATTTATTTACCCGTATTACACCTTATAGAATGATAAAACACCAACATCATGTCCGATATGGTTTTTACTTTAGAAATCTTATATACATATTGAACCAAAAATAAAAACTAAATGAAACGGAAGGTTAAACACAACGAAAAGTTTAATCTTTTTTACTTGATTTAAGAATTTTATACTTATGTTAAGACATTCCAGTAGCTCGTTTCTGTATTTCTCGCATCGTAAAATTTCTTACATGAAGTGTAAAACAAAAAATTCCATCGTTTCTCGATTTATGAGATAAAAGTGTTTCTGTATTTGCTAAAAAAGTGACGAAAGCAAAAACAAAATCAAAAATATTTTATAATTTTGTTGTTACTTTCTATAGAAATTCATCTTGAATTTTTAAATTTCAAACACTTCTATTTTGTGGCGTTGAAAATTGAAAAAAAAAATTATATGAATGTCCGTAGAAAGCAACAACAAATTTATAAAATATTTTTGATTTTGTTTTTGCTTTTAATGAAATTGTTGGCGTTGCGTTTTACACTTAGTCTTCGAAATAAGATAATTGTAAATATTTTTATATGTTTGTTTATTATAAAAAAACGATATCTTTAGAAACAAGGGTTAAATTTTTATATTTATCCCTATTGTGAAAATTGTCCTCGAAATTGTTTGTCTCTTCCCTAAAAAATGTATCGGCAAAAGCAAAATTTCGAGGGAAAGTAATGGACCGACTTGGCTTATTTTGAACATTTAATACTTCTTATATGCATATACAAAATATGATTGATATTTGATATTCTTATCTTATATGTACACTTTTGTGCCAAAACCATTATTCCGGCAAGAAAGAAATTTGTTTGTCTCCTAGTAAAAACTTTTTCATAATGAATCGCTTCTTTCACTCGTTATTTAGTAGCTTTCTTCCATAAGAACTTCGATAACTACTGTTTTCTGGATCTGTTTAGATAAAAAAATGACTTACTTTTGAATTTGTTCATTTTGGCACAACCCTTGTAAAATTCATTAGCTTTTCAGTAGAATTGTATGTAAGATTTTACTGGGTCCTTAACCCGTTTATTTATGAATCGATTTTTTTAATTTTAACTACCAGGTATTCTACTAAGTCTATTTCAGGTAAAAAAGAAAAAGATTATAGGAATAGGTAAATTAAAGATTTATATCTCAGCCATTTGTAAACCGATATAGTTAAATTTCATTAATATACTATTTTGGACTACATACGATATAAATATAAAACAACGTTGTCACTATCAATTCCATAAAAACCCAGAATATTTATAATACTGTTATCAAAGCTGATTTAATTTAAAAATTGTCCATTTTGTTCTCGGTTTTTGTAAATATGTATATATCTATTGTAAAAAAGGATGTATGTTTATTTTATTAAGCTTGGTTTCTTTTTGCTTTTGTAAAAATATTTATTTTATTTTTTGTTTAAAATGATATTTTCTCATGCCTTTGTGTAACTTCTCCAGGGGAAAATAACAATTTTAAATTGTTATCGGATTAAAGAAAATAAATAATTTTGTAAAAAATAATCCTCCAGCTTAACAAAATAAATATATAAATTTAATGAAATTATTAAATACCCATGAACTTTAACTATGTTTTTGTTTGATTATTTTATAATAAAAGTCGAAACAAATTTGTTTAAAATTGATTTTAAATTGCACGATTCTTAAAACAAAAAAGACGATCTTTTTTATTTTTTTCTCAGGAAATTAACGATTTTGACACAAATTTATCTGGCAACACTGATGAAAACCAGAACAAGAAAATGCTAAAAAAAATTTAATGTAACAAAATAAAACAATTGTTTTTTGTGTATTTTCATCATATAAATTATGCATTCATCATTTATATTCCTTCTATTTTTTTATTTATTTTAAAAAAATAGTATATAAACATATTTTAAATTCAAAATATCTACATTTGGTTTTTCTCGCCACCAATTTCAAATGTGACTTATTTTGACAGTTGTTGAAAGAAACATTTCGCAAAATATTGTTATAGAAACACTTTTTCTCGCATCCTTCCAATAATTGCTGGAAAATTATTTAAATGACAGATAATTCTCGCAAAAAAAGATACAGAAACACTTGTGTGAGAAAAACCCTTTTTTGTTTCATTTCAGACTATTTTTGTTGCAATTCACACGTTTCATGCGAAAAGTTTTACGATGTGAGAAATACAGAAACGGGCTACAGGATTGATTTTCTTAAGTAATCCCATTTAGGATTGTTTTGAGTACGTTTTAGTGTTATTCGTACTTGCATTTTTGTCAAAGTTAAAGTTATCATAAAAACTTGATGTATTCTGAGTGTTTTTCTTTCTGTGTGCTACTGTTAACATTTAATAAATCAAAAGTGAATGCAACAATTTGTTTTTGTCCAATGAAAAATGAAAAAGTCGAAGAAAAAGCAAGATCTAATGACTTTTGCTATTTAAACTGCAATTTTTTAAGCGCTGGTATAAGCGATTATCAATTATTTTCTGCATTGCTTTCGTCAACATTCACTGTCAGTCACATGTGGATTTTTTTTCATTCTGGCTAATCCTGTTTTCATTACTAATACTCATAATGAATTTTTTTTTTCGCTCTATGCCTGAACTCTTTTAATTATGTACTAATATGTACCATTTCTTGTAGCCCCATTTTTAAAAACCTCCCCTCGTGTTCATATTTTTAAAAAAATTATAGCTAATGCGTACATATAAATAGGGACCTATATATCCTTAAAATTATATTTAAATCTGTTAGATTGTTTCGGAAAGGCAGAAATCACTCCCTACCACCCCTTGTTATCTTATTTTTTTAAACATGTATTGCTAATATGTACTTATAAGTATGGATCTATCTTTGTTTTAAATTTTTATTAAAATCAGTTGGATAGTTTCGGAAATCGCCCCCTAACTGCCTCGTGGTCCTAGTATTTGTAAAATATCAATATTTGTAAAATTCCTAGAGGGCGTGGCCTTCCATACAAATCCAATATATTTTTCTGTTTGCGTATCTGGAGAATGATTACAGACAAAGTTTTCAAATTTGGTCAAATGGTTTGGTAATACAAGACATCTGTCAAAAAGTGGCTGAACGTGACACCCCCATGCAGAGAAATATAAATTTCGGTTATCTGGAGAACAGTTACATATGAAAATAAAAAGGTATTATAAATTAAACATGTCGCCAAAATATTTGCCTCTTTGCAATATCGTCCAAAAATCGCCACATGGCCAGATATAAGATTTAAGTCGGCAAAAAGGTTTGGACCACATCTTACATTTCTGGTTATACAAACAATGTATTGTTACGAAAGTTAAGTTATCTAAGAATTATTTATAGTTATAGTTATAAGTTATCTTGTAAGTTATAGTTTTATGTTACTTAAAATTGTCATGTATAATTTTCAACACAACTGTTATTTTAAAATAATTCCTATATAAATTTCCCAGTCATTTCTAGAAATGGTTATAGAACATAATAAATTGTTATTACGGGAAGGTTTAGGAAAAATCTAGAAATAATTTTGAAATATAAAAAGGGGTGACTCATGTATAATTAGTTTTAGTTTGTATGAGAAACGGTTCTGTACGTAACTAACAATTGGGAACTTTTTAATGTGATTAAATTTTCATTTTGTAAGTCTTTAATGTTTATGTGGTACATTATTGTATTTATTTTATTGTTTTTATAATTTTTAAATAGACAATCCCTTGAAAAAGTCGACAAACAATCGACGAAACGTCGGGAACAAAATATTGTAATTAAAAATTGAATTTTATTTACATTGAAGAAATTTAGGCCCTATTAGCTTGACAAAAATAATATTCATAAATTTCAATAAAGTTTGTATAGTTGAATAAGTATGTGTATTTATTTTGATTTGCGATTAAAAGAACTCGACGGTTTATTATAAAGGGAGTAAACCGAAACGCGTTTATTAAAGGAAAAACGTAACAATTGTTGTCAGAAGTGAAATTGCAACAAAAAATAAGGAAATAAAATAAAAAAACAAATAAATAATTAAACAAAGGATAAAAAAAAAACTATACAAACAACAATGAAATTCGATGAGCTTAAAGTTGAACAGATCAATAAAGTGTTGGGCAAGTTGGATCTGCCTACTGCAGTAAATAAAGCTGAGCTGCAGAAAAGATTAATCGATGAATTTAAGCGAAGCAATATTGACATCGCAACTTATGAATTTGAAGTAAAAGAAGAAATAAAAATTGCTACCCGTGCAGTAACAAGCAACATGGATCTTGGTACAAGGTTTGGTGCTATGATGGAAAAAATGTCGGCAGAAACTTCTAGAAAAATGGAGAAAATGGTAAAAGAAAATTCTGCTGAAACTTCTAGAAAAATGGAGTAAATGGTGTAAGAAAATTCGACTGAAACTTCTAGAAAAATGGAAGAAAATTCTAGAAAAATGGAGAAAAATATGGAGAGAATGGTAAAAGAAAACTCGGCTGAAACTTCTAGAAAAATGGAAGAAAATTCTAGAAAAATGGAAGAAAACTCAAGCACCATTTTAACCGAAATTCAACAAAATTCCAGATTGACAAACGAAAAACTTGAGAAGCTTCAAGAGATTTCTACTGCTTTAAATGAAAGAGAGGACGATATGGAGATAGAATTCAACCAGAAGCTGTTTGATGTTAAGACACAAGTCACTGATGTAAGAACACAAGTCACTGATGTAAAAACTCAAGTCACGGATGTAAAAACACAAGTCAAGGTTTTTGATGAAAAACTACATCATTTCGAAGAAAAAGTAAATAGTCTTCAGTGCCGAGAGGGAGTGGTGCGAGTTTTTGCAGAAGTCTCGAATAGAATAAGAGCTCCAAGTTTTGACGGCAGCTCACCATTGAATGTGTTAAAGTTCCAGTTTGATAAAGTTGCCAACAAAAATGCTTGAAACAATGAAGAAAAAGCCATAGAGCTGATTCTGGCTTTAGAGTATAAAGGGCAAACGAGACGCTACAGGATTTCGCACTAGAGATTGAGCGCCTGGTGCAGCTTACTTATCCAGGTGAAAGTCTTCCATTGCTAGATCATTTTAAGACCGAGGCATTTGTAAATGGTATACGGGATGCTGATGTGAAACTAGCGGTATGTGCATCACAAAAGCCATCGTTGGCAGAAACGGCGCGCCATTCCCTTAATACGAAGCAGTTTTGTAAAAGAAAATGCTAAAAAATAACTGTAAAAAACATTCAGTTTGTAAAGCTGATAGCTACGTTTACCAGTTATAATATGCGTTGAATAAAGCGCTTTTTGTGTCATAAATATATTGCTTCAAAGTGGGAACTCACCATATAAAATTCACGCCTTCCGTAAGCGAGGTGGTAAGCAAAAATCTTAGATTTCTCCCTTACAAACCTTCTTTGTTTAAAGGTAAATTTTGTATTAGGATTGTACCACACAACTTAATAAAAAATTAAATTAAATAAATGTTTCTTAATAACAACATGTTTATTTTTGCCAGTTTTGCCATTTTGTGCCATTTTTCGTGCCATTTTTTGTACTTTTTCATGTCATTTTGCCAGCCATTTTTAATAATTTTTCGTGCCATTTTTAACTTGTCCTGTTGATAACTCAAGGGCCGATGTTAAATGTGAACCACACCTAAACGTCAAGTGTTTTTCTGCATTTCATTTGACATTTCTTAATTTCAGACTAACTCAATTTGAACCATGGAAAGATACATAAACGCGTTAAAGTTATTCAGGCTTATTACGAAAATGGGCGCTCAAATCAAAATGCATATCGTGCACTTCGTGATTCAGTGATGAGTCACATTTTCACCTTAGTGAATTCCTCAATAAGCAGAATTGCCGCATTTGGGCGAATGATAATCCAAGAGTGATTGTCGAAAAACCAATGCACCCACAAAGAGTGAGGCCGGTCAGGCAGTTACTGTGAATGGTGTTCGTTATCGTGAGATGATAAAGATATTTTTATGGCCCAAATTGGAAGATATGGATGTGGACGATATGTGGTTTCAACAGGACGGTGTCTATTGCCACACAGGTAACGAAACAATGGCTCCGTTGCGCGCCAAATTCAATGGACATGTTATCTCACGTGGTGGCGATGTCAATTGGCCGCCAAGATCATGTGACTTGACACCTTTGGACTTCTTTCTTTTGGGTTATTTGGAAAAAAGGTGTACGTCGATAAGCCAGCAACAATTCAAGAGCTAAGTCTGAGTTCATACGGCTCATGTCTTATTGATAAGATTCTTCCTTTTTATTCTTTGAACATGAATTGGCGTTCAAATGATTCATGATGATTCATGTTGACGACATGTGCTTTTTTGATATAGAAAACAATAACAAAATTAAACAACGAATGAAAACGCAAAACCTAAAGACAGTACATGCATCTGTGTACTCGTTTCTTTTCCCCTCGTCCCTCTCGCCTATAAAGTAGCAATCAAGTCAATAAGACATGAGCCGTACACTCACAATATTCTGTACGTAAAATTAACTGAAATTGTAATATAAAATAAATGAAAATTCAATTAAAAACCGGTCTACTTATTTTTCATTTATTTTTAACAAAAAGTTCATTTAATTTTTACTGTCGAAAATTTAACACCATATTCAGTAAAAACAATTAAATATTCAGTTATTTTTTAAAATTTTACTGTCAAATAATTGACCCCATATTCAGTAAAAACAATTTAATATTCAGTTATTTTATTAAATTCAGTAATTTTCGTTTACTCGAATTTCTAAAAAATACCAGACAGACACCTGTCCGCTTGTTTTTCTTATAAGCGAGAGAGAGAATATTATTATTTACTTACCCTGTTACACACGTTTGTTTTACTTTTGTTGTACTGACCACGTTGTTTACAGAAGAACTCTCAATTATAAGACACCAGCAAGCAGCATGACCGATATGGCTTCGCAATTATTTTACTTTTAAAATTTGATGTATTTAACTAAATTATATTTACAAATAGAAAATGGGAATTGCTTACACAAAACAAGCAATTCATTTTTTATAGATAAGTAAAAATTAATTTTTGGTAGTTAAATTATATAAAATAACTGAATATTTAATTGTTTTTACTGAATATGGTGTTGAATTTTTGACAGTAAAATTTCATAATATAACTGCATATTTATTTGTTTTTACGGAATATGTAGTTAATTTTTTGACAATTAATTTATATAAGATAACTGAATATTTATTTGTTTTTACGGAATTCGCGGTTGAATTTTTGACAGTAAAAATTAAATGAACTTTTCGTTGCTTTAAATTACATTTTTATTTAATTTAACATAAAGAAGAATTGAACTCAATCAACGGACAATATTAACTGCAACTGAAAATACGTATTAATATGCACTTAGTTTTTTGAATAACTGTTAGAATCAGTTAAAAATAAATTTGCTTGGAAATTTAAATGTTTATTTATTTAAAAATGACTGAACGGAATATTTCTTAAATAAACTACAGTCCGTTACTGTAATAATATTGTGAGTGTATGAACACAGACTAAAGGATGAGATAATTCCGCACATTAAGGGCATAGAACCTCAATTATGCCTCAGCGTCATCGAAAATTTGGACCATCGGATGGAGGTGTGCCGCCGAGGTTGCGGCGGTCATTTGGTCGATATTTTGTTCCATACATAATTGAACCATAACAACAATATTATCAAAATAAAAAGAAATGGCAATAATTTCCTAAATAATTTGTGATTTATTCAAAATCAGCATCGGCCCTTAAAACGTACATACATAAAAACATAATATTGCCTTGTTTCTTTGAAATAATTTGCTTTTGTTCATATACATATTATCTCTTTATCACCATCACACCATGCATACGCGTTCATACACGCTCATTTTTGCCTATTGTATCATCATTATCAAAAAAATCATCGTTAAGCAAACGCGCAAACATACGAATTGATTGGTATGATGCGGCACATGATTTAAATCACTGCGCCAACAACAACTGAATAATTCGAATGATTAAAAGGCACCAGCGAATACGTTTGTTTGAACAAGATTGATTGTTTGAATACAAAGGCATGTTTTAAGGAGGTTGATCACATGAACAGTCTTGCACTCAGATTTTGTTGTTCTCTGATACAAACATTATACTTTGAAGTTCTTGAAAGAAATTTTTTTCGTAAATAAAAAATTTCAATTATTGCGCATTAACAAGTAATATCTTAAATTTTTGTGCAAAAAATACATTGTTCAAAAATGGAGCAGACAGTAAAATTTTTAATATTTAGTACTTACTTTCCCAGTCACTCATACGATATGGTTTCAGTTTACTTAAAAGTTTTCTGAAATGCGAATTTTTGAAAATATTAATAAATATGAAACAAATTGCTTTTGGGATTTTTCGATGGACGATTGCAGTACAAATTAATAAGAAACAAATGTAAAAAAGAAAGAAGAAAGATAATTTTATGCAAATTCTTTTCACTTTAACTTGAGCAAAGTAATAAATGTTTAAATAAAAAAAACTACTCGTACCCAAGAATCATCACCACTCCAGAGTTTAAAAAAGGAACGTTCCAAATCCACCCACTCCAATTCTGCCACATACAACTTAAAAAGAAAGAACGACAATAACTTAAAGCAATTGCTTCCCTCTAAAATTCATACCTGCACTGGAAGTATCGTAAGTGGAATGAGTATGTAGATACAACTGAGTGATACTCGTACTTGGACTGATGGTAGTGTTTGTTCTTCTGAAAAAGAACACCAACTACAAAAAATAACAAATTAGAAAAGTTTGAAATAAATTCAAACAAAACAAAGTTTTCCCAGCTTCGAAAGTCTTCGTGCTGTGTTTTTTTATATTTGCACTATCCTGACTTCTCCTGTTTATTTTCTTTATGTGCGTTGGATGAGTGTGTTTTTAACCTTATACACATTCAGCTATTCATTTATTCATTTAAACAACCTCTATTCTCTCGCTTTCTCACCCCTATATTCATTCAGTCACAAGTCGACACCTTCTAAAGATCAAAAAGTCCTTAAGAAATGTTATAAATCACTAACAACAGCAACAAATATAAATAAATGAAATAGAATTTTGAACAAAAATTCTTTAGGAAAAGCAAATATTCTATACAACAACAGTAATCAAAACAATAAAATAAAAAATGCAGAGGGGTAGATTTTCCACTTTGTACTTTGGAAATATTTAAACTTGTTTGCAATTTGTAAATGCAACAGCTGGAAAGGTAAAAGAGGTGTAGTTGGTTGTGTTCGATTTGCATTGACAAAGGAATTTAATCCAAAAAACTATGAAACTTTTTAAAGCCACACAAAAAAAATTTATATTTACGTGTATTTAATGATAAAATTACTTACCTCGACCTTCGCGTCGCTGGATCTTTCATAACCATAGCCTCTGAAATTTCGCCAAAACGGCTAAAATAGTCTTTTAAACTCTCTGAAAAGAAATAAAGTGAAAAGCATTTTTTGTTACTTAAACTTTAAAATTTTTATCAAGCAATTGAAAGAAGATGTGTGCGATTTTTTTACCAGCTTTAGTGATGATTGGTATTTTTTTCACTAGCACTAAAAATATTTAGTGGTTTTGCAAATTTTTGCAGTGTTTGCAGATTTTATGCAGATTGAATGCATAAAATCTGCACTCAATTCAAATAGTACAAAATTTGAAATTGCAATCAAAAAGCTGCATATAAATATAATCTCACTTAATTAAAAAAAAGTAATTTTAAAGTGTGTGGATTTTGGTTTTTGTGATGATATAAATAGCCAAAGGAAATTAAACAAAATTAAATTTTGTCACACAGAAAAAAATATAAATTTATTTCATATCAAAGATTGTAACGTGACGTTACAAACCTACCCTACATTTACATTTAATCCTTACATTTTAATACTAACATCATAAAGTATAAGTAACCCAACACCTTGAATACCCTTATTATTTTACTTACTACTATGAATACCCTTACTATTTACCTTACCTTACTATTTTTGAATAAATAGACAAGGTTTGCCTCAGAACAAACAGAGTAGATATTGCCCTTAACACCAGTATTTACTCTCGGTAGTTAGTAGTAACCGTAGTTAGTCGTATTTACCCGAGCACCTCGCTCTCGAATTCCGTAGGTGCCCGAGTAAAACCGAACCAGTATTTAGTCGTACACCACGCTCTCGCATTCCGTTGGTGGCGAGTAGTTAAACCAGTAGTTAGTCGTATTTACCCGAACACCTCGCTCTCGAATTCCGTAGGTGCCCGAGTAAAACCGAACCAGTATTTAGTCGTACACTACGCTCTCGCATTCCGTTGGTGCCTAGTAGTTAAACCAGTATTTAGTCGTATTTACCCGAACACCTCGCTCTCGAATTCCGTAGGTGCCCGAGTAAAACCGAACCAGTATTTAGTCGTACACCACGTTCTCGCATTCCGTTGGTGCCGGAGTAGTTAAACCAGTAGTTAGTCGTATTTACCCGAACACCTCGCTCTCGAATTCCGTAGGTGCCCGAGTAAAACCGAACCAGTATTTAGTCGTACACCACGCTCACGCATTCCGTTGGTGCCCGAGTAGCTAAACCAGTAGTCCACGTATTCTTACCAGTAGTGAATACGAACCAGCACACAACCCGTAGTTAGTCGTATTAAGCCGACTGCCGGTACCGCCGGTACCGCCGAATTCCATTCGGTAGTCGACTTAATACCAACCGTATTTAACCGAACCTGATTAGCCAGAACCGTAGTTAGCCGAACGCCAAGGCCTCCGAAAACACTTGGTGTCCGAAGTATTTTTAAGTAATTTTTAGTATTTAAGACCGTAGTTAGTCACACCATGGCCAGACAACCGTCAGCCACCGACCTATGCGAGGCCGCAGTTAGTCGAGCACCCGAGGTTGCGAGATCCTCCTGTGTTCGAAGCGCTCGGCCCAACTAGTCGAAGTAGTAGCCAACTACGGGGCGCACCGGATGCTCCGTACACGGCATAGTTTCGATCGTAGATGTAGATACTAACAACCGAAACCCGTTTATTATCTTCTCTGCCAGATCGAATACTCAGTAACTAAACGATGCCCCTCGGAACGCCACCGTACGTGCCTACTGGCAGCAACATCTAGCCGTTTCCTAACGTCATCAGCCATACGTGCACGGAATCACGCTGCCTCAGCACCCGTTCCCGTCTACAGCCACGCCGAATCAGTCGAAGGCCGTCGTAGTTCTAAGTATTTAGCGTAGATTAAGATTTCGTAAATAAAGCTTTGTTAAAATTATTGTAAGCGAACATACACGAAAACATCCCGTGTTTCATTTCTAAGGAAGCAGACCTTCGAATTGACCCTGGACAGACTGAGTCATACCTCAGCTGAGAAAGTAAACTGCGTTACAAGTTTATCTTGGGATTCAAAAAATTAATTAACAAGGTTTCGTTTAAATGTGCTAAATTCTTATTTCATACTATTGATAAACTGAAAGTTATTGTTGAAGGGATAAGCTATTCCTATGCGCATTTTACTGGTTGCTTGCCAGATCATCAGGAAACTTTATCCAAAGATTTTGGAAAAACTAAAGATATTTTACAAATAAAACCCCAGTTTTCTTGTAACAATATCAAAGCTTAAACAAAAACAACAACAATAAACAGTGAGTGTATCATTTCTTACAGTCCGGACTACAATTGGTTGATTTTTTGTCAACTCTAAAAAACAAAACTAAAAACAAAATTCTTTATTTAATTTTGCCAGTCCAGTTTTATTTACACTGCCATATGCATATTAGTTATCAAAGTTTTTCTTGGGATTCAAAAAATTAATTAACAATCTATCAAAAAAATTTGTGATATTAATCAAAAAATTAATTAAATTTACATCCGTAAATAAATTAATAGTTTCAATTAAATATTTTTTGATATCAACAACATTTGTAGCCGTCATGTTGTTGATATAAATTAAATTTACTTGATTACATTTTAAATGAAAACTATTTGTATTTTTATTTTTGTTTTTTTTTAGAAAAAAGGGTCAAATTGAACCATAATGAGAGGTGCAAGAGGGTTAAGATCTTCCTTAGACATAAAAACTTAAAAATTTTTTTTTGTATTTAGTATAATGCTCCCTTCGACTAAAAAATTAAACTTTACCCCCCGCTATAAAAAAATTTAGACCAACAGTTGGACTTAAAGCTTATTTTACAAAAATTCTCTACTCAACATGCCCTTTCAGAATTATAGGGTCGCTATTCTGTCCCAAAAAAACGCCGCATTTTTATCCGATCAAGACATTTGTTGTATTGGCAGAATGGAGAGATATCTATTAAACAGTGCTATGTCCAATTTCACCAATTCTATTTAAATACGTCTCAAATTTAGTTGATTTTTAAATAAACTGGTGATAAGTCTTGTTTTAATCAGATGAACCGAAAAATACTTACAAAAAGCTTAGTTTTCACGAATATCGCCAAAACGCGCATTAACAAATGTAAATGAATTTCATATTTGCGTTCAGCCACCTCACTAAGCTTAGAAAATGTCTTTTTTTTACTTAAGATATCGTCGTGCCGAAGTTATCTTGCCGTATATCACAAAAATTTTTTTTTGGGAAATCGAATCTTAAGGTTCAAATTTTTATACGCAAAAATGTACGTGAAAAAAGTCGTCCAATATTTTTGTCTGATATTGTGTTTGAAGTTCTTTATCGATTTATGTAAAAATATCCAAAATCATGGAAATAAATTTTCAAGTTATAGCGATTGTCACGTCCGAAAAAAATTTTCAATTTTGTCGTATACGCCACTTTTTGCGATATATTTTTTAGTTTGTATGATATAAGTCAAAATAAGGTATTAAAAACCTACATTCACGTGTTTAACCAATATTGAAAATTAAGTTATAATAATTTTCGAAACGAAAATTTATGCAAGTGACAAATGTATTTACGTATAGTTATAGTTTTTATATTCACCCCTATCGTGAATAATTTTTCCCTCGTAATTTTTCCCCTTTGCGATCATGAACAACTCCCATGAAAAAATATAATTCAAAGGAGAATAATAACGTGAAAAAATGTTCACGGGAAAAAATTCCCCTTATCGTGAGAAATGTTTTCCCTAGTAATTTGTTCACATTTCCCTTAGATTTTCTCACTTTATTTTTGCTAGGGAACAGAGCACGTATGTAAGTGTCTCTCCTATAAATCGATTATTAAGGGGTAATAAAGTTAATAAGGCACAAACCCATATATTGCTCAACAAAATTCAAAACAACAGGTCGATTGCCTGCGGATTTGTGAAGCTTTCGCTTGACTTGGTGACAGAATTTTGGAAAATATTTTACTACATTAAATTTAAAAAGTGCAAAAACCTAACGTTGTAATCATACTATCCCTCCAGTACTAAATATTTTGCTTTTTTATTTTAACTTTTCTTTAAAATATATACTTGTATATTTTGAAAAAAAATTTCATTGATTTTTTAATTTTCTTAATCTTTCTTCTTTTTTTACATTCACTGGAACTGATAGAGTAGAAAATTTTTCACATGAAATTCACAATTGCTTTTTCCCCTTCGAGGGGAATGAACATTTTATGGGAATAAAAATTCCACTTGTTATTCACGATAGGGGTGATTATCGAATTTCCTTATGTATGAATAATTTTAAGGTTTGTTATAACTTAAATGTGGTCTTTCCATAATGCACGAGGTTAACTGTGAGTCACACCGTAACGTCAAATTTTTGTCCAACTTAATTTGACATTTCTTGGTATCAGTGCCAAATTCATGCATGGAGAGGTGCAGCATTGAGCAGCGAGCTAAGATTACTGAAGCCTTTTACGAAAATGGGCGGTCAAATAAAAAAACATTTTGTGCACATCTTGATTTTTTCGGGCAGCATAATCGATCAAATGTGTCCACAATCGGGATAATTGTGCACCAATTTTAGCAAACCAACTCTGTAGGAAATGTGAAAACGCCTGTGCATGCATGCTTGGTGCGGTTTATGGCCAGGCGGCATCATCGGGCCTTACTTTTTCGAAAATGAGGTATGGTGTTCGCTATCGCGAGCTGATAACAGATTTCTTTTTGCCAGAAATGGAGGATATGTACCTGGACGATAAGAAGTTCTAAAAGAATGGCCATGTTAATTGGACGTCACGATGATTTGAAACCGTTGCCCTTCTTTCTTTGGTAATATTAAAAATAAAAAGTGTACGTCAATAAGCCAAGAACAATTCAATTAGGATTAGATAATTTGACACATTAACTACATTGAACCTCAATAATGTCTCAGAGCCATTGAAAATATGGACCATAGGACAGAGGTATATAACCGAAGCCAAGACGAGCATTTGGTTGATATTTTGTCTCACACATATTTGTCATAGATCCTTCTATAATAATAAAAAATATTTAGAGAATTCTCTAAAAACTTTTTGTTTTATTTACAATTAACAATGTGCATTATGGTTGGGCCACCCTTAATATTTAAACTTTAATTGCTTAACAATAAAATGAATTTAAGCATTATAGCAATAATTCCATCAATATAAATAGCCGTTGTGTACTACGTCCGAAAAATATCTTTACATATAAAACGATGTTAAAAAATGTTAAAATAACAGCAATATTAATAAAATAGTCTCTTTTTTGTAATATGCCTAATATACTTTGTTCACATACAACAAGATAACGCAAGATTTTTGTATTTGAAAGTTTTCATACTATTTTTGTCGTATATCCACAATTATGCTACATACGGTATTATAACGCATTAATTTTTTCGCAAAAGTGGATATACAACAAAATGGGTTTGAGATTGAGATTGAATTTCGTGAAAAATTGAGACACTCCACTCAATATATAGCGCTTAAAAAACTCGCTTAATTTCATTTGTGTCAGGAATTAAAACTAATTTACTTGCATCGAGAGTGCATAAATACATTAAGTTGAAAACGATGCATATAAAAGACGTTCTTAAATGCAGTTGTTGCGCATCAAGTGCGCATTTGTAAAGTTAAATGTTCGTTAATGCATCAGTTGTAAGAAGCTTGGCATTACTCTCATACGTCAAAAGTTGTTTATGCTGTGATGCCGCAGCTCTGCATCAAATGTTGGCAATGATTGCATCAGTTAGTTTTCTAATGCAATAACTTTAAACATAAAAGAAATCGTTTTATTGTGGCATACACAAGGCGAATTCATCCCAGGTAATCTCGGTACTACAACAAGTACAACTCGTACAAAAACCACAAGCAATTTTTTTTTGTAAAATCATTGTACAATGTCAAATACAGAAATAAAACAAAACAGTAACAAAGATAATAAAAGAGAATAAACAAAATTTTGACATCCAACAGTGATTTTAGCTAATATCAGCAGGGCTTTTAAGACCACCTGTAATAAATTCGCCTTGGGCATACATCTTAAGTCGAATTCAAAAAGTTGAAAAAATTTTGGTAATCATACGAATTTTCATTCAAAAAACATTTTTGTTTACGTTTTTTAAATGTTGTATTATCAGCGAAATTTTTCTTTGATTTTGGTTTATCTGATTATTTGATAGAAATTATCTTTTCAACGAGTTTTTTATAACTGTTTTGCGTTTTGCTATCTTATCTCTTCTTTAGATGTTTTTTCAAAATACCACAATAATTTGTTTTTAAAGCGAACTAGTGAAGACCCTCTCCGACGGTCTTGCCGATTTCATTGTTATCATAAGCGAAACGTCTTTATACGAAAAAAATAAATTTGTAGCAAATGTCTGATGAACAATCGCTCTAGTTCATCGATTTCGCAGAGGGTTCTGTAGAAAGCACAGATAAAAGACTGATATATTGCGATAGAACAGCAACATGAACAAAGAACAGATAGACTTGAAAGGATGACAAATGTGTTTGCTGGCATCGACATATTATTTTTTCACTTTTTGGAAGAAGTCGACACGTAATATTCACATCTAACCGCTGTAATAATATCGTGTGATTTTATTTTCTTTTTGGAAATGAAATGTTTGATGCAAAAATTCTTTGTCATACGCCTTAAATTATTTTGCTTCTATTGAACAAGTGCGATATATCGGTATTGAAGTCCTGATAAACAACAGGGTTATCAGATTTTTTTGAGCTCCATCGCCAAACCGGATGTCAGAAGTCGCCAAACGTCAATTTTGTTCAGTTTTTGTAAATTAGTTTTTTATTAATTAAATTTTGCATACAAAAAAAGCTGGTATAATATTTCAGTCAAAAATCGCCAAATACTGAAAAAAAAACAAAAAATCGCCGAAAGTCAATTTGTTTTATGGTGTTTTCTTTTCAAAAAAAAAATAATGATGCATTATAGTTGTGTAATATATTTATTAGGTTACACGAACCCTTACAAAGTGATACATTTTTCTAAATTACAATGGAACAAAATAATAGCTACGTTTTACACTCAACACTAATGTGTATTTAGCGTGTTAAATTTGATATGACTCTCAAATTACGTTACATACTATGGTTTCCAACTTCCCTAGTTATTTTATTCCTAAAAGAAAATAAGTTAGAGTTATATATCCATCATGGTTGTGACGACCAAAAGTCGGAGCCCCCGTTTTTGAGTCACATGCCCTAGACTACACCACCACACCAGACCATTCCGGCCCAAGATAAATCATAATTATTTGAATTTATTATTATATTTTGTGTTACACCGTATTGCATAGCTTATATTATCCTTGAGTGAATGAATTCATATTATGTTTAACTTAATTTTCTTGCTACAGTGAATTCTATAATTTATATTATCTTCGTGCTTTAATTATTTTGTATTAAATAAGAATTAATTTATGTACTAATTTTGAAATTAACGGACCGATGGCTTCCGCCATCTGTTGGCAAGTAGGAAAGAGTAGAACACGACAACATACACTTGTGAGCAACCATGAATACTTTAGTATGTGTGTGTAAATGTACACCGGCAAACAATATAAAAGCGGAGTACGTGCCATCAAGCAAGGCAGTCAGTCGGCAGCCGGCAAACAGGTGGGATCTTGTTTAGCTGTGAGAAGTTATACTTCTATAGCTAAATAATATCTAGTTATTATCGAAGAGAGGTTATACCTCTTTCGTGAAATACAACTTGTTGTCGGAAAAGATCGCAAGGCAAGAGAACAGCGGTGTAGACTAAATTCTCTTGGTTTGTTATCCATTCGTTTGGCTATAGTGAGGTAGCGGTAGAGAGCAGGGTGATACTGCATCTCGAGAGAACAGCGGTGTAGACTAAATTCTCTCGACGTGTAGTAGACCGCCCGCAAACAACTGCAAGACAAGAGAACAGCGGTGTAGACTAAATTCTCTTGGCTTGCCGTCTGCTTCTCCCTTGGCTACGTGTTCCTCTCTGTCACAGACGGCGTGTCTGTCACATCGCTAACCTCGTGTGCGTTGTCGGTTCCGTCATTAGTTATATTTAATTTATCGACTATTGTACTAACTTACGAAACTAAGAGAAATAAATAAACTAAGCGTACGGTTTATAACGTTTTGTGAAAAGAGCGAGTCCGGTGTTTCATTTCTCTGGTCATTAAATAAATTTTTGTAACGAACCCTGGGAGCCGCGAGCTCTACCCCAGCATAAGGTGGAAAACACGTCGTTACAATGGCGCCCGAGCAGGGACATTAGCAGCAAAAACTGTGTTAATCGTCTCAGACCAGAGAAACCACACTCTCGACTCTTGTACGGGAAAGAGAAAAAGAAGTTGAAAAAAAGAATGGAAAAAATAATTTAAATTGATAGACTGAACTCGAGGAAAAAAATGAAAATTAATTCTGTGCGGTAATATGATAAGAAAAACATACTTACGGTAAATTAAAAAAAAAAAAAAAAATATTTTTTTAAAACATGTAACAAAAATACCGCGACAACTGTTATGACACACGTGGGACAAAAACAATTTCGAATTTCGTAACAAGAAGAAGACAAAAAATAACGGAGCGAACAAACCTCTGCGGGTACAATTAATCGACGCGTAATAAAAAAAAACAACTTCTAAATCTCGTAGCGCGAAGAAGATCGAAAGTAACGGTAGTAAAAAACAATTTTCTTAAAATCGGGAAAGAATTAAACGATAATTTAAAAAAAAGATGACTGTAATAGTGAGTTCCAGGTTCCTCTACAGCCTGATTCGTCACAGTAAAATGTTGTGGACATCATGGGTGTACTCCCTTAAGACGGAAGAATTGCTATCCTGCCTGAAGGAGTTCCAACTGGACCGGCAATGTGTAGGAGTTAAGAAAGCGATGGGCCAAATTTGTGAGCAGTGTCACCAGCATCACCTTAAACACAACCAATGCAGTGAGGACGAGAAACTCGGCAAGCGCAAAGATATTCTCCAATGTTCCTCATCAAGGACGAGAAACTCGACAACTAAATGCTTTCTAAGACGAAGTCACTGCTTGCATATGATAACCTTATAATCCCCAACCGCATGAGTGGGCCCAAGAGCTGAAAGTGATTTCCACCATAAGAAGAAGAAAATAGACGAGGACCCCATTACAGCAACAACGCTACTACAAGCTGCGGCGACGAGACTTGTATACAACCAACACTGGATATGAGAAGATAAGAACTGGCAATAGTCCAGCCCAATCATGGCCCTAACGCCAACGGCATGGCTAGAAACAGTAAAATCTTCAGCCGGATGTTCAAGTACAAATACGTCTCCCTAACGATACGCAGCAAAATCATTTTCATCGTCATATCCTCCACGTCATTACCGACATCATCGTCATCCACTACCACTTCGTCATCTGAGGCCGCCGCACCCATCGCCAACGTCCCCAGGCTTTCGATGCCAACCGTTGCCGCCACAGGCCGCCGCCGCCAAAAGTTGCCGCCGCCGCCTGACGCCGCATCCATCGCGTACATCCCCAGGCTTTCGCTGCCACCCGTTGCCGCCGCACCCATCGCCGACATCCCAGGCCTCAGCTGCCGTCCGTAGCCGTCTTCCGTTGTTGCCAATGATCGCCGTTTCCATCCGACGGCGCCGCAACCCGCTAAGGCTGCAACCTGCCTATCCAGCAGTGGTTTGAAAAAAGACGAAAACCCTAGTGACGAGGAAGATCCTTATATAGTGCAGTAGCAGTACTCATCATTGACCATTCATCCTCATCATCACCAACATCATCATTTTCACCGCCGCAATCATTAGCGTCACCCACACCTGCAAAATCACCAATCTCATCTTCACAGATCTCATCAACATCCTTAACTCCAGCCGCATCCAGGCCAGACAGGGCTTACATATTTGTTTTGGGGAAAACCGGAGGCAATGTGACGACCAAAAGTCGGAGCCCTCGTTTTTGAGTCACATGCCCTAGACTACACCACCACACCAGACCATTCCGGCCCAAGATAAATCATAATTATTTGAATTTATTATTATATTTTGTGTTACACCGTATTGCATAGCTTATATTATCCTTGAGTGAATGAATTCATATTATGTTTAACTTAATTTTCTTGCTACAGTGAATTCTATAATTTATATTATCTTCGTGCTTTAATTATTTTGTATTAAATAAGAATTAATTTATGTACTAATTTTGAAATTAACGGACCGATGGCTTCCGCCATCTGTTGGCAAGTAGGAAAGAGTAGAACACGACAACATACACTTGTGAGCAACCATGAATACTTTAGTATGTGTGTGTAAATGTACACCGGCAAACAATATAAAAGCGGAGTACGTGCCATCAAGCAAGGCAGTCAGTCGGCAGCCGGCAAACAGGTGGGATCTTGTTTAGCTGTGAGAAGTTATACTTCTATAGCTAAATAATATCTAGTTATTATCGAAGAGAGGTTATACCTCTTTCGTGAAATACAACTTGTTGTCGGAAAAGATCGCAAGGCAAGAGAACAGCGGTGTAGACTAAATTCTCTTGGTTTGTTATCCATTCGTTTGGCTATAGTGAGGTAGCGGTAGAGAGCAGGGTGATACTGCATCTCGAGAGAACAGCGGTGTAGACTAAATTCTCTCGACGTGTAGTAGACCGCCCGCAAACAACTGCAAGACAAGAGAACAGCGGTGTAGACTAAATTCTCTTGGCTTGCCGTCTGCTTCTCCCTTGGCTACGTGTTCCTCTCTGTCACAGACGGCGTGTCTGTCACATCGCTAACCTCGTGTGCGTTGTCGGTTCCGTCATTAGTTATATTTAATTTATCGACTATTGTACTAACTTACGAAACTAAGAGAAATAAATAAACTAAGCGTACGGTTTATAACGTTTTGTGAAAAGAGCGAGTCCGGTGTTTCATTTCTCTGGTCATTAAATAAATTTTTGTAACGAACCCTGGGAGCCGCGAGCTCTACCCCAGCATAAGGTGGAAAACACGTCGTTACATGGTCTTTATATGGGACATATGGTAAATTATGGGCCGATCTTCACAAATTTAAACAAGTAATTTATAGTCTTATACAACTTTGACTGACTAAATGTTATTATAATAGAACACAGATTGAAAGCTTTACGCGTTCTATAGCTTTTTCCGAGAGTATGCTTTATATGGGGCCTATTATAAGGTATGGATTGATCTGAACGATAGTTGACAGTGTAAGTTCCAGTCATATAAAACTGTGACAAACCAAAATTTAAAAAAATAGCATTATTTGTTAGGGCTTTAGACGTACTGTTTTCCAAGAGTAGGTTTTATATAGGGCCTATGGTAAAATATGGACTGATAATCACGAAAATTGACTTCGTTATTTCTAGCCATATTAAACTGTGGCGCACCAAATATATTACAATAGCATTATTTGTTACGTTTTTAGGCACACTAAAGGTTTTGCCGAGAGTGGGCTTTATATGAGGCTAATCGTTAATTATGGACCGATTTAACAGTATGATTTTTAGTCATATAGAACGAATCTGTGCATTCCGCCATTAGTTATGTTAGATTTTGCACCAAATGATAAACTTTTTAGGGTGGTTGTTCCACATTCCACTGCAATCCCAAACTGCTTAGGTGGATTCTAAACAATTTGATGCCAATATTTATATTCCCTTTTGAGCCGTTTGAAAGTGACAACAGACGCATAGACAGACGGACATGGCTTAATCGACTTAGAATTACTCAAGGACCCAGAATAAATATACCTTATGGGGTCTTAGATTAATATTAAAACAGTTTAACCCGGAATGACAAACTTAGTACGTAAAAGCAAAAATATTTATAACATTTACGCTATTTTTGGTAATTATTTGCCGTTTTAAGGCATTAGATAAAATTAGTAACATTAAAGTAAGTGCTTGGGCTCTGTCGAGACAATTAAGATCAATACCTTACCTTTTGTTGTTTCAAAATTTTGAGCAAGCTTAAGGTTGTGAATTGTTACATATAGCCCTAACAAAATACTAACTGAAAATCGAAAAAAAATGTCATATACAATCTTCAGTTCACTAAAACTATAAAAGTAATTAAAACCGTGAACCTAAATAAATAGTTTTTAGCCAAAAAAACAAAAAGAAAAAGTAAAAAATATGTAAATTTTTAATTTTAGAAAGGTTTTTGTGGCGAAAATGAGAGGCTGAGAGTTGTTTGAAAATCGCTAGATTTCCCGCTTACCGCTAAAACGTATTTTTTCCCGCGATTGACATTTCAAAAACGCTAGATTTAGCGGAAAAATCTCTAAATTGCCAACAGTGAATATAACGCAAATTGTCCGCAAACACAAAAAAAAAAAAAAAACTTGCTTGCATAAAAAAGTACTTTACGCAGATGCAAAAAAGGGTATTACCTCACACTGAGTTATAACTGCGGGTAAGAAATGGAACAAATTTGCCATTTATTGTTGCAACATGTTAAGAAAGGAAAACGACAACTTCTGACATTTTTGCATATCTTTTTAGAATGGAACAAAAACCCGCACGAATGGTAGCATATATGGAACATTATTGTCAGAAAAGAAAACACCATTAGTTGCTGTTATTTTTTTTAATAACATAAAATTTAATATATTCAGTTAAAAAAAAAACTAAATTAAAGTACACAAGTCTATAAGATAGTACACTTCAGCCTCATCCATTTCATTACTGGTGTTCTGACCTGCATACATACTACATATTATAATTAAATAGTGACTGAACATAAAATTCACTTAAAATGATAAAAGAACAAACATCATGTAAACAAAATTCCCAGATTTTTTTTTAAATTAGTAATGATAACAAAAAATGATAAACTGTTAAAAAAAATCGCTGAAATAATATAATTTGCAAAAATAGCCACGTAAATCGCCAGTTATATCAAAAATTTATTTATTTATTTATTTATTAATTTTCATTTCATTTACTGAACAACAAGACAGTGTCTTATAGTCTTATAATTACAGTACAGGAACGCAAAATGTTACAAGAATATTTAATTACATATAATTATTACAAAATGGTTCATAGTTCATAGTATTAAAACAAACAAAAAATACAATTATTAAAAAGAATATAAGTCATATAAAACATTTTCAATCAAAAAACAATTATGAAAAAAAGTTATATAAAAACATTTTGAAACTGTTAGCATTACGATTTAGTTGCTGATTTAGTGGAGGAAGGTTCCAAAGACGAGCGGCATGAATAAAAAATTGCCATTCGGAGACTAAGGTTTGATGCCGTGGAATTATAATATTATGGTTCCTTCAAATTTGAAACAAACGTATCCTCCCAAATAAATATTTGGGGGTTTTAGTGTTTATCACTCTGTGTAAAAAAATAAGTGTTCGGATTTTCAAAAGATTTTCGAAAGAGACTCCATACAGACTGTTTGAAACGGATGAAACACGATCGAAACGTCTTAGACCGCACACATATCTCAAAATATTGTTGAATAAAGTATTTAATTTGCTTTTGCTAATTGAATCACAGTTTGCAAACAGTTCACATCCATAAATTAAACTAGGAATCAGATATGTATTGGCAAGTAAAATTCTTATCCTCAATGGGGTAAAGTATTGTGTCAACCATAGGGCCCGTAACTTAATATAGGACTGACCAACTAAAGAGTTCACATGATCGTTCCAATTGAGGCAAATTTTTCGCTGCCTTCACAATCTCAATCTTCTCACCATTTATGACAATGTTATCAGCAATGGTGAGAGCAATGGTATGAGCAATACTTTTTCTAGATTTTCCGAGGATTCAAACAGAGCCCGTTTGCAGAAGCCCACAGGTATATTTTGCTCATTTCAGTATTTACAGATGATATACCCATTTCAGTATTTACAGATGATATACCCAAAGCAATACTATCCACAGGGCTACTTAAATAAAGTTGCACATCATCCGCATACAAGTGGAATTTGCAATTGGATAATTGTTCAGGTAAGTCATTTACATATATCGAAAAAAGAAGTGGCCCCAAAATAAAGCCCTGTGGCACTCCTTTAATTAGAGATAAAGAGTTTGACCAAGAGTCATTCAAAAATACCGATTGTGTACGTGCCGAAAGGTAAGAAAAAATGAGATTGGTAGATGTATTGGAAAATCGAAAAAAGTGTCTCAGTTTACTAATAAGCATCTGATGATCCACTGTGTCAAATGCCTTCGAATGATCAAGAAGCACCAAAAAGTTAATGTCCCCATTATCAAGTCTCTGTCGTATATTCTCACATACCTCCGCAAGAGCTGTAATACAGCTATGACCCCGGCGAAAACCAGATTGCATATTAGAAAGCAAATTATGTTCATCAATATATCCCAACATTTGACTATGCAATAGTTTTTCCAAAACTTTAGATAGATAGCACAAGATGGCTATTGGTCGATATTCACCATTTGACTTAGGTAATGGAATAACTTTCGCGTGTTTCCATCTTAACGGATACGTACTAGACATTATAATAGTATTAAACAAATGATTAATATAAGGTAAAATCAAAGGCAAAATTATCTTTACAAATTTTGGGTGCATATTATCAAATCCCACTGCGTTGGATTTCATCAACTGGATGGTCGAGATAACATCATATTGAGAAACATAGGAAAATCTAAAAAACTGGTTATCAATATTAATATTCGACGAATGTGAGGAAAAATCGTAGAAGTCGAGGTTCGCTTGTATCGGAGGAGTGCTAGTTTCGTTAAGAGTATTTGGATCAATCTGGCAATTATTCTTGTCAGTTTTGTCAATACCTATTTCACGGATAGCTTTCCAAGTTTGCCTAGAGTCTTTTGCCGAGCTAAACCTTTGGGAATAATATTCGGTTTTGGCATGTTTAATTCGTCTATTGAAAAAATTTCTCGCTAGAGAAAACTGAAGTTTTAGTTCCAGAGTTCTAAATTTTTTCCACCTTGCATACGTACACCAGGGTTTTTGTTTTTGAGTAATCTTCTTATATTTAAGTGGTACATTTACGCTGTAAAGGTACTGAATATTGTGCTCCAAGAAAGAAGATTGATCATCAACTGAAGGCATATAATAAATATCACTCCAATTGATGTGTGAAAAATTTTCGTACAAAAGGTTATAGTCAATACTATTAAAGTCACGGAAACTAAAACATCGATTAACTGGTTGCACTCAAAAGTTGTACGTCAAGAATATCAAATCATGTTTAGAAAAACAAGGAGCCGATATCTGATCATAACACATTATATTAGAAAATGTTGGACACAAAAAAAAGGTCAATCAAAGTACTTGTTGTGTGATGTGTTGGACTTGCCGTATTAACTGAAAAAAGGCCAAGGGATAACATATTATCAGGAAGTGTGGCATCTACTAAAATATTTGAATTGAAATCCCCAGTTATCACTATGTCATTATATTCCGTTGTGAGAGTTTCGGGAGTTGAATATAAAACTGCCAAAGGTACTCTCTTATTTCGCCTGTAAACACATCCAACCAACATGTTCCCATTAGATGATGAGACCTCAACAAAAATAAATTCAACTCTTTGGGCATCCTGTGGAGATAAACAGTCTTCCAGAGACGATATATGGCAAATCCTACAAGAAATACCGTTTTTCACAAAAATGGCAACACCGCCGGCATGATTTTCCCTGTCAGCCCTAAAAACTTTATACCCATCAAGACAGATAAGGCTATCAGGAGTCGTTGTTGCAAACCACGTTTCAGAAACACAAATGATATCGATGTTTGTATTCTCAAAAACAAATCTAAATTCATCAATTTTATTATTTAAGCTTTCAACATTTATGTGCACGATTTTAAAGCCTTTCTTATATTTGGCCAAAATCTTGACCATACTCGTCGTTATATCTTTGGATCTTCCACCATTATCTATATTAAAACTCATAAAAAAATATTTGAAAACCCGCAATGCTAAAAGTTTCAAACAAAACATTAAGGAAAACTATTTTAATAAAAACATTTTTGACAAAAATACATACTGTAATAAAATTAATACTATAAGGTGTGGAAACAATTTTGAACTTATTTAAAGAAGAAAATAAATTTAAAAAAGAGATAAACTGGCTAAAAATTATAATAACAAAGTGGGGAAAACCCAATTTAGTCCGTGGAGCGAAAAAATTGTTTAAGTTCCTCTGGAAATGTAATTTTCAACGGATCATTATTTTCATGTTGCTTAACGTTTACAAGTCCACGTTGGGTAAAAACAGACCTTAACAGTTCATCCTTCTTAAGTTTGAGTGCTGTTTTAAATATGCCGTAATTGTGTTGCGTAAGATTTTCATTTACATAAAAATAGGAGTCACTGTCAAAACCAGCAATAGACAAACGTAACGGGGATTTATATTTCCGTCTAAACGCTGAGTAGTTCTCAAGAAAAAGTTTTTTTCATATGGAGTGTTGAATTTAACCACTATAGGTGGATCATCAACATTTCTGTAGTTTTTTTAATGTTTTACACGAAAAATAGACTTGAACAGTGGTACAGTTATATTAAACGAGCCACAAATATTTTCTAAGATTTCTTTTAAGTTCTCATTATTATAATAAGGTATCCCAGTGATTCGGACATCTGGCGCCACTGCAGAATTTTCTTGACTTAAACACTTTAATTTTAAACTTTGTATGTCAGATTTTAATAAATCAATGTCCACATTGGCAGTCTCTAATTGGGTTAACCTATCATTTAACTCTTTTACATCTTTCCTTACATCGTTTATTATCTCGTTTTTAAAATCATAAAATTTTTGTTCTATAAGAGTTAGTAAACTACTCTTACTTTGAGAGAATTTCAACTAATTGTAGTGGGGAATGTAAGATGAGATAAACCCACTGTTTATTGTTGATGTGTTTGGCTTAAACATTGATATTATTACAAGTAGAACTGTTGCTATAAGTCTTATACGTTTAACAGTTTTATTTGGTTTAATATCTTTAGTTTTTCTAAAATCTTAATGGATGAAGCTTCCTGATGATCTGGCCTAAGCAACCAGTGAAATGCGCGTAGGAATAGCTTATCTCATCAACAATAAATTTCAAGTGTTTTTATCAAGAATAAAAACTAGGAATTAAGCACGAATAACAAAATCTTTTGAAATTAAAATTTTGTATTCCCAAAAATTGAAATTACTTTTTGATAAGATCATATCTTTTATTAATTGCGATTGCTCTTTAATAAACTCTTTAATATACTCATCTTGTTTAGTTAATTTAGTGTCTAACCAATTCCACAAACGACTACGTGTGCGAGATTTCCGTGAAGGAAAATAATTAACTATTTTTCTGAATCTGAAAGCCCTTAGCATATTAGGTGTTGCTTATGTTCGGCTCTATGGTGTTGATTATTTTCATGTTCGGGAGGACAAAAAAGCCAAAAAAAAAGATGCAAATATTGCAAGTCATCTGACACCAGTGTTGCCAGGCGAAAAATAAAAACAAATACGTCTTCTTTGAAAAAAGTTACGTTTTTTCGTCAAAAATTAGATTTTGAAACATTTCTTGAATAAAAGTAAAGTTATGTGATTTATACGTGTGTAAAACAAATATTGTTATTCCATGTTTTACACAGAGAGAAAAAAGCTTAAAATAGCGGCGGAAAATTAAAAAAAATTTGAACGCAGCTTCAAAGCCGATAAGTCAGTGTGTTTTAAAATAATATTTATTTATCTATAAGTTATCTTGTTCGGAAAATAAAGCCTTGTAGACATTGATATAAAATAAGTTTGTTGTTCTTTATGAGCTTTTCTAAGAAATTTGTGGATGCGACTTTTACATCAGTTTTTTTAACTATACACTCCAAATAAAATGCAATCCATCCGTACTTATGTAAATCAATCCGAAGCAGGCTTCCGTCTGGTGGCAGCTAAGGTGAGAAGGCGTACAGTACCGAGTATCCAGAGTGCATGCTAACACCGATGCGTCTCTGAAAACTAGGGGACAATCCATTAACAATTAGTCGCTGAAACTCAACTGTATGTAGCCGGCCCTGCGGTTTGTTGGCAGCCCTAACTCTAGGATCGGAAGCTTTGGACTATTCAGTCGATTCTTCTTAAGTCCAATCGATTACAGAAACGATAGAATACCGAAAACGAAAACGTCTTCGTAACGCTCGCATACAAGCCAAAACAACAGCTGCAAAAGAACAAACTAAATTAGAATACCGTCAGGTGACAAGCCGAAAAAGCCGCAAATACAGGCAACTTACGCGGTGTGTACTCTGCCATTAAACAAATGAGAGCCAATAACATCAGAGGTACTGCGACGTTAAAAGCAAATGATGGCTCAGAGTAAACCACAACTGACCAACAACTGGAACGTTGGCGCGAACACTTCTCAACACAGTCGTCAACTGAAAACAAGGAACAGCCGAGACGTTGATGCTCTCTATGCGATGCAACCCAAGAAGGAACATTTCAACAGATCCCCCGACATTTTCTGAAGTTACGGCAGCATTAAAAGTTAAAAGCGGAAGTCCCGACAACATCCCCGCAGAGCTGTTGAAATAAGGTGCTGATACGTTAGCAGGATTTCTAACCCCACTGATCACAAAGGCATGGCTCAACAATAAAATTCCTGCAGAGTGGAAAGAAGGCGTAGTTGTAACAATCCCTATAAAAGGCGACCTAACGAAGTGTAAAAACTGGCGTGGTATTACCGTGCTTAACACCATATTAAATATAATGGCGACATTGATGCTGCAACGAATATTACCAGTGGTGGAACAAATTGTGCGAAACGAACAAGCTGGTTTTAGGCCTGGACGATCATGTGTCGATCACGTCAATACTCTACGTATAATAATTGAGCAATCGGCAGAGTATAACACACCCCTTTGCCTGCTTTTCGTAGATTTTGAGAGAGCTGTCGACACAATATCCCGAAACTCACTAATTGGTAAAGGCATACCTGAAAAAATCGTCAACCTAATACGTGAGTTGCACAGAGATGCAGAGTGTAAGGTACGTTTCAACGAAAAAGAAAGCCAACCTTTCACAACTGCTGCTGGCGTAAGACAGGGCTGTATCCTGTCTCCCACATTATTCATTCTGCTCTTGGATTGTGTAATGGAAGCAACCAACAGGGAGGCCCCTAACGGTATTCGATGGAATATGATGGAATACCTGAATGTTATAGACTATGCAGATGACATATGTTTAATGGCCCACCTCTTTGCGGATATTCAGGAAAAGTTAAAAAGACTCTCCCAAAACGCCAAAAAGTAGGATTGAGAATAAACATCAAGAAGACAAAGCTGGTGCGTATAGGAACTAACATAACAACACCACTCAGTGTCGGTTATATGATATTTGAAGACGTAGAATCTTTCAATTATCTGGGATGCAACGTTACAAAAAACGGTGGCTCTGTAGCCGATGTTGATGACCGCATTAACAAGGCACGTGTTGCGTTCCTCAAGTTGCAGAAGGTTTGGCGCGCCCACAACTTATCCCAGAGGACCAAATTACGTATATTTAACTGTAGCGTTAAATCGGTACTGCTATTTGGTTGTGGAACCTCACAAAATTAACTACAAACAAAATACAAACGCTCGTTAACAGGTCTCTCAGACAGATATGAAAGATTTACTGGCCGAATTGTGTATCCAATGAAACCCTGTGGAATCTGGCACATTGCTGCCCTATTGAAGGTGATATACGAAGACGTAAACGGACATGGATCGGCCATAGTCTCAGACGACCATCAACTGATATTGCAAGAGCTGCCCTAGACTGGAATCCTCAAGGTCAGCGCCAGCCTGGTCGACCACGTAATTCATGGATACGGACCATCAGAAAAGAGTATGAAACTGCTCGTCTTACTTGGAACGAGATTAAACTACTTTCCAGAGATAGAAATGGATTGAGAGAATTCGTTGACGGCCTATGTTCTCCGTGAACATTTTATTTAAATATTTAATTGTACATTTTTTTTGAATTCATATTCTTTTTTTTTTTAGATAAATAAAGGACATATATATATACACTCCAAATAAAATGCAATCCATCCGTACTTATATAAATCAATCCGAAGCAGTATAAATAGAACGAGTTTTCTTGAAGCAAGTACGGAAAGATTGAATCAAGTACGTATTATTCAAACTTATCCATATTTAATCCCGAATTCATTTTTGAAATAATACAAAATGATATTTATTTACTTACCCGTTTTACACCTTACAGAATTTCAATTGTAGAACAACAGGATCATAACCGACATGGTTAATACTTTAAATGTCTAAATTTAACTTTTAATTTTACTTGTTGTACATGAAAATAATGTATGTTTTTCTTCATGTTCTGTTCGTTCTATACATAACAAGCAAAACGTGTTTTACCTGTTTCAAACCCACGTACTTTGTTCCAAATGCCAACCTCCACTTATGCGCTTAGATTGATGAAAATTGGGTCTACACCATCGAAAATAATATTTATTTTAACTCGTTTGCTGCTTTATCTCAATTAAACATTTTTTTAAAATTTACCTGTGATGTTTTATTATACCCCTGACAGACATATAGACATATGATTTGTATACTATACTACTAGTTTGTCCTTCTTTACTGCTCAATGGAGCATAGTGTCAACTAGGATATTAATTTAATCGACTTTTTGCTTTAATCGGTTAATCGCTCGATTAATTAACCGAGGTTTTGGTTTAATTGGTTAATAATCAGTTAATTTTGTTTTTGATCGGTTAACCGATTATTCAAGTTTTTTTTATAATTTATAAAAATGCATTAATTGTTTATTATTTGGAGTTTATTAGGAAAAAAAAGATAACATACCAAACATAACAATTCTTGAACTAAAACGAGCAAACAAAAAAACAATTCATAAATATGTAATACATATGATTTTTTTTAATTAATGCACAAGGTGTGCTGTCAAGTCATATTGTCATAATATCCTAAATAATATTTTACAATTGTTTAAAATTATGGATAACTATTATGGATAACAATCTTGAAGCGATGTGGTGGCTTACGTCTTGGATGTGGTTCGTGTCTTGATCCGGGCATTTTGCCAGCATCTGGTGATTCCCGAGATGAAGGCAGTGAACTTAAAGGCCTTGGCAACGAAAGGATATCCATCCCCTAAACCGAGGTGTTATGCGACCCGTGCCCATCGGTTGGTTTGCAGTCAGGGGTTACCGATTGTATTATCACGGAGCTTTGCTGATACCTTGCACCTCAGCAAATAGACTACGCCCTTACCGCGTTATTGGGGGCTATGACGTGGCGGACCTCCAGATCCCCTACACTCGTGGGACCAAAAACAAAATGACTACTCATTTCAAAAACAATCAAAAACAAAACAAACAAATTACTAACAATGGCACGGAAGAGGACATGAAAAGGACTAATGATAAGGACTATGAGACGAAGACGATCCCGTCGGTGGCTGTATCAGCCTCGACACCCAACAGCGGCGATGTACCTCTGCCATTCGCACCAATTACATCAAAAGCCGCAAAAGCCCTTTCCGCCAAAGCGGATAAATCCCGTGTTTCGGGTGCTGCAAAGTTGAAAATGACACAGTCGTCCAACAAAGCAGCCTCCCATATGCCTATTGTGCAAAGGATGATTACATCCTGTCCCACTTCTGCACCTCCCCCCGCCAACTCCGGCGTCACTAAGAAGACACCTCGGCATAAAAATCCTTCTTAGAGGGCATCTAACTCAAGGCGTGCTGCCTTGCGTGTTATCGAGCTATTCGGCTCCAAAGATGCCAATGAGCTTTCTGCTGAACACGAAGCTTCATTGGCATGGGCTAAGGCCCTTACTGCTGGGCTTCAAAGCGTTTCACCTCCTGCCCCTGCGAAGGCAGTGCCTAAACGGCAACGTTCGGAGGAAGAAGCGACAGCCGTTAGACAGCAACCAGGGACAAAACGTCCCAAGCATGCACCAAAGTCGACTAATAGGTCCTACAGCGAGGTGGCGAAAGACCATCTTGTTAGGGCTATTATAGACAGAGGCGCTGCTGATGGATCCATCTCCCACTCTAGGTGGGACTTGGTGAAGCAGCAAATGATGGGTGTCTTTTGGAAGATCCTAAGTGAGAATCCAGGAGCACCCCCGCAATGCGACGATGCTGGCTGGTTCCAGGGTCACGTGAAGCTGATGGCGTGTGTGGACGAGCACGCGGCACTTCTGCTGAAGCCTGCCATTGGAGCGATTGGCGAAATATGGGACTGAGGGAGAAACAGGGCAAGATTTACTATGGTTTCAGTACCATCTTGCTCCGTGTCTACCGAGGTGATGACAAGGGCGATCCCGCTCCGAAGGTTGTGAAGCCTACGCAGTCTGTGGACTGCACGAATGAAGTTCCGTTCATTCATGTGACAAGGTCTTCCTTCCCCGTCCGGCTCTGACATGCTGGGTGACCTCTTTGAACGCATGGGTGAATTGGCTGATGAGGACGCCCTCCTGGAATCAGATCAGGAGGACGCCAATGTCACGGTCGTCAACACTGGACATGGTGAAGGTGACACAGATAAACCTTCACCACTCTAAGGCAGCATCTGCTGCACTGCTCCTCCGAGCGGTAGAGAGAGAGGAGGAGGTAATAATGATCCATGAGCTATGGATCCACAGGGATCAAGTTTGCGGATTAAACCTCAAGGACTATAAACTCCTATATGCCAAAGGAACAGGTAAAATTAGATCTTCTATTTTGGCTAAAAACACGCTGGATATCTTCATTCTTTCTGATTTAAGTGATGAAGACACAACTTCAGCGGCCCTATCCCTATCCTATCGATCTGGATCGTCTCGAGCTATATCGCGCATGACCAAGACAATGAGCCACCTAATAGGCTTGTTCGTGGCTTAGTAACCAAAGCCGGCTCCATGGGTACCCCGATGGTTATTTATTTAATTTTTTATTTATTTTATTTATTTATTTCGAATATGGGTTTCTAATACAACAAGACATAATATCTTATAATTTAGAGTATTAGAATCAGACTTGTTACATAATGTGATTACAAATTGGACAATGATTATGAAAAATTTAAACAATTTAAATAAATTTAAATAATAAAAAAAAAATTAAAATAATTATAAAAGAGCAAATGAAAATATTAATAAAAAATAAAATACAGTATTTATCGGATATAAGAACATCTCATATAAGAACAAAACGCTTTTAAGAAACATTTTCAAAAACGCCATGTCTTTTTAGTGATTTTTCTAACAAAAAAGGTTTCATATAAGAAAAACGCTTATAAGAAAAAACTGATTAAAGAACATTTTTCTTAAACACCAAAAGCACAAAATGTATAGAAAAAGAATTTATATAAGAAACTTCCAACGGCAACACAGAATTTATGTAGTTTGCATGGACAACGCTGTTTTCTGACATTTTTACAACAAGAACAAAGTTTTTTTTTGCTTTTAGTTTTAGATGAGCTAGCTGGTACTCCTGAGAAGCTTAGTGTTTTTTGCCAATAAAAACAAAAGTTAAAATTTTAAAAGAAATACAAAGCGGTATAAAACATGGTGAAATAAACAGGTGGCAGCACTATGCCAGATGACGATTTTTTGCTCTTGCATTGCTTGTCTAGGTTTATGTCAAAGTTTTGTTTATGTTTACAAAAAGTCCACGTTTTGTGCTGTGATTATTGTATTTTATTAAAGTTTTTGATAATTTTAATTTAAAATAAATAAGATATTGGTTAAACTAAAATTGGCTAAAAATGTATTTATTTCAACACGTTCAGCGACACGCTTTGATTTTTGTTGAAAGTACTTTTTGACGTAAACGGTGATATAATTTCTATTTTTGTTGTAATGTTGTATTTGTTGCCGTAACGATGCCACCTGCTTATTCCACCATGGTATAAAAAGAAGCAAAATTGCAAAAAAATATAATATTGGACTTTCAACCACAGAGCACACAGAGGCGTCACGAGACAGAAAATATTGTATGTTTTGCTGTCTTTTTCTTCGAAAGCTGCCCTTTTTGCATTTTTTGTTTTGATTACACAATTTGTGTTGATAGTAGCGGACTGTTTTTACACATTGCCACTTCACTACCAAAAAACTTTTCTTTCTCTTTTTCCGAAAGCTGCCTTTGCAAATGATTTAGGCACTTTTCATACATCACTTTTTTCATCTCTGTACGCTTTGTGCTTTCAACGTTATCTAAAATAGTGAAAAACTCAAAAGACATAGAAAATAATTATTCAAAAGTTAGAAATGTTAACAAAAAAAGAGACAGAAAACCAAAATATGAAAGTCTTATGGCCATAGATACTTATATAAGAAATAAGTTTCTTATATAAAATAATTATGTATAAGAAAGAAACGCTTATAAGAAACTGTTTTCGTGGAATTTTTAAGTTTCTTATATCCGATAAATACTGTAGAAATAAAAATATAAGTTCTAAAAAATAATATTTGATTGTTTATGATTGCTTTTAATTTTTGATAGGTTTTTTAGAAGTTAAAAGATTGAAAAAGTTACTGTATATTACCATACAATTGCGAGAGTAAATTTGTAAATTTAATTGCGTTGCTAGTATTTTGAATATAAGCAGGGAGTTGGCTCCAAAAACGAATTGTTAAAATAAAAAACTGCCTTTCAGATGTCGTATCATTATGCCGAAATTGGATGATGCCATTACCCCTCGATGATCTAGCGAACTGTAGGCGGACAAAGAGGTATCTCGGCATTTTTGTCATAAAAATTTTGTGTCGCAGAACAAGGTTTTTTTGCATTAAATAGTTATCAAATGTCATACCGAAAATACGTGTAGAATACTGAGATATGTGATCAAATTTTTTAAAGCCGTAAATATACCGTACAACGTTATAAAAAGTAGTTTTGAGTTTCAACGTATCCTTTGAATTACAACCATAAAAAACCTCAGATGAATATAAAAGAGTAGGTAATATATACGTTTTCGCAAGAAGTAGCCGTATTTTTAGAGGTGTATAATACTGTGTAGTCCATAAGCTCCTTAGCATACAATATACTCTGCCACATGTCCTATTAATATGGTCAGATCAAGTTAAGGTATTATTGAAAATCTCGCCAAGATTTCTGACGGAACTAACTATATCAATTTTTGTACCTCCAAGGAAGATATCGATTTGAGATTAAATTTTGACAGATTTCTTACAAATTATTAGGCATTTAGACTTATTTAAGTTAAGACGCAACCCATTTGCTGACGCCCAGAGAAAAATACTATTAAGATCAGTATTCAGATCATTTACGCAAGAGGTAATGGATGCCTTGGAACTACTCAACTACTACTTGAATATCATCAGCATACATTTGTATACTGGAATACTTAAGTTGCTGCGGTATGTCATTTGCATACAATGAGAATAATAATGGTCCAAGTATGGAACCCTGTGGAACACCTCTTACAACACATAAAGGATATGAAACAAGTCCATCATATGAAACGCTCTGCAGTCTATCCGTTAAATACCATAAGATTAACTTAACAGCAGTTGTAGAAAAATTGAATATTTTCGATAGTTTCAAGCACAGTATAGAATGGTCAACCGTGTCGAAAGCTTTTGAGTGGTCAAGTAGTACCAACATCGATATTTTTCCAGTATCTAAGTTACCCCTAATCTCTTCAACAACATCAGTTAGAGCGGGATCAAATGATGCGATTCGAGAGTAAAAATCAGGGCTCGGTGTGGGCATGGGGATATTAACAAATAGTTCATTAAGTTCGTTTACATTCGCATCAATAACACGACTTTTTGTCCTTCCAATACCAATATCTTGGATTTTTTTCCATGTCTTATTCATATCGACTGCGCTATTAAATTTATTTAAGTAATAGGCACTTTTTTCATGCCTTAACCTAGAAACTGCAGCCTTTCTAGCCATACGATACCCCTCATAAAACACAGGTATTCTGTCTCTTTTCCACAACCGATACTTGATATCACGACGTTGTATAAGTAACTTAATATCATCATTAAACCATGGTCGGGCTCTGGCTCGAACAGCTTTTGTTATAATTGGAACATGCTTGTTATAGAGATATAGAATACATTTGTTTAGAAAAAATACTTGCTCATCAGGAGAAGGTAAGTAAAAAATCTGATCCCATAATATACCATCAAGGTCAACATAAACATAAATTATTTATTTAATTTATTCGTCTATGGAATTAATCCTTACAGACTATTTATCAGATTCTAAATTCAAAATATTTATATTATTAAAATCACGATAAGTAAACTGTCGAGCAGGGTTATCCATAGCAAAACCATATGTCATAAAAATAATATCATGTTTCGAAAAGGCAGGAGCAGAAAATTTATCATAGAGTAGAACTTTCTTACTATTACTGACAAACAGTACGTCAAGCAGAGTGCAAGTCGTGCTTGAAAAGTGAGTAGGTCTTGAGTTATTAACAGGTAATAGATGAAATGCCAACATTGTTTAAGATAAACTAGTTTCCACGAGCAAATTCGAATTAAAATCACCCGCGATAATAAGGTCTGAATAAGACACTGACAAAAGCTCCAACTGAGCCATGAGATTATCAAACTTTACAGTTTTATCCGGCCTACATACGCATCCAAGTAGTAAAGTGGATCCGTTACAATTCAAATCAACAAATATGTACTCAACATCACCCGTTATATTATAACTACAATTAAACCGGCATGAGATATAATCCCTAACGTATATTGCTACACCACCAGCATGCTTCCTTCTATCGGATCGAAAAACACGGTACCCATTCAATCCGTATAGGCCATCACATATGTCACTTCTAAACCATGTTTCCGAAATACATATCGCGTCAACTCCCGAATTCTCAAAAATGAAACGAAATTCATCCAATTTGTTACATAAACTTTGGGCGTTGATATGGCATATGCTAAGGCCTTGTTTTCTTTTTGCCAAAATTCGAATCATACTATAGTTACCATCCCTAGAACCGAGTTGCTCATACATAATATTCGTCATATTTAAATTTTAACGCAACGCAATTAAATAACCATATAAATGAAAAATTAAACATACTAATTGTATTGATCATACATGAGAAAAAAATTAAGAGAGATTTGATAATCGACCAAGTAGTCCTTAAGTATAGAGTTAAGTAAAATATAAAATTAGTTTTAAAAGATTTAATAATATTGTTAATTCATTTCAATTAGGTCCACCCCCAAAAGGGGTGTGTACTTTTGTGAATAGGAGAGGAACGAAGTGGGACTACCAGGCTAGTCTACTCGCTGATTCTCTGGGATCAGTCCCTGTCATTAATGGCATTACGGAGACTGAAATGGCAGTGGAATTCCTATCGGGGGCACTGCGTCAGGCAACGACACTGGCCTGTAGGTCAGTGGTAAGGAAGAAGGGGGGCAGGCCACCATGGTGGAGCCCTGAGGTTGCACAGTCTCGCAGAGACTGTCATAGGTTATTCAGTATGGCTAAACGTCTGGAAAACTGGGCGGATTATAAGTCGGCATTGAATAGGTTTAAAAATTTGGTTAGATCGGCGAAACGGAATGCCTGGAGGAACTTCTGCAGCGGCGTGAAAGGCTCCTCTGGACAAACCGATTGCGCAAAATAATGGCTTCTTGCCCGGTTGTCCCTAGCTACATTCAGAAAGTTGATGGTAGCTGGACACACACTTTCCAGGCAATTCCCTTCCAACACCACGGAAGATCAACTGCTTATCAGAGCCTGGACCCGTGTCAATTTATCTGTGTTACGATAGGCTGAATTGGGCGATAAGGAGCTTTGACTCCTTTAAGGCTCCTAGTCCAGACGGTATTATTCCGGCCGACCTTCAAAAGAACGCGGGGCTTCTGATTCCTTGGCTGTCCGCTATTTATACGGAATGTATTAGATTCTCGTACGTTCCCATCCGATGGACTAGATGTAGGTTTGTTTTCATTCCAAAGGGAGGTAAAGCATACCACACCAGACCAAAGGACTACAGGCCAATCAGCCTGTCGTCATTTCTTCTCAAGACCCTTGAAAGGGTCATTGATATTCATCTGAGGATGTCTATTCCTAGACATTTGGTCTCTTCATCGCAGCATGCCTACACCAAGGGCAAGTGGAACAGTGGAATGCCGGATGTCTCTAAATGAGATCGCGAAACACCCAGTGTAACGCTGACATGGGTACCAGGGCACAGTGGGTGCCTGGGCAACCATACTGCGGACGGTCTGGCCAAACGGGGCTGTCTCTTGGACGACATGTTCGTCGACGGCCTGATTGGCACTTCAATGGCCCGCTGCAAGACTCTCATCAGACGGAAGTTGTACAGAAGGGCTCAGGGGAGATGGCAGGGGGAGCATACCTGCTTGATGGCCAGGACTCTATGGCCTGGCTATTACGCGGCGAAAACGCGCGTACTACTCGGTCTAGGGAGGGACCGAATAAGGACAGTGATATCGGTCATCACGGGTCACTGGGTGATAGGGACTCTTGCTAGGAGGATGGGTCTTGCGTATAGTGACTACTGTAGGGGTTGCCATAATGAGGAGGAGGAGACGGTGTTTCACTTTCTCTGCCAATGCCCCGGTCTGGGGGGCATTAGGTTTAGGCATTTTGGGAGACCAGAATTGCCATGTCTGGACGATTTGAAAAAGAAAAAATTATTTTTCTTATAATAGATCTAATTTCTGAGTCCTTTTCCAGGATTTCTCTAAACATATAAATAACTCCATTATGCCATTAGAGTTTTTTTAAATTTTTAACACTTCTAATTGTTTCGGTTAAAGGTTTCGGTTCTGTTAAAAGAAGAAATGTATGAGAAACGTGAAACAAAAAAAGGTGTTGACAATCAAACATTTAATCCATTTTTCGCCACATTCCTGCTGATCGATGTTGTTGAACAAAAAAATTTAAAAACATTGTAATTTAAGTAACCGGTAGGCGGAAAATGGGTTAAAATGAAGGTGACTGAATATCTTCTTTGTTTGTATAAAAACATATTTTCTAAACACATACATTTTATATATGAGACGAAACAAATAATTTAAAACACAAAAAATATGTTATAATACTACAAAATATTGAAATTTTTGTTATATCGGTTAATCGACTGAAATTAGCCGGTTTAATCGTTATTCGCAAAAAGCCAACTTGAAATTAACCGATCAGTTAATCGGGTAGTAATTAATCGGTTAACCGTATGACGGTTAACCGAATGAATACCCTAGTGTCAACCTAAACTACAACTAAACCACGAAAAATTTACCAAAATTTACGTAGTATAAATTTGGTATCTTATTAAACACAGCTTTTTAGCGTTGATAATTTTAAAACGCAATATGTATTTCTGTAGAAAGCAACAATAAAATGTTGAAAAATTTTTGACATTGTTTTTGCTTTCAATGTTATTTTTGGGATTGCGTTGCGTTTTACAAATTTAGGGCCTATATGTCTGTCAGGGGTATTACATGCACACCAGCAAGACTGGGTGCAACTAGGTTAGGTTAGGTAAAATTACGGTTGTTTTGACTACATCTACTTAAAAAATATGGGCTTTATCCGATTAGATTAACAATTAGAGAAATTAGCTAAGAGGTTTTGCTTGTAACCTTTTAAAAATATGATTGAAGTCTACTACTACAGTAAATAAATATTGAAGTAAAACAAAAATTCGGGAATTTTTGCATAGAATGATATAAATTGTGTATAAGACGTAATCAATTTTGACAATCAGATGTCGTTTTATGCGACAAAACGTGTTTAATCTGAATCGTATTCATGCAAATTTGTTTGAAAATTTCAAAATATTCTAAAGTACCTTTCTAAGGAAATACTTGATATTTCTTCAATACAAACAATCAAACTTTCTTTGTTTTAAATATTTTATAGAAAAAATAATGCAAAATAAATAGTTTTGTGAAAGCAGTATTACAATATGCTCTTAAAATTGCAAAATATGTTTTTATTATTAAAAAAATAAAACTGGAAAAACGATTTGTGTTTCTGTTATTTGTATTGACTTTAATTCAATTATTCAGTAGTAGAATTATTTTTGTTAACTGCGAGAATAATAGTAAGCAAATTGTTTTAATTGAATTGGAGACGAAAAATTGTTAAAAAAATATTTTTGTGAAAAATTGCTTCTAAGATTATGATGCACATTCACTGGTTGCTTAGACCAGATCATCAGGAAACTTCATCCATAAAGATTTTTTTTTGGGGGGGGGGGGGGGGGGGAATGTAAGATGAGATAAACTCACCGTTTATTGTTGATGCTTTTGTTTAAACTTTGATATTGTTACAAGTAGAACTGTTGCTTATAAGTCTTATACGTTTAACAGTTTTATTTGGTTTAATATCTTTAGTTTTTCTAAAATCTTTATGGATGAAGTTTCCTGATGATTTGGCCTAAGCAAACAGCGAAATGCGTATAGGAATAGCTTATCCCATCAACAATAAATTTCAAGTGTTTTTATGAAGAATAAATACTGGGAATTAAGCACGAATAACAAAATCTTTTGAAATTAAGTAGAAAAATATTCAAAAAACCGTTGCTGAGAAAAGCTTAAATGCGCAAAAGCAAGCTGCTTAAACATATCTTGAAAATCTGGACGAGTAATTTAATATTGCCACCGTCGATGCTATAGACAAAATTAGAATTGTAGAAAATACTGTTTTTAAAAATGCAACAAACAAAAAGGGCGTCATGCTTGCATGGCTGGTGTCTATATGATTTTATCCAAACGAGAAAAGGAAGCACGAAGAGGAAAAGTCGACTCAATCAGGTAAGTTTTTATATGAACCAATTTAATTTTTTAATGTTCAGTTTTCGATTTTTTCTAGATGTTTGTCAGCTTATGGAGTGGACTGATGAAGATGAGGTTAACAATTTATCAATTTACAGCACGGCTATCGAGAAAGAAAATTTAAGCTCAAATTCTGTGTTAGGTCAAAAACAAGGTCGCAAAAGTTTGATTACAGCTTGGTTAGCAGTAGCACTGGACAGTGCCAAAGTGTCTGAAGGAATGGAAGTTCACATTATCATAGCAGTAGCTGAAGCATTAGGACACCGTGTAAAAGAACTTGTCATTAATCGTTCAACTATTCATCGTTTGCTCCAAGAAACCCGTATAAAAGTTTTCGAGATATTGAAGAAATAAACTCAACATAGTCGGCTAATTCGGCGAAATTATGACATTTTGAATATGACATAACTTCATATATGTTCGTTATATATTTCAGTAAAATCGAAAGGAGTCGTGTCCCACTCTTAGTCCATTTGACATGAAATTACCCATATAGATTAGTAAAATTGGTTCGGTGGTAGCTCATTTTGATGGAAAGCTCATGAAAGATTTGATCGGACCCCTAAAAGTGAACGTATTGAAATTTTGGTGAATTAAAACGGCAAATAGAATCTTCAACTAGCAAAAATATTGCGGATGCAGTTTATGAAAGATAAATTAAATGGAATATTGTGGACCAAGTAAACGGCTTGTCATTTGATACAACATCTTAAAATACTGGTATCAACACAGGCGTCTCTGGGCTCTGGGAAAAAATTAGGGCGTAGTATAATCAATCTTCTTTGCCGCCACGATGTGTACAAAATTTTATTGCGCAGCGTTTTTAAAACTATGTTATATTCAACATCTGCTCCAGAAGTTTCAATATTTGAAATATTTGCTTTATCATGGCCAAGTTTTAACAAAGAATTTTTTAGAAGTGGCAATGAAGTTTCAACTATTTCTTTACACATAAGTCTCACTTATAAAAAATTAATCAAATGGATTACGCGATGTTTGGATTTTTCTAGTGAAACTTTATATTAAAATCTGGTTCAGATATATCAATGTCATAGACGCAACGCTTCAAGATTTAACTTTTTTTCAAATATAAGTTTTGAAGAGAAACGTGAAATGGTTGAAAATGTTAAATTAAAAAAACCAATTGTCAAATTAAAAAATGGCCGAAACTATTCAAATGTAACAGACTTGTGTGATTTTGTTTCAGAAAAAACAAAGTATTTTTCAGTCGGTTTTGTTAATTCCTAGAATTTCTAGAGTTTGATCCTTCAACTTCGTTTGAATTTGAGGAAAGTTGGACATTCTTTAAGGACTTATTTGTTGTTAATGATACTGCTGAGAGAGGCGTTATTATTATTTTGGTTTAAATTTTAAAAATTCAATTGCTTATAACTTTTTATTTTCAGAAGGGATGCTTATAAAATAAACTGTTTTGGTTAAAATAGTTTCTTAGCTTTAATTTTAATGGAATTTTTGTTTAAACAACTTCTGAAATAGTTTTAATATTATTTTTAAATATGTGTTAAATTTTACATAAATTTAAGGTTTGATGGAATAGAACCTTAAGGAATTCCTAATATTTCATAAAAAGCCTAGCAACATTTTAAAGTACGTACTCTCCCTTTTATTTACATAGCCATTTCGTTTTGCTCGTTGGGAGCTTGATCAATTTTTCTTTCTCAAGTCTGATCTTTATACTTTATGCCACTATAAATGTTGTTTATTACAGATGCTTCCTTGTAAGCAAAGTACAGCTCGCAATTCTCGACGGAATTCTATGAAATTTTGAAGACTGTAATTTTTTTTAGCAAGAACAAACTTTGTTGACTTGGACGAAAGTCGGCCCACTTTTTCGGATACCTTCCAAACAAATTAAACCAATTGAACGCTAATAAAAGTCAATCAAAAACAGATAAAACGATCAAATTAAGCCAGAAGAAATCTTATATGAGTTAATTTTATTACAATCGGTCTACATTGGCCCATACCCCTCATATAGCTCCCACTTCCGAATGGCACTTTAATGCCATACAGAAATTTAAAAAACTTAATTCTTCATCGTATTGTGAGTTTTTAAGTCGTGTACTCTAGATTTGTCGTTTTGGGACACTGTTAAAGTCAGGAAAGTTGCGTTTTTTTTTGTCTTTTAACAATATATTTTTTGGGAGCTAAACGAAAAAATATTATACAATGATTTTTCTTCTGCGAAATAGTATATTAAATGAAAAAAATTAAAAGGTTTTTGAAATTGAAGGTTGTCGCGATCCTAAAAATGTTATACATCTCGATAAATTTGGAAATCTGTTCTTTTATACTGAAAAAACCGTTGCGTGTGTTTGCACCATTTGTTTTTTTTTTTTTTTTGGCGATAGCTACATATGAGTAAGAAACCCTTTCAGTCAAAAAATGTTTGGGTTTTTAATGATTGTTCGAAGATGATTTTTGTTTAAATTACACAGTGCAACACGAAAAAAATAACCATATACGGAAACCACTACGTTATAAAATACCAAAAAGAAAAAGACCCGTGTCTCCCAGTTTTGCCCAAAGTCATGCACTTTCTCTTATGGGCCCCCAAAGATTTGGGGCCTCGCAGTCATTTTTGCAAAAAAGTGATAATTTTCTCACTCTCATATCTTGCAAACCTTTCTGAATTTTGATTTACCCTCTGAGATAAAGTTGAAGCTCTTGCTATTGTTAAAAATTGTGAACATATAAAATCAAAAAAACTTCATCTTCAAGAACTTAAAAAAACATCTTCAAAAACTTAAAAAAAACTCCATTTTTTTACCTTTTTTCCACGTTCTGGTCCATAAGTAGCAAACCGTTCAAAATTCAAGGTAACAATCAGCCATAAAAATGTACCTCAGATCTCAGTTAACCACTTTCTAGAACATATGAACTTCCTAGGAATGATTCTTAGTACAGTTGATGTAGCCGCAAAAGTGAAAATTTTTGTTCTTTATGGCAAGATCTCCAACTTTGTCTCAGATGGTAAATCAAAGTTCCGAACGGAACTGAGAAAATTATCACTTTTTTGCAAAAATGACACCGAGGCCCCAAGTCTTTTGGGGCCCATAAAAAAAGTGCATGGACTTTGGGCAAAACTGGGAGACACGGGTCTCTTTTTTTGGTATTTTACCACGTAGTGGTGTTTGTATATGGTTATTTTCCCATTACTTAAAAAATTTTTAATATATATTGTGGTTATTGCACGCAATTGTTATAAGAACCCTTTTGAATAAAGAAAATAATTATTTCTTAAGGAAACACCCTTTAAGGAAACACCAATGATCCTTATTTCGGACCTGTATATCTGAAAAACTGCCATATGTAATTAGCCTTGATTTCAAAACTTTAAAAAAACATTAATGACTTTAAGGAAATCCTTAACACGTAAAACTAAAACCCCGTAAAAACGAATATATTCATAAAAAAATTTTAAATATTCCAAAAGGAAATCTCGTAAAATAAGTGAAAATAACAAAAAATATTCCAAAGTTAAGACCGGTTCTTAATTATTATGAAGACAATATGTAAGTTCAGGTACAATATTCTAGCTGAAATTTATTTTGAAAATGAAAACGGAACGGATTTAGGTCACAATCCTTTCTTTAAATTTGGTGATCAAGAAAGCCTTAAAAGTCATAAATTACAAATTAGAAATTTTTATTAAAACTTGAACAACCAGAAATTTTTAAATTTGCAACACTGTGCGACGCATAAAATGTTTGACCTGGTTGATTTAAAAGCTAGTTTAACCTGATGCGCATCGCCCCTTGGAAATAAACCAAATCATTCTTGTTTAAAACAGATCTCGTGTATTGGTCTCCAGATATATAAAAATCTTTATTGTCTTTGTATGACCCCAGTCCACTTTTAGATAAACAAGCTAATTGTAATAAATTTGGAAAATTTAACTCTTACCGTTCTTCAAATATTCAAAAATCTCATATTTTGTCTGATATTGTCTATTGGTAACCAAGATGCTTGAAAATTATTTGAAATTTTTGCTTTTCCGTTCTAGAAAAACATGTATGTATAGGTTAAGTGTTAAAAGTTGAAAAAAAAACTAGATATACAGTAAAACAGACGGATATCGTTGGCCCAACTGTGCTGTACATGTACGTATTTGTTATGTGTTACATAGTGGTCTGAAACTATCGATAGTCGACACTTTCGATAGTTTTTTAAAAACTACAATATTTCCTTCAAAATACAAAACATTTATAACAAATAAAACTTTATACGAAGTAAATCATCAGAACCCTAGGTCTACTATATGAAGTTGTGCTTATTTTAGTGGTTGTCATTTTTAAGTCATCGTCCAGAAGTTGAAAAGTGTGAGAATTACAAAACAAAATTTGCAGAATACATGAAACCCTTTACCAATCTGCTCACCTATCTCACCACACTCAAAATATTATGTAGTTAAATTCAAACGAAAATTTATTTTAAACAAATTAAAAGTCATTGAAAAAACGGATCATTTACATTTCATTTAAAACCAATGGTTTTTTCATTAATTTCAAAATTTTTTATTTATTGAACATCATATTCCCTAAAATTGAATAGTTTTTACTTTTAAAAAATATATTTTAAACGACAAAAATCAAACTACATAACAAAATTAATACGAAAATACATAATTATTTGGTAGTTTCTTTTGGAATAACAAACATAAATGTTAAAAAATAAAATTATTCGTTAAATAACTATATTTTTACTCAATTAATTACTGTAATAATTTTATGAGTGCAATAAACTCAAGAATTGCTGCAACAAAAACTGTAACTCTGGACGATGACTTAACTGGCAGACGAAAAATTTTATAAGTTGGATTAACAAAAATGTTTTATAATTCTTTTATTATATGAATATCCCAAAATGAATATTATTTGAATAAAAGAAATTGATATGTATTTTAAGAACTTTTATTCCAAAAAATTTTAAGAAAATACAATTATTCACCTGTGGGAGTTAGGGGAATCTAAATATATCATTTTGGAAAAAATCGACACGTTATAAAACCGCTGTAAAAATTTAGTGTTATTTTGTCTACTTTTCGGTAATGAAACATTTGGTTTAAAAAGTATGCTTTTAATGTAAAATTTAAAGTTGTTTTGCTTCTACTGAACATTTTTTAATTTTGAGTAAATACAGTATTGTTGAACAAGATGTATATAAAATAAAATACTGGAATTAACAACGAAAAAGTTAGACGATTTTGTATTAATTTGAATAAAATAAATTGAAAAAGTACATTTGGCTTGCATAGAAATAAACAAAATGTGAAAAATAATATTGTAAATTACATTTCTCTTTTAGATACATACAGCGAAATGCCCATAGAAGCTAGCTTTCCCTCAACAATAAATCTCAGTGTATTTATCAAATATGAAAAATCGGGAACTTAGCACGTCATACAGAAATCTTACATACTTTGTTTATTATTTTATTTTAATTTTTTTTTTTTTTTAATTTTAGTTTTAAAAACATTCCGTGTTTTGAATGAAAATTGTGGCAAATGTACGCTTCGTTAAAAGACGCTGCCAAGTTGTGTTACTGTTAAACGTTGTTAAACTATAAAAGTTAATCATAAAACCATAATTTTAGAAATTTAAAATCTTTCGAAAACTATCGATAGTGCTGAAAACAATCGACGTTAAAACGATAGTGCTATCGATAGTTTCAGACCACTAGTGTAATAAAATGCAAATATTTTAAACAAAAACAAGTAAGAGTGCTATATTCGGCTGTGCCGAATCCACCATTGTGGGAGCAGAATACAGAGCAGCAAGACAAAAACTAAATAATTTTTACATATGTAGTATGTATACGTTAGACTGGTCGCCATTTTTTTTTTAATTTAATTGTTTGCGCTGCTTGAAATATGAGGCTTGGTGTAAGAAATCATGATCTAATTTTTCAGGTCAATCCGACGGTGCCTAGCCGTGCCGGGTGGGGCCCAAAGTTCCCCATATTATAAAAAAAAACATCTTTTCTATCAGATCTTTATAGTTATACTAGTTGAAAAGCCAAAAATCAAAAATATGGCTTCGTTACGATCTTCCGCAGAGAAAGTACTTCAAGTGTGCCAAATTTCAGCTTCCTATGTCATTAGATGGCTTCAGAAAGTTGCGGAAAGAATAGGACATACATGAAAACATCCTGACATACTAAGAAATCATATATTGTATAGATAGATTAACATATGTTCGCGCAACTGAAAAACGCTTTAGCTTATTGAAAAACTAAAAAAAAACCAAATTCCGCAATAAAATTTACTTTAAGAAAGGTAAAACGTTTTTCGGCTTTTCAACTAGTATAACTATAAAGATCTGATAGAAAAGAGGTTTTTTTATAATATGGGGAACTTTGGGCCCCACCCGGCACGGCTAGGCACCGTCGGATTGACACCGGATTTAAACTTCGCTTTTCATAAGGACCCAGAATATATACACTTTATAGGGTGTAGGATCAATATTGTAGAAATTACAAACGGAATGACAAAGTTTTTTTACCTTCGGTGAAGGGTATAAAAAAAATTATTTTTGGGATTGCAGTATTTTGATCATAACTTAGCCATTTTTAAACCGATTTGAAAGATTTAAATACCGACGTGTTAAGGAAGAAATATACCATTTACTTTAGTTATAAAGTTCGGACTCGGGAAGATCTATGATTCCCGAAAATAGGTATTTTAATAAAAAAAATTTTATTTTGCCATAACTTTTTTGCATCTGAACCGATTTTTCCGAGTTTTTCATAAAATATGTTCTACTATGATATTTCCGATATTTTGGTTTATAAGTCATATCCATAGAACATATAGCAGCCCTAAAATTTAGGTTTTTATACAATTTTTAATTTTTTTTTGTACGGGAGGTACCACGCCCACTTCTAAAATCCCGCCCACATTTTGTAGGATGGTGTGTATTGGCAACCTTAATGTGCGTACCTAATTTGGAAACTTTGGCTTTTGCCGTTCGCCAGATATACAGAAATAAAAAAAATACAACAACAACAAGGGATTTTTGGAAAAATTTAGAGGTAGTCATGGTTTTTTGCTCATATCTCCGTCATTTTTGGACCGATCTGGCTGAATTTCAATAGCAAACTTAAACGGAGTATATGTGACATAAAAATACATCAACCTAGTCCACATCATTTCTGGGGTTTTCGGAAAACCCATTTCAACATACACACGGACAGACGGACAGACGGACAGCCGGATTTGAACTTCACTTTTCATAAGGACCCAGAATATATATACTTTATAGTGTGTATGATCAATATTGTGGAACACCTTCGGTGAAGGGTATAAAAAGAAACGTTTTATAAATAAATTGTAGTTAATCGGATGTAGCTGCATCATCCTCAATTCCGTATAATCTTATAAGAATAATTTTTTTATTCAAATTATTTTTATTGATAGTGAATGTAAATTTTGCTTACACTCTCTCTTTTGTAAGCGTCTATTCATTTTCAAACTCATATAGATATGTATAAAGATTTTTATAGTTTCCCTATAGAAAAAGATATTTTAAGCGTTGACATTTTTTCTTTTATTTAGATTTAGTTCTTTCATTCTTCATAGTTGAATATTTTTCAACAAAAATTTTTTTTGAGCAAAAATCGGCATTTTGATGATTTAAAGGCAAAAAATCGGCAAATATGGCAGGGCTGACTGCAACAGTTACATTTACATATGTATGTATATACCCTCTTGCCTTCGGTGAAGGGTATAAAAAGAGTAATTTTTGGGATTTCAGTGTTTTGGTATTAACCGATTTGGTAGATTTATATACTGTTCATTACATTGGGTTATAGGTCTATATGTATAGATACTAACATATGTGTACATATATTTAAACAAACTGAATTATAAAAAATAAAAATCAAAAAAAAACAAACAAAAATAAAAGAAAAAAGAAAAAAGACAAATTTTTTGGATTTCAATACTTTGGACATAACTCAGCCTTTTATTAACCGATTTGAAAGATTTATATACCGATGTCTTAAGGAATAAACTTATCATTTACTTTGGTGATAAAACGTGGACTCAGAAAGACCTATGGCTCCCGTAAATGGGTATTTTGATTTAATTTTGGTCATAACTTTTTTGTATCTGAACCGATTTTCCCGAGTTTTTAATAAAATATGTTCTACTAAAAATTTCCGATATTTTGATATATAAGTCATATCCATAGGACAAATGGCGGCCCTAAAATTTAGGTTGTTTTTTTAAATTTCGATGTTTTTTAGCCCATTTTTGGAGTATTTTGCTAATAAATTACCCATTGTCTAACCAATTTGATAGTTTTATATACCGACGTGTTTAGGAAGAATTTTACCATTTACTTAAGTTATATTTATATATAAACATTTATATATACTTGTATACATATATTTTAACAAAGTTAATTATAAAAAAAGAGTAATTTTTGGGGATTCAGGATTTCGGGTATAACTCAGCCATTTTTTAACCGATTTGACAGGCTTATATACCGACGTGTTTAAGAAGAAATTTGCCGTTTACTTGAGTTATAAAGCTTGGACTCGGGGAGATCTATGGTTCCCGAAAGTGGGTATTTAAAAAAAATGTTTATTTTGGTCATAACTTTTTTTTATTGTTCTACTAAAAATTTCCGATATTTTGGTTTATAAGTCATATCCATAGGACATATATCAGCCCTAAAATTTAGGTTTTTATACAATTTTTAATTTTTTTTTGTACGGGAGGTACCACGCCCACTTCTAAAATCCCGCCCACATTCTGTAGGATGGTGTGTATTGGCAACCTAAATGTGTGTACCTAATTTTGAAACTTTGGCTTTTGCCGTTCCCCAGATATACAGAATTAAAAAAAAATTTAGAGGTAGTCGTGGTTTTTTGCTCATATCTCCGTCATTTTTGGACCGATCTGGCTGAATTTCAATAGCAAACTTAAACGGAGTATATGTGACATAAATATACATCAACCTAGTCCACATCATTTCTGGGGTTTTCGGAAAACCCATTTCAACATACACACAGACAGACGGACAACCGGATTTGAACTTCGCTTTTCATAAGGACCCAGAATATATATACTTTACAGTGTGTAGGATCAATATTGTGAAACATACAAACGGAATGACAAAGTTACATATACCCTCTTACCTTCGGTGAAGGGTATAAAAACTGTTATTTTCGTTGATGTATATAAAAAGCAACAACAACAAGGTGACATATATGGACCTGTCGGGCTGAATTTCAATAGCAAACAACTCCGGACAATATGTGACATAACAACCTAGTCCCCGACATATCTGCGGTCTTCGGAAAACCTTTTTCTACGGTCAGACAGAAAGACAAACATCGTTAAATCAACTTCGAATTCTCATCAATATTGCAGAAATTACAAATGTAATGACATATTTAAAACCTTTCCACCTGTGGTGAAGGGCATAAAAAGGGAAATTAAATTTCTTTCTTTAACTGTTGTGTTCTACATATCGTACTTTTTGAATTTCCTAAAATATTGATCTTAGAAACATCAAATTATAGGTGCAGGGTCCTGACTGAACCTATGAACCTATAAGATGAAAAATGTAGGAATTTTTTGTTAAAACCTAGAAGTATAAGCTTTGGCAGATAAATATGTCGATGATAGAAAGGGATACGCTTGCAAAGTTGCGGGGGGTTTTATGCTAGTATTATTTACTATAAATTATTTTTTAAATTTTTTATTTCTTCATAAAAAGGGGTAAAAAAGAACCTGCTATTATTTAAACTTTAAAATATTACGTTTTAGCTTTAGTTAAAATAATAAAAAGATTATTTGTATTGACTTTTTTTCTCTGGATTTTGGGAATTTTGAATTAGTTTTTTGCATTGGGATTAAGTTAAAATATGTCTTATTAAAGTTTTAGGAAGAAATACAAATAAGAACATGTACGTTTTTCGTTTGCTCTGCTGTTCACTCACTCATTTCTTATGAAAAGGATTCTTTAAGTTGACACTAATACCAACAAGCAACAAACAAGTGTGTTTCACTCGTTTTTATTTTTTCACTGCGTAGAATTTAACTCCAACAAGGTCTAATATCAAAGGTAGAAAAATAACAACAAAGAAAAAGGCACATTGAAATAAAATTCTGTAATAGAAAGATTTTGATTTGTAAACAAAATCTAAAACGGTTTATTCAGGCATTACATCGCTCATCTTGCCCACCTGTTTATTCCTTCTGACAGGAAGACATTCTTATGTATGATTTAAACAATTTTAAATGCAGTAGTGGTCAAAACCAGGGTTGCCGTTGGAATTTTTCGAAAAGGGTCACAAAAAAAGGATTTTCCAGAAAAAGGGGTCAAAAAAGGGTATTTCAATAAAAAAAAGCTACAAGCTTTTTATAAGCAGTATTTCTCATTTTAATGAACATAATAACACCAAGTTTTTTATAAACAAACAAAATATATTTATTTCTGGTGGGAAGTGCTAAAAAAACTTAATTTTTTTATGGAATACCCTGTCCTGTTTTTAACACCTGACAAAAAGTTTGTTCTTTATCATTATAGCTAATTTTTTAATGCTTTTAATTTTTTTCCTATATTTTCTTTTTTTACCCGATTAAGCAATTTCAAATCAATTTTAGGGGTAGTTTTAATTTCGCAATCGTTCGCGAATTGTAGCCATTTCGCGATTGAATCGATTTTTTTCCTGTAAGTTTTCTGATTCTTTAAAGCTTTTTCGATTTTTAATAAATGTTAGAATTTGCTATCATATGTATGTTTTCATTCATGTAAGTTTTAGGGACTTTTAATCAATTAAACGGCATTATTTTTGCAAACTTTTCCGAGTTTTAAAATTTAAGTGTAGCTTTGTTTCGCTTTGAGGCAAACGTCGCTGTTTTAAAAATAGCCCCATACATAAACCGAAGTCACCTATTGTACAGGGCACTCTCAACACCGTCGATTCTAAAAAGGGCGAAAAGTTCAATACCTTATGCAAGAGAGCAAACGCTGTGATAAGAGAGCAAATGCAAACTTTTTAGGAATGTGCGTTCTATATTTTGCTATTAAATCTTCACTTGAAGTTCATTCCTCCATCACCGCTTCGAACTAATTAGCAGAAGAAAGCATGGAATTGTAAGTTTCTACTTTGAGTCTGTTCCATACCACACAATGCTTATTTCGAAAAAATTTGTTTAGCACTACTGTTCCGGAGTGTTGACAAAAACCAAAATGTGAGTGCTATTTTAAAAAAAAGGGTCAAAAAGTGTACCAAAATAGGTGAAAATTATACAAAAGTATAATTTAAAAAAAGGGTCATAAAAGGTATCAAGACCGTCAAGAAAGGGTCAAATTGATACTTTAGTGGTCAAAACATGTGTTACCGAAAACATACATTATAATTTCTTTCTATTTCATTTATAAATGGTTTTCATACTAATTTCTTTATTTACATATTGTCACTCAAAATGCCCCACAATACAACCCCAAAAAAAATAAATAACCCCCCAAAGTGTGGCGCCTTATTGCATATGCTATGCAGGGCAGCTGTACTTATCGAAGCGGGCGTTTTGCATACCAAAGTGGAGAAAATCCTTGCGCTCAGAAACGTTTTTATTATAAAATTGGAAATAAAATAAGCCCCCAAATAATATATATTGGGTCTTTATTTCATAATGATTTAAAAAAAAATGAAATAACACCCCAACCAAAATGAAATAACCCCCCTAAATCGTTGTTGTTGTTCTCTGTACAAACTTTTGGGGGGTTATTTCATTAGTTTTTGGGAGGTTATTTCATGCCGCCAGGCGTAACAACAAAAATATTTTAAATCGATTGTTTGATTGATTATGATGCACTAGACTAAATTACATGTCCAGATAAATTAAAAAAAATTGTTACGCCCTTTTGCATATTAGGTGACGATATGTATGAACGTGAATTGATTTTTACATAAAATTTACTAGCAACAATGCATTAAGTTTTCTAAAGTAAAGTAATAATATAATTTCTGAACTCCTTCGAGACATTGAGGCTATTATAAGTTTGAAATAAAATTCAAAGAGAAGTTAATAACCACCCAGTACAGAACAATTAATTGTTCGGGTAATTTAAAATTGCCAATTAATCGAAGATAAAAATCTATCTTCTTCTATATATATAAAATAGGATGTGTGTATGTATGTATGTAACGTATGGACTCCAAAACGGCTGGGCCGATTTTGATGAAATTTTCAGGGAATCTTTAGAATATTCTGGCGGGTGGCACTGTGACGTCTGATTTTTGATTTTCGGCCTGCGGGCGAAATTGCCAATGACATCTATATAATTGTGACGATTTTTTCTTTAAAATGATCGCCATGGTCCAAATTAGATTTATACGAAAAGAAAATTTTTCCCCGCCCAATTTTACGCCCAATTTGTTCGAATTAGCTATAATCAGAAAACGGTTCCATCGATTTGACAAATTATTCTTTCAAATGTTCGTATTACATTGGTAACGGCTAACATATTGTAATTTTCGACAAGAAAGATTCAATAAAAATAAGTAAGAGTGCTATATTCGGCTGTGCCGAATCTTATATACCCTTCACCATTGTGGGAGCAGAATACAGATCAACCAGACAAAAACTAAATAATTTTACATATGTATACATACATATTTATAATACTTTAAACTTCATTATAAATTAAATTTAAAAAGCGAAAACTGGTAAATATTTTTTTTAAATCGTTTTTTTTTTTTAAACAAGATTCGAGCCAGAGAACTCACAGTTTCTAACAGTTAACACACCCCCTAGACAACTAAACCATGAAGGAACGTTGTTTGAGTATCATTAAAATGAAATATGGCCCGTTAATGTTTACTGTGTTGAGTTGTAATTACTTTTGATGTTTTTGTTCACCACAATAGCAAAGTTGTAAACCATAATACTTATTGGAGTTGTGAACCGAAATATGGAAATATATTCACCAAAATAGTTTGTGGCATGTAAGTATGTGTGTTTGTTTTCTTTTATCTTTTTGGGGAGTTTTTAAGGATCAAAAAAACACAAAAATTCCTAGTTTCGATTTGTGAAAATTGTTTCGTTAAATAGATGAAATAATAAAGAAGGATGATAACGAAAATCATATTGGGTATTATGCTAGTATATGTAAACAAATGTGAAGGGGGGGGGGGGGGAAGAGACGGACAACTGGATTTGAAATTCGCTTTTCATTTTGGTATACAAGCTATATCCATAGGACGTATGGAAGCCCTAAAATTTAGGTTTTTATAAAAATTTTGATATTTTTTAGCCCATTTTTGGAGTATTTTGCATATAAATTACCCATTGTCTAACCGATTTGATAGTTTTATATACCGACGTGTTAAGGAAGGATTTTACCAGTTACTTAAGTAATATTTATATATAAACATTTATATATACTTGTATACATATATTTTAACAATGTTAATTATAAAAAAGAGTAATTTCTAAGGATTCAGTATTTTGGTTATAACTCCGCCATTTTTTAACCGATTTGACAGATTTATATACCGACGTGTTGAAGAAGAAATTTACCATTTACTTTATTTATAAAGCTTGGCCTCGGGGATCTATGGTTCCCGAAAGTGGGTATTAAAAAAAAAATTTTATTTTGGTCATAACTTTTTTGTATCTGAACCGATTTTCCCGAGTTTATAAAATATGTTCAACCAAAAATGTCCGATATTTTGGTATATAAGTCATATCCATAGGACATATACCAGCCATAAAATTTAGGTTTTTATACAATTTTAAATTTTTTTTTGTACGGTAGGTACCACGCCCACTTCTCCAATTCCGCCCACATAGGATGTAGGATGGTGTGTATTGGCAACCTAAATGTGTGTACCTAATTTGGAAACTTCGACTTTTGCCGTTCCCCAGATATACAGCAAAAAGTAAAAAAATACAACAAACACAAGGGATTTTTGTAATAAATTAAAGGTAGTCGTTGTTTTTTGCTCATATCTCAGCCATTTGTGGACCGATCTGGCTGAATTTCAATAGCAAAATTATAATAAGAATACCTGACATAAAGATACCCCAACCAAGTCCCCATCATATCTGGGGGCTTCGAAAAACCCATTTCAACAGACAGACGGACAACCGGATTTGAACTTCGCTTTTCATAAGGACCCAGAATATATATACTTTATAGGGTGTAGGATCAATATTGTACAAATTACAAACGGAATGACAAAGTTATATATACCCTTTTGAGTGAAAACATGTCAAATCATCATGCCGTTCGGAAACAACACCTCCGATTTCAACCCATCCTCATATGCCACCACATATGCAACAACAGGCTGGTGGTTATATGGCTCCACAACAATATCGTCCTCGAGGTCAATATATGCAACCCAATGGCAGTACACCACGTTTCCAACAATATCAAAAACGGGATTATCAACAGCAAAACGGACAATCTGCTGCCGGACAATATAACAAACAACTTATGGATCAAAACACTCAACAAGATGCGAGTACCCTAGCAGCTCAGCAACAACAAATAAGTGTAGCTGCCAATATAGCGGCTGCTGTAGCTGCTGCTGGTGGTCAAGTGGGTGGACCTGCTGAGTACCCCAATGTTTCCACACCACCAGCTGGAGCGCTCTACGCTGCCCCAGCCCAATCACCACCAGCCACAGGTGCACCCACATACGTGTATGATGCTAGCGGCATGTTAGCCGCCGCAGCCGCCGCTGCTGGTAACCCTTATGCCGCTGGCCAATACGGACCACCACCCACGGCTTACTATGCTGCACATCCCCATCAGTTTGCTGCAGCTCCCAATGGGGGTGTTGCCGCCAACGCCAATGGAGCTAACCAAGGCGCAGAGTTGATCGCCCAAACCCAACAACAGTAAACTGTTGAAATCCATTAAAAAAGGTACATTTTTTTAAATTCCCTGAAAATACAAATTTTACATTATTAATATTAACAAAAAACAAGAAACTTATAAAAATATCAATTAATCACACCCTCTTCTAAAGGAGCAAAAAAAAAAAAAAAAATGATTTCTTTTTCTCCAAAAAAAAAAAAAAAAAACAAAATAATGTAAACAAATAATTACATTTTTTAAATATTTTCATATAAAATGGATGATGATAAACACCCAAAAATGAAAAAAAGAGTTTGAAATTAAAACCGAAAGGAGTTTTTTCCCTCTTAAGAATACCAAGCAAAAGAAGAACAGCATTTATTTAAAAAAAGTCATCTTTTTAAAGATGCTGGTCATCAAAAAAACACTCCTTAAAAATTATGAAATAAATCAACATTTCCAAAATAATTTTTTTTTCTTTTACTTTAAAACAACAATTTCAATTTAAATATTTTGTATACAAAAAATTATATTATTAATATGGTTTTTAGAAATAAAAAAACCAAAAAATGTTTTAAACCTAATAATTAAAACAATAGTAACTGAAATAATGAAATTTTCTAAACAAAGAGCAAAAAAGTGAATTATTTTTTTTTTCTTAATTTTATTATACATACATATTATTATCTTTTGTTTATATTACAAATAATTTACAAATTTAGTTTTACAATGAGTAACAACAAAGAAAAAGCAAAAAAGAACATGATACAAAACAATACAATTTTATAAAAAATGTTTTCTTTTTTGCATTAAAGTATTAAATATTTTTGTTCTGTTTTTTTTTTTTTTATTTATATATTTTTAAACGATGTATGATGCATTAAAAGAAACTTGCATTAATTACATGCTAAAGCCGCCGCCGCCTTTTTGTCTTATTATTTATTTTATGTGTAATAAATATAAAAGTAAATAACTACAAAATCAAACAATTTATTCAATGAAAACTTAAAACAAGCAAAAACAAATATTGATAACCATTTTAAACCAATTAACAATATTGAACAAAATGGTAACAAATTATTAAAATCACATGCGCCACATTCATCCATATAAATAAAAACGAGATAAATTTTTTTCTTCTAAAATACATTCTAAATTCTAATAGAAAAGTGAAACTAATAAGTTTTATATGTACCTATTTCTTTTGATTTTGCAATTAAAATAAATATCTTACAAACATTAAACTTTGTATTTTTTTCTTAAATGCAACAATAATATTTATATATAAACAAAAATTTCGAATTTAACATTTAAATCTTAGATTTATAGCAAAACAAAAAATCTAAAAAGAAATAAATTTAATTTAAGAAAATTTATATTTTTTCTTAAAATATCAATTCTTGTAACATTTTTTGGTATTTTATTAAAAAAAAACGATATTTGTTTTTCTTTAAGGAACAAACAAATTGGTTTTTGTAAAACCTTTAACTGAACAAAAACAAAAGAAAAAATACAATTTAATTAAATTAACCACAACATAATGAAGGATCTCGTATTTTTAATTATATATACCTAAATATATTTTTTTAATATTTTTGTTTTTTGTTTTAAACTCAAAACAATATTTTGCATTTATTATACAAACAAAATAAAAAAAAAATTGATACAAAAACATGAAACTATTTAAAAAACAAACAAAAAATATGATGTGATATTATAGACTTAAAAAAAACAAACAAAAATGATTTAAATAAACATTCAAACGTAAAAATATTAAAACATTTTCCATTGAATCCAGCTAACACATTTGTGCAAGTTGGGTCTGAAAGGGTTATGGATGACATGAGGCACATTAACTTTAATTATAATTTTTAGTTAATTTCCTTTTTTTTTTACTAACTTTAAAATCAAAAATCTCAAAAAAGAGCAAACAAGAAGCTACTTTTAAAACTTAAAACTAAAAGAAAAAGAAAGAAATTTATGTTGTGAAAGGGATACAAAATATCGTATGTAAACCATAGCAAATTTAATTGAAAAAACCAACATAAAATAAAAAAATATGTGATATTATTACATAATTCCTGAAACTGAACAAATGTGTTAAAAAAAGAAAAAACTCTTTAAAAGAAAAGAAAAAAAAAAATTAAACATTGGTAGTCAATTTTTAAAAATTTTTTCAATTTTTGCTTATTTAAAATGTCCCTTAAAAAAATACAAAAAAGCAACTTGAAAAGACAAGATTTCTTTTTTTAATCAAGAAATATATATAAAATTTATATTTTTTTGTATTAATTGTTGTTCTCATTAAAAAAACTAAATTAAACCTAAATCATTTAATTTTTTTACCCCAACCAAAAATTGTAATTTTCTTTTTTTTTACTAAGTATTGTTAATTTTTCTTTGAAACAATGAATTTTTTTTTAAATAAAACAAAACTCAGCGAAAACAAAAAATTTTATGTTAAAAAAATAAAATATATATTTAAACAATTTTTTTTTTTTAATTTCTGTATTCTTTATATTACTCATTGTCCAACCAGAAATGAAAACTTAACTTAAATCACACAAATTCAATTTCAAATAAAAACTGAACATTTTGTTATTTTTTTTTTTAAATAGAAAAAAAATATTTTGTTTTCTTTTTAATTTTTAGTTTTTTATTTATTTTTTTTTTTTTTTTTATAAAAGTTTTACAAATTTGACAACTTTTGACATCAGATAAAGTTTTAATTATTGCAGAATGTGAAAAATATAGGGAATTCTATAACAGCAAATAGGTCTTAAAGTATAAATGATCTAAGATATGATGCAAATCAATCGTGGTTGAAATAATTTCACTTTTAAATGTGTTTAATTTTCATTCGATTTCAAAAATATTCAACCCAATTATGAATAAAAACGCGCGATTATAAAATCACTTTTGATATCAAAATTTAACGAAGAAAGAGCCAATTCAAAAGTAAGAGTAGTCTAATAAAAGAATTAACTTTTTTGGTTTTAGACCCAACTTAAAGTAAGCCGATCGACTCGGAATCATTTTATGAGTCGATCTAACGATGTCCGTCCGGCTGACTGGCTTTCCAAGCAAAATTTTGCGCAAAGTACAAGTCGCAATTTTTAAGATAATTCGATGAAATTTGGTACATAGGTTCCAATTGGTACAAGAACCAAGCCTTTTGAAAATGGGTCGGATCTGTTCATAATTTCATAGCCCCCATACAAGCTGCTTTCTGGAACTGGGTCTTTGTGCCCACTATGAAACCAATTTTAATGAGTTTTAAAACATAGATAGATCCATATGAAATTCACCACAACTGTTGTATGTTATTGGACTTTAACAAAACATAAATTTTCAGACTCCAGATTCTTTCGACCTCCGAAATATGACGTCATAAAAGATGTGAAAAATGTTAAAAAAGCACAAAAGTCTCCTTACAAAAGGGGATAGAACTTTTGAACTATGTAAGATAATTTAGTTTTTTTGGTATCGTTTTAAAGATGAAAGTGCATCCTTTAAAATTATATGCATATTCTGTTTTTTTAAGAAAAGGTCAAAGGTCATTTTTTGGGGTCTTGAGTTCAAAGGTCTATATCTGAAAAAGTATATTTTTTAAAATTCTTAAAAAAACATATGTCAAGTATTAGACCCTCTTCTACATTTCGAGAAAATTTAAAGGTGGAGACGCGATTGGTGTCAAAATTATAGACCAGAACGTGATCCTAAGTATGTTTTGTGTTCATACAAGATAAACCTTTTATGTTGGATTTTAAATAAGACATTAGAGTGAAAACATGTCAAACCATCATGCCGTTCGGAAACAACACCTCTGATTTCAATCAAATTCACCACAACTGTTGTATGTGCTAGTTCACACAGGTCAAGTTTGACTCTTCAAGTCTTGAGCTTTTAGGAGAGACGGGTAAAGAGAACGGAAAGGGGTACATACTTGACCGTACCAGTCAGTTTTTATTTTTCTTTTTTTTTTCATCCGTAATATAATAAAAAGCTACAAAGTTGAAGGAAAAGAAAACAAAAATTAATTTTGTTCATGAACGTGAAAGCAAGTTCAAAAGAAAATTTAAATAAAACTGTTCAAGTAAACTTGACCAAAAACACAAATTTTATAATTATATCGAGCTGTCTTGTACATAATACTGTAGCGGTCCATTTATTCCACAAACACCTTCATATATTTTTAAAAAATAACTTTAAAAAAGATCCACAAAAAATAATATACTTCTCGGATGGATGTGCAGGACAATTTAAGAATAAAAAAATTTTGTGAATTTGTGCTATCATAAGGCAGATTTCGGATGCGATGCTGAATGGCACTTGTTCGCTACTAGCCATGGAAAAGGCCCTTCTGATGGCCTTGGAGGCACAGTCAAAAGAGAGGTACGTAAAGTAAGCTTACAACGACCACTAGATAACCAGATCACAACGCCACAACTCTTGTTCGATTGGTGCCAAACAAACCTTAAAAATTGCAATTTCATATATCTTTCTGAAGATGGTCATAGAGAAGAAGATGAATTTTTAAGAGAACGCTTTTTTGGGCTACGCACAATTCCAGAAACACAAAAATATCATTGTTTCATTCCTGAAGGAGAAAATAAGTTAAAAGTAACGATTTTTTCAAATGATAGCGAATTTTTAATTGAAAATGTTCGTTACTAATTTATGTTTTACTCTCTGAATAAATGTTATGTTTAACTCAACCTTTTAAAGGTTTCAAACAATTTTTGTAATAAATTTTAAAAATTTAAGACACAAATTACCAATTAAAAGTTTTAAGTAGTATTATATATAATAAATTACCTGAATTATATAATTGTTTTGTTCAAAATTTACTATTTTTTTACTACATTTTAAATTTACATTACAAATTTCAACTGAAAGCTTTAAACAGTATTATTTAAAAAAATGAATTGAATTATTTTAATGTGTTGTTCAATATTTTGTAATAAAAAAATAAATGAAAACTATAATGTCTTCTTCAATAATACCATATACATAATTAATTCGCATGGGAAATACATCTAGAATAATAAGCCTTAATGTCTTATTTAAAATCCAACATAAAAGGTTTATCTTGTATGAACACAAAACATACTTAGGATCCCGTTCTGGTCTATAATTTTGACACCAATCGAGTCTCCACCTTTAAATTTTCTCGAAATGTAGAAGAGGGCCTAATACTTGACATATGTTTTTTTAAGAATTTTAAAAAATATACTTTTTCAGATATGGACCTTTGAACTCAATACCCCAAAACATGACCTTTGACCTTTTCTTAAAAAAACACAATATGCATATAATTTTAAAGGGTACACTTTCACCTTTAAAACGATACCAAAAAAACTAAATTATCTTACATAGATCAAAAGTTCTATCCCCTTTTGTATGGAGATTTTTGTGATTTTTTAACATTTTTCACATCTTTTATGACGTCATATTTCGGAACCCAAAAGGATCTGGGGTCAAATTTTTTTTGTTTAATTATACTCTTATAGTGTATGACATTTGTGTTGAATTTCATTGAAATCGGAGGTGATGATGCCGAAAAAGCCTTTTTTTCATGATGGTTTCACGTGTTTAACTCTTTTACCTTCGGTGAAGGGTATATAAAAAAAAAAATGTTCGTATTAATCCATTTTAAGTTTTCATCGAGAGAAAAATTTACCACGCCTACTTTTACGCAAACTTTTTTGGACTGATTTGGACGATTTTTTCTATAAAATCATCGCCATGGTCCAACTTAGATTTATACGAAAATAAAATTTTACCCCGCCCACTTTTTTCGAATTACCTAAAATCAGAAAACGGCTCCATCGATTTGACAAATTTTTCTTTCAAATGTTCGTATTAATCCATTTTAAATTTTCATCGAAAGAAAAATTTACCACGCCTACTTTTACGCCTACTTTTTTTATTAAGCGCATAACTTGAGAACGGCTTGACCGATTTGGACGATTTTTCTATAAAATCACCGCCATCGCCCGCCCACTTTTTTCGATTTACCTAAAATCAGAAAACGGCTCCATCGATTTGACTGATTTGACGGATTTTAAAAATCGAACGCAAACATTTTTCCTAATTTGGATAGGACAAAGTCTGCCGGGTCAGCTAGTATATAATATTTGTTTTTAATGTATAATTTTTATAAAATTTTAAGTCGAATAAACAAACAAAATGAATGTGTCCGTTGGATTTAAAAAAAAAACAGTCATGTTTAGTGAGTAATTTAGGCCCTAATTATATAAAACGCAACGCCAACGAATTACATTGAAAGCAAAAGCAAAGTCATAAATATTTTGTAATGTCGTTGTTGCTTTCTACATGTACCGTTTTCAAATTTTCAACGCCACAAGAGGCGTTTGAAATCTTAAAAGGCAATGTGAATTTCTGTAGACAGCAAAAGCAAAATTAAAAAATATTAATGACTTTGTCTTTGCTTTCAATGTAATTCTTCGGCGATGCTTTGCGATTTACATAATAAGGGCCTTAGCTTATATTTTAGTTACATTTTTCAACACAATTTAATAATTTATTTCACAAAAGAAAAGACGACAAAGGTATGTTAACCCAAAGATATATATAAATTTATCGGGTATGTTCTAGAAATCGAAATGAAGTGAAATTGAAATCGAACGATAATTTTAATTCAATTGTTTACAAACTGACCGTAGTTTTTCGTGGTTTTAAGTGTAGTTCTTGCAAAAATAATAGAAACTTAATGAATGAATTGGATAAAATGGAATGTTTTAGGAACTTTCATTACAGGGTGTTTTTTTAAAATTTGCTCGATTTTAAATCCACTTCATTTCGATTTCTAGAACATGTCTGTATTTATTAACAAAATAGTTCATGCGTTTCTCTAGAGGAAATTATTTGAAGAAGCATAGCGGATAGAGGCATAGTGGATGGAATGTCCGTGAAAAGTTTCAAAAAATCCAAAGTTATATTGGCTCTCTTAAAATTTAAGTGTCTGAAAGTGAAGCAACAAGTTGGAGCTACATTGCCTTGTTTTATTTAAAAGAGGATGTTTATTTACTCAAGTACTATTTTTTTCTAAAATTATCGAAAACAAATCTCGTAATTTATAAAATTTCTGGATTTAGAATTATTCGATTTATCGAATCATTTTACAATCTTATTCGTTTAATCAAATAAGTAAAAAATGCCAAATATCGATTAATCGTTTAATCGAACAAAAATAAAACCCGATTGATTGAACACCCTAAAAACTATTTATTCTTCAGATGAATGTAGGTAAAATATAATGACTTACATTTATATGCGTTAATTTTGGGACATCCCTTGTAAAATTTATTGGTTCCTTTAGTTAAATTGGAAGGAGTATTTTTACTTTTTCCTCATTACTTAGCCTTTATTTTTAGGCGAAGTTTTTACTGGTCACATCGTTAAGACTGGGGGCAAATTACGGCGTTCGATATCGGCCGAAATTACAATACAATTTGAATGGAAATCTTTATCGATATCGAATCCCAAAATATGTAAAACACCATATAATATTATTATAATGACGTTAAAATGTTAAGGACAAAAATTATTTCTTTAATTTATATAAGGACTATAATAAACTTATAAGGTTAAACATATTAGACAAATATGAACAAAAATGGTCGTAGTGACCACTCATTAATAATGTTTTTTCTCTGCGTGTGCAATTTCGAAAAGAATCCGACCAGCGTTATGCGTTACTATGAGGCAAAGTAAATGTATGCATACGCAACGAATTTAGAACAATTTGAAGAAATATGTATATTGGTTGAGCTATTTTTGAAATTTCCGACCTCAAACCAAAACTTTTCCATCTTAGTTAATTAAAATATGGCATGCTTCGCTTTGACACTTATTTTGCTTTCTTACAACTCGTTTATCTTGTTAAGATTTAATAAATAACAGATCTAAGAATCTTACAACTTTAATTCTTGATATTTTTTAAAGTGTCACAAATTAGCACGAATTGATTTGAAATGAAACAAAGATTCGACAGATTTACGTGAATACCTGACACGGTAGCATACTTCACGGTGATCTTAGCACCGGTTGAAACACAATGCATTTACCTACCGCTGTCATGCTTGAGAAGAACCAGCACACTCGAGCTCCTTGCTTTGGGCAAGGGAGAGCTATCTAGCCTATTGTATGGTTTGGAATCAATAGCACTCAGGGAGATCTCACAGAATCCCGATCTGCCCCTCAAGATGGAAAATCAGCGTTTAAAGCTGACCAACTATTGTATGTCCAAAATTATGGACATGAAATGGACAAGAAATGATGAGGTTATGGACTTTTGGCCGGAATTGACCACCGTGCGTTGGAGTAAAATCGAAAGGTCGGGATAAGAAGCCTTTTATAAGTTGCGCAAATCAATCAATGATTTTCAAAGTTTTTAAAATTAATATAGTTTGATAATTTTGTTTCGACGGCAATCATTCTGTGATGATTTGCCAGAATATTATGTTCATAAATGACTCAAATTGAGCTCAGTAGTTTAATAGAGTCTTAAACTATCGAAAATATCGATAGAAAAAATATCAATATCGATATTATTATTTAAAATACAGCTATGAAGACATGTTACAGCAGCTATACACACACAGTTTTTTCCCCAAGTTTTTCTTGCTATTATTAATTCGCGCAGAATTACAGCAATGTATACAAAGAACAAGAGTGGCAGGTGGTATGGATTGCTTAGCTGTGCTTTTTTAATACTTACTTAAGGCCTTTATGCCGAAATTTTTATATGTATATATTGGGACAGAAATGTCAGATAGTTTTATGATTTTGTAAAAAAAAAATCAAATAAAAATGCAATTGCAACTGCGAGCATAGGATAAAACAATGAACAACCATTAGAGGAAAAGTCCGCTAGATTGATCACCCTTTTGGGTTGAGAATCAAATCCAGTTTGGAACATTATCTTAAGTTGCAATAAAATATCTTACAGTCCTTGTTACTGTGGTTCATTCAGAAAGGTGCTTATCAGTATCACAATTTTTTAAAACTGTCATCTAAAATAACGTGCGTACATAGATACGTCTCATAGGTTCAATAAAGGGATAAAAACAACGAACTCTAGCCTGATAAAAAAACAAGTTAAAGTTTTCTACTTGAGTACAAACATTCAGTCGTTAGTAATATCGATATATCGATAGTGAAATCTTATGCGGAATGAGAAATGCGGTTTCCTAGACATTCCAGCAGGGTAACTTTTCCATAGATTAACAAAAATATGAATATAATAACGTGGTTAACTCCATTGAGAACATGTGGATGATTGCTAAGTGTAATATCGGAAACCAAGGGCAGATTTTGGCATTCGATATCGATAAAGATTTCCATTCAAATTGTATTGTAATTTCGGCCGATATCGAACGCCGTAGTTTGCCCCCAGTCTTAACGATGTGACCAGTAAAAACTTCGCCTAAAAATAAAGGCTAAGTAATGAGGAAAAAGTAAAAATACTCCTTCCAATTTAACTAAAGGAACCAATAAATTTTACAAGGGATGTCCCAAAATAAACGCATATAAATGTAAGTCATTATATTTTACCTACATTCATCTGAAGAATAAATGGTTTTTAGGGTGTTCAATCAATCGGGTTTTATTTTTGTTCGATTAAACGATTAATCGATATTTGGCATTTTTACTTTTTTGATTAAACGAATAAGATTGTAAAATGATTCGATAAATCGAATAATTCTAAATCCAGAAATTTTATAAATTACGAGATTTGTTTTCGATAATTTTAGAAAAAATTAGTACTTGAGTAAATAAACATCCTCTTTTAAATAAAACAAGGCAATGTAGCTCCAACTTGTTGCTTCACTTTCAGACACTTAAATTTTAAGAGAGCCAATATAACTTTGGATTTTTTGAAACTTTTCACGGACATTCCATCCACTATTCCTCTATCCGCTATGCTTCTTCAAATAATTTCCTCTAGAGAAACGCATGAACTATTTTGTTAATAAATACAGACATGTTCTAGAAATCGAAATGAAGTGGATTTAAAATCGAGCAAATTTTAAAAAAACACCCTGTAATGAAAGTTCCTAAAACATTCCATTTTATCCAATTCATTCATTAAGTTTCTATTATTTTTGCAAGAACTACACTTAAAACCACGAAAAACTACGGTCAGTTTGTAAACAATTGAATTAAAATTATCGTTCGATTTCAATTTCACTTCATTTCGATTTCTAGAACATACCCGATAAATTTATATATATCTTTGGGTTAACATACCTTTGTCGTCTTTTCTTTTGTGAAATAAATTATTAAATTGTGTTGAAAAATTTAACTAAAATATAAGCTAAGGCCCTTATTATGTAAATCGCAAAGCATCGCCGAAGAATTACATTGAAAGCAAAGACAAAGTCATTAATATTTTTTAATTTTGCTTTTGCTGTCTACAGAAATTCACATTGCCTTTTAAGATTTCAAACGCCTCTTGTGGCGTTGAAAATTTGAAAACGGTACATGTAGAAAGCAACAACGACATTACAAAATATTTATGACTTTGCTTTTGCTTTCAATGTAATTCGTTGGCGTTGCGTTTTATATAATTAGGGCCTAAATTACTCACTAAACATGACTGTTTTTTTTTTAAATCCAACGGACACATTCATTTTGTTTGTTTATTCGACTTAAAATTTTATAAAAATTATACATTAAAAACAAATATTATATACTAGCTGACCCGGCAGACTTTGTCCTATCCAAATTAGGAAAAATGTTTGCGTTCGATTTTTAAAATCCGTCAAATCAGTCAAATCGATGGAGCCGTTTTCTGATTTTAGGTAAATCGAAAAAAGTGGGCGGGCGAAGGCGGTGATTTTATAGAAAAATCGTCCAAATCGGTCAAGCCGTTCTCAAGTTATGCGCTTAATAGAAAAAGTAGGCGTAAAAGTAGGCGTGGTAAATTTTTCTTTCGATGAAAATTTAAAATGGATTAATACGAACATTTGAAAGAAAAATTTGTCAAATCGATGGAGCCGTTTTCTGATTTTAGGTAATTCGAAAAAAGTGGTCGGGGTAAAATTTTATTTTCGTATAAATCTAATTTGGACCATGGCGATCATTTTAAGGAAAAAATCGTCACAATTATATAGATGTCATTGGCAATTTCGCCCGCAGGTCGAAAATCAAAAATCAGACTTCACAGTGTCACCCACCAGAATATTCTGAAGATTCCCTGAAAATTTCATCAAAATCGACCCAGCCGTTTTGGAGTCCATACGTTACATACATACATACACACATCCTATTTTATATATATAGAAGAAGATAGATTTTTATCTTCGATTAATTGGCAATTTTAAATTACCCGAACAATTAATTGTTCTGTACTGGGTGGTTATTAACTTCTCTTTGAATTCTATTTCAAACTTATAATAGCCTCAATGTCTCGAAGGAGTTCAGAAATTATATTGTTACTTTACTTTAGAAAACTTAATGCATTGTTGCAAGTAAATTTGATGTAAAAATCAATTCACGTTTATACATATCGTCACCTAATATGCAAAAGGGCGTAACAATTTTTTTTAATTTATCTGGACATGTAATTTAGTGTAGTGCATCATAATCAATCAAACAATCGATTTAAAATATTTTCGTTGTTACGCCTGGCGGCATGAAATAACCTCCCAAAAACTAATGAAATAACCCCCCAAAAGTTTGTACAGAGAACAACAACAACGATTTAGGGGGGTTATATCATTTTGGTTGGGGTGTTATTTCAATTTTTTTTTAAATCATTATGAAATAAAGACCCAATATATATTATTTGGGGGCTTATTTTATTTCCAATTTTATAATAAAAACGTTTCTGAGCGCAAGGATTTTCTCCACTTTGGTATGCAAAACGCCCGCTTCGATAAGTACAGCTGCCCTGCATAGCATATGCAATAAGGCCCCACACTTTGGGGGGTTATTTATTTTTTTTGGGGTTGTATTGTGGGGCATTTTGATTGACAATATGTAAATAAAGAAATTAGTATGAAAACCATTTATAAATGAAATAGAAAGAAATTATAATGTATGTTTTCGGAAACACATGTTTTGACCAGCGTTACCGTTGTGATACTAAAGTATCAATTTGACCCTTTCTTGACGGTCTTGATACCTTTTATGACCCTTTTTTTAAATTATACTTTTGTATAATTTTCACCTATTTTGGTACACTTTTTGACCCTTTTTTTTAAAATAGCACTCACATTTTGGTTTTTGTCAACACTCCGGAACAGTAGTGCTAAACAAATGTTTTCGAAATAAGCATTGTGTGATATGGAACAGACTCAAAGTAGAAACTTACAATTCCATGCTTTCTTCTGCTAATTAGTTCGAAGCGGTGATGGAGGAATGAACTTCAAGTGAAGATTTAATAGCACAATATAGAACGCACATTCCTAAAAAGTTTGCATTTGCTCTCTTATCACAGCGTTTGCTCTCTTAAAGAGTAGTATGTTTTATTCTAACAAATTCACCCTTAATAATATCGTAAGGTATTGAACTTTTCGCCCTTTTTCGAATCGACGGTGTTGAGAGTGCCCTGTACAATAGGTGACTTCGGTTTATGTATGGGGCTATTTTTAAAACAGCGACGTTTGCCTCAAAGCGAAACAAAGCTACGCTTAAATTTTAAAACTGGGAAAAGTTTGCAAAAATAGCGCCGTGTAATTGATTAAAAGTCCCTAAAACTAACATGAATGAAAACATACATATGAAAGCAAAGTCTAATATTTATTAAAAATCGAAAAAGCTTTAAAGAATCAGGAAACTTAGACGAAAAAAACCGATTCAATCGCGAACATGGCTACAATTCGCGAACGATTGCGAAATTAAAAACTACTCCTAAAATTTATTTGAAATCGCTTAATCGGGTAAAAAAGAAAATATCGGAAAAAATAAGAGCATTAAAAAATTAGCTTTATTGATAAAGAACAAACTTTTTGTCAGGCGTTATAAACAGGACAGTGTATTCCATAAAAAAATTAATTTTTTTTAGCACTTCCTACCAAAAATTAATATATTTTGTTTGTTTATAAAAATCTTGGTGTTATTAAGTATGTTCATTAAAATGAGAAATACTTTTCGTTTTTCATCAGATTTAAGACCCCTTTCGACTTAAGACAAGCAGTATTTTTTTATTATTGTTCATAACAAATCAAGAATTTATAATTTCTCTCAAAAGTAATGAAATCTTTTACAAAGTCCTTGTAAACATGCACTTTTATTCCATTCTTCGACGTTAATAAAACAGATACAAATGACACGCAGCATGTGAACATTTTTATGAAGTTCCTTCGTTTGTATTTTTTATATTGTTTTTGATTTTATTTTCATATTAAAGCACAAAATCAAATAAAACATTCGAATGTAATGAAAAATACTTTTGCCATCTTTAGTTGCCAATAACATCTGCTTGTGTTTAAGATTAGCAAGTCGAAAAATGTAGAAAACGGATGATAACGAAATGCGAGCACGCTATCGAAATGTGAGCATTAAATTTTTTAATAATATTTACAAGGATTTTACTATTTCTTGTTTTTTAATACACTCTAGAGTAAAATTAAAGAAGTTTTATCATTAAAATTAAAAATTAATTATAGATAAAGCTGTGGTCACACTTAGAAAATATTTGAAGAAACAAGCGTTAACACTCCCTTTGCTAAGAGTCATTATATGGTCATTATATCACAAAATCAAATGAACAATGCTACTAGATTATCAGCATAAAAACTAATACAGTAGAATCCCGATAATTCGTAATCGCAAGGGACCTGCCATTTCTTTCGAATTATAGGGGTTTTCGATTTAGCGGGGTTTCGCTTTAACGGGCTTAACATAAAATAAATACGAATTAACGGGGTTTTCAATTTATTTACCAAAGCGACAAAAATAAATACACAAACAAGCACAAAAGCATAAACCCAGGCAAAAAAAAAAATTTTTCGGTAAACAAAAAATCATTCTTTCATGTTTTTGTTGTTTTTATTACGAATTCTAAATGGTAGTTAGCAAACAATTACGATTTATGAGAGGTAAAGAAGAGGGGACCAAAATTCATGGACATTTTACGAATTAACGAGATTTTTTTCAAGGGATCGACAGTTTATTACGAATTATGGGGAATTACGTTTTATCGGGGTACGAATTATCGGGATTTTACTGTGTTATTAAAATTTTAATAAATAAAAAACAATATTGGAATATGAGGAAATACAATTTTAGTTAACCTCTATTGGTCACTTTCTTTCTACATACGTTCGCTGCTCAATTCTGGCAGTGCTTAAACGAAACTTGTGACACATTCTATAAAGGTAAACTGTGCAATATTTAGTTTTTAAGAAGAAGGCAACAAAACATTTTTATTTTTTTATTAACTTTTTCGTACATTTTTTGTAGGATTCGACTTTCGTTAGTCTATTGCGGTTAAAAATGCGCCATTATTTAGGCGAACCCTGCTCGAAATATTTTATCCGCAATAAGTTTTTCTTGTCATCTCTTAAAAAAACAGTTTACTGCGTAAATAGCAAAAACAACGTTATACTACACAAATGCACTCTATAGTGCCAAACTTGAACATGTTAAGTGTTTGGTCGGCATTAAGCAAACTCAACTCTTATTACTTTTAATTAAATTTATATATGTGTTATATATCGATTGAATACCATTTTATCTTTTAGTTTTACCTTGTTACACCAACACCATAATAGTGAAGGTATCACAGCGGGAAAAAGAGGAAGTATGGACGCCTTCTAGAATGCCTCTGTACTCCATCTTTTGGATATACAAGGCCTGTTCGCTCATTGCGCAGGTTACCCAATTCAACTGCATAATAAAACGTCACATCAGCATAATATACACATGTTTGTTTGCTTGTACTTACACGCTGATGTGACGTAGATGCGCAGAAACATTTCATTTTTAAAAGCTGAATGCGTTACCTTGGTTTCTTTGTATCATGCCTTAAAGTATACCGATCGACTCAGAATCATTTTCTGAGTCTATCTAACGATGTCCGTCCGGCTTGCTTTCTGTCTGTCCATGTAAAACTTGTGCGCAAAGTACACGCTGCAATTTAAGAGATAATTGATGAAATTTTTTATACAGATTCGAATTGCCACAAGGACCACGCCTAATGAAAATGGCAAATAATTTCCAATAGCCCCCATACATGCTTCTTCTAGAATAGGGGTTTTCTGCTCATAAGCCATCTCATTATGCTGGTATTAATATCAAATTTTGTCCATACTTATTTAATTATAGTATAAATCGTCTTACCTAATTTTATGGGAATCGTTCCATATTTGACCCTACATAGTTCCCATTCAAATACATACACAGAAAAATGTAAAAAAAGGTTTTGATCACTAAAATAATTGAAACAATTAAAAAATTGTTTAATTTTGCACCTATCACCGAAATGATTATACCAATTACTCAAATTTGCCAAACTTGAAAAACAAGGATTTTGTTCCAATTAAAACATCTTTACATTTTAATTACAAAAATAATTGAAAAAAATATTAATATTAAACAAATTAATTTAAAAAAAATCAATATTTTAATTGAGTGAATAACTAACGTAATTGATTACAATACAGAAAATTAATTATTTTAATAATTGTATTGGTTAAAACAGTGATTGAATTTTTGCATTAAATCGATTAAATTTTTAATTAAATAAATTAAACAGTGTATTTGAAATACAATCTAAATTCAATAAGGAAAATTTTCAATCAAACCAATTGTTAATTGAATAAGTTTGTTAAATCAATTCAGTTGATGGTTAAATGAAGCAAAATAATAATATTTAAAATATGTATATGTTTTATTTATAAAAGGTTTAAAAATAACTTGTTTTATTTGTTTAATTGTAATAGCTCATGCTTAATTGTACAAATTTTGGAAGATTTTTTTGACAAAGGAATTTCATACATACAACTTTGTATAAAATTGTAGAATAACTCTGATTCTTCAAGGTATTCAAGATTGAAAACAAAAAACTGTTTTTGTTGTGTAATTTGGCTGTACTTTTTTCACCTATTCACTTTAAACGCACAACATGAAATGACGCCAAAAATAATGCATGAATTAACCCTAGGTCTACACTAAAGATAAATATCTCAGCCAGTTGGCAATAACGTCAGCAGAATAACAATGCAATATTGCTTATTGCTCAGCTTATGTTAAAGGCATGGGAAAACGTATTTATGTTAACTCATAATTTGAAAAACATCAAGGAAGAAGGTGCAGTGTAAAAACTGGCGCTTTCTTGCAAAAATTATTTTTATTGATGTAAATTCTTTCTTATTCGACGTTATTATTAAAATGTATATTCATTTGTTTAGTTTTACTTTAACAAAAAAAAAATATTTTTATACAAAAAAGAACTCAAACTTTAACAAATTAATATACATTTAAATAATAAAGGTCGAATAAGAAAAAAATTATATTAATAAAAATTATTTTTGTAATTTTATGTTAGCGTTTAATAAATTCATTAATTTAATTCTTTTACTACAATTATAATTTGCTACCATTTTACAAATTTAATTTCTTTCTCACACAATTTGCTTTTATATTTTTCTTTTTTGCTTCTTTTTTCTCAATTGATAACTAATTTTGACGTTTTATGTAAGCAATAATTGTCAACGAAAATGGACTAACAATTATTGCAACATAAATTGTCGGCAATAGATATGTACAAGAAATTGCTGTCTACATTAAAGATAACATAATTTTGACATTTACTGCAATATATGTTGCAATAATTATCTCTGGTATAGACGGGCAGTAACAAACAAAGAAAATAAACACCAAATTTCGATTGCGACCATAACCACCGTCAACAACGTGGTCAGCCACAAGGTGATTTTTTATTTTACGCATAATATACTTATGTTTGTAGGCTTATAACTGACATTGGTGGTGGTCATAATTGTAATTAGTCTATAACAAATCTCAGTTAATTTTTTTACAGTTTTTTTTTGCACGCGACGCTTACTGTTCTTTTTGATGACAAAAACATGTGTGTTTGTGTGTATGTACATGTAAGGGCAAAGACAATAAATTTATAAAGATGTTGGTTGCACTTGTAATATTTTTCGCAAACTGTTGATGAGGGAGGAAATTCAAACAACCGAGTTGGTTGATTCAATTAAACTTATAATTAAAATTAAGCTTAAAATCAAGTAAAATTTTAATTGAAAAAAATATTAGTTTTTAATTCAATCAATTAGGAACGTAATCAAATTTATTTTAAAATTCAAAAATCACTATTAATTGAAAAAAACTGCCAATAATTTTTTCTGTGTACTACTCCTGAAAAAAGCTTTCGCTGCCAACTTCCTTATAAATGTTAGTATTTACATAAAAATTGGCGACAACGTCTTTTGCGATACCTATTATTTCATGACAAAGTAAATATTTAAATTGTGTTGGTAGGTCCAAAAGTAATCGTAGGTCCCATATAAACCCCTTCCGGAAATAACTTAAAGGAAACACATTTTATAAAGATGTAAATATCTAAATAATATTCGTAACAAAGAACTTGTATATGAATCTTAACCTCCACTAGATAATTTTGTTCTGGTTCCCAATTTGGGTGGACTTGCAAATATAGTATGGTGCATATTAAAAGAATTTTCTTCACAGATCCATAGATTTTGACATTAATCCAATGAAAAATTACATTAAAAGTCAACCTATGTAACCCTTTATTGGATTAACGAAGAAGGTTACATTAGCCCCACTTTAATGAAATATTTAATAAAATCAATAAAAATTTTGCATTATTTTAATGTCAAACGTTTAAAGATAAATATAAATGTTTTTATATTTGAGTGAAATTGTTATTTTATTTTATCCATTTTTTCAATGTGCGTTTTGAATTGTTGTGATATTTATTTTTTGTTTTATTCCTGTTTCAAGTCATCAAGTTCAATTAATTTTCTGCCTGTTTAACGATTTCGAACGCCAACGTTCGTATAGAGAACTACATTTAAAACAAAAACAAATTTTCGAATATTGTTTTTGTTTTACATATCATTTTCTATGCGAACTAACGTTCGAAACCTTCGGAATCGATGAACAGGCTGTTTTTTTCGTTTTTATATTTCGTTTACATAATATTATGTTTCCATTTTTGAGTTGTACTACTGCGTAGATTTTGTGTATTTAAATAAATAATTAAAGAAAAAAGAATGTGAGAATATTTTGCTCTTGTTGTTTCTTTCGCGTTGTTTGTTTTTGAACCGAAATATTTCTTACATTTAGCTAAAATCAGTATTTTGTTATCGTAATGAATTTTTTTCATTAATGTTATGAAAAATTAATTTAAATTTTTTTACATACATATGTATTTTCATGTCTACCGCTAAAAATTTAATTAAAAAAACGTTTTTAAAACAGTTAAAGGAACAACATTTTTTAGTTATAAGTATTTTGAAGTTAAAGAATCTTATCTTGTTTTTGTTGTTTAAGTGACATTTATCATGGAGAATATGAAGTTACAAAAGATTTTTTTTTTTATTAACTTATAAATATTTATATTCAACATTTTTAATTTTTTCGAATTTATTCTATGAAAAATGTTGAATATAATATAAAGTAACCTTCGGAAGGAAATAATTCCCAGTTTCTATTTATAAATATTTAAATATTTTAATTAATAGTTCATTTTAATCTTAAAAAACCAATTGAAATTATGTATAACAAATAGTTGAATTTTTTTTTGTAAGAAATATTAAGTTGTCATTAGTTTAATGAAAAATTTTAACAAAATTACGAAACACAATTTCGTAGCGTAAATGAAATTGTTTCATTATATTCGTAAAATTTCATTCCCGTAATACAATTTTTTATTGGATTAATGAAAAAATTTAATGAAACTAATTCATTAGATTTATGAAGCATGATTCTTTCAGTATAGGGTCACATGGTCGGGCTTGACTGACTATACGTTCTTATTTGCTGTCTGTTTTAAATGAATATAATACCTAAAAAATGTATATACATATGTATTAGGGCTTCCAATCGGGATTGGTTTTTCTGGGATTGAAGAAAATATTTCGGGATTTCGATTTCGGGATCCCGGGATTTTCGGGATATTTTGAATCCCGGGATTCACAGGATTTTTAAAAAAGGTTCGGGATATTTCGGGATTTTTAAATTTTTTTATACCAAATATAAAAAAAAAAATTTAAACTGTATAAAAAACAACTTAATTTTCGAGTTAAAATACACATTTCATGAACGTATATTATTTATTTGTAAAAATATAATAAAAACAAACTTAAATTATTAATTGATCAAAATTCATAAGGACAATGTAAAGCGGCTCATACACTTGCAATAAAATTGTTCAATTTTACGTACTGTACAATTATATCGCCAATGTGTATGTGTTAATCGAAGGTGGCACAATATATTGGCAACAATCATCATCTTGATTTTTATTGCAAAACAATAATGTTGGCAACATTGTACAATGCTGTTTATGTTACACCCAATTTTCATGATGATTTTTTCCCCTATTTTTGAAACATGTCTTTTTTAGTTTGAAAGCGAGCGGGGGAGAGAAGAAAGCAGGATAGAAAAAAAGACATGAATCGTATTTTCTGTGTTTTTTTTTTGACATTCCTCTTTGCATTTAATATTGTTTTTTAATTTATGTTGTATTTTTATTTCAAAATTACAATTGCTTATTAAAATATAAAAAAATAAACAAATTTAATTCAAACAAGTAAGAGAGCTATATTCGGCTGTGCCGAATCTTATATACCCTTCACCATTGTGGGTGCAGAATACAGAGCAACTAGACAAAAACTAAATAATTTTTACATATGTATACATACATAATTATAATACTTTAAACTCCATTATAAATTAAATTTAAAAAGCGAAAACTGGTAAATATTTTTTTTAAATCGTTTTTAGAACATAAAAAAATAAAAATTAAAAAAAAATTTTCTTTTAAAAAAACCAGATTCGAACCAGAGAACTCACAGTTTCTAACTTAACCCCCTAGACAACTAAACTATGAAGGAACGTTGTTTGAATATCATTAAAATGAAATATGGCCCGTTTTATGTTCACTGTGTAGGGTTGTAATTACTTTTGTTCACCACAATAGCAAAGTTGTAAACCATAAAACTTATTTGAGTTGAGAACTGAAATATGGAAACATATTCACCATAATAGTTTGTGGCATGTAATTATGCGTGTTTGTTTGTAGCAAAAAAACACACAAAAATTCCTAGTTTCGATTTGTTAAAATAATTTGGTTAAATAGATGAAATAATATAGAAGGATGATAACGAAAATCATATTGAGCGTTATGCTAGTATATGTAAACAATTGAAAGGGGGGGGTAGAGGGACAACCGGATTTGAACTTCGCTTTTCATAAGGACCCAGAATATATCTACTTTATAGGGTGTAGGATCAATATTGTAGAAATTACAAACGGAATGACAAAGTTATATATACCCTTTTACCTTCGGTGAAGGGTATAAAAAAAATAATTTTTGGGATTGCAGTATTTTGATCATAACTTAGCCATTTTTAAACCGATTTGAAAGATTTAAATACCGACGTGCTTAGGAAGAAATTTACCAGCCTTCGATGGCTGCGAGTGTAAGACGGCAAAACTATCTGAGGACATCGAGTGGTTGCGATCGAAACATGTCATAGTAACCTGCCGGCCAGGGTTCAACCCCTAGCCACGTCAAGAATGAAAGATTATCAATAACAATTTTAATTAATTTTCATGTTGTAAAATTCCTTTCTTCATAAAATAATTTAATGAAAATTAAATTTGATGAACTTAAGCCTAATTAAAAATATTGAAAATTTGGATTAAAAATCATAAATAGTTCAACAAAATAACCACAATACTAATTTACCATTTACTTGACTTAAAAAGTTTGGACTCGGGAAGATCTATGATTCCCAAAAATGGATATTTTAATAAAAAGCATTTTATTTTGGCCATAACTTTTTTGTGTCTGAACCGATTTTCCCGAGTCTTGTGTAAAATATGTTCTACTAAAAATTTCCAATATTTTGGTATGTAAGTCATATCCATAGGACATATGGTAGCCTTAAAATTTAGGTTTTTATACAATTTTTAATTTTTTTTGTACGGGAGGTACCACGCCCACTTCTCCAATCCCGCCCACATTTTGTAGGATGGTGTGTATTGGCAACCTAATTTTGTGTACCTAGTTTGGAAGATTTGGCTTTTTCCGTTCACCAGATATACAGCAAAAGGTAATAAAAATACAACAACAACAAGGGATTTTTTTAAAAAATTAGAGGTAGTCGTGGTTTTTCGCTGATAACTCAGCCATTTCTTAACCGATTTGACAGATTTATATACCGACGTGTTAAGCAAGAAATTTACCATTTGTTTGTGTCATAGAACTTGGACTCGGGAAGATCCATGGTTACCGAAAATGGGTATTTTAAAAAAAATTAAATTTTGGTCATAACTTTTTTGTATCTGAACCGATTTTCCCGAGTTTTTTATAAAATATGTTCTACTAAAAATTTCCGATATTTTGGTATATAAATCATATCCATAGGACATATGGCAGCCTTAAAATTTAGGTTTTTATAAAATTTTTAATTTTTTTTGTACGGGAGGTACCACGCCCACTTCTCCAATCCCGCCCACATTTTGTAGGATGGTGTGTATTGGCAACCTTATTTAGTGTACCTAGTTTGGAAGATTTGGCTTTTTCCGTTCACCAGATATACAGCAAAAAGTAATAAAAATACAACAACCACAAGGGATTTTTGGGAAAAATTAGAGGTAGTCGTGGTTTTTTGCTCATATCTCAGCCATTTGTGGACCGATCTGGCTGAATTTCAATAGCAAAATTATAATAAGAATACCTGATAGAAAGATACCCAAACGAAGCTCCCATCATATCTGGGGGCTTCGGAAAACCCATTTCAACAGACAGACGGACAGACGGACAACCGGATTTGAACTTCGCTTTTCATAAGGACCCAGAATATATCTACTTTATAGGGTGTAGGATCAATATTGTAGAAATTACAAACGGAATGACAAAGTTATATATACCCTTTTACCTTCGGTGAAGGGTATAAAAAATTCAATACATACATACATACATATATACATTTATAAGGAAAATAAAAAAAATCAAACAAAATAAGAAACATTGTGAAAATTGAACATGTCTTTGGAAGTTTCTTTAAAAAAGAACTACAAAAAAGACATGTCTTTTAAATCATCGTGAAAATTAGGTGTAAGGAACATAGTGAAAATTTAACATGTTTTTGGAAGTTTCTTTAAAAAAGAACTACAAAAAAGACATGTCTTTTAAATCATCGTGAAAATTAGGTGTAACACAGAGTTGTAAACCATAATACAAAAACTGCAAAATTTCAACTGAACTAGAGTTGAGTTGTATTAAAAAAGACCAACATTTTAAGCAAAACTAAGCTGTTACGTCAAAATTATGTATACAAACTTGGTTATGGCGGCACAAATATGTTTTCAGATTAACTAAACCTAGTTTAACTGACATCTCAAAAACCCAGCCTAAATGTATTTTGAAATTGTCCAAATACACTAAAAATTTTCAAATACAATTTAAAATTGTCCATATGTATTTCAAATCTATCCGAATGTATTTTAAACTTTTTTTGTCAACAAATACACGTATCTTTATAGAAGTTGTTAAAAAAATGTAATAATAATAAAGAATATAAAAAAAATCGGGATCCCGAAAATCCCGGGATTATAAATTAGAAATCCTGAGATTCGGGATTCGCCTCCCGAAAATCCCGGGATTTCGCGATTTCCCGATTGGAAGCCCTAATATGTATCTATATGGGTAATTCCATGTCAAAAATCAAAAATTTTTTTCAAAAGTTATGTCGTATTCAAATGTCGTAATTTCGCCGAAATAGCCGAATATGTTGAGCTTATTTCTTCAATGTCTCGAAAACTACTTGACATACGAAGATGCTCCTAGATTTATTACGGAATTTCGGTTTTATTATTTATTTCAATAAACTAAGCCGTTTTGAGTTCGAAATAACGGTATATCTTGAAAGCAAGAGCTAACCTAAAAAAACGTTTAGCAGGGTAGGGTAAAATACCAGGTGCGCTGCTGGTCTGTTTTTTGCAACTAGCACAGTGTATTTGTTGCTCAAAATTACAATATTAAAATTCTATTTTAAGATTACTTTTTTAAACGTTGCGCAAGAAAAAAAAATCATATCTAAAAAAAAACGTCCTTCGAAATTTCAGGATTTTTAAAGAACAGTTTGCGATTTTATTTAAAAAAAATATTAGCCAAATAAAAAAAATTGTATTTTGACTTAGTCGGTTTGTAAAATTTAATATCTTGCAGATATTTTTTGTTCAATATACGGTTTGTAGCCCCAAGTATTCTCTTTTAAATGCCATTAAAATCATCTACGTATGCCAAGTAGTTTTCGAGATATTGAAGAAATAAGCTTAACACATTCGGCTAATTCGGCGAAATTATGACATTTTGAATACGACATAACTTTTGAAAAAAAAATTTTTAATTTTTTTTCATTCATATATGTTCCTTATAAGATAAAAGGAAACTTCTCACCAAATTTCAGTAAAATCGGAAAAGGTCATGTCCCACTCTTGGTCGTTTTGACATGGAATTGCCCATATGCGTTAATATTATTCGAATGAACATTAGCAGGTGTTACATTATGAAAAAAAAGTGAAAGAAGAAAAAACTTATTTTAATATTTATAACTTGAGGTATGTTACTTTATTGAGCTTATATTTTGTTTGCAATTGATTGTCAATTCTTTGGCGGTAATTTAAGCAACCTGACAGTAAAAACAGGTATCGTGAACTATGACTGAAAATTAAGTTTTAAATAAAAATCAAAACTAACGAGAAAACGTAAGAGCTCTATATTCGGCTATGCCGAATCTTATGTTTCCCTTTACCATGGTGCGGTTGGAACAGTAAGTTATATAAATAAATATATCTGTGGTCATACGTGAAAAAAATTATTAACTAAATACGGCTTCAACCAAGAAAATTTGGCATGATTCTCGTCCAAGCCAAAAATTACTTATTCTAAATATACATGTGGCTTGGTTTAAGCAAAATTTTCTTTTATTTTAGTTCTAAGTCGGGTTTTATTGCGTTGCTTTATTCAGTTATTATACCCTTCACCACAGGTGTAAAAGGGTATATATAAGTTTGTCATAACGTTTGTGATTTCCACAATATTGATTTTAGACCCCATAAAGTATATATATTCTGGGTCCATATGAGAAGAGAAGTTGATTTAACGATGTCCGTCTGTCCGTCTGTCCGTCATGATAGCGGCTAGGTTGTTTTACATTTATGTCACATATAGTCCACCAGTTCTTGCTATTGAAATTCAGCAAGATCGGTCCACAAATTCTCAGCCATGATCAAAAAACCACGACTGCCTCTAATTTTTTCCAAAAATCCCTTGTTGTTGTTGTATTTTTATTGCTTTTTTCTGTATATCTGGAGAACGGCAAGAGCCAAAGTTTCCAAATTGGGTACAAACATTAAGGTTGTCAATACACACCACCCTACAAAATGTGGGCGGGATTGGAGAAGTGGGCGTGGTACCTCCCGTACAAAAAAAATTAAAAATTGTATAAAAACCTAAATTTTAGGGCTGTCATATGTCCTATGGATATGACTTATATACCAAAATATCGGAAATTTTTAGTAGAACATATTTTATAAAAAACTCGGGAAAATCGGTTCAGATACGAAAAATTTATGACCAAAATATACATTTTTTTTTGAAAAATACCCATTCTCAGGAACCATAGATCTTCCCGAGTCCAAGTTTTATAGCCAAAATAACTCATATAGTCCACCATTTCTTGCTATTGAATTTCAGCAAGATCGGTCCACAAATGGCTGAGATATGATCAAAAAACCACGACTGCCTCTAATTTTTCCAAAAAAACCCTTGTGGTTGTTGTTTTTTTGTTTTTTTATTTGAAACATGTACACATGCTTGTACATGATTGTTCGCTTTAATTGAAAAATACATACCTACAAATTAAACTAATAATATGACGAAGTATATTCTATTATAATGCTTTATTATTAACAAGGTTAATGGCTCAATGGTCTGGGCGGTTGCCCAAGAAGGTTTGCTTGTTATATTGCCGGGGTTCAAATCTCGGCATCTCCACCTTTACCAAACAAAAATTTTTTAACTTTTTCCATAAATATTTCTATAAACGATTTTAAAATTATTCAGCGATTTTTGATTTTTTCATTTTATTGACAATATAAATATGCATCGTTCGCCTTACATGTGAAACAAAAAACATATTTTACAATTTGTTTTTGGCTTAAATTTAAATACCTAAGTATGTACGAATATGCAAAAGTTATTTATGTGTATTGGTAGGCATTGTTTTCATGATTGTTGCTTTTTTTTCAGTTATAGAGACGGATTGTCTCTTCTTACATTTCAATTCAAAAATCTTACACGTGTTGCCATATTATTTTTAAAAAATATTATTATTTCTAAAAAAAATCCCATTTGTTATTTGAAAACAAAACATTCAACAATAAGTATTTGCGTACGTAAATGTTTAATTTAATCAAAAAGCTAGAAACATTTAAGTTAGGATAATTTTATTGACGAACCCAATGACATAGAAACAGATCTTAAAATTTGTTCACAGCTTACTCTGACATTAGGCAAGGCAAAGAAATGCTAAAAATTATTTTGAAAACGCTACAAATAATTCTTAAAGTTGTTCATTATATTGTTTTAAATCCTTATACATTTAAGTGACTCATTTTAAACAAAATTAAAATAAATGGTAATATTTAAACAAGTATTTAGGTAGATTTGATAAAGCATCAGATATAAATACCACAATTGGTTAACCTTGAAATTGGAAGGCCCTCTAATAAAAACAAAATACAAACGGTTTTATAGCTATTTTGATTTAAAAGAATTTACAGACATATTTAGACCAGATTATTTTTTTTATATTTTAAAAAAACAGTCATCATTAATTGCGTAAAAGTTAGTTTATAACAATTTATTTTAGTTTTAATCGCTAAAGCGGATCATACACTTGCAATAAAATTGTTCAATTTTACGTATTGTACAATTATATCGCCAATGTGTATGCGATATTCGATGGTAGCACAATATATTGGCAACAATCAAAAGACTTTTGATTTTTATTGCACAACGAAAAGAAAGTGAAATGTGTTGGCAACATTGTATAATGCTGTTTATGCTATTCCTATAGTTTATGTTCACCTTTTTATTGAATGAATGAAACCATTGTGCGACTTATTGCATAATATAGGACAAAATTTAAATAATATGGCGAATATCATATACAGTAATATTGCAAGTGTATGGGCCGCTTAAGACTATTTCATCCAACTTTAAAAATTAATCAAAAGAAGCTTAAAACATTTTTCTAAAAAGCTAATTAAAATGCCAAATGGAAATTTTACAGCTAAATCTAAGTTTTTTGTGCTGAATTTACTTTCAAAAATAAAAAATTCCCACACTACTTAAAAGTCTTCATTAAAAATCGCCCAAACATGCAGGCTTATCGTCTTGTAAAAAAATAAAATGAAAATTTTTTTACAATAAAATAAGAATTATCAATTTCCATACGAAATTTCATTTTGACTACAACTATTTTTTTTAGTCAAAATTTATTATAATTTATTATAATACATAAAAAACTTAAGTTATATCAATACCTATTCTTCAATTTTTAAAATAATTCTAAAAAAGCTAGAAACATTCAATTAAAATGCTTAAAAAAATGCGAAGCGCTTAATGAAAGTATTTTAGCTAAATTAAAATTTTTAATCTAAGTAAAGCTGCAAAATTGCCAAAATGGTCACACTGCTTAAAAACCATACAAACAAGCAGGGTTATCCACTCTAAAAAAAATTGTATTTAGGGAATATTAGAAATGCCCTCATCATATAATTTTACGACTACAAAAAACCGCTAACATAACGAACAGTCATCTAGTGTCGTCAAAATATTAAAAGCAATCTTTGCCTTTTTATTGCTGACATTGATAACATATTAGTCACTTTTTTAGACAATTTATACAAAAATATATTCATATATACCTATATACGGGCCTGTTCTGAAATCACACCTGTGACTTTGTGGTGTTTTGAAAGTCATACCGTTGTTGTGTTTCTTGGTGTGCTTTCTGCAATTGAAGATCACACAAAAACGGGACGCTAAAATATCACACGTGTGATTTCAGTAGGCACATGTGATTTCAAATCACGTGATTTGAGTTAAAGTGATTTTCAGAACAGGCCTGATAATATCTTCTGCACAAAAGCGATTTAAAAGCATACACAATTTAAGCAATTTCTTGGTATGTTTATGTTGTATTATTGATAAATAAAAAACATTTAAATTGGTTTGCGACTTTTATTAACCAAAACGAAAGTTTACGTTTCAAAACGGTTAATGGTAACCCTGTAAAATAGTTGTTTTTTTTGTGGTTTTTTTCATTTAAAATACTTGCGGTAAACTTCTTTTTTTTTTTTATTTAATATTACCTTCTGTATTACACACAAACAACAAACACATACATACTTTAATTTAATATAAATAATTATGGATATCACATACTCAAATCAACAACGACTTCTCATGCGGTTCGATGGTCGAACGGTCTAAACGGTCTGCCTCTTAACAATGTCTTATTGGTTTACTGGTTCGAATCCCATTCATTCCATTCTTTTTTTTGTTTTTTATTTTTTGTTTTTTTATTTTATAAATCTTTTTATCTAAAAAGAAATTGGTCAGTTTTTCACTTTTTAAAATTTTTTAAATATATTTATGAACTTCATATACGTATATTTTATACATATTTACGCCTTTTAATTTACCCTTTTTATACCCTTATTTTTTTTTATTGATTTCATTTTTATACCCTTCACCACAGGTGGAAAAGGGTATATATAAGTTTGTCATTCCGTTTGTAATTTCTACAATATTGATCTTAGACCCTATAAAGTATATATATTCTGGGTCCTTATGAGGAGAGAAGTTGATTTAACGATATCCGTCCGTCTGTCCGTCTTACGCTTGATATGTGTTTTCCGTGAAAACCAGACATGATAGCGGCTAGGTTGTTTTACATTTATGTCACATATAGTCCACCATTTCGTGCTATTGAAATTCAGCAAGATCGGTCCACAAATGGCTGAGATATGATCAAAAAACCACGACTGCCTCTAATTTTTTCCAAAAATCCCTTGTTGTTGTATTTTTATTGCTTTTTTCTGTATATCTGGAGAACGGTAAGAGCCAAAGTTTCTAAATTAGGTACACACATTTAGGTTGTCAATACACACCACCCTACAAAATGTGGGCGGGATAGGAGAAGTGGGCGTGGTACCTCCCGTACAAAAAAAATTAAAAATTGTATAAAAATCTAAATTTTAGGGCTGTCATATGTCCTATGGATATGACTTATATACCAAAATATCGGAAATTTTTAGTAGAACATATTTTATAAAGAACTCGGGAAAATCGGTTCAGATACAAAAAAGTTATGACCAAAATTTTTTATTAAATACCCATTTTCGGTAACCATGGATCTTCCCGAGTCCAAGTTTTATAACACAAATAAATGTTAAATTTCTTGCTAAGCACGTCGGTATATAAATCTGTCAAATCGGTTAAAAAATGGATGAGTTATAATCAAAATACTGAAATCCCAAAAGTTACTCTTTTTATAATTAAGTTTGTTTTTTTTTTATAATAAAGTTTGCTTAAATATATGTACACATATGTAGGTATATATATATATATGCCTAAAAGCCAATTTAATGGAAATATTATTTTTAAGCACGTTGGTATATAAATCTGCCAAATCGGTTAAAAATGGTTAAGTTATGTGCAAAATACTCCAAAAAAGGACTAAAAACATTAACATTTTTATAAAAGCTAAAATTTTAGAGCTGTATTATGACCTATTCATACGTTTTAGATATCAAAATATCGGAAATCTTTAGAAAAACTCGGAAACTTAGAAAAAAAGTAATGTCAAAAATATAGTTTTTTTTTTAATACCTATTTTCGTGAACCATAGAACTTCCCGACTACAAGTTTTATCACCAAAGTAAATGGTAATTTTATACTTTAAGATGTCGGTATGACCAAATACTGAAATTCGATCAAAACTTAACGTGCTATATATTAATTAAACTTTTAATATATTTAATAGCACGCAATCATGTGCAAATAATTAAATAAAACTAAACTATATATATTTTATAAATAAACATATATATATACATATATTTAAATATATATATAAACTTCTGTTCTTTCCAAACCATGGTGAAGGGTATATAAGATTCGGCATAGCCGAATATAGCACTCTTACTTGTTTCCATTAGTTTTAGTTGTTATCAAAATCTAAAACTTTAAAAAAAAGTATTTAGTATTGCTATTATTTTATTGAACTGTTTTTGGTTTTTAATCCATCAAATTCAAATTACAAATCACATTCAACATTTTTCAAATAAAATTTGGCACTATATAAAAATCAGACCTTTTTAATCAAACTCATTTTTGCTTTGAAAAAAGTTAAATTTGTTTTTGAACAACCTGAATTTGATTTGGAAATGGCCGAATTCGATGTAAAAAATCTGTTTGCAGTACACTATTTAGTTTAAATTAATAAATAGAGAAACGCCCAATAACATTAAGTGTACATTCCCACAAATGGGCATAAAAATATATTGTATGAATTTTTTTTTATAATTTTCTTCTATTTTTCTGCAAATAAAACGTAAAAATTATAAAATTTTTTTTTTTCAAATTTATTGTGTAGAGGATGAGTCTCTTTGGAAAGGGTCAAAGTCAGACAATAATGTCCTAACTGACCACAGTTCCTAATATCTACTTTTTATATTAATACTTGAGGCTTGAACAGACAAAAATTGTCCTATTCGCCAGCAAGATTAAATAATTTTTAGATAGACAAAAAGTAAAACGCTTGAATTTTTATATTTTTAAAGTTGTTTATTCGGTAGTCAAACAGCAAAGAAGAACGATTATCTTAATGTGTTGCCTTTTATAGGTCAACTTACATATTGGAAATTAATAAAAGGTATAATTGGAATATTGGAAATGAGTGACAATTTATACATATTGAGAGTTATTATAACGGCATAATTAGAGGTTTACTTAATTTTGCATGATTATGAAACAAACAACAATAAATAAACAAGATCACTCAATGTTAAAAAAATAAAAGTAAATAATAACAATTAAACTCAGTTACAGAACAAAGTACATATATATACAAATTAAGTAGTTAAATTTCAATGACAGTGTGACTTAAAATAAGGTAAACAAATAAAAGAAATAATACAAAATTAAATGAATCAAAATTCTATTAATATAAAATAAAAGTCAAATAATACTTATAACAAAATAATATTTTTAAACGCTAATAATGACAATAATAAAAAATAAACTCTCTGTTACAGCCTCCCCCTCAGCATCTGAAATCGTCTCGATGATGTTGCTGGATTTTATTGCGCTGCCTTGCTATATCTTGGCCTGAGAATCCTTTTGTTAGAGTTGTCGGCTGATGCATGTTTGTTGATAGGCTGGTTGGATTCTTCATTTCTTGCATTTGGGGAGCGTGTGACAAATTTTGGACGACCTCTAATTCTAATAGGATATAAAGGTTCCTTTGAGGGTCCATTAAATGGTGTAAGGTCGGATACATGTTGCACTCCAAGTGGTTCCTCTGGACTGTCTTCATTGGAAATTGTAAAAATTACCCTCTTTTGTTTGTAATTATATATGGTCCATCTCGACGAGGTACAAACTTGGATGTGATATTGCTATCGGCCTTGCTTAAAACATGTGTTGCAACAAGAACTTTGTCTTCCACTTGAAAATCTTGGGGGTGCTTCGTTTTTGTTTCTGTCTTGTACTTTCTCTTCTTCCTCTCGAGCTTCCTGTAAAGTATCTGCAAGATTTATTAAATGTGGTGTTATTTGTGGTATACAATTTTCAGATATAATTATTGATTTAAGATTGTGATGTGCTTCTAAAGGGCTTCTTAACTCACGCCCAAATGTTAAATATGCAGCTGTATAAGTTGTGCTTTCACATTTAGACGTATTCATTGCATATCGTATCATGGGAAGTTTTAAGTCCCACGATATGTGCTCTTTTTCCACGCATATAGACAATTGTGTTTTTAAGTCGCGATTCTTTCTTTCAACTGGATTCGCCTGAGGGTGATATACTGGAGTAAATGTTTGTTCAATACCTAAACAATATGTGAGCTTCTGCATAATAATAGCTGAAATAAACTGACAGCCATTATCTGTGTGAATTCGTCTTGGCACTCCATAGCGCAGTATGATTTCTGTTAATATAACAACTGAACAATTTTCTGCGGTAGCTTGCCTTAAAGGAAACAATTCAACCCATCTGCTACAAATATCTTCGGCAATTAAAATCCACTGATAACCCTGACTTGTTCGTGGTAATGGTCCAACAAGTTCAATTGCTACTACTTCAAATCTTTGATTACTTGATACCGTGCGATATAATCCAGCTTATATTTTTGACATATTATGCAACTTTTAACATATTTTGTAAGTTCAGTTTTCATACCTGGCCAATAGTAGTGGGGAGTAATACGATTAATAGTTATTTCGATGCCATAGTGACCTTCCATTGGATCATCGTGAAATCTATATAAAATTTTTTTTCTCATTGACTTTGGAACTAATAGTTGGCCATTCTCAGAATCCTGATCGGCACAATATCTGTATAGAATTCCATCAATTATAATATAACTTCTGTTTGTATATAGGTTTACACTGTCATCATTTTTCTCAAATGCATAAATTATTGTTTTGATGTATTCATCTTCGAGTTGAGCTTTTCTTATTTCTGCAGATCCCTGGCGAGGAAAATCTATTGAAATTAGAAAACATTCACAAGATATATCAGGGTGATTAGTACACGGTGGTCTTGACAAAGTATCTGCAACAACATTTGTTTTCCCTGGCTTATAACCAAACTGTATGTTATAGGGTTGCAGCCCATCGAGCTAAACGTCCAGTTGGAGATTTAAGGCTAAAAAGCCATTTAAGAGGTTGATGATCTGTTAACACGGATAACTGTGAACCCTCAATGTAGCCACGAAACTTTTTAACTGCCCAAACGACGGCTAGTGCTTCTCGTTCTGTTGTTGAGTAATTTCTTTCCGCCGGAAGTAAAAGTCTGCTGGCATATTCAACCGGATGTTCTTCCTCTTTCTCCCCCTGAAGTAGAACAGCTCCGAGCGCATAATTGCTAGCATCTGTTTTTAGGAAAAATGGTTTTGTTTCATCCACTTGCTGCAATATTGGTGGAGACACTAAGAGACTTTTTAGTTTTTCAAAAGCAACACTTTCTTCATCACTCCATTTCCATTTTACATTTTTCTTTGTTTAACTGGATAAGGGTTTCGAAATTTGAGCAAATTTTGGTATAAACCGGCGATACCAGGAGCACGTCTGCAAAAATGAAATTAACTGTTTTAGATTTTTGGGGTATGTCCTTTGCAATATGGCTGCTGTTTTTTCAGGATCTGGTTTAAAGCCGTTTATTGTCAATAAATGACCGAGATATTTCACTTCCGGTCTACAAAAATTATATTTTTCTCTATTTAATTGAATTTTAAACGATTTTATTCTTTCGAATGTTTTTTCGAGATCATTGATATGATTTTTTAAACTATCAGAACAAATAATAATATTATCACGATATGCTAAAATGGTTATTTCAGGAAGCCCAGAACGAAATCTATCTACCATTCTTTGAAAAGTTGCAGGCGCGTTTCTAAGACCAAATGGCATTCTATTAAATACAAATATTCCAAAAGGTGTAGTAAACGCTGTTTTAATTTTGTCTTTTTCAGCTACTTTGATTTGCCAATATCCAGATTTTAAATCAATCGTTGACATGAATGAAGTTCCTTTCGTTGCGTGCAATAAATCGTCCATTCGAGGAAGTGGGTATTTGTCGCTAGTGGTGATGGCGACGATAGTCGACACATACTCTTAAGCTTAAATTTTATTTGGGATTAATACAACGGGAAAAGCCCATGGAGATTCTTCTTCTTTCATTAATTCTTTTTTTAAGATTTCATCCATTTCAACTTTTAATTTTTCTTTTAAAACTGTTACAGACCAAAATTCGTTACAATATCATTATTATTTACAATTTTAAGCGTATTTAATTGTTTTTCGAGAGTGGGCTTTATATGGGGGCCAATGGTAAATAATGGACTGATCTTCATCCTATCATTTCTAGTCATAAACAACGAATTTGTGCAAAATCTCATATCAATATGTTTATTCCGCCACTATTTATGCTAGTCTTTGTAACAAAATTATCAATTTATAAAGATACATAGCTGTTATTCTACTTAACCGCTGTTGCCGGGATTCAATCCCAAACGGCTTAGGATAACTAGAAACAATTTGACATTAAAATTATTCTTTTCTTTTGAGTCGTTCGAAGGTGAGCGTGATTTCAACGGTCACACAGAGGAGTATTTGGCCTGAAAAGCTGGCCAAAATTATTAAACGTGTTTTTTGAATTAAAAGTTTTAGTTTTTTGATAGTTTTAAGTGTAGTATGATATAAAAAGTCTAGTGGCAGATTTTGAAAAAATTACACTGCGCAACAAAAAAAATTTTCTCTACCGTAGAAATAAAAGTATGTGAACTATATGGATTTTGATGCCCCTAATTCAAATCTGTTTTCCGTTTTTCTCTAGTACGTAAGGATTTTCTTTTAAAGGCGTGGCATACTTCACCCCCTAAGTCGTTGGGTTGCCTTATATATTTTGCCATAACTTGAAAACGTGTTCTCCGATTTTAATTGCAGGAGGATCAGAAGATGCACCGGAAAATTCTGCTTAAACTAACCATACAAATTTATTTTATATCGATTACTATTTTGGAGTTATTAAAAATTTAATGGCGAAAAAAAATTTACATGCAAAATGCGTAAAATTTTTTGTTTTTAAAATGCAATAAAAAAAATTTAAGAACCAAAAAGTTAAAATTTTTAAGATTTTTCTAAAAGCCACATTCCTAAGGAATAAAAGTTGGTATAAATCGCAAAACTCAATTAACAAATGTTGATTTTAAAGGTTTAAACTCATTCTTGACAGACTGTATGTACATACATACATATGATTTACAGTCTAATTAAAAAAAAAAATTTGAAAATTCCCAGCCATCAAAATAATCCGACGTCGTTTAGATATCTGAGAGAAACGTCGGCAAAAAGTACGAATTCTGTCAGATTTCTGACCCAAAAACGTATGAAGTGGTTGACACGAATTCTGACAGAGATGTCGTGGGAAATTTTGGTTTTTTGTCGGCATTTCTGATAGATATCTAACAGAAATCTAATGAAAAAGGCATGGGAAGTTCTGATGTGTTAGCCGATATTTTTTTTGCTCTCGAACTGATAGCTGAAAAAAATTATTTTATTGCAAAATATGTACATAATTATAAATTTTACACGTACGTACCTTTTTAATGCTTTTTATCTTGAACAAATAAAACAAAATTAAAATTATTTCCAACTGAATGACAATTGTCATTATTTTAAAAAAATAATAAGTTTCTTTAGACAGATCTGAATGAATTCCGTCGGAATTCTATTGGACATATCTGTACATAAACTTCCCCCGATATATCCATGCGAAGGCCAGACAGTAAGAATATTCAATGTCTGACAGAAATCTGAACGAAATCTCTAAGAATGAAGTCAGACATTTGCACGAAATGTCTGATTCCGACAACGTCGAAGTATTTTGCTGGCTGGGTTGTAAGGCTCTTATAAAACAGTATTTTTTTATGAAAAAAGGCTTAATTATATTTATTTTATATTATTTATTACTTTATAAACGGAAAAGTTAAACTAATAAAAATTCCTTACTAATTATTATGTCGTATGTGTATCCTCATTAGCTGCATCATCGGTGTCAGGAAGAAGAAGTGTGATGGTTTCTGATGAAAAAGCTTTTTTATTATTCCGTTCTCTTTGCGTACTGCAGCTTATAAAAGGGTCACTGCTCAGAAATAACATATTCAAGACATCTCGATTTGTATCGCTTCTGCTGAATTTCCTCGAATAATTCGTACGATATAATCGTAAGTGCTTATTTCTGGCCTCGGCAGCTTCTTCTGACAATTGTCCAATTGGCAAGATTGCTTGCTTTATAACACTACCGCCATGAAAAAGAATCTTGTGCATCGTAGGACTCGTGGGATGCCAGTTGTAAAGTTGCACATATATTTCGGCAGTTTTATGTGCATATTCCTCAAATTTCTCAATATTAATTCGGTGTCCGCTAGTTATTGCTTCCAATATTATTTTCAGGCGGTTGATTAATTCTTCATTTATTCCAGTGATTTTCGATGCAGTTGCTGGGTCCGAAACAAATCTTCTTGATGTGTTGCCATCATTAGTGCTACCGTATCCTGGTTTTGGAACATCTACAAGTATTCCTATCTCGTCTTTAAGTCTTTTTTGGGTGAATATCTTCCTCTCTTTAACAATTGCTTTATCTTCATCGCTCCTTAATTAAGAATTTTTCCAATTTATAATTACATATAGGCAGGTATTAATATTGTGAAGTGTTAAAAGTGATGTGAATAACAGTTGAAATCAATAATTCAAAATACATAAAAGTTTATGACGATATAAAGGTATAAAAAAGTGTCCGATGAGCAAAAACAGAAGAAATGTGAAAATTTAAAAAAATCGTCAAAAATAATGGCGCAAACTTGCGCACACTTTTTTTTTGGTTTCTAAAATAAGAGATTCCAAATTTAATTGTGGTATCAAACATAATTCGTAGACATGCTAACCTCACTATTAAAAACCTCTTCTTTTCCTTTTTTTTGCAAAAAAAGTGTATAATTTGTTTTTTTTAGCTTTTGAACGAATTGTTTCAACATGAATATTCAACATATTTAAATTTTTTTTTTTTCTTTTTTAAATAACTTTTGATCAAAACTTTCAGCGAAAAAAATAATCTTTGTTAAACCTTTATTCGTTTAGCCGCAAAAAAATATCATATAAACATCCAGAAACCGAAAAAAACATTTAAATCTCATATAATTTTCTTCACGATTAGCAGGGTCTCAGAGCTACAAATCGCAACTAAAAGTCTTCAAAATTTACAATATAATGTAAAATATTGTTGTCTGTCGAGCTGCGTACTTAGTTCTTAAGATTTCTTAAAATTCAGTTTTGCCTTTTTGGCCAGCTTTTCAGGCCAAATACTCCTCTGTGGGTCAGCCAGACTGATGAACAGGGAAACCAGAAATATGCCAAACAAAAAAAGATTTTATGTGCATGAAATCTGTGGTTGTCATGGGCATCCGCGTATGTCTATTTTTTCGATTTTGAAATGTTGATGCTATATTGCTTAATTTTAAGCGCTCTTTACATTTTTTAAAAAATTTTTAAAAACAGATAGACCCATTCCGATGTTTTAACTCAATTACAAAGTTCAAAAGGTGCAATATCTAACCCATAGTTTGAACTAGAATAGTTTTTTCAGCTCTCCTGAAAAATTTCATTTTAAGACATACGCGGTTGCCCATGAAAACCACAGAAATATGCAGTAAAAACTTGAAAATATGCCCCTAAAAATTCCAAAACTGCTAATTTGAAAACAAAATATTCAACAATTTAATAACAGTTCCATTTAATAAAAACAATCCCAAAATTACAATCGGCACAGCCCAAACTCGGCATGGTGGAAAGATTTAACCGTGCATTAGAGGAACATTTGCGGTAAGTAGTCAACACACAACAAAAACGTTCCAAAAGTCCTATACATAGGTCAGCTGTTCACGACTCCACCTCTCGTACACTCGCCAAAATTGTGTTTGGAACAGAACTCAGACTACCAGGAGATATAGAGTTTGGTGTTAAGCCCATACCAACGGGTGAAAACAATGAAGGATCCACGTCACTTCATGAATTTGTACGAAACCGTATTAAGTTGTCTAGTGACAATATGAAAGCCAGATACGATCGAGCGGCAAATTCGGAAGGATTTAAGGAGGGCAAGTTAGTATTTGTTAGTTATTTTATAGGCTTAAATTGTTATTGTATTAGTTATGCAAACTTCTAGAATGTTCGTTATTAAGTTATCTTAATTTATTGTAACACCTAAAAGTATGTTTTTTCTTATGATACACAATAACTCAATTAATTCGGCCATATAGATAATGCATAAGTTTAATTAAGAAATAGACGTTATGGTCGTACGTTCTAGAGCCATCTAGACGTCAGAGGTCGAACGTTCTACGGTCATTTGCCCGTCTCGGCTAGAGTATAAATAGAATCGCAAAATATGGCATAAGATTATTCCTTTTTCATACTTTGTCAAGTTGATACGCATCACGCGGAGAAAATTATAAACATTGAAGTGTTTTGATCACAAAAGTGAGTTGTGAATAAGAGCTGTTAATTACGGTTGTTAGAGTGACTAAGTTCTTAATAATTAAGTGTTATACATTAAAGTATTGTGTTTATTTTGCTTTATTTGAATTGCAATTAACGAACTCGAAACGGTTTATCATAAAGAAAATAAACCAAAACGTTATTGAAGGGCAGCAATGTAACAATATGCAACTTTGTTAGCGATATAAAGAAATCGAAAAAATATGTATTTTGTGTACCAGAGAAAGCTTCACTGACAAAGACCACAGATATGATTTGAACTTGGTAGTTATATATTTATGTCATATATAGTCCGGAATTATTTGCTGTTGAAATTCAAACTGATCGATCCACAAATGGCTGATATATGAACAAGGAACCACGACTACATCTAATTTTACATCAAAAGTCGGAAAGAACCCAACCAATTCTAGGGGGACGTAAGAAAATATCAACACACTGTTTATTGTTGGTGGTTTGCTTAAGCTTTGATATTGTTACAAGTATGACTTAAAGTGTTTATAATTCTTATTCGCTTAAGGGTTTTATTTGTTTAATATTTTTGGCTTTTCTAAAATCTTTCAGTGTATTTATCAAATATGAAAAATTGGTAATTTAGCACGTCATATGGAAATCGTATTATTATTAAAAGGCTTTGTTGCTTATCTGAAGAATAAACAAACAAATAGGTACAAGCATCTTGGTTATCAATCCACAACATCCGACAAAATGTGATTTATCTTTATGCAAAGAGCGGTAGTTAAACAATTTTCTGTTACTATCGCACCATGATGAAGGGTATATAAGATTCGGCATAGCCGAATAAAGCACTCCTTCTTGTTTCTTTCATAACTGTTTTTAATCAGGAAATTATTTTGACATGAGTCATTTTGAGTAGAAAAATAATTTTTTAAAAGAAAAAATTGTGCTTTTTTAAATCCTTTATTAAATGGTGTAAATTAAAATAAAAGTGTTCACTTATTTTGAAAACGAATATTAATATACGATGCAATCTTCACATAAATACTATTAATAGGAAATGTCACATCTGTCGCTAGCGGAAATCTAAAGAAATAAAATTAAACTGACTGAACGACAGTTTGAAATCCCTTCATACTTGTAGCTAAACAACACTTTCCAATTCTTTACTTTTAAAAACCCCCCTTTTGGCACCCTAAACAAATTGAAGTAACAGACAACCTTCTCTATTGACTGCTGACACTCACCATTTATTACTTATAATTCCTGGGACACACTCTTGATTTAAACAAAATTGTAGCCACTTTGCTTGGTATAACCAGCGTTGCCCTATTTGTATATTTTCTCCAGATTTTACTTATTTATTTTGAATTTAAAAAAAAAATTTTTTTTGGTGTTTATCAATAGTCATACATTACCGAATAAATTGGATCAATGATGGGTGATATATATTTAAAGAACTTGCACTAAATATTTTTTTTAAATGTCTGGAATATTAGTTTGGTTTAATAAATATTTCATTTAAAAAAAGGTAATTTAAGTACTGTTAACCATTTCGATAACTCTGGCTGTAATATTATGTTTTTTCATTTGTATATGACAACAAAAAATTCCTGGCAGCACTGGGTGAAACTCATGCTTTCGATTCAGCTATTTTTTCGATTACTCTATACAAAATTATTTTTTACAAAGTAGTTGTTGTTATAATAAAATTAAATAAAGTCTGTAAACACTTATTTTGTTTATTTCCTTTAACTGCGTTTTGTACACAGCGAGATATTTAAAGTGAGATGTATTAAAATTGTGTTGAAAAAAATTATGTTTTAAGTTAAATATTTAAAATTCTCAAGCCGAGTTTTTAAAAAAACCGGGGTTTTCCACATTTCCCCGGCTTTAAACCGATTATTCAAAAAGAACAGTTTTCAATCTATTCGACAAATCGATTTTTTTAATCAAATTATTTGACCGAATCGAAAATTTTTGTTAAAAAATGCATACATTCTTTAAAAAGTGGACATTACACATTTGATAATTAAGTGGTGAGTTGCAAATCTCGTTCGTTACAAAATTAAAATAAAGAGATGACAATTTATATAACAGTTCTTTTGGCGCCAAGGACCGGAAAACGTTTTGTATGAGATTTAAACTTTTCTTAATTTGAAATAATTCTTTGTTTTTTATTTTAGTTTTAATAAAATAAAACACAACAATTTTTATTATGTATGTATGTAGGGTACTTTAGAAACCCTTATACAAATTTATTAAATCTATTTTAATTATTGTGTTAAGCAAACTAATCTGTACACAGCAAGGTAGTAAACGCAAGTAAGTAAATCAAAAATATTTAAGTTTTAAGAAGAGCTTAAAAATATGTGTAACAGTACTTGATAATTGTTTATTGCTTACGCATATTACATACTTAATTACAAACATATCATATATTTATATGAATTGCACAAGTGCGTATTTATTTATTTACAAATTTGCCTATGGATATCATATCCTTACAGACAGTTAAACAATATAATAACATATGCTAGTTAATACAAATAACATACAAAATTATTGATTGTTTAATAAGACGATAATTTTACGTTATATTTGCATTTGAAGAAAAATCTACAACTTTATAAAATTTATTAAATTGACTGCACATCCTTCTAAATGGATCAGCATTTGCGTAATTTGTCCTGAAGTATTTAATCGATAGCAATTCGAAGTGTCGAGATGGACGATGAGGAACATTAAATGAAATGTTATCGAGCAGGAAATCAGAAACAATATAACCATTAATTAAATTTAATATAAACGACACATTCAACATAGTCCTTCGGCTTTTAAGAGTTGGAAGTTTGATAAGAGCAAGACGGCTAGTGTATGACGGAAGTTCTAATGGGTTCCACTGTAGACCACGAAGGCAGAATAACAAAAATTGTTTTTGTACGGATTCAATATAATTGCTGTGAATCAAATATAAAGGATCCCAAACTATAGATGCATATTCAAGGACGGGTCTCACGAGAGAAACATAAAGTTGCTTTGTGACATATGGGTCTTTAAATTCTTTAGCCCATCGTTTGATAAAACCAAGAATACGCCGTGCTTTATTAACAGTTATGGAAATATGCTTAATAAAGTTCAACTTAGCGTCCAACAAAACTCCTAGATCCAAAATTGTACCAACATTTTCTAGCTGATAGTTCCCCAAAGAATAACTTACATTTATATGATTTCCTCTAAAGAAAGACATATGCTTACATTTTTTCAAGTTAAGCTCCATCAAGTTTAAATTACACCATGACTGAAATGAGTCTAAGTCTTGTTGAAGTAGAATGTGATCTGCATATTTATTAAAACTGAGAAAAATTTTTACATCATCCGCATACATTAAAACTTTAGAGAATCTTATCACGTTCGGAAGATCATTGATAAAAAGGGTAAAACATCTATCGATTTAGATGTGACGTTTTTAAAACGGACACATTGTTTTCGATTTAATAAATAAGACTCAATCCATTTAAGAGAGTTGTTTGAAAATCCAATTGTGTTAAGTTTTCTCAGGAGCAGTTTATGGTTTACCTTGTCAAACGCCTTGCTAAAATCAGTATATACGATATCAGTTTGTTTTCGTTGCACAAAACCCTGATTTATAATTGTTGTTAGTTGTAATAGATTTGTTGTAGTAGAGCAGCCTTTTCGAAAACCATGTTGAGCAGATGACAATAGAGATGATACATGATGAGAAATGCATTCAGTTACCATCTTTTCAAAAAGTTTTGGAATAATACTTAGTTTAGCAATCCCTCGATAATTAACAATGTCAGACTTAGTACCAGATTTGTATAGCGGAATAATAAAAGACTTTTTCCAGGTATTAGGGAAATATCCAAATTTAATTGACATATTAAAAATGCGTGTTAATGGTATGGCGAGAAATTCAGCACAGTTTATCAATATACAGCTAGGAATATTGTCAGGACCACTTCTATACGAAAATTTAAGTTTTTTTAAGTTATATAAAATTGTGGAAACATCAAAGAATGGAATTGAGATAACTTGATTAACTGATTGAGTACAAGAAGGAATAATAGAGCCAATATAATTGGTATCAGAATAGGTCGTAGAAAAGAAGTCAGCAAACATGTTACTTATGTTAAGGTCATCACCAGACTCACTGTCTTGAAACTTCATTACTGTAGGAAATATGGTAGCTCTTCTTTTGGTGTTTACAAAATTGTAGAATAATTTAGGATTATTTTTGAAATTATTCTTCATTTTACGTAAGTAATTAGTGTAACAAGATTTGTTTAACACATTATACTCAGCACGAGCAGTTGCATATTTGCTATATTCTATAAGTCGGCCTGTTTTTTTGTAATTTTTATACAACTTGTTTTTCTTATTTTTGACTGTAGACAAATGTTTTGTGCCCCAGGGAGGACCACTAGGTTTGTGAAGAGATTCCTTAGGGATACATAACTCCATTAGTGAATACATTTTTGTATAAAAACGTTTTATTATTTCATCCAAAGTAATACTTGAGGGCAAAAATAATTCGTCCCAGCTTATATTATCCAAGAGGCTATTAAGTAAAGGATAGTTTGTATTTTTAAAACACAATACCTTATCGTTTACCTCAGTAAGTTGCGAGTTAGATGAAAAAGAGATTGGTAGGTTTACTTCTATTGTAGGGTGATATCGATCTTCCGGAGTGGTAATAGGCTCAGAACGCTTAACAACGATGTCCACGTATGTAAAACCAAAACCAGTATTTTTATTATTACATTAATGCTTTTACTTAAATGAGAGGAATTGAGATCTTATTTAAGTTAATTAGCAGAGAACAATAAAAATCAAATGCGTAAGCCTTCATGCGTAGTTCACACTAGCCATGACTTTTAAAATAAGAAAATAAAAAGCTTATTTATTTAAAAAATATGAAAATATGAAAAATAATAAATATAAAAGATTTAAACTGAAGTTGTTCGCCAACACGTTTTTTTATGTTTTTTAAAATATATTTATCATTGGTGTTCAAAAAATATTTTAAAATGTACAAAAAACAAAAAGAAAAAAATATTTTGTGTGATATTGTAAAGTTCTCAAAAAAGTTTTTAAGAAAAATAATTTTATTGCACTTTTGTACAAAAAATTACGAACCGAACATACATTTTTTTCGTATAAAATAAATTCTTTTTTCCATCAGTTTAAAGAAATAAAAAACAAACACAAGAATAAAGATATTTATTTTTTCAGTACAATATTAATTTGTACATGAAAAGAAAAAAAAGAACCGAAAACTTTAAACTGAACATGACAAAGATTAAAACTATGAGATAAGTTTATTATTTTTTAACAATATTTAGATATTTTAAGATTTCTTTAACCGATTTCAAATAAATTTAAAAGTTTGTTTCTGATTTTTAGTTTTTTCGCGATTTCTAATTCTTTACAGCTTTAAACATTTATAATAAATAGTTTTTGCGAATTTCCGCTAATTTTGCAATTTTTACCGAATTTTTACAATTCCTTATAGTTTTAGGGACTTTCAATAAATTTGATGTATTGTTTGAAATATAAAAATTTTTCGCGAATTTTCGCTATTTTTGCAAACTTTTCTGAATTTTTGCAATTTTCACGAAGCTTTGTTGATCTTTGAGGCAATCGTCGCCAATTAAACATTTTCGCTATTTTAAAACACTTTTTCGAATTTTTGCAACGTTTAATCTATATATGGGCATATCCGTCAAAAGGTCCGCCGTGCCCGAAAATTTTAAAGTTATTAAAAGCGGATTATTTTACGATATTATTATAGAGAAATATTACTAATTTTATAAATTTACCCATAAATTTGTTCACTAAGATGCAGTGTTGCCAATTTAGCCATTTGGTGGGTAGATTTAGCCATTTTTCACCCTGTTTAGCCATTTAAAAATGAGTTAAGCCATTAGCCATTTTTTTAGTCATTTTTCATCTTGTTAAGCTATAAAATTTTTTTGCCGTTTTTCTTTTAAAAAAATAATTTTTATTTTATTATAAAAATTTATAAAACTAAAATAAAGATTTTGAACAATTAAAACGCCTTTAATTTAAATTACAACTTTTAAAAATGTTGAAAATCGCTATAAACTTTGACGCTGAAACATCTTTCAAAATAAAGGAACAGGGGTCTAATCACATCATTTGATACTATCGTATCGAATAAACTATCGAATTTTTTTCAATACGATATACACTGACGTATCGAATGAAAACTCGATAAATGTAATGTCGTGTTACTCAATATCGAATGCTATTATTTCAAATTCAATACATTTCATATCGAGTTTCATGATACCAAAATAAATAATTTCGATCAATTTTGCTCGATATCGTATGCGGTGATTAGATGGTCTAATGCTGAAGTAGAGAGGGTGTTTAGCCAAGTAAACATCGTTAAAAATAATTTGAGAAATAGGTTACATTAAGCAACCGTTAATTCGATTTTATCAATTAGGTAAATATTTTTACCAAAACAATACAATATTTATACCACCACCACAATAGTGGAGAGGGTACTATGCGTTTGTGCTGATGTCTGTAACACCTTAAAATATTGGTCCTTAGCCCACCTTTACGTATACCGATTAACTCAGAATCACGATGTTTGTCCGGCTGGCTGTCCATGTAAGACTTGTGCGCAAAGTACAGGTCGCAATTTAGAGATTATTTGATAAAATTTGGTACAAAGGTTCTAATGAGGTGTAGGGTATCATAAAGTCGGGTTTAACCGAATATACTTTCTTGCTTGTTTTTATACCCTTCACCGAAGGTAAGAGGGTATATATAATTTTGTCATTCCGTTTGTATGTTCCACAATATTGATCCTAGACCCTATAAAGTATATATATTCTGGGTCCTTATGAAAAGCGAAGTTCAAATCCGGTTGTCCATCTGTCCGTCCGTCCGCCTGACCGTCTGTCCGTGTGTATGTTGAAATGGGTTTTCCGAAAACCCCAGAAATGATGTGGACTAGGTTGATGTATATTTATGTCAAATATACTCCGTTTAAGTTTGCTATTGAAATTCAGCCAGATCGGTCCAAAAATGACGGAGATATGAGCAAAAAACCACGACTACCTCTAAATTTTTCCAAAAATCCCTTGTTGTTGTTGTATTTTTTTTATTTCTGTATATCTTGAGAACGGCAAGAGCCAAAGTTTCCAAATTAGGTACACACATTTAGGTTGCCAATACACACCATCCTACAAAATGTGGGCGGGATTGGAGAAGTGGGCGTGGTACCTCCCGTACAAAAAAAAATTAAAAATTGTATAAAAACCTAAATTTTAGGGCTGCCATATGTCCTATGGATATGACTTATATATCAAAACATCGGAAACATATTTTATAAAAAACTCGGGAAAATCGGTTCAGATACAAAAAAGTTATGACCAAAATTAAATTTTTTTTTTTTTAAATACCCACTTTCGGGAACCATAGATCTCCCCGAGTCCAAGCTTTATAACTCAATTAAATGGTAAATTTCTTCCTAAACACGTCGGTATATAAATCTGTCAAATCGGTTAAAAAATGGCAGATTTATAACCAAAATACTGAATCCCCAAAAATTATTCTTTTTATAATTAACTTTGTTAAAATATATGTATACAAGTAAATATAAATGTTTATATATAAATAGAGCTTAAGTAAATGGTTAAATTCTTCCTTAACACGTCGGTATATAAAAATATCAAATCGGTTAGATAATGGGTAATTTATGAGCAAAATACTCCAAAAATGGGCTAAAAAACATCAAAATTTTTATAAAAACCTAAATTTTAGGGCTGCCACATGTCCTATGTATATGACTTATATACCAAAATGTCGGAAATTTGTATGAGTTATAACCGAAATACTGGGGTCTAATCACCGCATACGATATCGAGCAAAATTCATCGAAATTATTTATTTTGGTATCTTGAAACTCGATATCGAATGAAATGTATTGAATTTGAAATAATAGCATTCGACATCGAGTAACTCGACATTACATCTATCGAGTTTTTATTCGATACGCCAGTGTCTATCGTTTGCAAAAAAAATCAATAGTTTCGATAGTATCGAATGCTGTGATTAGACCCCTGAATTCCCTGTACTGTAATTTCTACAATATTGATCTTACACCCTATAATGTATATATATTCTGGGCCCTTATGAAAAGCGAAGTTCAAAACCGGTTGTCTCTTATTTAAAAAAAAAAATATTTACCAGTTTTATTTAGTTTTTGTCTAGTTGCTCTGTATTTTGCTCGCAAAATGGTGAAGGGTATATAGGATTCGGCACAGCCGAATATAGCACTCTTACTTGTTTTTAATTATCGTTAATATTAGACCTAGAAACATAAAATTCGAGATGCAATGTCCTGAGTGGATAAGAATCCATAAGGGGAAGTTTTTGGTACTTTTCTGTTCATTAAATGGTACTTTTTGATTTTCCGTTAGTATTGGACCTATAAAAATAAAATTATACATGCAATGTCCTGAATGGATGTGTATATATAAGAGGGAACTTTTTGGTACTTTTTTGTTCATTAACTGGTACTTTTTGAATTTCCGTTGGTATTGGACCTGGAAACATGACATTAATCATGCAAAGTCTTAGGTGAATGACAGTCTGTTAGAGCGATATTTTTGGTACTTTTTCGTATTTTAACTGGTACTTTTTTTAAATGTTCTTATATTGGTCTTATCAACATTAAATTAAACCTGCAAGGTACTGAGTGAATGAGAATCTCTGAAAAGGCTTATTGGTACTTTTAAGTTTATAAACTGGTACTTTTTGAATATCCGTTATTATTGGACTTAGAAACATAAAATTCAAGATGCAATGTCCTGGATGGATGAGAATCTATAAGAGGAAATTTTTTGGTACTTTTCTATTCATTAACAGGTACTTTTTAATTTTCCGTTAGTATTGTACCCAGAAAGAGGAAATTAAACATGCAAGGTCCTGAGTGAATGAGAATCTGTAAGAGGGATTTTGGTACTATTTTGTTCTTTAACTGGTACCTTTTTAATTTCCGCTTTTATTGGATCAAGAAACATAAAATAAATATGCAAGGTCCTGAGTGAAAGAGAATCTGTAAGAGGGATTTTTTTGTACTTTTTCGTTCTCTAACTGGTACTTTTTATAAACTGGTACTTTTTTAATTTAATATTTTTTTTGTGTAAAAAACAAAACAAAAAAAGTAAATAATTGTCTGGTACTTTTACGAAATTCGAAATAGAAATGCATATTTGGTACTTTTACGAAATTCGAACGTTTAAGGGTTGAAAATTGTACCTATGTTTGTTACTTTTTCAAAAGATTTTTTCGCCATCAATTTATCTTTCATCGCAGAGCCTAAACGCCTGAAGCTAAAAGGTTGACATTTGGACCAGGGGCTGGCCTCTCGCCAAACGATCCTGCTAACCTCATACCTCCTAAACTAAAAGAGATGAAAAATACTTATTGTTGTTGTTGTTCATTACAAAAATTCGCTAGCCTCATATCTCCTTAACTAAAAGAGATACAAAAATTTAATTGTTCATTAAAAAAATAAACGGACAGGTTTCTGGTACTTTTGTGAGGTACGGCCTTTTTGGAGTGTAAAAGGGTAAATAAAAATTATATCACAAATTAGCTTATCTAAAAATTACAAAACAGGTTTGGACCTGTTTTGAAATTCAAACGTTTAAGGTGTGAAAATCGTTCCTAATTTTGTTACTTTTTTCACAACATTTTTCTCCATCTATCTATCCAGTTACTGACTGGCACAACCTTAGATCCTGGCCTCTCGCCAACTCAACCCCGCTAACCTCAAAAATCCAAAACTAAAAATGATAGAAATAATTTAACACTTAATGTTGTTCATAAAAAAAAACAAGAGGACAGTTGTCTGGTACTTTTTGAAATTTGGTCCTTTTGGGGAGTAAACGCGTAAAACCTGTACAAATTTTGTATGTAGATTAGAGACACAACTTTTCTGGACATCATTGCCCCAAGGGACTATATCTTATGGGCAATTAGGATAATAAAACACATTTTTCAGTTCAATTCAAGCCAAAAATTTATTTTTGCTCAATTGGCGAAGTCCCTCACGCCCACCAAAGTTTTTTCCATCCTATGAGAAAAACGTACTAAACTATAAGCTCCAACTACAACATTGAAATTTTTAATACAAAAATGGGGAGAAAAAAGTATCAAAAAGGATAAAACGGGAAATGAACTTTCTTTCATTTGCTTTTGTGTTCTACGAGTCGTACTTTTTTTATTTTCTATATTGAACTTAGAAGCACAAAATTATAGGTGCCAAGTCCTGCGTCAATATCAACCTATGAGATGAAAAATTTTGGAACTATTTTGTTAAAACCTATATAAATATGTTCATGAAAGAAAAGGCCTGATTTCAAAGTAGCGGGTTAAATGCTAGAATTTAAACAAATTTAAACCTAGAAAAATAAGCTTTGGCATACAAATACATATGCCCACGAAGGAAACGAAGACGCTAACGAAGTAGCGGGTTTAATGCTAGCTTACTAATAAAATTTGTGTCCATAACTTTATACTGTTTCGGTGCAGTCGACTTTCATAATAGGGGTGATTATAAATTAAAATTCACAATTCAAACTTCGAAATGGAGTTTTCAATAGAAGTTTATAAAAACAAAAAAAAAATATTTTTCTTTAAAACGTTTTTTAAAAACTTTATTGTTTTGAACTTTAAAGAACAATTCAAACAAAATATTTTTTTTTTTTGTACGGATGAAAATATTTTTTGAACACCAATGATAAAAATACATATTGATAAAAATACATACATGAAACAAAATACATATTGTACTTCAAAAATAATATCTTTTTTTGTGTTTTCTTATTTCTTTTAATTGATAGAAACAACAATTTATTACACCCACACCACAATAGTGGAAAGGGTATTATGCATTTGTGCTGATGTGTGTAACGCCTTAAAATCTTAAGTATACCGATCGACTCAAAATCACTTTCTGAGTCGAACTATCGATGTCCGTCCGGCTGGCAGGCCGGCTGGCTGTCCATGTAACCTTGTGCACAAAGTACAGGTCGAAATTTTTGAGATAATTTGATAAAGTTAGGTCATAAGTTCTTATTGGCACAGGGACTAAGCTTATTGAAAACGAGGGAAGATAGGGGGAAATTTCTTCCTCTCAGAAACAATCAAACCGATTTTAATGAAATTAAGAACATAGATAGATCCATATCTATATGGGCACATAAGCTATTCATTTTTTCAAAAATAGGACCACAAGGGGAGGTAGGGGGCAATTTCTGCCTCTCAAAAATTTTCAAACCGATTTTCATGAAGTTTATAAACATAGATAAATCCATATTTATATGGACACATTAGCATGATGTGTTTTTAAATACTGTGGTGTAGGGTATCATATGGTCGGGCTTGGCCGACTATACTTTCTTACTTGTTTTGTACGCATAAGTTTTAAATTTTTGAAATGAAAAACTTAAATTTTAAGTTTTCGGTTCTTAATTTCTGACGCCTGTTTGACGCTCTATGAGAACAAATATACTGATTGTATCAATGCATGTCCTTGGAAAAATTTGGAAGACAGTTAAAAAATAAAAAATCTGTGTTGCAAGACTTGCTTTCTTCTTTAAAAGACAAAATGCAAACCCATTAACATAGAAATGCCATACTGAAGAAGAAGTGACGTTATACACTTTTTTGAAAGTACACATCCCGAAAAATTCCTATTTTTCCCTACGCGTTAAAGAAATAGTTTTACAAAAATTTCCACAACTTTTAAATTATAATACAGTGGTATCCCGGTTTAATGAATTATATATTGTCAGGCCCTTTCGGTATATCGAAAAATTCGTTAAATCCCGAAGTTTTTGTTAATACATTTTTATTAATAAAACAATAATATTTTAATAAAACAAAGTAAATTCGTTTATTTCCATCCATAACACAAACAAAAAATAAATACTTCATATCATTTTCAATTAAATGAGTACATAGTGGAGAACAAAACTAATAATAATGAACTTATTTATAAGATAAAGCATTAAGTCGCAGGCCTTTTTCATAGTCGTCAATAATGTTATATTTTTCTTTAAGAATCAAAAGTTTTCTCTTGTGCATAAGAAAAGAAAATTCTTCTTTTAACTCGTTGTTTTCATTAAAATCGCTCTTAAAATATGGTAAAAATGTAACAAAAACAAAAGGGCATAGATGCAAATTTGTTTGCATTCATTTTTATTTGTTTTTTTTAATTTTTTTGTAAAAATTTGTTATAAGGAGTACAAAAATTTGCTGTTTGTTCGTAATGGAAAAAATATGACCGTACGTTAAATCGCGAATTCGTTAAACTGAGAATACGTTAAACCGGGACACCACTGTATATCAATACGAATAAAACCATTTGGATTAGTGTATATAATTTTATTTAAAGTTGTTGCCAGCTAAATTTACGGAAAAAATGGCTAAAAAATTGCTAAAAATGGGCTAAAAAATGGCTAAAAGCTTTTTTTTTTAATAAAAACACATTAAAATTCAATAGCAAAACAGAAATAATTCATTTAATATGGTTAACGATGAAATTGTAAGTAAAGATCAATTTGTTAAATAAGAATAAACGTAAATTAATATTTCGATGTCGATGCCTATTAGTTTTTAATAATTTGAAGGTAAATCATAACCACGACAACATTTACCCAACCTTTTCAGTCCAGATCTACAATAAAAAACAAGTAAGAAAGTATAGTCGGTACCCTACACCACATTAGAACTTATGTACCAAATTTTATCAAATAATCTCCAAAACAGCCAGCCAGCCAGCTAGCAGGACAAACATCGTTAATTCGACTCAGAAAGTGATTCTGAGTAAATCGGTATACGTAAAGGTGGGCTTAGGACCATTATTTTAAGGTGTTACAAATATCAGCACGAACGCATCGTAGCGTTTGCAGTGAATTTCAGAAGCCTGCTTTAAATGGATCTAAGGATTATTATGGACCGTATATCAAAAATTGCATAACTTCGTCTTTTATCAAAAATTGCATAACATTTTTTGAAGCTAAGTTAGAAGAAAATTATCGCAATACCAATTTTTGCTACGTTTAAAGGCGTATTTAATTATTTCACCAGAGTGGGCTTTATATGAGGTCTATAGAAAATTATGGACCGATCATCACGAAATTTAGTAGTGTGATTTTCAGTAATATAAAACTGTGAAGTATTAAATTTTATTCTGATTGCATTATTTTGTACGGTTTTAGGCGTACTAAACTGTTTTCCGGGAGTAGGGTTTATATGGGGCCTATAGTAAATAATGGACCGATGATCACGAAATTTTACAGTCTTGTTTATAGTCTTATAAAACTGTGAAGTACCAAATTTTGTTATGATAGCATTATTAATTATGATTTTAGGCGAACTAAACTGTTTTCCGGTAATAGGGTTAATATGGGGCCTAGGGTAAATTATGGACCAATCTTCACGAAACTTTATAGTCTTATTTGTAGTCCTATAAAACAGCAATGTACCAAATTTTGTTAGGATAGCATCATTAATTATGATTTTAGGCGTACTAAACTCTTTTCCGGGAGTATGGTTTATATGGGGCCTATGGGAAATAATAGACCGATCTTCACAAAATTTGACAGGCTTTTTTCTAGTTCTATAGAACTGTGATGTACCAAATTTTGTTATGATCGCATTATTGATTATGATTTTAGGCGTACTAAACTGTTTTCCGGGAGTAGGGCTTATATGGGGCCTAGGGTAAATTATAGACGGATCTTCGCGAAATTTTACAGCGTGATTTCCAGTAAAATGAAACGAATTTTTGCAAAATTTTATATCAGTCCGTGCAGTTTTCCACCATTTATGCTACTTTTTGTAACAAAATTATCATTTTTTTTTAGGTGGTGGTTCCACATTTTGATTCATACCTTTGGTCGTACTAAACCGATTTTGCTTAATTTCAATCCCAAACTGCTTAGGATAACTACAAGCAATTTGGCACCAAGTTTGTTCATTTCTTTTGAGTTGTTCGAAAGTGAGCGTGTTTTCAACAGACGGATAGACAGACGGACATGGCTAAATCGACTTTGAATCACTCAAGGACCCAGAATATATACACTCTATGGGGTCTGAGATGAATAATAAAAAAGTTTCACACGGAATGACAAAGTTAGTATACCCTCTTCACAACTAATTGTGGTGGAATGTATAAAAAGGACTAAGTACTCATAGCCATAAGAATTTAATTATACTTTGCCTAATTTAAGACGACAAAACTCCCGATTAATCTGCCCATAACAAATAGTAATACAAACAAACACATATCGTCATCTTAAAGAACTAATAACCTATCTGCAAAAATTTCATAATTGAGTTTTTTATGAATTTTTAGTCCCTGTATCAATGAAAGCTAGAAGCTGTACCACTGCCCTACTGGATGTGGTTGAAGACCTCAGATCAAAGTTAGATGAAAACTTGGTTGCTTTCCTAGTTCTTCTTGATCATAGTAAAGCATTTGATACGGTAGATCATGCAATTTTATTAACAAAGCTTCAAAAATTATTTTATTTTTCGAATACAGCCTGCAATCTTATATATTTGTATCTTATGGACAGATCTCAACGTGTTTATCTTAATAATAATGTTTCAAATTCATTGAATGTTAAAAGAGGAGTTCCTCAAGGTTCTGTACTGGGGCCACTCTTATTCTGTATGTACATTATTGACCTACCTGATGTTTTGACTGACAGCAAAGTCCATATGTACGCCGATGACGTGCAGGTTTACATGAGTGCCCATATATAAAATGTAAGTTCTTGTGTAAACTCTTTAAATTGTAAATTAAACAAAATTGACAGCTGGGCTAATGCCAATGGGCTATCCATCAACCCAGCCAAATCTAAATGTATTTTGCTTTCTAAGTCTAATAGAGCATTTGAAGTACCGGAAGTTAACATTAAGGGAAATAGAATTGAGTATGTTAAAACAGCTGAGAACCTGGGAATTGTTTTTAATGTTCGGCTAACCTGGTCAAACCATATTAATGTCGTTGTGGGTAGAGTGTATAGTATGCTTCGCAACTTGTGGGCAGTAATAGATTCAACACCATTGCCCATACGTATGAAACTTGCAAAAACATACGGTTGTGAAATTTTTGCGAACTGTGACAGTGACGATCAACGTAAACTCAACTTAGCTTACAACAATATTGCAAGATATGTATTTCTCAAAGGACGTCGTGACCACATTTCACTCTACTCGTATCAGATATTTCAAATTAAGTTTGATAACCTCTTGAAACTTAAATGCCTTATATTTTTACATAAGATTATTATCTCTATGCAGCCTATATATTTGTTCAATAGGATTCAATTTGCTAGATCTAACCGCGGAAGGAAGATTATTCAACAAAGATATAAGAGTCTTCTGTCACATCGACAATTTTTCATTTATACCACAAGTCTTTGGAATTCTTTACCGAATTATATACACAGCTTAGGCAATGCAAATGCGTTTAAAAAGGAGTTACATAAATTTTTTTGCATTATATAATATATCAGTCTTACTATGTCTTATCACTGACTATCCAGTCTGATGCAGTTTTCTATTTCTCTGTCTTTTTTAATGTTATGTTATTATTTTAATATTATTTCTTTTTAATTTCCTTAACTACATACTGTGATTATAGGTTTGATCTTTTTCCCTAGCACTTTCATTTATAAGATAATTATCTTGTTTTGCTAGGATACAACTAAATTAAAATAAAAATAAAATAAAATAAATAAATCATAACGCATATGTCTGAAAAATTTTGAACATATAATATTACAAATGACAAAGTTTTTGTACCAAGAGGACCGTTACGGACAAAAAAACAGAAAAATAAATCATCAAAAATCACGATAAAAGTTTAATTTTGTTGCATAGTGTAATTTAAACAAACATTAAGTACTTGTTTTTGCTTAAACCAGTAAAAGAAAGTACTACTGTAATTATTTAATGTATATAATATTCATGTGTATAAAGAAATTTTTATTTATTCATACTAATTAGTACTGCAGATAGGTTGTTTGGTTTCAGACTATTACAACACTAAAAAACCTAATGCCCAATTTTCAGGATTGATATTAAAACACAGTTATTTTAAAAATCGTTTTAAATACAAAATTCTCTTCTTCACTAAAAACTTAAGTGAAACTTAAGTCACCGATGTGGTACGCTAATTTCAACTTTAGTTTCCATTGTAATATTTTAGCAAGGTGGCCTCAATATCACAACAATACAACAACAACAGGCAAATCATTAACAGTCAGCTGGTTTTTTTTTCGGACCACCTTGTAAATAAATACACTTTTTTATATATTTTTTTGTATTTAGTAGTGCTACCATACTTTTATCTTAATTAAATAAGACTTTTCAAATAAAACTAAAAAAACCAATCTGTTTTAAATACGATTTAAGTTTGTTATGAAACTTAACTTAATATTGATTTAAATACTATCCTGAAAATTAGGCATAACTGTCATAACATAAGCTGTGATTAGAAAAACAAAATTTTCTCCACCGATATAGTATATTACTGGTTTCATTTTAATCAAAACGTGTAATTTTCGTTTCAATATCGTTAATAGTTCCAATTTTATAACGTTTTTTCCCTCTCCTGTAAACTTTAGAAAACTGCAGATATGTTATTTCGTCTTTTAGGTGACGATATAAAAGTTATTTAAATTTGTATGTTAAACTTGAATTGTCGCAAAACAACACAACAAAGGTCAAACTGTGCAAAATAGCATAGTTGCATTTATTTGACGTGATCTATATATTTTTAGCTTTTCCGAAACAAATGTCTAAATAAGGCACGCCCTTCCATTTTACAATATCGCAAGAGTTATGCACTTGCGATTCTTTCATACGTTTTTTATAATAAAGTTGGGCCCTATTTATAAGTCGAAAATATAACTTAAAAATTTATATTTTCAGACAAGTTGTCAGGTATTTTTATTTCTGATTCCTTCCATTTTTTTGAACCCACTGTTTATTGTTGATGTGTTTTGTTTAAACTTTGATATTGTTACAAGTAGAACTGTTGCTTATAAGTCTTATACGTTTAACAGTTTTATATGTTTAATATCTTTAGTTTTTCTAAAATCTTTATGGATGAAGATTCCTGATGATCTGGCCTAAGCAACCAGTGAAATGCGCATAAGAATAGCTTATCCCATCAACAATAAATTTCAAGTGTTTTTATCAAGAATAAAAACTGGGAATTAAGCACGAATAACAAAATCTTTGAAACTTTATATAATCTTTAAAGCAAATCGAAGTTCACAAAGATTTAGATTTACTATCTGTCAAAAGTATGATCACAATATATTAAATTAAATGTTTGAAATCATCAACCTTTAAATGTTGTAAATGATAGTGACCATAACCGCAGGACTTATCCGAACAGAACAGAATGCTCAACAGCTAAACTGTCATAAGGAACTTTTTTGTCCAAAATTGGCAGGATAAAACACAAGAAAACATTAAAACAAGATTTAGGCCTGTTTTCACAACTTACCGAAAGCTAAAGGTTAAAGTTAAGTTTTAATAATTGAACACTTTATACGTTGTAAAAACGGGCCTTAGTTTATTACTGTTGTTATACCCACACCACAATAGTGGAGAGGGTATTATGCGTTTGTGCTGATGTGTGTAACACCTTAAAATATAAGTCCTACGCCCACTTTAAAGTATACCGCCTCAGAATCACTTTCTGATTCGATCTAAGGATGTCCGTCCGACTGGCTGGCAGGCTGTCCATGTAACCTTGTGCGCAAAGTACAGTTCGCAATTTTAGATAATTTGATAAAATTTGGGACATAGGTTCTTATTGATACAAGAACAAAGCCTATTGAAAATAGACCGAATCGTAGTACCACGAGAGAAGATAGCGGTAATTTCTGCCTCTCACAAACTATCAAACCGATTTTAATGAAATTTATAAACATAGATACATCCATATTTATATGGACACATTATCATAATGTGTTTTAAAATATGGTTGGGCTTGACCGACTATACTTCGTAACTTGTACATAAACACATATTAATTAACAGAAGTTCAACAAATAAATTTAAAAAAAATTGGTGTTAAAATGTCAAAAAAAAAGATTTTTAGGAGTAATTTGTTTGAAATAAAAGAAAGGAATAAATATTTAATTGATCAATAACCTTTCACCACAAAAATATCACATGTCACGTTAAAAATAAACTAAAGAAACAAGACCTAATCGTATTGCAATATTACAGCTTTACGATAAATTAAAGGAAGGTCCTACTTGATAGATTTAAATTAAGTTGTATTTATGGAACACTTTTTAGATGGCCGATAAAATCATACCTTGAGATATCGGTAAGTTGTGAAAACGGGCGAAGTAAGCCTACACACTTTTGCTGTCTTTAGTGTTTCATGTTATATTGTCATAATGTTCTAACATTTTACAATGGTTTAAAAATATTGTTGTTGCTTTGCAAACAAAAAGTGTCTTAAATTAATAGAACTTTGCTTGCTTTGTTTATTGTGCTGTTGTAATTAATCAGAATGGCCAGCGCTAAGCGCCTGAGCAGTTCCGCGTTAGTTTTTGTAGCCGTCGCCGTTGATGGTATAGTTTTATCCGGCTAACATCCGTATTTAACCTGCGGCTAGCAATTTTTGCAACAAATCACTTGCGGCGTCAAATTAGATAAGCTTAGGACTCTGCTGTTTGGTAAATAAACAAAATAATTTGCGTCTGATAAATGGAAATTTGTCAGGTAATTCATGGATTGGAATTAAAAAGCATTTTTATTTTAGGTAAATATTTATTTTTTATATTTGTATTAAATCAGCTGGTTTAAATTCAAAATAGCACACTAAATTATGAGGGGTTGTTAACAACAGTGGAATTTTTTTATTTTATTATTTTAAGACAAATGACTTTATGAAACCTTGTGAATCCCCCATTTATATGTTTTTAAACAAGTAAGAGTGCTACATTCGGATGTGCCGAATTTTATATACCCTTCACCATTGAGCGATGAGAGCAGAAAAGTAAACAAATACCGTTCGTTAGATAAAAATAAATCTATTTTGTGCCACGCTTACTTCCAAATCCTCCCACATTTGGTCGGATGTTGTGCATTGACCTAATTTTGAAGCTTTGGCTCGCGCCGTTTTCCAGATATACAAAAACCTTTAAGGTACTTGTAAGAGAAGTGCCATGCCCATTTTTCCAATTTGAAAGAGGTTGTGTATTAATAGCCCAGCTACGTGTTCCAAATTTAGATAATATTTCTCTTACCGTTCTCTAAATTAAACAAACCATTTTGTACCAAGCCCACTACTCCAATCATATTTTGGAATGTTGTGTATTGATAATCGCTTTATATATGTATATATAACTTTGGCTCTTTCCGTTCTCCAGATATACAGAAAAAAAGGAATAAATAACAATAACAACAAGTGAATTTTTGGGTAAAATTGGACACAGCTGTGGTTTTTGCTCACATCTCATTCATTTGTGGGCCGATCTACCCGATGTATTTAAAAAAAAAAAATTTAAATGATCATGTCTGGGGTCTTTGAAAAACCCATTTCAACAAGATCCATTATATACTACACTTTACAGGGCCTAGGACCAATATTGTGGAAAACTATATATACCTGTTGCCTTCGGTGATACCCTTCAAAAATAGTGTTGTGGCAAAACTACGATAAATGTTGTCAAATTCATTTCTCGAATTATCGATATTAAAACAGCTGTAAAACGTAAACTAGATGCAGTTTTCTCGGGGTAATTGGTTATACACTTTGTTCTCTTAGTCTATAGCTGCAATTGTGCTGTTGACAGGAAAACAAAATTACAATTGGTTTCCTACAAACGAGGCCATAAAATCCGAACAGCACCTAAACTTGCAAACCCCAAATAGGGTTTTGTTAAGTTCGATAAGTACTTAAAGAAATTCCACAGGTGACGGAGCTTGCACTCGATGGCTTCAAAAATCTTGCACAGTGTAATCAATAACATATTTCTATCAAGATTTCAGAGTGATTAAATTACGGTGGCTAACATAAAGTGCATTCAAGTCTTACTACTAGTTCTTGTAACTGGTAAAGGGCATGTAAATAATTGTCAAATGTTTAAAAATTTTAATTTAAATATTTTAAAGAAAAAATTTGTTTAAGAAAGTGTAAGCTTAATCTTTTTCTTTTTTTAGATAAATTTTATCTTAGCGGCCATCTATAGCAAATAACATTTAATCCACGACACTTTAAAGGCATTTAAGGGTTTGTTAAATATAAGACGATACATCTAAGCATACGTGAACATACTAGACCTGTCCTTGAAAAATAAATTGTTCTTATCTTGGGGGATTCCAGGGTTGGGTAGTATTTCAAATACATGGATATGAAAAACTTATTTAAAATACAAAAATACAAAAATACATGCCCAAAATGCATTTTGTATTTTATATACCTGTAGCTCAAGTATTTTGTTATTTAAATACTTTTAGTCCCAAGATACATTTTCACAAAATTAATTTACTATTTAAGAAAAACAAATAAGTTGTCTTACAAAATAATCTTTGTAGGAAGTCAAACACAATTTTAAGTAACTTCAAACTGGGTTATTATTAACCACATCTAGTTGATTAAGTGACATTTTGCTTGTCGCCGACTCATTATTTTAACATAGGCATATCATAGGCAGAAGTCAATTGACCATATTTGCATGACTTTTTAACTGACTACTTACTACATATTTTTCAACCAATTTGTAGTTAATTAATATTATAGTCGGTTTATAATAAATTTCATTACGTGACAGTTTTTTGACCAAAGACAAAGACACAGAAGATTTAGTAAATTAACCCACATAGAAATTCAATACTTTTGTAATATTTATTTGTTGTGTTTTTCTTTGATTTGATACAAATCGAAAAGTGGGTCAATTCAATTAATCTTCTGTAACTTTGTCATTTTTGTACCGATCTGGATCCTATTGGGCACAAAATGTTCGTATTGAAAGAGGCTAATGTCGTAAGAAAGTAAGTAAGATTCTGCGGAAAACTATACATAAAGATTAGCTGTCAGATCATTTGGATAAGACTTTCTTGAAATTTTGTCACGTAGTGTTATTTAAAAACCACTTTTTATACCCTTCACCACAATTAGTTGTGAAGAGGGTATATTAAGTTTGTCATTTTTTAATTCATTTTTATACCCTCCACCACAATTAGTTGTGAAGAGGGTATATTCAGTTTGTCATTCCGTGTGAAACTTTTTTACTATTCATCTCAGACCCTATAAAGTATATATATTCTGGGTCCTTGAGTAATTTTAAGTCGATTTAGCCATGTCCGTCTGTCTGTCCGTCTGTCCGTCTGTTGAAAACACGCTCACTTTCGAAAAACTCAAAAGAAATCAACAAACTTGGTGTCAAATTGCTTGTAGTTATCCTAAGCAGTTTGGGATTGAAATTCAGCAAAATCGGTTCAATAGGATCTGAACTATGAATCAAAATGTGGAACCACCACCTAAAAAAAATTGATAGTTTTGTTACAAAAACTAACATAAATGGTTGAAAAATGCACAGAATGATATAAGATTTCGCAACAATTCGTTTTATTCAACTGGAAATCACGCTGTGAAATTTCGTGAAGATCCGTCAATAATTCACCCTAGGCCCCATATAAGCCCTACTCCCGGAAAACAGTATATTAAGCCTAAAACCCTAACTAACAATGCTATCATTACAAATTTTGGCAAGTCACAGTTACATAGGACTAGAAATTAAACTGTTAAGTTTCGTGAAGATCGGTCCATAATTTACCATAGGCCCCATATAAAACCTACTTCCGGAAAACAACTTAGTACGCCTAAAAACGTAAAAAATAATGCTATCATAACAAAATTTGGTACATCAAAGTTTTATAGAACTAAAAATAAATCTTTGAAATTTCGTGAAGATCGGTGCATAATTTACCATAGGCCCCATATAAACTTTACTCCCGGAAAACAACTTAGTACGCCTAAAAACGTAAAAAATAATGCTATAATAACAAAATTTGGTACATCAAAGTTTTATTGGGTAAGAAATAAAATTGTGTTATTTCGTGAAGATCGGTCCATAACTTACCCTGGGCCCCATATAAACCTTACTCCCGGAAAACAGTTTAGTACGCCTAAATCCGTAAAAAATAATGCTATCATAACAAAATTTGGTGCATCAAAGTTTTATAGGACAAGAAATAAAACTGTGAAATTTCGTGACGATCGGTCCATAATTTACCTTGGGCTCCATATGAACCCTACTACCGGAAAACAGTTTAGTACGCCTAAAACCGTAAAAAATAATGCAATCATAACAAATTTTGGCCCGTCACAGTTTTAGAGGACTATAAATGATACTGTGAAATTTCGTGAAGATCGGTACATAATTTACCCTAGGCCCCATAGAAACCCTACTCCCGGAAAACAGTTCAGTACACCTTAAACCATAATTAATAATGCTATCATAACAGAAATTGGTACGTCACAGTTTTAAAGGACTAGAAATGACGCTGTGAAATTTCGTGATGATCGGTCCATAATTTACCCTAGGCCCCATATAAACCCTTCTACCGGAAAACAGTTTGGTTGCCTTAAACCATAATTAATAACAAATCGTCACAGTTTAAGATTATAATACCATCATACAGATATTACTCCTTAAATATTCGAACTGTCGGTGGAGGGTATCAAAGATTCGGCACAGCCGAATATAGCACTCTAACTTGTTAAATATTAATTTTAACTCACTTTTGTCAAAAAATACGTGTATATTTATTAACATACACATAAAAATAATGATTATAGTATTAAACAAAATATTACAATAAGGCATCTTTTTACAACAAAAATTTCGCATCAAATTGCTTCAAGACTTCTTGAGAACATTGGCCTTGGCGCTTTATCATCATTTTCTTCTCCGTTATCTGTTAATATACGATATAAATAATTAGCATATTTTGATGATTTACAAGATATTTACCAACAGTGCTACATTTGTATCGCTTTAATTTTTGCGTTTTCACTTTTAATGTCTAATATTTTTATTATTTATATAAATAGAATCCGGGAATTATTTCTTTTATACGTTACTTTATTATATTCAAAATTTTTTATTTTTCAAATTTATTCTATGAGCTAAATTTCAGTTATGTATTTGTTAGCAAATTTGTAGTGCAATGGAATTTGCTTGGATTCCAAAATCCAAAACTGAACCTCCGCTCAAGTAAAACACCGTGTAGTTCAATTCAAATAGTTTCCCAGTAACAACTTCGCCTACAAAATAATGTGTTGAGTAATCAGAAAAACATAAGAGCACTACTTACAATTCTACTGAAAGAACCAATGAATTTTACAAGGGATGTCCCAAAATGAACGCATTCAAAAGTAAGTCATTATTTTTTTTACTTAAATACATCCAGAAAAAAGTAGTTATCGAAGTTGTTATAGATGTAGTTAGCTTTGTTTTAGCGACAAAATAATGATCATTACTAGAACAGAGTTGTTAGCATTTGAGTATATACTTCATTGCTATCCAAAGGATAGCTAAGGTAAAATGTAACAAGATGATACAAGATAATAGTCTGGTAGTATTAAAAGTCATTCCTAAAAATTTTAGGAATATGACTATTACCAAAAAGCTTTATAAAATACATAACTGAAATTCATAGCTGTTAAGTAATGATTAGTATTCGTAATAATTACTTATTAGATTACTTTTTTTAGAGGTTAAAGTAATGATAACAACCGCGATTACTTTGGTTTTGCATGATTACTAATTGATTACGATTACAAGTAACCAAAAAATAATCAGAAGTACCGACGATTACTACAAAATAATCAAAAAGAATCAAAAGTAATCAAAATGTAATCCGACTATTTTCAACGATTATTTTTGATTCTTTTTGACTACTTTCAAAAATTGCGTATTCATTCGTACACTTTTTTTTGGAAACAGTTAAATGTTGTAAATTTTCAAAAATGTACTGGCGAACACTTATCAATATAAAATTTGTCCAGTATTTGACTGTAGTAATTTATTACCAAACAAAAATTGTAATCAAATTGATCGGTATTATGTTTAATAACATGAGACTTAAGGCTAATAAATCAGAACAAGTTAAACTCTCTTTTTGGCCGAAAATGTGCTTAAACTAGCAAATATATAATTCAGTAAACATTTAAAGCATCTATAAACGCATAAAATTGGGCGTTTAAACTACCAATACAAGCCATGTCAATTTGACAACATTTATCGCAGTGCTCCCACATTATTATTACAGATTACGAAATTGAAACAGGTCCTTCTCCACAAGACCATCAAAAACCTGTTCAGTCGATTAATTCTTGATCGATTAATCGAACAATTTTAGACGACTAATTGTTCAACTAATTTTCGATTAAATGATTAATCGAAGAATTTATACCTATTAATCGAATGATAATAATATATAGTATTTCTGCTTAATGTATAATCTTTTTAAAGTTTTAAGTCGAATTAACAAACCAAATGTATGTGTCCGTTGAAATTAAAAAAAAAAACAGTCATGTTTAGCGAGTAATTCAGCTTAAATTTTTGTTACAATTTATTCAAAAGGAATTAATAATTCACTTCAGAAAAGAAAAAACGACAAATGTATGTTAACGCAAAGATTTATATATATTTGTCGGGTATGTTCTAGAAATCGAAATGAAGTGAAATTGAAATGGAACGATAATTTAAATTCAATTATTTACAAAATGCAAAAATAATAGATACTTACAGAATGAAGTAGGGTCCTTTTTTAAATTTGCTCGATTTTAAATCTACTTCATTTCAATTTCTAGAACTCGCCGTATTTTTTAAGCAAAAAGTTCATGTGTTTCTCTCTTTTGAATGAGTTTGGTTTAAAAATATTGTACGAAGGATAATTCTAATAATGCTAAATGTAACAGGTGTCCAAAACGGTATTAACGTAAATTTTCTTCAACAACTTTACTAATTTACCACTTATAGTCACAACATAGTACTTGAAGAAAATGTTCCACCAACAAAATCCAATGAAGAAATATTTTAAACAAGATACTTCGATCGATTGTTTAGAGGAAATTATTTGCAGAAGCATAGCAGAGGATGGGGTCTTTCACAGAGGCTGAAAGCTCTCTGTCTGCTATCCACTTGGGGATAGCAAGAAGCGATTCCTTTGTTGAAAGGCTCAAGCAGCACACTACTTCCGGTCTTAAACCAAGTATTCCCTGGTAATGCCGCTCAAGCACCCGCTTGGCGACAGCTTACGTGAGAAGGCAAACCTGCAATTGAGTAACCTGAATGGCATGATAACACCGGTGCGTTTTAGGTAACTAGGTGAAAATCGGCTAAATATAGTCACTGAAACTCAATTGCCCACCATTTATGTGTGGTATTCGTCTGACTGGAGACATTAGCTGGCAGCCCCAGCACCAGTCTAGGATGCAATGGGCTAATCACCTGTTCGTCCAAAATTTAACTGATTATTGAAACCAAAATAAATGAACAAACACCGAAAACTATGATGACGACTATTGGCATGAAAACACGGAAACGATTTGGATCATGGAACGTACTTACTCTATCAGAATCTTTCAAACTAGCCCAGGCTGAACGTGAAATGGAAAGATATAACCTACTTTTTCTCGGCCTTAGTGAGGTCAGATGGCCTGAATGCGGGGAACAACAAACATCTGGTGGTTATACTTTTATATATTCAGGAAAATCCGTGAATGAACCAAGGTCTAGTGGCGTGGGCTTCCTTCTATCTAAAGAGGTAAAGAAAAGTCTAATCGAATGGCAACCGCATGGCGACAGAATAATTGTGATAAAGCTAAAAACAAAAGCGAGGAACCTTTCGTGTATACAATGTTATGCCCCAACCGACACTTCGGATATACAGATTAAGGATGAATTTTTCTGCAGGCTTAACTCTGTAATGACGGCCAGCAATGAGGGTGACATAAAGATTCTGATGGGTGATTTTAATGCTCAGATAGGTGCCGACAATCGTGGTAGAGAAGCTGTCATTGGCAAACATGGCATTGGTCGCATGACGGAAAACGGCGAATTGTTTTGCGAAACTTGTGCCAACTACAAAATGGTGATTGGTGGTACCATATTTCCCCATAAAAAGATACATAAAGCTACCTGGGTATCAAACGACAATGTTACAGAAAACCAAATTGACCATATCGCAAATAGTAAAATGTGGAGGCACTCACTGCTCGATAGGCGAAATAGAAGAGGTGCTGATATTGGCAGCGACCACCACCTTGTTGTGGGGGAGGTCAAGTTAAAGATATGCGCGAACAAATGTAATTAATCAAAGAGAAGAGAAAAATTTAACCTAGAGAGGCTAAAGAACAGAGAAACACAACTCCATTTCTCAAACACCCTCAAATTAAAAACTGAACCGTTGAAAAATAATATGTCAATATATATGACACGTACTGGAAGCAGGTTGGAAATGCCTTTCTTGAATCCGCCAAAAATTGTCTCGGCAATTCAGTTAAAAAAGTGAAACCGTGGATATCAGATCAAACCTGGAATCTCATTGAAAATAGGCGGGAGGTTAAACTATGTATCAACAACACCAAAACCCGACAAGCCAAATTGGACCTTCAGATGCAGTATAACATCGCAAATCGAAAGGTCAAACGAAGTGCTAGGAATGATAAGAGAAAATGGGCAGAAAATCTGGCTGCTGAGGCGCAAAAGGCCAATGGATCGAACAGGTCAAAAGCTGTGTATAGAATCTGGTCATAATCACACCAACATGAGGCCCCTGCGAAATGTAAATGGTGAATTGGAATACACGAAGGAGGGTCAACTGCGAGTATGGGTAGATCACTACCGAAACATACTTGATGGCGCAAACGAAAATGAATTAAATGAATTCTGTCAGCACACCCAACACACTCAAAGAAATGACATAAACACCCAACCACCTAGTTACGTTGAAATAACTGAAGCAATAATATCGCTAAAAGACCACAAGGCTGCCGGGCCTGATAATATTCCCCCAGAATTATTCAAAGCTGATAAATCCCTTTCAACAAGTATAATTCAACCATTAGTTGAACATTTCTGGCAGACTGAATCACTCCCCAGCGCCCTAAAAGAAGGGTTAATTATCAATATCCCAAAAAAAGGAAACCAGATGTATTGCAAGAACTGGAGGGGCATTACCCTCTTAAAAATGCTCAACAAGATTATATCCCGCATCTTATTTAATCGCATGTCTGCACCGTCAGAGCCTGAATTAAGAAAAGAACAGGCAGGATTCAGGCCAAATAGATCGTGTATTGACCACATCAACAGTCTACGCATAATAACTGAGCAGACAGCAGAGTGGCAATCGAATTTGTATTTAATTTTTATTGATTTTCAACGTGCATTTGACTCGGTTCATCATTCTGCCATATGGAAAGCCATGCAATGTAAAAGGATCCCAGATAAAATTATCAAGCTTGTTAAATGCCTGTATGCAAATGCAACTTGCTCTGTGCTACACGAAGGTCAAGTTAGCGACAACGTAAACGTTTAAGGTGGTGTAAGACAGGGATGCGTTTTATCCCCCTTACTTTTCAATATCGTGCTTGATGTTATCATGAGCCAATCTGTGAATGCCATACATGGGATCACTTTTGGCATGACTGGAAGACTGACAGACCTGGATTATGCTGATGACATCTGCTTATTGTCACACAATCATCAAGGCATGCAACAAATGTTAAATAACATCACAGCTAAAGCATTGAACGCAGGTCTGATAATTAACATTTCAAAAACGAAATCAATGCGTTTTAATGTTACAAGTAACTTTCGTTTTTCACTAATGGGGAAACAAATTGAAGATGTCACAACTTTTTGTTACCTGGGCAGCATTATTGCCACTTCCGGTGGCTGTAACGAAGATATCCAAAACAGACTGACTAAGGCTTAACAAGCATTTGGAATCTTGAATAAGTTCGGGAGGTCAGCTAACATCGAAGTATCCACAAAAATTAAGGTGTTTAATAGCAATGTGAAGTCCGTATTGCTCTATGGCTCGGAGACCTGGAATTTAACGAGCCTTGATGTACAAAAACTTCAGGTCTTCGTAAACAAATGCCTTCGCCGCATACTAAAACTATTCTGGCCCCAAACTATAACAAATTCAGAGCTATGGTTTAAAACGCAACAACCCCCAATTGATCATGAGATCAAAATTCGTAAATACAGATGGTTGGGTCATACCCTGCGTAAGCCAGCTGATGACATCAATAAGAAATCCCTTGACTATAACCCACAGGGAGCAAGAAGAAGGGGTCGCCCTAAAAATACATGGAGGCGCCAAGTTCAAGCCGAACCCCAAACCGCTGGTATAACGTGTAATGAAGCCAAAAGTGCAGCACAAGATAGGAATCGATGGAGATCAATTATTGAGGCCCTATTTTCCTTATAGGAATCTCAAGGATTATATATATATATATATATATATATATATATATATATATAGCAGAGGATCGAGTATCCGTGAAAAAAATATTTTTTTTTTTTTTAGTTTACAACTTACTATTTCTTTAGCTATTTTTGTTTGGCTACATTGAATTAAAATAAATATAGTTATTGATTATGAAAACTGTAAACAAGTTATCAATTGTTTCGAAAAAAATTTTTGTGCAAATAAATACACAATTGTTGAAAGTAATCAAAAATAATCAAAAATATTCGTTGAAAGTAATCGGATTACTTTTGATTATTTTTGATAATTTTGTAGTAATCGCCGGTATTTCTGATTATTTTTCGACTACTTGTAATCGTAATCAATTAGTTATCAGAATTTTTTTCTTAAAGAGTTATATAATCATTACTTTAATTGATTACTAATCGTATTCGAAATTAAAATGGTATGCTGAAATTAAGCTCATGGAATAAATTGGAAAACAAAATCAGCAAATCTAGCATTGACCATATTAATAGCCTTAGAATAATAACGGAACAATCAGTCGAATGGCGATCTCCGTTATATCTAACATTCATCGACTTCGAGAAAGCGTTCGACACAATACATCACGCTGCAATATGGAACGCACTTCGCTACAAGGGAAAACCAGAAAAACTTATTGCGATAATCAGGGCTTTGTACAAGAATGCTTAATGCCGCATTCTACACGACGACGTAATCAGTTGACCAATAAGTGTCAAAGTAGGTGCGCGGTAGGGTTGCCTTATATCTCCGCTACTATTCAATGTTTTCATCGACAGCATCATGAAAAAAGTCATAACAACACCTAGAGGCATTACCTTATGCCTTAACGGCCGCCTCGAAAGCTTAGACTATGCAGACGACATCCTTTTGCTCTCATATAGATTTGACGATATGCAGTTATAACTTAACAACATCGAAGCTGATGAGAATCAATACAATAAATACATACGCAATTATTCACACTATAAGAACAATCGAAGACGTCCAATCCTTCTGCTGCCTGGGTAGCATAATATCAACAAGTGGAGGCTCAAGAGAGGATATTGGGAACCGGTCAGGCAAGCTTATGGCCAGCTTCACCATGTGTGGAATTCCTCCCATATCCCTAAGTCTTGGAACTCAAATCAATGAGATACCAATGCCATACAAGTATTCATCAACCGTTGCCTCCGTCGCATACTACAAATTTTCTGTCCAAACACCATCACAAACGAACGCTTATGGGCCGAGCGCGGAAAATCACCAATTGAGTATGAAATCAGAAAACGGAAATGGCGGTGGATTGGACATGTCCTGCGAAGACTTCAAGCCGACATCACCAGAAGCGCAATGACTGGAATCGCTTAACATATTCTCAAAGGAATTGAAAAAAACTTTAAAATAACTGTATTAAAAATATAATTTTATCTAAAACTTAAGGCATGTTTTAAACATTTAATATTTGAGTTTGTATATTTCAGCAAAAAAGATAAAATTGTATTGCATGCATAATTGCACGTTATAAAATTGTTCAATTAATTTCCCACACGATTTTTAATAAGCGGATTGAGTATGTTTTTAAATGCTAATGAACGCTTTTAAAGCCACAAAAAAAATTATTTTTTGAGAGCTGGTCTAGTACAGACACAGGACATAGAAACTTGTTGATAGCAGAATATTGCAAAGTAACGACGGCATCATCCATCCACTGCACTAATGTTCAAATAAGACATAAGAAATAAATCCTTAAAGACTGAGAAATTACTGATTGAGTATGTGCCACGTGCAACATAGAGTTTTTTTAGTTTTTACTTTGATTTGAAGGCAAATAAATAATAGTATGTATTGCAAGATGTGATATATCGCACACACAGACAAACAAATTCAGAAGAAAGTTATCACCATGAAGAAAGTAACTACCGTTCCAAATATCTTTCTCGTGCATGTGCCAAATTGTATGTACGTATGTATGTGTGTTGTGTATTTTTTTTTTTTTTTTTTGTTTCTTTCTGCCTTTCTTAAGCTATTTATTTCTAAATCAATTTCTACGTGAATTTTATTTTATTCCCGTAGAAATAGTTAACTTAACTTTTTTTGCTATCACTGCTTAATTTGTTTCTCTTATTTTTCTCTCTCATTTTGTTGATTTTCATAAACTTCAGTTTTTTATGTTAATAATGACTTTAAATTTTTACAAACTTAAATTAAATATTTTTTACAGAAATGAAAATAAGTTGTGCTCTTCTGGTAATTATTTGTACATCGGTTACTATAGTGTTTAATTAGGTGCTGTTTGTGACCCTTAATTAAAAATTTTAATTTTTTTTTAATTATATTATTGCATTAGCTTGAGCACCTTTACCGTTACATCTATCCAATAGAAATGTAGATCATTATTCTTCAAAAGTACTTTTAGGATCTGAACTAGAATATGCGTCAATTCAATCGGGTACTATATCCATTCCAATAGCATTGAGTGATTTCGAAGAAAATTTTTTAAAACAGTTTTTTCTTTTTTAAAATTTCCCAACACGTTTGTCATCTACTGCTACTTAAAGTCGATGATTCACAGTTTAAAAATGTGTTACACACGGATAGAACTATTTACAAAAAGCAAAATGTTTATTTATTTAAGAAAATCTTACTTAGTTCGAACGAAATAAATTAAAATGAAGAAATTAGTTTGAATTTTCTTGTTTTAAGGAACGAAATTGATTACTTAAGAATGTTAATTTCTTTTCATGTATTGCGTGCGTTTACACTCATTCAAATGACAATTACTAACTGCGAATGAAAAAGATATTGACACCTTAATATTATTTATTTTATGAGGATTATTTGTCGAACTACGGGGTTCTTATTTGTTGCAGTTTTTAATTTTTTTTTTTTTTTAATTATTCGCGCGTGTTCTAGAAATTGAAATGAAGGGGATTTGTAGTGAAAGTTCATACAAATATTCCATTTTATTAATTTCATTTTGTGAGTACCAATCCACTTTTCAAGAACAATTCTTAAAACCAGGAAAAACTGCGGTCATTTTAAAAATAATTGAACTTAAAATATCGTTCGATTGCAATTTCACTTTATTTCGATTTTAAGAACATACCCGATTGTTTCGAACTAGAATAAATTATAGGAATTCGAAAATAATAGTTTTTTTTCATATTAGTGTTGGCTGTCCTCATTTTACTGTTTTATTTTGCAAATAAGATCTCCATAAGTTAAAAAGTTAAGCAAATTTCTTTACACGCGTAACGCAGTTCAAAGCCTGAATTAGAATTTCAATTTTTCTAAATTAATCCCAGGTTGTTTTTCCTTTTTTAAATCCGAAGTAAGCCTAAAGTTTACTCATAATACAATTAAATTTAAGTGGGATAAACATTAGTTTTAAAGATGTCCAATATAACTGTCCATGGTTGTCGCGCTGCGAAACCGGAAGGGATCAATTCAATAAAACTTTGGCTAATTTAGCATTAATATTTTAAGGTTTTTTTTTACCGATTTTGGCCTACAAAAATAAAATAATTTTTGGGAAACTTATTGTTATTATTAAATTTAACCAGATCAGAAGCAACCATAATGTAGAAGTAGGTTTGTTTTAGAGGACTAATTTAACCGGTTGAAAATAATATGGTTGACGAAAGCATGTGTTAAAAATTTTTTTATTAGCAGTGACCATTTAGAAAAAAATGCGGGGACCTTAACGGTTATAAGTGATATCACGTAAAAATAAAAAGTCGAAACTATTTCTTAAAAATAGAGTTTTATTTTGCCATCATAAAAAAAACTAATTTAGGAGTTTTATTTTTACGTCTAAAATAAAACCCATTTTAGGAGTTTTATTTTATCCGTCTAAAATAAAACTCATTTTAGGAGTTTTATGTTTTCCGTCAGAAACAAATTTGCATATTAAAACAATTTATTTTGCACTAAGTTCATTACGACTTTCACCGGATGTTTGTGATACATCCCAATCTTAAACATCGCTTTTGGGTCAGAATTTGAACTCTCTTAATGTAGATAGGGAACAAGAAGAGAAAGAAAATGACAATGATGATGAAAAAAAGCCTTCTGTGATATCGATAACTTTTTTCCAAGGAAGTTATCGATTGATAAACCTTTTGAATACTGGGAGGCAAAAAATATGCTACCCTTACTTGTATAAATTGGCAAAAACTGTGCAATGTGTTCCTGGAACCCAAGTAAGCGTAGAAAGAGCATTCTCTGCTCTTAAGTTGGTATTGAGCGACCTGCGGTCAAATCTTTCACCAGAAAATTTGGAAAAAAATAAGGTTTGTTAAATTAAACAAATAAAAAAGAGTCTGTTAGTCTGGGTTCACACTATGAAAGTTTTATTTCAGAAAGTCTGAGCTTATGGGTGAGAGAGGAGTGAATTAAAGCATGTTCTATTCCCCTCTCACCAATAAACTCAGACTTTCTGAAAGAAAACTTTCATAGTGTGATCCCAGACTTAAAAAAGAAGAAAGTAAACAAATGAATTTTATTTTATGAAGGCGAATTGAGTTTTATTTTAGACGAAAAAAAACTCCTAAAATGAGTTTTATTTTAGACGGAAAAAATAAAACTCCTCAAATAAGGTTTTTTTTTTGACGGAAAACATAAAACTCTTTTTTTCGCCACCACAGATTCTGAAAGAGCTCGTCAGTTTGAATCTATTGACACTATAAGTCTCCGTTGGCTCTAACATGAAGAGTTTTTATGTTAAAATTTTCCGGATAAATGTTATTTTCGGTCCCTCAAAATATGTTGTTTTTCGTGCATCTGGAGACTGATCTATTGAAGCTTTTATATGTACATTCCGGTTAGGTATTCTGCCTTTGATTTCAGTTGCAAAAGCTTCATAGGGATCTATTTTGGTTCCTCTTTTCTATCTAACATTTTAAGGTATTTTTACTTTTCGCCTAAACACAAAGTGCTTTAACTTTTTCAGACTGATGATTGGACTAGTTATAAAATTTGCGCGAATTTCAACCACAAAAATGTATAAAAAGCGATTAAGCGTAAAATTACCTCTTTTTGTGTTTTTCCTCATTGTTCTAGGGATTCTTATTGCTAAAGGCTCAGTTTACCGGGAGTAACAGCAACCTTACCGTAAAAAAGTAAGACCAATCTTTTTCTTACAGATTGAAACGTAACATCTTACTGCTAACTATAATCGTTCTAATTGCTTTACATACAACAAAATGAAGAAGCTGATTTGCAACGGTACTGTTACTCTCGGCTAACTGAGCCTTAACTGCATCAAGGTGGAACTAATAACCTTCAATGGACTAGGAGCTTTTATTCTACTAGTGACTTCTGGAATAAGCCTCATCGCTCTCTCATCTCATAAATAATAAATAAATGAATCTATGTTTCTAGAATTTTCTCAATTTTCCTAGAAGTTTCTCTTTAGATGGTGATTAAATTTTGTTTACTCTTTGTTTCTTGAGAACTCAGCATTTCTCTCATTTAAAATTTCTTTAAGAACACATCACATTTAAGGTTTGCGACTCGATTATAATCAAAAAAGTAATTACAATTTTTTGCACCATTTAGTTGTAATAAGAGATCGTGCAACTAGTTCTGATTATCATCCGACTTTTTATAATAATATTTTTACACAAATTTATCTCTACTTGTAGGTATTTTGGCGTATTTTATTCTTTATCTTTTTTGTGATTGGTTTTTTTTATTCTTAATTGTTGCTTATTGTTATTCGTTGGTATTTCCCTCAATCATTATCTTATGTTGTGGTAATTTGGCAAGAATATTGAAAATATCTGCAAGAGCAACAAACAGAAGTGCTTCCAGTAAACGGATTATACCCAAGTGACAGATATAAAAGCAGACTTTATCGCTAATTAGATAATGTATAGACGGGAGCTTCAACCGTTAATGTATTTTGGCAACAAATTTTTGTAGCAGCAGCAACGACCGCAATAATTTACATTTTTACTACCACTGCTAGATTGTTCATGATTTGGAAGCTAATATAATAAAAAAATATAACATTGCAGCAAAATATTAAACAACATTTAATTTGACTTGGCAAAAAATACAAGCAGTGATGGGGGAGAATATGGTTGAAGTCCAAATACAAATACAGTTTTTTAAACGAGTTTTATGTAGTGCAGCATCTTTTACTGTAAAAGAATCGAGATAATGTGTTGCGAAAGTTAAAATTAAATAATTTTTAACAGCCGTATTCATAACAAAAAGTTAGCCACAGTACACTAAGAGCTGCTAACTAGAATGCCGATTAAGCTAAAGCTGTTATGATACTTGCTATTTTTTGAATTTTTTCTATATTGGAGAACAGTGCAAATATATTTGCATAGAAAAACTGACTAAGTGTAAACAGTATGATTATATCATAAAAAATATTGAAATGTCAAACAAATATACATGTGTTATCGATAAATAATCTGAGACTGTCAAAAAAAAATATAAAATTTTTTAACTTAAAATTGACATTTCCAGATTAATTGTTAGCACTGTTGCCAATTTTTTTAGGTTTTGATCGAAAGAAACGGTTTTTAACTTTTTTTTTGCGATTTTTAGCTTTTATGACGGTTTTTTGTGGGGAAAAAGCATGGGCAGTATTGTTTGTTTTGTTTACATTTTATCAAATTGTATTTCTTGTTCTTTCTCGCATTTGTTGTTTCATTCAGTCAATCCTAAAAAAAATCCAATACAAAAAATAGCAAGTATCATAACACCTTAAGCAGCTTGTTGGCACAGAGTTAATTCATAAAGTAACCCATACACGATTCAATTCAATTGTCAACTGAGTCGGTTGTTGTCCAAATCAAAGCGTGTATGGCTTTGTCAATTGATCCGTTCGACTGTTGTCAAGCTGACTACTAAAGCTTTCAATTCGACTGTACTGTGTGTGCTGTCAAAATGAATGTTTGTAGTTTTCTTCCGCAAAAAAACCAGTTAAGTATATAAAAAATTGTCTTTTCTTTCATAAAATTTTTAAATTAATTTAAAATCTTTCAATTCAGTTGAGGAACTGTGTGGCCAAGCATCAACTCAGTTGAAAGACTCAGTGGACAATTGAATTGAAACGTGTATGGGGCACATAACGATATTTTCTCCATCTGCATACTTTTAATAAATCAACTCTGAATTTGTATGATGTCACATTGTATTACTTAGAAATGCAACACGTTGTGCATTAATCATAATTTATTCCTTTTTTGTTTTTCCCTTCACATATAAAAATTTTAAAAAGTTTTTTAAATTAAAATAAATTAAGTTAAAGGCAGAAAATTAAAAAAAAAAGTTAATTAAAAATAACCAACAAAATTGTTTGACATTAAACGGCTGTTTTTCACAGTTGCCAAGCGTTTGGCCAGAGTTTGGTAAGTGTATTCCATTCCTTCCATTCCATTCATTCCAAATTTTCATTTTGAATACGGCTGTTAGTGTTTTACAATGCGCCTTGAATATTCTTAAATGTAGGAATTAATATTTCAAGCACTTTCTCTATTTAAAATAGAGAATAGAGATTAAAGGCCATATTCATAAAAAGTTCTTTGCCTGCATTCATAAAAATGTTTGCTATGAAAATTGTCCTTTGTTAAATTTAATATATTAATTTAATAATCGTTTATGAATACGGGGGCTCATTTTTTAGCTTAAAATATGTAATAGCGATCAAACGCTTTTTGTCTTAAAACCCACCTTTAAACTAGTAAGAGTGCTATATTCGGCTGTGCCGAATCTTTTTTACCCTCTACCGATAGTTCGAATGTTTTAGGAGTAATATCTGTATGATGTCTATTATTTATTTGTATCTTTATAAAAACAGACATCTGCATTAAAATTGGTATAAAATTATTGACCGACAATCAGAAAGTTTAATGCTCTTTTTAGCAATTTTAAATAGCTTAAGTAAAATATCATAATTCGTGACAGTTTAAGCCGAACTTAAACTATTTTCAGGAGGGTTTATAGCTATGAAGCTATACACCAATCATCCCAAAATTCTGCAAAGTGATTACTGGTATTAAAAAACATAAATTTCAATACAGCGGTGCAATTAGTTTTAGCGTTTGCAGTGAATTTCAGAAGGCTGCTAAAATGGGATCTACATAACATTTTTTCTGGCCGTATGAAGCCAAGCTGGAAGAAAGTTTACCGCAATATCTATATCTGCTACGGTTTGAGGCGTATTTAATTATTTTACCAGAGTGGGCTTTATATGGGGCCTAGGGTAAATTATGGCTCAATCTTCCCGAAATTTCACAGTGTCATTTCTAGTCCTATTAAACTGTGACGTGCCAAAATTTGTTATGCTAGCATTGGTAATTAGGGTCTTAGGCGTACTATACTGTTTTCCGGGAGTAGGGCGTATATGGGGCTTTGGCTAAATTATAGACGAATCTTCACGAAATTTTACAGCGTGATTTCCAGTCGAATAAAACGAATTTTTGCAAAATCTTATATCATTCTGTGCATTGTTTTACCATTTATGTTAGTTTTTGTAACAATATTATCAATTTTTTTTAGGCAGTGGTTCCAGATTTTTATTCACAGCTCTGATCCTACTGAACCGATTTTGCTGGATTTCAATCCCAAACTGCTTAGGATAACTACACGCAATTATACACCAAGTTTGTTTATTTCTTTTGAGTTTTTCGAAAGTGAGCGTGTTTTCAACACACGAACAGCCAGATGGACATGGCTAAATCGACTTAAAATTACTCAAGGACCTAGAATATACATATATACTTAATGGGGTATCAGATGAATAATAAAAAAGTTTCACAGGGAATGATTAACTTAGTATACCCTCTTCACAACTAATTGTGGTGGAGGGTATAAAAATTGTATTAATAAACATAGATTAACAGCCTTTTAGCTATTTTATGTAGCGATTTTATGTTTAATTATGGCAGCTCTCTTTACATTTTGTTACCATTTTATTGCTTGTGATGCATGAAACTTCTATTCGATTCACATGATTTTCTAAAACTAATATGTTTTTAATTATTTTAAGTCTTCAAAATCGTTCTAATAAAATACATATACATACTACTTTAGTTTCTGAACAAAATTTTGCCATGTAGTGTCATTTGTTTATTATACAAAATTAATGTAAAAAAGATTATTAATATTAATTAGTATTGTGGTTATTTTGTTGAACTATTTATGGTTTTTAATCCAAATTTTTAATATTTTAATTAGGCTTAAGTTCATCAAATTTAATTTTCATTAAATTATTTTTATGAAGAAAGGAATTTTACAACATGAAAATTAATTAAAATTTACTGATAATTTTTCATTCTTGACTCAATCTGGGCTCGAACCCAGGCGTTTTTACGGACAGGTTACCCTGACATGTTTCGATTGCAACCACTCAATCTCCTCAGAGGGCTTGCCGTTTAACAATCGCAGCCATCGACGACTGCTGACGTCATTAGTCAAACATCAATCCTTAAACCAAATTGTATTTAACCTTTGGCAGATCGAAATTTGCTTTGAATGATTATCTATTTTAATTCATTTTACATGTTCTTCCTTTACTTCTGTTTTTTCGTACTTTTTGTCAAGAATTCTTCTTGAAGTTCAAAGTACATATTTTGTTTTGTTTTTTTTTTTCATTTTCTTGTCTTTCTTTTTGCTGCTGACCTTTTCAGCACAACTTGAAGAACAAATGCAAAGATAGAGCGCGTGCCTTAGCTTTAACAATAATTAGTATTGTGGTTATTTTGTTGAACTATTTATGGTTTTTAATCCAAATTTTTAATATTTTAATTAGGCTTAAGTTCATCAAATTTAATTTTCATTAAATTATTTTTATGAAGAAAGGAATTTTACAACATGAAAATTAATTAAAATTTACTGATAATTTTTCATTATTGACTCAATCTGGGCTCGAACCCAGGCGTTTTTACGGACAGGTTACCCTGACATGTTTCGATTGCAACCACTCAATCTCCTCAGAGGGCTTGCCGTTTAACAATCGCAGCCATCGACGACTGCTGACGTCATTAGTCAAACATCAATCCTTAAACCAAATTGTATTTAACCTTTGGTAGATCGAAATTTGCTTTGAATGATTATCTATTTTAATTCATTTTACATGTTCTTCCTTTACTTCTGTTTTTTCGTACTTTTTGTCAAGAATTGAGGGGTATAGAATCAAAGACTGCAAAGTCCACTTTTTTCACAAACGTAACTAAAAATGTCATTTAGTTGTATTTAATGATTGCTTCCAATTAGTGAATATTACATTACCAGAAACACTTTTATCCCATAAAAAAAGGATGTTCAAAAATTAAGAATTGATGCAAAAACGGCAATGTCCATTGGACATTGTTAATTTAATGAAAATTAAATTTGATGAACTTAAGCCTAATTAAAATATTAAAAATTTGGATTAAAAACCATAAATAGTTCAACAAAATAACCACAATACTAATTATTGTTAAAGCTAAGGCACGCGCTCTATGTTTGCATTTGTCCTTCAAGTTGTGCTGAAAAGGTCAGCAGCAAAAAGAAAGACAAGAAAATGAAAAAAAAAAACAAAACAAAATATGTACTTTGAACTTCAAGAAGAATTCTTGACAAAAAGTACGAAAAAACAGAAGTAAAGGAAGAACATGTAAAATGAATTAAAATAGATAATCATTCAAAGCAAATTTCGATCTACCAAAGGTTAAATACAATTTGGTTTAAGGATTGATGTTTGACTAATGACGTCAGCAGTCGTCGATGGCTGCGATTGTTAAACGGCAAGCCCTCTGAGGAGATTGAGTGGTTGCAATCGAAACATGTCAGGGTAACCTGTCCGTAAAAACGCCTGGGTTCGAGCCCAGATTGAGTCAAGAATGAAAAATTATCAGTAAATTTTAATTAATTTTCATGTTGTAAAATTCCTTTCTTCATAAAAATAATTTAATGAAAATTAAATTTGATGAACTTAAGCCTAATTAAAATATTAAAAATTTGGATTAAAAACCATAAATAGTTCAACAAAATAACCACAATACTAATTATTGTTAAAGCTAAGGCACGCGCTCTATGTTTGCATTTGTCCTTCAAGTTGTGCTGAAAAGGTCAGCAGCAAAAAGAAAGACAAGAAAATGAAAAAAAAAACAAAACAAAATATGTACTTTGAACTTCAAGAAGAATTCTTGACAAAAAGTACGAAAAAACAGAAGTAAAGGAAGAACATGTAAAATGAATTAAAATAGATAATCATTCAAAGCAAATTTCGATCTACCAAAGGTTAAATACAATTTGGTTTAAGGATTGATGTTTGACTAATGACGTCAGCAGTCGTCGATGGCTGCGATTGTTAAACGGCAAGCCCTCTGAGGAGATTGAGTGGTTGCAATCGAAACATGTCAGGGTAACCTGTCCGTAAAAAGGCCTGGGTTCGAGCCCAGATTGAGTCAAGAATGAAAAATTATCAGTAAATTTTAATTAATTTTCATGTTGTAAAATTCCTTTCTTCATAAAAATAATTTAATGAAAATTAAATTTGATGAACTTAAGCCTAATTAAAATATTAAAAATTTGGATTAAAAACCATAAATAGTTCAACAAAATAACCACAATACTAATTATTGTTAAAGCTAAGGCACGAGCTCTATGTTTGCATTTGTCCTTCAAGTTGTGCTGAAAAGGTCAGCAGCAAAAAGAAAGACAAGAAAATGAAAAAAAAAAACAAAACAAAATATGTACTTTGAACTTCAAGAAGAATTCTTGACAAAAAGTACGAAAAAACAGAAGTAAAGGAAGAACATGTAAAATGAATTAAAATAGATAATCATTCAAAGCAAATTTCGATCTACCAAAGGTTAAATACAATTTGGTTTAAGGATTGATGTTTGACTAATGACGTCAGCAGTCGTCGATGGCTGCGAGTGTTAAACGGCAAGCCCTCTGAGGAGATTGAGTGGTTGCAATCGAAACATGTCAGGGTAACCTGTCCGTAAAAACGCCTGGGTTCGAGTCCAGATTGAGTCAAGAATGAAAATTTATCAGTAAATTTTAATTAATTTTCATGTTGTAAAATTACTTTCTTCATAAAAATAATTTAATGAAAATTAAATTTGATGAACTTAAGCCTAATTAAAATATTAAAAATTTCGATTAAAAACCATAAATAGTTCAACAAAATAACCACAATACTAATTATTGTTGAAGCTAAGGCAAGAGCTCTATGTTTGCATTTGTCCTTCAAGTTGTGCTGAAAAGGTCAGCAACAAAAAGAAAGACAAGAAAAGGAAAAAAAAACAAAACAAAATATTTACTTTGAACTTCAAGAAGAATTCTTGACAAAAAGTACGAAAAAACAGAAGTAAAGGAAGAACATGTAAAATGAATTAAAATAGATAATCATTCAAAGCAAATTTCGATCTACCAAAGGTTAAATACAATTTGGTTTAAGGATTGATGTTTGACTAATGACGTCAGCAGTCGTCGATGGCTGCGAGTGTTAAACGGCAAGCCCTCTGAGGAGATTGAGTGGTTGCAATCGAAACATGTCAGGGTAACCTGTCCGTAAAAACGCCTGGGTTCGAGCCCAGATTGAGTCAAGAATGAAAAATTATCAGTAAATTTTAATTAATTTTCATGTTGTAAAATTACTTTCTTCATAAAAATAATTTAATGAAAATTAAATTTGATGAACTTAAGCCTAATTAAAATATTATAAATTTCGATTAAAAGATTATTAATATTTAAATTGAAATTACTTTTTGATATTAAACAGGCAAGTGCACGGCCTAAAAAAACACTTAATTGACAACATCTTTTGTAAGTTGTTGTTGCTTTTATTTTGTTTTTCTTAACCTACTTACAACTACTATTAATGTTGAGAGAATTTCAACTAATTGTAGTGGGGAATGTAAGATGAGATAAACCCACTGTTTATTGTTGATGTGTTTTGTTTAAACTTTGATATTATTACAAGTAGAACTGTTGCTATAAGTCTTATACGTTTAACAGTTTTATTTGGTTTAATATCTTTAGTTTTTCTAAAAATTTATGGATGAAGTTTCCTGATGATCTGGCCTAAGCAACCAGTGAAATGCGCATAGGAATAGCTTATCCCATCAACAATAAATTTCAAGTGTTTTTATCAAGAATAAAAACTGGGAATTAAGCACGAATAACAAAATCTTTGGAAATTAATATTTAAAATTTATATAAAACTGGCATAACCCGGTGCGCTTTGCTACACTGCTTTAACCACTTCTTCAGTTGAGAGATATTTAATATATGCATCCTATGGGAGGTATATCCCCCCCTGCGCCTACCCGCTTTATTTTTATTTTCACTATAAAAATTCTTAAGATATGCGATATTAAACATTGGCGTCCTATGGGGGTACCACTTCCCCACTGCTATTTTATTTAAATTTTGGGGCTCAGCAGATCCTACTACAAAAAGTTCAACAAAATGCGTGCAGCGGCTCTTATTAATATTTCTATCATTGAGGGGTACTTCTCCTCCTCTATCTACCCCGCCCATTACTATATTGAAATTTAAAGTTTACCATAGTAGTAGCTTTAATACCGTTTGAAGGCACTCCCTTTAATAGTTCTGCAGTTGAGTGATATTTAATATATGCATCCTATGGGAGGTATTTCCCCCCTGGGCTTGCCCGCTTTATTTTTGGTTTCAATAGTGTAGTATACCATAATAGTGACTTCTACAAAGTTTGAACATTCTCACTATAACAGCTCTTAAAATATGCGATAATTAACATTGGCGTCCTATGGTGGGTACCACTTCCCACGTTGTTATTTTATTTAAATTTTGGGGCTCAGAAGATCCTACTACCAAAAGTTCAACAAAATGCGTGCAGCGGCTCTTATGATATGCGATATTTAATATTGGCATCCAATGGGGGATACCAATTCCCCTGCCCCTATCGAAAAAATAAGTAGCCTTTTTTATTTTAAGGGCTCACGTGATGTTACTGTAAAAATTTCAGGAAAATCGGTTCAGTAGTTTAGGAGTCTATAAGCCAACAAACAAACAAACATACAAACATTTTTCATTTTTATATATATAGAAGATAGAAGATAGAAGAAGATTAAATTAAATAATTTAAATTTGAATTCATGGTAAAATTACCAAAAGTTAAATTACCTGCAGTGCGAAATAGTCCCTCAGATGCAACAGAACTTTTTTTGCGCTACGTTCATAAATTTTTTCCGTCATTCCGTCAGTAAAAAAATCGTTATTACTTAAATTACTATCGTTATTATTATCGCTCTCAATATGGTTTTCGTATATATTTAAATATGTATTTCACTATTCTATTGTTAAAATAATATTCCTATTTTATGTTATTAATTTGTATATTTTTATGTTATTGATAAACTTTGATATTATTACAGTTTTATTTTGTTTAATATCTTTAGTTTTTCTAAAATCTTTATGGATGAAGTTTCCTGACGATCTGGCCTAAGCAACCAGTGAAATGCGCATAGGAATAGCTTATCCCATCAATAATAAATTTCAAGTCTTTTTATCAATAATAAAAACTGGGAATTAAGCACGAATAACAAATAGAAGTTCCAAATTAATGAAATAAATTAACAAGCGGAATATTTAGAGGCTAGTTTACACGGTAATAAATACAATGTATTACGACACTGCAAAAAATGATGTAGAACGAGAAAAATCTTATCATGTAAAAGCAAAATGTATTGAGTAAGAGAGAATACGAATACAAAATCTGACAAGCGGTCGGTTGATATTTTTTTTTTCTAAATCATTTTAGAAACTTATGTATTTTCGTCACACCAGAGGTGTTTTTTAGCAGAATATATTGAAGGTGGTAACATTTTTATACAATTAAAAAAACAACTTAACGAACTCAGGAAATTTTCATGCGGTTTTTTTAAAATTGTTAAACTGTAACCATCTGCTTTATTGCTATTAATTTTGATTTTACTTATACCATCCGTCTTTTACTACGTTTAGTGGTTGCAGTGTCTTCAACACTTTCGGAATGCAGAGTGTTGTTAAAGGCCGTTATACACTATCCCACAAAGTCTTAAGCATTTTACGAAAATGCTTCCCTGATCTAATTATTGTTTGAAATTTTTCAAAAAACAATAACAATTTTCATGGCAGGGTTGTATTTTACTCAAAATATGTAAGACTTGTGTGATAGTGTAAAACAGCCTTAAGTAGCTCAATAAGACGTTGTTTCAATATATTGTCCTTGAAATTTTTGAGATTTGTGTCTCAAATCGTTCATTTATTTATGTTTTTTTTTTCTAATAATGTTCGAAGACTGTTAACTTGCGGAATAGCGTAAGACAATCTCTACATAGTATGGTGCACAGTAGTAGAATGTATATACGTCTCGAAAGCATGAAGTAGACTTACTTTCTACATTAGTATGTGTCTTAAAAAAAGGTAAAAAAAGAAACATACACATAGATCGCGTGGTGTGGACCTCCAGCATAATAATTAAAAGAAACCATTTATTATTCTGTACACAGAAAGAAAAACACTCGGGATAAATCTGGTTTTCAATGATTACTTTAAGTACGAGTCGTACTCAAAAATTCAAGTACGAATACCACTAAAACGTACTTAAAACAATCCTAAATAGGTTTACTTTCGAAAATCAATCCCGGAATTTCTTGAAATAAGTATAAAATTCTTAAATTTTCCACAAAAAAAGACGATTAATTCTAAAAAGTGTATGAACACTCTCTGACGGCAATCAAAAATAAATGGATTTCTCGACCCTAAAAACCGTATAATACAGGTCTTGAATATTTTGGAAACTAGCTATTTTGAAAAATCTGGGGCTCGAAATTTATTATTGACCTATAATTTCTTTGGCAAAGTTTCTTAGAATGACTTATACAACAAGAATCGCGATGTGCTATTGACGCGAAAAAATTTTACCCACCCTATTGTTATGTATAATTAATGATCATGTATTTTTTGCTATCTATATTTTAAAGGTACAAATTAATTGTAAATACTTTTTGTTTTTGTTTTTAAAAATAAAATTAAAAATATTTATAAAAAAATTATTTAGTACTTTTTGGGCCGAAAAAGTACTATTTAAAAAATTTTTTGGTACGATATTGGTTTTCTCATTTATCATCCCTGGTAAGGGTGTAATACGAGTTTGTAAATCAATCATAATAATTGTTTCTTTCTAATTCGGGAAAAAATCAACGAAATAATACTTGAATAAAGCGCATTTTGAGAGTGATTCAATCTTAGTTTTACTTAAATCAATCTCATTTTCGGATTATTTCAAGTACGAAATCGAAATTGAATATGGAAAATTAAAGTGTTTTGCGATTTAAAATCCATACTTGAATCGATATTTCTGTACTTGATTCAAGAAAATCCGTACACACCGTACTATTAATACCGCTTCGGATTGATTTGAGTACGGATGGATTGATTATTCTTTTGAGTGTATGATGTTATGCTCTGCTTTTGAATGTGTTACTGCTCTTAGCTGTTATGCAAAAAATTAGCATTGGAAATTAAACTGTTTTTTTTTTTAAACAATTAAGAAAATGTATCGTCGTACCGAAAGTAAAATATAGCCAATACCGATATATTGGCAAATCCGAAGTATCGCCGATATATCGGTGTCGGTATTCGTAACGTCCATAATAAAAACGTATTCGAATAAAAAGTTTGTTTCCTTTTTGGTTCCATCACCATTATGTATTATGAAGAGGGTATACTAAGTTTGTGATTCCTTGTGAAACCTTTTTGATATTGATCTAAGATACCGTAAAGTGCATATATTCTGAGTCATTGAGCTTCAGTCCATTAAGCCATGTCTGTCTGTCCGTCTGTTGTAAACAAGTTCATTTTCGAACAACTTAAATAAAGAACAATATTGGCGTCATATTGCTTCTAGGTATCCTAAGCAGTTTGGGATTGAAATGGTTGTTTAATGCACGGATTGATATATGATATCGTTGTATATGACTAGAAATCATACGTGAAGATCGGTCTATAATTTATATAACATAGGTTCCATTATAAGCCCACTCTCGGAAAACAGTTTAGTACACCTAAAAGCGTAACAAATAATGCCGTTGCAAAAGAATTTGGTGTGTCACAGTTTTATAAAACTAAAAATCTCACTGTTAAGTTTGTGTAGATCGGTTCATAATTTATCGTGGGCCCAACATAAACACTCCCGGAAAACACTTTAATACGCCTAAAAACGTAACGAATAATGTTTTTGAAGTAGAATTTGGTATAAATCAAATTCCACTACTGTATTGAAATTTTTTCTTATTCATTTCATTTTTATATCAGAAATCCTACAGAGTTTCGTTAAGTTTGGTCCATAATTTACCATGAGTAAGTTCTTATAGGAGTTTCCAGAAAAACGACAATTGTAATGACAACTACATACCAGGTAACGTATGAAATAACTACCACCTATTACTAAAAGTAAAAAGTTAAAAGGTTCTTAAAACTCAACCCTTTTTTATAGGGCTTTGTAATTTTTCACTATCTATTCATTCGAATACAAAATGGAATATAAATGAAATCAAATCATTGGTACAGAAATATATAACAACGTTGTTACCATCCCAGGAAAAACTTTTTGATTTTTAGTAATAGGTGGTAGTTACTTCATACATTACCTGGTAAGTAGTTGTCATTACAATTGTTATTATTCTGAAAACTTCAATAAGTACTTACTAGTAATGACCTCAGTAACTACTTATTACTTCTGTTATTTTCACTACTGAATATTTGCTTACTGGTAACGTACTCAATAACTACTTATAATGTCTATTAACTAGTGATTTTTTGGCTTCTGGTAAGTTTATTGTAAGTACTTTCAATTTAACTTACTAGTAGTTAAATAATAACTAGGTATTTTTTGACTTCTAGTAAGTGTATTTTGTAAGTACTAAATTCTTTGGACACCTCGAACAAAAATAAGTAGTTATTCAGCCGAAAAAAAAAGTAGTGTTTATTTTCTCCAACATTATTTGCTAACTAACCAGGTAAGTAAAGTTTTTGCTGGGATCTTATCTCGAGTCTACGGAAAGTTGTTTTCAACATACACACGTAATAATCTTATAATTATCTCTTGAGTTCTAACAACAATACTGTATAAATTACAAATAGAATGACAGACTTATATATGACCCTGTCCACATGTGGTGGAGGGTACAAAAAGAAATGTACAGACGACCAACAAATACGCTGACATAATCGTTGCCAACAACATGTCCACTGAAAATAAAAGTAGCAATAATATTCTTATTTTTCCATATTCACATGCAAAGGGTATTTTTTAAGCACGGTAGAACAAGAAATTGTAAAATTTAATGCAATCAAAAATGGGACTTTAGCACATTTAAACGAAACCTTGCATTTGTATTTCAAAAACATCCCAAAATTTATTTGGCTTTTTAAATACACGACTTATTTTGTACTTCAAATACATCAAAGCATTTATTTTTCCTAACCTTTTATTCCTAGTTCAAGAATTTTCTTTCTTTTAAATAAGAAAGCAGGTTTTGCGATACAGAATTATTTTGTTTATTTCTGACCTTATCCAAAAAAAACTAATGTGAGCTTAAAGTGTTCTTAAAACCAGATTTCGATACAAATTTTTTGTTTAACGAACACTTCACGTTCACTACAACTTTTTTTGCATAAGGTCGTCATTGTTTGTAACAAAAATACGAATATGCCCTCGATTGCAATAGCGTGACAAATCGCTAGACAGATTTTTTTGCTGCAATTATTAAAGGCAGTAAAGGTTGTAAAAGAGTTTAAACTTTTAGGTTTTTTTAAATGAGAATTATCCTTCTATTTCTCTGCAGCTATTAAAAACTTTCATTTTATCCTTTTTCTGCATATGCATATTTAAAAGTCATAAATTAACTTGAAAACTTTTATGGTATTTTAAATATCATTTATTGATGTACCATATTCTGCCACACACTGGGATAAGACATAATACAAAGTTTTATGATTTAAAAAGCATTTTACAGAAAGAAGGCTTTAAGTCAGTTGTAGCGTTAAATTTTGATTCCTCTTCAACATATTCAAAGATGATTCAAAAGAGCCGAAGTTGAGAATGCTCTACAAGACAAGACTTTTGTACATTTTAAGCATTGAGCCTTGCCTTTTTGAAGATGGATATTAAATAATCAATTTTAAGATATGTAATGTACACTTTTTAAGGAATGTATAAGTTTTTGCAATTTTTATTACGGTAAAAAATTTAGCCACACTAGATTTTTATAAACAAACCCGTTTAGGCAAAAATTAGCCTTATCGCTTTTTGTAAAATACAAATCACGAAGTCGTTTATAATTTTGTAGCGTTGCTAAGCGTGAATCTGTAAATGACCATTTGCTAGATTATAAATGCCAAAAAGTGGGCGCAGGGTACCCTTTCGTTTAACAGCTTACGTTACTTTAGTTCTATCAGGCTTAAAAAGCACCCTATGCATATGTTTGTCTTTACTAGAGTTTCCAATTTCGCGGACTCTTTAAATTTCTGGAAAAATGTACAAAAATGTTTTTGATATTTTACTTTATTTTCGAATATGAAATTTTAAGCGAAAAAAACTTTAAGTAATTTTGACACTCGTATTTTAAGTAAAGAGAAAGCGCATTAATTAAACTACATATCTACAAAATGTTTAATTGAATATATTTATAAAGCAAAGACATTATTAAAAAGCACAACCAAGTAAAAAATGTTCGTAAAATAATTAAAATTTGATAATGAAACTCCCGAAAAAATTTTCCGCATAGAAACCCTATTTATATTAACGAAGTTGCAAACACTCGACTATATTTGTGTACATGCATCCAGCAAATACTTGGTAACCTTCCAAAATTTTATACACACAACTACAAACATTTGGGCTCATAGGTGCTTTGATTTTTGTAGTTTCTAGTGACTGTGCACTCTCCCCCAATTTCAGTCTTCCAGCTATTGATGCTCTGTTGCCTGAACACATGACCGCAAAATGATTCATTATTATTATATGCATACATATGGATGTGTTTATGTTAGTGGCAGTATTATAAGATAATATTCATAAAATGTGTTTAAAAAACACAACAACTATAGACAAAAAAAAAAGAGGAAAGCAACATGAAAATATGTATGTATGAATGTAACAGGAACACAAAACGCGTTGCCAATTGCATAACAAACTCGATAAGATAAAAGTGGAGCTTTTATGATTATTACACTACAATGTCTAATTTCTTTCTTAATATTATGCCATTTGCCATGTTTTTTTTTCCATTTGGTTAAGATAAATGTGATTCCATTTATGCCTGGATAGGAAGAACGACCTTCCTTAACTACAATTTGAAATAATCAAACTCTACCTCAGCAACCGCAAAATATTATGATTGACGCATTGCAGATTTGTTTTAGTAAAATCTTTTACAATATTTTAATTTTAATAAGTATGTCGTCTGTAATCTAAGAATGTATTAAAATAAGTAGAAGACGAACAATCACTTTATTTAGAAAAATAAAATATATCTCATACAAGCAACAATTAAACACCAATTACACACTGCTACAAAAAAACACTTTTTGTCAGAACTTGAAAACCGACCTAGTGGAGGTTGTAGGCCTAGGTGAGGACATACAAAAACCGTTTTCAAAAATTTTGAAACACCCTCAAAATTTTGAGTAATTTTAAAAAAACTGTTTTAGGGTAGGTCGTAGCACTTAACTTCATCTAATTCACACATTTTTTGTTCGATTTTAAAATTTTAAACAGTTTTGGAAAGGCAAATAATTAAGCTTTTATGAAGTGTATTCATAAAAAATATATTCTAAGAAATTAGGTGAGTATTTTTCAAAAGTTTCTAATTTTTTTTATTTTTTTCCCTAATTTTTCAAGTTCAACAAGAGTTATTTTAATTTTTTTCTATGAAAACCTATTTTTGTTTGCACTGTATTTTAAAGATAATTTTATGTAGAAAAAAACGAGATATGATTTGTTAAAATCGGTTTATATTTGCAAAAGTTACTAAAATTTTTCTAAAGTACAAATTTTGCGATAGCTTAACCTAAGTTAACATGTGTAGTTAAAAATGATTACTAGCCCTCTTACGTTTGTTCAACAAACCATCTGTTTCTCGTTTGAGAGACCAGCAATAATTTGCCATCATTCTTATGTGGCTCTTTCCATCATAACGCTTTTCCGTTTGTAAAATTTCTTGGTGAAATCGTTCTCCCTGCTCGTCACTGAATTGACCAAGGTTTTCGGGAAAAAAATCTAAGTGTGCATGCAGAAAATGAATTTTTATGGACATTCGACATCCCATTTCAGCATAAGACTCAAGAAATTCGTTTACCACTTCAACGTAGCTAGGACTTTTTTTGTTTCCCAAAAAGTTTTGACATAAGGAAATAAAACTATTCCATGCTCTGTTTTCTATATCAGTAAGCTTCTTAGAAAAATTTTTATCAAGCATAATTTTTCGAATTTGCGGCCCAATAAAAATACCTAAAAATCAAAAATAACATCAAGTTAATATAACTGTATTTAAGAAAAAAGTGTTACGTACCTTCTTCTCGCACAAGATCGCAAAAATCTGCATTTGTCACAAAATGTGGCTCAGCCGATTTTGGTAAATATTCCATATCACATTCCTCGTTTTCATCTTCATCATCATTTTGTTTATGTGAAGTTGCATTACATTTAATTGCACTTAATACTGGCTTAGTTACAGTTAACACATTAGCATACTTAATGCTATCACGATTTTTATATTGATAACCAGTGATGTATGTTTGGCAAAAATAACAGTCCTGTGGTTTATGGAATATTTGATGATGCCAAATCATTGGGATAGATAATGGCTGGCTTATAAACTTTTCGGACTTAGTTTTCTTAAGCATACTGGAACAGCTTGTACAAATACTTTCGGGTTCATACCATTTGCTAGAACTGTATGAGCAGTTAAAAACTTTATTGAAGGCATTTACCAAGGCTTTATTTTTCTTTAGATCGAAGCGATGTTTTTTGTCAGCGAATAAACCGCAAACATAACAAAAATTATTACGCTTATCACACACTGCAGAAAAAATTAATCACAATTTAAAATTTGTTAAAGGATTACAAAAATTACAAACTTACTTATTTTAATAAAATTAATATTAATATTACTTTACAAAAAAAAAAACACTTTAACACTTTCACGTTTAGTATTCAACTGAAATTTATTTTTTGGTAAAAAATAGGTAAAAAAAAAATAAGCGATATTTGCTTTTCTTTAATAGGAAAATTTGCGTGAACTACTGGTCATAAAATGTTTTTTAAAGAGGGACTTAATTGGTTACTGCCAATAAGCCGACCACAGGTCATAAAATGTTTTGCAAATTTTTTAAATTACCAGGTAATAAATATTTCGCCATATTTATGGAAAATCCGTGTTTTATGACTTGTTTCTGCACGTGTCATTTTAGGCGAAATATTTATTACCTGGTAATTTAAAAAATGTACAAAACATTTTATGACCTGTAGCCTCAGTCGGGTTTGGTGTGCCATTACATGCCACTGCTGCTATTATCCATGGATTTATGGCCGATCTTGTGAAGGCAGGCAGACCATATCCACTACACACTCAACTTGGGGCTCTTAAAAAAAATTGATTTTTTCCAAAAGGTGATCGCTTTCATATGGAATTGCTCTATCACTTCACTTGTCACAAATTTTACACTTTTTTTTCTCTTATCTAAAAACAATATCCTCCACCAAAAGGTAGTATATAAACTTTGCCATTGTGTTGGTATTAAATTCGATTAGTTTATGTATTTATCCAAATATATGTATATAACTAAAATTGCATATAAAAACATTTTAAACTTTTTAAATGATTCAAAAAAATAGGACATAATAAACCCTATTCATCTGTATTATCTTCCAGTTCGATTTTATTAAATAAAGACAGATTAACAAAAACGCAGGGTATATCTAATTCGGCATTATCCAATATAATAACTTCTCTTATTAAGTAAATACCAAAAACGTAACTGTAAAGTTACAACAAACAAAACACTTTGCATTTTTAAGTTGATAAATTTGCTTGTATAGTTAATTGTTTTTTGTTTTTTATTCATATGTTTTGCGCGGGGGGAGAAAATACTAAAAACAGGTGTTAATGAAAAGTTGAATAACTTATACAGTTTTCATCCGATTTGAAAAATTAAAACCATTTTTTGTTAAAAACTAAATTTTCTTCATATGTTGGTTTAAATTTTTATAAGCTTTCATATTAAAATAAGCAATGAAAAGCTACTAAAATCAAAAAAGTTTATAATTTTTGTTTTTTTTGTAGATATTCTTAACAAAAACAATAGTTAAAAAATACAAATGTATCAATAAATGCACGTAATTTTAAAGCGTTATCAGTTTTCTTTCCAAACCCGTTAAAAAAATTAAAATCGGACAAAAACTGACCGAGTTACATGTCGATAAGTTGACGAACATCACTGAAAACGGTTTTTTTTAAATAACTTCTGAATTTGAGGGTGTTTCTGAAATTTTTTGACACAATTTTTAATGTACTTAACAAGACCAATAACCCACGCTAGGTGGTTTTCCAAGTTTTTTTACACTGTAGCACCGTGTTATAGACCAATGACAGGACATTTGTACAAATAAATTTACATTTTTATTTTATTTATTGGTTGAAATTGCATTTGTTTTTTTTATTTCTGAAGTAAACTTACAAACTGTTAAAACAAAATATCATTAGTTTTTCAGAGACATTAAGAGTTAATATAAATAAAATCAGACTTTTGTGTATGGACGATTCAAATGGAAAAAAGTCTGCTTCGATGGCAAAACAACTTGATATTTTCGTTTTTGTGAAATAACGTTCGTCTTTAAATTGCAAATTCCACAAAGTATAAATTTTGAGTAGCGAGATTGGAAAATTATATAATTGAGGAAACTTTGCGATTTACTATGAAAGATGTTCCTTCAATGTTTTAGAATTGCGAAAGATAATTAGTATTTTACATAATATGAGATATTTCAACCTACATAACTCGAGAGACTGTTGGTCAAATAATAATAATAGGTCAGTGGCATTATTATAATCTTTAAGATATTAGATGTATTTAGAACTAGCGGACACCCGGCGTCTGCTACTACGTTCCCCCTTCTTGTAGTCCCATTTTGTAAAACATTCATAGCTTATGTGCCTATCTAAATAGGGATCTATTTGATTTAAATTTCATTCGAATCTGTTAGATAGTTTTGGAAAGGCAGATATTTCCCCCTACCTCCCTCGTGATCCTATTGTATACCTAAGTTATACATATAAGTAGGAATCTATCTATGTTTTAAATTTGATTAAATTCTGTTGGATAGCTTCGGAGAGGCAGAAATTGCCCCCTAACTCCCCTCGTGGTCCTAGTTTTGTTAATTTAAATTTAACTAAATGAATTTGAATTATATTTAATACAATCACAGTAATTTTTAATTTTATTTATATTAAAAATAAACTGCACTTAAGAAATCCTTTCATTGTTTATGCGTTTCTCTTTGTGTGTGGAGTGCGCAGTGTATCTCATAAGATACAACCAGTTTTTCCTTAATAAAACTACAACAAAACAACGCAGTTTTTAATTTTTGTCTTATTTACGTTCAATATATTTTTTTATTAAGATACAAGACGTTGCGCATTTAAGGGTTAAGATGTTTTTTCAAAATGCCACAGATATACTTTATGGTGTCTTAATTGTATATTTAAAAAGTTTGACACGGAATGACAAACTTAGTATACCCTCAATTTTGACCTTTTTATCCCTCCCTGCTCCAAAATTCCAGGAACAATACCAAATTCATCGAAATCGGTCTAGCCGTTTTGGCATCATTGCGCAACAAACAAACAAACAAATACGCAATCAAACAAACTTTTTCCTCATTTCTATAATATACATTAGGATACTAATCTCCTTTCTTCAAATACTTATATTTCGTATTTAGCAAGCAATACAACTGTTTCTTTTTCGCAAACAAATAATTGCAGTTGTTAATTTTCTAAATAACTCTGTCCAATCCGACAGACAAATAAAACATAGCACCCACAAAATCCTATTCGGATCTATTAAAATCACTTTATATTTGCAGACAGTTGTTTTCTTAAATGGAATGATTTGACCATTTCCTTTTGGTGGCAAATTTTATTTGCAGTATAGTTTCAACACATTGCCACACCTTACTTTATTGTAAGATCTGACAACTGTCTGTACATATCTTAATATAAGTAATGCTAAACTTAACTTAATCAGCAAAAGTAATTGAAATCAGATTTCTGTTTCCAGTCCCCTATATAAACATTAAAAATAATTCTTATTAAGTAAAAGCAGACTATAATCAATACCAATATTGCAATGCAGCACTCCTACGTGCTACCTTTTTAAAGCTTTGTTTTTTTCTATCCATTAATCTAGTTCCTTTTAGTTGCAAATTAATAAAAACACAAAAACAGTTTCACTACATCAATATTTGTTTTAATCAGTGTTCGAAAATAAACACTAAATATCGTTTCTTAATGTTCGGTTCGGTAGATTTGTGGAAAACACAAACGCTAATAGTGTTTGTGTAGAAAATCATTAAAAAAAATAACGTTTCCCTGTTAGTCATCTTTCGAACACAAAACTATTACTGTTTTTATCGAACTCAACAAAAGATGTGAACATTTAATTCCGTTCGGTTTTTTTTGAAATTCCACAAACTTCAATGTGTTCGGTTCGGCTCGTTAATGTTCGTCGCTTTTGGCTGATAAAAAAAACCAAACATTTTTTACAAAAACAAAACACACACACGAAAAAAACATTATAGAACATTAAAATATAATGTTTGTCTACAGTAGCTCTACAATTGTTCTGTTTTTTAACGAAGAACCGAACATTATATAATGTTCGGTTCTTTCTTGAAAATAGTTACGAACGTTATTAAGGGTTGTGTATGTCTACACAATCACTAAAAAAATAGATATCGTTCCTGGGTGTGTGAGCCGAACGTTAAATAATGTACTGTTTATTTTCGAACACTGGTGTTAATCAATCAATTGTTGATTTTTACTGCATTTTCGCACTGTTCAAGTTTCAGCTAATGAAAAAACTATTATTCGCAACGGTGTATTATAAAAGTGTAAAATATTTACAGGCATTAAAGTACCTAAAAACTTACAAGTGACTGAAATACAAAAATACAAAGAACAGCATAATAATTAAAAAATATAAGTATGCAAATTTCTAGGCGTAGGAAAAGGATATTCCGTTTCCCCTGAACTGGTTTACAGCGCCATCAAACTTTTGGATACACTTGAGTTGTAGTTAAAAAACAAAATGGAGACAAATTAGTAGGACAATGAAGTTTTTTTCTGGCCATCAAACTTTTCATTCCAATTCCTTTCCATTAGTATTTTGTTTTTTTTTTGTTAATTATTTTGTTCACTTACTAAGAAGTGTAAATGTTAGTGGATATTGTACGAAACACTTCAGCTTGAAACGGCAAGACATATCGCTCCTTTATTGCAACATAGTCATATCTCAAAAAAAATCCTACTTGGCAAAATGCGATTAAAGTTTTCAAAATGTACCCTTCTATACAGATTTAATAAATTATATTTTGCTATAACTTCGGTTCGGTTTAAGATATGTATAATTATTTTTGATAGCATATGCTATGAAGGAACACTTTTGCTCAAGTAACCTAACATTTTTGATTTTTTGAGATATGACTATGTTGCTATAAAGGAGCGATATCTTTTATAGCAAACTTCGCCAATCATGCTTGAATGAGCATGTACCAAAAAAGACGTATTGAAGGCTAATGTAGAAGCAAGTGAATTTTAAGCTACTTAATTTTTAGTCGAATAACCGAGTAACTTGACATACATTTTCTGCTTTTTTCTAGCCACTACTAAAAAGAATCGTTTGTAACGGTGCCGTGTAATAAAGCCATATGACCAGTGAGAAATAAGGCCATATGGCTTTTTTCCATGTAAGGAGTGAAATAAAGTCATACATGGCCTTATTTCCCTTTTAAATTTTTTTCTTTTAATATAATTCTAATTTATTTAAAATATGTTTTGTTGTTTTTTCTCTGGATGTATATATTAAAAATATAACGAAAACACTATTGGGCGCAAGGATTTTCTCCTCTATGGTATAAGAAAAACCGGCTTCTCTAACTAAAGCTTCTCTGCATAGCCGGCCTTTGGCCGGACGCATGGATTTTCTGCTCCATGGTATAACAAAGACCGGCTTCGCTAGCCAGCCAGCCTTCGGCCGGGTGCAAGAATTTTCTCCTTTATGGTATAACAAGTACTGGTTTCGCTAAGTAAAACTTCTAAAATCTGCCTTGTTTCCGAACGAAGGCCAACTACGCAGAGAAGCTTTAGTTAGCGAAGCCGGAATTTGTTATACCATAGAGGAGAAAATCCTTGCGCCCGGCCGAAGGCTGGCTATGCAGAGAAGCTTTAGTTAGCGAAGCCGGTCTTTGTTATACCATAGAGCAGAAAATCCGTGCGTCCGGCCGAAGGCCGGCTATGCTTTGGAGTTTGTAAACATGTTGTGGCGGGCCCGACGCTCGCGCCACAATCGCCCGCCGGACGCACTCCCCCTTCCACCTACTGTACCATATTTTTTCAACACTTGACAATGGCAACTCATTCTTTTGGCAATTTGTAACCATAACAATTACACTGTTATGGCGTTATTTACACTTTGGTTACTAAGCGATTATGGTGTTATTGCACTAGGATGGTGGTAATAAAGCCATATGGCTTTATTTCTCAATAAAACATTTTTGGCGAGTATTCGCTTTCACGTATGGAAACTACTCGCCAATATACAAAGTGTGTCTGTAAAATTTTTGTGAGAAAGTTCCCGCTTTGAACTGTCAAATAAACTCACGAGTAAAAACGGGGCTCGTTTGCAAACAACAAACATTAAACGCGCAATTTTTATTATTTGGTATAGCCGACGGTTGCATTTTCGCCTCCGTCGTTGAAAATTTTTCAATTAAAGAAAATTTTTGGGCGCCGTCCACGATATATGTGACTGGCGTTCTCCAAGTCTGCAATATCACATCGGCTTCGAGTGCAATGCCATCACATTTATAACGCTACGATGTAATTTCTTTTGATAATTTTCGACATGAGTTACAGACACAATTTTTTCTCACTTTTCGAGAAACGATGGAATATTTTGTTTAACATCTCTTCGATGCGAGAAGTTCTCATCAAAGGTACAGAACATGGGTACAGGTAGGATGAGCCTTCTTTAACGTATCACTCACTTTAATTAAAAGTAAAGTTATAATTATCGTACCTTTAGCTATCGGAAAGTTTTGAAAACGGGCCTTAGAGAAATAAAAACCGAATATTTATATAGAGTCACCAATAATTTCAAATATATTTTCAACACGCCTTGAAATTTCTTTTGTCTTATGAATATCTTCCTTAAGTAATCGTTAGGAAATTTCCTTAATCGACAACAAACCGGGTTTTTTAAGAGTAAGTTTTTCATAGCACTAAACAAAAGAATAGTGGCCGGTTTAGATTGTGGAAATTTAACCGCTTCTCGTTAAACAAAACGATTGCCTTTACAAAACTTTGACGTTAAATAATGTCATTGTGACTTAATGTTTGGAAGCAAGTCTTGTGTACTAGAAGTTTTTCATCTTTAACGTTTTATTCTGTTTTGTTTCTTTTTTTCGGGGTAATTGAAGTGTTCAGAGGAGTATTGAAGCATATAAAATATTTCTTTTCACTTTTAAGTTTTCAATGGCATTGTTTGTATTGCCGTGTTCGTACGCTGTTTGCAACGAACTATTCAAATGCATTGTCAACATTTTTTGTATGTTGCTTCTTAAAAATTGCCAAAATTTTTGTAAATTTATTTTCACTAATCAGAGTAATTTTGGTTTTTTCTTTCTTGCCTTTTATGTTTAATTTAAAACAAATGTCTTTTTTTAAGCGACTTTTGATAAATGAATGAAAGTCTTAAAGACAACAAACATAAAGAATAAAAAAGATGATGATGAGATATGAAAAATTAGGAATGGAACTACCAAAACAAAATATTCCATGAGTTTGTTTAAAATTGTGCAAAGAAAAGGAACCAAAGGAATTAAAAACAATCTTAAATATAAAAAAATAAAAAGAACTTCAGATATGTTTTATTGAAGTGGAAATACTGTATGTGTATGTATTGGCAATGAAAGTACTTTCACCACAATCTTCAAAAAATAAATGTAAACAAAACTATTTAAAACTTTAAATCCAGCAATTTTTCTTAACAGTTTTATATACATTTGATAAAAAAAAAAAAAAATTTAATCAATGAATTTTTACAATTTCTAAAAACAAAAATTTGTTACAAGATTTTGCGAATTGCCAAATATTCAGCAATGTCACAGAGTACAATTCCGTTCGGAAACGGAATTCATTCCGTATTTTGGTGCTTCAGAAAATGACGAAAAAATGTTTTGGAATGAAACTATTTTTGTTTTCATGAACGGTATGGGAGTTGTCTGTATCTGAAAGGCCATAAAACTATCAAAATACACTTTCCATCAACAAACAAATATGTTTTCTTCAATTCCGAACGGAATTGTACTCTGTGACATGGACCATTGTTTTCAATTTCTCAATATTAAATAAAAACTTAAAATAATAATAAGCAACTTTGTGTTTGTGCAAAAGTTAATTGCAAATAAATGCCTTTTAAAAAAAGATTTGCAAAGGGTGTTTAATTTACACTAGAGCTGCAAAACAATCGATAGTACTATCGATAGTATCGATAGTTTTATTTTTGGCGGACTATCGATCGTTTTTATCACTTTTGAAACTATCGGATAATTTTAAAAGTTACTAAAAAGTTTATTGGAAGGTGCATATGGAATAATAATTAAATTTTACTTTCGATCTTTGATATTAGGAACGTTTAGGAAAAAAACTTTAAAAAAAATATAACCGCAGATAAGTGATGATTATATTGGATTAGGAGTAAATTTTCAAACATCACGTTTGAAACTTTTAAAAATAGACTTTTTCCTTATTGCCACAGAATTGTGTACTAATTTACATATTAAAATAATGTTAATCGGGACTACCTTATATAAATTGAATTATTTTAAAGAGTGTTAGCTTGTTTATTCAATTAAAAAAATTCTTAGTTAAAAAAAGGTTGTTAGATGTGGTGTTTTCTCTCTAATTGTAATTTTTTCTAACAAATCGGGAAAAAAATGTATCTCGCCTACTTTTACGCCCACTTTTTCTATTAATTTTCTTTTAAATCATAGCCATGGTCCAACTTAGGTTTTTTCGGAAGGAAAATTTTAAAGGCAGTAAATTTCGTTTAAAGCTCAATTTAAATCTAAATAAGGACCGATTTGAACTGTAAGCAACGGTTAAAATATTAAAGTTATTTATTAAGACGATAAGTTAGCAAAAAAAAAATATTAAAAAAATACAAAACAAAAAAAAATCATCAAGTAATAATATTTTCCATTCGTTTTTTCTTTTTTAAGCAATGGTTTATTCTGCTGAGGAAGAGATGTTGCCATTTAATCCCTTTCTGTTGTTCAGTCATCTTATTGTTTTCTTATTCTACTGCCGTTTAACACCTGATGGCTATGTTCACTTTAAATAATTATTTTTTGATTATCGATACGTTCACCGAAATGACTTGTGCACTATCGAACAAACTATTTTTGCATTTTTATAATAAGAAATAAATAATGTTTTAGTATCCTTTTCAAAACTAGATTTTGTATAATAATTACAGTGTATTTAGAAATGACTGGTGTTAAATACCTTATATTTTTCCTTTATATCTTGAACTTGTTTTTGAAGATCGTAATTAGGACGCGTTCCCGAAATGACTTTCTCTGCATGTATATTGATTTAGCTTAAAAATTACTTCTTTAATTAAATTTATTGTTTGATGTACACATAAAACAGGTAAGTTGTATTTTGAAATTTTATTATCAATTATGAACAACAGACCTATTAACGGAGCTAGTTCTAGGGACGGTACTGCTAACATGGTGAAAATTTTGACTAAACAAAGTGGTGGAATTAAAATTTGTCATATCAATTCACAAAGTCTCAAAAACAAGATGGATGAATTTAGCTTTATTTTTGATAACTCGGGTATTGATTTTATTTGTGTTTCGGAAACCTGGTTTAATCCTGATATAAATGATCTTTCCATTTCTATGAACGGCTACAATGTATGTAGAGTGGATAGAAATGCTTATGCTGGTGGCGTAGCAATTTATGTGAAGAAGGGCATAAGTTTTAGAGTGCGAGCCAAATCTGGTGAAGATGAATCTGATGAGGTTGTATATGACCCAAATGAGGAACTTCTTGGTCGAAATTTTGTAGAGTATCTATTTCTTGAAATAAAAAGTGCGGGACGGAAATTACTTGTTGGCTGCGTATATAGGCCAAATAGTAGTATATGTATGAAACGTTTTTTTAAAAACCTTGAAATTTTAACACCCTGTTACGATGATGTAATAATTGCAGGAGATTTCAACTCCAATATCTTGGTTGATTCTCATTTAACCAATGCAATGATTTCTCTTGGGCTTTTTTCTCCAAACTTAAGTTTAGCTACACATTTTACTACAACAAATAGTACACTACTAGATTTGTTTTTCGTCGATGATAAATCAAAAACACTTCTTTAAGACCAACTCAGTGCGTCCTGTTTTTCTAAACATGACCTTATATACATGTCGTATGATTTTCAATTACACGTGCAAGAACAAGCAGTAAGTTTTCGTGATTTCAAAAACATTAATTATGTAATTCTAGAGGAGGAGTTTTTTAAGATTGATTGGAACCTTTTATATTACTTGATCTCTGTAGATGATCAGCTGCTTTTTTTAGAAGAAAACATAGTTAATCTTTTTAATATTGCTGTACCACTCAAAACGAGAATTATTAGTAAAAGAAAAAACCTTGGTTTTCCACCTCCATAAGAGATTCAATTGCTCGTCGAGATTTTGCATACGGTCGATGGAAGCGTTTTAAAACTTCGCAACTACTCAATGAGTTCAAAATTGCACGAAGGCTGACTAACAGGTTAATTAAAAAAGCAAAATCTGATTTCTATGCCTCGAAATTTTCCTCAGCAATAGGTTCAAAACAAAAATGGAATACCATTCGCGAAATCGGTGTCGGTAAGGTTAAGAGTCAAGAACCCTGTAAAATAGACGTAGATACACTAAATGAAAAATTTGTTGAAGTTCCAATGGTAGATCCAGATCGTACTTACTATCAGATTCTCGATGATTCTCAAAATGGAAGATTTTCCTTCAGTGGCATAACTCAAAACGATGTTTTGTCTAGTTGCTTATCAATAAAGTCTAATGCCGTTGGCTCAGATGGAATACACCCTAAATTCTTCCGTATGTTATTACCACAACTACTATCACAAATTACCTTTATATTTAACAGGATTTTAACATCTAGTTATTATCCTGCTAAATGGAAAAAGTCTAAATTCATACCTATACTTAAGACAACATCTGATTACAGACCGATAGCAATTTTGCCGTTTCTCTCGAAGGCATTTTAACGTATTATCCATAATCAAGTAACATTATTTTTGGATAACAATAGACTACTAAATGATAGGCAATCTGGCTTTCGTAGAAAGCACAGTTGCATTACGGCTGTTGCGGAGGATATCAGAAAACAGGTGGATACTAAAAAGATTTCTTTTTTAGTTCTTTTGGATCATTCCAAAGCATCCTGATATTTTATGTTATAAATTGAAAAATATGTTTAAATTTTCTTCAAATGCCACACGTCTTATATCGTCCTATCTAACGAATAGATGCCAGTATGTTGAAACAAATAATAAGCAATCTAACTGCTTACCAGTGATTAGAGGCGTTCCTCAGGGATCGATTATAGGCCCACTTTTGTTTTCGTTGTACTCTAACGATCTACCGCTTACTGTGGAACAATGTAAGGTTAGAATGTATGCTGATGATGTCCAGCTTTATATAAGTTGCGATGTTGATAATATTGATCAATGTGTCATTACTCTAAATCAGGAATTGCATCGTGTTTACTTGTGGGCTACAGCTAACGGGCTGAGTATAAATCCAAAAAAGTCCAAATGTATCATCATTCAAAAGCGAATATCGAAAATACAACTAACACCAATTATAGAAATCAATAATCAACCAATAGAAATTGTTAACTCTGCAAAAAAAAAACCTTGGAATATATTTTAACAGTTCCCTCACATGGTCTGACCATATAAATTATGCCTGTGGGCGTACCTTTTCTATGCTGAGAAAGCTTTGGCAATCTCAATTCTGTATACCCATTAATATAAGAGCACTTCTAGCTAAAACGTATCTCATACCCATATTATTGTATGGATGTGAACTTTTTGGAAATTGTGATGATCATAGTAAGAAAAAACTTAATATTGTTTTTAAAAACATTATACGGTATGTGTTTGGTCTAAAACGATATGGCAGCACTGTAGCTTTTGTGAAACGGTTATATGGCATTTGTTTTGATGACTTAATAAAAACTAGAGTTCTTATCTTTTTGCATAAGGTTATATACACTCATCAACCCGAACATCTTTATGAACGATTGGTTTTCTCAGGATCAACCAGAGGCCGAAGATTAATATTATATCGTCACCACAGCCTTATGTCTGAATGGCAATTCTTTATCTATGCAACCCGTCTTTGGAACTTAATTCCTCATAGCTCTCAAGTGATTAGTAACGCACAATTGTTTAAAAAAGACATAATTTTGCATTTTTCTACTCGAGGTTCATAATTAATTTTGTTTTCTTTTTGCATATTGTTTCACATGTGGATAAATATATGAATGTTTTTAAAAATATATATTTTCTTTATTCTTTTTTATTATTTTCTTTATTCTGTTTTATTATTTTCCTAATTCTTTTTTTATATATATATATTTTCTTTTTATTATTATTGTGATTTACATTTAAGAAAATTTTTAAATTTTTTTTTTTTTTTTTTTTTAATTATTTCTCGTTATATTGTATAACATATACTCAGTCCTATACTGTAATATAAGACTTTAAGTCTTGTGTATGGGACAACAAATAATTAAATAAATATTTATAAATTTTCTTTTTTCCATAAAGTCAAGATTAAATACATTAAATTGCTAGCAAAACCAATTCTGCACCTTGATGATTTTGAGCCACATAAGTTTTTTTATAATAATTTTTATTTTTAATTTTTCCTGTTTTTTGGGTACTTTTGAAAAAAGTAAAAAAAAATAAAGTAATATAAAATATATCTATCTGAAACTTCTGAAGGAGGTAGCTAACATAAGAACATTATTATTTCTACTTATGATTGGATATATCCGTGATGCGAAAACGCAGCACTGGGCCTATACCATATACAAATTACATAAAATTATCAAATAAAATATATTTATACAATCACTTGCTATTTAAAACAACAATATAAAAACTTGTTTATATGTTAATTATAAGTTGTTGTTATTTATGTGTTTTGAAATTTTTTCACCTTCTTCAAACTAATGGCCAATTTTTAAAATGCAGGATATTTCGCAGTATGTAAATTCTCTATGATAATTTTTTTTTTTTTTTTTTCTTATGCCGAAAGTGTGTTACTTTCCTAGAGGGAAGCGAACTTACACCAAAGAAGTCCCGTGATAGGTCTTTGCTGATAGAGACCGGTTCTAGTTCTAACACTTTATATGAATAAGACCTATCACTTTAACATGGGGTTGTCATTGGTCAATTGACACCATTTGACCAGTCTAACATCTATTCTCAATGAACGTATTTAGTGTTAGTTATAACAATGTAACATTATTTCGATACAATATAGTATTATTTCAAAACAACGAGTCCCCAGAACAAAATTTAAGAACCAAATTGTAGAAAGCCCCAAAAAAAAGTGTCACACCATCGGTGAAGACTGTACTGTTATTCATTACTTTTTTAACCTTTTTGTTCTTAATATACCAGTTAGATGACAAGTTTTCCTTTCACTGGTAATGAATTCTATCTTTTTGAACTTTTTCTATTTTCACAAATCCCAGGACCAGTCTGTTGACACAAATTTCCCCCAGGGTTACTTCAATAGGTACAGATTTGCCCGGTTTAACGTGATCATCGTCCGAAGACCTTTCCTCACGGTGCTCTTAACACAGGGTCAAAACATGCGTGACCATCGCCCCCTTCCCCCTTCGCCACAATTGTGGCACCAGAGAAAGGGTACCGACTTCGAATCCGTGCATTTGGACACTTCATCCCCCTCGGTGAAGGGCGGAGCCTATCTAACACTCCTACCATTTTCTAGTCAAATGGCAACCGGTTGCAATGCAACTCCACACCGAGCAATAAATTACTCTACCCGCGATATGGGTATTAAACCACAACCACCACGTTACTCCCCCAAAGGGGCCTCACCATAACCAGGTTGGGACCGAGGTCCCAAGGGCACCCTGGTTCCCGTGGTACCAGATAAAGACTCCGGTCAGCTTCGTAGCCTAAACTACTACCAGTTGGACCCCAAACGGTACCGGGACTGGTGACCCTCAGCAGACTGCAGCACACAACGACAGCAACCAGCAACCAGCAACCAGCAACACAGCAACACTGCAAACAGCAACTGGGACTGTACCTCCGCAAATTGCGGAAAACCACAAACATCTACATAAAGGGACTATACTTCACCAATAGACGATACAACAACACAATAAACAGCCGCTCTCACGAGCGACACTTCGGTCACGTCGCGTGACACCAGCAATGGACATCACGCACAAACAATGACAACAAAAACACAACAATAAACGCAGCTGTCCTCACGGACAGGCCCATGGTCAAACTCGACCATCCGCAACAAACGACGCACAAAAGAGAACAGGAACCCAGCAGGGGGCCGTTCCGGAAATCAGCCGACAGCATGCCGCTACTCCACCAAGACACTCCCATCTCCAGCCCCAAGGGACCAGAGACACAAGTGTTCCAGCACAAGCAACAGCAGCACCGACAAATCACCAGACACCAACACGACGAGATTCCACCAAAAACAGCAAACCGACCTCCGCGCACGAGGCAATGCGCAGAGCGGACAGTTCGACGATATGCGCGAGCGTCGGTTCGCAAATGACTGCGAACGAGCTCACCTCCACTATCTCCGTCTTCTCCTAGTAAATACTTCCTGGGCAAATTGCCCCAACCTCCCCATCGTCCGATCGTCCTCTAAGGCCCTACTATAATCCCAACCCGCCCCAGTATGAGTGATGCCCATACTATCTAAGTCCCTAATGTCATCATAGTAATGACACTCAGCAATAACGTGCCATACGTCCTCGGTCCCCCTCCCACACCCACAGTCCGAAGTGTCCGACAAGGCTCTCTTATGCAAAAATGCATTGAGTGAGCCATGTCCCGTCAGTAAGAACCCCAGACTAAGGCCGAAGCCAAAATCTGGGCGCCCGCGTACGAAGGGCGCATCCCGTATAAAAGCATACGTGACACGACCCTTGTCAGAGTCCGTCCAGCGCGTCCTCCACCTAGAATCCAGGTGATCGGCTAACATCACCTTGATTTCCCTACTCTCCCTATTTACCACGTCAATAGCAGAAAGCCAATCATGCGCAAGAAGTGGCAGCCCCTTCTTAATCTTATAGGCGATAGCACGGCGTATCACCTCTAAGTCAAGGGGGGCCGCACCCAGCAAGACCTGAAGAGCATCAGTAGAAACAGTCCGACAGACCGGCATGCAAGCAAGCATAGCAACCCTCTGACAAGTAAGCACCTTTTTGCGACCAACAACAGTCATAACTGTCTCGTACCATACAGGCGCACCATACGCTGCACATGCAACGAACAGCCCGCCATAAATGGTTCGAACAGCACGCCTGCTGAGGCCCCAGTCACTCCTCAGTATGCGTTTGACCTTACCAACGACAGCAGTAAGCTTCTCCCTTACATGAGCAAGATGAACCAAAAAGTTCATCCGCTCACCCATCATTATTCCCAGATACTTGACCTGAGTCACATATCTGAGACTAACGATACCAGACTTAATGACAGGAGGGCGTGCACTAGACAATCTGCCCTTGAGCAGCATTATCACAGTATTGTCAAGATTAATCTCAACACCGACTTGTGCACCCCATTCATTAACTATGCGCATGACCTGCTCACCTTTCGCCTCCAGAACAGCACGAGACTGTCCCTCAAGCAAAACGAGCAAATCATCTGCATATGCGCACAGACTGCAGAGACGGCTCAGACGTGCCAACAATGGATCCATCATGAGGTTCCATATAACAGGACCACAGACAGAACCCTGCGGGCACCCCCGAGTTACGTCCCTCCAAGCCGCGCCGCTGGCACCAACCACACAAGCTTTTCTGCAGCTAAAGTAACTTCTCCACAAGTCAAGCTCACGACAACCTACACTACGTAGTCTGTCATGAACCGCATTCCAGTGGAGATGGTCAAACGCACCCTTGAAGTCGACAAACACTCCCAGCACATACTTATCAGAAGCATTACTAACGCACTGCTTAACATGCAGCCACGCAGTTTCTACAGATCTCCCCTCCCAAAATCCAAACTGGTACTCAGAAGTCGGCTCAGTGCTACTCTCCTTCAGTCGCGTCACCATTATCCTCTCAAGCACTTTTCCAAGTACTGGGAGGAGACTGATGCCCCGATAAGAGCGAGGATCATTCCTCACTCTATCAGGAGACTTCAGGAGAACAACAACACGAGCAGACTTCCAAGCCCTAGGGAAATAGCCCTCACTCAGACACTTCCCAAAGATTGACTCCAAGTATTCCGGTATGGCCTTCCATATAGCCTTAGCCATCTCTCCAGTCATACCATCAATACCCGGCGATTTCCTACTCCTGACACGGCAAATACTGTCCGAAACTTCCGACCTTTCCAAGTCGGGAGGGCCGACCGAATCCCGTATAACAGGGGCACGATCAACTACCTCCGTCCCTGGGAAGAAAACCCCCAACAGTGTGTCAGCGCATTCCCTCCAAGAGGACAATTCAACATTGTCAACCCGGAGGCAAGCAAGGTCAGCTACTTTTTTCCTACCCCTGCAAATACGGTAAACCGTACCCCAAGGGTCATCCCTGTTGTCCTGTACGAATCTCCTCCAATCGTCCTCCTTTATCCTAAGAATCATGTCCTTGTACGTCTTTAGGGCAGACAAATAAGTGGACTTGCGCAAAGCGAGATCGTCAGAACCGGCACGTCTGGCCCTCTGGAACAACCTCCTGAGGTGCCTGACGGACCTTTTCGTCCGCTCTAACTCGCCCGTCCACCATTTGACCTTGTTAGGCTTCGTTCGAACACAACGACCCAGCACGGCATCATTAACGGTTAATAACCACCGATTAATCATGCTGACCTGGTCATCTATCGTCAGTGCCCTATAGTCACTCAGCGGGCGCGTTAGCGCCGCCGCCCTAAATTCCCTAGCATAATTGTCCCAGTCCACACCGTTACTCCGCCATCTAAGAGGCGGAGGCGTCTCCCTCGTTCGTTCTCGTAAGGTGACCATAATCTCGATCGGATTATGATCACTTACTCCCCAATCGTCGCAAACCCTCCACCTAAGTTCAAAAATCGTCAAAGCCGCGCTATTCGCGAGCGTTACGTCAATGTCACTAACTCCATTTGGACCATCAAAAGTATACAGCTCACTCGGCTCATTGACAACAATGAGACACTTTGTGACCAGCCATTCGCTAAGCACTACTCCTCGCATATACTTCGGATGGCCAGAAACATTTCTGGGCATCTTGGAGAACCACATACGAGAGCATGCATTTGCGTCAAGTCCGAGGATAACAGGAATACTACTTCCAGAGAGTAGTACCGTATCCATATAACCTAAGTATGCATCCAAAGGTTCCCTACCTACACAGTAGATGCTAGCCAACAACATCTTCCCAAAATCGCACTCCACAGAAATGCAAACACCCCATTGGCTACTGCTAACTATCATAATGTCCGCGTCCGATTTATCCACTACTATAGCCGAGTTTCCCCCGCTGTCCGTATAAACTCGCATCCCCCCCGGCAAACCCCTTACACAGCCATTCGCGATGTACGGTTCCTGCAAAAGCGCAAAAGGAACTCCACGACGCCGCATCGCCTGTCCCAACTCGCACATAACAGCGTAAGCACCTTGGCAATTAAACTGGATTATTGGGAATCCCTCCATATTTAATGTCTTGCGTTCGCCCTTGCAACTGAGGCCGCATAGACCGGACACACCATCGACATCATCAAGTGGTTCGAGGGCAAGCCCTTAAACGCACAATTCCGGCAACGCAGCTCATTTGGACACCTAGCAGCTCCATGGCCGGGAATTCCGCACCTACGGCACACCTCATCAACCATTCGGCAATCCCGCACGCGGTGATCAAAGCCCAGGCACCTGAAACAGGAGAACACCGGGTCTTGAATCCGCACCAAGAAACGGAACCAATTTACATATACTCCAGTGGCCCTTAGGTGCTCAGCAACCCTCGGGGTACACTCCAGCGCAACGTTAACCGGCCCTCCATCCGCCCTCCATGGCTTACTCGCCAGCCGCACGCCTCTCCGGTAGGCTTCTGGTGACATTATTTCCTTCAAGTTCATCTCGAACAGTTCCTCCATAAATTCGTCAGGGGTGATTTCTCCGTGCACCCTCTGCACTGTCACCTTGGGGCCCAATTTGTCGGCCGCCGTCACCTCAAGCCCTACCTCCTGGAACGTCTTGTTCTCCACTATGCGCTTGCGCTCCGCCACCGAGGGGGTACGGATCACCGCTCCTCCATCCCGCGTAGGCCGCACCTCGTGCACACGGACACCCAACGTTGGGCCCACCTGCTTCACCACCTTCTCCATGACCTCCTTAGATGTCGTGGGGACACCTTTCCCCTTCACCACCGCCGACCAAGTCTCAACCGGCTTGGTTGCATACGGCAACTTAGGGGCCGCTACCACCGCCTCAGGCGGCTTAGGCACCGCAAAAACCGCACCTGTACTCGCAGGGGCCACCTTAGAGGGCCCAGCCGCCACACTACCCTCGAGCCGGCCCTTCAGCCGCTCATTCTCCGCCATCAGCCTGATGAGCACCTCCTCATACCGCGCCGCACAATCAAGCACCTCCTTTGCCAGCTTCGCCGCAACGCTTTCATTCACCACCACCTCGGTCAACGCCTTGGTGATTTCTTTCATTGCAGCAACCTCACCACCACACGATCCAGCAGCAGCCCTTCGCCTCGCCTTCAATCGCCGAGGAGCAGCAAACGAAGTGGCATCAGTTGACATAATGACCTCCACCTCATCGTCAATTACCGCAGCAGCACCAGAGCCAGCAGCAACAGCAACACCAGCACCAACAGCACCACCAGAAGCACCAGACACAGCAACACCAGCACCGGCACCAACAGCAGCAGCAGCAGCTCCAGCAGCAGCAGCAGCAGCACGTTTAGCCTGTAGCGAGCCAGGCTTAAACTTCTTCTGCTGCACATCTTCATCAGCGCTCGACAACTCACTGTCACTGTCGAATTTTCGGCACACTGGCAGGCGGGACGCTGTACACACCGTCGGTCGTAACGTCCGACGCGTCACCCTTCGGCTTCCTCTTGCCCTTAGCAGGAGGCATCACAACACCAAAAACACCAAGTTCAAATCAAAATCAAAGTCACTAACCTTTTGTACTGCCAAGTTCGTCGCCAAAAAATCGTATTCACCAACCTCAAGTTGCAGTGTATAGTACACTACTAACCGCCAGATGGCTTTCAGCCAAAATCAAAACCGGAATTCAATCGAGATAGTCCAACAACACGCGCGATCCGTCAACACTATTTTCACAATTACCACTCTGGTAATACCACAAAGAGTCTCTGTCTCTACCTAACCTCACTTTCGGCCGGAGGTTTGTTTACAAATAAACTCAACGGAGCACCCGCCAGCGGAGTCTCACAATTTATTTATAACTAACCAACAACACTTTCAAACACTCAGAGTCCAACAACAATGTACTTCACAACCGAATCACAAAGATTTTTCACTAGTATTCCGCACACGTCTTCACACCACGAGAGTTCAACTGAGAGTAGTGACTTCAATAGGTACAGTAAGAGAAAATCGAACAAGTAATGTGAAATTATCCTCTCCCAGGATATTAAAGAAATACCAGTAAGAGTGCTATATTCGGCTATGCCAAATATTTGATACCATCCACTGACAGCTAGGATATTTCAGGAGTGGGCATTATATTGGACCTGTGGTAAATTATGAACCGATCTGGATTTCTAGTCATATAAAACTGTGACAGAACAAAATTTATTGCAATTTAATTACTTGTTATGGTTTTAGGCGTACTAAAGAGTTTTTCGATAGTGGGCTTTATATGGGGCCTATGGTTAATTATGGACCGATCAATTACAAATGTGAGAAATGTGACGTAGCAGTGCACTCAAAGTGCTTTGGAGCATATCATAATTGAATTAAAAATGAAATTTATATGAATATCTTTTTTAATTTTTTTTTCCTAAAGACGTGAACAAAAAATTTTAATTTAAAATTTTTGCAAATGAGCTTAATTTTTATATCGTTAAGGCCCAACGTTGCGTTTTCGCAACGGGAGTTATTTGGGCTCCCATGTATTCGATTTGCCCAAAATTTGTTTTCTTTCATATTTAGGTATAAACTATAAAATTTTGAAAGTTTCATCATTATAGCTCAATGGGATCATGGCTCGGGCCTTAATGGGTTAAAAACAATGCTGTTGCCTTTTTGAGGCAAAACTGCATACTCAACAGATGTGTATGAAAATTAAAAATTTGAGTTTACAGAGCAAAAAAATACTGAATTGTTTAACATGTTCATCCATATGTTTGTGTATTTTTGCTAAAAGATAAAATTTGACATTTAAACTTTTATTATTCGTTACTGTCAAAATCAGCGCCAAGTTTCCTTAAAACAAAAAAAAAAAACACCTAAATCAAAGAAGGAAAATAAAAAACAGAGTATGACTTTATCCTGACGATGGAAAACTATCATCTTGATAAAACGTAAACAACAAATGTACGTACATTTACAATCGTATATAATACTTTATTTATATATATATATATATACATACATGTTACTAGATAGGTTTTAAGTTTATCCATACTCACATGTTACTTGAGCCTAAATTATTTTTTGGCACAGTGTGAAGCAAAAACTGTTCTCTTTTTCAATATCCATAGATACCTATATGTACATTTGTATGTATCTAAGTACGAGTACATTAAAATTCCAAATAAAATATATTCATTAAACCTGCCCGCAAAAAAGTTTTATTGATTCATTTTATAGACAGTAATTTATTATCAGTTTTATTAAAAAAGAGGGTTATATTTAAAAGAATTGCATTGCAGAGCGAAAAAAAAACAATAAGAGTCCTCATGATATCACATAAAGGACTCGCAATATGTACAAATTGTACATTACAACAACTTTCTAAATTAATTGTCCAAAATTGAATGAAAACTCGATAACACAAACTTGATAAATTTACCTGGCAATTTTTGCTCCTAAAATTGCGCTGTTTAATTATGCAACTTAAAACAACAAACGGCATTTTTTCCCGAAAAAAAAAAAATCCAGTGTAAGCGCATATCGCTGGCCTAATATTAAGAGGTTGTATGTTAAATAGCAAAAATATGGAGATCATAATTTTTGTTTTAAGAATACATTTATATAAATGCATGTACAATAAAGCAGTTGTCCATAAGAATTTGCATAGGTACATACATAGACTTAATTATATAAATAAAAATGCATACAATAAACAAAATTATAAATGTATAACTACCTGGCTCCGTGCAATAACTCCCAGGTGCAATAAGTCCCAAGAAAAAAATGATATTAGACCCAAAAATTTTTCATACAAATGTGGGAGTAATTTCATTATGAAATAGCTCCCAGCCCTCTCGGTTTTATTTCATTTTTTTGGAAGTTATTTCATTTTTTGCCTGGGAGTTATTTCATAATGAAATAAAATCCAAATGAAATAAGTCCCCGAAAAAATTAACGTGGAAGTTATTTCATTTTATTTTGGTTTTCGGTGTTATTTCATTTGCTGTGGGAGTTATTTCATTTTTTGTGGGAGTTTTTTCATTTTCAATTATTTGCAATTTCTTAAAATTGTTTAAAATTTTAAACGGTATTTATAACGGGATATTTCAAATTATTTGAATACAATGACTTAAGCTTATCAAAGAAGAAAATTTTGCTAATTGCAATTGCAGTGTCTTATGGTGTTTGTTATACCATAGAGGAGAAAATACTTGCGCCCGGCTGATGGCCGGCTATGCAGAGAAGCTTTAGTTAGCGAAGCCAGTGTTTGCTTTAGTTAGCGAAGCCTATGTTTGTTATACCATAGAGGGCGTAATCCTTGTACCCGGCGTGCTTAAAAGTGCATGTAGACGACATGTTTTTTACATCTGACTTGTCAACTTTTGAAGTCACATGTAATTGTGCATGTCTGTCAAAATTGCTCTTTTACAGAAGGTTTATAATATTCGGTCACAAACGTACATGTAATTTGCTTCTGACTTTGTATCTGTTTTTTTCGCATAGTTATTGCAAAATCCAAAATAAAAATGCCGCCATGAAAATTTTTATTTACGCCGTAAAACAGTTTAGCCATCTTAACATATTTTTCTTTTAATTCAAAGATACCAATTTAGGATATTATAATGAAACGGTTTATATATATATATATATATATTTACATAAATTCTATTCAATGGTGCGATGATCATACATATCTCGGTATATTAAAATATTAACTGCAGCCGTCAATAGTGGACGCCGCTGCCGGTTTTTTCTCGGCATAGATTTCTGATGTCAGATGGTTTGTCAGATGAAAATAGAGCACGCTCTAATTGAAATTTTGTCAGATGACTTTGCATCTGACTTTTACAGAAGCAAAGTTAAAAAGGTAATACACGACATGTATGTATTTTGCAGTGGGAAATTTGAAATGTCAGATGACAAAAACATGTCGTGTACGGTCGCCTTAAACTGCAGGCAGTTCCCATTGCATAATAAAATGACCCATTTATTGTCAAAATGTCGAGGACTCAATGTTAGTTTTTTGGTAACCTAATATGTAAATATTGAAGTAAAACGAATACATATATAATAAATTTCTTTGGAAGTTGTTTCATTTTTTTGGGTCTTATTTCATTTCTTTTCGATGGACTGTTTTTGGAAGTTATTTCATTAATGTCTTTAGGAGTTATTTCATTATGAAATAAATCCCAAAAGTTGGGGTTTGTTTCATTTAAGACTTGGAAATTATTTCATTTTTTTTGGGATTTATTTCTTTTTTTCAGTTTGGGACTTATTTCATTTAGTCTGGGTTTCTTGATTTTTAAATCAAATCGAATTCAAGAAACAAATGCTATGGTTTTCTTAACTTTTTCAGAAAATGCTCCAGAAAACCTGGTTTAATTAAATTAATTTTTATTTGAATCGACAAGTTAAGAAAATCAATAAAAAGTATCTTATTTTTATATTAAGTTTTCTTAAACTAATGTGCTGTGCTGTTTTCACAACACATTAATCACGTATGTTGCGGAAACAGCACATAACTAATACTTCACATTTTTATGTAAAAAATTTAGGATTTTCTTCATATTTTGTAAAATATTAATGACCGATTTCACCAAATTATTTAAATATCAATTTATGTTTAAAATTCGTTTTTCATATCCTATTATATTAAAAACTATATTTAAATATGAATAGATATTTCAATAGAATTAGTGAAATTGGCTATAAAGACCGCGATTCACTATCATCACAATCGTACAATTTTTTCACACGAAAATGTGGCTGATTTCTATCCGACAATAAACAATTTCTGCAAAATCTGCTGTCAATGACACACTATCCCACTAAAAAGATGCAAACTCAAATGACAATATCCGACAATAAACAATTTCTGCAAAATCTGCTGTCAATGACACACTATCCCACTAAAAAGATGCAAACTCAAATGACTCAGCTACTTTACAAGAAAATGCAACTCTGATCGCATAAAATCTATCATTTTATGAAAATTTTTATAAACTTTGCAAGTCGGACAGACTTGTCAAAATCTGTGACTCAATTAATTTCGAAGCCACACTATCATACTTTATGTGCACACCGATATTTTTGATAAATCGTACGACTGAATAGGATAGTGTATCGCCGGCTTAAACAACGAAAACTTGATTTAAGTAACTATAGAATTTAAATGAATTTTTTTAGCTTTACTTAAGAAAATGTTAGTTCGCTTTGAGTCATAACTTTTTGCTTTAAGCAAGCCACACATTAGTGTTGTACATTGAAAAAAGACATCGAGGTTTTCTCGATACAATGCATCACATACAGGCACCGATGGAAATGGTTAAAAATAAAGTTAAGTAAGATTTGGAATTTTTTTCGTCAAATAAAAAAAGCAAGTTAAAGCCAGTTTACAATTCTCTACACACTACCCTGCGGAAAATTTGTGTCAGTTGTTCTTAAAGAACTAGTCCCGTTACCAGTAAACCATAAAATTTAATAAAATGGTCCGAATTGTGAAAGGTGAAAACAAGATATATGTTTATATTACTCAACTGGTGATAATGTGTTAAAAATGTAGTTACTCCAGACCGAATTTAGTCATGTGACTTTTGCGTGTTATATTAATTATCTGCTCACTCGGGACAATATCTGCATTATATTGAGCGAAATTGAAGGTGTACATTAAGGTTATTGCAGTGACTTGTTACAAAGTGTCAAACAGGCGGCAATTTACCCCTTCCTAGGACATCGTATAACTAATTCCCATTTTTTGCAAATATCAAAACGGCCCTAGCATAGTCGAATAGTCAATTGAAAACTATTAAAAAACAATTATATTAATTTTTCGCGGTTTTCAAAAAAGGTCACCCACAAAACGCGGTAAAGTTGGAAAATCATTTTTTTAATTAGTATTGTGGTTATTTCGTTGAACTATCTATGGTTTTTAATCCAAATTTTCAATATTTTCTAATTAGGCTTAAGTTCATGGAATTTAATTTTTATTAAATTATTTTCGTGAAGAAAGGAATTTCACAACATGAAAATTAATTAAAATTGTTATTGATAATCTTTCATTCTTGACGTGGCCCGGGCTCGAACCCTGGCCGGCAGGTTACCATGACATGTTTCGATCGCAACCACTCGATCTCCGCAGATGGATTTGCCGTCTTACACCCGCAGCCATCGACGACTGCTGACGTCACTAGTCAAACATCAATCCTTAAACCAAACTGTATTTTAACATTTGGTAGATCGAAATTTGCCTTCCTGAATGATCATCCATTTTAATTGATTCTACATGTTTTTTCCCTTACCTCTGTTCCTCCGTACTTTCGTCAAGAATTTTTCCTGAAGTCCAAGTACATTTTCCGTTTTTTCACCTTGTCCTTCCCTTTTCCGTTGACCCTTCCCAGCACAACTCGAAGGACAAATGTACACACAGAGCCCGTGCCCTAGCCTGAACAATAATTAGTATTGTGGTTATTTCGTTGAACTATCTATGGTTTTTAATCCAAATTTTCAATATTTTCTAATTAGGCTTAAGTTCATGGAATTTAATTTTTATTAAATTATTTTCGTGAAGAAAGGAATTTCACAACATGAAAATTAATTAAAATTGTTATTGATAATCTTTCATTCTTGACGTGGCCCGGGCTCGAACCCTGGCCGGCAGGTTACCATGACATGTTTCGATCGCAACCACTCGATCTCCCCAGATGGATTTGCCGTCTTACACCCGCAGCCATCGACGACTGCTGACGTCACTAGTCAAACATCAATCCTTAAACCAAACTGTATTTTAACATTTGGTAGATCGAAATTTGCCTTCCTGAATGATCATCCATTTTAATTGATTCTACATGTTTTTTCCCTTACCTCTGTTCCTCCGTACTTTCGTCAAGAATTTTTCCTGAAGTCCAAGTACATTTTCCGTTTTTTCACCTTGTCCTTCCCTTTTCCGTTGACCCTTCCCAGCACAACTCGAAGGACAAATGTACACACAGAGCCCGTGCCCTAGCCTGAACAATAATTAGCATTGTGGTTATTTCGTTGAACTATCTATGGTTTTTAATCCAAATTTTCAATATTTTCTAATTAGGCTTAAGTTCATGGAATTTAATTTTTATTAAATTATTTTCGTGAAGAAAGAATTTCACAACATGAAAATTAATTAAAATTGTTATTGATAAGGAACAGAGGTAAGGGAAAAAACATGTAGAATCAATTAAAATGGATGATCATTCAGGAAGGCAAATTTCGATCTACCAAATGTTAAAATACAGTTTGGTTTAAGGATTGATGTTTGACTAGTGACGTCAGCAGTCGTCGATGGCTGCGGGTGTAAGACGGCAAATCCATCTGGGGAGATCGAGTGGTTGCGATCGAAACATGTCATGGTAACCTGCCGGCCAGGGTTCGAGCCCGGGCCACGTCAAGAATGAAAGATTATCAATAACAATTTTAATTAATTTTCAATTTGTGAAATTCCTTTCTTCACGAAAATAATTTAATAAAAATTAAATTCCATGAACTTAAGCCTAATTAGAAAATATTGAAAATTTGGATAATTTTTTTTATTTTTATTTGTACTTATAAATTTAGCCAAAACAACACGCACATTAAATGTTAACTTTGTTTTCATTTATTAATAAAATATTGTTACGAAATTAGATTTTTATAAGAATTATTTTTAGTTTTGTCTATAAGTTGTCTTGTATTATTATAATTTATGTCGTATTAGTTTGAATTATTATTTGCTACACTGTATTGTAGAACTTAGTTTTAATTATAGAATCTCGAATTCCAACAGAATGTTTTGGAATCCACTAGAAGGTTCTTGAATCTGCTAGTTGGAGAATTTCAGATTCGAACAGAATGGATTCGAATAGAAGATTCTTGAATCTACTACTCTACAACTATTACCTGTGGTGACTATAAATACAGGCTGGTTTGTAAATGAGTTTTTGAGTTTGTTTTGAGACCAGTGTGACCACAATTAAAAAAAAATTGGATGCTAAATGGGGATTAAAACAATGCTAAAAATGCTAAAAATAAAATTTGAAAATGCTAAAAAAATTTTAAATTTTCTTAAATAATTGTATAATTTTAATGAATGAATTATACATTAATTTACCTGAAAATGTTATTTTTCTTTAAAATAAAATGAAGTTTATATAAAAATAAATTACATACATACATAGATTTATTTAATAAACAGAATTCAGTTGACAAAAGTTAGCGATTTTTTAACCAAAAAAACAAAAAACCCTATCTACAAAATATTACATGATAAACGCTTGAAGCCCTAACCTACAGTTTGCAAAATATGCAACATTGTCAACTGTCAAAAAAACTGTTAGGGCGCAACCATAATGTGCTTAAGTTGGCTTAAGAAAATGTGCGAACACATGTAAATCATATGAGGCAAACCATATTGAACTTAAAGAAAATTTTTGATAAGTTTAATGAAACTGTCATTTGCTTAAGCAAAGTGCGAAACTGATCGCACATTCCGTACGAAATTAAATGTTTTTGATTTTGTTTTTGCTTTTTTAAATACATTTGAGAGACTTTTTGTAAAATATTGACAGTAGGTTTAGCAAGGCTATGCATATTATGGTTGGGCCTTTAGATGCTACAAGGAAAGAAAAGAAAAAGAAATTATAAACAGTTTAAGGCGATTTATAAATTTATCATCTATATAAATAAAAGTAGTGTACACTTTAATGTCACCACTAACTGCGAAAACGGGTAGATCGTTGGGGATAGTCTGTAGATGGTTTATGTAAAGTTTGCATGAAATCAGCCCGGTGGTTCCGGAGATATGGCATTAAGATTTTCCTATATGTTCAAATTTCAACAAAATGCCCTCCATTTTGAACTCCTTCGAAACGGCTTGAGTGATTTTTATGAAATTTTTTATGTGTTCTTGTTAGGTATGACAATAGATCGTAGAGTATATTTTATATCGCTAGAGGACGCAAAATAGGACATAAGCTCCCCCTCCCTTTATCGTCTCAGCTAATCAACCTGTTTTCTTAAAATTTGGCATGCAGGCACTGTAACTTCTGAAAGAAAATAGATAATAGGGCGTGAAATAGGGCAAGAGGAGTAAAAGCTCCCCCTCCCTATATCTACTTAACAAATCGACCGATTTTCTTGAAATTTTTTGAATAGGATGTGAAATAGGGCAAGAAGGGTAAAAGCCTCCCCATCTTCCTGAAATTTCGCAGCCAAATAGTGTTACAGCTGGAAAGCACTATAGCCTATAGTTTTTATTATCTAGGGCGTGAAGCAGGGGGGGGGGTAAAAGCTCCCTTCCCTATATCTTCTTAACCAATCAACCGGTTTTCTTAAAATTTGGCATGCAGACACTGTAACATCTGAAAGAAATAAGTTATATGGCAAAACAACGTTTGCCGGGCCAGCTAGTTTTAATTAGTTTTTGGTAAAATTTTAAAAATGTTAGATGTTAATAATGGCTTGAGTCGAAATTTCGTGTTTTGAGATATTAAGGGTTTTGTCCAAAATGAATTGTGTGTTGTATTGGGAAAGTTAAAATATAAATGCTAATAGTTTTATTAATAATGACATTTTATACTTGAAATTTAGCAGCGTGAAGAAGATAATAAGAATATGAAATAAAATTAAAAAGCATTATTATTTATTGCCACAAAAATATATTTTTAAATACAAGATATAAGTAAAAACAAAAATTATAATTGAAAACATAAAAGCCTATTCAACAGCATTTTCAGTAAATTTAATTACACTTTAGACACACCATTATATGAATAGTATTCCTTAATTTGGTTCACCAATTCGTATGCATTCAGCTTTTGCCATTGCTGTTCTAAAACCGTTATTTCTTCTGTAGCAAAATCTAGCATTTCTTGTTAAATTTTTTTGGTGTTTACAGGGTTTATTACATTTGTATAAACGAATAAAGGTCAAAATACAATTATAGAGATTGACAGAAGTGATAAGTTATATTGTGAAATAGTAATAGATATAAACAATTTTTAATATTAAAAAATGCCAAAAAAATGCTAAAAATAATGCTAAATGCTATTTGAAAAATTCGCTGCTAAATCGAAATAAATAATGCTAAATTTAGCAGTGAAAATGCTAAAAGGGTCTGTTTGAGACATTAAACGGTTCTGTTCATAAATAACAATATTGGATAAAATTTTGTGAACAAAATAATTATATAATTTCAATAAAGTTTGTTAAGTTGAATAATACTACGTTTATACTAGGGATGCCAATCGGGATTGATTTTAGAAAATCCCGGGATTCGGGATTTTGAAATCCCGATCCTGAAATTCCGGGATTTATGGATACCAGGATTTCCCATGATTTAGTGATTTTTCGGATTTTTTTTTTAAATAAACAACACTTTTTTATTTACTTATGAATTTTCACAAGGTTTATTTTTAAAAAAGAAAAATAAGAATAATTAAAATAAAAAATACAACTGAAAAATAATTTTTTTTTTGTATAGAGTATAAAAATTCAATGAAAACGAATATTTTTGTAAACAAAAGTTGATATATTTAAAATCCCGGGATTAATAAAACAAATCCCGGGATTTGTCAATCTCAAAAAATCCCGGGATTTCGGGATTTCCCGTTTGGCATCCCTAGTTTATACGTAGCCTATTCGTGAATAAAAAATATTTGCGATTAACTAACTTACTGTTTATATGTCTATTTCTTAATGAAAATTCTTATTTTTAAGTGATGCCAGATGAAAAATGTATTCATATAGTAGCATTGTATGTATATAAACTTATTATTTTTTAAATGAAAAAGATCAAAAATTATTGTGTATTTTTAAATTTTTTTTTGCAGATTTTTGATTTTATTTTACTTTTGTTGTCATATGAATTTGCCTCATCGAAATAAAAACGTAAAACGGTTAAAAGTGTGGCAATGCTTAAAATCTTAAGCTGGAGGTCCGCACACCGCGTTACTCGCTTTTTCCCAGTAGACACAGAAAAAAATATCTCAAGAAAATTTTTAACAACACGGTTTGTTGAAAATAAAATTTTAGGTCAATAATCTTTTTGTTTAATTCAATGAAAAAATGTATCAAACTTACACTTTGTAAAATAACATTCAATAAAATATATTTAATAATGAAATAATTAAATATTTCTACAAATTCAATAAAAAAAATATTTGAATCAAAGTAAATACAGTATTTTTACAACTCTTTTCCATTTTTAAAGTCTCATTCGCTTTACAGTTTTATTTGTAAATTATACTAGGTTAACCCGATGCGCTTCGCTACACTGCTTTAACCACTTCTTCAGTTGAGAGATATTTAATATATGCATCCTATCTATCCTATATTTTCAAAAGTGTAGTATTCCATAAGGGCAGTATACCATAAGAGCCAAAACTTGGTGACCAAAAATGGATAAATTTACGGAAAAAAATGGCTAAAAATGGGCTAAAAAATGGCTAAAAGCTTTTTTAAATAAAAACACATTATATTAAATAACAAAACAGAAATAATTCATTTAAAGTGGTTTACGATGAAATTGTTAAATAAGAATAAACGTAAATTAATATTTTGATAGATATTTAAAAAATTAAATCATCGATTAATTCGATGTCGTTATTGTTCATCTCATAGGAATCAGTCGGGCCTATTAGTTTTTAATAAGTTGAAGGTAAATCATAATCACGACAACATTTACTCAACTATTTCAGTCCAGATCTACAATAAAAAACAAGTAAGAAAGTATAGTCGGTCAACACCGACTATAGGGTAACCTACACCACACAAGAACCTATGTACCAAATGTGATCTAATAATCTCCAAAACAGCCAGCCAGCAGGACAAACATCGTTAATTCGACTCAGAAAGTGATTCTGAGTCAATCGATATACGTAAATGTGGGCTTAGGACCATTATTTTAACGCATTCTACCATCTCCACTATTGTGGTGCTGGTATAAATATTGGTATAAAAGTTGTGAATTTAATGAAATGAGTTTGAATTGTTAAAAATGTTAATTTTACTTTAATAAATTTTTTTAAGAAATTTAAAATTATTATTTTAAAAGAAAAACGACAAAAAAATGTATGGCTAAATAAGTTGAAAAATGGCTAAAAAAATTGCTAATGGCTAAACTCATTTTTTAATGGCTAAACAGGATGAAAAATGGCTAAATCTAGCCACTAAATGGCTAAATTGGCAACACGGCATAAGAGTGACTTCTACAAAGTTTGAATATTCTTACTATAACTGTTCTTAAGATATGCAATATTAAACATTGGCGTCCTATGGGGGGTAACACTTCCCCTTCTGCTATTTTTTCAATTTTAAGGCTCAGAAGATCCTACTACCAAAATTTCAACAAAATGCGTGCAGCGGCTCTTATTAATATTTCTATCTATGAGGGGTACTGTTCCACCCGCCCATTTCTATACTGAAATTTATAGTTTACCGTAATAGTATTTTGAAGACTCTCCCTTTAATAGTTCTTCAGTAGAGCGATATTTAATATGTGCATCCTATGGGAGGTATTTCTCCCTGCGCCTACCCGCTTTATTTTTATTTTCAATAGTGTAGTTACCATAAGAGTGACTTCTACAAAGTTTGAACATTCTCGCTATAACAGTTCTTAAGATATGCGATATTAAACATTTGCGTCCTATGGGGGGAACCACTTCCCCCGCTGCTATTTTATTTCAATTTTGGGCCTCAGAAGATCCTACTACCAAAAGTTCAACAAAAGCGTGCACCGGCTCTTAAGATATGCGATATTAATATTATAATAAATATCATGAGACAGTTGTTATGAGAAATCTTATAACAACTATCGCATAAATAAGACGCATTCATTAAATTGCTTAATTTTTTAGTGCAAATAGTTTAAATCTTGTGTGTTTAAAAAACAATATTTTTAAATAAAAACAAGTAAGAAAGTGTCATTTAGATGCGTATTTAAGTCGCTCTGTTTACTACTATAAATTCAATTGTTTTGTGAATCGCTGTAAACCTAATAAACATATTTTTAATAACATATCCCTTTGTGCTGTCGGTGTCATTGGAGTGTGTGCATCTGGGAGTGCGGTTTTGGTGATAATCAAAGGATAAAATTGTACGTATTGTGTTACTTGTGACCTGTTCTTGTAGTGGATCGTATTTTTCTTTTCTGTGGATAACATTCTGCATCTACTGTCAGCTGATCTTATTTGTTCCATATATTTGTAATTACAACTCAAACCGGTTTGTGTATTTGCTATTTTAATCGCTTAGCGCCATCTATTGGATATTAGGATTGTATACCCAACAATCAATTTTCTTTTAAAACAATTTTATTTTAAAATATATCTATATATAAACACTTATAAATTGGATCATATCATGGCGTGTATTATGAAAAAATGTCCCATTACCAACGATGAAGAGATGATGATTTCTTGTTGGTTATGTAATGGTGTTTGCCATATTAAATGCAGTGATCTTTCCGGTCTTGGCGTTGTAATGATTGCAAGAAAATAAGCATTACATTCTATCGTTTTTTCCATTTGATTGGAAATCCCGTTTTTTGGAAATTCAAGAAGAAGCAAATAAACTTTTTGATAAAATATCACAATATGCTAAAATTTTTGATGATTTTAATGCTTTAGAATCTATAAAATCTCCTGTTCAAATATCACCCAAAAGAAAATCTGCAAGGTTAAACAATAAAGTAAAGTTGACTGAACCTTCTTCTTTGGCATCTTTGCCTCAGAATCCCGAACCCGCTATTTCATCTGTTAATGATCGTGGCCCAACTCTTCTAAGCAAAACAACCGTTCCAACTAATACTGTCCCAATAAATCATAAAAATGCAACAAATCCTGTTAATTTGATAAATAGTGAAAATAACTGTGCTGCTATAAAAGATCTGAGAGTGATCCCACCAAAAAAACAAATCTTTGTATCTCGTTTTGCATCTGTTGACGACATTGATGCGTATATTAAATCTAAGATCGGCAAAAATTTTGATTTGAATGTTCATAAGTTTACTTATTCGCAAGCGCGGATTATAACATCATTTAAACTTACTGTTCCATTTGAAATTTTTAACTCCATTCTCGGCCCATCATTTTGGCCTGAACATGTCTTAGTTCGAGAATATGAACAAAATATAAACCGGCGTCCAACGAATGTTGCTTATTTGCCGAAACAACAATTATTACATTCAAAAAACTTACTGATGCTCCCGACGATCAACTCATTATTATATACCAAAATGTACGTGGAATGAGGAATTTTATCTCGATAGTTTTAACTTCAATCACCACATAATTTGTCTTACTGAGACTTGGCTAAATAATACTTTCTTAAATACCGAAATTGTTTGCAATAATTTTCATGTATTCCGGCGCGATAGAACTACAGTTACTACTGGCGGTGGAGTTTTAATAGCTGTCTTAAATATATTTCCAGCTGAAGAGCTAATATTAAACTTAGCAAGTAAAATTGAATTTAATGCTGTGGTAGTAAAAGTAAACAACATTAAAATATTTATAACATGTTCTTATATCCCACCTCAATCAGATATAATTACTTATCAACAACACATTTTGGCAATGGAACAAGTGGCTTCAAAAATCAGTTTGGGTGACTTCATGTTAGTCCTTGGCGATTTTAATATACCTCAGATTACCTGGCATTTCTCCACAGAAAGTAAAACTTACATTCCTAATCGTTCTGATAACATTAGTCATGATATATTCGGTAACATTACAAATTTATGTCTACAGCAGATTAATGGCGTCTACAATATATATGGTAAATTACTTGACCTGGTATTTGTTAATGAGCCTAAATAATGTACAATAAATCGTGTTGATCCTATAACACTCCCAGATCGTTACCATTCTACAATTGAAATTAGCTGCAACATTTTTAGCTGTCATCGTGATCAAAATTTCCATAAAAAAGAAAACACAAATTGGATTCAATTGTTATCCATTCGCATTGGCGCACCAGAAACAATCGATAAAATGATAAATAATTTCTACAGTACAATAAAACAATATATGAATGAATGTATAACAAAATTTTCACTGTGCTCAACATCAGGACCACCATGGGGTAATAAACAACTTTCTTCGTTAAAAAACTTAAAAAACAAAAATTACAGAAAATATAAGAAATCTGGATCCCACTGCGATTACACCAAGTATTCCGTCCTTCGTGCAAAATATAATTTGCTAAATGCTAAATTATATAACGATTATTTGATTGAAATAAAAAACAACTTAAAATACGATCCAAGATCATTCCATAAATTTGTAAATTCGAAAAGGAAGATCTCTGGCGCACCGAAGGTCATGAAATATATGGGTACTGAAATCAGTACCTTTTTTTCGTCCACATATTCTGATGCACATTGTGCTGAAAATGTCAATTATCCATTTAATATAGTTACTGGTCAAACTATTTCATTTTCACCAATAACCACACTTAATATTATCAATTGCTTAAAATCTTTTAAATATTCAAACTCAATGAGTCCTGATGGTATACCAAGCAGTATTTTAATCAAATGTATGGAAGCTTTAGCAATGCCGTTGTCAATTATTTTTAATATTTCTATGAAAAATGGCTATTTTCCAAAAATATAGAAAGAGTCATATTTAATTCCTTTGTTCCAATCTGGAAATAAATCAAATATAATTAATTACAGAGGTATAGCTAAACTTAGCGCAATTCCAAAACTTTTTGAAAAATGCATTTTAGATTCATTGGTTCATCAAGGTTCACCGTTATTAACACCTTTTCAACACGGATTTCGTAAAGAATCATCAACTATGACAAATATTTTAGAACTGACAACTTTGGTAAATGAGGGATTCGTCAACAACCAGCATACCGACTTTATATATACCGACTTCAGTAAGGCATTTGATAAGGTAAATCACAACCTTCTTCTGAAAAAATTGATATTATGGTTTTCGACAAAACTTATGTAAGCTGGCTAAAGTTATATCTTCTCGGCAGAATACAATGCGTAAAATTTAGGGTTTCAACTTCTAAGCCTATATTGGTAAAATCCGGTGTTCCGCAAGGTAGTCACCTTGGCCCTCTTTTGTTTCTGCTCTTTATCAACGACATGCCTGATATTATTAAACATTCACATATACTAATGTTCGCAGACGACGTTAAAATATTTTTAAACTTCACGAACTCTTTAGACCATATTTATCTTCAAGAAGACTTGGATACCTTTTATGATTGGTGTAAACATAACCTAATGGAATTAAACCTAATGAAATGTAAACATATGCGCTTTTCTAGAAAAAGTTGTATTTTAAATAACTATAAACTCGGTGACTATAAAATCGAGATAGTTGACCCAATTATGGATCTTGGCATCTTACTGGATGTAAAATTGGATTTTATTCAACACATAACAATGACTGTCAACAGGGGTCGTTGTACTCTGGCTTTTATTAAACGTTGAGCGAAGGAATTCAATGGTCCTTTCGTCACTAAACAACTTTACACATCTCTCGTTAGACCAATCTTGGAATACGGTTCGAATGTATGGGATCCACATTATATGGTTCATATTGATCATATTGAATCCATTCAAAAACAATTCTTGCTTTTTTGCCTGAGAGATACATATCGGGGATATGATAATCTCCCCTCATATTCTACAAGATTATCTTTAATACGTTTGCCAACACTGAAAATTCGCAGAGTTATGCTAAATGTCTCATTTGCAATTAACTTATTAAATGGAAAAGTATGCTCGAATTTTTTACTAAGTAGTTTATCATTTAACATTCCACGACGTACGGTACTATAATCCCTTATTTATAAAAACTTTCCGAACTAACTATGCTATGGCAGACCCATTTAGAAAACTGTGTTGTTGCTTTAATGAAATGTTTGAATTTATTGATTTTTCTCTAGATTTAAATATTGTTAAACGTAATATTATACTACAAATGAGTATTTAGTATTAGGCTGTAAGGATTTATCCATAGACCCAAACATATTAAATAAATAAATAAATAAATATATAGTCGGTCAAGCTCTACTATATGATACCACACCACAGTAATAAAAACACATCATGCTTATGTGTCCATGTAAATATGGATTTATCTATGTTTATAAATTTCATCAAAATCGGTTTGAAAGTTTGTAAGAGGCAGAAATTGCCCCCTGCCTCCCCTTGTAGTCCTATTTTTAAAAAACTGTATAGCTAATGTGTCCATATAGATATGGATCTATCTATGTTTTAAATTTCATTAAAATCGGTTTGAGAGGCAGAAACTGCCCCTATCTCCCCTCGTGGTCCGATTTTTTTTAACAATTTAAACATTTTGTGTCCATATAGATATGGTTCTATCTATGCTTAAAATTTCATTAAAATCGGTTTGATAGTTTCTGAGAGGAAGAAATTTTCCCTATCTTCCCTCGTGGTACTACGATTTGCGTATTTCCAATAGCCTTGGTCCTTGTGTCAATAAGAACCTATGACCCAAAGTTTATCAAATTATCTCTAAAATTGCGACCTGTACTTTGCGCACAAGGTTACATGGACAGCCAGCCAGCCAGCCGGACGGACATCGTTAGTTCGACTCAGAAAGTGATACTGAGTCGATCGGTATGCTTTATATTACATGTTATATTCTTATGTTTTTATCTTTTTGATTTTAAATCCTAAAATTAATTTTTGGATTAGTTGTATTCAACTGGACTTGTTTTAGTTGAGCAAATCTATTTTTTTTTTTTTTTTGTAATGCTCTACAAGCAAAATAAAATATATCTTGCATTTTAAATGCTTAAATTTAACTCACTATTTTTAAGGCATTGGCAGAACAAATTACAAAGTCCAAGTCAATTAGGTTTACACCCTGGGACCGAACTAATTTTATTTCAATGGTAAATGTATGCAGAACGTTTCCACTGGTGACCACAATGTCGGGAAATGACACACGACGTGTGCCTACGGGTGGTCACGACGTCACATAAAGTAAATCCCCCAATGACCACGGGTGGTCATATTGTGCCAAATCGTCAAAATGCAAATGTCCACCGGTGGGGCATGTGGGGCTCAAAGTGTTAAGATTAAGATAAGATGAAGAAATTTGTTCTCTCATTCTGCCGACGTTTTCGCACATATTATATCAGATATTATCTTAGGTGAAGACTCAGTGTAAATGTATAATAACAGTTATCGATGCGCAAACATAAGGCATCAATAATTTTATTGATGCTTTGTTGTTATTTGTTTTACGAAGTAAACCAAATAGCGGATCATTGCAGTGTTTTTTGATGTTTTGGAACTCAAATTTAATAGTAAAAATCTAAATATATTTCCGTAATCGGGGCAAAAAAAGTGCAGTATACGCTCCTTGTTTGTACCCTCCACCACTAGTGGTAAATTAAAGTCTGGATCCTTAAGTAGTTCTAAGTCGACTTAGCCACGTCTGTCTGTTGAATACACGCTCACTTTCGATAGAGTCAACAGAAAACCCATTTAAGTGTCAAATTGTTTATACACCTTTTTAAGTTGAAATTGAGAAAATAGAAATTAATATTCAGAAAAACGAATTGATGTTCAGAAAATACAAATTGATATTAAGAAATCCAAATTGATGTTGAGAAAATACAAATTGATATTAAGAATTTCAATTTGATATTGAGAAAATTCAAATTGATATTAAGAATTCCAAATTGATATTGAGAAAATACAATTTGATAATAAGAAATACAAATTGATGTTGAGAAAATACAAATTGATATTAAGAATTCCAAATTGATGTTGAGAAAATACAAATTGATATTAAGAAATCCAAACTGATATTGAGAAAACACAAATTGGGATTGAGAAAACCCAATTTAATATTAAGAAAAACCAAGTTAATATTGAGATATAAGTTCATAGTTTTATTGATATTAGGAACAAAAAAATTATGAGTTTAAAAACAAGTAACTGAAAATATTTGAAAATAAAGTTGTATAAAAACATGTGTATAAAAAATTATTCACCAACAGGCATATTCTCCAGTTCTATTGCTCTTTGGTAAAATGTTGTACTCCTCTGCACAGTCAACTGTGGTTATAGTAGCCTTAGCTTCGTCGATAACACCATCCAAATCCATTTTGGACCATTTTAACTCAATTGGATTCAACATTGGGCTATAAGGAGCCAATCGAAGAAGAGTCGCTGGTGAATTTTCAAAAATTATTTTCATTTGGCTATGACATAGTGCATTATCACACACAACTTAATCTTGTAAGAGGTTTCCTAATTGCTCCCATCGATTCATTAAGCTGTTTACCCACTCTCTTGCGTCTTGCATTCTGAATGATCCTCGTTTTCTCGTCATAAGAATTACTCCAGAGGATGCTATTCCCCCGATTAGGTGGACATTTGGACCTCGGAAAGATTGTACGTGTATTGTAGCTCTTAAGCCTTTTCTGGAGCATCCACGAGTTCTTCTGCAGAACAAATTGAAATTAGTTTCGTCAATCCAAATTATTTGCTCTCCACTTTGAATGAAATTATTTAAATCCTCAACATATTTCGCTCGTTTTTGTTTGTTTTTCATGCTGTTCATTTGAAATTGTTGTCGTTGTGATACATTTCTGAAACTCTCTTTGAACGTTTTCTTTAAGCTCCTGCAGCGTCATGGTGGGTATTGATGCAACGCAATATGTATTGCGATTTGTAATGTTTATTATACATAAATAAAGGACAATGTATTTTTTTATGTATACAATACATATTCAAAATATAATAATGAAAATCTCAATATTAATTTGTTTTATCTCAATTTCAATTTGTATTTTCTCAATATCAATTTGGATTTCTTAATATCAATTTGTATTTTCTCATTATCAAATTGGAACTCTTAATATCAATTTGTATTTTCTCAATATCAATTTGGATTTCTTAATATCAATTTGTTTTTCCTCATTATCAAATTGGAATTCTTAATATCAATTTGTATTTTCTCAATATCAATTTGGATTTCTTAATATCAATTTGTATTTTCTCAACATCAGTTTGGATTTCTTAATATCAATTTGTATTTTCTCATTATCAAATTGTAATTCTTAATATCACTTTGTATTTTCTCAATATTAATTTGGATTGTCTCAATTTCAACTTAAAAAGGTGTAGTTATCCTAAGCAGTTTGGGAAGCGACAATAACTGTAACAATAGCTAGTATGTCGTGTTAAATGCTGTGCTGGTAGGTCTAAAACTTCCCATAGGTCCCAGATAAACCCCCATCTTTAAATCACTTCGAGGCAAGCAAATCTGCAGATGAAGATATCTAAATAATTTTCGGCACATAAAACTTTTACATGAATCTAAAATTCTTGAAATAGTTTTGTTCTGGCGGGTGCATCATTGCCCATGGGTGCAAAATAGGGTTAACTTTAAAAAATTGGTTTTTAATAACTGTAGTGTAGAGTATCATATGGACTTAGCCGGCTACACTTTCGTACTTGTTATTAAAAGAAATTTATTTTTAAATCGTGTCAAGTTATTTGGAAAAGATTAACCTATGAGCCAAATACTGAAGATAAATAAATCATTTATAATTTATTACAAATGTTGGAATCAGGGTAGAAAAAAATTCGACTCGCGAGCACAATTCGAGTCAACTCGCTCGTTTTAAAATTTGCGCTCGCGAGTTTAAAAATTAAACGCAAAAACTTTTTCGATTCGTAAGCATAAAACAACTCGTTTTAAACTTTCGCTCGCGAGTTTTACTTTTTTTTACTCGCGAGCAGAAAAGAAATATTCTTTTAAATGTGGAAAATAAAACTCTCCGTACTCTATTTGGAATTTATATTTGTTTCTTTTTTAACTTCAATAATACAGTTTGTTTTGTCCACTCTTAAAGAAATGTTTTATTTGCATCAAAAATTAAAACGAAATAATTTAAATACTGAATCCACGAGACGTTACACAGGTCAACAGCAAAAAACCAGATTTGATGCATCATGGCTACCTTAATACAAAAATGGTAAAATTGTTCAATTCCATGGATAGTTTTTTCTTAAACTAAGTTTTAAGTAAAGTTGTCAATATTTTGAGACATTTCTCCACTTATATTGGCATAACTCAAAAGTAACTTGTCCGATAATGATGTATACAAATGTTTTTAATGCTATCAATAGTTTCAAAGTTATTAAACAAATTGTAAGCCATAAAATAAAAAATTGGTGGAAAAAATCGAAAACGGCAAAAAGTATTACATTTTATTTATTTGTAGTAAAGCTACATATCATGTGAATTAAAGAAGATATGGCTCATGAAAATCGATGCATGCTTTACGTTTTCATTTACAATTAATTGAAAGTATCGCATATTTACAAGCACTGTAGAAAATGGTATAATGAAAATTCAGAGCACAGAAACACAGGTGCATTTTACGACCCGGATTTTGGCAAACCCTTCTTACATGTAGACAATTGTTTGGAAAAATCCTTTATGACATTTTTATGATTTTCAGAATTTAAAAGATAAGTAATAAACGAAAGGTTGCTTAAGTTTTACGTTCATAAATGTGCGTGCACGTTGCAATGCTATTTTTTCCGTTGGCTACCTGCAACGGATGCTCTTTTTGCATAAAATTCCTTAATGTTTTTTAGGATTCTTGGGAATAAGAAACAAATTTGCAGCACACACAAGCTATACCCACATTAAGGGTTATCCCAAATTATAGTATCAGTATTTATAAGAGCTCCTTGAGCCATTTAATATTATTCAAGAAGTGTTTGCGATAACGGAAACATCATTTTATCCCTAAATAAAGAGTCATTCAGCTTACAAGTTAAAAACAATTTACAACTATTAATAAAAATGAGCATGAAGTACAGAACATTTTTATGTAAAAACAATCCGGATTCATTTTGTTATGTGTGCGGCCAATATATCACCGAGAAAAAACGGAACTGCTTCTTAACTTCATTGCAGAAGTCATATGAAGATTGCTTTAATATCAAAATAACTTTTGGGAATATAAAATTTTAGTTTTAAAAGATTTTGTTATTCGTGCTTAATTTCTAATTTTTATTATTGATAAAAACACGGAAATTTATTGTTGATGGAATAAGCTATTCCTATGCGCATTTCACTGGTTGCTTAGGTCAGATCGTCAGGAAACTTCATCCATAAAGATTTTAGAAAAACTAAAGATATTAAACCAAATAAAACTATTAAACGTATAAGACTTATAAGCAACAGTTCTACTTGTAACAATATCAAAGTTTAAACAAAAACATCAACATTATACAGTGAGTTTATCTCGTCTTACATTCCCCACTACAATTGATTGGAATTCTCCCAACAATAATTGTAGTTGTAAGTAGGCTAAGAAAAACAAAATGAAAACAAAAACCAATTTCAAAAGCATGCTGCCAATTAAGTTTCTTCAGGCCGTGCACTGCCAGTTTATTATCAAAATAATTTTTGGGAATACAAAACTTTAATTTTAAAAGATTTTGTTATTCGTGCTTTATTCCCAATTTTTATAATTGATAAAATGTAAGATGTGATAAACTCACTGTTTATTGTTGCTGGTTTTGTTTAAACTTTGATATTGTACAAGTAGAACTGTTGCTTATAATTCTTATACGTTTAACAGTTTTTTTGGTTTAATATCTTAAGTTTTATAAAATCTTTATGGATGAAGTTTCCTGACGATCTGGCCTAAGCAACCAGTGAATTGCGCATAGAAATAGCTTATCCCACCAACAATAAGTTTTAGTGTTTTTATCAATAATAAAAATTTGGAATTAAGCACGAATAACAAAATCTTTTAAAATGATTGCTTAAATATATATCCGCACAATTTGAACCAGCATTGGACACCGAGTACAACATGTATCTCATGTCGATTGAATTTATCTATGAGATTTTCTAACGTAAAGTAAGTATTATTTCATTATTTTGAAGAGGATGATTTTGTGTACTGCACAGATATTTCTGGTTTGATGACTGCCATGGGCTTACGGAGATACGATTCAAACGAATGGCGTTTATTTATCGACTCATCAAAACGCAGCTTGAAGTGTATTCTTTTGAATAATGGAAATAAATTTCACTTCTAAAAGAAGAATACACTGTAATTGCATTGGTCATGAAGAAGATAAAGTATAATGAATATAACATTTTAGATTAAAGAAAAACACTTATGAAAATCCTTAAAAAAACTAATCTTCATTGCGATAACTGACATCTTTGGTCAAAATTTCATTTAAGTCGTCGTAATTTTTCATCTACCATTTCGATATTGCTTATGTTATGCAATTTCCAAGTTGAAAAGTGCATCGGGAGGTTGTACATCATTTTGAGTAACTTATTTGTGTTATTTGTAGATTTTTTATATGTGTATTTGCTATATTTGCCCAGACTAGAGCATATTAAAACATTATTGAGTGAAATATAACTTTCAGCATTATAATTTTATTTTCACAACTAAGTTTTGATTTTCTATTAATGAAGGGATATAATATTCTTGTTACTCTGTTAATTTTATTGACGGTATATGAAATATCTTCTTTGAAGTTCAATTTTGGGTCTAATTTACTCCAAGAAATGTAACTTTTGATTCCCAAGGAATATCAGTTGATTGTAATCGTGACATCGTTGTGGGGTATAGCATTCTTTTCTTTTCCTAGTAAAATATATGGCCAGAGTTTTCAAGCAATTAAGAGTAATTTTCCATTTAGTGAAATAATTACACACAATTTCTAACGATGATTGAAGATTGTTAATTATGTCCTCTGCTAACTCTCCTGAGCATAATAAAGCTGTATTGTCAGCAAATATGGATGTATTACAGCCAAGAAGAACTGGGAAAACAGATATGTAGATGTTATATAAAATGGGTGAAAGACAGGAGCCTTGTGGACAACAAGCACATACTGTGACTTTATTTGAGGAACATTTTCCTAAATGCACCTTCAATTCCCAATTTTTAAGAAAACTTTTTATTATTTTAATTAAGTGCGTAGGAAAGTTGGCATTACCCATTTTAAAAAGAAGAGCATCGTGCCAAACTAAGTCGAATGTAGCTTTTACAACTTATACGATCATACCCGTAGAAATGCCATTATTAAAATTCGACTTGACTATGTCCTTGTATCTTAATATTGTATGGGACGTATTTAGGCCGCTCCTGAAGCCAAACTGTTGCGAAGGGACTATGTCATTATCGTTAATAAGGTGGTTAATTTTTCTTTTATAATTTTTTCCAATACTTTACTGATTGCTGGTAAAAGGCTAATGTGTGAATTGAAAACAGAGTTTGCACACAGTGAAAACGTTGTTGAAAAAATCTTTAAAATTGATTACCGAAGATTTGGCTCTTATATTGATGATCACCTTAATACACCAAGTACAAGCAATTCTTCGTTTCAGTGTAAGAGGTTAGTGAATACTCCCTGCCGTCAAATGAGTAGCTAACTACAAAAAAAGCCAACTTTAAGTTAGCTTGTATAGACTAACTTAAAGCCAACTACTACGCAATGCAAAATTTACATTAACCAAAGTGTATACAAACACTGTGAATTTTAAGTAGAGAGAGCCAAGTCGATTGGCAAACAAACGGCTCCAAGACCCACAAAAGATTTAATTACTTAGGGCCATTATTATAATATACGGAGTAGAATTTGGTAATCCGTTATGGCCAGGTTATAGTATAATTAAAAAATTAAATAAAATAACCAAATACAATTTCGACAGATGATTCAAATCGAAGTGGAAACATAGCATTGCTTATAGTTTTGCATTATAACAACTTTCTTATTGTCATTATTTTTAAAAATGTTAAGTTTGTAACAATCGGCCTTAATATCGTTTTTATATGTATACATATGGAGACTAAATATTTTTTTATAAGTAACTTTTGTATTCTTTCAACAAAATAATTTTTGATAATGTTTTTAAATATCGGCTTCATTCATATTGGATCAGCTAACGGCCACCGACGCCGTCCAATTTTGAGCGCCGTCGACTTTAGTTACCGTCTTAGGACGGGTTTTTTAGATGGGGATTAAGTTTGAACTTAGTTTAACGTTCTCTGCAACTCGGATTTTTCCAGTGAAATGTGATTTTTTTTCTATTATTTCATTAAAGACCCACATTTTAAGCAAGACTGTGCTGTTCCGGCAACATTTTGTATACAAACTTGGTATTGGCGGCACAAATCAGTTTTCAGATTAACTAAACCTAGTTTAACTGAGATCTCAAAAACCCAGCCTTAGACATTTGACATCCCGCGTGTAATCTTTTCGATTAAAAATTTTTTGTTAAAATTGAAAAATTGTTAAAATTAAATAAATAATTAAAAATATATACAGTTTGTGAGATATTCAAAAGGTTTAAAGTGTTTTATAGTTGAAATTAATTTAATATTATTGTGTGTGGTTGTTTTTATACTTATTACAAAACAAACATGAAAGGTGCAAGTAAAAGACATTTGAGGAGACTTTTTAAAAAAGAAAGAATTTTGTATTCCACAAAACTTACACAGTGCAATGTTGCAGATTCGGAATCCATAAGCCCATCTGTTGACTTACCAAGCACAAGTGAACCTATTAGTCAGATTGATAGTGTTGATAACATTCCCAGTGAAAAATTTGTGGTAAAAAAAACATTAAAAGAAAAGCTTGGTAAATGGTATTTTAAATACAAGCCATCCCGCGATTGTTTTCAAGACTTGCTAAAAATTTTAGTTGAAGATAATATAGAAGTGCCTTTAAGTGCAAACGCTTTTGTTAAAACACGTGAAAAATTATCATTAAGAAATGTGTCTCCGGGTTTTTATTGCCATTTTGGTGTAAAAAAGCAATTACTAAAAGTCTCAAGCATTATAAGTGATTGCCAAAAAATAAGTATAGATATAAATATTGATGGCTTACCGTTGTTTAAAAGCTCGAGAACTCAGTTGTGGCCAATTTTGGCAAAAATCTTAAATTTCCCCGACATTTCGGTTTTTCCTATTGGTATCTATGTCGGCAAGAGTAAACCCCATGACATAACTAGTTTTCTGTGTGATTTTGTTACGGAATTAAAAGAATTAATTTATAATGGGTTGCATATTAATAATAAAGTATTAACATTCGAAATGAGGGGGCTGATTTGTGATACCCCAGCTAAAGCTTTCGCTTGTGGAATTGTTGGTCACACTTCATCATATGGTTGCACGAAACGTACTCAAATTGGCAAGAAGACCGGGAATGTGCTCACTTACTCTTCAGTTTCAGGTGTACGTATATCTGATAGCGATTTTACATCAAGGAAGTACCCCAACCATCACCAAATAAAATTTCGTTCAAATAAATCACCGTTTGAAGAGCTTGGCCTTGGTATGATAACTCAAGTTCCCCTTGACCCGATGCGTCTGATAGATCTCGGGGTTGTAAAGAAAATGTTAGTGCGATTATATACGGATAAAACTAACTTTAAAATCTGTAAACGAGTTAAAGAGGATATTTCTACACACTTAAAGGCATTAAAAAAATACACTCCAAAAGAATTTTCAAGATATCCGAGAGAATTGGAAGAGCTATATAACTGGAAAGCCACTGAGTTCCGGCAATTTTTATTTTATACAGGTATACTGGTCTTAAAGGACAGAGTTCATGAAGATTTCTACTATGAATTCCTTCTGCTTCATTGTGCTACCCGAATGTTATCTTGCCCGAGAACATATGAAAAAAATGTGGAAAATGCTCAAGTCCTTTTTGAACTATTCGTGGAAAACTTCCCTTTGATTTTTGGAGAAGACAGCTTATCTTACAATGTGCATAGTATTTTGCACATAAGTGAATGTGCGAAAGTATTTGGACCAATACAAAATTTTTCCTGTTACCCATTTGAAAATTATCTCCAAAAGTTGAAAAAATATGTCAAAAAGCCTTCAAATATTTTACAACAAATTTATATTCGCATGCAAAATGAAGAAATGGTTACTGAACAGAAAAACCTAAAAATTAATAAAAAAAAAATGGGGTTATTGTTAGCGTTCAAACTCATGAATATTTTTTTTCTCCTGTTTGCCCTAACAATTTTTGCGCCATTAAACCTTTTATACCAATTCAAATTACTGGTTTCTCATTAACTTGCCCGGTGTCAGTTGTGGGTCGCCGATTTCGAAATATTGCGAGCTTTTTTCAGGAGCCATTTAATTCAGCTGATGTTTTGGGTACTTGTGTAGTTATTCAGAATGATTTGGGTGATGAAGAACTTTTCAAAATTGAAAATATTGAGTTGAAATTCTCAGGGTTTCGATTTCAAAACAAATATCTGTTAGTACCACTTTTGCATGGTTGTATGTAATAAAAGTTTCAAACAACCACATTCCAAAATATAAACTAAACACTTTTGCACAAAATTAACATTATAAATATATTTATGTAGATGTCTCTTCCACAAATAAGTCGCCATACACTTGGCTTAAAACCCATAGCTACATGTAAGTAAAAATCACGTAAAAAGTTTTTTGTTAATAACTTGTATTAATGAATTATATTACAGATCAGAAAAAGACCGAGCCATGCCAAAATTGTGGCAAATATTTTGAAGAACATTTTAAGCAAATATGTAAACAGTAAGACTAAATAAACAAAAAATATCTTTCAATAACCAATATATTTATATATATTTTTGTATGTATTCTCTTTCAGATACAATACAAAATCTTCAAGGTAATTGCTTTTTAAAACCATTCAAATCCATTTTCAAAAAGTCTCTTTGTTACTAATTTCCTAGCTGTGCAGACATGTTTTGATTCTTTTACGAAGAAGACTGACTACTATGTATATTTGTACGTTTTGAAAATTATTTTTAAATATTTTGTTTATTGATACTCAACTTGAACTAGTAACAAACAGCCTTTTTGAAAATTGATTGCTCTTAAAGCGACTAAATATTTGTTTGAATCATTTATTTTCATTCCTTTTGACATTTTGTATGATTATAATTCCTTATTTACAGAAATGATTGTAAATCAAAACGATGTTATTATGAAAACCCTGTCTGAACACAAAGTGTTAACAGAAAGAATTTTGAAGGGCCGCTTGCCAAAAACGCTTACAGAAATTATTTCAACAAATTTGTGCATGGACATAAACTTGGATGGAGTTCATGGTAAAAAACGATTAAAAGACTTTGCTGCTTTTTATGACGCTTTAACAGGTAAGTCCTCTTTTTAAAATATATGTATGTAACCAAATCTAAAAATATGTTAAAATTTAAAAACATATATTTTAAACAGATGCCTGTCGATCTCTTGGCTCTCAGGATGTAGAAACTGAGCTACGTAACGCCTTAAAAATAATAAAAAACGTTTTATTCATGCTCAGTGCATTAAAAATAAAAAACCAAATTATTAATTTAAAAGTTTTTTAAACCTTTTTTTAAAAAATCCAAAAATCCATCTGAGGAGATCGAGTGGTTGCGATCGAAACATGTCATGGTAACCTGCCGGCCAGGGTTCGAGCCCGAGCCACGTCAAGAATGAAAGATTATCAATAACAATTTTAATAAATTTTCATGTTGTAAAATTCCTTTCTTCATAAAAATAATTTAATGAAAATTAAATTTCATGAACTTAAGCCTAATTAAAAATATTAAAAATTTGGATTAAAAACCATAAATAGTTCAACAAAATAACCACAATACTAATTATTGTTAAAGCTAAGGCACGAGCTCTATGTGTACATTTGTCCTTCAAGTTGTGCTGAAAAAGGTCAACAGAAAAGAGAAAGACAAAATGAAAAAACAAAAAAATGTACTTGGACTTCACGAAAAATTCTTGACAAAAGTACGAAAAAACAGAAGTAAGGAAAAAACATGTAAAATCAATTAAAATGGATAATCATTCAGGAAAGCAAATTTCGATCTACCAAATGTTTAAATACAATTTGGTTTAAGGATTGATGTTTGACCATTGACGTCAGCAGTCGTCGATGGCTGCGAGTGTAAGCCGGCAAATCCATCTGAGGAGATCGAGTGGTTGCGATCGAAACATGTCATGGTAACCTGCCGGCCAGGGTTCGAGCCCGAGCCACGTCAAGAATGAAAGATTATCAATAACAATTTTAATAAATTTTCATGTTGTAAAATTCCTTTCTTCATAAAAATAATTTAATGAAAATTAAATTTCATGAACTTAAGCCTAATTTAAAATATTAAAAATGTGGATTAAAAACCATAAATAGTTCAACAAAATAACCACAATACTAATTATTGGTAAAGCTAAGGCACGAGCTCTATGTGTACATTTGTCGTTCAAGTTGTGCTGAAAAAGGTCAACAGAAAAGAGAAAGACAAAATGAAAAAACAAAAAAAAGGTACTTGGACTTCAAGAAAAATTCTTGACAAAAGTACGAAAAAACAGAAGTAAGGAAAAAACATGTAAAATCAATTAAAATGGATAATCATTCAGGAAAGCAAATTTCGATCTACCAAATGTTTAAATACAATTTGGTTTAAGGATTGATGTTTGACTATTGACGTCAGCAGTCGTCGATGGCTGCGAGTGTAAGCCGGCAAATCCATCTGAGGAGATCGAGTGGTTGCGATCGAAACATGTCATGGTAACCTGCCGGCCAGGGTTCGAGCCCGAGCCACGTCAAGAATGAAAGATTATCAATAACAATTTTAATAAATTTTCATGTTGTAAAATTCCTTTCTTCATAAAAATAATTTAATGAAAATTAAATTTCATGAACTTAAGCCTAATTAAAAATAAAAAAAAATTTGGATTAAAAACCATAAATAGTTCAACAAAATAACCACAATACTAATTATTGTTAAAGCTAAGGCACGAGCTCTATGTGTACATTTGTCCTTCAAGTTGTGCTGAAAAAGGTCAACAGAAAAGAGAAAGACAAAATGAAAAAACAAAAAAATGTACTTGGACTTCAAGAAAAATTCTTGACAAAAGTACGAAAAAACAGAAGTAAGGAAAAAACATGTAAAATCAATTAAAATGGATAATCATTCAGGAAAGCAAATTTCGATCTACCAAATGTTTAAATACAATTTGGTTTAAGGATTGATGTTTGACTATTGACGTCAGCAGTCGTCGATGGCTGCGAGTGTAAGCCGGCAAATCCATCTGAGGAGATCGAGTGGTTGCGATCGAAACATGTCATGGTAACGTGCCGGCCAGGGTTCGAGCCCGAGCCACGTCAAGAATGAAAGATTATCAATAACAATTTTAATAAATTTTCATGTTGTAAAATTCCTTTCTTCATAAAAATAATTTAATGAAAATTAAATTTCATGAACTTAAGCCTAATTAAAAATATTAAAAATTTGGATTAAAAACCATAAATAGTTCAACAAAATAACCACAATACTAATTATGTACAAAATATTTATGTAAACTATTTGTGATAGTATGTTTATTGACGTTAAAGTGAATTTTTTCAATTTATTAAATTTATTGTTTTATGCTTAATATTTGCTACAAAAGAAGGCCTAACATTTAAACTTAGAAAGGCTTATCTTTTAAACGAAAACGGGTAGCAGAAACAAATACAAGTTTCGTTGTTCATAATTTTTCAATATTTTATTTCGTGATATGTATGTATATGACCAATTTATGTAAGTCATAAAAATGCTAAGAGGGTCGAACTAGAAAATCTAGATATAAGTTCCAGTTCGACCCTCGTAGCATATTTATGACTTACATAAATTCGTCTATATACATATCACGAAATAAAATGTGGATAAATTATGTACAACGAAATTTTTATTTGTTTCTAATACCCGTTTTCGTTTTAAAGATAAGCCTTTCCGAGTTTTAATGTAAGGCCTTCTTTAATTTCGCATTCTTATTTTTTCTTCAAAAACTGTATTTATACGATTTTGAAAAAAGTTCCTATTTTTACCGATGTTTTAAAAAATCAAAAATAATAAATTATGTGCTTATATTTATTAATGTATGTACATAACAGTGAATTTTTTTAACTTATTAAATTTTTTTTTCTTTTAATGATATTGCTCACCGAATTTATTTTATTTTTTATGTGCCTTAGATTTGTTTAAATAATAAACTATTTTATTTCTCGAAAAAATCATAATTTTTAAAAACTGTTTTATTTCGAATAATTAATATAATAGCTAAGTTTGTAGCAAGTTACAAACAGTGAATTTTAAGCCAACGTGTAAACAACTAACTTTTCGTTGACTTAAATTTAACTAACTTATAGTTAATTTAAAAAAACCAACTTAAAGCTAACTTAAAGTAGTCAGCTTATAGCCAGCTATAACAAGTTAACTTTAAGTTAACAGCTAGGTAGCTAACTTTAAAGTTAACTGCAAGTAATGCAGAGTCGGACAATTGACTACTTCCTAGGACATCGCAATGTTAAAATAGTTAGTTAATTTCATATAAAAGCAATGCAAGTGTCAACCACCACTACTTGAGAAATAGTTAGCTTTCAGTTAATTTAAAGTTAACTGAATGTCCGACAGGGCTATCTCCTCAGCTGCATCCTACAGTTTTACCAAAAGGGAAAAAACTGTTAACGTAAGAAATAAAATAAGCCCCTGGATTTCTGAGTCGTTAATTTCATTAATAAATTTAAAAAACAAACTATTAAAAACCAGAAGGAAAAAGAAACAAAATAAAAACATAATTGATCATTTAAAAAGAATCAGCAAAGTAATCAAAGTTTGCAGTACAATTTTGATGAATAATTACTATGAATATAATTTAAACAAATGTTGTGGAGATTCAAGAAAAACATGGTGTTTCGTTAATAAACAACTAGGAAAGAATATAAAACCGCCTAATGATTTGATTACATTAAATAATACTGCAGTTACGCTGGATATTGAAAAGGCAATTAAACTCAATAACTTTTTTCATAACTCAGTACAGAATTTAAAAGATGATATAACGCTTAACTCAAATGATGACATTAATATGTTTGGATCCCTTATTCAAGAAACAACATGTAATTTTAATTTTAAGCCAACGAATAAAATGGAAGTTATTGATATTATTGAAAATATGAAAATACGTAAAAGTCCTGGTTATGACAATATTACTCCAAAAATTTTGCTTGTACGAAAAGATTCTATATCTGACTCTATTGTAAATATATTTAACACGATGATAAGTAATTCCAAATATCCTGAAGTACTAAAAGTGCACAAAATATGTCCTATACCAAAATGTCCAGGAACGAACAGAATTGAAAACTTTCGTCCTATATCTTTGCTTTCAATTATTGACAAAATCTTTGAAAAAATTATATCCATGCAATTAACCGACTATTTGCATGATCACGTTATACTATTCAATCGCCAATATGGATTCAGAAAAGGCAATGGAACTGAAGAAGCTGTTGTTAATATTATTGAACACGTGTGCAATGGACTGGATGCTGGATACAAGGGCGTAGCAGGACTGTTTTTTGATTTGTCGAAGGCTTTTGATTTAGTAGACCACGATATTTTATGCCATAAACTCCATTTTATTGGATTGTCTCTCAATGCAATTAATTTATTGAAGGACTATCTAAAGAAAAGGAAACAGTTCGTACAAACAAACGAGTCTAAAAGTCACGAGCTCGATGTGTTATATGGCGTACCACAAGGTAGTGTACTTGGACCACTTTTATTTAAAATATTTTTAAATGATATAAAAAATATAAAATTTAATGTGCATCTATTCATGTATGCTGACGACATTTGCCTATTGTTTTATTATAAATATGAAAAAGTATTACAAGTTAATATGGAATATGATGCAGCAATACTATCAAAGTTTTTAAGACTAAATAAATTAGCTCTTAATTATAGAAAAACCAAATTCATTCGTTTTAAGCCGTATATTTCAAGGAGTGTTGAACCCATGGAAGTATATATTGAAGGAAACTTGATAAATGAGTCTGAAAATGTTAAATATCTTGGTATAAATATTTGTCATAATCTTTTATGTGATCACCACATCAATTTCTTAAAGACAAAAGTATCATCAGGAATTGGCATTCATTAAAAATTTAAAAATAAATTAAATACCTTATGCTTTACAACGCATTAATTCATTCATATCTAACATACCTTCCTATGATATATGGCTATAAAAAATGTTCAACATTAAAGTCTTTACAATCGGCACAAAATAAAGCCCTGAAAATTGTATATGGTCTACCGTTCCGGAACTCCACAGTAAATTTGTTTAAAAATCATGCCAAAATGGTACTTCCTGTTCGTAGTTTGTACAAACAACAATTATTAATATACATGATTAGTATTGTGGTTATTTTGTTGAACTATTTATGGTTTTTAATCCAAATTTTCAATATTTTTAATTAGGCTTAAGTTCATGAAATTTAATTTTTATTAAATTATTTTTGTGAAGAAAGGAATTTTACAACATGAAAATCAACTAAAATTGTTATTGATAATCTTTCATTCTTGACGTGGCTCGGGCTCGAACCCTGGCCGGCAGGTTACCATGACATGTTTCGATCACAACCACTCGATCTCCTCAGATGGATTTGCCGTCTTACACTCGCAGCCATCGACGACTGCTGACGTCACTAGTCAAACATCAATCCTTAAACCAAATTGTATTTTAACATTTGGTAGATCGAAATTTGCTTTCCTGAATGATTATCCATTTTAATTGATTTTACATGTTTTTTCCTTTACTTCTGTTTTTTCGTACTTTCGTCAAGAATTTTTCTTGAAGTCCAAGTACATTTTTTGTTTTTTCACTTTGTCTTTCTCTTTTCTGTTGACCTTTTTCAGCACAACTTGAAGGACAAATGTACACATAGAGCTCGTGCCTTAGCTTTAACAATAATTAGTATTGTGGTTATTTTGTTGAACTATTTATGGTTTTTAATCCAAATTTTCAATATTTTTAATTAGGCTTAAGTTCATGAAATTTAATTTTTATTAAATTATTTTTGTGAAGAAAGGAATTTTACAACATGAAAATCAATTAAAATTGTTATTGATAATCTTTCATTATTGACGTGGCTCGGGCTCGAACCCTGGCCGGCAGGTTACCATGACATGTTTCGATCGCAACCACTCGATCTCCTCAGATGGATTTGCCGTCTTACACTCGCAGCCATCGACGACTGCTGACGTCACTAGTCAAACATCAATCCTTAAACCAAATTGTATTTTAACATTTGGTAGATCGAAATTTGCTTTCCTGAATGATTATCCATTTTAATTGATTTTACATGTTTTTTCCTTTACTTCTGTTTTTTCGTAAAATGCATTTCTTGAAGTCCAAGTACATTTTTTGTTTTTTCACTTTGTCTTTCTCTTTTCTGTTGACCTTTTTCAGCACAACTTGAAGGACAAATGTACACATAGAGCTCGTGCCTTAGCTTTAACAATAATTAGTATTGTGGTTATTTTGTTGAACTATTTATGGTTTTTAATCCAAAACAGAAAAAACAGAAGTAAAGGAAAAAACATGTAAAATCAATTAAAATGGATAATCATTCAGGAAAGCAAATTTCGATCTACCAAATGTTAAAATACAATTTGGTTTAAGGATTGATGTTTGACTAGTGACGTCAGCAGTCGTCGATGGCTGCGAGTGTAAGACGGCAAATCCATCTGAGGAGATCGAGTGGTTGCGATCGAAACATGTCATGGTAACCTGCCGGCCAGGGTTCGAGCCCGAGCCACGTCAAGAATGAAAGATTATCAATAACAATTTTAATTGATTTTCATGTTGTAAAATTCCTTTCTTCACAAAAATAATTTAATATTAATATACATGTTTAAATGTATAAAAGGAGTGGCACTCACAGTATACAGTTTCAAGAGAACATATCAATTACACAAAGAACTACGAGGCAATCAAGAAATTTAAATATAACGAGATGTCGACTTGAGTTATCTAAACAACGTATTTCTTACAATGGGTCAAGTGAATATAATCAGTTACCAAATGAATTAAAGAATATTTGGGTCTTATCAACTTTTAAACATAGTTTAAAGAAATATTTACTCGAGAATGTTGAAACACTTCTCTAAATAAAATGCATTGTTTGTAATAAATATATACATATCAGAGAAAGCCAATGGGTATAAAAAAATTAAAGTACTCTAGCACATATCGACAATTTTCAATACGTGTGCGTACTCGTATCTGTTTATTCTCATACTTGTGTATATCCATGCGCATTTGATTTCATTCATGTATGTTATCATACTTATTGTGTTTCATACTCGCACATATTCAGACACACCCATAGTTATAGCATTGACTTCAAACATTTTTTTTTTTGTTAAATTTTTTCATAAATGTTGCCAGAATTTTTTTTGTTCCAAATTGCTGAATCACAAATAAATACGTTTTTTCAAAATCGTTTGAGTACAATTCAGCAAAATTTTATTGAAAAACGATTGTTGACTTTAAAAAAATTTCTGTGATATAAAGATTTCCGTTCTTATTTAAGAAAATCTAAAAAAATGACTAAATGGATGCAAATTAAAATACGTCGTGTTATTTTAATCGTTCTTAATAAAAACAGAAAAAGTTAGCGTAATCCAAAAAAAAAAAAAAAAAATATATTCATATTCGCAGTTAAGAAATGAGATATCACAGGTAAATACATTCATACATATTATGAGTTTGAGTAGTTTATCTGTTGCCAGTTGCATTTTTAAGACGTTAAAAAATGGTTTAAAATTGAATTGCTGGAGTCAATCAGTATGCCAACGAAAATTTTAGCCTTAAAGAAGACTTCGACATCATGCTATGGTGGAAAAACAACTCCACAAGGTATCCACGGTTGTCTTAATAAGAATCAAGAATTTTATGAAAATTCCTGCCTGCAGCGCAGCATTAGATTAAGATTTCTCTTTAGCTGGAAACATAAAAAAAGAAACAGAAAAGATCCCAAAATAGTTGATAGCCTCCTTTTTTAATTATTTTTATAAAAAACCTCTTTCGTAAAATAGATTATAATTTATTATAGCTTTAGAAGCATTATTTTAATTTGATAGCAAATATTTATGTTTTAATATAACTTTAACATACATTTTACGGTCGCGGCAACACTGCTTGCTTTAAAATAACCATACAAAATGTTGAAGTTACTTGTCGATACTTACAATACATGCCTTTACTCATACGCATTCAAAGGATTACCCATAAGCATGCGTGTTTGTTCATACTCATACCGGTCGATATACAAACTTATTCATGCTCATACTTATTGGTAGTCATACCTTGGTGTACTCGTGCTCGGTGGCGTATGAATAGGTTATAAGTATTAAAAATATAACTTTTTGGCTTTCTCTGATACATATCTATTTATATTATTTTTTTTTCTTTTTTCCTCTTCATTTATTGTACGTATGTAAATATTGTATAAATTAGAATAATAGATACAGTAGTTGCCATTAGCCTCTTTAATGCCATACAGCGCGCTGAGGCGATTTATAGTTATGTAATATTTTTTTTTTATTGAGATTACAATAATACACAAATAAAAAAAAGATGGTTATTGTTGGGCTTATTTCGTTTGGCAATTGGTATAATTTTTGCTTCCTTCCAATAGTTTGGAAAATAAGACATTTTTAAACAAGAATTTATTATTAAAGTTAGAAGTCTAAAACCATTTTGTGGAAGTTTTTTATACAGAAATTATTGATTTCATCAGCACCTGGTGCTTCTTATTTTTTAAACTTTTAATTACACTCTTTATTTGTGATTCTGTAATTAAAGGATCAGGATAGTCATCATTACCATTGTTTTAACGATGTTGTATGTAATTATTTACTTCTAATGTGGTATCAGGATTGCTTAGATTTACTGAGAGGGAGTTATTATTCTTGAATGTGTCTGCTAGAATATTGCATTTTTCAACACACGATGTGTATTGTTGATAAGTGTTGGTATTTGTTTTGACTTCTTCCTTAATACTTTTGTAATATTCCAAAAGGGGGAAGAGCCTTTTTGTAAAGTTGACAAATAATTATTCAAAGATGAATTCCTAGGTTGAAAGATTTCCTCCTGAATAGTTTTGTTAATAAGTCTCATTTCCACTTTGTCTATAATATGTCTGTGCCGTATCCACCTTCTTCTGTAGTAGTTTCTCGTAGCAATTAGGTTTTGAATTTGTATTGGTAATGTTTTGTGGTCATATGATATCTGTTTTTTGGGGACACTCACATCAAGGGCGCTTTTAATTGAATTATTCAAGGACAGTGTCATATTGTCAATAGTATTGGTATTCGCTGATATATTATAATTATAACTTCTGAGGGCATGGTTTACCTGATTAGAATATCTACGCCAGTTAGCCTTAGAATAAATATATGTTAAGTCTTCGCGGTTGGGGGGCTGAAGTAGCTTAACGTTGTTCTTACAGGTAGGTGATCTGAACCGAAATTTTAAAGACCTCAACTGCCGATAGCATTTGTGGTGTATTTGCTAAAAAAATAATCAAGAGTTGAAGGTTGACTTCTTGCCGATGATGGAATATGCGTTGGATCGGCTGAATGTTTAATATATAGGTCTCTAATTGTCAATTTATCATGGAGAATGTTGCCCCAGCAATTTGATCTAAGGCAACCCCATGCTTGGTGCCTACTTTTAATCCCCACCTAAGATATACTTATTATGGTTGTTGTAACTTATGAGTTTTTCCATATCTGCTTAAAACATCGATTTTCTTGAATTATCATTACCTGCAGCCCCTCCAGGAAAATAACAGGAAAAAATATTTACGGAACCATTGTTTGTCATTAACTTAATTCCAACATTATCAATTACTTGGGTGCTAATCCCCTCTGTAGTTTCTATCACGACGGTAACAACCAAAGGCACTATGCTTCATAGCTATAACCAAGACTCGTTAAATAAACATATGGGGGATTTCATGTCAAGTAACCCAATTTTTAAATCGATGTCTTCCGATTTGGATGAAATTTCCACCAAGGTTAGTCCTATTGGATAGCAGCTTAGACACAAGTTTTCAACAAGATCGGTATAAAAGTTTCTGAGTTAGTGGGGATCAAAATTTTACATTTTTGCCATAGAGGTGTTATTTCTCATCCATGTAACTTATTACCTATTGGTGTTAGCAAAATTTGTCCCAAGAAGCTTCGATAGCTATTTGATCAATATTATGAACAATTTTTTTTTGTTTTTTTAAAAAATTTTTTAGAACTTTTTTTTTAAATTTAAAATTTTTTTTTTATCCGGAATGTGTTTTTTTTTTTTTTTTTTTTTTTTTGCTTAAAAGAAAGCTTATGTCTTTTGCTTTAAGGAAGTTTTGGTCGCTTTTTGGGATGCGAGTGGCTTATGTATAAAAAAAATAGTTTCTAACTCTAGACGAGGGTTTATAAATTTTTGTGCACTATTTTCAATTTTTTCCTATTTGTGTTTAAGTGTTTCTAAAGCCTTAAAAATAAAACGTATGCAAAAAACTAGAAAAATTATCCTTTCCGATGGTATGTTACAAACCCAACTTTTATTTTATACCTTCGATACTGTAATGCCCTCAATGGCGGTGCGCAAAATGACCCCAGGAAATATGGCCCCAAAAGGAAAATGAAAAACGGCCCCAAAATTTTACATGAGACACAACAACACGCAATTTTGGCGCATTTTTTGGGGTTATTTTTCATTTTTTCGTTAGGGTGTTTTTGCATTTTAAGTGGAATGAAAAATTACCCCAATATCAAGGAATGAAAAATGGCCCCAAATAAAATCACAATTTTTACTTTGGGGCTATTTTTCATCTACTACTAAAAAATGCAAGTTTAAAGAAATGAAAAATCACCCCAAACATTTTTACACAAATTTTATAAAATTCTATGTAAAAGTTTCTAGGGATAACATAAAAAAAACCGGAATTCTTATACCAAAGTAGAGAAAATCCTTGCCGGTTATGCAGAGACGCTTTAGTTAGCGAAGCCGGTGTTTGTTATACCATAGAGGAAAAAATCCTTGAGCCCGGCCGAAGGCCGGCTATTACGTGAAGAGTTCGTTATACCATAGAAAAGAAAATCCTTGCGCCCGGCCGAAGGCCGGCTATGTAGTGAAGCTTTAGTGAGCGAAGCCAGTGTTCCTTATACCAAAGAGAAGAAAATCATTTCACCCGGCCGAAGGCTTTAGTTAGCAAAGCCAGTGTTCGTTATACCATAGAGAAAAAAATCCTTGCGCCCGGCCGAAGGCCGGCTATAACGTAGAGCTTTAGTAAGCAAAGCCAGTGTTCGTTATACCATAGAGAAAAAAATCCTTGTGCATGGCCGAAAGCCCAACCGTGCTATCAATCGTACGATTTTTAAAACCAAAACTGTATAACTATCCGGATTTTGAAATCGGGATTCTAAATTTGGGATTTTTAGTTTTGGGCATATGAACTCCACCGAAAATGTTTAATGTCACTTTCTTTGTGTTCTTTTTTGGGGTTAAAATTCATTATAAACTTTGAGGTGATTTTTCATAATGAAGAATAACCCCAAATTTAGGGGCATATTTCATTTTATTTTTAGGGTTATTTTTCATTTTTTGGGGTAATTTTTCATTAAAAAAATGGGGCCATATTGCATTATGGAAAATAGCCCCAAATTTGGGGTCAATTTTCATTTATTTTTTGGGGCCATATTTCCTGGGGCCATATTTCGCAGCGCCGCCCTCAATATGTTAATCTAGGGATTGCTGTTCGGTTTTAACCGAAATCGAAACCGCGGTTTCAAATGCCTAAAAACCGAAAACCGACAAAAAAAACCTCGGTTTTAGGATTTACTTAAACAATATATTTATGGTTAAAGAAATGGCAATTTATACATAATACTGGAACTTCATATACAAAATCTTTATACATAACAGCTTGCAACAATGGCAAGGTATTTCAAAATTCATAAAATTCAAAATAAGTACTCAGGGGTGTCATAGAAACCAATTTTATTGGAATTGGATTCGAAACCGACAAAAAAAATACGTTGGTGTCATGAAATCCAATGTTGTCGGTTTTTTGTTCGAACTTAAATTAGTGTCGGTTTTAGGTGTCACAGAAACCAATATTATCGGATTTTTATTGAAAACAAACCAAGCAGCTTACAGCTCTTGTTTTTTTTATTGGAAATACATATAGTTTTGAAAAGCTTAATTTTTTTATAAATTGGGAATTATTTCCTTGTGAAGGTTACTTTATATTATTATAAACATTTTTTTTTTCATTTTTCGAATTTATTCTATGAGTTAAATTTCAGTTATGTATTTTGTAAAGCTTTTTTGTAATAGTTCTGAAAAATTAAAGGAATAGAACTATTACAAAAAAGCTTTACAAAATACATAACTGAAATTTAACTCATAGAATAAATTCGAAAAATGAAAAAAAAAAAAAAAAAAATGTTTATAATAATATAAAGTAACCTTCACAAGGAAATAATTCCCAATTTCTAATTGTTAAAATAGTTGAGTTAAATATATTCAATTTATAAAGTAACACTATCCAGTGAGACACAAAGAATGCTGACGAAGGCCGTAGCGGGCCAGAAAATGCATTACATTCTGCTGGTGTCTAATAATTGTAAATTTTTCTGAACATTCAATATACCTCATTGCTTTCCAAAGGAAGGCTAAGGTAAAATGTAAAAAGAAAATACAATATAATAGTCTGGTAGTGTATAAAGTCATTTCTGAAAAATTAAAGGAATAGAACTATTACAAAAAAGCTTTACAAAATACATAACCGAAATTTAACTCATAGAATAAATTCGAAAAATGAAAAAAAAAATGTTTATAATATAAAGTAACCTTCACAAGGAAATAATTCCCAATTTCTAATTGTTAAAATAGTTGAGTTAAATATATTCAATTTATAAAGTAACACTATCCAGTGAGACACAAAGAATGCTGTAGCGGGCCAGAAAATGCATTACATTCTGCTGGTGTCTAATAATTGTAAATTTTTCTGAACATTCAATATACCTCATTGCTTTCCAAAGGAAGGCTAAGGTAAAATGTAAAAAGAAAATACAATATAATAGTCTGGTAGTGTATAAAGTCATTTCTGAAAAATTAAAGGAATAGAACTATTACAAAAAAGCTTTACAAAATACATAACCGAAATTTAACTCATAGAATAAATTCGAAAAATGAAAAAAAAAATGTTTATAATATAAAGTAACCTTCACAAGGAAATAATTCCCAATTTCTAATTGTTAAAATAGTTGAGTTAAATATATTCAATTTATAAAGTAACACTATCCAGTGAGACACAAAGAATGCTGACGAAGGCCGTAGCGGGCCAGAAAATGCATTACATTCTGCTGGTGTCTAATAATTGTAAATTTTTCTGAACATTCAATATACCTCATTGCTTTCCAAAGGAAGGCTAAGGTAAAATGTAAAAAGAAAATACAATATAATAGTCTGGTAGTGTATAAAGTCATTTCTGAAAAATTAAAGGAATAGAACTATTACAAAAAAGCTTTACAAAATACATAACTGAAATTTAACTCATAGAATAAATTCGAAAAATGAAAAAAAAAATGTTTATATTAATTTTTTTATTTTTTCAACAGTTAGATTTTTTGCATAGATGGAAGTAAATAAAATTGTTAAAATAGAATTTTTTGCATGTCTCCGGCAGCGGGTTGCTGCAAACTCGCAAAAGTCTTTTCCTCACTTTTTCAGCAAATATGCAACAACAGCAATTTATTATACATTTTATAGCTTGTTTAAAATATTGAACAATTTCACGAATTTTTGTGATTTTTGCAAACTTTTTTATGCTATTTTCCGACATTTTATTTTTTAAAACCCATTTATCGAATTCAAATAATTTTTAGGGGTTGTTTCCAATTTTGCAATTTTTTGCGAATTTTAGCCATGTTCGCGATAGAAGCGTTTTTTCCTCTTATATTTTTAGTTCTTTACAGATTTAAAGATTTTTTATTAAATATTAAACGTTGTTATCATGCCCATGTTTGCAAATTTTTGCGAATTTCCGCTAATTTAACAATTTTTACCGAATTTTCGTCATTCCTTATAGTTTTAGGCACTTTTAATCTATTTTATGGCTTGTTTGAAATATTAAAAATTTTCACGAATTTCCGCGATTTTTGCAAACTTTCCGAATTTTTGCGCAGTTTTGCTGCTTTTTCGTCGCAAACTATATAAATAATTTTTTTTTGGTCTTTTAATAAATTCGCTTTATATTTTAACAAAACAATAAAATTACACAAATGCAAATATTCTTATTTTCTTTTCTATAATTTTCTTTTTATTAAAAACAACCAAAAATTGCATTTCAATAGGTAAACACATGCTACAAAACATAAAACAGATAATTCGAATATCGTTTTTATTTGTATTCGAAAATAACAAAACCGACTTGTTTTCATGACACCAAATTAAACCAATATTGGTTTACAAAACCGATATCGGTGTTCATGGCTCTGTAAGGGCTACGTTTCTGTCTTTAATAGTTTTTTTTATACCACGCAAATTCTAGTCATGTCTTTCAAAAGCTCGGTTTATACCCTCACAAACGCTAAATATTTTTGAACTAAAATGAAGCTGTGTTATTAAAAAAACTATGAAAGAGAGAAATGTAGCCCCTACAGAGCCATGAACACCGATATACAAAATGTTATGATCGGACTAAAAATGGCGACACAGTGAACAAAAAACTTAAAGGGCGGTATTTCTAGGCGTGGCAAAAAATTAAAAAAATAATTTTTGGAATTGTTTTTACATTATCTTTAATCCTAGAGGGGGACTGACATAAAAAATTTTTTTCGAACCACTCTAGGCCACTATATGAACAACATTTTCATTTGACCAAATGCGACGCCCACGGTTTTTACACTTTCTTCTCATGTTCTTGTAAAAAACACTTTGATTGAGGAAAACATAATGTTTCGTTTTGATGTACTTAATAAAAATGATTAGTATTGTGGTTATTTTGTTGAACTATTTATGGTTTTTAATCCAAATTTTTAATATTTTTAATTAGGCTTAAGTTCATGAAATTTAATTTTCATTAAATTATTTTTATGAAGAAAGGAATTTTACAACATGAAAATTTATTAAAATTGTTATTGTTAATCTTTCATTATTGACGTGGCTCGGGCTCGAACCCTGGCCGGCAGGTTACCATGACATGTTTCGATCGCAACCACTCGATCTCCTCAGATGGATTTGCCGTCTTACACTCGCAGCCATCGACGACTGCTGACGTCAATAGTCAAACATCAATCCTTAAACCAAATTGTATTTAAACATTTGGTAGATCGAAATTTGCTTTCCTGAATGATTATCAATTTTAATTGATTTTACATGTTTTTTCCTTACTTCTGTTTTTTCGTACTTTTGTCAAGAATTTTTCTTGAAGTCCAAGTACATTTTTTGTTTTTTCATTTTGTCTTTCTCTTTTCTGTTGACCTTTTTCAGCACAACTTGAAGGACAAATGTACACATAGAGCTCGTGCCTTAGCTTTAACAATAATTAGTATTGTGGTTATTTTGTTGAACTATTTATGGTTTTTAATCCAAATCTTTAATATTTTTAATTAGGCTTAAGTTCATGAAATTTAATTTTCATTAAATTATTTTTATGAAGAAAGGAATTTTACAACATGAAAATTAATTAAAATTGTTATTGATAATCTTTCATTCTTGACGTGGCTCGGGCTCGAACCCTGGCCGGCAGGTTACCATGACATGTTTCGATCGCAACCACTCGATCTCCTCAGATGGATTTGCCGTCTTACACTCGCAGCCATCGACGACTGCTGACGTCAATAGTCAAACATCAATCCTTAAACCAAATTGTATTTAAACATTTGGTAGATCGAAATTTGATTTCCTGAATGATTATCAATTTTAATTGATTTTACATGTTTTTTCCTTACTTCAGTTTTTTCGTACTTTTGTCAAGAATTTTTCTTGAAGTCCAAGTACATTTTTTGTTTTTTCATTTTGTCTTTCTCTTTTCTGTTGACCTTTTTCAGCACAACTTGAAGGACAAATGTACACATAGAGCTCGTGCCTTAGCTTTAACAATAATTAGTATTGTGGTTATTTTGTTGAACTATTTATGGTTTTTAATCCAAATTTTTAATATTTTTAATTAGGCTTAAGTTCATGAAATTTAATTTTCATTAAATTATTTTTATGAAGAAAGGAATTTTACAACATGAAAATTAATTAAAATTGTTATTGATAATCTTTCATTCTTGACGTGGCTCGGGCTCGAACCCTGGCCGGCAGGTTACCATGACATGTTTCGATCGCAACCACTCGATCTCCTCAGATGGATTTGCCGTCTTACATTCGCAGCCATCGACGACTGCTAACGTCAATAGTCAAACATCAATCCTTAAACCAAATTGTATTTAAACATTTGGTAGATCGAAATTTGATTTCCTGAATGATTATCAGTTTTAATTGATTTTACATGTTTTTTCCTTACTTCTGTTTTTTCGTACTTTTGTCAAGAATTTTTCTTGAAGTCCAAGTACATTTTTTGTTTTTTCATTTTGTCTTTCTCTTTTCTGTTGACCTTTTTCAGCACAACTTGAAGGACAAATGTACACATAGAGCTCGTGCCTAAGCTTTAACAATAATTAGTATTGTAGTTATTTTGTTGAACTTTTTATGGTTTTTTTTATGTTGTAAAATTCCTTTCTTCATAAAAATAATTTAATGAAAATTAAATTTCATGAACTTAAGCCTAATAAAAAATATTAAAAATTTGGATTAAAAAATCATAAATAGTTCAACAAAATAACCACAATACTAATTAAAGATAAATAATTTAATAAAATTTTATCTTAATCACATTAGATCCTTTTATATCCTAATTTTTTTTTTACATTTAATTTGTTGAAATGTTTAATTTGGAAATTTTCAAGTACCCAGTCTTTCACCCTCCCTATGTATATTTAAGGCAATTGCGGAAATCGTGAACATCTTCTGGTGAATAATCTGTTAAATACTTTAAGTTGATTTCCTTTAACATCAGTTTAACATTTTCCTGGTTGAGTTCGGTTTGTGCTGTGATACAGACGTGTATTCTTAACCGCGCATACAATTTGAATTATAACAATTTATTTAACATAAAAGTGAACAGTTATTAAAAACTAGAATTAAATAAAGAAAAATAAAAGAAATATATGGGTAATTCCATGTCAAAACGACCAAGAGTGGGACACGACCCCTTCCGATTTTAATAAAATTTGGTGAGAAGGTTCCTTTTATCTTATTAGGAACATATATGAACGAAAAAAATTTTTTAATTTGTTTTTCGAAAGTTATGTCATATTCAAAATGTCATAATTTCGCAGAATTAGCCGAATATGTTGAGCTTATTTCTTCAATATCTCGAAAACTACTTGACATACGAGGATGATTTTGATGTCATTTTAAAGAGAATACTTGGGGCTACAAACCATAAATTGAAAAAAAATGGATGCTCCTAGATGGGTCAAATGTATGACCAGCCCCACTTTATTATTTATTGCCGAATTTCGGTTTTTTTAGTTATTTCAATACACTAAGCCGTTTTTGAGTTACGCGAATATATGCTGTGCACCCTCTTACATTTTCGAAATAACGGTATATCTTGAAAACAAGAGCTAACCTAAAAAAACGGTTAGCACCACTGGATTCAGCGTCCCCAATAAGGGTAAAATGCCAGGTGAGCGGCTGGTCTGTTGTTTGCAACTAGCACTGAGTACTTATTGCTCAAAATTACAATATTAAAATTTTATTTTAATATTATTTTTTTAAGGGTTGCGAAAGGAAAAAAATTATATCTTAAAAAAGAAAAAAACACCTCCTTCAAAGTTTCAAGATTTTTAAAGAACAGTTTGAGGTATTATACAAAAAAAAAATCAGCCAAATAAAAAAATAGGTTTTTGATTAGTCCGTTTTTAAAATTTAACATTTAGCAGATATTACATTTTTCAAAAAAAATTTTTTTTTTTTCAATTGATGGTTTGTAGCCCCAAGTGTTCTCTTTAAAATGACATCAAAATCATCTTCGTATGTCAAGTAGTTTTCGAGATATTGAAGAAATAAGCTCAACACATTCGGCTAATTCTGCGAAATTATGACATTTTGAATATGACATAACTTTCGAAAAACAAATTTAAAATTTTTTTTCGTTCATATATGTTCCTAATAAGATAAAAGCAACCTTCTCACCAAATTTCATTAAAATCGGAAGGGGTCGTGTCCCACTCTTGGTCGTTTTGACATGGAATTACGAATGGAATGTACGAATTTACATACATATGTACATATGTATACATTTACTGAGCAAAAACATTTGAGTTTAAAAATTAAAATATTTTTTTATTGTAAATTCTATGATAAAAATATTAAAGCACAGAAAAAAATAAAAAACAAAAACAATTTTTTTCATGAGTAAAATCAATGAAACAACAATAAAAATAAATCAAAGAAATGCATATATAACAGTAAATGCTAAAGAATTCAATGCTGAAATAAATAAACCAAAGAAAATTATAACAACTACCTAACGGCTAAACCAATTGTTCGTACGCGTTCCCTTTCACCCTCGGTCTTTACAAAAACAGTGGATAATAATACGTTTAAAAACATTAAACTGTCTTTTGGGACAAGCGTTGCCGAGTCCGCAAGTATTGCCGCGACGGCAAAAACAAATTTAGTAGGAAATGATACCATGAATTTAAACACAGTCACTATGGAAAACCCTCTAGTAAAAATTTGTCAAAAGCCACAAGTACAAGTTGGTATGGACAGGTTTATAACAGTGCTTAAACGGGGTCGCAGCCCTACCTCTTCAGCTGTTGCTTCGGCCTCTAAAGTACCATCTTTTGATAGAATAAATTCACAAAATAGTTTTGCAATTCTGGAGGATGAATCCCCAGAAGGACCAAACGTGATAAAATAGTCCAAGCCTCCCCCGATATATCTTAGGGAGCAAAACTCAAATGAGCTTATAAAGAGCTTGATCTCGGTGATAGATGAAAATTCGTTTTATGTAGCTGCAATCAAGCGTGGTAGTATAAACGAGACAAAAATACAAGTAAATAGTGAGAATGATTTTCGCAAGCTAATTAACAAATTTTAAGCGCTTAAAAAAAGTTTTTATACTCACCAACTGAAGAGCAGTAAAGGTCTTCAGGTAGTGATTAAGGGAGTTGACTCATGTGTGCACCCAGAAGATATGAAAACTTTCTTGCAAGAAAAAGGCTTCAAAGTAAAAAATGAAGTAAATATTAAAAATAGGGGAAAAAATCCATAACCACTATTTCGAGTGGAGTTAGAACCCGGCGATTTAAAGCTTAAAAAAAAACGAAACGCACCCTATTTACGATTTCAAATATATTCTATATAGAAGAATAACTATAGAGGAGCCGCACAAAAGAAATGGTCCCGTTCAATGTCTTAGCTGCCAAGAATTTGGCCATACTAAGGCATACTGCTACTTACCGCCTGTTTGCGTAGTATGTGGTGAATTACATGGTACAGTTCTTTGCGATAAGTCTAAAAACGACCCCAATGTAAAAAAATGCAGCAACTGTGGCGGTAATCACACTGCCAATTATAGATGATGCCCTGTATACACTATAGTCAAGCAGTCATCTGAACCGAAAACTAATCCCCCTCAAATGCAGGTATCAAATCAAGTAAACACTAATGGCATTCAGGTTCCGCAGCCTAGTAATAACAGAACCTCTTACGCTAACGTCCTAAAATCCAACCATGTGCCTATGCAAGGTGCTGCGCCAAGTAATGATGAAACTCCAGTTTCAAATTTAAGTCGTCTAGAAAAAACCATGGAAACATTAGTGCAAACAGTGACTAATTTTACGAACACAATGGGTAATATGATGCTGGAAATTCTTAGAATGCAATCGATGTTATTGCAAGCTGTACTTAACAAGCCATGAACTGTTTAAAAATTTGTTTTTGGAACGCAAACGGCATCCCCCAACATAAAAACGAATAAGAATACTTTCCTAAAAATAATCAAATTGATGTCATGATGGTTTCTGAAACTCATTTGCAACATCCCCACAGAAACTTTTCATGCTTTCTTAGAATTATCTTCCCACCACACACCTACAATTGTTACTATAATGAAACCCAATAGAATTGTATCTCCGACTGGTTAAAATTTAAAAAATATCTCAGTACCCATTGCTCAGAAAATATTCCGCTTAGTACACCGGAGAATGTAGATCGCTCGATTGTTAATTTTGACAGTTTTCTGAAACTAGCTGTTCAACATTCCAGTATTGCCCCCAAAAAAACAAAAAATATTAAAATATATTCCACAGATGTCGAGTGTCTCTTGTCTGAAAAAAGGAGAGCTCGAAGATAGTGGCAAGTGCACAGATCCTCTCAACTTAAGAGCTTACTAAAAGAGTGTACAAAAAGGCTAAGAAAGTTACTGCAGACTCCGAAAATGGCTTCTCTGGAAAAATATATTAAGGAACTTGATGCAACTCCACAATCGGACTACTCATTATGGCGTGCAGCTAGAAATCTCAAAAGGCAAGTTGTCTCTAAACCACCATTAAGAAACTTGAATGGAAGTTGGCCAAGACATGATGTTGAAAAAGGAAATCTGTGTGTTAATCATTAAAAAAACGTATTTACCCCAAATATATCTCACGATATTGCGGTCGAGTTCCCACCTGTTGCTGCTAGAGCAGCTATTCCCCTCAGATTTGAGATAAGAGAAATCGGAAAGGCTATTTGTGACTTAAACACTAAGAAGGCACCTGGTTTTGATAAGATCAGTAATAAAATGCTTTTAGAGCTACCTCGCATAGCAAAGAAAATTATTGTTTTTATTTTTAATGCTATTTTTCGCCTTGAATACTATCCTCAAAAATGGAAGGTTTCCTTAGTTACCATGATACCAAAGCCAGGCAAAGATCTTACATAAGTTGAGTCATATAGGCCTATTAGCTTATTACCCAGTAAAAACTTCGCCTACAAAATAAATGTTTTGAGTAATCAGAAAAACATAAGAGCACTACTTACAATTCTACTGAAAGAACCAATGAATTATACAAGGCATGTCCCAAAATGAACGCATTTAAAAGTAAGTCATTATTTTTTTACTTAAATACATCCAGAAAAAAGTAGTTTTAGAAGTTGTTATACATGTAGTTATAGAAGAAAGTTACTAAATAATGAGTTAAAGCAGCTATTGATTTTGAAAAAGTAAGCGAAGTTTTTACTAGGTATCAAATATGTCAAAGTTGATTGAAAAATTATTAGTTTCAAAATTAACTCCGATTTTAAGTGAAAATAGATGTATTCCAAACCATCAATTTGGATTTAGAAGAAAACACAGCACAATCGAACAGACTCATCGAATAGGTAATGTCAAAAGAAAAGAAATATTGCTCAGCACTCTTCATCGATGTTTCCCAAGCTTTTGACAAAGTCTGGCATGATGGCTTATTACCAGGGAAACCACAAATATGCAATTGCATGTTTTTCCTTGTGTGACCAATAAAGGCAGAAATAATATATCTATACGGTTTAGAGCTTTTTATGAATTTTGGCATCGATTTGTTAGTGCATATTTTGGCATATTTTACCGTTTGGAGCATATTTTTGCATAATTTAGTTAAAAGAGCCTTTTTGCAGCATTTTTTAAGTTTTTAGAGCATATTTTGTCTTTTTGAGGCATATTTTGATACATATTAGATTTTTTACATGCCTCTTGTAAGCTTTCGCAGCAAATAAAAACTATTTTTTTTTTCTAAATTCTGGTTAACAGATGGCTTTTCTGTTTTATATATCTATCTGTATACCCAACGTGTTACTTTAATTTCGCCATCCACATTTAATGTTTACTCTAAAATGAAGACAAAGCAGGTTGTCATTAAAGATAATGTTTTTCAAACTTTAAAATTTTACATAAAAGCACAAATTAAGGAAAAAGCAATTATAAACATACGTTTTTGGCGATGTGTGCAATTCATAGAAATCTGAACCAATCTTGTAGTACAACGATCGACTGAGCATCACTTTTTAAAGTGATTTAACTATGCCCATCCGTCCGGCTGGATGGTTGTCTGTCTATGTTAACGTTGTGCGCAAAGTACAAGTTGCAATTTTGTACATAATTTGATAGAATTTGGTAAATGCATTTTAATTGTGCCAAGGACGAAGTCAATGTTAATGGTGAGAATTTGTCTTTAATTTAATATATTCCCCATAAAAATTTCTTTAGGCTCTTTGTGTACGTAAGAGCCATCTAATTATGTTGGCATTTAGATTGAATTCGCCCAAAAAATATGTTACAGCAAATCAAATTCTCTTCAAATTAGTCTGTAAATACTATGGTGTTTGCGCTTAACCGATTGTAATTTTAGAATTGTTTTTTTTTTTTTAATGCAAATTTTGCATATTTTGTCTTTTAATAAGCAATATTTAATTTTTTTGGGGCATATTTTTAACAATTTTGAGGGCATATTTTCAAGCTTTTGATGCATATTTAATGCGCATAGAACGCATTTTTAAGAGCATATTTCTGGTTTCCCTGCTTATTACATTAATTGAAGCAAAATTTACCAGCAAACACACACAAGCTGTTTGAAAGCTACTTAGTCGGTCGTCAATTTATTATTAAAGAAGGAAATTTCTTAAGTTCACCTCAGAAAATTGGCGCTATTATACTTGATTTATACTTCGGACATGCCAACAAACAACTACACCCAAACTTCAACATTTGCAGACGATACAGCTTTTCTAAGCGTCCACGAAAATCGCTATGAAGCATCTCGTTACTTACAGCATCATATATTTCAACTGGAAATATGGTTAAGACAATGGAGGATAATGGTCAATGAGCAAAAATGCGTACATATTACATTGACCTTGCGCCGGGAATCTTGCCCCCCTATTACAATTAATAATTAAACAATTCCTCAACATTCGCATGTTAAATATCTCGGTATACATCTGGATCGGCGATTAACGTGGAAATGCCATATAGAGGCAAAATTAACTCAAATGAAACTAAAAGCCATTCAAATTCATTGGCTTATTGGAAGGAATTCTGTCCTTAGTCTCGATTGCAAACTTCTACTTTACAACTCTATCTTAAAGCCTATCTGGTGCTACGGTATTCAGCTATGGGGCACTGCCTCGGCCTCTATTATCGAAAAAATTCAAAGAAGCCAAAATAAACTTCTTCGAATAATCACAGCCGCTCCGTGGTATGTGAAAAACTCAAACATACTGTGTGAGTTTCCTTCCTGCCAAAACGCAGTGTTTTGGCCTCAGTTGGGTAAATTTTCGGAAGACAATTTTGAAATCATCGTGTTCTGTTTGAAATGTTGCGAATAACTCATTCAGGTTGCAAATAACCGTTTTGTTTTGCATTTGAACTTTCTTGCCATCGATTCGTACGTAACCCAGTCTCTTATCCCTTGCATCAAGCGACTCATATCATCTCGCTGATAAAACTGAGTTACTAGAGCTTCAGTTTCGCCCAATAAAGTTTTTCCCTTCTGTTTGTTTGGGAGTCTAAGAATACTATGCTCACACGCAGAGAAAAAACATGATTAATGGGTGGTCACTACGACCATTTTTAATCATATTTGCCTAATATGTTTACCCCAATAAATTTATCATAGTCCAAATATAACTAGAAAAAGTAATTTTTGTCCTTAACATTTTTTTAATCGCTAAAATGTTTATTTATTTGAAAATAAGTCACTGTATTTATACTATAAATAAACAAATAGTTCATACATCTTAATTTATAAACATGCCCTGTCCCTACACGGGCGCTCTAGTACTTAAATAATTCTATATATTTCTGTATTTTTTAAATCTAGATACGTTTTATATAATACTGAGTAAATAATATTATTATTATTGATTTATAGATGTGCAATGAAACTTATAACAAAAACATATCGATAAAATAATATTATATGGTGTTTTACACCTAAAAAGTTATTCTGATCTAGCTAAACATATTAAATTAAGTGAAATGTTTGCTACTATAATAAATTTATTGTTATGTTATCTATTATATAAAAATAAGTCGGGTTTTCCTTCCTGACGCTCTAACTCCAGAACGCACGAACCGATTTCCACGGTTTTGCATTCGTTGGAAAGGTCTCGGGCTCCGTGAGGTTTATAGCATATAAAATTGTTCCCCGCCCACTTTTACGCCCACTTTTACGCCCACTTTTCTATTAAGCACATCACTTGAGGACGGCTTGACCGATTCGGACGATTTTTTCTTTAAAGTGATCGCCATGGACCAACTTAGGTTTATACGGAAAGAAAATTTTTCCCCGCCCACTTTTACGCCCACTTTTTTCGATTTACCTAAAATCAGAAAATGGCTCCATCGATTTGACTAATTTTTCTTTCAAATGTTCGTATCAATGCATTTTAAGTTTCCATCGAAAGAAAAATTTACCACGCCTACTTTTACGCCCACTTTTTCTATTAACCACATAACTTGAGGATGGCTTGACCGATTTGGACGATTTTTTCTTTAAAGTGATCGCCATGGTCCAACTTAGGTTTATACGGAAAGAAAATTGTTCCCCGCCCACTTTTACGCCCACTTTTTTCGATTTACCTAAAATCAGAAAACGGCTCTATCGATTTGACTAATTTTTCTTTCAAATGTTCGTATCAATGCATTTTAAGTTTCCATCGAAAGAAAAATTTACCACGCCTACTTTTACGCCCACTTTTTCTATTAAGCACATAACTTGAGGATGGCTTGACCGATTTGGACGATTTTTTCTTTAAAGTGATCGCCATGGTCCAACTTAGGTTTATACGGAAAGAAAATTGTTCCCCGCCCACTTTTTTCGATTTACCTAAAATCAGAAAACGGCTCCATCAATTTGACTAATTTTTCTTTCAAATGTTCGTATCAATGCATTTTAAGTTTCCATCGAAAGAAAAATTTACCACGCCTACTTTTACGCCCACTTTTTCTATTAACCACATAACTTGAGGATGGCTTGACCGATTTGGACGATATCTTCTTTAAAGTGATCGCCTTGGTCCAACGTAGGTTTATACGGAAAGAAAATTGTTCCCCGCCTACTTTTACGCCCACTTTTTTCGATTTACCTAAAATCAGAAAACGGCTCCATCGATTTGACTAATTTTTCTTTCAAATGTTCGTATCAATGCATTTTAAGTTTCCATCGAAAGAAAAATTTACCACGCCTACTTTTACGCCCACTTTTTCTATTAAGCACATAACTTGAGGATGGCTTGACCAATTTGGACAATTTTTTCTTTAAAGTGATCGCCATGGTCCAACTTAGGTTTATACGGAAAGAAAATTGTTCCCCGCCCACTTTTACGCCCACTTTTTTCGACTTACCTAAAATCAGAAGACGTCTCCATCGATTTGACTAATTTTTCTTTCAAATGTTCGTATTAATGCATTCTAAGTTTCCATCGAAAGAAAAATTTACCACGCCTACTTTTACGCCTACTTTTTCTATTAAGCACATAACTTGAGGATGGCTTGACCGATTTGGACGATATCTTCTTTAAAGTGATCGCCATGGTCCAACTTAGGTTTATACGGAAAGAAAATTGTTCCCCGCCTACTTTTACGCCCACTTTTTCCGATTTACCTAAAATCAGAAAACGGCTCCATAGATTTGACTTATTTTTCTTTCAAATGTTCGTATTATTCCATTTTAAGTTTTCATCGAAAGAAAAATTTACCACGCCTACTTTTACGCCTACTACGAAACAATCAAAGACGATTTGGAGGTACGATGATATGTTGGCAGGTGATTTTTGGCAAACAATTACAGTGATACCACGATCAACGCCCGCCGATGAATTAAATGCATGTTTGAAGTCGTCTGCTTTGTGGAAACACGTTAGGAAGCTCAAATTGACTCTGAAAGTGCGGGTCGAGCTGCAAAACAATCAATCTCGAGACATATTATCCAAACAATTGCTGGACATAGGAAACGACAAAATCCCGGTGGATATTTCAATTTCTGTCGGTTCACCGAATCAAAGTCCGAACTCATCCGAAAGGTGTTTTCAAACATTACACAAAATTACAGAAATCATGATTTGCTGAGCGAACGTGCTATATTAGCTACGTTGATTAAGATTCAAAGTGAAATCGCTGGCAAATTGGAGACGTACAAATCGGTAGATTCCATTACTTCTCAGAACGATGTCAACTATCCAATCGAACTCCCTGGGATTACCCGGATTACCTCCTCATAAATTCAAACTAAAAGTTGGATCGGTAACCATAACTTACGAAATATAAACCAACTACGTCTTTGTAATGGAACCCGACTTACGGTAAAAAAAACTGATGAATAACGTCATCGAAGCAACAATGCTTAAAGGAAAGTACAAGGGAGAAAATGTTTTGATACCTCGGATCCCAATGATTCCAACCGACATGGCATTCAATTTTAACGCCATTTACTTAGAGAAGTTCAACTAAATAACACTTCATTTTTGTAATCGAAATGAATTCATTACTGTTGTGAAATGAAATAAAATTTTTCCTTTTCAAATATAAAACAAAAAAAAAATGTTTCTTCATCTTTTAATCACCAAACGAAATGTTACATAAAACGAAGCCATCTGGTGGCGAAACGGAGCTCGCCGGGTTTGCTAGTTGTTTATGTAATTTTTCGTCCGCGAGCGTCAGTTTATCGGGTCGCATAAATGAGAACAAAATAATAAAAATGTTTTTCGGGGAGAATAAGTTAATAAGTTATAAGTTATTATACGTTCTAAACGCACGGAAAAAAAATATTATAAAAAGTGTGATTGCATGTCGAAGTAAGGCAACAAAGAATTTTTAAAAAGAAGTAATCAAGGCAAGCTGGTTTTATTAAATATATTTGTACCACAAAACATATTATAAAATTTTTAAACACACACTCATGTAGATATATATGTAAATATATAAGTATGTATTTAATTTTATGTAATTTTATATATAAAACAAGGAATATGTACATAAGTTTATTAATAATTAATACTTCTTTCGATATAAAACTATATTTGGTTTTATTGCGAAAACCATATAACATCCCAGTAAAAAATGGTGCTTACTGGTAAGCAGGTTTGTAAGGGAGAGAAGCACAATTCCCCCTTACAAACCTGCTTACAAGAGGCATGATTTTTATATGGCGAATTCCCACTTGGAAGCACTACTTTTTTGTAAAATCACTGCGTTTTTCATGGCTTACATTATTCCGTGAAGGAATAGCTTCCAAAAACCGCAGCTTTCATACCTTTGATTAATTGCTTCTATACTGTATACAAGAAGCGCAACACAAAAACTTATGCAAAAGAACAAAAATCAAAACGAACACACAACACAGTTAATATGTAATTTTTAAAATAGAACGAAACTGTACGCAAATTAAAAAAGAAAACAACAACAAATCTAGTAATTGTCCACACAAAAATTTGCTTGCGTCCTCTCTGCTCAAAAACAATTTGCTGACTGATTGCGTAATAAAAAAGAAGTAATTTTAAGCATCTCTTGTTTTCGATTACATGTCGGGAATAATCGTAAACACATTTTGAAATCATTGCAATACAACGTGCTTCCATGTAAGGGATTAACAGAAGCACTTTGAACTTTGGTCGTAAATTTTTTCTTTTAAATAATCATTTCAACTACTCCCTTACAACCTGCTTACTTATAAGGGATTATGCGAAACTATTAAATAATTTTCATTTACTTATATTAAAAATTGACTTCAATGGTTTTCGCTTCCCTGTTGCTTCTAAGTAGTATGTAATAGCCAGCGCATATATCAGCGCTCTTGTACTTTTCTTGCTTCCCAAAACCTTGAAATTTTTTACTGGGATGTTAAAATAGACATGTTGCATGGTGTTAGGAAATATAGAAACATTGTTTAAAAGATCGTATGCATTTTTCTTCTAAACATAATAATATGTTTGAGACAATAACAAGCTATTTATATTATATCTGAACATATATTGTTACTTAAGACGTGTTTGACACAATCATCACCACAAGCAATAATGATAGTTTGCGATTGTGGTTGCATTAACTATGTTTTTTCTTTGCGTGCAGCAACCAATTGTTTAGCAATTCTTGCTTTTCGTTGAGACAACTCTATGTCGTTGGAGCAAGCGTAAGCAGTTGAACTCTTTCAGCTCTACTCTGTGACGTTTTGTATTTCTCTTTTATTTGTTCAAGAACTTCTACTGCATCCTTATTATATTTGTTTTGACACTCATTCTTTGAACGTATGTATGTATACCTTCTACTGAAAAGTCAGAATAACCATCATCATCAACAGTTCTGTCATCATTCTCAGAATTACTTTTGTCTTCATCTGGTATAACTTCAACGCAAGGCTCATTACTATTCAAACCCGGTAATTCGTTCAACTTTCCCAGCTCTTTCCTGCATGACCCACAAATTTTCCACCGTTTTGACAGCGTAGGGAATTTTTTTAATATGCCGTCGGAAATATTTCGCATATCCGATGATCTGTGAACCTTTTTGTTAAATGGATTAAACAAAAAGAAGCAAATATATCACTTTGAAGCTTTGCCTTTTTCGGAGCTGTAGACATTTTACAAATTAATTATGTAAATAACACAAGTCTAAGCTGTAACGCTGTTTCAAAAAAACTGAATACCGAAAGTCTTAAGAATGACAATAAATAGTTTTTTTAAGATGCATTTTAATGAAGCGGTCTAATTTTGTATAAGGGTGAAGAAGGGCTTGGTGTGTTACATAATAAAATACCCTTTTTAACCAATTATTACTAATAATTATAAAAATAGACCACCTGTAAATGTTCACCTTCTTAACATAATATTAAAAAACTACCTGTTAACTTCTATCTCTCCACCCACATTTTAAAGGCAAGTGGCATAAAATAATAAATTAACTGGTATTTCGGAGAATGGCCATAAAATATTTCCACCTGATTTAAAAACTTGTCTCTGGGGCATCTGATATTTTGACAACAAAAATCACATTAAGTATTACGTGCGCTCAAAACTGTATATTTTTTTATGGAGGAAAAATAAAAAAAGAATTATTTGTCAACATTTCTACAGAAAAAATTGATTTTTTTCCTGGGATTAACATATTGTGGGCATTACAGTATCGAAGGTATGAAATAATAATTGGATATGTTACATACCGTCGGATAGCTTAATTTTTCTAGTTTCTCTGCATACGTTTTATTTTTAAGGTTTTAGAAACACTTAAACACAAATAGTAACAAATTCAAAATAGTGCATATGCTAAAAATTGAAAAACCCTCGTCTAGAGTTAGAAATTATTTTTTTGTATACACAAGCCAAAAAGCGACCAAAACTACCTTAAAGGAAAAGACATAAGCTTTCTTTTGAACAAAAAAAAAAAAAAAAAAAAAACATTCCCGCTAAAAAAAAAAATAAAAAAAAAGTTTTAAATTAAAAAAAAAATTTTAAATTTAAAAAAAAATTTTTAAAAATTTTTTAAAAAAACAAAAATTTTTTTTTCAAAATATCGATCAAATAGCTATCGAAGCTACTTAGGACCGTTTTTGCTAACACTAATAGGTAATAAGTTACATGGATAATAGAGTTGTCAACCGATTAAGAATAATTCGATTAATCGATCAAACAAAACCAAACTCTTGCTCGAATAATTTTAACACGACGTTTTTCGAATAACGAATAAATCGATTAATTAATATCGATTAATCGAAAAAATTTTTTTAATAAAAAAGAGCGTAGAATTTGATTTATTCTCATGCGTTTTTAGTGATTTTATACAAAATGTAGGAAAGTTAAAAAATATTGTTGCCGTAGCCCTCCCTGGTTGTAATTAATCTCAATGTTTAGGAAGCAAAACCCGTGTTGAGTACTCATTAGACTGGTCGCAATTTTTTTTTAAATTTAATTGTTTGCGCTACTTAAAATATGAGGTTTGGTGTAAGAAATCATGATCTAATTTTTCAGGTCAATCCGACGGTGCCTAGCCGTGCCGGGTGGGGCCCAAAGTTCACCATATTATAAAAAAACATCTTTTCTATCAGATCTTTATAGTTATACTAGTTGAAAAGCCTAAAATTAAAAATATGGCTTCGTTACGATCTTCCGCAGAGAAAGTACTTCAAGTGTGCCAAATTTCAGCTTCCTTTGTCATCAGATGGCTTCAGAAAGTTGCGGAAAGAATAGGACATACATGCAAACATCCTGACATACTAAGAAATTATATATTAAGGAGGTTGCACAACATATATTCGCGTAACTCAAAAACACTTTAGTTTATTGAAAAACTAAAAAAAATCGAAATTCCGCAATAAAATTTACTTTAAAGCGCAAAAAGAACTGTTAGAATCAATTGCCAACCCGTATTTTTAATTTTCTACCGAACGAGTTTTGCAGCTCACCTTCTCAATTGTATCAGCTGTTATATTTTTAAATCAAACGTTAAAAAATTTTCAAGACAGGGCATTTTTTCAATTTCAATATTTTAAGGCGTTACACACATCAGCACAAATGCAAAATACCCTCTCCACTATTGTGGTGTGGGTATAAAAATATAATACAATATATTTTTCGTTTAGTCTGGGATCACACTATAAAAGTTTTCTTTCAGATAGTCTTAGTTTATGTGTGAGAGAGGAGAAAGGAAAAGCATGTTCTCTTCCCCTCTCACCAGGGAAGATAGGGGGAAATTTCTTCCTCTTAGAAACTATCAAACCAATTTTAATGAAATTTAAAACATGCATAGAACCATATCTTTATGTACACAAAAGGGATGCATTTTTTTAAAAAATAGGACCACGAGGGGAGATAGGGCCAACTTCTGACTCTCAAAGCGATTTTAATTAAATTCAGAACATAGATAGATCCATATCTATAGGGACACATTATCTATACAGTTTTCAAAAAATAGGACCACAAGGGGAGGCAGGGAGCAATTTCTGCCTCTCACAAACTTTCAAACCGATTTTCATGAAGTTTATAAATATAGATAAATCTATATTTTCATGGACACATAAGCATGATATGTTTTTTAATACTATACTTTCTTACTTGTTTTGTTTTAATTATAAATGTATATCTTTACCATTTGCGTAAGTGTGACAATATTACAATTAAAAACGATGTAGTGGAAGATAATCCAACGACATCAAGAAATGCCTATCTTGGTCCAATGGAAAAATACCTATAAGAAATTGTAGACAGAAGCTTGGCTGAAGATGGAAGGTCTGCCAACGCCTTTCGAAAATCCAAAGTAATATCGGATTGTTAAGAAATTAAGGGTTTTACGATACCTTTAAGTAATACAACGATGTGGAGTTTATAGAAAAATTCTGTGCATCAAACAAAAAAAAAGCAGAAGTCATGGCGGATGGAATGGAAGATTTTCCATATTAATTTTTTATATAATTCTTTCATTCGTTAATCTCATCGATTAATCGAATAATTTTTTTGATTTAATCGTTTGATCGAACGAACAAAAACAATTATTTGAATTATTCGAACGAAGTTGAAAGGCGAATAATTGACAACTCTAATGGATAAGAAAGAACACCTGTATGGCCAAAATGTCAAACTTTGACCCCCAATAACTCAGAAACTTTTAGACCGATGTTGTTGAAAATTTGTGTCTAACCTACTATCCAATAGGACTAACCTTGGTGCAAATCGGAAGACATCGATTTCAAAATTGGGTTACTTGACATGAAATCCCCCATATAAATAAATCATTTTTAATTTCCAATATCATACATTACTTGGTAATCTAATGTCTGCCATTTTGAACTGTTGTTACTTGACTTTAAACTGCAAGTTTTTTTTTTAAATGTTGAAACAAAAAGTTTTATTTAAAAAAAAAGATAATCGTTATTATTTTTAGTTTATTATTTTTGGGCAGAGGATTTTTTTATTCCCGGTAAGTCTTAAAAAATTAAGAAATTAACATTTCCTATATTTTGAAACAATAATTTTTTATTAAAATTATCTCTTGAAATTTTTTCTATTAAATTTTCTAAGCCAAGAAAGAAGAAAAATATTCAAATATGGGACCAATATCTGGGTTGTCAATGCACAAAATCCGTAAAAAGTGGGTGTTATTGGATAAGTGGGCATTGTACCTCCCATAAAAATACAAAATAGGTCAGTAACAGTAAAAGTTAAAAAATACCTTTGATACCAAGTGCTCAGAACAAAATCACAGCGTAAACTGTTAAGGATTTCAATTGTTGAATTTACTTCTTAATTACTAAGTCGATTTAGATAGTTATCGATTCTGATCACGGATTGAATAAATGAGATAAAATAATATTCTTAAAAAACCTGCGAATCTTAACTTATTATTTTGGTAATACACTCATAGCTTAAATAATTATTTTCCACTGCTGTCAAAATCGCTAGCTTAATTCCCATCACTGCTCAAAAGGTTTTAAATATAAATATTTAAATATATGGCACTGCTTTCAATTGGCCAAAAGATTGAAATAATTAGATGTGAATTAAAAAATCGTATGTACATATACAATGTATTAGGTTTTTCAAAACTCGACGTCGAAATTTTCCACCTCTCCAAGGCCTTTTCAACGTGACTACAAATTTAAAGTGCAAATATCCAAAAATCGCTTAACAAAAAATTTAATTTTAAGGTCTTTATATAGCGAAACAGCTTCGACTATAGGTTAATAAAAATCTAAAATTTATGAAGTCAAATTTTTTAATAAAATATCGGATTTTGTGATAATGCGGATTTACAACTCGATTTTTTTTTTTTGTAAAGTTGGCGTCTTGTATTATAAATTTTACTCCGTAGAATTTCCACTTTCCCAAAAAACGTTATCTATATGAAGTTTATTTCCAAAAACGTGTTTAAATTATAAAAATCAGTCCATTATACAAAAATTGTTAAGAAAAAGGTAAAATAACTCATATTTAATGAGAATCCCCAGGATATCGTTATCCTTCCTGCAATTCATTTTTATTTTAAGCTATAAACAAGAGGATCAAACTAATATATTGAATGTATTTTTTTGTGCACACTGGCTATACAAATAAAAAATTGTAACAATTTCTTGGTTGTTCTACAATCTTAGAGGTAATGACATTGTTGGCCCGGATTTTTATGCAAATGCATATATGTTCTCGTCAGTCGGAGATTACCATGTACAAAATATCTTTGCAAATCAAGAGATTTGCAGTAATATGGCATCGATTTGTTAGTGCATATTTTTGCATATTTTGCTTTGAATGCATATTTTTCAATATATTGCTGATATTGCATATTTTTGTTGCATATTTTGAAAAGGATTCAACAATGGCGAATTTAAGTCAATTGATTTTGCCATAAATAAGATGTATTTTGTGGACGGTAACTTAAGTTAACAAATTCGTAGCAAGCTTGATAAAGTTTAAACAAAAATTAGGGATTTAAATTTATTGTTTTAAATGCCTAACTGCTTGCATATTTAATTTAAATTGTTTTCGAAAATAACGTAGTGAAAATGAACATGCCACAGAGGAACTATCAGCATTTAATCATGCACCTATCACTTCCGTTTTATTTTGTTTTGAAAAACGGACAGTAAACTTTTATTTTGAACAAATGTAGGGTCAAGTTATCTCTAAAGGCATTTTAAAAAACAAAGTCAGTAAACATTTGATTCGTATATAATTGCGATCAGTTTCGATATGGTTTGAAACTTATGTTTAACATGTATTCGCACAGTTGCTCTAACCTTCTTATACATATTATAGTTGGGCCTTTTCAAGGGACTTTATTTACATGATTGTACTACTGTTTCTATATATATTTGTGCTTTACTTTGTTAAAACTTCTACTTTTGTGGTTATTGTGCCTTACTTACGTTTATGAAACTTAATTGTAACGTTCTTTATTGAAGATAATTTTAACTGCATATTTTTTAAATTTCTAGCGCATATATTTCTATTTTAAGTGCATTTTTTTCCCATACAACGCGATTTTAACTGCATAAAAATCCAGGTCCTGGTCATAACATATATAATATAATCTTTTTTTTAATTTGTATGGATATTTCCATCCAAAAAATTCGAAAAACTGCAATTTTTAGAGATCTTCAAACGTCATTCGATTTCGCTTTAATTTGGAACATATCGTCCCCTCAATAAAACAATAGTGTAAACGCATGTACACCATTATTTTTTTTATTGCATATTTAGAATCTCCATCATTGGTTTTATGTCTGGTCAAAATTTGGTCAAATTCTTTTTCCAAAAAGTGGTCAAAATGTCGTTGGAAAAAATAGTGTATAATTTCTTGTTCAAAATTTTCCTTCAATAAGTGTGTACGCTCATATGCGCTATTTTACTTGAAATTGCCACTCCAAACTTGTTAAAAGAATAATAGTGTATACGCATTATAATCCATTTTAGCCTGTAGAAAAAAATACAATTTATGAAAACTTTAACTCATAAAATAGCTTATAATTATATACACTATTGTTTGAGAAAAAGTTTCATTCCGACCATCGAAAGCTGCATGAGCTCCAAAATTTGTGCCAGAAGAATGTAATTCCTCGTGGCTCGCAGTAATTTTTCTTTAACTTACAAGGTGGAAAGAAGCGAAATTGTTTAGATGAGCCAGATGTAGTAGAGGAAGAGAAAGAAGACAAATGAACTTCTAGCTATTTTTGATTTACGCAATGTATACCTTAATTGGTCATAATTTTTTGTTTAAATTAACCCAAATTGGAATGTAATGAATGTGTGCCATTGAACCTATGAATTAATCACTGTTTTATAATGATGCAAATTGATATTATTGAGATCAAATATTTTAATAAAAATGCCGTAAAATTATTGAATAAAACAGCGTATACCATACAAAAAAAAACAAACAAAAAAAATATACATATAAAAAATAAAATAGCCTATATGGAGGACTTGCACTTAAAGGATGCGTAGAATAAAAAAATTGTTAAATTTAAAGACAAGAAACGGTATTATGTATTCGTCGAAAAATCCAATATGAAGAATTTTTATTAACAGCGATATTGAGGTTTTAATAGACATCCTATTTGACAAAAACTTTAAACACGATTTTCTCAAAACCCCAAAAAAATTATACACTATTGTTTTATTAAGGGGACGATATGTTGGTGTGGTTCATAAGCAATGATCCAGCCTTATATAAATTTAAAAAAATGAATACACAATAATTTTAGTATTCAATTTTTTTGTTTTTTTTATCCTCACTCCAATCGAAAAATCGAAAATCGATTTTTGAATCTATTTACCATTATTTACTTGTTATTAATGGTTGATCAAAAAATACGCTGTCTCCGGTCAAATTCTAATTATATGTGGCTGGAGGGAATCAAAAATTCGACACAACCGAATGTAGCGTTATTACTTGTTCTAGAAAATTATTTAACTATTAGAAATTTAACCTTTTCGAAAATTATCTATACGTATGAGTAATATTTGCAATGCAAACAATATTATTACCAGAGAAGACAAAAAAAGCAAAATTCAATACTTTTACAGCAAAAAGATTTTATAAAAAAAGCAACAAAAAATTGATAAAACAGCAAAAAAAAAAGCACTAAAAAAAGTTTTTATTATTCTTCCACATCATCAAAATTATCACAATAAACATCAAGAGGGCTTTTATGTTTTCAAATTTTAATTTTATACGTCGATCTGTTAAAAGCGTTTTGTATAAAGAGAAGCTTCTTTCTACATCGACGGAGGTTGACGGTGCAAATTTTAATTTGAAAATTGCATTAGAGGACAAACTTTTTACATATTCATCTTTTGGAACAGTACCAGACTCTAAAATATATTTTATTTCCAAAAACTGCTGATATCCCGGATTTCTTTTTAATATTTTCGCAAATTTCTTTTTAAATTGTTGGTCCTCGATCTTCCATAGTCCGTCAGAAACTGTTAATAAAGCATTAGTCCTCTCTGAAATTAATAATCCCGCAGCTTACAATTTTTTTATAGCAACCAAAATGTTTGCAAAATTGTATTTTAGAAATACAAGTGGAGAACTTAGTTCGGAGTTTTCAAATATTTTTTTGGATTGTACAATTGAGTCGGCATCTTGATTGTCAAGTTCTAAAACAACGGCTTTAACTTCTTCAAGATGTTAAGCGTAGTACATTGCCGTTTCTAACCAAGTACCCCAACGAGTTGGGCATAGAGACGGTGGAAGTACCACATTAGGATTCGTTTTTATAAAGAGAAATATTTGTCATAAAATACTTTTACTACAAAAATCATATTAAAAAAACGACTTTTAAATTCTTGCGTTTTCGATTTCCAGAACACCTCTGATTAATAGCCATATTTACCTTTAAGAAAATATTTTTAACATTGGAAATCAATTTATTGACATTTTCAAAGATTGTTCGAATGAATTCAGCTAATCGATGGATACCATGTGCATAACATGTTAAATGAAGCATTTTCGAATACATTGCCTTTAGAGAAGATATTCCACTTAGCATATGTGCAGCTGCATTCGTTACTACAAGTAACACTTTGTTATATTTTATGCCTAAGTACAGAAAATTAAAATCAAATCTTAACTCGATTTCTTTTCTTCTTTACCATCTGGCCACAATATTTGTAACGAATCATTACAAAATGCTGCAATAGATGCGCCATTTGCCGTTTCAAGTACTTGCATGTTCAATAAATAAGATTTGTTGTCTCTTAATTCTTCTAAGACTGTTCGCTGCCGGTAGTTACATCTACAGAAATCCTGCTTGACGCATTTTTCTATAGATATCCTATACAATTCTGGTATGTATATCCGGCGAATGCAAGTTTCAGACGGAGCTGACTTTTGAGAATATTTCCCAATCAAATTTTTTAAACTGGGAGAACTTACTTTTTTTATTGGCATATTGGATTCTAACAATGTTTTACAAAGATCATTTTTAAATGTCGTGGCAGTTGGAGTCACTGGATATTCCGTAATTAGTTTCTGTGGATGGTTCTCTTGCTTAGAAGACGATAATTGGTGTTTCCCACATCTGATATGTTGATCCACATTAAACTTTTTCGAACAATTTATTTTGCAGCAGCATATATTGCCAATTTTCTACAATTTTAAAGACTCCTTAATATGTTTTTACCATTTTTAATAATAAATTTCTAATACTTTTCTTTTTCGGCATTTTTAAACTTTTTTATTTATTTCTATTTTAAACGGCCTATTATGATTTCAGTTGATTGTTTTTAAAATTAACAGAGTTGCAAAAGGTAGTTACCAAGGCGAATTCACTTTTATAGAGGAATTCGCCTTGGTAGTATCATACGAAGTTTTTAATACATAAATGGGAATTAAAAAAAATCCAAAAAAAAGCAACACCATTGTAAAAGAAGCAAAAAACAGCAGGTTTTATAAAAAAAAAGCAAAAAAAAGCATTTAAGTCTTCTCTGATTATTACATATGAGGGATTTCATGTCAAGTGACCCAATTTTTAAATCGATATCTTCCGATTTGGATGAAATTTGCACCAAGGTTAGTCCTATTGGATAGTATATAGATAGACACAAATTTTCAACAAGATCGGTCAAACAGTTTCTGAGTTAGAGAAGGTCAAGGTTTGACATTTTGGCCATACAGGTGTTCTTTCTCATCCATCTAACTTCCCAGTAAAAACTTTACTTACAATCCTACTTTTAATGACTTCAAGAATTCATTACTTTGTAGCTTTATTCGCCACTTTTTGGATTATTAGTTATATATTAAATAATAACTATGATCACTGCTAAATTTAAAGATATTAACAGCATAGCCCACGATGTCGACTGCTATCGTTCACTGACATTTTAAACGACAATCAGCAAATTTGCAGCCCACTAACAATTTTTAGCACGACAAGCCGATCGACAATACAAGCGAACGATTACGAAACTGTTTTCATACAAATTTGCGGCCCACTAAGAAATATGATGCGACCACAAATGTCAAAATCAGTCACTTGTGTTGCGGTTGTCGACAGAGGCATTTTGTTTAAATATTTAACGAAATTTTTATTACACTTAAAAAATTTTTAAATTTTTCATAAAATTCTATTCTATATTTTTGTTTGTAGCACAGATTTGTATTCTATTCTATGCTTTATTTATATATTTTGTCGATATTTGTTTCCAACTAGCGTTTTATTAAATAAATGAATTACTTTAAAAACTCAAAGGTTCCCAAATACATACTTATGTATGTAGTAAAACTTAAAGGATCTCCGATGTGTTACAAATAGAATGACAAAATCAATATACCTCATCTTTTTGTTTTCAGGCAGCAAAAATGTTTACTGGGTAAAGGTAAAATATGTACTACACAAAAACAGTGCTCACAGACCGTGTCCTAGAGTGTTAGCATTAACAAAAATTAAAATACTCTTGAGATGAAGCAAAATTACCAGATTTAAATGAAATAAAACTGATATCAAATTAACTTTTTTTTTTATAAAAAAACTTATCCAAAAAAGAAAGGCGGACGCAATTGTAATTTTGTATTTCGTTCTCGATTTTTTTTTTAATTTACTTATATTTTGTTTAAAAATGTTTGTTGCTGATATGACACCGGTGCCAATTTTTACGAAGTAGACTGATAGTAAAATGTCCACCCAAATAAAGGCATTCAAAGCAAATTTTTTTAAGCAAAGTTTTTTGCAACTGCACTATTTTTTTCTTCTTTGCCTTTTAAAGGATTTATCTTAAAAGAAAGTGGTCTGAAGTTACAATAATGTTTTTTTTTTTTTTTGGCCCAAACATTTTCGATTGGTTTCATTATGCATACACAGACACAATTTGTGTAAGATATTAAACAGAAAGAAGAAACGAAACAAATATTGCAATAAATCAACTTAATAAGTAGACAGATGTAATAAGTTAAATAATAAATAAAAAAAAAATAAATAAAAAATTAAAAAGACGTATGTAATTGTTTTTGCGTATTCAAACAAATGCCGGTTGAGTTTCATCTACGATTATTTCTTCTTACAGATTGAACGTGAGCCAACAAAGATGTCTTTTGTCAATGCAATTTCTACACAGGACTCAAAAAATAAGTTGTTTACTTCCAACTTCATAAAACGTAACGGATTAGTGCTTTCCTATTTATTTTAATATTTTCAAAAAAAAAAAAAAAAATTTTGAAAGCTAAAAGTATGTCGTCCATAGAAAACATCTAAGCAAAAAATATATAAAAATCCTACCTACTTAAGAAGTCAAAAACAGGCAACTTTTTTCTGCAAATGACGTTTATGGGAGGACGTGTGAATTCTCAACATGTTCGACCATGTTTTTTGTGCGATAAGTATTGGAATTTTGTTCAACAACTATTATATGCAACTTATTATTGGTTGTATTTACTGCCCTAAAACCAATTGAGATCCAGCAACAAAAACAATGAAAAATTCTAGACACTTTTTTGCGCTCAAAGTGCTTTTTAAAATTGTCGTATAAATACTTGGAGTTGTTGTGGCCATAATCGTCGTTTGTAAAAACTAAAAAATGGCTCATGTTCGATTTGAACGCCTCATTTGTTCTTGTTTCGTATGTAAGATAACATTTTATTCTTTGAATTGGGGGTGAATTTAATGAAACTCTTAAAAGGTTTTTTGTCAATAATTTACGATAATTCTTGATTGTGCATTAGGCTTGTAGTTTTCGTGTATATACCAAACATTTCTAAATAATATTAAAAAATAAAAAATCTTAAATTTTTTTAAAGTTTCAAATACACGAATATGTGGCGCCAAGTATGTAAACTCTCAAAATAAAATTGTAATGATCAGACCTAAAGAAGAAATTTTAAGCAATGTTATTAGTGAGACGGCGTTATCTATACACACACCACAAAAGGTTGAGAAGGGATTATGCATTTGTGATGATGTGTGTAAAATATAAAAAAATGTGTTCTACATAACGAGGAATGATTTAAAAAACGGTGCGAGTCGGTGCATAATTTCACATGGCCCCCGTGCAAACTTCTTTTGGAAATATAGTATTTGTGCCCATACAATTTTATTGCAACCTCAATCATTTTACCAAATGAAATCGGTATAAATTCTATAACAGCGAGTATGTCAAGGCAAAATGTTGTACTGCTTTTACGTTCAAAAAAGACCACAGGACTCAAATAAACCTCCTACCTAAAATATCTTTAAAATGTAAAAATATCATATAGATGTACACGCAAAGAAAAACATGGTTGTGGTAAACATTTTCTAAAAGCAACATATTATGATAAGATTTATGATTTTAGTCACCATATAACGGTTATTATTTAATCATATTATGACTAAATATATTCGGAATATAACATCATAGTATTTTTCCCTTAATCATATTCTTATTCTGTTAATCATAAAAAGTGAAAAAGTAATCATATAACTGTCATGGCAATCATTATAAGTTAAGAAGTAAGCATATTATTGTCAATCTTAGATGTAATCATATTTTGATACAGCACCACTTTCACAAAAATAAACAAAAATTAAAATTTTTTGCGTCGAATTTTTATTTTTTTTTAATTGTTGAACCATTCACTAACAAATAATTCGATAGACACATTTAAAACAAACGACACAACTGATGCAAAACTATTTAACAAATGGCGATAATAAAATATTATTAAAGCAAAGATATTGATAACGTATAGAAAGTTATCATGTTGTTATGCCTATTAAATACCATGAAATGGTTGTGAGTAATATAATATGTTTTCAAGGATATCATAATTTAGTTGTTAGAAAAATGATTATTTTTCAGTCAACAATACTCAAATTTATGATTGCGATAAACATTGAAATGTGTACAGTAACTACAATATTACTTATATTAAATAAAAATAAACAATTTTTGTGTACGACAACAATATATTGTTACCATAAACAAAGAGCAAATACCGTAACTAAAAGAATTTCGCCACAAACGACATGAATCTTACGTAGCCTTATAACATATTTATGGTTGGATTCACGATTCACCCATGAGTTCAAAAAGTGTGCACCTTTAAATATTTTTCTGTAAATAGTGTGATGTAAAGTATCATATGTCGGTGTTGACCGACTATACTTTCAAACTTTTTTGAATTTTATTTTTTCCTTAACAAATTAAAACCATGTAATGCAAAAATCCAATACAACATACAACATACAATACAGCAGAAACAGTTTTTTCGGTACTAAAACTTAATGTTAACCAAATAAGGGTCAAATTAACATACCGAGTCGATTTGTAAACTTTAATTTGTTATATTGAAATAACTTTTATTTTCTGAGTGAAAAATAAAACTCAAAAAATAACTATTTTCTGAAAAAAAGCTTAAAAGCAAGCAACTTCGGCTGTGTCGAATCCTATCTACCCCCTCACCATAGTATTAAAGATCGTACCGAAACTTAAAATTCAGGAGTACAATTGTATAGGGGACAGGTGAAATAATGTGCCGATTTCGTGCATTTTTTACATTTACACACATCTTATTAATAAGATTTATCTGGTCCAGATTTTGTTTTCCAAGTTCATATGGTATGGAAGATATTGTGCCAAAACTATTATTTTAGAAAGCATTAAGTGGTTATTTGTCTTTAAGCCGGCTATTGTTCCACTAAGTTTATTTAAGGTGAAAGTGAAAAATATGGTTCACAGAAGACCATAAAAAGTGAAGGTAAATGTCTAAAAATGTAAGATTTATGGGTAAAAATTAGAGGCGGTGATGATATTGTGCTCGTATCTCAGTCATTTATGGACCAATCTTGCTGAATTTGAATGCAAACTTTAGCGAAGTATACACGACAATAACATACATAATATATCATAAATAGGGTCTTCAAAAAATCAAGTGGGTGAAGCTAAATACGCCGAGTTAAATATGTTTTATGACGTAAAACGTTACGTTATTAAAAACGTAGCTGAGCTACGCCTAGCTGCTTAAAAACGTAGCTCAGCTACGCGTATTTCAGCTACGCGTAGCTCAGCTACGTTTTTATTTAATTTTTTTCTTTATTTTGAGCGGTGTGTATTGGAGAGATTTTTTAAATTGCGGCCGAACCAAAAAAGATTACAGAACGGGAGGGGCACCAAATTAGAGGTATTTTACTCTACTTTCGTAATCTTTAATCAAAATTTAGGAAATATAAATTTTTCTATTTTTAAAAAATTCTTTAAATTTCGGCTAGTGTATCTAGGAGAGATTTTTTTAAGTTGTGACCGAACCAAAAATTTAAGAAATATAAATTTGTCTAAATAAATTCTGGTACAAGTAGTAGTTTCTACATATTTGCCCATTACATTAGACCACCACGGCAAGTATGGTACATATTTCTTCAAAATATTATTTAAATAATTTTTATTTTGAAACTTGTTTTCTGATAAACTATTGTCTATTATTTTTACACTGTTATTTATTTCTTGGCCTTTTAAATAAAATGGGCTTTTTTATATATGTATAGGTTTTGTAGATATATTTGGAATGTTTTTCTCTAAATCATTAATACCTTCATCTACTGCGTACTCCAAATCTCTTGCAGCGAGAGAGCCAAAAGGAGATTTTTTTGACAGTTGGAAGTTAGAGAACTTGCAAAATGTTACTGGAGAAATTTCCGCTTGCAAGATTTTGCAATTAGTTTGAACAGCTGTTTGAATGAAATAGTTTTTGTGAAATGAAAATAAAAATTGAAATTTACCAATGGCAGAGGTAAGTAATTAGAATTGTGATGATTTTTAACGTTTATAATAAATTATAATAAACAAAACATTTTACTTCATGCTAGAAACGTCCAAATATACAGTGCGACCGTGGCGTAAGTGGAGTGGAGATGGCAGAACCGATAGAACCAGCAGAACTTTGAGGGACAAACTTTGCAATTGAAGAGGCGAGTATTTGGATTTGTGTTCCTGGCGAGCACTTCACATCCAAGTTATTTTTCTCCGTTGCCAAGCTGTTGAAGGGCACTGTATTGGGCATTTCATTATTTTTTCCCATGTAAGCCGGCACTATGTTAGGCAATGTAAGCAAAAGAAGTTTTATAAAAAACCCGACAAATAAAACTAAAAACTAAGAAGAAATTGAACTTAGCAAATTAATAACAGTGTAATAAACAAGTTTTTTAATTTACAACACTTTTTAAGCTTCACTTTAATTAATAATTTTTTAATTTACCTCGAGAATTCAATTTTGCGTACACATATGTATGCTAAAATTCTTTTGCTTTGCTATTTCAATTGTTTACACACCATCCGCTGTTTTCTTGCAAGATTTCACTGGATACTGTCTGCGTACTTTTTGAGATTTTTTCAGCCGATAGAGTAATATTGGTCTTACTCTCCCAAAAAAATTTACTGATTATTTGCTACTGGAAAAGTACCCAGACAGACCTAATTACTTCTTCCATATAATTTTTTGCTTTTAAACAATCCTCGTGCTTTGATTTTGAAATTATAATGGCATTTTTCAACCAAGACCAGAAATCTAATATTGTACTAATATTAATAGCTTTGATTATAATTTATTTAAAAAATTTTCTTTGTTGGTCATTTTTGGCATATGTTTCAACATCTTTCAAGCAAATTTTTAGGAAATGGCAATAGCATTCTTGTATAACGAAAAAACCTGATGGTAATTTTGTTTGCGAGTGCAAAAATTGATAACATTTCATAAGGTAGGTCAAAACGTCAACATCGTTAAAAAATTTTATGGTAGAATTTATAATGGCCCAACTAAAATCACAACATTTTCTTTTGCTTAAAGCCCACTTTTTTTTTTAGTGCACAAAATACTTTCAGTTCCATTTGAAAGCGCCTCTGCAACTGAAAATAATATTCAACTTGCTTTATCTTCACGAACATGAAGAATAATAGAATAAAAAACACTCTATAGTAGGTGTTTCTACTTTTTAAAATTAATTTTCTGCTATCGTTTGCAATTTTCAGTTGGGCAAATAAATTTCTTGAGGGCTCGATACTTTTTGGATAAATTTGTTTCATTTTTTGTCCCTCCGCATTAAAAATAAGTCTATTTCTAAATCTCTGCGTCGATTATGCTTCTGTAAAATTTCGCTTTTTATCTTTTTAACGACATTTTTGCTTGGAATACTCTTTGTGTTTTTTCAGATGTTGAAAGATTTATAAGAGATTGTCCCTGTAATTCGATGGAAGCTGGTTCTTTAACTGACATTTTGCAACGTTTCTTTTAAATCCTCTTATTTGTTGGTCCTTTGGTTCTGAAGAATGATTATATTTTTCTTTATTTCCTGATACGATAACTTTTATCGGTGATGACTTGAGGTGTATTACAAATTTGAATTTCTTACAATGCTCATAGATGCACTTGGCATAAATTCTCATTTTAGTTAATTCTTTGGTGTATCAGTGACTGCAAACGTTAACGGGGCATGTGGTATTAAATTTATTGTAGCTTATTTTTACCATGTCTTCAAGACATTTCGTAAATTCTTTTTGGTTTGCGATATTATCATCTCTTATGTAATACTCTGTAAATAAAAACGTAGCTGAAATACGCGTAGTTGAGCTACGTTTTTAATAACGTAACGTTTTACCTCATAAAACATATTTAACTCGGCGTATTTATCTTCACCCACTTCGAAACATCAGTTACAAGAGGCACACTGATAGAAAATCTGAGGGAGAAACAGTCATAGGTACATCGTTAAATTAAATCTGCTACTCATAAGGGTCCTTAATATTTACACTTCATAGGGTCTACGATCCAAAATGTTGAAATTATTACCAAATGACAAACTTTAATAAAAAACGAACGAGCCCTTTACACCTGTGGTGAAAGGTAAAAAAAATCATTAAAAGTAACGTTTTGAATAAAATGCAATAGAGACGGTCCCTGGTTTAAACACAAGAACTGCCAAGTTGAAGGCAGCATCCAAATTTAAAGAAAGCTTTGCAAATTCACAAAATATTTTGCTGTAGTATAAAACATTCGTTAATAAATGTTAACTTGTGGAACTATCATAACTGAAACGTCAAGGTGAGTTTTTTAATTATAATACAAACATTAATACTAACAACCGCTGCAATGTTGATAAAATAAACACTGCCATCTACAAAAGCTTTTTGCAACAAACATTCATCTGCTTACAAAAATAACAACACAAATCGCAAATTTAAGTACCAAAAATATATTTTATGAATGAAAAAGCTTTCGGTCATGTAATTGGCAGAACAAACGAAATGCAGACTAAATACTTCATAATATGAAAAAGAGAAGAAAATCTGCAAATAATAATAAGATAATAAGACGAACAAAATAAAAAAGAGAGAGAAATGTAAATTACAGCCAGTGCTGCCACGACTTATACAACTTATACAACCAATATTTTGTAAAAGTTACCAAATGTAAAAAAATAAAACCAAATAAGAGATGCCTTTTGTTAATTGAAAAAACATTAAATTTAATTTTAAAGTTGCATTGAAAAACAAACATTATTTGTACTTTATAGGCAAATATTAATTTCAAATTAAGAAAACACAACAAGAAATTCTTTTCTTTTAAAAATTTTTATTTACTTGATTCCTTTTTCAAAAAAAACATTTTTATTTTATTAGAGTAATGGCCAATTTCACCAATTTATTTCTATATCAATTTTTGTTAAAAATTCGTTTTTCATGTCAAATAAAAATAAAATTACATGAAAAGCTATATTTAAATATGAATTGATATTTAAATAGAATGGGTTAAATTGGCCACAAAACTCGTCAAATTTCAATTAAATTGTTTTCAATATGTCCTTAAGAATAAATGAAATAAGTACTTCACAGTAATAAATAACAAAAAAGGAAAAATAAAATTGTTTTCCACTTTTTAACTGTTAGCGGCAGGGCTGTCAAATGTGGCGATAAAAATTTCCGTTTGGCGATTGTTTTGGCGAATGGAAACAGTTGGCGATATTTGAAATGAAAGGGGTCATAGATATACTGAAACAAGTACCAAAAAAATTATTAAAAATACCCGCATTCCATTTAACATACAAGCCACCATTCACTGTTTTACAAATGTCACGTTACAACGGTATGAAATTCCATTTTATACAGAATGAAACGTTACAACTATAATACATTACATTTCTCTAAGCTTTTGTATTGCTTTTCATATGACAAAGAGCGAACAGCTGATTGAGCCTTAAGTAGTATGACTAATAACGGTCTCCTTTAAATTAATTGCTTTGTTTTCTTCTTTTTGGTATAAGTTTTGTGTAAAACAATAAGTTAATTTAATATCAGTGTATGCCACTTAAATTTAGTAATTTTTCTTCATCTCAAGAGTAATTTTAATTTTTGCTAGTGCTAAAAAGTACACAGAAAAAAATAAAAATTGATTTCAATTAAAAAATTTGTGATATTAATTAAAAAATTAATTAAATTTGCCCCAGTAAACAAATTAATAGTATCAATTAAACCAGTTAATAGTATTAATTAAACGTTTGATTTACTTGATTAAACTTTTAATTCACTTGATTAAATTTTTAATTAAAACTGATTTTATTTTTGATTAATGCTTTAATTGGTGAAACATTTTGGAGAATTTTTTCTGTGTACTTAATTACTGTTGTTATTGTCGAATTGCTTCAAAATTTTCAATAAATTGGGCAATATAAAAAACCAAATATATGGCGCAAACATGTGCTTATTGTCAACACACTAAAAAATATTTCTATAAATCAAAGGGACGATTTTAACCAATATATTTTGCAAACTAATTATATGATATACACACAGCCAATTAAATTGTACAGTTTCCATTATTAAACAATAATATTGCAAATGTATAGGTCCCTTAAGGGTGCGTACAGAGTGGCCGCTTGTTGCCAAGCCGAGCCGACCCGACTGACGCTTATCGCTAGAACCAATGCGAGAAAACTGGTACTATACAAGTTAGTACAAATAAGCGCGAACAGGTCATAGTAGGCGCCGAGCTGGTCAGAGCGCAAAGCTGATTGAATGCGAGAAAACTGTTACAAAGCGTATTTAAGCGCCGAAAACATTGTTTATGCTATGTTGTTATGACTTCAACCTGTTTGGAAAATATTTTAAAAAATTAAAAACAAAAATTTTAGAAAAAGGAAATAAAACATGCAATCAAAAAATTAAAAAAATAATAAAAATTAAATAAAAATTAAAAAATAAACAAAAATGAATCAAAAAAAAAAAGAATATTTGAATTTCTATTTTTTTGATTCATAATATAATAATAAAAATTAAATAAAATTAAAACAATTATAAAAAAATTAAAAAATGCATACAAGCATACATTAAACACAAATAATAGATAAAATATCAGCGCTGATTCTCGCATCCACAATGCACACTCAAACTTGTTTCTCGCATAAACAAATTCTTGCAATAAGCGTCAGTCGGCTCGGCTCGGCTCAGCAGCAAGCGCCCACTCTGAACGTACCCTTACACTGTGAGCACTGCTGCCAATCTGGAGACTTTCCGCGTTTTTTTTAAGTGTCAATCGCGGGGTAAATGCGTTTCAGCGGTTAGCTGAATATAAAGATATTTCAAATATTTCTCAGCGACCCGTTTCCGCTAAAAAAACATATCGGAAATTTTTAATTTAATACTTTTTCTTATTAAGTTTGTTCTGTTTTTCTGTCCAAATAACAACTTTTTTGTGTGCGCGTTATACTCACTTTTATAGTTTTAGTTAACTGAAGGTTGAGTCTGCTTTTAATCTGTGCATTAGACTGGTCGGAATTTTTTTTTTTTTTTAATTTAATTGTTTGCGCTACTTAAATATGAGGTTTGATGTAAGAAATCATAATCTAATTTTTCAGGTCAATCCGACGGTGCCTAGATGTGCCGGGTGGGGCCCAAAATTCCCCATATTATAAAAAAAAACATATTTTCTATCAGATCTTTATAGTTATACTAGTTGAAAAGCCGAAAATCAAAAATATGGCTTCGTTACGATCTTCCGCAGAGAAAGTACTTCAAGTGTGCCAAATTTCAGCTTCCTATGTCATCAGATGGCTTCAGAAAGTTGCGGAAAGAATAGGACATACATGCAAACATCCTGACATACTTAGAAATTATATATTGTATAGATAGATTAAAGTATTTGCTGTTTAATATTTTAGTATGATACGAACGAAAGATTTTTAACCTTATTCGAGGTCGCTGAATCCAGTGGTGCTAACCGTTTTTTAGGTTAGCTTTGGTTTTCGAGATATACCGTTATTTCGAAAATTAAGGATGTTGCACAACATATGTTCGCGCAACTCAAAAACGCTTTAGCTTATTGAAGAACTAAAAAAAACCGAAATTCCGCAATAAAATTTACTTTAAGAAAGTTGAAACTTTTTTCTTTATGTTGGCTTTTGGTTTTCGAGATATACCGTTATTTCGAAAATTAAGGACGTTGCACAACATATGTTCGCGCAACTCAAAAACGCTTTAGCTTATTGAAAAGCTAAAAAACCGAAGTTCCGCAATAAAATTTACTTTAAGAAAGTTTAAACATTTTTCTTTATGTTGGGTTTGGTTTTCGAGATATACCGTTATTTCGAAAATTAAGGAGGTTGCACAACATATGTTCGCGCAACTCAAAAACGCTTTAGCTTATTGAAGTTCTAAAAAAAACCGAAATTCCGCAATAAAATTTACTTTAAGAAAGTTGAAACTTTTCTTTATGTTGGCTTTTGGTTTTCGAGATATACCGTTATTTCGAAAATTAAGGACGTTGCACAACATATGTTCGCGCAACTCAAAAACGCTTTAGCTTATTGAAGAACTAAAAAAACCCGAAATTCCGCAATAAAATTTACTTTAAGAAAGTTGAAACTTTTTTCTTTATGTTGGCTTTGGTTTTCGAGATATACCGTTATTTCGAAAATTAAGGAGGTTGCACAACATATGTTCGCGCAACTCAAAAACGCTTTAGCTTATTGAAGAACTAAAAAAACCGAAATTCCGCAATAAAATTTACTTTAAGAAAGTTGAAACTTTTCTTTATGTTGGCTTTTGGTTTTCGAGATATACCGTTATTTCGAAAATTAAGGAGGTTGCACAACATATGTTCGCGTAACTTAAAAACGCTTTAGTTGATTGAAAAACTAAAAAAAAAACGAAATTCCGCAATAAAATTTACTTTAAGAAAGGTAAAACGTTTTTCTTATATGCGCAGTCGTTTTAGAAACATAATTTTTTTTCTGGAAAAAAAATAATTTTTTTATTAAAATTTCGGAATTTTTGTTTTTAAAAATTCATAAAAAATTGAAAAATGCAGCTATGCTTCTAATTTTATGCAGACATATAAAAAACGACATTGCCAACAAAACAAGCTATAAATGATTAAAATCTGTAAACAACTTTTGATTTTATGTATTCACAATAGATGTGGCGGTTTCATAAAATTCGTAAATTAATTAAAATTTTTCGTCTTTTGTGAATACATAAAATCAAAAGTTGTTTACAGATTTTAATCATATACGAATTTTACAAGGCATGTCCCAAAATGAACGCATTTAAAAGTAAGTCATTATTTTTTTACTTAAATACATCTAGAAAAAAGTTGTTATAGAATAAAGCTGCTAAATAATGAGTTAAAGAAGTTATTCGTTTTGAAAAAGTAAGCGAAGTTTTTACTGGGATGCCAGAAAAACATAAGAGCACTACTTACAATTCTACTGATAGAACCAATGAATTTTACAAGGAATGTCCCAAAATGAACGCCTAAAAAAGTAAGACATTACTTTTTTACCTGCATACATCCAGAAAAAAGAAGTTATGGAAGTTGTTATAGATGTAGTTATAGAATAAAGCTACTAAATAATGAGTTAAAGAAGCTATTCATTTTGAAAAAGTAGGCGAAGTTTTTACTGGGATGTTACAAGGGTAACGTAAAAAAGCAAAAGATAAATAATTATACGTCAATATTTATCATTTCAAAAACTAAGGATTCATTCATCAGCCAATGCAATTTTGTTTTACATGTTGTTGGTTTAAAAAGTGCATTTGAGATGATTGAATAAATTTGTCACAGAAAGCTGCATTATTTGAAAGTGTGTAGATATTTATTCTAATAAGAGCTTCTAATAACTCATTTTGCATTCTGTAGCAAATATTGATTTTGGTAGTATTGATTATAGAAAAAGACTCTTTCAACAAAAGAAACGCTTGTTGGCATAAAAATCATATTTAAAACTATTTCGCCAAGCTCTTGAAAAGATTTTAAACAGCAAAAAAAGTCTTATGTATATTTTTACCCACATCTTGACCAAATCGGACTTGCCATTGCAAAAATGGAATCTATAATAATGTATTGTTCCCAAAAATCCCCAGCGAAAAGTGCTTTTCCCCAAAAATTCCTCTGGGGATTTTCACGAAATGTTTATCCCCAATCACAAAAAAAATCCCTAATTAGGGGATAAAACTGAGAACGTGGTAGATGAGCATTAAACTTTGCAAAATATTTAGAATTTTAAGTTATTAATAAAAATCCGCAAAATTAAATATTAGACGTTTTTTGACGAGCAGTTTAAAAAATAGTTTGGCAGCAGTGTCTATGAGTAATACATTAAATAAGAGACGAAAATCTGCAAGGAAGAGTAGTCGTAAAAAATATAAAAAGAGAAAGTTTGTGTAACAAAAATTAAATGAGTAACAAAGTGGAGAGCGAACATAAATTTGCTTTTGCTACCCGATGCTTCAAAATCAAATGAGCAAAAGAAGTCACGTGCAAAAAGTGTTTAACGAAAATCCGTAAACAATGTAGACTACAAAATGCACCAAGTATGTGTCAAACGCAAAGTTGCCATATTTAAAGATTAATCTATGCCGATATTTGGGTCCCAAACTGATTCGTATCCCAGTTTTAACCCTTTTTTATTATAAGTTTTTATACTAATACATGTTTCGCACTATGCGACCTATCGCACAGCCATGTTCCATGAAACAGACGATTGTGAAAAAGGGTGTACAGACGCTTGTGTGGTTGACAATTTGATGCTACCCTTTAATATGTGCCTTAAAAATACGAGTTTTTGAAGGGACACCAATAGAAAATACAATTATTATTTTTTGGTTTTGTCGCATTGTCACATGTTTTGCTGTTCTATTAGCTATTTTTATGCTTTCATATATTTGGTTTGATTTATATTTAGGTTTCCTCAGATCAAAATCAGCTTAGAATTCTCGTAAATTTCGACATGCTCAATCGTTGTTTCCCTTGGCTTTGTTGTATAAGAACACAGGTGCCTTTGATTTGAATAAATCACAAAGTTTTAAGCACAGGGCTGTGGAGTCGTCAAAAAATAGTTCCAACTCCGACAGAAGAAACTTTTAGGCCCTAATTATGTAAAACGCAATGCAATGCCAAAGAATCACATTGAAAGCAAAAACAAAGTCTTAAATATTTTGTAATTTTGTTGTTGCTTTCTACAGAAATTCATGCAGCGTTTTAAAATTTTTAACGCCACAAGTTATAAGGCGTATAAAATTTTAAAAGGCAATGTGAATTTCTGTAGAAAGCAGCAACAAAAGCAACACTTTTCCAATCCCGCTCATTTTTTAGAGAGGTTGTGTATTGATAACCAAGATGATTGGATCTTATTTGGAAACTTTGGCTCTTGCCGTTCTTCAGAAATACGGAAAAAACAAATAAAAAACAACAAAAGATATGGGGGTTTGCTCATATCTCCATCATTCTTGGACCGGTCTGGCTGAATTTAAACCGGATTTGAACTTCTCTCCTTATTAGGAACCAGTACCCACGTTCTGTTACTGTAGTGAGAACTTCTCGTATCGAAAAGATGTGAAACAAAACATTCCATCGTTTCTCGAAAAGTGTGTCTTTAACTCATGTCGAAAACTATCAAAAGAGATTACGTCGTTACGTTATAAATGTCATAGCATTGCACTCGAAGCCGATGTTACATCGTAGACGTTGAGAACGACAGTAGCACATATCGTTGACGGCGACCAAAACTTACTAAAATTGAACAAAATTGAAAATGTGCAAGAACCGTTTTTATACTGCACCTTCTTCTGTGATTTGTTTCAAATTATGAGTTAACATAAATACGTTTTCCCAAGCCTTTAACATAAGCTGAGCAACAAGAAATATTGCACTGTTGTTCTGCCGACGTTATTGCAAAATTGCTGAGATATTTATCTTTAGTGTAGACTTGTGGTAAATATAGGCTTTTTTACAATAAAGACCCAGAGAAGTTAATTTGACGATTTTTGTTACTAAACTTGACGATTTTCTACCAATTCGCTGGCTACCACGGCAATACCTTATGTTTATATTGCATATACATGCGCTTAAACTAAACAATAGACTAACCGGGTTTACCAATGTTTACGTCTTTGTGCATATACCTGAAACACAAAGAAGTATATAAAAACACATACAACAACTAAAGATTTTAAAATGGGGACCTACTTCCTTTTTCTGTTCCTTTTTGCTTCTACTGCTGTTGTCGTTTTGGCAAATGTTACATGACTTCTGTTTTAAATACAGTTCTAGTTGTTTTTATTTTGCTTGCATTTCGATCACAAGGCATTCTCCATGAATGTGCTTGTGTGTCTGTGAGTGTAAGGACTTGTATGTGTAAATGTATTTATATGTAGAGCAGTGTGTTGCGTCTGTACTTCAGGTCATGAAACTTTAATAATGTAAACAAAAGAAACGAGTCAATGAAAATCATTTATTTGTTGTTGTTGCTGGTGCATGTAACTGTTGTTCGTTTTAACATTCGTTTGCATTTTAATAGTCGGTAAAGACGACAGTTTCTGTTGATGATGACCACGGCAATTTTTTTTTTTATTAACCATGTGGTTCATGTTGCACAGTCAAAACTTACGATGTTTTACTTGTCATATTTTGATTTCTAAATGTTGTTTCGAAGTCGGAAACAGACATACATTTAGTATTAAAAATAAAATATTCATTGAAATCATAAAAATACAACCAGAAACAAATTTTACTTGACCCTTTTTCGTGCTATTTCAGCCAGACTTGCACAACATTCTTTTAGAGACCAAGTCAATCTAGACGGTTAAAGAGATAAAAAAAATATATATACATACATACATATGTACATATATCCATACATATGACCATACATGCATATGCAAAAGACTCAGAAATCGTGAAATTCTTCGTCATATTGATGTACATAATTACATAACTATAAGTTATGAAGCCTTTGTGTGAAGGCTGCCAAAAATACAAAGTTATCCTTAAAAAACACAAATTGTAGCAGATGTCTTGTGTTATTTTGCATTTGTTCTAAATTTGTTAAAAGAAAAATCTTGATATAGAAAAAGTAAAAAGTTTTCATTTTGTAGTTTAAAATGGGGGAATTTTGGGTAATTCAAAATGAAATATTGAACGAAAAATGTGTAACTTTAAAAACAAATTCTCAAGAATGTACACGAATAGGGATCAATCTTTGCTTTAAATTTCATTAAAATCGGGTTTGATAATTTTTGAAAGGGAGAAATCGCCCGTACTTTTTAAAAAATGCATAGCTAATGTGTCCATTTCGATATGGATCTATCTATGTTTTAAATTGGTTTGTTTGTGGGCACAAAGACCCTATTCCGGAAAGCCGCTTGTATGGGGGCTACATAAAATTATGCACCGATTAGCCCCATTTTCAGTGGGGTTGTACTTTGCGCACAAGGTTACATGGACAGCTAGCCAGCCTTCCTGCCAGCCAGTCAGCCGGACAAACATCATTAGATCGACTCAGAAAGTGATACTTTTTTATTTATTTTAATTATGCTGTTTCGTGCTGTTTGTTTGTTAATTGCCATTTAATCAATATGACGAACAAAACTTCACAAGAAAACTTCACATATATTTTCTTCTCAAGATTATACTTTATGATGTTTAAAAGTGGAAGTGGGATATTATAACTTGTAAGTCCGAGATAAATTTTAAAAAAATGTTTTTGCTTGAAACACTTAGAAATAAATTGTTAATGCAAAAAATATAAAAACCGCTCATAAAAAAGAACATTTTACAATTCAAATTGGAAATTCCTTTAAAATATCAGTATTAACCTTTTCCAGCACAATTCATGATCTGAAACTTTTAATTTTGCTTTAACCAGAGATTGTCAGTGTTGGAATCTTGTGGTACATACCAATATGTGTATAAGATCCAACTTTTAAAATTTAGCTCAACTAAGTATGGATAGGATATCAGACATTTTATCTAAAGTATACATACATATATTGTTACGAAAGTAAAATTATCTAAGAGCAATTTATAGTTAGAGCTATAATATTATCAAAAACTAATTTAAATTTTTGGGAATACAAAATTTTAATTTCAAAAGATTTTGTTATTCGTGCTTAATTCCCAGTTTTTATTCTTGATAAAAACACTTGAAATTTACTGTTGATGGGATAAGCTATTCCTATGCATTTCACTGGTTGCTTAGGCCAGATCATCAGGAAACTTCATCCATAAAGATTTTAGAAAAACTAAAGATATTAAACCAAATAAAACTGTTAAACGTATAAGACTTATAGCAACAGTTTTACTTGTAACAATATCAAAGCTTTAACAAAACACATCAACAATAAAAAAGTGGGTTTATCTCATCTTACATTCCCATGGGCAACCAGTGAAATGCATAGGAATAGCTTATCCCATCAACAGTAAATTTCAAGTGTTTTTATCAAGAATAAAAACTGGGAATTAAGCACGAATAACAAAATCTTTTGAAGTTATAGCTATAAGTTACCTTGTAAGTTATAGTTTTATGTCATATAAGTAACTTAAAATTGTCATGTTTAATTTTCAACACAACTGTATTACCGCCTAAAAGTGTATTTAGATTATTACAGTTATAACAAAAATTTCCCAGTAATTTCTAGAAATGGTTTTAGAACATATTAAATTGTTATTACAGGCAGGTTCGGGAAAAGTATGTATGTAGTTATGAAATATAAAAATGGGTGACTCATGAATAGTTAAGGCCTCGTTACTCTTACGTAAATGTTGCGGATACGTAAATCGTATAGCAAAAACGTAATATACATAAAATTCTAAGAAAATTCTCCGAAGAAACCATGGGTCTAAAATAAAATCCTAATCCGCGCCTCTCGACTTGAACATTTATTTACTTGGCTGAAAATTTTTTTTAATGTAAAAAAAATTAGGATTTTATTTTAGACCAATGGTTTTTCGGAGAATTTTCTTAGAATTTTATGTAGATTACGTTTTTGCTATACGATTTTTAAAAAAAAAAATCGACCCGCCCTTATGTATATACATATTTAATATAATTATGTTAAGGCGGATATTCGGATCTATGTGCTGATTTTTTCTTATTTGCATTCTCGAAAATGTATGCAAATTTTTATTTAATAATAAAAACGATAATCGAATCAGCTGTTTTATGTTTTAACTCATGTGTTTACACTGTAAACTTTACGGGCTTCAATTTCAATTTTTGTTTAATAATTTTGTAAATTATGATTTCTGTGTTCAAATATTGTTAAAACTTGTTTTTTTAATAAATGAAAACTGAAGAAAAGATTATAAGAAGTGGAAATACAGTAAACATACAAATGTACATGTTTTGTAGATATATAAAGCGAATTTATTAAAAATACAATTTGTTGTTTACATGCAAAAAATACTATTTTAAATATTTATCTTTATAATTTACTTTCATCTATTGAAATAACTGTTGAATAAAATAAAATAAAAATTAAGCTTTTAGCAACAATATTTTTTTCCAATAAAAAAAACAAGAGCTGTAACACGATAACACCAATTTCAGTTCGAACAAAAAACCCATATCATTTCCTGACACCAAATTTAAATTAATGTTTTGATAAGAATCTCATTAATAAAATTTTAAAGTAAACCGCTGGTTATTAAGTTTTGTTGACAACACTGCTTGAAAACAAAAAAACAAAATCTTAACAGCTGATACGTAAAAACGGAGAGAAATTTTAATTTTATCAGGTTCATCCGCAACGCAACGTTGCGTTTACGTGTGAGTACCTATTAACACATAAGCTTGGTAAGGAAAACGGAACAGCAACGTATACGTTTACGTAAGAGTAACGAGGCATTTAGTTTAATTGGTTGGAGACATTAAACGGTTCGGGTCGAAACTAACAATATTAAGTTGAATAAGTGTGTTTATTTATTTTGATTTGCAATTAAAAGAACTCAGCGCTTAATTATAAAGGGAGTAAACCGAAACGCGTTTATTAAAGGAAAAACGTAACAATATTTTCTGAGCCCTTAAATAAGAAGCAACAATTTACTTTTTTTTTGCTCAAAAAATATAAATTAAAGCCTCTGTTATCGTAGTGTTATAATGAATTCTAAAAAAGCCACTTATTGTGCTAACTCCCAAAATTTGTTATCATCATTTCTGCAACGTATATTGGAGAGAAAAAATACATTATTAAATACTCTTATATTATATTTATACCGAAGTAGTTTTTTTGTGCATCCGAGCAACAAGGTAGCAGAAGAATTGTATGATAGTATTTTCCCTGACTATCTTCAATCGGAATCAAATACAAGTTCGGATTCGGATTTAGAATATTTCGAAAGTGATTTTTTTAAATTTATAAGGGAGGCTAGCCCACTACCACATTAAATGAATTGCAAATTTTATTCTTGAGATAATCTTCTTAAATATAAAAAAATTTTATTAAGTATACTTTTCAATTATTGAACGTGATTTTTGATAAAATGTTTGTATACGGAGTCGTATGATTATTATGGATTCAACATGCATACGCTTAGTGGCTTTAAGGTGGAAAAATAAAATTCCAGGCAGAAATTGCCAACCGTGCAAAAATTTTAAATTTATATACATATAAATGTACATAAATACATATTATTATTAGTATTGTGGTTATTTTATTGAACTATTTATGGTTTTTAATCCAAATTTTTTTTTTTTTTTTTTTAATATTTCTAATTAGGCTTAAGTTCATTAAATTTAATTTTCATTAAATTATTTTTATGAAGAAAGGAATTTTACAACATGAAAATCAATTAAAATTTACTGATAATTTTTCTTTCTGATAATTTTTCTTTCTTCATAAAAATAATTTAATGAAAATTAAATTTAATGAACTTAAGCCTAATTAGAAATATTAAAAAAAAAATTTGGATTAAAAACCATAAATAGTTCAATAAAATAACCACAATACTAATAATTGTTAAAGCTAAGGCACGAGCTCTATGTTTGCATTTGTCCTTCAAGTTGTGCTAAAAAGGTCAACAGGAAAAAGAAAGACAAAAAAATGGAAAAACAAAAAATATGTACTTTGAACTTCAAGAAGAATTCTTGACAAAAGTACGAAAAAACAGAAGTAAAGGAATAACATGTTAAAATAAATTAAAATAGATAATCATTCAAAGCAAATTTCGATCTACCAAAGGTTGAATACAATTTGGTTTAAGGATTGATGTTTGACTAATGACGTCAGCAGTCGTCGATGGCTGCGAGTGTTAAACGGCAAGCCCTCTGAGGAGATTGAGTGGTTGCAATCGAAACATGTCAGGGTAACCTGTCCGTAAACACCTGGGTTCGAGCCCAGATTGAGTCAAGAATGAAAAATTATCAGTAAATTTTTTTTGATTTTCATGTTGTAAAATTCCTTTCTTCATAAAAATAATTTAATGAAAATTAAATTTAATGAACTTAAGCCTAATTAGAAATAATAAATACATATATATTTATTATATATTAAGTTATTTATTCGAAAGACTGATAGTTACTGTTTAATTTTGACAAATGTGAAGAATACATTTAACATCTTCCAGCTCGAAACATATTTCAAATTCTTTCTTGTCTAAATGTTTAACGTTTAATGTGTGCCTGGATGACAGTGGCATGTCGTTAAAAAGATTGCCTTTTAAGTAAATATTATCACATTTTTATAAAGAAAATTTGCTACTGAATTTGTCTGATGTAACAATACAGTTTCATTACTTAACAAACATACATATATTTGCAGGAGCAGCGGTTGTTATTAGGGATGTGAAATTAATCGAATAATCAAAGATCTCAATAAATTAAATTAACTAATTGCGCAGAAATTTGATTAAACAAATTCTTGCTTAATCGATTAATTGTTACTAGTGTTCGCCTAATGATCAAAATTCGACCATTAATTTTTTTGTAAATATGAAGAAAACATAATTCATCTAAGTATATATGAATTTATTTGTTTCGAGGATTTATTTTTTCCTTCAAAGTGGATCGATTTGGCGAGGGACCAACCTCCGGTTCATATTTTATCTTCTACGTGAGTTAATTTAATTTTGTAAGTTCAATATAAAAAATACCAATTGAAAAACCAAAAAGTATCAAAAAGTCTCCTTTATATATTGTCATCCAATCAGGACGTTGCACTTTTAATTTTATGTTTCTATGTCTAATATTAACGAAAATTAATCAAAGTACCAGCTGTTGAACGAAAAATTACCAAAAAGCTCCCCTTACATGTTCTTGTTTACCCAGTTTAATGTATAATTTTATCTTTATAGGTCGAATATTAACGAAAATTTAAAAAAGTTCCAGATGAAAAACAAAAAATACCAGCATTTTTTATCTTATAGGTTATCACTCACTCAGGACCCTACACCTATAATATTATGTTTCTTAATTCAATATTATAGAAAATTTAAAATTAATCACATGAAGCACAAAAAAGTAGAACAAAGAAATTTTGTTTCCCGTTTTTCCCCTTTTTTCTCCCCATAATCGATCATCCTAATTTTTTATTATTTGATAATTGAAAATAAATTTTTATTTATTTATTTTGCATTTGTGTTAGAAGCAATTTTAAGCGCTTATAACTCTGAAATTATTGAATGGTGTATATTTTGTTCAAATCGGTTGGCATACAGAGAAGGAAAGTGTTCTTAACTGTTTTGCCTTAGCCGATTTATATATAGACTGAGAAATCAAAATCGTGATTAATTGATTAAGCAGAATTTTAAAGATTTTAATTTTTTAATACATAATTGAATAATTTGCTTAATAAATTTCTAGATGTTATCACATACGCAGTTAACATTGTTTCTAGATGTTATCACATACATAGTTAACATTGTTTGCAATAATGCAGAATATCACATACACTTATGGTGTTTTCTTTTCTAAAAAATAATAATGCATTATAATTGTGTAATATATTTATCAGGTTACACGCACCCTTACAAACTGATAAATTTTTCTAAATTACAATGGAACAATATAATATCTACGTTTTACACTTGACACTTTTGTTTATTTAGCGTGTCTAATATTGAATGCAAAGTTTGTACTCATAAGCGATATTCACCATGGTTGCAGCAATTTTCAACATTAAATTTCTCTTTGAATTCCAACAAGCGTTAACAGCACTGATTTTCAATAATTAAAGTCAGCTGTTTCTTAAAATTTTGCGCCAAAAAAAAAAAAAATTATTATATTAAAGTAAAACAAACGAAACACAAAAAGTTTTTATATCCATCACAATATAATCATAAATCACAATACAACACAAATTGTACGCAAAAACAAGAAAACAGTTAATAAAAAATACTTGCTTGCATAAAAAGTACTTAGCGCAGATGCAAAAAAGGGTATTATCTCACACACAATTATAAATGGAACAAATTTGCCATTTCTTTTTGCAACATATTTAGAAACGAAAACGACAACTTTTCATATTTTTGTATATATTTTAAGAATAGAACGAAAACCCGCGCGAAAGGTAGCATACATGGAACATTATTGTCATAAAAGAAAACACCACTAGAGTGGTGTTACTATAACGTATTTACCACAATAGTTAAATTTGAGTAATTTGTATTATTTTTTTTATTTAACAATTTTTGAATTAAACTTGATTTATCAAAATTAAAATTACTAAACTAAGCAGAACTTTGATTAATCAGATGTGTTGAACTATCGATTAATTGATTAATCAAGAATCTAACTAATTTAAAGTTTAATTAACTGAATAATCGCAGAGCCCTAGTTATCATTTTAAAGCCATAAATGTTTATAAAAGATAATAGTGTTTTCAATTTAAGTGTGTCCATAATTTTTTCTAATTATTTGAGGAAAAATGTGAAATTTTCTTTGAATTTGTAGTATTGGATTTGTAGTACATTTAAAAATGGATTTTAAATACTCCAAACATTTTGAAAGAAAACAAGATGAAAATTGTGACAAAGGAACTCCTGCGTCAATTAAATAATCTCGTTCACACATAGAAAAACATCTTTCAATACGGTCACCTCCAACAAAATCATTTTTAAGGAACATTTTTAACATATTGTGTTTAATTTTAACATATTATTATCACCAACAACCAAGCAATTTTACAATTTGAAAGGAGACCTTGTATTGTTTTGCCAATGTTTCGAATGGTGCCGTGCAATAAATCCATATGGCTTTATTTCCATGCAAGGAGTAAAATAAAGCCATACATGGCCTTATTGATATTAATTGATTGATTGATTTTTTATTAGATAAGACAGTACAACAAGAACGGTGTATTATATTACAGTACTGTAGAATTAAAGTTATACATATGTGGCACAATAAAATAAAATAAAATAAAATGAAAATTAAACACGTAAATTAACAATAATTAATACAAATAAGTAAAGAAATATAAAAAAATGAGTATGAATATTAAATTAAATATTTATGCCTGCACGCAAAGAAAAAACATGGTTGTGGTAAACATATTCTAAGAGCAACATATTATGATAAGATTGTAGGCACCATATTAAGATTATTAATGAATCATATTATGGGTAAATATATTCGTAATATTACATCATAATATTTTTCCCTTAATCATATTATTATTCTGTTAATCATAATAAGTTAAGAAGGAACCATTTTATTGTCATGTAAATCATAATAAGTTAAGAAGCAATCATATTATTATCATGTTAATCATAATAAGCTAAGGAATTAATCATATTATTGTCATGTTAATCATAAAAAGCTAAGAAGTAATCATTAGGGTGACCGTTAAAATCAAAAGTTGGATTTATTTAGGTCTCACTCGCCAATTTGGTGGGTATTGATAAAAAAACAACTCCAAAAAATTTTTAGGACGATCGGCGAAGGCTAAGCCGTCCCTCAAGCCCGCCAAAGTTTGAGAAAAATCGTAAAGTCCGACTTGTATGACTTATATTTAGAAAAAAATTAATTTTTCATAAAAATCGTTTTCTAAGAAGTTGTTGTTAGTAAAGTTTCCAACAACTTTTGCCTTAACAAGTTTTCTCTAAAACTCATATTGAACAAAAACTAATTAAAATAAAAAGTTAACAGCAGCATTGATGCGAATTTTTTCTTTAGAACTGTTTTTTCTTCCACACGTCAATTCAGCTTTAATATTTGTGTTTGTGTGCGTTTGCTTAAAAAAAATAGTCAAACGTGCAATTGTACTTTTTTGATACAATTCAAAGCCAAAAAGTACGGTGGCACCACCGTGACTCATTTGGTACTATTTCCAAATTTTTCAAACCTAAATATTTATAATTAATATAAAATGGCAACTCGTATTTACTGTCCAATGAATATAAACTGATTTCAGTGTTTCGTGTAAATGGTTTTGCCAAAGTGCAAATGCAGAATTTCGTAGCGTTTTTATGAAATCTGAAATAAACTCTGTGTATGTTGTTGTTGGATTTAACAAAACAGCTATGATATTTTGCATTTGCTCTTTGCAAGACCATTTGCACCAAACACTAAACTTCGCTATTGTGAATAGATTCTTGCACTTGATCATTGGACAATTGCATATGCCACATTCTAAATCAAGTATCAGCGGCAGCATATAAGGCTTCATGGCAAAATATTATAAAAACAAAGGAACGAAATAGACCGTATGTACCAATGGTTTCAAGTGTAACCGAAACAAGTCTTTTTCTTTTATAAAAAAATATTTATTACTATTGGGGTCGAAAAAGTACGATTGTAGAAGTTCGTAAATACGATATTGGTTTTCTCATTTATCATCCCTGTAACATACCTGCACGCTTTCTTTATTCTTTAAGGGGGCTCTCATATAAAATTGTCAACACAGACTAGAAATATATTGAAGAAAAAGCCCCAGAACTGCCAAGGAATCGCCCCAAGGGGGATTAAATATATGACGGACCTTCATTAGTTTTTTGTGCTTAACATTTTTTTAAAACATCTTGTATCTCCACCCTTTAGGGGGCTCCCATACAAATATGCCGGTTTAATATAATTCTTAAATTTGGCCACTGCAGCGTCAAGATTGCCCTTAGTTGGGTCAAAAGTATGACCAACCTCACATAATTTGTTTTATCCCCATTGCCAAAATAATTTGGTTTCCAAAACAACTACGCATGTTAGAAAAACCTATAACAATGGTTTAAGGTAATATTATTGTGGAATTTCGTTTTTTTAGTTTATTTTATAAACTAAACCGTTTTTGAGTTACGCTGTGCAACCTCCTCCGTTTTCGAAATTTTGAAAACAAGAGCTAACCTAAAAAATGGTTAGCACCACTGAATTCAGCGTACCCGAGTTAGGGTAAAACGCCAGGTGCCCGGCTGGTCGGTTTTTTTTTTAAATAAATAATCAAAATGTTTTTCAACAAAACTAATTCATAGAAAATGCGTTTCTTTAATGAATTAAAAATTAGATTTTTTAGTGGCTTATTCAATATTTTAAGTTTATTTTGTTTAATAAGAGATAAAGAAAAACTTGTGAACAAATTTTCTACAAAATTAATATTTTCTAAGTTATTAAACATAAAAGTCAGATTTCATGTAAATTATAATTTTTCTCAAACTTTGGTGGGCTTGAGGGACGGCTTAGCCTTCGCCGATCGTCCTAAAAATTTTTGAGTTGTTTTTTTATCAATACCCACCAAATTGGAAACAAATGATATGCGTTTGACTATTTTTTTTTAAGCAAACGCACATAAACACAAATATTAAAGCTGAATTGACGAGTGTAAGAAAAAACAGTTCTAAAGAAACAATTCGCATCAATGCTGCTGTTTACTTTTTATTTTAATTAGGTTTGTTCAATATGGGTTTTAGAGAAAACTTGTTAAGGCAAAAGTTGTTGGAAACTTTACTAACAACAACTTCTTAGAAAACGATTTTTATGTAAAACTAATATTTTCCTAAATATAAGTCATACAAGTCGGACTTTACGATTTTTCTCAAACCTTGGCGGGCTTGAGGGACGGCTTAGCCTTCGCCGATCGTCCTAAAAATTTTTTTGAGTTGTTTTTTTTATCAATACCCACCGAATTGGGGGGTTAGAGCATGGAAAAATAGAAAAAAAAATTTGCTCCATACAGTTAACGACCACCCTAGTAATCATATTATCATCATGTTAATCATAATAAATTTAGAGGCAATCATATTATGACACAGCTTCTTTAATAACTGTAATAACAATACAAAATAAATTAAAATTTTTATGTACCGATTTTTTATTTTGTGACTTTTTACAATTTTTCTTGATGTAAATAAAATAGCAGAGTTCAATATTTCGTCGTGCGGGAGTTTATGTGCTCTATATGCCAAAAGGGTTTTTTGAGAAAATCGATCTTGAAGTTTTAACATAATTCAGGTTTGAAGGATATAGAACAAAACAGACACTATTTATCTCAGAAACTAGATGAGATAGCCGAAAACGGATTACATATTTGAAAAATTTGGGGTCGAAAACCTAAAGTGGCATAATTAACTCGAAATGTGTAAAATGGCGGATAGAGCACATAAACTCCCGCACGACGATTTGTTGTTGGATTTTACTACGATATTTTGCAAAATTAATTATTTTAATTTCTTTAAATTTATTATTTTTTATGGTAATTTATCTTGTTTAACCGCTCACATATAAAACAAACGACACAACTGATTCAAAATAATTTTACAAATGGCGCTAGCATAATATTATTAGAGTAAAAATAGTTTGATTGCATCTTAAACATAATATGATAAATGTATAGAAAGTTATCAATTTATGGCTATTAAATATCATGATATGGTTGTGGGAAATATAAAATGTTTTGAAAGTTATCATAATTATGTTGTTAGAAAAATAAATATTTTTCGGTCAAAAATACTCATATTTATAATTGCGATAAACATTGATATGTTTGCAGTAACTATAATATTGCTGATATTAAATAAAAATAACAATTATTTGTGTACGACAACAATATATTGTTACAATAAACATAGTGTTGTTGCCGTAACCATGCCCAACCATATTTTTTCTCTGCGTGTGGGGAGGTAGTCGGTTCCACAGACGAATTGTAGAAACGTAAAAATGTCTAACTGATATAAGGCTACGGTAGCGAATAGAGTTTATATTCTTTCCTCTGTTAAACCTTGAAAGAGTTAATCTTCTGTATAAATATTGAGGTTGTTTAGTAAAAATCAGATTATAGATTAGATAGATTCTTTTTGAGTAATCAGAGATACTATCAAGACGTCTGCGGGCAAAAACATATCTAGCAATATTGCTGAATGTCACATTAAGCCTAGATTTGCATACTGAGTCACAGTTTGCAAAGAGTTCGCAGGCATATAAAAGTTTTGGCAGGAGGCACGTTTTAGCGATTAGCATTCTAACTTTGAGAGGGGTGAAATATTGCGTCCTCCAAAGATTCCTTAACATTGCGTGAGTGACACCACAAATATAACTGATATGATTAGACCAATCGAGCTCAGAGTTAAAGATTACACCTAGAGTTTTTGCTGCCTTGACTATTTCAAGTTTTTCATGGTTTATTTGGTTCGGTGGGATAAATGAGGGGATATAAAGTGATTTACCAATGATCATGGCTTTTGATTTTTTTGCATTTAAACACAGACCGTTAGTAGAGGCCCAATTGTAAACATTATTCAGATCATGGTTTAATTTGTTGACACAATCAATTATATTACTTGGCTCCTTTAGCGAGTATTTTTGCTGAACATATGAACTCATAATACATTTTTCAATAAATATGAATTTTCAGCCATCCAGCGCCACTAATGTATTTCCATGTATTTGGAAAATCGGTTGAAAAATAACCGAATAAGAAAGAAAAGAGCTATAAGATAATGAAATTGTTTAAAATTTATAGTTAAATATGTACGTAACTTTCATTCATCATTAAAGTTTTGTGCGTACATAAATTTTTAGTTCTGCAAATAACATTTTAGTTATTTTAATTGAATTGTATTAAACAAAATCTTTATAAGTTATACTTTTAAAAACATCAAGTTATTTTAATTAGATACATTTTAAGTTTTTCTTTGAGTTGTGACTCTAATGCCCGTTTTCACAACTTACCGATAGCTAAAAGAAGACTTAAGGCGGCTTTATAAAAAGTTTTCCTTAATAATGGACTTACTTTAACCTAAGAAAATTATGCAGCTGTTTCAATGAAATGTATAACTTTATCGAGTATTCTCTGAACTTTAATATCATAAAAAGCAATATCATATTATATTTAAATCAATAATGTTTATTCTAAACTTTCTTTCTTTGCTTAAATAAATAAATTATTATGTTAATACATTAATACATTAAAATAGTCTGCAAGGAATTTGTCCATAGAATAAATACAGTGAGCATGCCCCGACAGGCGAGTTGGTAGTGAGCTAGTCTATCAGTGCGGGGGTTACGGGTTCGATTCCCTCCAGAGACTCTGGTGTGTTACAACGGGCTGAAGTCTACGTTAATATTGCTCGGTTAATTAAGTTAGAATATTATTTGTAATTGTACATATTTATAAGTCTTATTAAATTAATAAAGAAATTAAGGTTTATCCTACCTGTGGGGTAATTCTGTAACTTTTTAACGACAAAAATTTTTCGTTAAAAAGTAAATTTTAAGTATTTTCAAGTCAATATTTTCTAAAAAGTTACAAAATTACCCCACTGGTAGGTTAAAGTAAAGTTGAAATAATGGAATACTTTTTATACGGCCAATAAAATCCTACCTTAAGCTATCGGTGAGTTGTGAAAACGGGCCTACATTAAATCTGTTGTTTGCCAAACTTTTTCACCGTAATATTTATAATTTAAACCTCAAAAATAGTTAATTTTTAAGAAATATTATCCGATTACTCTATACATTGACACAGAATAGTTCTTGTAATAAACTTAATAACTCCATAGGCTCATCCATACCAATAAAACTTAGAAATAAAAGTAAAAACTTCCATTAGGTTTATTTGCGTTACGAACTACAATATCTAGCACGATGTTTAAAAGCAAGGGCGACATGATTTTTCAAAATCGGAGAGCGCAGTTCTGTAGATTGATTGATCTTTAATAATTCTCGGCCAATTCATGTGGTCTTCACAGCTTTTTTGGGTTTGGAAGCCAGCTTGCTCGGGCCTTAGATCCCTTAGTAGACTTCCGAATATTCTCCGATTAATGGTTTGCGCTACGATCTTATTTACTGCACTAACGATGGTTATGCCTCGCCAGTTCTTACCCTTACCCTTTTTGCGGATATTTACTAACCTTCTTTTAAATTGGAATCAAGTTCATGTGTGAGCCAGAAGCTCTGGATAAGGGGAAGCAATATGTTCCCTGTAGTATGGGGGTCGGCTTTAAGCATCTATCACTTCTGCGACATCTGGGCATTCAATGCAGATATCTTGCCTTATTTCGTGGGAAACGCAGGTGCATATGTTTTGTTAGTTAGAAGTTGTTAAGGAAAGAATATAGGAATAATGCTGTTTCCATACTTCCAGTAGGTCTTTCACAGATGTTGTGAGCTCTTCTTCGGCGTTGGTCTTAATTACTAATGAAAATAATTCATTTCAGTAGCATTAATGCCCGTTTTTTTTAATACTTGTTCTATTCCTTAAATGAATAATGAATAATATTTGCCGAAAATAGGCTTTAATTTTTTAATACGGCACAAATTGCGCTGAATATTATGCCTTGAAAGTGAACATAGTTATTTATGACTATAATATGTATAATTCTGCGGTGGTGCTTGAAAAGAACGCATTTGCTTAAATTTTTTCGCTTTTTTTTAAACATTTTCCAAATTTTCTTGCAATCGAAAAATGCGATCATCACGCACCATCGCAAAATTTTAAATATTTTGAAGTCATTAACAACTGTGTTGAATGGCAAGACATAATATTCAGTCCAATTTGTGCCGCGGTAAATGTTAGCAGTAGCATTTTTCTTAGTTCCAAGTTTTGGTGTTGCAACAATATCCTATTATTGCAACAATATCCTAAACTTGAAGATTACTACCCAAACTAACTATCCAACAAATAAAAATATTGATTTTGTAGCTGTTAACATAAATGATGCGTTCAATTCATAAAATGTAAAAAAAATCCAAGTTTTAAAGGCCAGTCTAAACTTCGGTCTAGGACAATTGCAGGGTACTCCAACGAAGGAAGCTGACTCTACCTTCGAAGTATTAAAAATCATTTTGCATTCATTGCTTGAAAATGAAAAAGTAATTTTTTTTGGCATATTTCTAATTATGTTTGCAAAGGGGTAATTTTGGGTCGTTAAATTCCATTATTTTCAAAAGTGTAAGAAATACTTTTTTAAAATTTTTAGAGGTTTCGGTTTGCATATCTTAATTTTGTAATCGTTGTTAATTTTGCACAGAAAAAGTGGTATTGTGACCTATAGTGCTATGTCAGTGGTACTGCGTAGTAAAAAAGATTTAATTTTTATGTTTGTATGTATGTATTCATATTAGAAAACAAGTAAAAAAGTATAGTCGGTCAAGCCCGACCATATGATACCCTACACCACAGTTAAAAAAAACACATCATGCTTATATGTCCATATAAATATGGATTTATCTGTGTTTATAAACTTCATTAAAATCGGTTTGAAAGTTTGTAAGAGGCAGAAATTGCCCCCTACCTCCCCTTGTGGTCCTATTTTTGAAAAACTGTATAGCTTATGTGTCCATATACACTGAAAGAAAAATGCTTCATATATTCAATGAATCATTTTCATAAAAAAAATTTCCTTGGGTAAATGAAAATGTTCTTTGTCTAAATGGAATTTAATAGTTATAATGAAGTATTTTCGTTAAAATCGATTCATTCATTGGATATATGAAAACTTAAGTTTTTCCAAGTTAAACAAAAAATTTAATTGGGAACATAAAAAAACAATATACAAACACTAACGCCATTTTTAGATTCATCTAATGTAATGCGTGCAAATGGTCGATTAGCAAATTCCAATGCTTTGTTATATTCAGAAAGACATCCGATTTTATTACCCTACGGAAGTTCTTTTGCTAAATTAAAATCAAATCAACTTATGTTGAGAATTATAAGATCAGGATACTGGATTCCGAAACTTAAGAATCTTATTAGTTCCGTTATTAATATATGTTCACCTTGTACCAGATATAGGAATAGACAAACGACCCAATTTATAGCGGCGTTGCCACCAGAAAGAACCCAAATAAATAAACCCTTTACAAATGTTGGAGTTGATTTTGCCGGACCATTTGATATAAAAGTTTAAAATGCCAGAGCTTATAGAATTACAAAATGTTACGTGTGTGTTTTTGTTTGATTTGCAACAAAAGCTATTCATTTGGAGCCTACATCTGATTTGTCTACCCAAGCCTTTATGGCAGCCTTTGCTCGATTAGTTTCGAGGCGGGGATGCCCTATCGCAATTTTTTCCGATAATGGAACTAATTTCATTGGAGCTAGTCAGTTATAAAAAACAGAGCGACAGGAATTTATTAAACAGTTAAAAAGTTCGGTAGTATCTGCTAGCAGTTTTCAAAATTTGACGTGGCATTTCATACCCCCGGGAGCACCTCCCATGGGTGGTTTATGGGAAGCCGGAGTGAAAAGCTTTTAGTCCTGTCTAAAGAAAATGAATACCCTTTAATATACATTTGACGAGCTAGCTACACTCCTTGCTAGAATAGAAGGATGCCTAAACTCAAGACCCTTAAGCCCGTCAAGTGAAAACTCACAGGACCTTAACCCTTTAACTCCCGGACACTTTTTAATTGGTTCGCCGATATTAACCCCTGCAGAACCCGATGTTAGCAGTGATAATATTACCCTAGCAAACAGATGGCAAAAGTTAAGGATTCCACATCATAACTTTTGTAGAAGATGGAAAGATGAATACCTTAAAGATCTCCATAAAAGATACAAGTGGAAAAACCCTCGACGTCAAATTGAAGTTGACGACGCACAGTGCTTTGTCCCCATATAACGAAGGGACATAAATAGAAGGAGTTGTCAGAAATTTTTGAAATTTGGTACACAAGCATAGAATAGCTTAGTTAAGAAAAATGTGAATTTTTGGACAAATCGGTCCAAGGACACGCCTACCTCCCATGTGTCCTGAAATGGAAAAATGTAATTTTAGCTTCAATAATGCCCACAAAACTACAAAAAATGGTCATACTAATACACACACAACTAGCAACGTATGTGCAAATTTTCACTTAAATCTGAACAAGGACTCAAGGTCCTGCCATATATCCTTTTTCTTAAAAATGTTATAACACTTTCAAAAATTATCCGATCGTAATAAAATTTGGTATGAAAATTGATATTTGTTAGATATATATGTGTGCCAAATTTTGGTAGAATCGGATTATAAATGTGAAAAATACAAAAACATCATTTAATGAAAAATGAGTGAAAAACGCTTAAAATGCTCGTGCAAAAATAACAAGTAAGAAAGTATAATCGGTCAAGCCCGACCATGTGATATCCTATAGCATAGTATTTAAAAACAAAGTTCCTAGATTGTAATCTATTTGGGACCCATGGGCAATCATGGACCCACCAGAACAAAATTATGTTATGAGGTTAAGATTCGTTTCAAAGTTCTTTCTGCCGAATATTATTTAGATATCTTCATCTTCATATATGGGTTTTTTGGATGAGGGTTTATATGTAACCTATGGTTTATATTGGTATGTTACTACATATATTTTTAAGGAAGTTGGCATTAAAAGCTATTTTCGGGAGAATGATTTGTATGGGAGCTATGTTCAAAAATAGAAAGATTCCAATAAAATTTGATAAGCTGATTTTGATTGCAATAAAATTGATTAGAGATGTGCACGTTCATTTTTTGAACCACGCGCCCTCACTTTTACTCGTTTGTAAAAGTAAGTATTTATTAAATATATAAATTGATTTAACATTTTAATAGAAAATTTTTATTTTCTTTTAAATTGAAAACCCTGTATGCAATATTTTCGAACACTCCACAATAGAATTGCTCTTACTACAAACAAAGGCTGTTACCAAAAAAAAACTTCTGTCACGTAACCATCTTCAATTTAAATAAAAAATAACGGCACTAAGTCACATTTTGAAAATATTCTTTATACGATGAAAAACCAACGTCATCTGGGAATTTAGCGCCATCTTGTGTCGACAAAAAGAAACAGACACAACTGTTATACTAATTTTTTTTAATTTATCTTGTCAATTTTTCTAATTCAATAGTATATATATTTGGATTTTTTTCTTATTATGTTCCTAGTTTATTTTTTTTTAACTAATTCAATCTATGAAAGTTTGAGCAAAAATCACGAAAATAGGATTTTTTTAAATAAATTTTTTTTTAAGTTGTGGTAAAATTTTTTAAATTTTTTTTTTTGTAGTTATTAGAAAACAGTCTAAATATTCGAAATCAGAAAAAAACCCATAGACCATATTTTTCTTTTTTTTTTAATATTCCATCAAAATTAGAAAATTTTTAGAGCTTAAGTAAATAATAAGCATTTTTCAAACCATTAAAAAATATGTATAGGAGCATAATTCCAGTAAAAGTTTTTTATAGATGGTTTAGAATATAGTTAGCTGTTACTGAAAAAAATTTGAATCTCGTAATCCAAAAAATTAATTTTTGACAATTATTTTCTTGAAACAATAAAAAGCCAAGGGCATTTGTGATTTCAGCGCCCTCTTATGCCGTAGAATGCAGACAAACACAAACAATTTTTTATACATATTTTGATTTTTGTTGTTTTTTATTGAATGGTATAAGTTTGAATTAATATTTCACAGTATTTGTAGTTAATTGTCTTTTAAACTCCTGAAAACTATCAAAATTTGATCAAAAATCATGAAAATAGCCATTTAAAAAAAGTTTTTTTTTTTCAAGTTGTGGTAAAATTTTTTCAATTTTTTTTTTTGTAGTTATTAGAAAACAGTCTAAATATTCGAAATCAGAAAAAAACCCATAGACCATATTTTTCTTTTTTTTTTTAATATTCCATCAAAGTTAGAAAATTTTTAGAGCTTAAGTAAATAATAAGCATTTTTCAAACCAATAAAAAAACACTTATGAGAAAATAAATCAATAAAATTTTTTTACAGTTAGTTCTAAATATAGTAAACTACTACAGAAAAAAATTTCAATCTCGTGCTTTAAAAAACAACAGTTTTACAACAGTTTTCCTAAAGCATGTAAAACTCAAGTAGTTGTTTGGCCATTTTTACTATAAATTCTCAAACTTTGGCGCCCTCTAGCGCCGCCAAAAAGAGTTAAATCTAAAAAATTCTTCAAAATTCATTTTAATTATTTTGTTATCTATCGATCTGTACATTTTTAAGCACAATATAAGACTTGTTTTTTTTTTGATTTATGTCTATGGGCCAAAGCACTGTGCGACGTACGCTGGCTCTGATAGACGAAGCAGAGTAGTAGACTTACGTACAGCAACTGGAACTTTGACTCGGCCAATAACGAAAGTTGTGGTTTTACCCACTGGATAGTTTAACTTAGATAACACTTAGTTCCTTATTTACACTTTTTAACCCATATAATCCAATTACCCACTTGTTACACTTACCCATAACTTACTCTTCACCCTAACTTTCTAGTATACTAACCCATCCATTCACTAATTTTTAAATTTCATTCACATGATTTATTTCCTATAGAATATGGCACCCAACAATAACCACCAAAACAGACGTTCCAGTCGTTCCGGTAGTCGAACCGCAAAATCGCAGAAAGACAATAGCTCTCGTTCCACACCCAACAGCAATAGTGCTGATCGTCAACAAAAACGACATGCAAGCGCAAGCACCATACCACACTACATGGCCCAGAGAGAATCATACGAGATTTGACAAAGGACCGGATTCAAGCAACTGTCCCTAAAAATACCGCCGCTCCGATTCCTGCGCCACGAACTATAGTGATGCCAATTAAAGTAACAGACTTACCCACGTCGAAAACCCAAACCTTTGTGCCCACCGTTGTCGTTCAGGTTATGACACAGAAGTCAACCCAGCTCGCCAAGAGCCCTTTTAAACCCTTGTCTGACAACATCAAAGATCAGCGTGACCTTCGTGCGAGAATCAAAGCTGACCACCTTTAAGGTTGATGATCAGATTTACGTAAAAGTCATAATCGCACCCAATATGGCTTCAACCATCAGGTATGAGGTCTGTATGCGTGTTTCCGACGATTTGCCAAGAAACCCTTACCCTAACGCCATGGACCCTGAAATTCAAAAGAAATTTTGTAGATTTTCACTAGCCTACCCAGAATTTTATGGTAACTCACCCGTCGCCATGGAAATCGGTTGTGATTTATATACCACCGTTTTATAACCCAACACAATACATATTGATGGCGGATCACTAATCGCACAGGATTAACACTTTGGGTGGCTAGGCATGGGATCCCTTACCAATTAAACAATTAATTAAGTATTTTACCCAACCCTCTTACTCTTACCTACCCTAACACAATATTGAGCATATAAAAATAATTGTCCATTTTCTTCACAGGTTGCCAGGCCCGGGAGGATGTTCAATTCACTGAACAATTAAACAATCCCATCCCAGATGGCAATCATCACCTACACGTAAAATGCAGTTACCATCCACTCTTTCTGTTTTCATCCTTCTTATCTACTTTCTAAAGTCTATCTTGAGAAGGAAACAACCAACCGTGCGCTACAAACTCTAAACCGTTTAAATAAATTAAATTTTACATTCTTGTAATTATGCACTTGCAATTTATTAAAAATATTTACAATTTGTGAAAACCCGAACTTAAAACCAAATAAAACAAAAATATTTGTGAAGCTTGAAATAAGTTAAATAAACATAACCTAAATTACTCTTAAAACAAAAGTGGTTCTTATTTACTAAACTTATACCTAGTATTTATATCGCACATAATTCCCCTATAAAGGTTTTTTAACCCATAGTAATATACTTTTACCCTACACTCTATCTTACCCTTTCTAACCCGTATAAACACTATGTTTTAAATTTCATTAAAATCGGTTTTATAGTTTTTGCGATTAAGAAATTTCCCCCTATCTTCCCTCTTGGTCCTACGATTCAATAGGCTTGATCCTTGTCCCAATAGGAACCTATGTCCCAAATTTTATCAAATTATCTCTAAAATTGTGACCTGTACTTTGCACACAAGGTTGCATGGACAGCCAGCCAGCCTGCCAGCCGGACGGACACCGTTAGTTCGACTCAGAAATTGATGCTAAGTTGATCGGTATACTTTAAAGTGTTAAGCTAAGATCCCACTATCGGCCCAAATAACACAACCTGCGACGATTTTTATCGTGCTATATCGGCGCACGTTTAAAAACATTGCAAAATTTATTCTTGGGTGGTCCCATTATCGTCGCCCATTTTGAAAATTTTTTTCGGTTCATATCGACCAAAACTCAATTGCGACAATAATCGGTACAATGCGGTCACACTTCGTGCTATTTGAGCAAATTAAATCATATGTTTTTGTTTATTTGCTTGTTGGCAAACATAATTTTACTTTAGAATTCTCCGTCTAAATATTCTATTATGTTTCCTAACAATTTAACAGATTTATATACAAACATAAATATAATAAAAAATGTATTCAGTTTTATTCAAACTTACTGCACTTGTTTTTTTTTTGTAATTGTTGTTTTGTAAAAAGATGTTGTTTACAAACCAGGGATGGCAAGATCGATACAACTGAAATGTTTTGGTTAAAGCGAATTGTTTTCGTTCATTTAACAGTACAAATGTACTATTTAACGTTTTAATACATAAATAACAGATAAAACAAATGTAATTTGGGTTCATTTAAGCTCAAAAAAGTAAAATTTTAGTAGCCAGTTGGTGCAATTTCAAAATTTAGTTTTGCCATCCCTTGTATCAGCGCTGATTGGCGACTGTGATCGGCGCACAAGTGGCCGATGAAAATCGGTACATATTAAACAATTTGATTGATCCACATTGTGCAAAAGATTGTTCATATTATCGGCGCGTCAAGGTTAATTTTGATTGTCCACAGTCAGCACAATTTGGGCACAGATTGTCACATATTAAAAAATTTTGACCGTTCACACTATCGGCCCATGAAATACGACAAAAATTGGTACATTGCGCCGATAGTGGGATGTAAGCTTTATACACATCAGCACAAATGCATAATTCCCTATCCACTATTGTAGAACACAATTGATGACTGACTTTCAATATCAATTTTTATAATTTGGTAGTATTTTTCAAGCGTGCCTAATTCTACTTGTGATGATTTGCCAGAGTATACTGATCGCAAATGTCCAAAAGTAAGACAGTTCATTTGACTGCTTACCTCCTTGTAAGTTCTATCGGGCTTTAAAAGCACCCGTAGCAAATAAATGATTTGCTCCAAATTTCATTTGTTTGCCAATATTAATTTTGAACCCGGGTTTTGATAACATCTTGGTAGCAGACTTTTGTAGCATGAGTCCTACATATCCAAACAAAATCCAAAAGAACATATGTAAGTGTGATTTTCAGGTATGTACTAGGTTTTGACTCGAATTGAAACCAAAAAATTTTTTGAATCCGCATAATTCATAAATTAATGTTGTCAAATTCGCACGCTTTTATGTTTTCAAAGTTTTTGTTCGAAAAAACTTAAGTTGAACTAAAGATCGCTAAATTGCTTACCTCAGCCTGATAGCAAAGCCTAATGATTGTTAAAAATCGTTAAAGCTTCAAGGAATCATAGGAAAAAATCACTTCAATCGCCAACAAGGCTTAAATTCGCAAAAAATTGCAAACTTTTAGGCAAACACTAAATTTGATTTGAAATTGCTGAATGGGTTAAAACACAAAAAAAAATTTGCAAAAATAGCGAATGATATAAATTTAAATAAACCCAAAAACTAATTTAAGATCACTAAATCGTTTAAAAAAATGAGCTATAAAAACATCAAAATCAATGAAGATATTAAATTTTGGGGGTAGTGACCTTTTGCGTTTTTGATAAAGATATATTTTTGATTGAATTCGATAAAGATCATTTTAAAATAAAAGCTATATTTTTTTTGTTAAAAATATTATCACATATAATAAAAGTCGATTCGTTTTACTTTCACCAACCCCTTACAACTCTTATTGAAAACGAATAAAAGCTTGTGGATGTTAAATTCAGAGCACCCAAAATGTTGAAGTAATCTACTTTCGAGTAGATTCGGATTCTAGACAACACCCGTTTAAGTGAATTAACATCACTTGTTTCTTATGTTTGGTTTAGTATTTAGTTCATGATTTAATAAGGTATACATATACGAGTATATATCGTACTCGTTCAACAATAATGTATTAACTAAAACTTTTTATATTTTCACTTTTTGGAAAAAAATAAAAAGATCGTGCTATTTTGTTTACTGTTTGGTAATGAAATGGGTGGTTTAAAAATTCTTTTTCATATGCCTTTAATGTAAAATTCAAAATTGTTTTGATTTTTCTAAAAAAATTTAAATTTTGAGTTAATGCCCTCTTTGATTAAGTGATTAAGTGCGATATATGTGTTTTTTTTTTATGCACTAAATAATTTTTACGATCCCTTTTTTAACAAATAAATGTTTTAGAAACTTATGTTTTTTTTTAATCAAAAAAAGATTTTCTTTCAAACTGTGACCATGAAATCATGAAATTATTTCACTCTTAGATAAGCCATAATGAGTTAATTTATGTCTCTTTGTTTATGTAACCAGTAGAAACTCGCAACGTGAGAACCTAAATTCTCAACAAAAATTAATGAACGTTTTACTTGCAAAAATTTTCGAGCAAAGCGTATTGACAGTAACCAGCTGTACGATACGAGATTCTGATTCAAATTTCTCAATTGTTTTTGACGCCTTTTCTACTCTGTTTTTTTCTTTCAAAGTTTAAGTTTATTTTTTATACATTTTTTATACCCTTCACCGAAGGTAAGAGGGTATATAAACCTTTGTCATTCCGTTTGTATGTTCCACAATATTGATCCTACACCCTATAAAGTATATAAATTCTAGGTCCTTATGAAAAGCGAAGTTCAAATCCGGTTGTCCGTCTGTCCGTCTGTCCGTGTGTATGTTGAAATGGGTTTTCCGAAAAACCAGAAATGATGTGGACTAGTTTGATGTATATTTATATCACATATACTCCGTTTAAGTTTGCTATTGAAATTCAGCCAGATCGGTCCAAAAATGACGGAGATATGAGCAAAAAACCACGACTACCTCTAAATTTTTGCAAAAATCCCTTGTTGTTGTTGTATTTTTTTATTTCTGTATATCTTGAGAACGGCAAGAGCCAAAGTTTCCAAATTAGGTACACATATTTAGGTTGACAATACACACCATCCTACAAAATGTGGGCGGGATTGGAGAAGTGGGCGTGGTACCTCCCGTACAAAAAAAATTAAAAATTTTATAAAAACCTTAATTTAAGGGCTGCCATATGTCCTATGGATATGACTTATATATCAAAATATATTTTTAGTAGAACATATTTTATAAAAAACTCGGGAAAATCGGTTCAAAAAATGACCAAATTAAATTTTTTTTTAAATACCCACTTTCGGGAACCATAGATCTCCCCGAGTCCAAGCTTTATAACTAAAGTAAATGGTAAATTTCTTCTTCAACACGTCGGTATATAAATCTGCCAAATCGGTTAAAAAATGGCAGAGTTATAACCGAAATACTGAATCCACAAAAATTACTCTTTTTATAATTAACTTTGTTAAAATATATATTTACAAGTTTATATAAATGTTTATATATAAATATAACTTAAGTAAATGGTAAAATTCTTCCTTAACACGTCGGTATATAAAACTTTTAAATCGGTTAGACAATGGGTAATTTATGAGCAAAATACTCCAAAAATGGGCTAAAAAACATCAAAATTTTTATAAAAACCTAAATTTTAGGGCTGCCACATGTCCTATGTATATGACTAATATACCAAAATGTCGGAAATTTGTATGAGTTATAACCGAAATACTGGGGTCTAATCACCGCATACGATATCGAGCAAAATTCATCGAAATTATTTATATTGGTATCTTGAAACTCGATATCGAATGAAATGTATTGAATTTGAAATAATAGCATTCGACATCGAGTAACTCGACATTACATTTATCGAGTTTTCATTCGATACGCCAGTGTCTATCGTATGCAAAAAAATGCAATAGTTTATTCGATACGATAGTATCGAATGCAGTGATTAGACCCCTGAATTCCCGAAAATTACTCTTTTTATACCCTTCGCCGAAGGCAAAAAGGTATATACAATATTGATCCTACACCCTATAAAGTATATATATTCTGGGCCCTAATGAAAAGCGAAGTTCATTCGGCACAGCCGAATATAGCACTCTTACTTGTTTTTATTAGCAAAGTTAAAGTTTTTTAGCAACGCTCGTAATATCAATGTCAATTTTTTAAAAATTTTAATGTCTTTTCCGTTATACAGATACACTTTAATGTAACGAATTTGCACGAGACCAGAAAATCATTTTATTAACGAGAAAATAGTGATTAAGTAAATTTTTTTTGGTTTTGCAAGAAAGAAAATATAAACTTTAAACGTGGTTTTTGAGTATTTCATTTTATTCTAATAAAATCATCCTAATGCCACAGATAAGAATTTAACTTAAGTTGTTATTCCAAAAATTTTATTGCGTATTAAAAAATAAGCAAAAAGTAATTTTGATATAACTTTTCAAATCATCGTATAAAATAATTGCCATTTCCACTTTAAAAAATGGAGATTGCAAATTTTGCTTTAGTTGAATTAAGCACTTTTACTTTTTTTATAAGAACTTGTTTTTTTTATACACTTTTACACGCAGGCATTTTTTATTAGTTTGGATTACACTCTTCCACGTCTGGCGGTCATTCAATTGAGAGTTGCTCCATCAATATCCTGAAAAAGACAGGGTCGAACCTTTTGCGTTAAGTGCTTAATTGCTTGTCTTCTACATATTTAGATTTACTGCATTTGTTTTAAAAAATGTTTGATAAATTGCTAGGGCATTTTGAGAAAACATCTTAAGTCAAATTTAAAAAGTTGAAAAAAAATGTTGTTGGTCATACGAATTTTCATTCAATAAACATTTTTGTTTACGTTTTTTGATCTTATTATTGGATAAAAATAGTTTTTTCGCCAACTTTTTTGCTATTTTATCTCGACTTAAGATGTTTAATCAAAATGCCATAGAAATGCTTCCAGAATAAGAACTGCTGTCAATATTGTTTACGATGGGACTACTTTTTTCTTCTGATGGGGAACCTTTAACTATTTTTTTCCTGTACACAGTAGTGTTGTTACTATCAGAGCTACCTAAACAAGAGCGGCAAGCGTTTTTTTAAACATGCAAATTCTATTGCCAATACATTTTCAATAAAATAAAACGACCAAGCGATCTATCAAATATGATTTTACAGCCGGGTGGTGTTGAATTCGCGTTCTAAAGGTTTGTTTCGTATAAACTGTATGAAAACGAAAAGTTTTGACTTAAAACAGACGCTTGCCGCTCTTATTTAGGTAGCTCAATGCTTAAGAGAAAATTTTATGAAAGAAATCATTGTAAATATGAAGGCCAAAATGCATTTGAGTAAAATTTTTATTTACGAAATTTATTCATTGTAAAGAAAAACTGACTGCATGGAAATTTCTTATAAGAAGACCAAAATACGCTTAAATTGAAAAAACTGTGTTCTTGAAATCAATTCATAATAAGGAGTGCGTCATTGTCAAGAAGTTCACTATAGAGAAGACTGACTGTACTTCCTTCCAACGAGTTGCAGACATTATTCACCTCCATCCTCATTATTATAGTGTTTTAACACCTCATCCGTTGCTAATAGAAGGAGTATTGTGCTTTCATTTAAATCAAAACGTACGGGTAGAAATTAACTTTAGTTTGCGTGGATGTGTTTTAGTAATATCCTTTTTAAAGGCCATGGAACGTAAAAATTTCCTTTAATACTTTTTGGTATTTTAGTTCCTTGTTATTGTTGCTTTTTTAACAGCTAAGAGAATATATTGCCAACTTCCGTTGCGACGCACTGTGTCACGAGGGAGGCCAAAAATGGTTAAAGTCAATGTTAGAATTTGAACGTTTTTTTTATTATTTATTTTTTTTAACACTCTGGTTAGATGATATCTAAAATATCATCTCAAAATGTTTACAAATTGTAAAGTTATAGTGGTTCAAAGTTAAGATTTGTTTACAGCATACGAAATTTATGGAAAAATCCCAAAGTTAATGTTCATTTATAATACTAAGAATTTAAGTATTTGAATATAACGGCTACCAAAATTTGTAACAGGGTTGTAAGTGATGCTTCTAGTTATAATTACAACACTGTGTTTGTTTACAAATATTGATCATATGTCAGATACCGTTAGAAAAAAATAGTGGTGAGGCATTGTCAAGATTTTTCAGCAACCGTGAACTTTCGTAGAGAATTTAAAAGAAAGTAGAAATAACACTTTTCCTGTTTTTTGTATTTTTTAGCTGCAAGTATGTATTTTAATATATTTAAAGTTCAGCTGCCCGATATTGCCCGAATTATTTTTGTGATTGTTTTTTAGTGTCAACCTCGTTGCGGATTCGTACTATTTTTCAACTGTGGCTAGAGATAATCCAAAACAGACCCTGCGATGTTATGCGTTATGTTAAAGATTTTGTAGAAAATCATTTTAAACGAGTATTAATTAGAAAGGGAACAACAGAAAATAAGGCTTACTCTTTTAAAATTTTCTAACAATTGGTATAAATATCATCGCATGAGAGATAGATTTGAAACTGAGTTGAGTGACTGGCTAGATAGCGAATTATTTGGTGAATTCATTTGTAATGTAAGTTTCCGTATAAAGTTTGGGTTTTGCAATAAAACTAAATTGTGTTATACTATATTAGGAAGCAAATACAAGTGGTAGAGGCCGACCGAATGTTTCCTACGAGGAGGGTTCAATGAGAACAAAAAGGAGGCGAGTGGAAGAACTCGTTGAAAGTGCTCTAGCATTATACATTGATATAAATTTATCTATGAGGCAGTACAATATGATGAGAAAAGTAGTAAATGTTCTTCACGAAGATTGCTTTCCGTCATACTATATGAGTACAGATGCTAAAAAAAAGATTTTGCCTGATGACATTCAAGTAACAAAAACTTCTGCAGAGGTTCCCTTACAAAAAATTTTAGACAAAACTGTAAGAAGCATTTTAGATGTTCATGATATTGATACCGAAAATGATATAGTTTTGGAATGCAAGGGGGGATTTGACGGCAGTAGTGGTCATAGTGTATACAAACAAAAATTTGAAAATGAGGAAGCTAGTGATGAATTTATGTTTGTTACTTCTTTCGTTCCTTTACGCTTGTTGGATTGGGCAGATGATCAAGTAGTTTGGGAAAATGATAAACACTCATCTTGGAGGTTATGTAGACCACTTAAAATTATTTTTACAAAGGAGAATCCAAATGTCATACAATCAGTAAGGGATACCATAAATTCAGAATTTGAAGGTCTAAATTCATATAAATACATTTCAAAAAAAAAAAATCTTAACGTTCATTATAAAATGCAGTTGACGATGATAGATGGTGCAGTTTTAAATGTATTAAGTGGAAACAGTAGTAGTTCAACTTGTGCTTTATGTCGAGCTAAGCCATCTGAAATGAACAGCTTATCGGTTTTCGAAAGGCCTGTGAATGAGCAGTGCTATCAGTATGGATTGTCGACATTACATGCATGGATCAAATGTTTTAAATGCATTTTGCATATTTCTTACAAACAGCATATAAAGAAATGGAAAGTGGTAGGAAAAGAAAATAAAGATCAGGTAGCTGAGCAAAAGAGAAATATTCAAGCCAAATTTAAGTCTGAAATGGGTCTTATAGTTGATAAGGTTAAGACGGGGTATAGCACAACAAATGATGGCAATACTGCAAGGCGCTTCTTTTCTAATGTGGAACTTTCAGCTCAGATTACTAATGTAGATGTAAGGCTAATAAAAATTTTTCCATTATTTTAAGAACACTTTCAAGTGGTCATTATATAAATATATCAAGTTTTGAAAAGCTTTTAAAAGATACTGCACTTTTATACTTCGAATTATATTCTTGGTACTATATGCCTTCAACTGTGCACAAAATTTTAGTTCGTGGTATAGATTTTATTAAATATTCTACCATTCCCATTGGAATGTTATCAGAAGAAGCAATAGAATCAAGTCACAAAATTATAAGAAATGCAAGATTAAGACATACGAGAAAAATAAGTAGGATTGCCTCCATGAGAGACCTCATAAATTATCTTATTTTGCAGTCAGAGCCATCCATTTCGATGCATAGTCAGAAAATACTTTTAAGAAAAAGTGATTTAAATGATCTGAAAGGGTATTTAGTTGAAAAGAAAAGATTTAACGACATAAAAACAGCGAATGAATCATTGGTAGAATCTGAAAGTGATTACAGTGATAATTGTTAATATACTTTGATTGCCTGTAATACTTATATATATTTTATGTATGTATGTTAAATATGTTATGTTAAATAAATAAAATTTATGTTTCTAAATTTGTTTTTACTGAGCGGCAAGGACTTACGTACTAAATTTACTTTTGTAAAATTTTGCTCTTATCTGATCACTTATTTACAAACTATAATAATTTTTTTATTTGGGTTGTATGGGAGGTGGGCGTGGCGCTTGTCCAATTTTTTTGAAAATTGGAAATATGTTAAAATATTAATAAATATATTCACATGCAAACTGTCGCTCTTATCTGATTACTAATTTCCAAGTTTTAACAATTTTTAAATTTAGGTTGTATGGGAGGTGGGCGTGGCGCTTGTCCAATTTTTTTGAAAATTGGAAATATGTTAAAATATTAATAAATATATTCACATGCAAACTGTCGCTCTTATCTGATTACTAATTTCCAAGTTTTAACAATTTTTAAATTTAGGTTGTATGGGAGGTGGGCGTGGCGCTTGTCCAATTTTTTGAAAATTGGAAATATGTTAAAATATTAATAAATATATTCACATGCAAACTGTCGCTCTTATCTGATTACTAATTTCCAAGTTTTAACAATTTTTTAATTTAGGCTGTATGGGAGGTGGGCGTGGCGCTTGTCCAATTTTTTGAAAATTGGAAATATGTTAAAATATTAATAAATATATTCACATGCAAACTGTCGCTCTTATCTGATTACTAATTTCCAAGTTTTAACAATTTTTAAATTTAGGTTGTATGGGAGGTGAGCGTGGCACTTGTTAGACTTTCTCCAAATTTCGCATAAATACTTCTTTTCCTACGAAAATCATTCATGCCAAATTTCACCTCCCTACTCTAGCTGCTTCTATTTTTGGCCACCCGTTGTATGAAATCGCGACACAGTGCGACGGTGGCATGAACTTTAGCTTTCTAGAAGCTTTCTATGCAATGCAACTCCGCATGCTTCGCTCAATATTTTATTTACTTGAACATGTTAGTTTAGTATGGAAGTTGTTGTTTGTGTATAGTAAATGTTCCTAGTGTCTAGGCGAAATGTCTTGTAAGTTTTTTTTTTTTTTTAGTAGCATGTCTGTGTTTCTCAGTTTTTGGTGGGTTTTTACGTGAAAAAGGTGGGCTTGTTAGCTCTTTAGATGTAGCACTGTGGGTTAAAATTCTATAATCTGCTAACATTTTTAAGACAAATAAATGTGATGAAAGCTAATTTTTTCTAAATTTATATACGAAAAGTATATATTAGGTGGGTAAATTCCTAATATATGTTTCTAAAACGACTGCGCATATTAGAATACCTTTCCTTTCTTAAACGAAATTTTATTGCGGAATTTCGGTTTTTGTAGTAATTTCAATTAACTAAATCGTTTTTGTGTTACGCGAATGTATGTTATGCAAACTCTCTCTCTAAAAAACGGTTGGAACCATTTGATTCAACGTACCCGAATTATGCTAAAATGCCATGTGCCGGGCTTGTTAATTTTTTAACTAGCACAGTGTTATTATTTTAAATATAAAGAAGGTATGCAGGAGAACTTTTGCTTAAGTAACTTAAAATTTTTGATTATTTGAGTTATGACTACGTTGCAATTAAGGAGCGATATACACTGCAGTTTTCAGTTGTACATTTCGGAAAAGTTTATTGTTTTTTTTTTGTATTTAAAAGTGAAGTTTTCTGAAAGCCGCTTACAAAAAGTAAAAAAATAGGTAGGGTGTAACAATCTGTTGTAATCCGACATTGTACTGCTTAAACAATAAATACACTTTTAAAAAGGAAATCTTTATTTGTACGTATGTACATTGTACATTAGGGCAATAACTTTTTTAAATTTTTTGCAAATATCAAAATGGTCCTAGCATAGTCAATTAGACTACTGAACATTATTTAAAAAAATGGTATTACTTTTTCGCGGTTGTCAAAAAAGTTCACCCGCAAAACGCGGTAAAGTTTGAAATCAGATTTTTTATTTTTTTTATTTATTTATCCAAAAACGCAATTATTTTTTTTTTTCAATCAATATAACTTAATCGTTTTTGTGGGTGCGGTTTTTATTTCAAAATGACCCGAAAATGTTTTGTTCGTAAATATGGTTATAGCCCTACTGTACACACATTATAGAATTTTTTTTACTTTTTTTGTTCAATCTTGTTCCCACTGTGAACTTGGTAAAATAAAGTGATTGAGAAATAGTCGTTATTAAATTATGTCAAAATTGTATGCCACAGCCTTGTGTTCAAGACCGTGATGATGACTTGAAGTAATAAGTATGAAAATATTAAATTGTTTTATTCAAATTTATCTTGATGCGTTGTTTGACAACAATTAAATTCAACTTAGAAAAAAGTGTTCGTAATCAAAGGAGACTAAGTTAGAAAATTAAAAACGTATGAAATTGTTGCCTGTTTTTTCAGCTACAGGTAAAGTGTATCTTATTGAATGCCTCAAATACAGGGAAATGGTAACCTAAAGTTTACGTTAAACGAAAATTTTGTTAAATTAACGTTACAAGTTGAAAATAACTTTAAATGTACTTTTAAATCTACTCAGAAAAAACAATGGGATTTAAAACGAAAACAGTGAAAACATTTTTCCAGAAACTTAGATAGTGTCAAAAGTAACATTGGGTTTTTTCAACCACAGCGACGAAAATTAAGTGTAATACATTTTGTTGTTGTGTATTGTAAACAGTGTTCGAAAATAAACAGAACATTATTCAGCGTTCGGCTTACACACCCAGAAATTGTATCTATTTTTTTAGTGTTTGTGTAGACGAACACAACCCATAATAGCGTTCGTAATAGGGAATGGTAAATCGATTTCGATTCCAATCGAAAATCGATTTTGTGGTAAAAAAAATCGATTTTTTGCAATCGAATTAACGTATGCGATTTTATACTGAAATCGATTATTGGGCTTTTAAAATCGATTTTTTTATTTATATAAAAATTTTGTCAATTTTTAATTGTAATCTTAATTAAATTGATAAATTATGGGCATGCACAATAGAACTTATTTTTTTTTGTACGTACATACATCTGTAGGTATGCTTATGCAGTTTTCCCAGTTTAAAGTTGTAATTTTACGTATTTACCTATTAGTATCCTTGATATATTTCCAAGTTTAATGTAAGGGCTCTGTGAGCGATATTTAAATCTAGTTATAAGCTGAGTGAAAAAACAAAAAGAATGTAATTTATCCTAACAAATACGAAATTACAAGGAAATGTCTCTGCATCTTTCTGGCATCAATGACATGCAAACGTATTTTTTAAACTTAATAGTAACTTAGCAAAGAAACAGTCGCCACCGATCAGGAACTACTGTCATAATCCTTTGAAATACTATCCATATATTTAGGCTTGTCACAGAATTAAATCCGATCAAAAGTGACTTCGTTTAATATGAAGCAAGATACGAAATCACTTCCACTTTCGATCGGAATTAATTTATGTGAATTTTTGCAGGAAAATTATAAACAGTAGTCATACCTATCTACACACAGTAAAAATCTCAGTTCAATTTATCTAGTGGTTTTCCAAAAAAAATACTGGTGTATACCCCTTTTTGATATAAGGTATGAGTTTGCAAATTTATCTTAAACGATTTTGAAATCGATTTTGAGGTTCGATTAATCGATTTCCAAAACCGTAATAAAAAAAGTCGATCGAAAAATCGAAAATCGATTTTGGTATCCATTTACCATTCCCTAGTTCGTAACTATTTTCAAGTTAGTAACGAACATTATATAGTGTTCTGTTTGTCGTTATAAAACTGAGCAATTGTAGTGATACTGTTCTTTAGTGTTTGTTTTTTTACATTGATAAAAAAATGAACAAACAAACAATTTTAGCAACCACCACGGCACGAATAGCTTGTGTGGAAGTATTTTGTTTTTTTAAACAAATAGGTTTTTTATTTTACAATCTAAAAGGGCGCTAAGCACAACTGAATCGAGCTGAACCAAACACAATGAAGTTTGCGGTTAAACAAAAAACAGAACGGAAATAAAAGTTCTCATCTTTTTGTTGAGTTGGACAAGTACAGATTAATTTTTGTGTTCGAAGATCGCAAACAGGGAAACGTTATTTTTTTAGTGATTTACTACACAAACGCTATTAGCGTTTGTGTTTTCCGCAAATCTGCCAAACCGAACACTAAGGAAGGATATTTAATTGGGGGATTCATAAGGTGTCATAAAGCCATATGTCTTAAAATAATAACATGAAAAATACGACTGTTGTGAACAACCCCTCATAAATTAGTGTGCTATTTTAAATTTAAATCAGCTGATTTAAAACAAATATAAAAAAATAATTATGTTCCTAAAATCAAAATATTTTTTTAATTCTAATCCATGAATTAATAAATTAAATTAGATCTTTCATGACTATTTTCCATTTTTCAGACGCAAACCACAAATAAATTTTATTTTGTTTGTTTACCAAACATCAGAGTCCTTAGCCGATCTAATTTGACGCCGCAAGTGTTTTGTTTCAAAAATTGCTAGCCGCATGTTTAATTGTGATGTTAGCCGAATAAAACTTTACCATAAATGGCGACGGCTACAAAAACATAGCCGCTCGGCTCAGCCGCTCAGCGCAGGTTTCTTCTGATTAATTACGACAGCACAATAAACATAGCAAGCAAAGGTTTATTAATTTAAGACACTTTTTGTTTACAAAGCAACAACAATATTTTTAAACCATTGTAAAATGTTAGAACATTATGACAATACAACATGATAGCACACCTTGTGAATACCCCAAATGTTTATTTTCGGACACTGGTTATAAGTGTTATCACTTTAACTAAGTTGATAAGATAAACAACGTCTACAAGGGACTATACTATCAAGGGTGAAACCCGCGATTATTTTATTGTTAAAAAATTTCATTTGATTCACTTGGTATAATTTATTTAAAATCGACAAAAATTAACTAAAGTGGGTATTACACCGCAGATGGTGCATATGTTTCTGCTTAGCAGTTTCCAATCTTGTTTTAAATATGTTTGTAAGATTTAAGCCAATAAAAACAAAATGGCTTTTTTTCAAGAATAAATTTGAAGTCAATTCTTTTTTAACACTTTTGTTAGTCATAAATTTCCAAGAATTCCAAGAAATTTTTTTCTGGAGATTCCTGCGGAATCCCTATCAATAGTGTAGAGTTTGAATTAATATTCTTTTCCATTTATCTATCTGCAAAATTAGAAAAGTTGAACCAGATTCGTAACTATGGAACAAACACCGGCTTCGCTAACTAAAGCTTCCCTGTATAGCTGGCCTTGCAGAAAATCCTTACGCCCCGCCAAAGGCCGGCTATGCAGGGAAGCTTTAGTTAGCGAAGCCTGTATTTGTTACACCATAGGGGAGAAAATCCTTGCGCCCAAAAGTGTTTCTGTTATATATTTAATATATGCGCACAGAAAAAAACAACAAAACCATTTTTTAATTTTTTTAACCATATTATGTTTAATTTAACCAAATCATTGTCACCGACAACCATATTATGGTTAAAATAAGTTTCTTTAAGAATAGTTTTGTTGGTTGTGACCATAATAAAACATGTTTTCTCTGCGTGTATGTAGATCTTTTTTTTTGTATTTAACGTCTTTAGTAATTATAGACATTTTTAAAAATGACATAATGTCCATTTGCAAAGTGTCTTAATGCCCACGGACATTATGACATTTTCAAAAGTGTCACAGTGTCCATGAATGCTTACTTAAACAGAATGAAATTAAATTTTAAACTTAATCCTTCCTGCCGCCATCGGATGTGATCCTGGATGTGATCCTGGACTTGCAACCGATTCATCTAGTGGCAGAAGGAACGGCGAGGAAGTCTGCGATCCGCTTAAGGGCGACGGGACAGTTTGCATACGGACCTTATGGTCATGACAGTATTATAAGGGGAATCGATTGTAGCAGTGACTACACCATTCCGAGACTGACATTTGGAAGGAAACCGCGAGTTACCTTGGAGGAGGACGGCTGGTTGGCAGGACTTCGATCTGGCCATGGGACCTTCAGTTTCTACACTGACGGTTCCAAAATGGAGGAAGGAGTTGGAGCTGCAGTCTACGGCCGGGAACTGGGCATTCGGGAATCTTATAAGCTTCCCGATTACTGCAGCATATTCTAGGCGGAGATATTTGCGGCCAAGATGGCTGCTGATTTGGCACGTAATTCCATTACTGGGAACTCGCACGTGAATTTTTTCATCGAAAGTCAGGCGGCGCACAGTGGGAAATTTTACGAGAAGGCGGTCAAAATTCCATAACTTTTGACTGGATCGGTATTTTTTTATGCGTTTTTTTTTTGCTCGATAGGTGCGATGTTAGGCTTTAAAATTCGACTGATAGGAACAAAAGTTATGGGGAGTTCAAAATGCATTTTAATTTTTTTGTTGAGTTTCGGTGTAAAAGTTGAATATGTCATATATGATTTTTTTATAATTTATCATTATTTCTCTTGTATTTTACAACTGATACTTATTTTTTATTGTCGAACTTAGATCCTGTCAGAAAATGCCAATATTTGGCCCCAGTAAATTTTTTAGTCCCAATATTCACAGGGGCCAAAGGTTGGCTTTTTTGGAACGAGACGAGTTGTTATAAGGATAAAACTGAAAAGGAATATTTTGAAAAATGCCCAAATAGCATTCTTGGCAATCGATAACATTTTAGGTAATTCAACTTTTATTTTTGGTTTGAGATGTATGTGTATTTTATTTTTATATATTAATACAAATATGTACTTTAATCAAAAACAAATTATAATCTATAAACAATTTTAAATTAAACAATATTAGTAAACATTTCTTCTAAATAGCTTTGGGTTTCATTTTCCAGAAGTTGTTTAGCTTCTTCCTCTAATTCGATTGAGGTTGATTTCCATTTTTGTCGAATACTGGACACATATGGATCTGATGTGCACAACAAAATAGTAATAAGATCTTCATTAGTACAACATCTGGACATTTTTCTTATGTTATGCTCGCGGAAGAATCTGTAGTCTTTGTTCCTTTTTTCTTGCGCTTCTTCAGATAGATCTCCAATTGGTAGCATATTGTGTTGAACTATTTGTTCCCCATGGTATAAAATTTTATGAACTGTGGTTGGCATATGTCTCGAAGAGTATTTTTTGTTATAAAGAATTCCTGTTTCATTTGCATACTGGCCAAATTTGTTTGCATTTATCTTTCTGCTACATGATATAATTTGTAAAATGATCTGAAATCGTCTTATTAATTCAAAATTTACTCCTGTGATAGATGCTGCAGTTTCTGGATCGGAAAATAATCTCCTTGCAGTGTTTCCATCATTTGAATTTCCTTCTCTTTGTTTTGGCTGATCAATTACAATGAATTTGTTTTTTTTGTTTGCTTCCTTTTTTCCACATTTTCTTTGTTTTTTCTCACTGTTTCGCCTAACGGGCCAAATTCCAAATCATAACCCAATTTAAGAATATGCTCCATAAAACGAATTCTGGTATGAAGAGGGGACATTTCAAATTCGTATGCTTCATTGAAACTATTGTCTTGTGATGGGGGTTGACTTAATTGACTTGATGTTTTTTGGCATATGGTACAGCTTGACGAAGACTTTATTTCGGTTAATGCTTGTGCAACTTTGTAAGGAACATTTGAAAATTAATTTCAATGCATTGGTCATCTTTAAATTTTATTTTTCGAACTTCCTCAGTTATGACATCTTTAGTTTTCTTTTTGTAAACAAACTTTATTGGTCTGCAATACTTTGTTGAAGAGGGAATTTCATTTTTCCATACATCCATTTCTTTAACTTTACTGGTTGACGGCTCTAAGCCAATATAAGTTTTTCTTAAACGTAATGGAACTTAAGATACCATGAATAAGTTAGCATCAGATGAGTTTTCTGAATTACATTGATTGTATTGTTTCTGACCAGAGCTTCCATCACATCCCCATTTAGAAAATAAAGTGATGCTGCAATTTTTAAGTTTTTATTTAATAATCGTTCTGCAGTGTGTTCGAGAAGAGCCTGCAATTTTACTTCTGCTGAACTTGAAGTTACACTAATAGCCGTTTGTAAGGGTAAGCACTCTTTTTTGACAGAAACTAAATCTCGATATGGTGGAAAGATTCCACAATTTTTTTCATTGGTTCGCTTTCGCAGTTCTGTATACTGATTTTTTGTCAGTTTTAAATCCAAAAATAGTGCAAATGCTTCTTCTGGAGTAAATTTCATTTCTTCAGTTGGTGTAGGCAAACTTTTTAAAATCGTCTTTGTGCAATTAGGGCTCGCTTCCACTATTTTTTCAATTATTGCAATTTTTGTTTTCTTATTTTGCGTTGGTTGAATTTGATGCAGAAATGAATCCTTTATCATACTATGAGAAATTTCTTCATTGACATTTGCAAGCTTGCGTCGTCGTGATCTTTCACTGCAATTGTGAATTTGTTTTGCGGGCCGACCCACTTTTCCAGTTTCCTTAGCGGTTATTGACAGCTTCTTAAAAATCAGATCATTTGTTAGCCATTTTTCGTTGCGTAAGTAAAACGTTTTCTTGTTTCTAGAACATTTAAGGTACCGTTTTCTTAATGTAAATGAAAAATTTTAAATTTTTATCTTATGAATTTTGATTTCTTGTTCGTTGCATAATTTAAAGAATGGATTATTCATTATGTGTAACACAAAATCTTTTTCATCTTTCTGTTGAAAATATATATCTGCGAGAACTTAATAACTGAACCTCGTTAGCGTGACAGGGGACACCAAACCCGTAAAGGAGAGTGGGTGAGGTTGACTTTTGGAAAGGATTGGCTATGTGAAAAAGTACGTGACTTGTGAACGCATCACTTTCCCATTAGTCCCCCATAACTGAACTTGGCCATTGTTTAAACAATAATGAAGGTAAAATTATGAATGTATGGATTTTTATACTTTTGATAGAAGTTTTTTAAATTATTTTTTTTTTTTTTTGTTACCACTTCTTTGAAACATAAAAACCCTTTTTTAAATACAAATTTAATATTTTATTAGCATTTCTTTGAAACATAAAAAAGCCCCTGTTTTCACACTTTTTAAAAGGATAACATACCGGCAATAAATTAACAGGTATGTAATTTTCACGTAAAATATAACTGCGTGCTAGTTTTTTTACCATTTATTTGTCGAAAATTCTTTAAGATTAACCTTCTTTAATTTCAGTAATGTTTCCTTGCAGGACTTATTTTTTGAACCGAATATCTTACCTTGGGTCACAGAAATTGCTGTTGTTCGCAAGACCGTATCCAGATGTGTGTACAATGGGGTATAGAAATGTAGGTTAGATTCTGGACTACAAGAGAGTATAGATTTTTTTGACGCCTTTTGACGGGCAGGACTTATGCTCTACAAAGTAGGAAATTTCCGGGAAATTTTGACATTAAAAAAAATTAAATAGTTTTAGAGGTCGCAGAGTTTAATGCTTTAAACCACGTATAGCTAATAAAATAAACTAATACACAAAACTTATTCTGTCAAAAAATCTTAAAAAACAAAAAAGTTGTGAGCATTTCAACTTCAAAAATTCAAAACTATAACCAAATATTGAGAAAGTCCATTTCGGACCACCCTGTTCTCAATGAAATGGTTGAAATAGGGTTGAAATTTTTTGGCTCCCGAGGTTCACTAGTATTTACTTTCACATTAATAAAAAAAATTTAAAATCGGAGAACACAAAAAAAAATTTTGGCCGCCTTCTCAAAATATGAACCAGTGTGCGGCGATCAGGGCAATAACCGCTGATTATTCATACTCTTCGATCAGAATATAAGGAGAGATACGGACTCTGCTATACGGAGGAGATCAGAGGCGATTTGAGAAAACACCAGAACGTGCAGGGTCTCCAAGGTAATGTGGGGATCCTATGATCCGGAGTCGACAAAAATTCTTCTGTCGCTATCGAGAAGGGAGTGTAGACTTCTGGTAGGTTTTTTGACGGGTCACTGTTGGACTGCGGTAAACGCCCAGAGGGCGGGGCGGTTGAATAGTGACAATTGTAGATTCTGTGGGGTACCAGGAGAAAAGGAGACAGTGGAGCATTTACTCTGCTACTCTCCGGCAATCGTGCGCTCCAGGGCGAATTGTCTGGGAGATCATTACTTCCAAAGTCTCGGGGAGGTCTCCGGAATTGGGTTAATGAGACTCCTGGCATTCGTCAAGAGAGTGTGGGGTACTCTGAGTACCATTACATAGGAATGACCTTTTTCTAATATTCTTCTGTGGACTATCGTAAAACGTGGTAACGTTAAGAATCTATTTGGTCTATGCGGGGTCTTTGTGACCGGCCACTCTAACCTAACCTAACCTGCACCTGGTAGATAACTTTACGATTTGGGAATTTTATTTGATCCTCAATTATCGCTTATCACTCACATTAATACAACTGTTAACAAGGCCAGAGGTGTAGTCGCGTTTATAAAGGAATGGGTAATGGGTTCACCAATTAATAGATAACAAGCAAGGTTGGCAACCGATACTAATACCGTTTAAATTGAATACCTATATTAATACCGATACCGAAACTATTTCTTTGCATAAAACACCGGTATCCTTAAACCGTTTCCCTTAATAACGGTATTATAATCGTTTCGGTATTAAAAAATAATATAATTTTTTAAATAGAAAAAAATTAAAAGTTTCAACACTTGTGCAAATGAAAAATATGTTTGTTAACTTGAAGCTCTATGGCAGCACGCCGTTATTGTTTTGTTATTTAACCTACGGTCACACTTATTAAATATTTGACCAAATAATAAAAACCACTAATTTTGTTAATAGTCAGCAAAATTAAAACGAATTCCAATCAATTGTAGTGGGGAATGCGTGAAATTCATCATTTTTCATAATTTCTTTTTTTAATTTTATTTTTTTTTTTTTTGGTAAATGAACCATAATACCGATATATACCGTTATAAAAGTTGTTACCGGTATACCGATATAATAAAAATAGAAATAAAAAAAGTTTAATACCGATACCGAAATCATTTCGGTATCCAACCTTGATAACAATGCAGCTATATGGGGCATTATTTGTGAAGCGGACAACCCAATAAAAAAATTTTTTTGGAATTCCTTTATATTTGGAATAACTATAGTTCTAGTAGATATGTTTATTTGTCGGGTTACGGGTTGGTAAAGCGTTTTCAAAAAAAAATGTTTTTTTAAAATATAGAAAAAAAATTTTAGTGATTCATATAGAACATGGATTGATCTTTAAATAAAATTTATGAATAAGCATTAACACATTAGGCAGTTTATTAAAAAAAAAAAAAAACATTTTCTTAAAACGACAATTTTGCCCACTTATTCATATCTACTAGAACTATAGTTAAGCCAAATATAAAGGAGTTCCAACAAAATTTTTGTATTGGGTTGCCCGCTTCACAAATTATGCCCCATAAGCATAACTAATAAGGCCTATTTGGAAATATGGTTAAGTATGAATTAATAATCACTGTTTTTCATCATTATGATTCAAATGAAAAATAAAAGAGAGTGTTGCCAGCTTCCAATCAAAAAATAGGGTAAAACGTTTATTAGTTAATATGCTTATTATGAATATGAACTTTAAAAAAACCTTTTTTGGACTTAAAATGTTTTTTAACTAAAATGTATCTAAAATTGAATTAAGCACCCCTATCGCAAACAACTACTCCCATGAAAATATTCCCATATTTGTATACCCTCCACCACAATTAGTTGTGAAGAGGGTATATTAACCCATTAAGGCCCGAGTCATGATCCCGTTGAGTTATAATGACGAAACTTTTAAAATTTTATTGTTTATACCTAAATAAGAAATTTTGGGCAAATCGGATACGTGGGAGCCCAGATAACCTCCGTTGCGAAAACGCAACGTTGGGCCTTAACGATATAAAAATTAAGCGCATTTGCAAACATTTTAAATTAAAATTTTTTATTCACGTCTTTAGGAAAAAAAAAAATTAAAAAAGATATTCATATACATATCATTTTTAATTCAATTATGATATGTTCCAAAGCACTTTGGGTGCACTGCTACGTCACATTTCTCACGTTTGTAATTGATTGGTCCATTATTTACCATAGGCCCCATATAAAGCCCATTCTCGAAAAACACTTTAGTAGTAAAACACCATAACAAATATTTCTATTGTAATAAATTTTATAAATCACACTGTCAACTTTCGTAAAGATCGGTTCACAATTTACCACAGGTCCAATATAATGCACACTCCTGAAATATCCTAGCTGTAAGTGGATGGTATCAAATATTTGTCATAGCCGAATATAGCACTCTTACTGGTTTTTCTTTAATATCCTGGGAGAGGATAATTTCACATTAATTGTTCGATTTTCTCTTATTGTACCTATTGAATAACCCTGGGGGAAATTTGTGTCAATTGTTCCAACAGACTGGTCCTGGGATTTGTGAAAATAGAACAAGTTCAAAAAGATAATATCCTGGCAGAGGATAATTTCACATTACTTGTTCGATTTTCTCTTATTGTACCTATTGAAGAACCCTGGGGGAAATTTGTGTCAATTGTTCCAACAGCCTGGTCCTGGGATTTGTGAAAATAGAACAAGGAGAACTTATCATCTAACTGGTATATTAAGAACAAAAAGGTTAAAAACTAATGAATTACAGTATATTCTTCACCGATTTTTCTGGGACTTTCTCAAATTTGATTCTTAAATCTAGTTCTGGGGACTTGTTTTATTGACATAATACTACATTGTTTCGAAATAATCTAACATTGTTATAACTTACACTTAACACGTTCATTGAGAATAGGTGTTAGACTGGTCAAATAGTGTCAATTGACCTATGACAACCCCATGTTGAAGTGATATTTCATATCTTATCACCAAAGACCTATCACGGGACTACTTTGGTGTGAGGTCGCTTTCCTTTAGAAAAATAACACACTTTGGGCATAAGAAGAAAAAAGGAATTGTCATCGAGAATTTACCTTCTGCGAAATATCCCGCATTTTAAAAATTGGAAATTAGTTTGAAAAAAGGTGAAAAAATTATCGAAAATTTCAAAACACATAAATAACAACAACTTATAATTAACATACATGCATGTTTTTATTATGCTGTTTTAAATAGCAAGTGATTGTATAAATATGTTTGTATTTGAAAATTGTATGTAATTTGTATATCGTTCACACAGAAAAAAATACCAATGTTAAAATAACATGGCGAAATGTTGATTGAGAATCATGGTAAATTTTTGCAAAAGTATGCCCTTTATTTAAATTTATCATTATTTTATATTAATTTTAAATGAAAAATATTAAAATAACCTTAAATCACGTTTATTTAACATTATTCACTGTTAACATAACATTGTTCAATATTTCATCCATAATAACCTGTTTCATATTAAAATTAAAAGTTTTTCTTGTAAAATTAACATGCATACATACTTAAGTATGTACATTAGACTGGTCGCATCTTGTATGGGATTTTTTTTTTTTAAATTGAAATGTTTGCGCTGCTTTAAATATGAGGTTTGGTGTAAGAAATCAAGTCCTAATTTTTCAGCTCAATCCGACGGTGCCTAGTCGTGCCAAGTGGGGCCCAAAGTTCCCCATATGATAAAAAAAACATCTATTCAATCAGATACTAGATGAAAAGCCGGTCTTAAAGACCGAAAATCGAAAATCTGGCTTCGTTACGATCTTCCGCAGAGAAAATACTTTAAGTATGCCAAATTTCAGCTTCCTATGTCATCAGATGGCTTCAGAAAGTTGCGGAAAGAATAGGACATACATGCAAACATCCTTACATACTATGAAATTATATATTGTACTAGCTTAACCCGGTGCGCTTCGCTACACTGCTTTAACCACTTCTTCAGTTGAGAGATATTTAATATATGCATCCTATGGAATGTTTTTTCCCCTGCGCATTCCCGCTTTATTTCCCGTGTAGTATACCATAGGAGTGACTTCTACTAAGTTTGAACATTCTTACTTTAACAGTTCTTAAGATATGCGATATTTAACATTAGCGTCCTATGGGGGTTTCAATTTTGGGGCTCAGATGATCCTACTACCAAAAGTTCAACAAATTGCTTGCAGCGGCTCTTATTAATAATGCTATCTATGAGTGGTACTGCTCCTCCTCTGGCTACCCCGCCCATTTCTATATTGACATTTATAGTTTACCATAATAGAAGCTTTAACCACGTTTGAAGACTTTGCCTTCAATAGTTCTTAAGTTGAGCGATATTGAATATATGCATCCTATGGAAGATATTTCCCCCTGCGCATACCCGCTTTATTTCTGTTTTCAAAAGTGTAGTATACCATAACTGTGACTTCTACAAAGTTTGAACATTCTCACTATAACAGTTTTTAAGATATCCGATATTAAACATTGGCGTCCTATGGGGGTTAACACTTCCCCCGCTGCTATTTTGCTTCAATTTTGGGGCTCAGAAGATCCTACTACCAAAAGTTCAACAAATTGCTTGCAGCGGCTCTTCATTACATTTCTATCTATGAGGGGAACTGCTCCTCCTCTGTCTACCCCGCCCATTACTATATTGAAATTTAAAGTTTGCCATAATAGTAGTTTTAACTACGTTTGAAGACCCTCCCTTTAATAGTTCTTCAGTTGAGCGATATTTAATGTATGGATCCTATGGGAGGTATTTCCCCCCCTGCGCCTATCCGCTTTATTTTTATTTTCAATAGTGTAGTATACCATATGAGTGACTTCTACAAAGTTTGAACATTCTCACTATAACAGTTCTTAAGATATGCGATATTAAACATTGGCGTCCTATGGGGAAACCACTTCCCCCGCTGCTACTTTATTTCAATTTTGGGACTCAGAAGATCCTACTACCAAAATTTCAACAAAATGCGTGCAGTGGCTCTTATTAATATTTCTATCTATGAGGGGTACTGCTCCTCCCCTGTCTCTCCCGCCCATTTTTATATTGAAAATTTATAGTTTACTATAATAGTAGCTTAAACCACGTTTGAAGACTCTCCCTTTAATAGTTCTTCAGTTGAGCGATATTTAATGTATGCATCCTATGGGAGGTATTTCCCCCCCTGCGCCTACCCGCTTTATTTTTATTTTCAAAAGTTCTCATATAACAGTTCTTAAGATATGCGATGTTAAACATTGGCGTCCTATGGGGGATTCAAATACCCCCGCTGCTATTTTATTTCAATTTCGGGGCTCAGAAGATCCTACTACAAAAAGTACAGCAAAATGCGTCCAGCGGCTCTTAAGATATGCGATAATAAATATTGGCATCCTATGGGGGGTACCAATTCCCCTGCCCCTATCGAAAAAATAAGTAGCCTATTTTATTTTTAGGGCTCACGTGATGTTACTGTAAAAATTTCAGGAAAATCGGTTCAGTAGTTTCGGAGTCTATAAGCCAACAAACAAACACACAAACATACAAACATTTTTCATTTTTATATATATAGAAGAAGAAGATAGATAGATAGATTAAAGTATTTGCAGTTTAATATTTTAGTATGATACGAACGAAAGATTTTTAACTAATTTTAACTAATTCGGGGTCGCTGAATCCAGTGGTGCTAGCCGTTTTTTTAGGTTAGCTTTAGTTTTCGAGATATACCGTTATTTCGAAAATTAAGGATGTTGCACAACATATGTTCGCGCAACTCAAAAACGCTTTAGCTTATTGAAAAACTAAAAAAAACCGAAATTCGGCAATAAAATTTACTTTAAGAAAGTTAAAACTTTTTTCTTCATATTGGCTTTGGTTTTCGAGATATACCGTTATTTCGAAAATTAGGGAGGTTTCACAACATATGTTCGCGTAACTCAAAAACGCTTTAGTTTATTGAAAAACAAAAAAAACCGAAATTCCGCAATAAAATTTACTTTAAAAAAGTTACAACTTTTTTCATCATATTGGCTTTGGTTTTCGAGATATACCGTTATTTCGAAAATTAAGGAGGTGGCACAACATATGTTCGCGTAACTCAAAAACGCTTTAGCTTATTGAAAAACTAAAAAAAACCGAAATTCCGCAATAAAATTTACTTTAAGAAAGGTAAAACGTTTTTCTTATATGCGCAGTCGTTTTAGAAACATAATTTTTTTTTCTGGAAAAAAAAATAAATTTTTTATTAAAATTTCGGAATTTTTGTTTATAAAAATTCATAAAAAATTGAAAAATGGAGCTATGCTTCTAATTTTATAGAGTCATATAAAAAACAATATTGCAAACAAAACAAGCTATAAATGATTAAAATCTGTTTACAACTTTTGATTTTATGTATTCACAAAAGACGAAAAATTTTTATTAATTTAAGAATTTTATTAAACCGCCATATGTGTATAATTGAAATTCTTATATTTGGCCCGTGACTGGAGTTGGTCATACATTTGACCCTTCTTGAGGCATCCTAGGCACTACACGGGCCAAATGTAAGAATTTCAATTATACACATATGGCGGTTTAATAAAATTCTTATATTAATTAAAATTTTTCGTCTTTTGTGAATACATAAAATCAAAAGTTGTAAACAGATTTTAATCATTTATAGCTTGTTTTGTTTGCAATATTGTTTTTTATATGACTCTATAAAATTAGAAGCATAGCTCCATTTTTAAATTTTTTATGAATTTTTAAAAACAAAAATTCCGAAATTTAATAAAAAATTTATTTTTTTTTCCAGAAAAAAAAAATTATGTTTCTTAAACGACTGCGCATATAAGAAAAACGTTTTACCTTTCTTAAAGTAAATTTTATTGCGGAATTTCGGTTTTTTTTAGTTTTTCAATAAGCTAAAGCGTTTTTGAGTTACGCGAACATATGTTGTGCCACCTCCTTAATTTTCGAAATAACGGTATATCTCGAAAACCAAAGCCAATATGAAGAAAAAAGTTTTAACTTTCTTAAAGTAAATTTTATTGCCGAATTTCGGTTTTTTTTAGTTTTTCAATAAGCTAAAGCGTTTTTGAGTTGCGCGAACATATGTTGTGCAACATCCTTAATTTTCGAAATAACGGTATATCTCGAAAACTAAAGCTAACCTAAAAAAACGGCTAGCACCACTGGATTCAGCGACCCCGAATTAGTTAAAATTAGTTAAAAATCTTTCGTTCGTATCATACTTAAATATTAAACTGCAAATACTTTAATCTATCTATACAATATATAATTTCTTAGTATGTAAGGATGTTTGCATGTATGTCCTATTCTTTCCGCAACTTTCCTAAGCCATCTGATGACATAGGAAGCTGAAATTTGGCATACTTAAAGTATTTTCTCTGCGGAAGATCGTAACGAAGCCAGATTTTCGATTTTCGGTCTTTAAGACCGGCTTTTCATCTAGTATCTGATTGAATAGATGTTTTTTTTATCATATGGGGAACTTTGGGCCCCACTTGGCACGACTAGGCACCGTCGGATTGAGCTGAAAAATTAGGACTTGATTTCTTACACCAAACCTCATATTTAAAGCAGCGCAAACATTTCAATTTAAAAAAAAAAATCCCATACAAGATGCGACCAGTCTAATGTACATACTTAAGTATGTATGCATGTTAATTTTACAAGAAAAACTTTTAATTTTAATATGAAACAGGTTATTATGGATGAAATATTGAACAATGTTATGTTAACAGTGAATAATGTTAAATAAACGTGATTTAAGGTTATTTTAATATTTTTCATTTAAAATTAATATAAAATAATGATAAATTTAAATAAAGGGCATACTTTTGCAAAAATTTACCATGATTCTCAATCAACATTTCGCCATGTTATTTTAACATTGGTATTTTTTTCTGTGTGAACGATATACAAATTACATACAATTTTCAAATACAAACATATTTATACAATCACTTGCTATTTAAAACAGCATAATAAAAACATGCATGTATGTTAATCATAAGTTGTTGTTATTTATGTGTTTTGAAATTTTCGATAATTTTTTCACCTTTTTTCAAACTAATTTCCAATTTTTAAAATGCGGGATATTTCGCAGAAGGTAAATTCTCGATGACAATTCCTTTTTTCTTCTTATGCCCAAAGTGTGTTATTTTTCTAAAGGAAAGCGACCTCACACCAAAGTAGTCCCGTGATAGGTCTTTGGTGATAAGATATGAAATATCACTTCAACATGGGGTTGTCATAGGTCAATTGACACTATTTGACCAGTCTAACACCTATTCTCAATGAACGTGTTAAGTGTAAGTTATAACAATGTTAGATTATTTCGAAACAATGTAGTATTATGTCAATAAAACAAGTCCCCAGAACTAGATTTAAGAATCAAATTTGAGAAAGTCCCAGAAAAATCGGTGAAGAATATACTGTAATTCATTAGTTTTTAACCTTTTTGTTCTTAATATACCAGTTAGATGATAAGTTCTCCTTGTTCTATTTTCACAAATCCCAGGACCAGGCTGTTGGAACAATTGACACAAATTTCCCCCAGGGTTCTTCAATAGGTACAATAAGAGAAAATCGAACAAGTAATGTGAAATTATCCTCTGCCAGGATATTATCTTTTTGAACTTGTTCTATTTTCACAAATCCCAGGACCAGTCTGTTGGAACAATTGACACAAATTTCCCCCAGGGTTATTCAATAGGTACAATAAGAGAAAATCGAACAATTAATGTGAAATTATCCTCTCCCAGGATATTAAAGAAAAACCAGTAAGAGTGCTATATTCGGCTATGACAAATATTTGATACCATCCACTTACAGCTAGGATATTTCAGGAGTGTGCATTATATTGGACCTGTGGTAAATTGTGAACCGATCTTTACGAAAGTTGACAGTGTGATTTATAAAATTTATTACAATAGAAATATTTGTTATGGTGTTTTACTACTAAAGTGTTTTTCGAGAATGGGCTTTATATGGGGCCTATGGTAAATAATGGACCAATCAATTACAAACGTGAGAAATGTGACGTAGCAGTGCACCCAAAGTGCTTTGGAACATATCATAATTGAATTAAAAATGATATGTATATGAATATCTTTTTTAATTTTTTTTTTTCCTAAAGACGTGAATAAAAAATTTTAATTTAAAATGTTTGCAAATGCGCTTAATTTTTATATCGTTAAGGCCCAACGTTGCGTTTTCGCAACGGAGGTTATCTGGGCTCCCACGTATCCGATTTGCCCAAAATTTCTTATTTAGGTATAAACAATAAAATTTTAAAAGTTTCGTCATTATAACTCAACGGGATCATGACTCGGGCCTTAATGGGTTAATATACCCTCTTCACAACTAATTGTGGTGGAGGGTATACAAATATGGGAATATTTTCATGGGAGTAGTTGTTTGCGATAGGGGTGCTTAATTCAATTTTAGATACATTTTAGTTAAAAAACATTTTAAGTCCAAAAAAGGTTTTTTTAAAGTTCATATTCATAATAAGCATATTAACTAATAAACGTTTTACCCTATTTTTTGATTGGAAGCTGGCAACACTCTCTTTTATTTTTCATTTGAATCATAATGATGAAAAACAGTGATTATTAATTCATACTTAACCATATTTCCAAATAGGCCTTATTAGTTATGCTTATGGGGCATAATTTGTGAAGCGGGCAACCCAATACAAAAATTTTGTTGGAACTCCTTTATATTTGGCTTAACTATAGTTCTAGTAGATATGAATAAGTGGGCAAAATTGTCGTTTTAAGAAAATGTTTTTTTTTTTTTTTAATAAACTGCCTAATGTGGTAATGCTTATTCATAAATTTTATTTAAAGATCAATCCATGTTCTATATGAATCACTAAAATTTTTTTTCTATATTTTAAAAAAACATTTTTTTTTGAAAACGCTTTACCAACCCGTAACCCGACAAATAAACATATCTACTAGAACTATAGTTATTCCAAATATAAAGGAATTCCAAAAAAAATTTTTTATTGGGTTGTCCGCTTCACAAATAATGCCCCATATAGCTGCATTGTTATCAAGGTTGGATAACGAAATGATTTCGGTATCGGTATTAAACTTTTTTTATTTCTATTTTTATTATATCGGTATACCGGTAACAACTTTTATAACGGTATATATCGGTATTATGGTTCATTTACCAAAAAAAAAAAAAAAAAAATTAAAAAAAGAAATTATGAAAAATGATGAATTTCACGCATTCCCCACTACAATTGATTGGAATTCGTTTTAATTTTGCTGACTATTAACAAAATTAGTGGTTTTTATTATTTGGTCAAATATTTAATAAGTGTGACCGTAGGTTAAATAACAAAACAATAACGGCGTGCTGCCATAGAGCTTCAAGTTAACAAACATATTTTTCATTTGCACAAGTGTTGAAACTTTTAATTTTTTTCTATTTAAAAAATTATATTATTTTTTAATACCGAAACGATTATAATACCGTTATTAAGGGAAACGGTTTAAGGATACCGGTGTTTTATGCAAAGAAATAGTTTCGGTATCGGTATTAATATAGGTATTCAATTTAAACGGTATTAGTATCGGTTGCCAACCTTGCTTGTTATCTATTAATTGGTGAACCCATTACCCATTCCTTTATAAACGCGACTACACCACTGGCCTTGTTAACAGTTGTATTAATGTGAGTGATAAGCGATAATTGAGGATCAAATAAAATTCCCAAATCGTAAAGTTATCTACCAGGTGCAGGTTAGGTTAGGTTAGAGTGGCCGGTCACAAAGACCCCGCATAGACCAAATAGATTCTTAACGTTACCACGTTTTACGATAGTCCACAGAAGAATATTAGAAAAAGGTCATTCCTATGTAATGGTACTCAGAGTACCCCACACTCTCTTGACGAATGCCAGGAGTCTCATTAACCCAATTCCGGAGACCTCCCCGAGACTTTGGAAGTAATGATCTCCCAGACAATTCGCCCTGGAGCGCACGATTGCCGGAGAGTAGCAGAGTAAATGCTCCACTGTCTCCTTTTCTCCTGGTACCCCACAGAATCTACAATTGTCACTATTCAACCGCCCCGCCCTCTGGGCGTTTACCGCAGTCCAACAGTGACCCGTCAAAAAACCTACCAGAAGTCTACACTCCCTTCTCGATAGCGACAGAAGAATTTTTGTCGACTCCGGATCATAGGATCCCCACATTACCTTGGAGACCCTGCACGTTCTGGTGTTTTCTCAAATCGCCTCTGATCTCCTCCGTATAGCAGAGTCCGTATCTCTCCTTATATTCTGATCGAAGAGTATGAATAATCAGCGGTTATTGCCCTGATCGCCGCACACTGGTTCATATTTTGAGAAGGCGGCCAAAATTTTTTTTTGTGTTCTCCGATTTTAAATTTTTTTTATTAATGTGAAAGTAAATACTAGTGAACCTCGGGAGCCAAAAAATTTCAACCCTATTTCAACCATTTCATTGAGAACAGGGTGGTCCGAAATGGACTTTCTCAATATTTGGTTATAGTTTTGAATTTTTGAAGTTGAAATGCTCACAACTTTTTTGTTTTTTAAGATTTTTTGACAGAATAAGTTTTGTGTATTAGTTTATTTTATTAGCTATACGTGGTTTAAAGCATTAAACTCTGCGACCTCTAAAACTATTTAATTTTTTTTAATGTCAAAATTTCCCGGAAATTTCCTACTTTGTAGAGCATAAGTCCTGCCCGTCAAAAGGCGTCAAAAAAATCTATACTCTCTTGTAGTCCAGAATCTAACCTACATTTCTATACCCCATTGTACACACATCTGGATACGGTCTTGCGAACAACAGCAATTTCTGTGACCCAAGGTAAGATATTCGGTTCAAAAAATAAGTCCTGCAAGGAAACATTACTGAAATTAAAGAAGGTTAATCTTAAAGAATTTTCGACAAATAAATGGTAAAAAAACTAGCACGCAGTTATATTTTACGTGAAAATTACATACCTGTTAATTTATTGCCGGTATGTTATCCTTTTAAAAAGTGTGAAAACAGGGGCTTTTTTATGTTTCAAAGAAATGCTAATAAAATATTAAATTTGTATTTAAAAAAGGGTTTTTATGTTTCAAAGAAGTGGTAACAAAAAAAAAAAAAAAAATAATTTAAAAAACTTCTATCAAGAGTATAAAAATCCATACATTCATAATTTTACCTTCATTATTGTTTAAACAATGGCCAAGTTCAGTTATGGGGGACTAATGGGAAAGTGATGCGTTCACAAGTCACGTACTTTTTCACATAGCCAATCCTTTCCAAAAGTCAACCTCACCCACTCTCCTTTACGGGTTTGGTGTCCCCTGTCACGCTAACGAGGTTCAGTTATTAAGTTCTCGCAGATATATATTTTCAACAGAAAGATGAAAAAGATTTTGTGTTACACATAATGAATAATCCATTCTTTAAATTATGCAACGAACAAGAAATCAAAATTCATAAGATAAAAATTTAAAATTTTTCATTTACATTAAGAAAACGGTACCTTAAATGTTCTAGAAACAAGAAAACGTTTTACTTACGCAACGAAAAATGGCTAACAAATGATCTGATTTTTAAGAAGCTGTCAATAACCGCTAAGGAAACTGGAAAAGTGGGTCGGCCCGCAAAACAAATTCACAATTGCAGTGAAAGATCACGACGACGCAAGCTTGCAAATGTCAATGAAGAAATTTCTCATAGTATGATAAAGGATTCATTTCTGCATCAAATTCAACCAACGTAAAATAAGAAAACAAAAATTGCAATAATTGAAAAAATAGTGGAAGCGAGCCCTAATTGCACAAAGACGATTTTAAAAAGTTTGCCTACACCAACTGAAGAAATGAAATTTACTCCAGAAGAAGCATTTGCACTATTTTTGGATTTAAAACTGACAAAAAATCAGTATACAGAACTGCGAAAGCGAACCAATGAAAAAAATTGTGGAATCTTTCCACCATATCGAGATTTAGTTTCTGTCAAAAAAGAGTGCTTACCCTTACAAACGGCTATTAGTGTAACTTCAAGTTCAGCAGAAGTAAAATTGCAGGCTCTTCTCGAACACACTGCAGAACGATTATTAAATAAAAACTTAAAAATTGCAGCATCACTTTATTTTCTAAATGGGGATGTGATGGAAGCTCTGGTCAGAAACAATACAATCAATGTAATTCAGAAAACTCATCTGATGCTAACTTATTCATGGTATCTTAAGTTCCATTACGTTTAAGAAAAACTTATATTGGCTTAGAGCCGTCAACCAGTAAAGTTAAAGAAATGGATGTATGGAAAAATGAAATTCCCTCTTCAACAAAGTATTGCAGACCAATAAAGTTTGTTTACAAAAAGAAAACTAAAGATGTCATAACTGAGGAAGTTCGAAAAATAAAATTTAAAGATGACCAATGCATTGAAATTAATTTTCAAATGTTCCTTACAAAGTTGCACAAGCATTAACCGAAATAAAGTCTTCGTCAAGCTGTACCATATGCCAAAAAACATCAAGTCAATTAAGTCAACCCCCATCACAAGACAATAGTTTCAATGAAGCATACGAATTTGAAATGTCCCCTCTTCATACCAGAATTCGTTTTATGGAGCATATTCTTAAATTGGGTTATGATTTGGAATTTGGCCCGTTAGGCGAAACAGTGAGAAAAAACAAAGAAAATGTGGAAAAAAGGAAGCAAACAAAAAAAAACAAATTCATTGTAATTGATCAGCCAAAACAAAGAGAAGGAAATTCAAATGATGGAAACACTGCAAGGAGATTATTTTCCGATCCAGAAACTGCAGCATCTATCACAGGAGTAAATTTTGAATTAATAAGACGATTTCAGATCATTTTACAAATTATATCATGTAGCAGAAAGATAAATGCAAACAAATTTGGCCAGTATGCAAATGAAACAGGAATTCTTTATAACAAAAAATACTCTTCGAGACATATGCCAACCACAGTTCATAAAATTTTATACCATGGGGAACAAATAGTTCAACACAATATGCTACCAATTGGAGATCTATCTGAAGAAGCGCAAGAAAAAAGGAACAAAGACTACAGATTCTTCCGCGAGCATAACATAAGAAAAATGTCCAGATGTTGTACTAATGAAGATCTTATTACTATTTTGTTGTGCACATCAGATCCATATATGTCCAGTATTCGACAAAAATGGAAATCAACCTCAATCGAATTAGAGGAAGAAGCTAAACAACTTCTGGAAAATGAAACCCAAAGCTATTTAGAAGAAATGTTTACTAATATTGTTTAATTTAAAATTGTTTATAGATTATAATTTGTTTTTGATTAAAGTACATATTTGTATTAATATATAAAAATAAAATACACATACATCTCAAACCAAAAATAAAAGTTGAATTACCTAAAATGTTATCGATTGCCAAGAATGCTATTTGGGCATTTTTCAAAATATTCCTTTTCAGTTTTATCCTTATAACAACTCGTCTCGTTCCAAAAAAGCCAACCTTTGGCCCCTGTGAATATTGGGACTAAAAAATTTACTGGGGCCAAATATTGGCATTTTCTGACAGGATCTAAGTTCGACAATAAAAAATAAGTATCAGTTGTAAAATACAAGAGAAATAATGATAAATTATAAAAAAATCATATATGACATATTCAACTTTTACACCGAAACTCAACAAAAAAATTAAAATGCATTTTGAACTCCCCATAACTTTTGTTCCTATCAGTCGAATTTTAAAGCCTAACATCGCACCTATCGAGCAAAAAAAAAAACGCATAAAAAAATACCGATCCAGTCAAAAGTTATGGAATTTTGACCGCCTTCTCGTAAAATTTCCCACTGTGCGCCGCCTGACTTTCGATGAAAAAATTCACGTGCGAGTTCCCAGTAATGGAATTACGTGCCAAATCAGCAGCCATCTTGGCCGCAAATATCTCCGCCTAGAATATGCTGCAGTAATCGGGAAGCTTATAAGATTCCCGAATGCCCAGTTCCCGGCCGTAGACTGCAGCTCCAACTCCTTCCTCCATTTTGGAACCGTCAGTGTAGAAACTGAAGGTCCCATGGCCAGATCGAAGTCCTGCCAACCAGCCGTCCTCCTCCAAGGTAACTCGCGGTTTCCTTCCAAATGTCAGTCTCGGAATGGTGTAGTCACTGCTACAATCGATTCCCCTTATAATACTGTCATGACCATAAGGTCCGTATGCAAACTGTCCCGTCGCCCTTAAGCGGATCGCAGACTTCCTCGCCGTTCCTTCTGCCACTAGATGAATCGGTTGCAAGTCCAGGATCACATCCAGGATCACATCCGATGGCGGCAGGAAGGATTAAGTTTAAAATTTAATTTCATTCTGTTTAAGTAAGCATTCATGGACACTGTGACACTTTTGAAAATGTCATAATGTCCGTGGGCATTAAGACACTTTGCAAATGGACATTATGTCATTTTTAAAAATGTCTATAATTACTAAAGACGTTAAATACAAAAAAAAAGATCTACATACACGCAGAGAAAACATGTTTTATTATGGTCACAACCAACAAAACTATTCTTAAAGAAACTTATTTTAACCATAATATGGTTGTCGGTGACAATGATTTGGTTAAATTAAACATAATATGGTTAAAAAAATTAAAAAATGGTTTTGTTGTTTTTTTCTGTGCGCATATATTAAATATATAACAGAAACACTTTTGGGCGCAAGGATTTTCTCCCCTATGGTGTAACAAATACAGGCTTCGCTAACTAAAGCTTCCCTGCATAGCCGGCCTTTGGCGGGGCGTAAGGATTTTCTGCAAGGCCAGCTATACAGGGAAGCTTTAGTTAGCGAAGCCGGTGTTTGTTCCATAGTTACGAATCTGGTTCAACTTTTCTAATTTTGCAGATAGATAAATGGAAAAGAATATTAATTCAAACTCTACACTATTGATAGGGATTCCGCAGGAATCTCCAGAAAAAAATTTCTTGGAATTCTTGGAAATTTATGACTAACAAAAGTGTTAAAAAAGAATTGACTTCAAATTTATTCTTGAAAAAAAGCCATTTTGTTTTTATTGGCTTAAATCTTACAAACATATTTAAAACAAGATTGGAAACTGCTAAGCAGAAACATATGCACCATCTGCGGTGTAATACCCACTTTAGTTAATTTTTGTCGATTTTAAATAAATTATACCAAGTGAATCAAATGAAATTTTTTAACAATAAAATAATCGCGGGTTTCACCCTTGATAGTATAGTCCCTTGTAGACGTTGTTTATCTTATCAACTTAGTTAAAGTGATAACACTTATAACCAGTGTCCGAAAATAAACATTTGGGGTATTCACAAGGTGTGCTATCATGTTGTATTGTCATAATGTTCTAACATTTTACAATGGTTTAAAAATATTGTTGTTGCTTTGTAAACAAAAAGTGTCTTAAATTAATAAACCTTTGCTTGCTATGTTTATTGTGCTGTCGTAATTAATCAGAAGAAACCTGCGCTGAGCGGCTGAGCCGAGCGGCTATGTTTTTGTAGCCGTCGCCATTTATGGTAAAGTTTTATTCGGCTAACATCACAATTTAACATGCGGCTAGCAATTTTTGAAACAAAACACTTGCGGCGTCAAATTAGATCGGCTAAGGACTCTGATGTTTGGTAAACAAACAAAATAAAATTTATTTGTGGTTTGCGTCTGAAAAATGGAAAATAGTCATGAAAGATCTAATTTAATTTATTAATTCATGGATTAGAATTAAAAAAATATTTTGATTTTAGGAACATAATTATTTTTTTATATTTGTATATGGTATATCTCGAAAACCAAAGCCAATATGATGAAAAAAGTTGTAACTTTTTTAAAGTAAATTTTATTGCGGAATTTCGGTTTTTTTTGTTTTTCAATAAACTAAAGCGTTTTTGAGTTACGCGAACATATGTTGTGAAACCTCCCTAATTTTCGAAATAACGGTATATCTCGAAAACCAAAGCCAATATGAAGAAAAAAGTTTTAACTTTCTTAAAGTAAATTTTATTGCCGAATTTCGGTTTTTTTTAGTTTTTCAATAAGCTAAAGCGTTTTTGAGTTGCGCGAACATATGTTGTGCAACATCCTTAATTTTCGAAATAACGGTATATCTCGAAAACTAAAGCTAACCTAAAAAAACGGCTAGCACCACTGGATTCAGCGACCCCGAATTAGTTAAAATTAGTTAAAAATCTTTCGTTCGTATCATACTTAAATATTAAACTGCAAATACTTTAATCTATCTATACAATATATAATTTCTTAGTATGTAAGGATGTTTGCATGTATGTCCTATTCTTTCCGCAACTTTCCTAAGCCATCTGATGACATAGGAAGCTGAAATTTGGCATACTTAAAGTATTTTCTCTGCGGAAGATCGTAACGAAGCCAGATTTTCGGTCTTTAAGACCGGCTTTTCATCTAGTATCTGATTGAATAGATGTTTTTTTTATCATATGGGGAACTTTGGGCCCCACTTGGCACGACTAGGCACCGTCGGATTGAGCTGAAAAATTAGGACTTGATTTCTTACACCAAACCTCATATTTTAAGCAGCGCAAACATGTAAATTAAAAAAAAAAAAAAATTGCGACCAGTCTAATGTACATTTTTTTATTTTCATGTTTAAAATATGTTACAAAAGAAGACAATTCCCGTATTCTTTTAATTAAAATTATTTAGTTAAATAGTACATCAAGTTTTCAAAGTAGAATGATGACGAAACCCATATCGGGCCATTCTGCTGTTAACAAAGGAGATACAAAATAAGTGAAACATGTCTTACAGGGGTAAGTGTTTTGAGTTATAAAATAAATGCATATGTTGTCTCCACACTGTTATATCATACTCCAACTAATTTGATTCTACATGAAATTCACGTTGTTTCAACTTGAAATAACTTTCATTCAACGTGATTCGGATTGTTATTTCAATATAAATGACATTTTGCTCTAACTTTACTGCAATGTTAAATCAACATGAATAATAGTTATTTTAAAAGAAAAAAATATTGTTTGCAAGTTATTGTAATATCATGTTAAATTAACATTAAACAACAATGAAGCAAAATCACTACTGAAAAATGTAAAATCAACCTTGTTTTGAACGAATTCACATTGATTTTTCTCTGTGTGTTTAGGCCCAGTGTTGCGTTTTCGCATCACGGATATATACAATCATCAAAAAAGTCTCAAATGTCTACGATGATTGGATTTTTCAGTAGAAATAATAATGTTCGTATGTTAGCTACCTCCTTCAGAAGTTTCAGATAGGTATATGATATATTACTTTATTTTTTTTAACTTTTTTCAAAAGTGCCCAAAAAACAGGAAAAATTAAAAATTTAGATTAAAAATTTTTATAAAAAAAACTAATGTATGATACAAATCCAAAAACAGGTCGATTAGATATTTAGTTAAATTTTATTTCACTGTGCTTTATAACACTATCACGTAACAACAAAATGCCTGAGGGGAGGTTTAAGTGAACGTTGCGAAAACGCAACGCAGGGCCTTAATGGGTTAAATTTATCATTTCGTGTGAAACTTTTTTATTATTCATCTCAGACCCCATAAAGTATATATATTCTGCGTCCTTGAGTAATTCTAAGTCGATTTAGCCATGTCCATCTGTATGTCCGTCTGTTGAAAACACGCTCACTTTCGAGCAACTCAAAAGGAAAGAACAAACTTGGTGCCAAATTACTTGTAGTTATCCTAAGCAGTTTGGGATTGAAATCCAGCAAAATCGGTTCAGTAGGACCAGAGCTATGAATCAAAATGTGGAACCACCACCTAAAAAAATTGATCATTTTGTTACAAAAAATAACATAAATGCTGGAACAAGGCACGGAATGAGATAAGATTTTGCAAAAATTTGTTTTATTTGACTGGAAATCGGGCTATTAAATTTCGTGAAGATCCGTCCATAATTTACCCTAAGCCCCATATAAACACTACTCCCGGAAAAGAGTTTAGTACGCCTTAAACCGCAAAAAATTAAGGCTAGCATAACAAAATTTGGTACGTCACAGGACTATAAATGATACTGTGAAATTTCGTGAAGATCAGTACATAATTTACACTAGGCCCCATAGAAACCCTACTCCCGGAAAACAGTTTAGTACACCTTAACTGTTCTAAGGTAGGACTCAATTAAATTTCTTTTTTCTTTTATTGATGGAGTTTTAATTAAGCAGATGAAGATAAACACTATTCATTATTTATTTTATTTTATTTGAATTAGTATTTTAGTTTGTAATTTTTCTTTCACAATACAAGCACTGACAAGTTATTCACAATAGAGACGTTTGTTTATAAAATACTTACTAACAAATAATTCACAATATCAATTTTTACTCCCAAAATGTTTCCGATACCGATTTGTTGGGAAGGGGAATATAGGTTTGCTCCTATTTTTTTGTGAATAAGGCTGTAAATATGTAATCATATATTGAATAAAAGTTTCTGAGAGGCAGAAATATCCCCCTATCTTCCCTCGTGGTCCTACGATTCGGCACATTTTCAACAGGCTTGGTCCATGTCCCAAATTTTATCAAATTTTCCTTAAAATTGCGACCTGTACTTTGCGCACAAGGTTACATGGGCAGCCAGCCAGTTCGACTCAGAAAGTGATTCTAAATCGATCGGCATACTTTAAGGTGGGACCAATATTTTAAGGCGTTACACACATCAGCACAAATGCATAATACCCCTGTTGGATTTTTATAAGCTGGCTCAACATAAAGGTGGCTTTTTGCTAACTAAGTGACAACTGACTTTAAAACTAACTGATACATGATATAGCTGTGAGTCAATAGTTTTTTTTTTATGACTGTCTATTTCTCTAATGGATTGAATTAACTTGTAGCTAACTCAAACGTTATGCAGAGATTAGTGAGTTGCTTTTGTACAACTGACTTTTTCTCGATAAGTATTGAAATAGCGTTTGGCTAACTCAAAACTGATGCAGTAGACTTTGGTAAAAAACGATTTGCTGGTTTTGTTTCGTGTTTTAAAACCAATGTTAGAAGCAAAGATTCCCATATTATATTTGTTTAAATTATTAAGTTAAATAAATCTCATTTTCAAAGTGAAATTATAATGAAAGACGTTTTGGGCATGCTGCTGATGTCTTATAATTGAGAGTTCATCTGCAAACAAAGGGGCAATACAACAGAAGTAAAACAAAACAAATGTGTTACGGGTAAGTTAAGTATAATATTCTCTATCTTTCTGGTTCTCTGGTAAAAGTAGGTTAAACAAGCAAAAATAACTTTATTTGATTTTTCTTTAATTTTGTATCCAGAAAAAAACTCAAAATGAGTTACCTTGTGGTTAGTTGAAACTTATGCACGGCTACATGGCTGCAGGTTGTTGTCTGTGCTTATTTTGTCGTTATTACCTATTAATTGGTAAATTGGTATGCTTTAAACGCCATGTAAAACACATTTTGATGCATATTCCACTGATTCCCATATTTTATAGATTCATATTTACCCTAAATAGATATGGATAAAGTATTCTGCAACTTTTACGACCTATAACTGCTTAACTAGGAGCGTTGGCGTGAAAAACATGTTCCTGTAGAACTTCTTTCAAGAATACTAAAAAATTGTATATATATAAATTTGGTGTTGAGCCGAGCTAATATTCTTGTATCAAGCCGTTTCTTTTCTGTTAAACAAAAAAAAAAATTTAAGCACTCATTTTTCAAAATTTTTTTTTTTATTAGCAACACTTTTTCTGTTTTGTAGTGGACAAAAATAGAAATTAGTTTAATTTGGCTACAACGTGGATACTAAACTCAAATATACAATATCTTTGCCGTAGTAACCAAAAAAAAAATTTTTTTATTATGGTTATTTTCAACCAAAAAAAAATTTTTGGTTGAAGTAATGGTTATCTTCGACCAAAAAATTGGTCGGTTTATATAACGATTATTTATAACCAAGAAAATATATATCTTATTTCAATTGGTTAAAATAACCAAAATAAAATATATTACTTGTTAATGGTTGGTTATAACCATTACGTAAATGTATCAGTAATAATTGTTAAATCTGATATCTTATAACTGTTACGTCCCTGATTAAAACTACTCCTTTGTAGTCCAAAACTGGGTTATATCGACCCCTTTGCGCGAAATTATCGTATATGCCATTTTTTTGGAAATTGAGTTTTTGATGCAATCTTTTTCTACATTCAAAGAGACGTCACCCGACAAAATATTGTAGGCGAATTACACTTCGTTGCTCCAAAAATTGAATGTATATTTTCATTTTGATATTGCAAGTGATAGCAGAGAAAAGTAGAAAAATGGCTCTCCTGTAAATTTTGGTTTTTGTAACATACGATCATTTCGAGCAAAGGGGTCGATATGGTCCTACTCTAGGACATCGTAATGTTAAATAGACCATGTGTTTTCCATACGTTTGGGTTAGTTTTGGACTAGTCCTAGTCCCTTGTGGGCTACACTTTACACGCGTGTTTGGACTGGTCCTATTGTTTGCAGGGCTTTAACCCTATATATGCTTTTGCAACTGTTTGGAACTGTCTGTTAAACACTTTTTTCATTTTAATGAAATTACTCGCAAAATTTTTTTGCTCTTTTTATTTTACTGAATATAACACAGTGATTAATTCTGCAACTGATGCAATTCTTGAAACTGTCAAAGCCGGGCAGCTTTTAAGTTGATTTGAAAGAACAGGGGTCCATAGAGGGTCATGAGAGTGACTCTAAAATTGGTAGCCTCGGATATTCAAGTTTTTAAAAAATTCGAGCGGACCTATAAAAAATATGTTCAAATGTTAAGCAATCTCCTTTGCCTTTCGAGATAAACGGATTATTTGGGCTGATTTTTTTTTAATGATTTTTCTAGTTTTTTAATCGGTTGTATTATGTTTAATGTCAAACTGTTATCAATAGTGGGTTAAACATTTTTTATATTGGTATGAAAGCAGACTTAAAGCAATGGTATGTTGTATTTTTAAATGCTTATGCATTTTTCTCTAGGTATAGTGGTTTATTATAGGCGAATGTATCTACATATATGCGTATAAAGGTAGTACATATGAATAACAATTTTTACTATTTCACCAAAAGATGTTTTTTTGTTGTTAAAACAATATTTTCTGCAGAAATAAATAAAATTGCTTATATTTTTCGAAAGAAAAAAATATGATTATGCTTTTAGAAGCAAGTTTTAGGCAATTTGACGTTTGTTTCTCCTACATGCCCTATCAAAAAAAATGTATTTTAGTAAAAAATTCTAGAAACGCAACACACCGATTTTAACAAAATTAGAACAGTAAGTAGTGGCAGTTTTGCCATTTTTGTAAGAAAAATAATTTTTTTTTTGTTAAGTTCATTGTTTTAAGATCCGTTCGGCCTACATAACTTCAAGATTTCATTGTGATATCTCTATGTCTGATTCATGGAATGCCAAACATTGCCAGCTTGTCTCAATAATGCCTTTTAGGCGCTGAGACCAAATAATTTTGTATTATATTTGTACATGAATGATAAATGAATATTATATATATAACAAAATTTAAAAGTTCAATTTAAATTTCTGAAAAACTGCTAAACCGATTTTAATATAATTAAAACTCTAGTGAAAAACGATTTTCAGCCACTGTGCGCCGTCGTTGAAAAATTTTAAATCTTAGTAAATTTTGATCGCCGTCAACCATATGTGTTACTGGCGTTCTCAACGTCTGCAATGTCAAAGTTGGCCTCGAGTGCAATGTTATGACATTTATAACATAACGACGTAATCTCTTTTGATAGTTTTCGACATGAGTTATAGACACAGTTAAATACACACTTAAGTCTAATTTAAAAACAACAAACTGTAGCCTGATAAAAAATTAGTTAAAGTTTAGCTGCTAGTACAAACATTCAGTCGATTGTAATATCGATAGTATCGACAGTGAAATATGAACTATTGATAAATATCGATAGTAGAAAATATCGATTGCATCCCAGCACTACAATCAACAGAAGCGAATCTTTTAGAAAGAACTATAAAGGCCTTCAAAAAGGCTACTTGTGGTTCTTTTAATATTTACCGCTGGGTCCTTACCTTTCTGTCTTAACGATTATATTTTTCCTAAGTAATTTTTTTGCTGATATGATATGATATAATTCGTTAAAAAATTTTCTCGAAAAGGAGCAGGCTTTTGCTATGAAATGCAAAAAAATTTCTACAAACCTCCTGATGGGTTACGTGATTTTTGTACGGCAAGCGCCCGTTTTGGAGGACTACTTTCTGCTGACAAAAGCGCTTTTCTTACCCTAGTGATTTAAGCAGTTTGCTTTTTGTGTGCTTGTGGAAAGATTATAGTTACACAGAATTGCTCGTTAAACTTCGCCTTGTAATTACATTTCGTCATACATACGTTTAGGTTTTTTTGATGTCAGCACTAAAAAACAGTTTTTCTGTATAGTTTTGTTTTCTTACCATTAACTGCCAGTGTTGCTGTACCTTGGTGCTAAAAGGGTCAATGTAAAAATTTTTCTGTTTTGAGTTAATCTTTGCATTAGGTGTTTTCTCTTAACATCTTTTTTTTTTTGATGAAACAGCCAATGTTTTTAGCCCAGAACAGCTTCATAAAGATTTTGCTAGCAAATTTCAGTAAGAACTTTTCTATAAAAACAATTTAATTTAAATTTTCTCAAAAGTAAATATTTTGACATTGGCCCTTTTAGCACCAAGCCACAAAATTATAATCAATCAAAAAACTTTGGTGTGAGTGAGTGAGCATTGTTAGTAACATATTGTCGGCGAGCGTGCGTGGTTGTAAAAATTCATGTTTCGGAAAGCACTCACGTGTATACCTCTATATATTTTATCTTTTCTAAATTCTCGTGGATGTGTTTAAAATTTTTAAGGAGTATTTCTTTTCTGCGCCAATGCGCAGTGCAGCAACCACAACAACACTATAATTGTCTTCTGTTTTTGATAAAAACCTAGAAAATGCAATGACTGAGGTAATAAGGATACCTAAGTATGCGACATTTTATTTTATTTTTTTTTTTTTTTTGTAGAAAACTACACTCACATCAGGCATAACCAAATACAAAAAAGTACTCATACACATTAAAATGTTTGCCAAAAAAACACAACCAATATGCACTCACAGATTTTCACTGTTCTCTACACATCAGACTCTTACACGGAAGAGCTAACTCAATGATACCCCGCCAGTCAGACAGACATTTAACTAATAATTATAATGAGTTCATTTTTTGGCAGACATACAAATACAGGCCTTAATGTTTGTCTTCGATTATGTGTTTTTATTTTTGAGTTATTTAGGGCTCTTCAACATTGAAACGGAAATGCTTAAATAAATATTACAATTCGTTTGAGAAGTTTATATTTTATGAAAAGATAAACAGTTAAAAATTAAGTTGAATAAAAAGAAAATTTAAATAAAACTAATTTAGTTCCATTACACGAATCTGTCTTAAAATCATCCTGTGAATGTACTATTTTCAGAACTCAATTTTTTCTAAAATCACTTTATTGTAAATAAAATCCATATTTATAGATCGATTTTCATAATTATAACAGTATTTTATTGGAAATATGAGTAGTTTTAAGATAATGTTATATAAATAGTAACATTTGTAAAGAAAAGTGTGTATGACCTCTTCCTTAGTTATCAAAAAAAAAGAAGGGAAGGCCACTTTAAACACTCGAAATTTTAGAAAAAAAAACTTGTAAAAAATATTATAAAAAAACAAAAGAAGTTGGGAACAAGAATTTTATTATATGATTTAAAATGACTTTAGCGTTTTTTTAATTTTTTTTATAATCACGTCTAGTTTCACGTCTAATATTTCGCCCGAAATAAGACGGTTCTGCTAATACATTCCATTAGAACTTGAATACGATTTGTCCGATTTTGATCAAACCATTTTAAAATTATTTGCATTTCATATACCTATTTCAATTGAAAACTAGTTTTATTAAACTCTCGGTTTTGTGATGGAAATTAATGCATTATTGAAATTTTCTTAAAGACTTCTTTGCCATTTGTTTAAAAAACTTTACTTTAATTTCAAACTAAATACAAAACATTAAAATTTTATACGAAATTTATATGTTAATTCAAATTTGTACATCGCTCATTTGCTGCAAGACCGGCATAACTCAAAAAAATCCATTTCGAGGTAAACGCATTTGAAGTTTTTGATTTGCTCTAACTACTTAGAAAAAAAGAATACACATTCTTTTAAAGATATTAAGATGAATTTAATACACAATATAAAGAAAAATAAAGCGAACAATTCTGCTGTTCTAACTCCAAAATTTTATTTTTTGGTTTATGCCGGTCTTGCAGCAAATGAGCGATATGTTATTTTAATTTAACTATTCTATTTTATGTTGTAACTGAATATTAGAAATACCCATTAAAATATTCCTGTTCTATAATTGTACGACTTGTCTTGTTGTGCAGGAAACCAAACAATAAATAAATATACATATGGGGGATTTCATGTCAAGTGACCCAATTTTTAAGTCGATGTCTTCCGATGTCTGTCCTATTAAAAAGTAGTTTAGACACAAATTTTCAACAAGATCGGTCAAAAAGTTTCTGAGTTAGAGGGGGCCAAAGTTTGGCATTGTGTCCATACAGGTGTTGTTTCTCATCCATGTAACTTATTACCTATTGGTGTTAGACAAATTTGTCCCAAGTAGCTTAGACAGCTATTTGATTATTCTTTAAAAAAATATATTTTTGTTTTTTTTTAAATTTTTTTTTTTAAATTTAAAACGTTTTTTTATTTTTTTTTTTCCGGAATGTTTTTTTTTTTTTTTTCCTCAAAAGAAAGCTTATGTCTTTTCCTTTAATGTAGTTTTCGTCGCTTTTTGGGATACGAGTGGCTTATGTATAAAAAAAAATAATTTCTAACTCATGACGAGGGTTTTTAAATTTTTAGCATATGCAGCACTATTTAGAACTTTTTCCTAAAAGACCAGAACTACCTTAGAGGAAAAGACATAAGCTTTCTTTTGAGCTAAAAAAAATAACATTTCCGCTAAAAAAAAAGTTTTAAATTTAAAAAAAAAATTTAAAAATTTAAAAAAAAACACAAATATTTTTTTTAAAAAGATTGATAAAATAGCTATCGAAGCTACTTGGGACAAGTTTTGCTAACATCAATAGGTAATAAGTTATATGGCTGAGAAAGAGCTCTGCATATGCTAAAAATTTAAAATTATTTTTTTTTATACATACCCCACTCATATCCCAAAAAGCGACCAAAACTACCTTAAAGGAAAAGACATAATACTATGTTCACACTTGGGTTCTTAAACGCGTTTAAGCAGCTCGAACGTGATTAAGCTCTAATCACTTCAAAATCGACATGATTACCCATACATTGAAGTGATTTGTTAATCACTTCAAATTGACATGATTACAACTAAATCACTTCATAAACCACATAGAATCCACTGAACATACCTCAAATGTAGAATCGCCAACAACCGTGTACAACCGGCCAAGATTTCTGCTTAATGTTTTTATTTTTTTTTTTCTTAAATAATTTATAAATTTTCACAATTACATCATTAAAATTATTAAAATAATCTTCTGATAACTTTATAAAAGTGTTTTTATCTATTTTTAATACTTTAAAGAAATTTAAATTTGTTTGTTGTTTTTTTTGTGTGCTTGTGTGTGTATTTTTTCTTAATCATCTGTCATCTTAATCATCTCAAATGTAATGTGAACGGCTTTGATTAGCTAAATCAACATTTTGCTTAAACGCGTTTAAAAACCCAAATGTGAACATAGCATAAGCTTTCTTTTGAGCAAAAAAAAAAAATCATTCTCGCTAAAAAAAAATTTTAAAAAAATTTTAAATTGAAGTAAAAAAATTTTAAAAAATTTAAAAAAAAACCAAAAATATATTTTTTAAAAAGATTGATCAAATAGCTATCTAAGCTACTTGGGACAAATTTGTCTAACACCAATAGGTAATAAGTTTTTTTTGTGTGCTTGTGTGTGTATTTTTTCTTAATCATCTGTCATCTTAATCATCTCAAATGTAATGTGAACGGCTTTGATTAGCTAAATCAACATTTTGCTTAAACGCGTTTAAAAACCCAAATGTGAACATAGCATAAGCTTTCTTTTGAGCAAAAAAAAAAAATCATTCTCGCTAAAAAAAAATTTTAAAAAAATTTTAAATTGAAGTAAAAAAATTTTAAAAAATTTAAAAAAAAACCAAAAATATATTTTTTAAAAAGATTGATCAAATAGCTATCTAAGCTACTTGGGACAAATTTGTCTAACACCAATAGGTAATAAGTTACATGGATGAGAAAGAACACCTGTATGGACACAATGCCAAACTTTGGCCCCCTCTAACTCAGAAACTTTTTGACCGATCTTGTTGAAAATGTGTGTATAAACTACTATTTAATAGGACTTAGCTTGGTGCTAATTTCACCCAAATCGGAAGACATCGATTTAAAAATTGGGTCACTTGACATGAAATCCCCCATTTAAATAAACGAACTCAATTAGAACCGCCTAATCTAACCCCTGAACTTCTGGAGAAGAGTAATTCACAATTATTGGCATTTTTGAAACTGGATGCCGAAAACGTCTCTCAGATTGTAAGAGTCAGCCCCAGATACAAAATAAACCGTTTTAATTTAGTATTTTAATGTTGTTAAGACAAAAAGGTCTACGTACTGAAAACAACAAGTTGATTCAGTAACCTCCACTTCTGCTATTGCTAACACTTTTGAACGAAAGTTCCTACGAAAAAAACTACACGAACTGCAATAATGAAAAAGTTAAAAAATAACAAGTCAGCGCTTTTTTAAATAGAACAACGAAACAAATAAATATATGAATCAAACCACTAAACAACTATACTCAATACATGAGTACGTATGTGTATGTACATATAGATACGGGTATATACATACATATGTATATTTAAACACCAAGAGCCAAAGCACACAACAACCAACCTAAGTGGGTACTTTAATGCCAGTGCACTAGATTTCTAGAATTCTTTCTTTGAGCTTATTTTCACATTTCTTGTTCTGCCTCTTTAGTACATGCTAAGTGGTGGTAATACCAGAGTTAGCATGAGGTTCTTATTAGGATATTGTAGGAGGTTCTTGGCGATGACTGGTTTTCTTATAGAATATCTCCTTTTCACTCGCACACTAAAGAAATGATGACAACTTTTTTTATAATTGTTTTCTTTTAGTTTACTGCTGCCACTACTAACTAGTGGTACTCGTACTGCTGGTATCGGAAATAGAGCTTCCATCACTGTTCGTTATGTATTGCAGTCCGTTACATTCTATAGTTTTGTGGCAAATGTCACTGAACAAAATACAAACTAAAAACTGCAATCAGTGTTTCCATTGTTGCATACCATCTGCCTAGACTTGACGTTGCAAATTACATTTTTAATAAAAAAAATTGCTCTAACTTCTTTTTAACACAATTGAATTTTAGCATAACTTTAAATAAAGTTAGATATATGCTATACATAATAAAATTCAACAAAGGATTTCTGCTTTAATTTGTGAAGTATTTAACTCTTAAGCTTAATAAAATCCATATCCAGCTACGTAATTTTTATTCATCAAACAACTTTTGCAAAAATGTTAAAGAAATTTGTAATCGATTTCACAACAATATTTTAAAGTAATAAAAAATTAACAAATGTAATAAATTCAGCAAAGTTTTTTTTATCGTTTTTTGGAAAATGTACCCGTAATCTAAGGCTGAAGCTCAGGTCTAAAGACTTTTTCCAATTTAGCGATTTTCCCACAATTCAAGCGATTTTTTTGTGTCAGATTTTAACTTATTCTTGTTATCTACATAATTTTCATTTCTTGAAGTTTTTGTTAACTTCACGTAAAGTATGCTGATAATCAACTTTCAGCGATGAAAAATTTTCCAAAATCAGAGCTAGAGTACATAAGGATGATATCTACATTAAATCAATTTATTTTAAAACACTCAAACCAACTAAACAAATTTAGGGAATTATTGAATATTTAATTTCCAGGGATAAAACTTTTATAATGTGAAAATCTAATGATGTTATGTTTGATATGCTGTTTTGCACAAGAATATATATAAATTGTATATGGTTTTTAAGCGTGATATTTGACATAATGCTGGCAATAAACGCTATAAAGCAGTTGTGGCCATCATATTTATTTATTAATTTAAACTTTTTGAATAGGATTCTTTAGGAAGCTAACAAAGTAGTGTGAGATTTAAAATCGAATGTTCCACAATCAATTTCCCTCCTTTCATTCAAGCATTTTTCTTAGATCTTAGTCTACGTGATCCACATTTCCACATTTGACAATGATGCTTCAAACTTTAATTCAAGGGGTGAGACACTTCTATTTTTAATTTCGAAAAGTCGGAAAAATTGAAAACCTTTTTATAAAATTTTAATTAAAAGCACCTTATATCTAGATTTGTATAAAAATGTTGCAATATATTTAGATTTTTATCCAAATTTAGATTTTTTTCTTATTTAAATTTCCTAATTTTATTTTTAAAACATTTTCCACGAAATAAAATATTTTGCGGTTCCTAGTGGGTTTTTAATAAAAGTGGGTCGACAAAGTATTTTCTATTTAAGCTGAACTTGCTGGCAACACTTGCAACTATATCTTTTTTCCGCCTGAATGTATGCTTAAGTTGCCTGTCCCACTGCCGGCTGGCACAACTACATACGTGCTTGTTCTTTTCACGTACTTATGATGTGTAATGCACTAATACAGTCGCAGGTTGTATCCAACTTACTCTTGAAAACTGCTGACTAAAAGATTTTATCCAGAATAGCAAAAGAATAGAATTTAACAAAAGCGTTTATTTGTATTTTTTTAAATATAAGAGGATTTTTATTATTATTGTAGTTGCAATTTGCAGAATTTCAATGCAGGTTTCGGAATGAATTAATTCTTCAATAACTGTATCACATTTAAAATGAGTTAAAAAGGTATAAACAAAAAATTGTAACGAACCAATAAAAAAATAAAAATAACTATAACAGAAATTGATTATTAAATGATTGAGAAGAACCGAAGTCACTGAATGCAGACCTAAACGGGGTTAGTGGCTAAACAACCATTTAAAAGAGTTCCATATTATTTATGCGTTTAATTTGCATGCAATTTAGTTTCATTCATGCTAAACCTTGGAAGGGCGTAATCTTTTCCTAATTGTTTATAGGAATGAATCTATATGGAAAAGGTTTCAATATCAGATCAATAGGCCCACATACTTATTATTGATTTGGATTAATTTTACAAGACGAATAAAATCGGTTATTAATAGCGAAAATTAAGATACATTTTCAAAGTCGGATTCTATGCGATTCGAAACAGTATTTCCTTTAACTTTTTTTAAGTTAAAAGTCAGATATCTTATACGTAAATACGTTTCGATATTATTGGCCTTACTCTGCTTTTTGTAGATTTTACAATCTTACAAATTTACAAAAAAATTATCGACCCGTACTTTGTTATTTTTATTTTTTTTTTAATCAGATGTCTTATTTATTTCGTATTTAATACTGCTGTTTAAAAAATAAATACATAATGTCAGTATGTGTGTCAAAGTGTTAATATTCATCTCAGACTTTTCATTGAAATTTACACAGCAAAAGTTCATTTGAATGTAACCCATAATTATAAGCATCAAAAGATTTTCAACGATTAACATGAATGTCATACTTTTTCAATTTTTTTCTATTTCTTTCTTCTTCTTCTTCTTCTTCTACTCTTCACTTGCACAATAAATTTTACTAAGTCTTTTCTTAAAGTAGGCTCTTGTATCTTCAGTTTACTATTGTGTAAGGAATATTTTTTTACGTGAAAAATTTCTCAAAAAACTGATAGTAATCTTTACTTATTTTGCCTTTCAATAGTTTGAATTTATTAGCATATTTTTTGTGAAGTCAAGATATGAAAAGTGTAACAAAATTGTGTGATTAACATCATTCAAATACAGATAGACAAAAGGCAGACTATACTCATATGTTGACTGGCATGGGACAGTTCTCATTTCGAAATTATTTCAAAAACTAATTTTAACATGAAAAAATATTTTAACATTGATCCCAATTTGACGAGATATTATGAAAAAGCACACAATTAAAGTTATTGTAAAATAAAAACGAGAATCCATTTTACATAACGTAAATTAGTCGAATTACATGACACTTTAACTTAGTTTTGTGGAAAATATTCACCCTCTAATACCTGAAATTTTAATATGTAGTTTGCAGTTTGTTTGTCCTTTCGCATCAAAGTTCCGACTAGAATGATTTCTTCTTCCACACTATCTCAATCATTCAATTCAATTGGTACTTAAGGGCGCCCTGCTATAAAGCCATATGGCTTTATTTCCATGTAAGAAGAGAAATAAAGCCATAATGGCCTTATTTCTCATTTAAATTTTTTTTTTTTTTTTAATATAATTCTTATTTGGAATTATTTCCTTCCGAAGGTTACTTTATATTATATTCAACATTTTTTAATTTTTTGAATTTATTCTATGAGCTTAATTTCAGTTATGTATTATGCAACATATTTCAATAATGCTTTCATAAATTAAAAATTTCATTATGACAATGAAAAATATCATTATAGTAATGAAACAAAAACTTTCAATAAACGCTGTTATTGTTGTTATGGACAATTTAATCTCATATTTACGCTCTTAATTGAGTAAAAAACATAGTTTTTTTATCCAAAAACTACACTGCCCCGGTAGGCTAGCTGGTAGTGAGCAGGGTTGTGAACTATTTCTAATCAAAAAGCGCCGTGTCTCCAATCAAAAAGCGCTTAAAAGCGCTAAATAAAATTTAAATAAAAAACTTAATGACATGTTTGAGATCCAAGTTTTATTAGTAACACTGGCCGTCAAAAAAAAATCGTTTTAAATAAAAATTTATGAAAAACAAAGATACTACTGCGCTAAATTCAAATCCGTTTTCAGTTGTTTCTATCATGTCTTGTTCTTTTATGGGCTAGTCTTATATTTTGACCGAAATAAGGCATTTATGTGCTACATATATTTTATCATAACTTGAGAACGATATTGATATTTTACAATTAATTATTTTATATTTTATATTATATTTTTCCATGCAAATTAGTATTTTTATCATTTATCAGAAATCCAGGTATATTATGAATAAAAAAAGCAAGAAATCAGTAAACAAAATGTTAACTAGACGTGATTGAATAAACTATTTGCATTTAGCACGCTAAAGTGAATTAAAATCACATAATCAAGTTCTCTAGATCGATTTTTTTTAGTTTTTTGCCGAGCAGTGTTAATAAAACTTAAATAGTTTTAAAAAGCATTTTCTGATATTTAAGGAAGCTTAAAGTAATATAATTTCAACAATACACGAAAAGAATTATTTACTAATTCACCAGAAAATATGTCTTGAACCACGAAAATTTTGCAGTATTCTCGTCCAAGTCAAAAATTTCTAATTGTATATAAACATAAGCCAAAAGTTGTGACTCAAAGCGAACTAAAATACAGCTAAAAAATTAATTTTAATTCTATAGTTGCTTAAATCAAGTTTTCTTTGCTTTTTATTTTACAAAATCAGAAGAAAAGCCTAAAATTTTTCCATAAAAACGTATAGCACTAGTTAGTTTATAAAAAAAAACTTTGTTTCTTGATTCTATTTTAAAATCAGACTAATATTAAATAAATGCTTCTTGAAATTTTTGATCATATACCAAAAACGTGAATTTTTTAATCATGAGAAAATTTTTCTTTATTCAAGAAACTTTAACTTAATACGAACAAAATAAGTTAAAATCAGTTATTTAGTTTTGAATTTTCTTGTTTTAAGAAACGAAATGGATTTCTTTAGAAAATAAACTTCTTTCCTTGTATAGAATGCTTTTCAGAGTAAAGTATTTTCAAAACGGAAACAAATTTTGGTTTAATGTGTCTTGATTTTAATGTATGCAAATAAAAGTACAAAAATTTTGGGTATCAATAAAAGCGCTAATTTACCGCTCTTTTTAAAAAAAGCGCTAAGGAAAAAATATGCGCCTTTTCGACAGTTAAAAAGCGCTTAATCTAGCGCCAAAGGCGCTAAATTGGCGATTCGGGTAGTGAGCTAGTCTATCAGAACCGAGGTTGCGCGATCGATTCTCGCCAGAGACAGAAAAAAACAAGTAAGAGTGCTATATTCGGCTGTGCCGAATCTTATATACCCTTCACCATTGTGGGAGCAGAATACAGAGCAACTAGACAAAAACTAAATAAATTTACATATGTATACATACATATTTATAATACTTTAAACTTCATTATAAATTAAATTTAAAAAGCGAAAACTGGTAAATATTTTTTTTAAATCGTTTTTAGAACATAAAAAAAATAAAAATTTAAAAAAAAAATTTTCTTTTTAAAAAAACAAGATTCGAACCAGAGAACTCACAGTTTCTAACTAAACACACCCCCTAGACAACTAAACCATGAAGGAACGTTGTGTGAGTATCATTAAAATGAAATATGGCCCGTTTAATATTTACTGTGCTGAGTTTATGTTCTACTAAAAATTTCCGATATTTCGGTATATAAGTCATATCCATAGGACATATGGCAGCCTTAAAATTTTGGTTTTTCTACAATTTTTAATTTTTTTGTACGGGAGGTACCACGCCCACTTCTCCAATCCCGCCCACATTTTGTAGGATGGTGTGTATTGGCAACCTAAATGTGTGTACCTAATTTGGAAACTTTGGCTTCTGCCGTTCCCCAGATATACAGCAAAAAGTAATACAAATACAACAACCACAAGGGTTTTTTGGAAAAAATTAGAGGTAGTCGTGGTTTTTTGCTTATATCTCAGCCATTTGTGAACCGATCTGGCTGAATTTCAATAGCAAAATTATAATAAGAATACCTGACAGAAAGATACCCCAACCAAGCCCCCATCATATCTGGGGGCTTCGGAAAACCCATTTCAACAGACAGACGGACAGACGGACAGACGGACAACCGGATTTGAACTTCGCTTTTCATAAGGACCCAGAATATATATACTTTATAGGGTGTAGGATCAATATTGTAGAAATTACAAACGGAACCATCGGTGAAGGGTATAATAAATAAAATAAAATAAGAAAAAAAGAAATTTTTTTTTTACTTTATCGAAAGTATGCATCCAATGAATAATATTGATATATCTTATGTAATGTTTCATTATATACATTTTAATGAAACAGGTTTCATTCATCCAACAAAGCGCTGCATAGGTTCCTTTTTAATGCAATTTTTCATGGGATTAATGTCAAAATTCATTGGTATTGCGAAGAAAATTCTTTCAGTGTACAGAAATCTTGAACTATTTATCCTATGATAGATATTAGAAAGGTTCTTCTGCAAAATTTAATAGTGTTTCGAAATGGTTTGGTTTTGTCAAACAAGAAACTTTTTGAACACGAACTATGGCAAAACAGATTTTAAATACGAAATGTGTCAGGAATTGTACAAGATATCACAACAGCATCCAATACTCCGACTCTCAATAGCCAGCTTAGAAGCAAGCAAATCTATAGATTTTCAAAAAAAGGAAGTTATTTTTCAAAAATCCGAAAACAAGATGATAAACTAATATAACTTCTTGGCTCCCTTTTATTTTAAGGATCGTAGCCCCGCAATCGTTCCAACAAACTTTTTTCACTTTCCCGTTTTATTTTCCATTTTTTCCTATTTTTAATCATTGTTAATACTCACAAATAACTTTTATTTTTTACAAGAAATAAACTATTCACTTTATATAAAAAATTGATATTTAATAGTAAAACATATATAACCACAAAGTAAAGCATTTTACTTTAATCGCCATTTTTAATGATTACATTTATTTTTCGCTTTAGTGTTGCCAAGTTTATTTTTTATTGACATCAAATTGATAAAACATTTGATATCAAATGTTTATTTTGAAATCATTATCAATTTGAATTTAAATGATAAATCAAACAATTGAAAAACGTTTGAGAATTGTGTAAAGTCATTTAATATCAAAGTTTTGACTTCGTGTTTGTTGGGTTATTGTTTTATTTGTATGTATGTGTATTTTTAACAGCTCATCTTATAAGATAGTTGTTATACGATTTCTTATAACAACCTCAGTCTCAGTTGATTATCTACAATAGTAACGTGTTGTTCTGGGCCAGAAATTTGGTTTTTATTGTTCCCGTACTTTTCTACACTTTTTTCAATTTGTGAGAGAAATTTTTGTTTACTCTCATTTTACTGAACTTTACCCAAAAAGTACGGGACCGCACCAACTTAATACAAAGTAATAAAAAAATGTATTAATAACATTTTGGATTTAATTTTAAAGGATTTATTGACAAAACATTTTAAAAAAACAATGAAATTTTTTTCAAGGAACGTGGACGATATGTTAGGAAGCTATGTTTCTATGTACATCCACATGTTTATAATAATGTGGTATATAAAAGGTTCCTTTTTTGGACTTTAAAAATTGGAAGAGACGACATGTGAAACATGTGTCTTTTGAAAATGTTCAATAGTTTCTCATCACTGCCTTTAAGGCTTAAAGTTTAAGCTCACGTAGATTCTATTGCATATTTAAATTGTTTATTAACTCATAATAAGTAAAAGCAAATTTGCAATAAACAAAAAGAAGAAACAAACAATCATTTCCGAGCCTATTTCCGGCCAACAAACACAAAAATCCTAAAAACAACACATTAATGCCAAATTTTCAGAATAGTATTTAAATCAATATAAAGTTAACTTTCATAACAAACTTAAATCGTATTTAAAACAGATTGGTTTTTGATTTTTATTTGAAAAGTCTTATTTAATTAAGATAAAAGTATGGTAGCACTACTAAATACAAAAAAAAAACAGCTGACTGTTAATGCTTTGCCTGTTGTTGTTTTATTCTTGTGATATTGAGGCCACCTTGCTAAAATATTACAATGGAAACTTAATTTGAAATTAAGTGGACCACATCGGTGACTTTCACTTAAGTTTTTAGTGAAGAAGGGAATTTGGTATTTAAAAAACGATTTTAAAAATAAATGTGTTTTAATACAAATCCTGAAAATTGGCCATAAGACTAGATTCTTCTTTTTCATATTTTTAAAAAAAATTCACGTTTGTGACTGTGTGTGATACTGCTGTATAACTGCATCCATTTAAATTTTTGTATTTTGTATTTTTTTCGTCTGCCGTTTCCCTCCTTTTTAGACATCTTTTTAAACCATTTAGATTAGGTGCTCCGCCCCTTTTTGTGATTTAACAACAAAAACTACCGACGGCAAATGAAAAAAAAATAAAAATGAATTTAACGAAATAACATCAGAATTATTGTATTCAAACTATTAGATATGAGTACATTTTCTTGATGATTAGAAAGAATTAAAGGTGAAATATATTTGAGTTGCTTAATTTTTAATTTATTTATCATTTGAGTTTTTAAGCCCTTAAACCTAATAAACCAAAAAATGTAAAATGTAGCATAAGTGTACATATCGCACACTAAGTCATAAACAGGCACAACTTAAAATTCAAAAATGTTTAGGAGAGTCAGAAATTCTTAGTTGTGTCTGCTTATGATTTATGCCCGTAATTTCTACAAAAAGAAAGCTGGCCGTATTCATACCTAATAGTTATCTTTACCTACTTCAACGTTTATTTGGACTATGTGTTTTTACCTTCAGTTTTCTTTTAAAATATGACAGCTTTTACACCATAGGTTTCTATACACAGTAGGGTATTCATTCGGTTAGCCGTTAATCGGTTAGCCGATTAACTACCACCCGATTAACTGATCGGTTAATTTAAAACTGCCTGTTTTTGATTAACGATTAGACTGGTTAATTTCAGTCGATTGACCGATTAACCGGTATAACAAAATTTTTAATTTTGAAGTATTAGAAAATATTTTTTGTACTTTTAATTATTTGTTTCGTCTCATATATAAAAGGAAAGTGTTTAGAAAATATTTTTCATACGATATATTTAAATGATGACCTGACAACAGAAGAAACACTGATAGTAACCCTGCAAATAAAATTGGACTACCTGATACATTTTGATACAATGGACTACTCCATGGACTGGTCCGATGTAATGCAAGCATGGACCATGCCAATGTTAAAAAGTGTTTGTAGTGAGACGACATGTATTCGTTATTTAACGACATGCTTTCGTTTTTAAACGACTTAAAAACTAGTCCTCTTGAGTATACCATGGAGTAGTTTTAAAACTAATCCTTAGTGGTCCAAAGGTGGGTTATATGGTCCTCTACTAGGACCAGGTTTTTTCCATACGTTTGGGTTACTTTTAGACTAGTTCTGGTCCCTTGTGGACTACTCTTTACACCCGTGTTTGGACTGGTCCTATTATTTGCAGGGAACACAAAAAAACTTTTATCAGAATTAACCAAAACAATTAGAAGGGTTAAACATTTTAAGAAATTAAAACAGGGCTATAATGGCATAATGGAAGATTTTATATCTTTAGAGAAATCTAGGAAAAATACTGAGAAATTAGATATTCTGTATTATGGGTTGCTTTCGATTTCTCCAACATCTACGATAAGTGAAAGAATTTTTTCCAAGTCAAGTTTAAATAAAACTCAAGAGAATTATTGCTTAAATCATAAATAAACATTTAAGCGAAATTGTTCTTCCAAAAGATTATTTTATAATATTTCTTTTAACTATTGAAATAACTAATAAAATGATCTCAGTCCATTATTTAATAAATACATATACAGCCATGTCACAGAGTACAATTCCGTTCGCAAACGGATTTATTCCGTATTTTGGTGCTTCAGAAAATGACGAAAACATTTTTTGGAATGAAACCATGTTTGTTTTCATGAACGGAATGGAAGTTTTCTGTATCTGAAAGACCAAAAAACTATCCAAATATAATTTGTATCAATAAATAAATATATTTTCTTCGGTTCCGAACGGAATTGTTTTCTGTGACATGGCTGATAATGTATTAATTAAATTAGCCGGTAGGCTATCAGGTAGCAAGTTAGTCTATCACCACCGAGGTTGCGGGTTGGATTCCCGCCAGAGACTCTGGTTTCTTTCCTGCAAACAAGCATTGAGCTTCGCGGGAGTAGCTAAGGAAATTAAAAAATTAATAATTAAAAAGTAATAATAATAACTGTGATCTAGAAAGAAAAAAATTTCAGTGATAATTTTAAAATTTACATATATTTATTTTAATATTTTAAGTTTTGTGTTGTGTTATCCACCTATACAAAATACTGTGATATATTTTACAAATGATGTAAACTGACGAATAAGATTATTATTTTAATAAAACTCAATCCCTGAAGAAGTTGGAAAGAAAACCAACGAAACGTCGGATTTTATTGAAAATGAAATAAATAATCGTTTATTTACATTAAATTAATGACCTTGAAAGCCTGTATATAGAAAACTACAAAAACTATTTAGAGTAATCAAAAAAGGTCGATCATCACTATATAATTAAAAAAAACTAGTTTTTTGTTTGCTGGTTTTAGTTGCAGAATTGTTATGTTTGGTATGTTTTTTTTTACTTATAAACTCCAAATATAAAAAAATTTAAGAATTTTTATTTTTTTTATAAAAAAAACTTTATTAGTCTGTTAACCGACATTGAACGATTGCTTATGCCACATTATAAATTTAGTATCAGCGGCAGCATATAAATGAGCGTGCGTTTTCTGATGATATTGACAAGTTTTTTAAAAAATATAACAAACCACTTCTGCAAAAGTTCTACACAGTAGAAGAGACGACTTTCTCTCAATTCAAGATTATTTTGGAACGAATTCATAATATTTCCAAATATTCGTCAACAAGATGGTTGTCACCAGCGTTTAAAAAACTGCAGTCAAAGTAGAAAAACTGCAATTTCTTCCACTTCTTCATTTATCATTGGCCAAAAAAAACTGTTTCTTTTACTTCAGATGCATTATATGTACACAGTCGCTGTCAAACCAACTTAAAAAGCGAAGAGTTTTACATAAATTTTCGTTTTTTGTTCGTCAGTTTTTGGTTTCGACTGCAATTTTTTAAACCATGGTTGTCACATAAATAAGTAACTTCATTATTATTTTACTACGAACTATTTTGAAGGAGATTATTCGCACAGAAAAAATTATTGGCAGTTTTTTTTCAATTAATAGTGATTTTTGAATTTTAAAATAAATTTGATTACCTTCTTAATTGATTGAATTAAAAAAAATATTTTTTTTCAATTAAAATTTTACTTGATTTTAAGCTTAATTTTAACTATAAGTTTAATTGAATCAAACAACTCGGTTGTTTGAATTGAACACTTTGTTGCTTTCTCCTTGTTGCTTTCCTCCCTCATCAACAGTTTGCGAAAAATGTTACAAGTGCAACCAAAATCTTTATAAATTTATTGTCTTTGCCCTTACATGTACATACAAAGAACACACATGTTTTTGTCATCAAAAAGAACAGTAAGCGTCGCGTGCAAAAAAAAAACTATCAACAAGTAAAAAATTAACTGAAATTTGTTATAGACGAATTACAATTATGATCACCAACAATGTCAATAATGAGCCTACATTCATATGTATATTATGCGTAAAATAAAAAATCGCCTTGTGGCTGACCACATTGTTGACGGTGGTTATGGTCGCAATCGAAATTTGGTGTTTATTTTCTTTGTTTGTCAATTCTTGAATTATTTTTGGCGTCATTTCATGTTGTGCGTTTAAAGTGAATAGGTGAAAAAAGTACAGCAAAATTACACAACAAAAACAGTTTTTTGTCTTCAATCTTGAATACTCTGAAGAATCAAGGCTCAGTTAGGCGAACGTTGCTGTACCGTATCTGTACTGTATCAATCAGCTGTTCGCTTTTTGTTATATGAAAACCAATACAAAAGCTTACCGAAATTCAATGTACCGTAGTTGCAACGTACCAATCTGTATAAAATAGAATTTCATGCCGTTGTTACGTGACATTTGTAAGACAGTGATGGGCTTGTATGTTACATTGAATGCGGGTAATTTTGCTCTTTTTTTTTGTTGGTACTTTTTTCAGTATATCTATGGAATTGCGACAAAACAACTTACAATACAACATATTTCCAACATATACAAATATACATATGTTTAGATGTTTAAAATAAACAAATGCATATACACATACAATGAAAAAGGGAAACATATAAAAGACTTTAAATGGTATCAAAACCTTTTTTCGTGTATGCACATTTACAATATATGTATGCTAAAAATGTATATATGCTTAAATACAAATTTATTTATTGTAAATCTATAATATAAATATTAAATTATTAAAATTGTTTACATACACAAAATACTGTTTTAATACCAATTAAATCACGTGGTACCTTTTCTGCACAACGGTCACCATTTGAACATTTTTGATTCTCATCACTGTTTGTTTTGTTTTATGTATACTATTGCTTTTTGTTTATGTACGGGAAAACATATGACACGATTTTAAACGTTCTATAAGTGCACCAACGTGCTTACAGTACGGTGCGGTACATTACGGGTACAGCAACGTTCGCCTAACTGAGCCTTCAGAGTTATTCTACAATTTTTTACAAAGTTGTATGTATGAAATTCCTCTGTCAAAAAAATCTTCCAAAATTTTTACAATTAAGCATGCGCTATTACAATTAAACTAATAAAACAAGTTATTTTTAAACCATATTTAAATAAAACATATATTTTAAATATTATTATTTTGCTTCATTTAACCATCAACTGAGTTGATTTAACAAGCTTATTCAATTAACAATTTGTTTGATTGAATAATTTGCGTAATTGAATTTAGAGTGTATTTCAAATCCACTGTTTAAATTATTCAATTAAAAATTTAATCGATTTGATGCAAAAATTCAATCACTGATTTAATCAATACAATTATTAAAATAATTATATTTCTGTATTGTAATCAATTACGTTAGTAATTCATTCAATTAAAATATAGATTTTTTTTTAATTAATTTGTTAATTCATTCAATTAAAATATTGTTTAATATTAATTTCAAAAGATTTTGTTATTCGTGCTTAGTTCCCAGTTTTTATTATTGATAAAAACACTTGAAATTTATTGTTGATGGGATAAGCTATTCCTATGCATTTCACTGGTTGCTTAGGCCAGATCATCAGGAAACTTCATCCATAAAGGTTTTAGACAAACTAAAGATATTAAACCAAATAAAACTGTTAAACGTATAAGAATTATAGCAACAGTTCTACTTGTAACAATATCAAAGTTTAAACAAAACACATCAACAATAAACAACAGTGGGTTCATCTCATCTTACATTTCCCCACTACAATTAGTTGAAATTCTCTCAACATTAATTGTAGTTGTAAGTAGGTTAAGAAAAACAAAATGAAAAAAACAACAACTTACAAAAGATGTTGTCAATTAAGTGTTTTTTAGGCCGTGCACTGCCTGTTTATTATCAAAAAGTAATTTCAATTTTTGGGAATACAAAATTTTAATTTCAAAAGATTTTGTTATTCGTGCTTAATTCCCAGTTTTTATTATTGATAAAAACACTTGAAATTTATTGTTGATGGGATAAGCTATTCCTATGCATTTCACTGGTTGCTTAGGCCAGATCATCAGGAAACTTCATCCATAAAGGTTTTAGACAAACTAAAGATATTAAACCAAATAAAACTGTTAAACGTATAAGAATTATAGCAACAGTTCTACTTGTAACAATATCAAAGTTTAAACAAAACACATCAACAATAAACAACAGTGGGTTCATCTCATCTTACATTTCCCCACTACAATTAGTTGAAATTCTCTCAACATTAATTGTAGTTGTAAGTAGGTTAAGAAAAACAAAATGAAAAAAACAACAACTTACAAAAGATGTTGTCAATTAAGTGTTTTTTAGGCCGTGCACTGCCTGTTTATTATCAAAAAGTAATTTCAATTTTTGGGAATACAAAATTTTAATTTCAAAAGATTTTGTTATTCGTGCTTAATTCCCAGTTTTTATTATTGATAAAAACACTTGAAATTTATTGTTGATGGGATAAGCTATTCCTATGCATTTCACTGGTTGCTTAGGCCAGATCATCAGGAAACTTCATCCATAAAGGTTTTAGACAAACTAAAGATATTAAACCAAATAAAACTGTTTAACGTATAAGAATTATAGCAACAGTTCTACTTGTAACAATATCAAAGTTTAAACAAAAACCTTTATGGATAAAGTTTCCTGATGATCTGGCCTAAGCAACCAGTGAAATGCATAGGAATAGCTTATCCCATCAACAATAAATTTCAAGTGTTTTTATCAATAATAAAAACTGGGAATTAAGCACGAATAACAAAATCTTTTGAAATTAAAATTTTGTATTCCCAAAAATTGAAATTACTTTTTGATAATAAACAGGCAGTGCACGGCCTAAAAAACACTTAATTGACAACATCGTTTGTAAGTTGTTGTTTTTTTCATTTTGTTTTTCTTAACCTACTTACAACTACAATTAATGTTGAGAGAATTTCAACTAATTGTAGTGGGGAAATGTAAGATGAGATGAACCCACTGTTGTTTATTGTTGATGAGTTTTGTTTAAACTTTGATATTGTTACAAGTAGAACTGTTGCTATAATTCTTATACGTTTAACAGTTTTATTTGGTTTAATATCTTTAGTTTGTCTAAAACCTTTATGGATGAAGTTTCCTGATGATCTGGCCTAAGCAACCAGTGAAATGCATAGGAATAGCTTATCCCATCAACAATAAATTTCAAGTGTTTTTATCAATAATAAAAACTGGGAATTAAGCACGAATAACAAAATCTTTTGAAATTAAAATTTTGTATTCCCAAAAATTGAAATTACTTTTTGATAATAAACAGGCAGTGCACGGCCTAAAAAACACTTAATTGACAACATCGTTTGTAAGTTGTTGTTTTTTTCATTTTGTTTTTCTTAACCTACTTACAACTACAATTAATGTTGAGAGAATTTCAACTAATTGTAGTGGGGAAATGTAAGATGAGATGAACCCACTGTTGTTTATTGTTGATGAGTTTTGTTTAAACTTTGATATTGTTACAAGTAGAACTGTTGCTATAATTCTTATACGTTTAACAGTTTTATTTGGTTTAATATCTTTAGTTTGTCTAAAACCTTTATGGATGAAGTTTCCTGATGATCTGGCCTAAGCAACCAGTGAAATGCATAGGAATAGCTTATCCCATCAACAATAAATTTCAAGTGTTTTTATCAATAATAAAAACTGGGAATTAAGCACGAATAACAAAATCTTTTGAAATTAAAATTTTGTATTCCCAAAAATTGAAATTACTTTTTGATAATAAACAGGCAGTGCACGGCCTAAAAAACACTTAATTGACAACATCTTTTGTAAGTTATTGTTTTTTTCATTTTGTTTTTCTTAACCTACTTACAACTACAATTAATGTTGAGAGAATTTCAACTAATTGTAGTGGGGAAATGTAAGATGAGATGAACCCACTGTTGTTTATTGTTGATGTGTTTTGTTTAAACTTTGATATTGTTACAAGTAGAACTGTTGCTATAATTCTTATACGTTTAACAGTTTTATTTGGTTTAATATCTTTAGTTTGTCTAAAACCTTTATGGATGAAGTTTCCTGATGATCTGGCCTAAGCAACCAGTGAAATGCATAGGAATAGCTTATCCCATCAACAATAAATTTCAAGTGTTTTTATCAATAATAAAAACTGGGAATTAAGCACGAATAACAAAATCTTTTGAAATTAAAATTTTGTATTCCCAAAAATTGAAATTACTTTTTGATAAAGTTTAATATTAATAATTTTTTTAAATTATTTTTGTAATTAAAATGTAAAAACTTTTTAATTGGAAAAAAAATCCTTGTTTTGCAATTTTTACAAATTTGAGTAATTGGTATAATCATTTCGGTGATAGGTGCAAAATGAAACAATTTTTTGCTTGTTTCAATTATTTTGGTGATCAAACCCGTTTTTTACTTTTTTCTGTGCGGTAATGAACTTCTTAACTAATCTCTTAAATTTTTTATTTATTTTTGGTGCATTTTTTTTTTTTTTTTTTGCTTGAAACAGTTGTGCAAGCGAAACGGTCAGGAACATGTTTTCAGATAATGAGACTAGCTCCGAAAGCGACGACTAAAGTTTAATATACAATTGAGTATCCTTATTTTTCATTCCTTACGTTCAAAATCATCAATTTTACTAACCCAGTAAAAAAAAATTGGGGTTTTTTGTAGCACTTAAGAGAAAAAGCGCATAATCGAGCGCTTCAATAAAAGAGCTTTTATAAAGCAGTAAATGATATAGAATAAAATATACAAAAAAGCTGCTATTTTAGTGCTGACAATGAAGAAGGTTGCAAAATAAAAATATGCGAAAATGATTTGAAAATGCATTTAAACAAAAGTAAAAGCAAAACATTAATGAATATATTAATATAGAAAGCCCCTAAAAAGCACTTTAGGAGTGCTTTGTTTGCATGTTAAAAGAAGCGCTTATTGTCAGCAGAAAATAGTCCTCCAAACCGGGAACACCCCATACAAAAATCAGGCATCCCATCAGCAGGTTTGAAGCGATTTGTGGTATGAATTCATACACAAAACCTGCTCCTTTTGGAGCACATTTTTTACTGGGAAGTTTTTTTTACAGTTTTGCTGTTTTGAGTAAGATGTGGTTGTTTTTATGAAAATTTTTAGAACTGATGAAGAGCTTTAAATTTGCTGAAGAGAGACAAGCGATATCTCAAATAGTTCACGAGATATAGACTTAAGAACCAGTACAGGTTTTTGAAAATTGTACTAAAATCAACCCCCAGTAGAAAACTTCAAACATGAATTAAAAAAAACCTTAGCTATTAATTCAAAACCCAGTTTAGGTTTTTCTTCTACCATCATAAGCTTTTAGATTTTGGGGGTCTCAATTGGTTCAAGATTATGAAGTTGAAAAATGTTCTACTGTGTTATGTGTGAAACAAAATATCGGCCAAATGCTCGCCGCGGCTTCGATGCCATACCTCTATCCGATGGTCCTTATTTTCAATGACTCTGAGACATAACTAAGGTTCAATGTCGTTATTGTGCCGAATTATCTCATTTTTAAGCTCTTGAATTATTCTTTTAAATATCGCTCCCCAAAAAAGGAAGTCTAACGGTGTCAAATCTGATGATCATGACGGCCAATCCATGTAAGATCATATTTTGGTAACTTTCATTGCAACTTTTCTATTAAATTTTTTTTAAAGTGAAAGTAAAAAAATAAATCTTATAACTTGTAAGATGACTTGAAAACTAAAGGCTTATGGGAAAAATGTAAAGGCAGCCGTGTTTTTTTGCTCCTTCCTCAGCCATTTCTGGAAAAATCTAGCTGCAACTTTACAACACTAAACACGTAATTTCAATTCGTTTAGCATCAATTGAAAGAATTAGAAATAAAATTTCTTTCAAATTGAAAAAAGTATTTAACCACGAATTAGCCCCCAGCGTTCAAATTTAGTCTCCAAATTACTTTATCCCAATAAATAATAAGAGCTACCCATTGATCCGCTTGTACGATTTTTACAAGATTTTTAAGTATGAACCTTAAGTATTCATGTTTACCTCTTTTAACTCCTGGGGTAGGACACAATTATTTAAATACCCAACAGGCTTTGGTGTGATATATTTCGAAGAAATTTTTTTGCGTTTGCCATTTGACGGATGCAATATCTTTTGCAGAACACGTTTGGCAAAGTCTTTAAGCACATTGTTTTATTAATCTTAAGGAATTTCTAAACAATCGCTTAAACAACTCGCCACTTCATCGCCACAATCAGAACCAGGTACCAAATCCTCACAAACTTTACTCTGACAGATTGAAGTAAATGCACGATGTTAATTTTTAGTCACACCTTAACGTCAATTTTTTTCAAACTAAATTTGACATTTCTTTGTTTCAGTGTTTGACAAATTCAACCATTAGCAGCGCTTTAAGATTGGAAAAGCCTTTTACGAAAATGGGCGTTCGAATTAAAATGCATTTCGTGCACTTCGTAATTTCTTTGGTCACCTCAGTGGATTCGTTAACGAGCAGAATTGCCTCCTTTTGGGCAAATGAGAATCCACGAGTGATTGTTGAAAAGGACAATGCATTTTAAACAAGTTAGAGGGCTATATTCGGCTGTGCCGAATCTTTGATACCCTCCACCGACACTTCGAATGTTTTAGGAGTAACATTTGTATGATGTCTATTTAGTATTATAATCTTTATAAAAACAGAAATCTGCATTAAAATGGGTTGCGGTTTAAACCTATATCAAATTATTGACCGACCATCAGAAAGTTTTAATGCTTTTAGCAATTAAAACTGGCTTGAGTAAAATATCATGATTCGTAACAGTGTAAGCCGAACCTAAATGATTTTCAGGAGGGCAATTTATATTTGAGACATGGTAAGGTATGAACCAATCATCCCAAATTCTGCAGAACGATTTCTGGTATTAAAAAACATAATTTTCAATACAGCGGTGCAACTAGTTTAAGCGTTTGCAGTGAATTTCAGAAGGCTGATAAAATGGAATCTAATGGTGTTTTCTTTTCTACAAAAAAATGTAACACTTAATTTACAAAAATGCAATTTAGTGTCTGTTTCTTAAAAATCTTGCTCCCCAAAAGGGTGAGTTTTTTAGAATAAAACAAGCCACCCTTTTCGGGAACAAAATTTTTAAGAAACAGACACCAAATTGCATTTTTTTTTTAAATAAAATATCACATTCTTTTGTAGAAAAGAAAACACCATAAGGTAAATAATGGACCGTATATCACAAAATTGCATAAAATTTTTTCCGGCCATATGAAGCTAAGCTGCAAGAAAGTTTACCGCGTATTTAATTATTTTACAGAGTGGGCTTTATACGAGGCCTATGGTAAATTATGCACCGATCTTCACAAAATTTCACAGTGTCATTTCTAGTTCTATAAAACTGTGATGTACAAAATTTTGTTATGATATCATTATTTTTTACAATTTTAGGCTTACTAAGCCGTTTTCTGAGAGTAAGGTTTATATGGGGCCTAGGGTAAATTATGAACTGATCTTCACGAAATTTCACAGTCTTATTTCTAGTCCTATAAAACTTTTATGTTCCAAATTTGTTATGGAAGCATTAATTTTTACGGATTTAGGCGTACTAAACAGTTTTCCGGAAGTAGGGTTTATATAGGGTCTAGGGTAAACTATCGACCGATCTTCACGAAATTATTTAGTTTTATTTTCTGTCTTATAAAACTTCGATGTACCGAATTTTGTTATGATATCATTATTTTTTACGGATTTAGGCGTACTAAACTGTTTTCCGGCTGTTGGGTTTATATGGGGCCAAGGGTAAATGATTGACCGACCTTCACGAAATTTTACAGCGTGATTTCCAGTTGAATAAAACGAATTCTTGCAAAATATTATATCACTCCGTGCCTTATCCACCATTTATGTTAGTTTTTGTAACAAAATTATCAATTTTTTTTAGGTGGTGGTTCCACATTTTGATTCATAGCTCTGATACTACTGAACCGATTTTGCTGGATTTCAATCCCAAACTACAGGCAATTTGACACCCAGTTTGTTTAGTTCTTTTGAGTTTTTCGAAAGTGAGCGTGTTTTCAACAGACGGACAGACGGACATGGCTAATTCGACTTAGAATTACTCAAGAACCCAGAATATATATACTTTATGGGGTCTGAGATGAATAATAAAAAAGTTTCACACGGAATGACAAACTAGTATACCCTCTTCACAACTAAGTGTGGTGGAGGGTATAAAAAGTGACTATTTGTAACATTCTCCCCAAATACCCCTCAAAAATTTTAATCACACTACCCCTCCAATCGGTGTTAGTTTGAAGGTGGTACCTCTGTTAAGTGATCACAATTTGCTGGGACTGAATCATTCACATGAGTATAACACATCTTTTGGTTAGTTTTGGGGTATCTTTTTAAATTTAGGTACTTTTAAGAAAATTATTTTAATAATTGAATAACTCGATCCTTAGTTACGATTAGAATTGAAGCTTTGGTCCAAATATTGTGGATATGTTCAAAAACAATCGTACATATATTTGATTATATCAATTTCAGGTCGAACTTCAAAAATAAAATAAATTAAATAACGTATCTTATATTTATATGGTCATAATAGAGCACAAGTAGTCTAACTGCGCCTAGAACTCATAAATCAAAATTTACAAAATCCGCTTTAAACATTGTTAGAATCGCAACTGCACTTGTAAAGTATAAAAATTAATTTGGCTAATGAAAAATACTCGCGGGACAATTCGTTTTTATTTTTCATGTGTCTTTCCTACGAGCTCCGCCATTTATAAACCGATTTACAAAATTGTTACTTTATATGGATTGAATTACTTCCTTATTGGTAGCGTCTTTTTAATTACGGTCCCATGTCCGTCTGTATGCCCACACTACAGGAGTCAAAAAATGTTTAAATTTGCAAATACCGGTAGAAGACTATAGATGTAGTTTAATTTTATTTCAAAGTTAATTTTGTAATATTTGATCAACTACGGAAACTTTGCGAGCTCTTGCGTTACGAAAACCCAAAAATAAATTGTTCGGAACACGTAAATGTACTTAATACGAGTATGTATGTACATACAAAAGTATAAATCGTTCCTAAGTGAAATGTAATTAACGCGCTCGATTCCCTGTATTCACTAATTAATACGAGTATATTTACTTAACGGTCAATATTTCTATTTCTATTATAGGCGAAGATGTTTTTCTTTTTAGATGTTCAAAGCTTACATCTTCAGTCCAATTGACTTTGCCATTGCAGCTAAATGCCAACACTGAGATCTTAAGAATTTCTATTTGCATTATGGTGGTTACACAGTTTTTTAGTTTTGCTTGTTTTACTTTTAGTTCTTTTGCCTTTCTTGTGATTTATTCAGGGATGGATATCATTGTACTTACTAAAATTTGTTGGCTCATTTTGAACATTGTTGGTATATTACTAATAGCTTTACTTGTTTTGTACAATTTAAGTTATCAATTACACTGTGCCATAAGAAAAATTAAAAGGTGTAAAACTATAGCTTTTGATTTGCTATGGTCCACAGATCAGCAATGAATCGTTTTTTCGCTACTCATATTGACTCATAAAATTGTAAGTATTAGTCCGTAGGCATCATTTAAACTAAACAACTCCCTGCAAATAAAAGGACCAGTCCAAACACGCGTGTAAAGTGTAGCCCATAAGGGACTAGTCGAAAAGTAACATAACGATGTCCTAGGGCAGGACCATATAACCCAGCTTTTGACTACAAGGGAGTAGTTTTAAAACTACTCCATGATATACCTACTCAAGAGGATTAGTTTTGAATTCGTTTAAAAACGAAAGCACGTCGTTAAAAAACGAATACATGTCGTCTCACTACAAACACGTTTTAAAAATGACATGATTCATGCCTGCATTATATCGGACCAGTCCATGGAGAAGTCCATTTTATCAAAATGGATCAGGTGGTCCAATATTATTTGCAGGGCTCTGAATTACTCACACTCACGAGACCAATAAATACCCTGCAAATAATATTTGACCACCTGATCCATTTTGATAAAATTTACTACTTTAAAAGCTGGGCTATATGGTCCTGCCCTAGGACATCGCAATGTTAAATAGACCATGTTTTTCCATACGTTTGGGTTACTTTTGGACTAGTCCTAGTCCCTTGTGGGCTACACTTTACACGCGTGTTTGAACTGGTCCTATTATTTGCAGGGTATGAGTGCGACGTCGCCATCATACTCATACTCATAAATGACCTCCGTTTGATTTATAATTTCAGGAAAATACTTACAATACTCACATTGATTCAACTTATTCAGCTCATCCATTTACCGTTTTAACACAACAAATCAAACACACAACTTCATAATCAGCGATGCCAGATAAATTTGCCGAAAAATCGTCCACTTAGCTCTACTCACTTTTTCACTTCTCATTGCTGATCTCTGCTATGGTCCCCAAACAACAGAAACATTCGAAATTTACAATTCTGTGGATAAATTATTTTTAGAAATTTGTTTTAAAATTTTGGGTTTTTTAAGAGGCTGTTCCTCCGATTCGATCGTTAATTAGGAAGGGATTATACAATTTTATTACATTAAACACTAAATAAATAAAACAGGTAACTTCACTTCATTATGCATGATTAAGCGATGCCAGATAAATTTGCCGAAAAATCGTCTACTTAGCTCTTCTCACTTTTTCACAACTCATTGCTGATCTCTGCTATGGTCCCCAAACAAAAAAACATTCGAAATTTAAAATTCTGTGGATTATACAATTTTATTACAGTAAACACTAAATAAATAAAACAGGTAACTTCACTTCATTATGCATGAAATCGATTTTCGTGGAAGTTTAAATAGTTCATTTAAAGAATACGAAGTTTTACGAAGTACATACATACGTTGTCAAATTAAAACGTATAATATTTTATACAAATGCACACAACAGCTGGCGTTAACGTAAAAGCGTATCTGCGTTGTACGTCAGCCTAGATCTAATTCTATATCATACGCCGGTTACGACCGAATTGTCATAGAAAAATAAAGTATTAAAAATGTAAAATTAAATTATTTACATATCGTCATCTAAAATACCTAATAAGCTATCTGCAAAATTGAGTTTTTTATTGATTTGTATTCCCTATATCATAACTCATATGCGTGCAAAATTTTGAACATATAATATTACAAATGACAAAGTTTTTGTACCTAGAGGGCAGTTACGCACAAAAAAAGAGAAAAATAAATCATCAAAAATCACGATAAAAGTTTAATTTTGTTGCATAGTGTAATTTAAACAAACATTAAGTAACTTGCTTAAACCAGTAAAAGGAACTACTACTGTAATTATTTAATGTATATAATATTCATTAGGGTATCCCAAAAAATTTTTTCTTTCTGATTTTCATAGGTGCTCAATTAAAATTTAAAAGCTTATAGGGTAAAGTATTTTTGGTTTTTTTTTTAAGAATTTTCGGAATAGGTTTAGAGGTCGCGCAAATGGAGTTTTCAAAAAAAACAGAGTTTTCGGACTTTTTTGAACTTTACTCATAACTTGGTTAATACCACGAGTTTCTTCACTCCTGAGGAAACAGTTTTAAAGAAAAGTATCCAAGCTTTATTCCTGTGTGAAAAAGATATAAGTTTTGGTGACGAGTTTACTCAATTAGATACCCTTAATTACAATTTTTCGTAATTTTTTCAAAAATTTTGTAATAACGCTTAACAACTTTTTAAGTTTAAATAAAAACGAAAAAAAACTAATGATGCAGACTGGTCGCATCTTGTATGGGATTTTTTTTTTATAAATTTAATTGTTTGCGCTGCTTTAAATATGAAGTTTGGTGTAAGAAATCATGATCTAATTTTTCAGGTCAATCAGACTGTGCCTAGCCGTGCCGGGTGGGGCCCAAAGTTCCTCATATTATAAAAAAAACATATTTTCTATCAGATCTTTATAGTTATACTAGTTGAAAAGCCGAAAATCAAAAATATGGCTTCGTTACGATCTTCCGCAGAGAAAGTACTTCAAGTGTGCCAAATTTCAGCTTCCTATGTCATCAGATGGCTTCAGAAAGTTGCGGAAAGAATAGGACATGCATGCAAACATCCTGACATACTAATAAATTATATATTGTATAGGTAGATTAACATATGTTCGCACAACTCAAAAACGCTTTAGCTTATTGAAAAACTAAAAAAACCGAAATTCCGTAATAAAATTTACTTTAAGAAAGGTAAAACGTTTTTCTTATATGCGCAGTCGTTTTAGAAACATAATTTTTTTTCTGGAAAAAAAAATAATTTTTTTATTAAAATTTCAGAATTTTTGTGTTTAAAAATTCATAAAAAATTTAAAAATGCAGCTATGCTTCTAATTTTATGCAGACATATAAAAAACAACATTACAAACAAAACAAGCTATAAATGATTAAAATCTGTAAACAACTTTTGATTTTATGTATATATTTCTTAGTATGTCAGGATGTTTGCATGTATGTCTATTCTTTCCGCAACTTTCTGAAGCCATCTTATGACATAGGAAGCTGAAATTTGGCACACTTGAAGTACTTTCTCTGCGGAAGATCGTTACGAAGCCATATTTTTGATTTTCGGCTTTTCAACTAGTATAACTATAAAGATCTGATAGAAAAGATGTTTTTTTATAGTATGGGGAACTTTGGGCCCCACCCGGCACGGCTAGGCACCGTCGGATTGACCTGAAAAATTAGATCATGATTTCTTACACCAAACCTCATATTTTAAGCAGCGCAAACAAATAAATTTAAAAAAAAAATTGCGACCAGTCTAATGAATAAACAATTTTTAAATTTGTTCTTACCCTTCCTGAGTTATACCCGTTTTTATCTTTATACCCAGTATATGTTATTATAAGCTGTTTGCCAGTTCACCAATCTTACCCAATCAACAAAAAAAAAAAACTTTTCTTTTGCTCTGTGAAAAATCATTTATTGGGGTTCTTGTGTTGCAGTTCTATACCTTGCAATAAATTCTGGTAATCAGTTTCAGAAGTTGTGACATTTATATAAGTATTAGCCAAAGCCACACCTCGTTCTGCCACATCATTTACCACTTGTAGTTGTTGAACTTTTTTCTTTGCCTCTTGAAATGACTTGTTGGCTTTCCAATTCTCTGGATCTATTTTTAAAAAATCGATTGAAATATTGCAAGCTTTAAAAAAAAGTAAGACTGGCTTTTGAAATGAATTGTTGAATTTCTTTATTTCTAAAGTTTTCTTCTGTTAAAGTTACATTTGCTACTTCATAATCGCTGCATGGAGTATCTGCAAGTTTTTTTTTTTTGTCACTAAGTGCTATAAATTAATAATTTTATAACTATCCAATTTCTTTAATAGGCGCAGATCATTGAGAGGAGCGTATCGAGGGCACTGGCAGAGGTACCAATATTTGATATTTATTCTTAAAATAAATGAACTAAATTCAAGCAAGGCATCATCTGTTGATTTGTCTATATAAGAATGCAACTGGTTTCGGAAAATGCATATTTTCAAAGAATAGATAATTTTCATTCTCCAGCGAGCCCGATTGATAGCTCCTGAAGCACACATAAAATAGAAAGTTAAAATGGCAGTGTGTAACGATTTAGATCCATAAATGTAAGAAGTTAATGGCAGTTAAAACCTAACTATAAAAATTTATCGAAATATACAATAATTATAACGAAAAAAGTATCACAATTTTTAAGGTACATCTATAAAAATAGTGTAACTCAAAAACTGTATGACTAAATTCCATTTTTGCTTTTCTTAATTGTTTAGAACTTATCGGTATTCAAAATCGCGTCTCTAGTTTTTATACCTTTTATATAAATTTGAAAAGTAATAAACCGTTTTTTACAGAATTTGTTAAAAAATTACAAAAATACTTAATATGCGGAATCGTAATGGACAAAAATATTGCCGGAACTTAAAGTTCTTGTATATGGAAATAAAGTTTGGGAAATTTTCTTTAGAAATATTCGGTCAAAAAGTTAAATGAAAGTGTTTATTGACAAAGTTAAGAGTCAAGTTTGAAAAAAGCCCGAAAAACCAGATTTTTAACAAAGACTTGATTTGCGCGCCCTCTAAACCTCTTCCTAAAAATCTAAAAAAAATTCAAAAATACTGGACCCTATAAGCTTTCAAATTTTGCTTGAGCCTCTAACAATACTAATTAGTACTGCAGATAGGTTATTTGGTTTCAGATTTTTACAGTTCCAAAAAACCTAAGTGTCATAACATAAGCTGTGATTAGAAAAACAAAATTTTCTCAACCGATATAGTATATTACTGGTTTCATTTTAATCAAAATGTGTAATTTTCGTTTCAATATCGTTAATAGTTCCAATTTTATAACGTTTTTTCCCTCTCCTGTAAACTTTTGAAAACTGCAGATAGGTTATTTCGTCTTATAGGTGACGATATGTTTTTCCAAATTGAATATTTGATAACAAAATAAAAGTATTAAAATACATAAGTATTGCTGAAAAATGTTTTTGAAGTTAGAAAATGTTTTTGAAATAAAATGAAATTTTTTTGAAATAATAAAATTTACATTGAAAACAATTAATTTACATTAAAAACAAAGTCAAATGTTTTGTTTTATTTTAACATTAATGTGTGTACATCATAATCTTGTTGATTTTACTCTTCATGGCTATTTTTGTTTTTTTTTTATCTTTCCTAATGTTTTTCTTTTCCTGCAACTGGCAATACTGACATTTAAAATGTGTTTTTCAATTAACTTATTCGACATTAATTCAGTGGTTGTTTTGTTTCAGAGTTGTTACCCTGCAAATAATAGGACCAGTCCAAACACGCGTGTTAAGAGTATCCCACAAGGAACTAGGAATGGTCCAAAAGTAACCCAAACGTATGGAAAAAACATGGTCTATTTAACATTACGATGTCCTAGGTGAGGACAATATAACCCAGCTTTGGACTACAAAGGAGTAGTTTTAAAACTACTCCATGGTATACTGAATACAAACGAAGCGAATGTAATGAAGGTTTTATGAACATCATTATTAAGTTTTATTCCTAGCATTATGATCCTGTAATAAAAATATCTGAGGAACAGTCTCTTCAAAAAAAAATTATTCATATTTTTACTGCTCTTCTAGTTAAGGGACCATAACACATCGAAAAAATATAGTGGTATTCAAAGGTCATGACAAATTCAAATTTGTTGCATAGTGTTTTTATAAAGATCAACTAACTATTTTATTTTTTAACATTAAACTGTTAATCCAGAGACACAATAATATGAAGTCAAATGATTTTAATGGCTGAACAAAATTTAAAAGTTGTACGTAGCAATTATCCATTCCTGTTTTCATTTATTTATCAATTACAATTCAATTTATTTTGTTTCGCATCGTATAGATTGCGATACATTCGATATAAATTTTAAAACCGAACAGACAGCAAAAACGGAATTAATCAGCAAAAGAAAAAAAAAGCTATATTACAACGCGTCGTCATAGAACTTACGTTGCAATGTAACTGAAAAAGACAAAAAGTAAATGAACAACATGAAAAAATTCGATTAGAACTTTTTGGGAAAATATGTGCACGTTTTTAAACGGGAGATATGGAGGAGGCAATTGACTTAAGAGGCGGCATCTGTCTACTGATGAAAAAAACTAAAGTGTGTGTGTATTTTTATTAGGGCTTCCCATTTTTGATGTATTTAACACACCATTTGCTGAAAATCTGATTTTGATTCTAGTAAAGATTAAAAGATTTAAGGTGCAATTGTTGTGGGGAATTGGTAAGAACATTTAAATAAACTTATTTCAACAGCCACACAGACAGACGGACATGTTTAAACCAACTTTCCTAGGCATAAGGAACAAAAATATATACATGCATTCATAAAAATCTACTTAAGTTTTCTGGGGCCGAATACAAATGTTGAGAAAAAAGTGACTTTTTGTGTAGAAAGTGAAAAATTGTGTAAAAAGTGACTTCCTATTAAAAGAAAGTGACTTTTTGTGTAAAAACTGACTTCTCATATCAAAAGTTACTTTTATAAAAAGTGACTTTTTATTTATTGGCTTGATTCAATTTTGGGGGTGGCAGAACTAAAGTTTTTCATTTGTGATGCCTTTTTTTTTAATTGAGAAGTAGACCGCCCTAATTGTACTGTATACTTTTGTTTTTATACATCGATGTATTGTCTGTCTGGCTGTCTACGACTTTAATTTTAAAGAATATTACCCAGCCTACATATTTAATGTCCCACATGAACATATTGGGGGAATTACCGAAACGAAATGACTTTCCGTCAATAAGTTTTAATGTTACTGAAGCAAATTGAATTGATTTTGTTTAAACATACGAAAAACTCATAATTTTGACATAATTATTTTAAAGCCATCGCCAATTTTGTTTTTTTAAACTTTGATAAAAAAAAAAATACCATTCTAAATTAATGTAAAAAAAAATTTAATAAAGTTAAACATAATTTTACCCAGTATTTAACCAAACCGTATTTAACAGAACCTGTAATCATGTTCTGCAACTTTAGTGAGAACTTCTTGCATCGAAAAGATGCGAAACAAAATATCCCATCGTTTCTCGAAAAGTGAGAAAAATGTGTGTCTGTAACTCATGTCGAAAACTATCAAAATAGATTACGTCGTTACGTTATAAATGTCATAATATTGCACTCGAAGCCGATGTGACATTGCAGACGTTCAGAACGCCAGTAACACATATCGTTGACGGCGACCAAAATTTACTTAAATTGAAAATTTTTCAACGACGGCGGCGAAAACACAACCGTCGGCTATACCAAATTGTGTAAAGAGCGACTTTAATGTTTGTTGTTTGCAAACGTGCTTTGAAGACATTCGTATATTTTATGAAAATGTTAAAAGCAAAATAATAAAACAATGAAAAATGTGCCAAGAATAAAATATTATTATTCTTTGCATTTTGAATTGTTTTTTAGTGTTAAAATTTTTTCTCGCCCCATTTTTATTCGTGAGTTTATTTGGCAGTTCAAAGCGGGAACTTTTCTCACCAAAATGTTACAGACACACTTTTTCTGTAAATTGGAGAGTAATTTCCTTACGTGACAGCTTGTACTCGCCAAAAAAAATTACAGACACAGTTAAGTGAGAAAAACAGCTGTTTGTTTCAGTTTATGGCATTTTTGTTTCATTTCACACATTTCAATCGAAAACTTTCTCGACGCGAGAGTTACAGAACATGGGCACTGATTAACCCGAACCGTATTTAGCCGAACGCCAAGGCTTCCGAATTCTCCTGGCTTCCGAAGTATTTTACCCAGTATTTAACCGAACCTAATTAACCCGAACCGTATTTAGCCGAACGCCAAGGCCTCCTTGGTGTCCAAAGTATTTTTAAGTCGTTTCTAGTATTTAAGGCCGTAGTTAGCCGAACGCCAAGGCCTCCGAAATCTCTTGGTGTCCGAAGTATTTTTAAGTAATTTCTAGTATTTAAGACCGTAGTTATCTGAACGCCACGGCTTCCGCATTCTCGTGGGGTTCGAAATATTTTTCACCGTATTACGTCACACTTTGGTCAGACAACCTTCAGCCACCGACTTACCCGAGGCCGTAGTTAGCCGAACACCCGAGGTTGCGAGATCCTCCTTTGTTCGAAGCGCTCGGGCCAACTAGTCGAATTAGTTAGTCGAAAGCACTCGGCATAGTTTCGATCGTACAAGTAGATACTAACAAACCATAACCGAAATCCGTTTATTATCATCTTCTCTGCCAGATCGAATCATGAGTAACTTAACGCTGCCAACGGATCGCCACCGTAAGTACCTTATGCCAACAACAAATAGCCGTTTCATCAGCCGTGGAGTACGCTGTCCAGCACCCGTTCCCATCCACAGCCGCGCCAAATTAGCCGAAGGCCGTCATAGTTATAAATATTTAACGTAGATTAAGATTTCATAAATAAAGCTTTGTTAAAATTATTGTAAGCGAACATACACGAAAACATCCCGTGTTTCATTTCAAAGGAAGTAGACCTTCGAATTGACCCTGCGTTACATGTGTTATAAAATGTATGCGTTCTTCAATGACTAGAGTTTGTTCCGGTAATTTCCAGGATTTTCAATTGTTTTCAATTTTCGAATATTAAAATTTTCTGCATGTTATGGCTTATTTAGGTTATTTTTAAGAATGGGCTTTATATAGGGCCTATGGTAAATTACAGACTTATTTTCACGAAATTTTATTTCTTATCATAGCAAACTGTAGTGAGCTGAACAACAATATAACTAAGTTTTGCGGTTTTATGTGTAGTAAAGTGTTCTCCTAGAGTGTGTTTTATATGTCGCGTATGATAAATTAAGACTCGATCTTCACAAAATAAAGTGACGTGATTTCGAGTCTTATGAAAGTCGATTATGCTAAATTTCGCCAAAAAAGCATTATTTGTTACGCTTTTAGCAATACTAAAATGATTTGCTAGAGTGGTCTTAATAAAATTTGCGAATTTTGCTAGATGCATTCCGCCACCAAATAATGTCAATTTTTGTCAATTGCTTTAGGGTGGTTTTTCCACATTTGCTTGCATAACTATTTTCTTACTTAATCTATTCTGCTGGAGTTCAATCCCAAACTGCCTAGGAGAACAAGAAACAATTTGACACCCAAATGTCTAAATCGACTTAGAATAACTGAAATTCCCAGAATATAAGTACTGTATGGGATCTTAGATGAATATTAAAAACGATAAATAGGGAATGACAAACTTATGTAGTTTACCTTGTTGCATGCTATGATTAAATATGACAATTTTTTTTTTTTTAAATTAACTATAGTATTTTCCTCTTTTCCAAGCGCAACATTTTATGGTTAAAAACCAACCATGCTATTGTTAGTGTTAAACATATTTTAATTATTTTTTACCACAAGATGTTCGGAGGCAACCATAATATGGTTATGGCTTCTTGATGAAGGACTTATTTAACCATAATATGCTTGTCGGTAACAATAACATCGTTAAATTTTACATACATATGTAATATGTTTACAATTTTCTTTAAAAATACTTTAATAAAAAAAAAAACTTTGGTTGATATTAGCCCTTTGTGTTGCCGACGGGGAAATGCCCCTTAACGCACTATAAAATCTTAAGTAGATCTAGCACATTTTTATGCTAAAATCTACAACACCCCGGCTTATAAAACGATATGGGAAAAATTCATACATTTTATTTATTACAACACCAAGAACTAAAAACCAATATTGAAAAAATCAAACAAAGTTAAGGAAGGTTTTTAATTGTGGTGGACGAAAGGACAGATATTTTGTACAAAAATATGTTCGTATTACTTTCCGTTTCTAAAAATGCTGAAACAAAATTATTTTAAATATATAATTTTGGCAAAGAGAAGGTTTTGCCTTTAACTTTTCAAAAATATAGTTGAAGTCACGTCATGTCTAACCACAAGCAAATTTAAACTTATTTAAAAAAAAATTAGGAGAATATCTCAGATAATAAATTTATTTAATTCCCATAATTTGTTAAAACCAAAGTTTTTTAAAAATTCTAAGGCATAACTATGTGTTTTGTTGGTTTTACTTCTTATTTAAAAAAATTATTTGATTTTTGGGTTTTTATTCGTTGAAGAAACACGGTTAACCGGTTATTTTTTAAATACTTAAGCGAAAATCGGGTTTTTTATAGGAACTATTCGGAATATTCGAAAAACGGTTTTTTAAAAAAAGTCGAATAATCGATCTCTCTAATTGATATCTTTGGTTAAACTGGACACGTACATAAATTATTTGCATACTGCTTTTATTTTGTTGTTACGAAGTGTGTAAGAATAATTTATGATATGCAAAAAAATATGTATTTTTCCTTTTTAAATAATAAAGAAAGAAAAAAATTTTAATTAAAAGAAATTATTGCCTTTTTTTGATTAATTTAAAAAAGACCGATTAATCTGATTTTCTCCTCCAGCTCTGCGCGACACTGATGGTAACAAACAAACATTTATTTTCAACACATTTATAACTGAAAACTGATTCTCCATAGTATTTCTATTTGTCTTTTCAAAACGTAGTACATGATTACATTCTTTTAAGTGAATGCTTTAATTTTCTACTTCATGATTAGTTATCACCACGGAAACCAGAAATATGCTCTTAAAAACGCGTTTTATGCATATTAAATATGCATTAAAAACTCGAAAAAATGCTCTGAAAGTTTTTAAAAATTCAAAAATTGCTAATTTGAAAACAAAATATTCAACAATTTAATAACACCCAGCATAAACATTTCTTACAATCCTAATTTAATTAAATTCCTGAATTCATTACTTTGTAGTTTTATTCGCCACTTTTTGGATTATGGGTTATATATTATTATCATTTCCAAAATAAGTCATAATTAAACATAACAAAAAAAAACTTCAAAATTATGATTTAAAAAGCTATTATTAAAATCATAAATAATTATTAAAATCAATTTGCAATATATATAATAAACGATACTCTAGCTTCATATAAGAACTAATGAATCGTTCCAAAATTTTGAAAAACCGCATAAATTCAAATTTTTATTAAAAAATCAAAACAAAATCGCACAAAAAAATCAACAAATATAATAAAAACTAATCAAACGAAAAAAATTGTTGGTGATTCTTATGGAAAATTGATTGATCTTTAAATAAAAAAAAAATGTTTTATCTGCAAAACCGGAAATGGCCGATTTAAATCAAAATTTTTCTAACTTAGTTCTAATTTTTGTTTATTTTTTAATATAAATTGGCCTTTAGTGTCTTTATCACATTGTAAAAGCTTTATTCTTCTTCCATTTTATGGTCAGTTTAATTGACCCACTGAAGCGGCTATTCGGTACGTTAATAAGCAGAATTGTCGATTTTGGAGTCAAGATCAGCCAAAAGCATTGCAAAAGCTACCAATGCATCCAGAAAAAGTCCCTACATCGACATGATATCCAACTTTTTTTTGCCCAAAATGCAAGAGCTTGACTTGCATGTAGGGTTTTTTCCCGGGATTTCCCGTCCCGGGAATTCCCGGGAATTTCAATAATTATATTTCCCGCTTTCCCGGGATTTTTCATGCGGGATCCCGGGAAATAAAAAATTCCTCATAGTTTAAGAAAACAGCTATTTATACTTTGAAATTTAGTTTTCTATTCTCTTAAAATAAGCATCTGTGGATGGGTTGTCGATTAGATCAATTACAAGAAGTGAGTACATACGTAAATCAATGTCTCCTGATGCAATAAATCTACTTAAAACAGAATAGGCAGTGCAACAGTTGATAATAAATAAATTTAGTGAAGTGAAAAGTTAATAAGAACATTAATTCAAAATAAGATGCAGGTCGTAAAGTTTAGTTGTCCATGGACAAGTCTTTAAAATAGCATATACCTAAACATATAGCTCCTTTATTGTAACATAGTCATATCTACAAAAACAAATGAACTTGGCAAAATGCGATTAAAGTTTTCAAAATGTACCGATTTAAAGATATATTTTGCTATAATTTCGGTTCAGTTTGAGATAAAATACGAGAAGGCATGAAGAAACACTTTGCTTACATAACTTACAATTTTTGATTTTTTGAGATATGACTATGTTGCAATGAAGGAGCGATATGTTTATTAGGTGATAAACAAAATTTTTTTTCAATTTGTGTTGGTACGGGGAAACCGAAATAAAAAAAAATTTGGAAACTCGTGTAAGATACTACAACATACAATTTGAAAAACACATTGTCCTAAAGATTACAGATAGACCTAATGAAATGAAAAGGATTGTAAGAGGTTGATGCTATTTTTTGCGTGAACCTTGACATACATTTGACTGATATAGACGTTGTTTATAAAAAAAATGCTTCTTATTGTGAATCAAAAGCCTTCTACAACGGTGCACTTTTAACTATTTATCCAACCTCGGTAAAAAAATGAACGAAATTTTTCGGAAACATGGTAATTAGTAAATAAAATAATCAATATACTTTTTGACGACTTACTAAGTGCTTTGAATGTGTCAGAAAGTTATTTCCTAAGCCGTTAAAAAATTTTAATGTATTTATTTAAAATATTTTATCTATTTTATGAATTAACTTTTTGATCTCATATCTTGAGTACCTCAATTTGTGTTTGTTTTTATTATTGTTTTATTAATTAAATTGTTATGTTTATCTTAATTTTTTATCTTGTATCTAGAGCATAATAATAATACGGAATTTACATATAAAACCGTAAGGTAATAATAATTCAAGTTCCTCTTTTAATCTTCATTTAATTTTGTAGTATTTAAGGATTTCTTTTATTTAATTTACTGTGTATTATTTATATGGAGCGGGATCCCGGGATCCCGGGATCCCGGGAAATTCAAAAAAATTTCCCGCTTTCCCGGGAATCGAAAAACTCCGGGAAAAAAAAAACTATACTTGCATGACATGTGCCACACAGCAGGCTTAACAATGGACTTATTAAGAGGCGAGTTCGGTGAACATTTTATTTCACATTCGGGACCGGTCAATTGGCCGCCTAGATCGTGCGATTTAACGCCTTTAGACTATTTTTTGTTGGGCTATGTTAAAGCTCATGTCTATACACACATGACCGCATCAATTGACGCATTGGAAGACAACATTGAAGCATACATATATTCATGAGATACCGGCCGAAATGTTGGAAAGAGTATGCCGAAATTGTACTAAGCGGATGGACCATTTGAGGCGCAGTCACGGTCAACATTTGCATGAAATAATCTTCAAACATTAAAATGTACCGTACTATCGATTTAAATAAAGATTTCATGAATTTTTCTGAATTTTATGTGTTTTTTTTTTAACTTTCCTATAGCTCTTAAAAAATAACCCGATACAGTGTTGTACCGCAAAATACAGGAAAGAACGAGTTTGAATTGAATTTTTTCTTACTTCCACCTAATTTTTGGTGCCGAAATTAGTCTTCGGTGTAAAACTAATATTATGTGTTCTTCATTAATTCAAAAACACTCATCCATACGTATCGGCTATGCGTATAAAAAACACAAAATAACACAAACTATAACGATTATTTCAGTGATGCAAACTTGGATTAATTGAAAAACTGTAAAAAAGCTTAAAAACATCTAAAATTTCAAAAACGGTAAAAATTTAAAAAACATAAATTTGAATCCGCATAAAACGAGACCTGAGTATATATATATATATATATATATATATATATATATATATATATACACATATTTTTATTATTTTTTTTTTTTTTTTGTTATTAGAAGACTAATAATGGGGACAAATTAAAACGAAACTGGGAATACAAGAAAACTGTGGACAACATAAAACATGTATGAATACAAGAAAAGTCTGGATTACCATTGTGGACCAACCCGGGAATCCCAGCTAAGTGGTAGGTAACTTTTTTTAATAAAAAAATAGTTTTGTTGCTTTTTTAAAGCATTTTAGGTAGATTTTTTAATGCACTTTTTGCTTATATGATGTTTAGGGGATCTTTTTACCATTGTGGACCAACCAGAAAACCGGGAATGATGGACCGCACCTAATTTTAAAGATAGCAATCCCAGCTAACTGGTAGGCAATTTTTAGAACACACACATGTATATCATTGCATTGTTATTACCGTGTAAGAGCTATAAAGGATTTTGTGCCGCCAATTTACTTTAAAAACGATAGAAAAAATCAGCAAATATTAACTGAAAAGAATTGTTAACTAAAGAATTATTTTTTTCGTAAGATCCGAGCCATCCATTCAACTGAGAACTAAATTTAGTAGCGCCGTTACAGCAGTTTCTGAGTGGTTTTTTTTACCACACTTCATAAATAAGTTATTGTTGACCATGGTTTTTCTAGATGGTACCAAAGTGATTCTTTCCATGATAAAAACTTTAACGAAGAAGTCAGACCAACACATTTATGGGAGCTATGGTAAATAACAGATACACCCCTGCACAATTTAGAGATGTCATTTACATATAAATACACTATGCGACAGTCAAAATCGGGATGGGATGAAACCAACGGGAAATGTTATATCGGTAAAAAAGAAGTTATACGTGTCCCGGCGTTTCGCTGGTAATGCAAGAAGTGAATTTTGAGGGACATATTCACTCCAATTTTCTGGAAGTAGTGCAACATCTTGGTCACAAGAGGGGGGTAATTGTGTGCTCGTCTACTTCCCAAAAAATACCGTATGCGTTTCTTCACTGCCCTCCACGCAAAGTAATCATTACCGTCTAAAGCACCTTTAAATTTTTTTTGATTTCATGAGCTTTCGTCCGGCCCATTCAGAACACCTTCCTTCAATTTTGCTGCGCTGATTCGTGGGAAAATATTTTCCAAACAATCAAGAATTTTCGGTTGCTTCACAATGGCCTTGATGAAATTTTTTCCGATTCCCAGTTTGATATGGAGAGGGGGCATGAGGACGTTCTCCATTGGCACCAGTGTATCACTTACGTAGTTGTGTCCTTTCTCCGTTGGATCTCGAGCAAGCCACTAATGCGTTTCGTATTGGTTTCCTTTAAATCGGGTATCCCAAAGACACAAGAAACACATGTGCTTCTGGTGTTGGTTTATAGGTGAAATCCGATTGATCCATTGTTTCAATAGAAAAAGAAGTTTCTCTGTCAGGACTTGGAAGCGGTGGAATTGGTATTTCATCCGAATTTTCTGGACAATTTGCACTCATTTCGGTTTTATACTTTTATTACTTTTTCGTCACTTAAAAAAACGTACTTTAACGTTCGGAGACACTTGTTGAATGACAAAAATCGATCAGTGAACACCTATAAATATTACGTAAGTTTCAATATTTTACTGAGAGGTACTTATGAATCCGCGCATCTTTTAAGGGTGGCTATATACCTGATTCGTGTGCGTTTTAAATTTTTCGAAACGTTCTAAAACATGACCACTCATAAATGTGGGTGCAATTTGTGTAAAAAAATCATACATGTAACCAACGGAAAAAACCCAAATAATTAAAAAAGTGCACTTTCCTTTTTTCCTTTTAATTGTCCACGCACATTTATGACCGTTTTTTAGTTTGTAACCGCTACCATAAAAATCAAATAACCTTTTGTTTATTATTTTTTTTTTAATTCTGACAATCATAAAAAAAGTCATCAATGTTTTTCGAAGGAATTTTGAGCATATCTCGAGCAAACTTTTGAAATTCATACCTTCACTTAATTGTGCATAAAAGCGAAACGCGTCCATCGATTTTCATGATCTATGTCTTATTTTGTTTAAAGCATAGCTTGAGAATAATGATTAGAAATCCTAATGATTAGCAATTGGATTAGAAATTTTAATTGTGCTGAAAAATTGATTAATTATGATTAGTCAGCCATTTTGGACGATTACTAATTGAGTAGATTAGAAATAATCAAAAATGTAATCACAATTAGTGACGATAGAAATGTGATGAAAGAGGAAAAGTATATCCTTGCAATATAATAAATTTTGCGTACTTAATTAAATCAGTCTTTAAGACAATCAGCCCCAATTTAGTTTAGAAAACATCTTATTTTTGAGGTTATGGCAAAAAGTTGAATATTTCTGAAACAGTGTAATTTAAATCCAAAAAAAATTCCCTGATTTAAAAGCATTTAAAGAACTTTATTTTGAGTCTATCCAGATATTTAAAAACAAACTAGCTTAACCCGGTGCGCTTCGCAACACTGCTTTAACCACTTAATCGATTGAGAGATATTTAATATATGCATCCTATGGAAGGTATTTCTCCCCTGCGCCTACCCGCTTTATTTTTATATTTAAAAGTGTAGTATACCATAAGAGGGACTTCTACAAAGTTTGAACATTATCACTTTAACAGTTTTTAGGATATCCGATATTAAACATTGGCGTCCTATGGAGTGTAACACTTCCCCCGCTGCTATTTAAATTTTGGGACTCAGAGGATCCTACTACCAAAAGTTCAACAAAATGCGTGCAGTGGCTCGCTCTTATTAATATTTCTATCTATGAGGGGTACTGCTCCTCCCCTGTCTCTCCCGCCCATTTTTATATTGAAATTTATAGTTTACTATAATAGTAGCTTTAACCACGTTTGAAGACTCTCCCTTTAAAAGTTGATCGATATTTAATGTATGCATCCTATGGGAGGGATTTCCCCCCCTGCGCCTACCCGCTTTATTTTTATTTTCAAAAGTGTAGTATACCATAAGAGTGACTTCTAGAAATTTTGAACATTCTCGCTATTACAGTTCTTAAGATATGCGATGTTAACCATTGGCGTCCTATGGGGGATTCCAATACCCCCGCTGCTATTTTATTTCAATTTCGGGGCTCAGAAGATCCTACTACAAAAAGTTCAGCAAAATGCGTCCAGCGGATAATTAATATTGGCATTCTATGGGGGGTACCAATTCCCCTGCCCCTATCGAAAAAATAAGTAGCCTATTTTATTTTTAGGGCTGACGTGAAGTTACTGTAAAAATTTCAGGAAAATCGGTTCAGTAGTTTCGGAGTCTATAAGCCAACAAACAAACAAACAAACAAACAAACAAACAAACACACAAACAAACATACAAACATTTTTCATTTTTATATATATAGATAATGGCTAGACCGATTTTGGATTTCAAAATCAACTAACCATCATCACTCCTCCCTGTACCTTCCCTAAAAATTTTATGGCAATCGGTCGAGCCGTTCTCGAGTTATGGAGTGACAATCAAAATGTACACTTCTTTTTATATATATAGATAATTTTTAATAAGTTCTAGAGATTTATATTTACTGATACCCATATTAATATAAGTATTAGTCTTTTTTTAAATATTTTGTAGTTGTTTCTTAAAAATTGTTATCTGATGTGTACATTAAAACTAGGGATGCAACGAATACCGATATATCGACGATACTTCAGATTTTCCCTATATATTGGTATCGGACTATACTTTTTAGTTTTGTATTTTTGGAGTATTTTTGAACAAATAACTTAATTTTCAATGATTATTACTTGTATAGCAACTAAGAGAAATGACACATTAAAAAGCAAAGCCTAAAATTAAAACAGAGTTAGGAAATTTTTTGATATAATACATTTTTTTTTATTCCCTAAATTAATCCAGCGAATCTCTACGCTTGTCTGCATTAGCTCTTACTTAAATATTTGAGGATTTAGAAAATAATGAAACCTATTGTTTATCTACAATGTTTGGCCCTCGATACAATGCTGCAATATTCCTAGGGCAATTGCCCATGCAGAAAAAGACAATCACCACGACGCTGTGCCGACGTTGCAGGGGGTACTATCAACATCAATACAACGTACTGTTTACCAAATTTACAATGTCGTCACAATATTAAAATGATAACGCCAAATGTGCGTCTTCCGACTCACAGTACTGTAAATCTAAATTTACAATGTTGGATTCACGAATTTACAACGTAGTCACAACCGTCTTCCGACTCTTATTTTCAATATTGTTACAAATATAAATTCGATAAATAAACAAGCAAAAATTTTTATATTTTCTAACCTAAAATAGTTTTTGTGTTTTCATTTTAATACGACACTATTTAATTACTAAGACTAAATTTTTGTATATATGTATAGCGTTGTAGCGGTATAGAATTATTATAAACACGGTATTAGGAAATAAAGGTTTAATTCTTTTATATACAGTGTTGTAGCGGTATAGTTTTATGGTAAATACGACTTTAAAAAACTTAAGTCGTATATTTGTATTTAGGGTGTTGTACCGGTGTTGAATCTTATTTAAAAACGGTATTAAAAAACTAAGGTTGTAATTTTGTATCTACAGTGTTGTGATGGTACCATATTTTTGGTAGAGTCACAATTTCGTATTTACAGGGTTCTGGCGGTACATAATATTTAGAAGAGTCGTAATTTATGCCTGGGTGACTTCAAACGTACCGAAAAAAAACGTTATATTGAGCTACTTACATGTCTCTTTATCTTCATCTCACCACATACAGGTGCTACAAGTTCTGATAAGGCTACAAGAACTGACCTTTGGAGCTTTTTTGAAAAAATTGTAAGAGGATAAGCCTTCTCCCATCCTATGTGCGATCCTGCTAAATAAGTCCAGACATACCTTAGAAGTCCTAATATTTCTAGAGACGCAGCACACTGTGGTAAATCACAAATATAGGTGGACAAAATATAAAAAAAAAATGTCTGGTAACATTCCTTCTGATCGTTTAGTGAGCTTCTCAATAGAATAGCTAACTGTAATTCATGTTTTGTTTTGTTGTTTTTAGCTATGATTGGGATAAATAAGCTTTAAAGTCAGTTTTTGTGTGACTTCGGTTTATGATTAAAAAGCCTACAGCGATTTTATTGTCATAATTTTTTTATTTTTATTATGATAAAGCTCTATTTCAAGGAAATATATTACAATTTAAATTCAATTATTTCCATTGTAAGTATTAAAAAATTTTTTTTTATCAAAAAGTAATTTCAATTTTTTTGAATACAAAATTTTAATTTCAAAAGATTTTGTTATTCGTGCTTAATTCCCAGTTTTTATTATTGATAAAAAACACTTGAAATTTATTTTTGATGGGAAAAGCAATTCCTATGCGCATTTCACTGGTTGCTTAGGCCAGATCATCAGGAAACTTCATCCATAAAGATTTTAGAAAAACTAAAGATATTAAACCAAATAAAACTGTTAAACGTAAAGGGTGGTTAATTTTCAAGGCCGATGTTGATTTTGAATAAAACACAAACTATTTAGGAAATTATTGTAATTTTATTTTATTATGATATATTGGTATTATTCAATTATGTATGGAACAAAATATCGGCCAAATGGGCGCCGCGACCACGGCGGCACACCTCCATCCGATGGTCCAAATTTTCGATGACCCTGAGGCATAATGGAGGTTCTATGCCGTTAATGTGCCGAATTATCTCATCCTTTAGCTCTTGAATTGTTGCTGGCTTATCGACGTACACCTTTTCTTTCTAATAACCCCAAAGAAAAAAGTCCAACGGTGTCAAATCACATGATCTTGGCGGCCAATTGACATCGCCATTACGTGAGATAACACGGGTATTGAATTTGTTGCGCAAAAGAGCCATTGTTTCTTTAGCTGTGTGGCAAGTGGCACCGTCCTGCTGAAACCACATATCGTCCACATCCATATCTTCCAATTCGGGCCATAAAAAGTTCGTTATCATCTCACGATAGCGAACACCATTCACAGTAACTGCCTGACCGGCCTCATTTTGGAAAAAATACGGCCCGATGATGCCGCCAGCCCATAAACCGCACCAAACAGTCACTCTTTGTGGGTGCATTGGTTTTTCGACAATCACTCTTGGATTCTCATTCGCCAAAATGCGGCAATTCTGTTTATTGACGAATCCACTGAGGTGAAAATGTGCCTCACCACTGAAGATGATTTTCTTCGAAAATTGATCATCCACTGTTGCCATTTCTTGCCACCATTTTGCCCATTCACGACGTTTGGAATGGTCAAGAGGCTTTAGTTCTTGAGCATATTGCACCTTGTAAGCGTGTAAATGCAAGTCTTTATGCATAATGTTCATCAACGACGAGCGTGAGAGGTGCAATTGTTGGGCACGACGACGAGTTGAGGTGGACGGCTCTTCAGCCACACTATCGCGAACAGCAGCAATATTTTCTGCAGTACGAGCTGTACGAGCATGCACTGGAGTTCTCACATCTTCTACAGACCCGGTTTGCTCGAATTTTTCCACGATTATTGCGATTGTACGCACATTTGGACGATCAAATTGACCAAAAAAATCACGAAGTGCACGATATGCATTTTGATTTGAACGCCCATTTTCATAATAAGTCTGGATAACTTTAACACGTTGTTGGATTGTGTATCTCTCCATGGTTCAAATTGGGTAAGTCTGAAATAGAGAAATGTCAAATAAAATTCGGAAAAAAACTTGGCGTTTAGGTGTGGTTCACATTCAACATCGGCCCTTACAATTTAACCACCCTTTATAAGAATTATAGCAACAGTTCTACTTGTAATATTATCAAAGTTTAAACAAAACACATCAACAATAAACAACAGCGGGTTTATCTCATAACTGGGAACTAAGCATGAATAACAAAATCTTTTGAAATTAAAATTTTGTATTCCCAAAAATTGAAATTACTTTTTGATAATACACATGCAAGTGCACGGCTGAAAAAACACTTAATTGACAACATCTTTTGTAAGTTGTTGTTGTTTTTATTTTGTTTTTCTTAACCTACTTACAACTACAATTAATGTTGTGAGAATTTCAACTAATTGTAGTGGGGAATGTAAGATGAAATAAACCCACTGTTTATTGTTGATGAGTTTTGTTTAAACTTTGATGTTATTACAAGTAGAGCTGTTGCTATAAGTCTTAAGGCTCAGTTAGGCGAACGTTGCTGTACCGTATCTGTACTGTATCCATCAGCTGTTCGCTTTTTGTTATATGAAATCCAATACAAAAGCTTACCGAAATGGAATGTACCGTAGTTGCAACGTACCAATATGTATAAAATAGAATTTCATGCCGTTGTTACGTGACATTTGTAAGACAGCGATGGGCGGCTGGTATGTTACATTGAATGCGGGTAATTTTGCTCTTGTTTTTGTTGGTACTTTTTTCAGTATATCTATGGAATTGCGACAAAACAACTTACAATACAACATATTTCCAAATATACAAATATACATATGTTTAGATGTTTAAAATAAACAAATGCATATACACATACAATGGAAATGTGAAACATATAAAAGACTTTAAATGGTATCAAAACCTAGTTTGTTGTATGCACATTTACAATATATGTTTGCTAAAAATTTATACACAAAATACTGTTTTAATACCATTTAAATCACGTGGTACCTTTTCTGCACAACGGTCACCATTTGAACATTTTTGATTCCCATCACTGTGTGTTTTGTTTTATGTATACTAATGCTTTTTGTTTAAGTATGGGAAAACATATGACACGTTTTTAAACGTTCTATAAGTGCACCAACGTGCTTACAGTACGGTGCGGTACATTACGGGTACAGCAACGTTCGCCTAACTGAGCCTTTATACGTTTAACAGTTTTATTTGCTTTAATATCTTTAGTTTTTCTAAAATCTTTATGGATGAAGTTTCCTGGTGATCTGCCCTAAGCAACCAGTGAAATGCGCATAGGAATAGCTTATCCCATCAACAATAAATTTTAAGTGTTTTTATCAATAATAAAAACTGGGAATTAAGCACGAATAACAAAATATTTTGAAATTAAAATTTTTTTTTTTTTTTGTGAGAAGTTCAGAAAGTGCAAAAAATAAATATTTCGTTTTTTCAAGTAGAGTTAAAGCTGTTTACTCCGCATAATTCCGGCGTAAAACTATATTTTGGTTAATCTTTTAAGTGTTCTCTTTAAGATAAATCAAAAACATCTTGCGCGTCTTTCGCGAAAGGAAATTTTTAAAGAATGGGTAAAAACTCCCAAAAATACATCGGAAAGACGTATTATTGACGTTAAGAATGGTTAGATATGTCCTTCAAGATATACTAGAAGTAGAGGTTTTTTCCCGGGATAGCGGGATTTTTTTTTACATTTCCCGGGATCCCGCTCCATATTCATTTATATATTTGATCTCATCTTTTATTTAATTCAGGAGTGAGAAGTGAGAAGTGAACCTAACGCGATTAATAAATTTTGTCCAGTTTGATTTGCGATCAACCACACTGTGCGCAGGCTTGAAAAAAATAGCACAGGAGTTCTTATGTTTTCAAATGGGTTCTGTCGCATTTGAGAGACCATTTTCCACTGCAAGTCTCAATCAAACGGACTTGCGAAATCGTCTTTCCCAGCGAAAGCTGAGAATACTTTCATCCGAATTTATAACAAAAAGTTAGACACAGTTAGACACAGTTTGTACAGTACGTACAAAGAACTGCTAACTAGAATTCCGATTAAGCTTAGTGCTAATTCATAACAAATTTTATCCGTCTGCTAACTTTTAATAAATTAATTCAAAATATTTCTGCCACATTATATTGCTCAAAAATACAGCACGTTTTGCTGGTTCTATAAAAATTTTAAAAAGTTGTTTGATTAAATCAAATTTAAAAAAAAAAAGACTCTAAATTAAAAAACACAGTGAGCTAATAAGAAAAACAATTATTTAATATTAAACGGCTGTTTTTCACATTTGGCAAACGTTTGGCAGCTCGTTGACAAGAGTTTAGCAAATCGTTAGTAGAGTTTGGTAATTGTGCTTATCTCATGTCAAATTTTCGTTATGTCTGTTTATTTAACAATAATCTTATTAATATTTTAATAAAAAGTTTTATTTTTTGTTAATCAAATTTTATTCTTCGTTTTTCAAATCTTTTGGTTATGAATTTTAAATATTAAAAAACCTCTAACACTGTAACTTTGTATAATAAACAATTTGCACTACTTGAGTTTTCTTTTAATTGAATTCAAATTCAATATGCGTGTCGGAATCGGTATCGATATTGGCGATATGTATGTTTAAGTGGCGTTATCGTTTCAAAATAAGCCGTATCGTTACAACTCTAATTAAAACCTAAGTATGTTCCCTTTTAGACAGGCAAAATTTACTTTCCATAGTCTTGAGTGTATAGAAGGGAGGGGAAAAGAGAAAAGCGGGAAGTATAAACTTTGCTGTACTCGCAAATTCGCTTTGTTTTTCGTTCGTAGTTAATACCTGAAGTTAGCTGCAACTTTATATTTATATACAGCGTTTCCAGAAGCGTTGGTAAAAAAAATCTTCATTTGGCGAAAAAATCATATTTTGAAGAGAAAAATCTACAACATTTTTTTAATTCAAATTTTTTATAACAAGGGCAAAAAAGTAAAAATTATTAATTTTATATAAAAACATACTTCTTCCCAGCAAAAGAACTTTGAAGTAGCTCAAGAAGAGAGAATACTGTCATGATTTCCTTAGTACTTATTTACTTAAATGCATTATAATAAATTTTTCATTACTGAACGGATGAAAAACTACATGCAATCTCTAATGTATGAATTGCAATAATTTCGTATGTATTCTTTTAGGATTTAACCCCTTAAAGACTGATGTGTATTTTAATACCCAAAAACAGGGCCATCGTAGAAAAATTCTGGGCAACTTCTGACAAGAGGTATTGGAAATTGGTTTTTACAGAAAGATAAAGAAAAGATAGTACTACTTATAAAAAATTTTTAAGTTAAATTTCACCACCTTTTATTGGGAAAGTTAGCTGTTAAAAAGTTAGCAATTTTTCAAATTTGGAAAAGTGAGCGACAACGGCTCTGGAAAATTCGGGGAGTAGAAAATCGGAAAACCCTCTTGGTGTCTTAAAGCCTTAGGTGTGCTCTGATTTAGAACAAAAATATTAACTAATTTGGGCCAATCACGTTTACTACATGTTTGATTCAATGACATGGGTATTTTATAACCCACTTTGCTATCAGAGTGTTCAAAACACAAATTTTTTTTCAATATTTTGATAAGTAAAAATGCGTTGTTTTACGTAAAATTAACTAGAAATAATTTTTTTTTTTGGGACACTAGCATGAAGCTATGCAAAACAAGCCTTTGGGTTAAACTTAAATTTGCATTGTTTACAACCAAACTCAGTTTTATCTCCAAATTGTCCACAACGGACACGCTTATTAATTTGGCTTATCATATGGCCAAAGTAATTCATGCGCTTTACCATTTCTAATGCCTCATAGGAGGCCTGGGCTCTTTTGTATTAAAGAGAAGGGAGAAAATAAGAAGTTACATTTTTTGTTTTGTTTTTTTTTTTTTTTTTTGCACAAGGAAAAGCAAAATAATTTTTTTTTGATCCCGTTGCGGAAGGCAACGTGTGTAAAAAAGATATGAGTGTGGAATGGAGCGAGCAGGCCTTGTACGTCCAAAAGAAGGAGTACAGAGGACTTTTTGTTCTTTAATTAATGAAACTTTATAATAAAACGGTTTTTCTTTTCACAAATAATTTTTTTCATCAATATTTTCAAAATGAACAACCGCAAATCTAAGATGTTTTTTTTAATATTTTGTATGAACAGAAATAATGATGCAATTTTGTGTATTCTAGACACTGGGTACAAAAGTGTGCAAAGCAAATCAGTACTTTTCGCTTATAGTCACATACTTTAGTTGCAGGCAAAACGTGGACTATATCGCTAATGTGACTATAAGGCTAATTCTCATATATCCCACTATAAGGCATATTTCCGAATTCCAATATGATTAAGTTATGTGAATATAGAAAATAAAAAATTCATATAAATTAAACCAACATCAGACTTATGGTTTTGCAACAGAGTTGCATACAGTATAAAAAATAGTTCAAATAATAACAATAACGGATACCAAAAGCAAAAACTAATTTTCTACGAGCAAAGAGTTGATGACAAAAATTAAACGATTTAATTCTTTCTATCTTTAGATGGAGTGTGGTTTCGAAAACTAAAAAGAACTTAGTAAATATTGCTAAAAATTAGCTAACAAAAATTAATTTCGGGTTTAAATTGAGAATGTAAAAATAAAATATTTTTAAAATGTGTAAGCAGCAGAATTTTTCTTATATTAAAAACGTTTTATCCTTGTGTTTAGGATGACCTGTTAATACTCTAAGAAGTAAAAATACTTTCAAACGTATGTCCACCAATATAATGCCTAGGCCAATGGATATTTTACGCGGTTAATTGTTGTGTTTGTGGGGTCGATGGGGTTGGAAAAATTACATTATTGTTTTAGTGTACTTATCTATACTTATATAAATTTAAAATACAAATTAATAAGATAAAATTAATCCCCACTAATATGTTATTTTAAAACTAAATAATTTCTTAAAAATAAAGCATTTGTGTGCTTTTTATTTTTGGAGGGGATATTATAGGAAATTTTTATTTTAAATTTGGGATTGAAAAAAAATTATCTGGCATCCCTAGACTAAAATTAACAAAAACATTTGGGTAAAAAAATAAAAAAAAATTAATAATTTTTAAAATTAAGACAAAAAACTGTTTTTATAACATAAACTCGTGCAATTTTGTGAGCATTAATTTCCAAATTCGGTTGAATTAAATGTTGTATTGAAAATAATCTAAGCCGTTTCTTTTCTGTGTTCAGTTTATGCATTAGAATACTAAAACTGCATATATGTAATTATAAAAATACCTTTAATATACATTGGTAATGATAAAAACTAGTTTGTGATATAAAAAAGATATTCACTTAATTTTTATACCTAGTTTTATTAATCATTTTTTATTGTTTAATTTTTCATTTATAAGTTGTAAAGCAAAATTTTAATTTAAAAAGCACAGGTAACCAAAACTTTTGACATTTCTAGCATGAAAAAAAATAACCGGCTGTCTTTTCGCCGCCACCTGAAGTAAATTCGCCTTGATTCAAACAAAAGAAAACTAAACTTTGTCAAATTAAACTTTGTGTGTCTAAACACGAAAAAAAGTTTAAAAGAGAATTCAACAAACTTTGTGAAAGTAAACTTTGTCTGTTTAAAAGGGGACTATGCAGTATAATTATGAATGTTTGTAAATAAAGAATAAGAAAAACTTCTTTGGTATTACAAAACCGATAGTCATACTTAAAAAGGATTTGACGCCCTAAATGAAACAAAAAAGTGGAACTTTATTAACAACTGAAATTCCCTAAAACACTGTTGCGACTAAATGCATAATTAATTAAGGAACGAAATAATATTGATTTTTATGTTTATGCATAAAAAATGCCTGTTTTATTAAAAAAAATTTAAGCGTTAATCAACATAAAACATTTTTTCTTAAAATAGACGTTGGTACCTTCGAGTTATGAACGTCTAGTCGAGCAAAGCAAAATTATTAGCAGAATTAAACAAAATATATATGTAATTATATTGAAAACACATGTTGATTCGGCGATACAATCACAGCCTCGGACAGAATGAACAAAATAGAAAGTGCTCAATTTAAAGTCGAAAAAACCCCACATTCGGCTAATACGTATGGCGGTGGTCCGATATGAACAACAATAATTTGTTCGTTTTAGGTGCTGTTATTCATTTCTTTATCCCCTAGTTTATCTAATTTATTTATACACATACACACAATCATATGAAAGAATGTATGTCCAAGCGCAAAACATGGAAACGATGAATCTGCATTCTTTGCTGATCGGCTCTGAAACAATGCATTTATTATTGATAAAATAATAATGATGTTGTAATTATGTACGATTTTATTAATTATTTCTCTTGCTGCAGACGATATTTTTGTTGTCATTGTTTGGAAAATAAACAACATGTTAACATTGCTGTTAGAAAAATAGTACAACAAAAAAAGCAGCGACGGCCGGTGCAATTAAAAGCGAGAACGTCTGCATCAGCAACAACAATAACAACCATGTTGCACTAAATATATTTGGTTCGAAATAAATCATGCGTAGAATCATAATGAAACTAAAATAAATTGGCAATTGAACAAATGAATGCACAAACCAATACATTAACAACAAATTTACCTAATCATATAGAAACATACATACACTACAGAGTAAGTACACTAGGGCATTAGGGTATCCCTTTAATTTAAATCTAAAATCAATTTTACAAGAAAAAATCTTCAGCTTAAAAAATGTATCGGCATTTTGTTTGTTGTGGTATATTCCCAATTTTCATTATTGATAACCACATTGAAATTTATTGTTGGAGGATAAGCTAGTTCCTATGCGTATTTCACAGGTTGCTTAGGCCAGATCATCAGGAACCTCTTCCCAAAGACTTTAGAAAATGTAAAGATATTATGCAAATAAAACTGCAGTGTGAATGAGGAGAATTACAAACACTCAAGCCTTATTTTCAACGATATCAAAGCTTAAACAAAAAACCAACAATAAACATTAAGTTTTGCTTTTCTTACGTTTCCCGCTACAATTTGTTGTTTAAGACTCGAAAATCCTCAATTACTACCTGAAATTATTTTGAATGTAAATGTAAAAGTGCTGTCCCAAATCTTAGATACCCTCCACCAAAAGTCCAATCTTTATAAAAACTGTCCTCACAGTATTATAATTCGTTTCAGTTTTAGGCATAATGAAGTGATCTTCTGAAATTTGTATAGATTTTTTGTAACAGAGCAATCTCATCAATTCACTTTCAGCTATGCTTTTTTACAAGAAATTTATACAAATTCTGAATAAAAACTATATATGTATGTATATAGTTCTGATATCTAGAACACCTAAGATATCAACCCTATTAAGCTGTATTAGAGCACCATTTCGGTTTTTAACCATTTTCTTGTTCTGAAAACAGGCCTTTTTTAATTGTAATTAATATTCGGGCCAAATAGTTTAAATAAAAAATATATGAATTTTCATTTTTTTTAGGTGTATTCTAAGCCAAATTACAATCCATAAAGCCCACATACTTTAATAGGCCCTTCCATCAATATTGTACTGGTGTGTGGGATGGACACCAGTGCTAAATAATCTTCCTCTGGACAGAGAACAGGGGATGACCGCTTATATACACGGTGGGCTATCGAGAGGAAGGTTATTATTATAATTGCTCCAGAGGAGTAATTATAATAGGGGGATTTAAGGGAAGAAAGTGAAAACAGAATTTTAGTAACATTTCAATTTACTTTATTACAATTCTTTTCCACTTAAACTATACATACGTGTAGGGTACAATTATGTTGAATAGTATCCTAATTCGTGGGTTTACTGCTAGTTGTACGCACTGCCGGGTGGTTGAGATGTTGCTCGCTTCGCTGCTGGTAAATAATTGAGAGAACACTCGTTACAAGAAAAAAAGATAAATCATGTTAGCTAGCATTTAACGAAAGTTCGTTACAAATGACTTTTGGAAAGGTTATGACGAGTATCGGCCTGGCAGTGCGTGCAACTCACAGCAAATTCACGCGATCATTAATGGTGAATATGAAATGTAAAAAAAACGTTAACTACAAACTAACAGATACAATGTAATTTGTTAGGGAATTCATTAGTACACAGGTTAGGAAAAATTATAAAAACAATGATTAAGAAAAATTCAGATGTTATATAGTATGTACAAATATAATTTGTACATGCCGCCGCCTCTAAATTAGGAAGTCGATGATGTGGCATCGGTGGCACAAAGCACTTGAGCGATGGATCGGATGGCTTCTGCCAAGATTTTTGTATTTGGGGCTGATGTTGATGGCTGATTACGTTGCTGGTTGTCTGGTTGGGATGACACAGGTTTTTGGCTCCCTCTGGTGGTTCTAGTTGAGGCTTGTTGGGTCCGGCGTGACCGACTGGTGGCTTGAACGCTTCATGCACGCATAGAGCGGCGTCGATTTGAATGTAGAAGTGTGTGATGCAGTTGATCACATTCCTAGCACGTCTCCATCGAGGTGCAAGATTTAATAGTATGGCTCTTGGCAAGGCAGTTGGAACAATAACGGTGGCGGCTAACCACATCTTCTATTGCTTTTACATCCATTTTTAAAAACCGGGAGCAAACCCTTAAAGGGTGGTACCTCTTGCAAACCACGCACTTAAAAATGTCAGGTTGTTGACGACGTAGTCGATTGTTGATGGTGTTGTTTCGGTTGGACTTATTCCTTGGTCGCTTTTGTACTAATATTTTGGACTAATGTTTTACAGCGATTTACCTCATTCTTCCTCTGTTTACTTGCTCTTTAGTTGTTGTTGCTTTTTAAAGAGACAATGGTTTTTAACGATTTTTGGCACTCAATACGACCCTGCAGTTCTGAGCTGAGTTGGAGTTTGTAAAATCCTTTGTTTTTTTTCCTTTTGCCACTGGATGAACCTTCGAAGGACCATGTACTGATGTGTGGGATGGACACCAGTGCTAAATATACACGGTGGGCTATCGAGAGGAAGGTATTATAATTACTCCTCTGGAGTAATTATAATAGGAGTAATTATATTATAATAGGGGGATTTAAGGGAAGAAAGTGAAAACAGAATTTTAGTAATATTTCAATTTACTTTATTACAATTCTTTTCCACTTAAACTATACATACGTGTAGGGTACAATTATGTTGAATAGTATCCTAATTCGTGGGTTTACTGCTAGTTGTACGCACTGCCGGGTGGTTGAGATGTTGCTCGCTTCGCTGCTGGTAAATAATTGAGAGAACACTCGTTACAAGAAAAAAAGATAAAACATGTTAGCTAGCATTTAACGAAAGTTCGTTACAAATGACTTTTGGAAAGGTTATGACGAGTATCGGCCTGGCAGTGCATGCAACTCACAGCAAATTCACGCGATCATTAATGGTGAATATGAAATGTAAAAAAAAACGTTAACTACAAACTAACAGATACAATGTAATTTGTTAGGGAATTCATTAGTACAAAGGTTAGGAAAAATTATAAAAACAATGATTAAGAAAAATTCAGATATTATGTAATTTGTACAAATATTTTTCAGGAATATTTTTCTATACACTATGTATAAGAATTTAGCTGTTTGTATATTTCTATTACGAAGCTTACTTTAGCTATCCTTTGGTTAGCAATGAAGGTAATTGTACAGAAAATACATTACAAGCTGCTGGTATCTTATAGTTGTAAACATTTTCTGATACATTTCAAAACATGCATGTTATTTTTTCTAGCTTTAAAAAGTAGACCCAATTTCATCACAATATCATTCGTTACGGGCTTAGCTATATTAAAGTGTTTTTCGATAATTTGCTTTATATGGGGCATCACTTAATTTATAAACCGCCCTTAACGCAATTTGGTGGTCTTATGGAGTTATGACACATCAAGTTTGAGTGTAATAACATTATTTGTCATTTCCGAGAGTAGGCTTTGGGGCCTGTTGTAAATTATGGAACGATCTCCACGAATACGAGTTTGTGCAAAATATATTAATAATAATAATCGATGCACTTCGACATTAATTTATTTTAGTTTTTGTAGGAAAAAAATTAATTTTTTGTTGTTTTTGCCTTATTTGGGCTCATAACTCTTTTCTTACAGTCCTGGTTGTGTTGAATTTCGATTTCAAACTGCATCGGAGATAAAGAATAAATTTGACATGGCTTAATCGACTTAGAATTATAAAAATATACACATATCTTTTACGAATATTAACAAGGATTCGCACGGCAAGACCACGAATACTTTTCCATTTCATATTCGAGTTTTTAATGATTGAATTGTAGACCATCTGTTTTTGGATAAAGAAATCTATCCCCAAATTGGAGATTTTATTTGGGAAATGAGGATAAGATTTTCAATGTTTTGGGGACATTTATGTTGTATTTACTCTTCAGATGGTGGCATGTCATAACGTCCAGTGTCATAGTGTCCATGGACGTTATGACACTCCAAAAAGTGTCACAGTGTCCATGGACTTTATGACACTTTTGAAAATGTCATAATGTCCGTGGGCATTATGACACTTTGCAAATGGACATTATAACATTTTCAAAAGTGTCACAGTGTCCATAATTACTAAAGAAGCTAAAGAAGTTTTTTGGGGTTTTGAGAAAATCGTGTTTAAAGTTTTTGTCAAATCGGATGTCTATTAAAACCTCATTATCGCGGTTAATAAAAATTCTTCATATTGGATTTTTCGACGAATACATAATACCGTTTCTTGTCTTTAAATTTACCAATTTTTTTTATTCTACGCATCCTTTAAGACCATAATTATGTCATTCAAAGTGCAAGTCCTCCATATAGGCTATTTTTTAAGGAATTCGTATGATGTATCTGATACACTGTTTTATTTTGTATGGTATACGTTGTTTTATTCAATAATTTAACTGTATTTTTATTAAAATTTTGATCTCAATTTGTAACATTATAAAACAGTGATTAATTCATAATTTTGTTAATTCAGTGGCACATATTCATTACTTTCCAATTTTGGTTATTATAAACAAAAAATTATGACAAATTAAGGTATACATTGCGTAAATCAAAAAAACCTAGAAATTCATTCGTCTTCTTTCTCTTCCTCTGCTACATCTGGTTCATCTAAACAATTTCAGTTCTTTCCACCTTGTAAGTTAAAAAAAAAATGACTGCGAGCCACGAGGAATTACATTCTTCTCGCACAAGTGTTGGAGATCATGCAGCTTTCGATGGTCGTAATTAAATTATTTCTCAAACAATAGTGTATATTATTATAAGCTATTTTATGAGTTTAAGTTTTCATCATAGTATAATAAGTACCAGGTTTAATCATTAGGGAGAGCTTTCATTATTTACCCATGTAATGTCAAAATAATTTATTTGATTTTTATTATTTTTTAAATTTTTTCCATATTTTCTTTTGTTTGACGTTAAATGGGTTTTGAAATTGAGAACAACATTTCTAATGACTATACCTTGTACTTATTCTACCATGGTTTTCATAAATAGTATTTTTTTCTACAGGCTAAAATGGAGTATAATGCGTATACACTATTATTCTTTTACAAGTTTGGAGTGGCAATTTTAAGTAAAATAGCGCATATGAGCGTACACACTTATTGAAGGAAAATTTTGAACAAGAAATCATACACTAATTTTACCAACGACATTTTGACCCACTTTTTGGATGTAGAATTTGACGAAATTTGGACCAGACATAAAATCAATGATGGAGATTCTAAATATGCAATAAAAAAAAATAGCGTATAAGCACATACGTTATTGTAATATTAAGGGGACGATATAACGAAAACACTTTTGGGTGCAAGGATTTTCTCCTCTATGGTATAACAAAAACCGGCTTCGCTAACTAAAGCTTCTCTGCGTAGTCGGCCTTCGTTCGGAAGCCGGTGTTTGTTATACCATAGAGGAGAAAATCCTTTCGCCCGGCCGAAGGCCGGCTGTGCAGTGAAGCTTTGATTAGCGAAGCTGGTATTTGTTACACCATAAAGTTAAGTTGTGGACATTATGACACTTTGCACTATGACACTTTTAAAAGTGTCATAACGTCCATGGACACTATGACACTGGACGTTATGACATGCCACCCTTCAGATTTACTTACATTTTACAGTAGTTTAAGTTGTCAGTAATGTTTTATTGAAATACAATATATAAAAATAAAGTTCATTAAGTAGATGAACTTATTTCATTTAGAAATAACAGAACAAATATATACAAAATACAATTCATTTCATTTTACGGGTTTACCAAATTAAAAAAAGAAACTAGCGCTTACGATGGTAATAAGCTTAATGCACTATGAATACAACACTTATCGAGATCTTGTGCACTTTACTAATGTTTCCCAAAACAATTAGGGTCTAATGATGCATGTTCGTGATTGAAAAGGTTTTTTAAAATGGTCCATATTTCTAGTTTTTTATAAAATCGTATATTTTCTCGAGACAAAATTATTTTGTTGTGAATTTAAAAAATCTTCGGATGTTTCGTGCCATAACAAATATTTCATATTCAGATATTAGCCAAGTATCGCGTTATTATACGACACATGTGAATTTCCAAGACTTTCATGCAAAAATAAAATTATACGAGGGAAACTTTCATTGTTCCCTTTTTATATTTTGTTAACAAAAACTTCGTTTTTACCATGGTAGAATAAGTACAGAATTTTAAGCCCCCACATAACGTCAAACCATAGAAAATAAGGACAAAGTTAAAACAAGCGTCAAAAATCAAATAAATTAATTCAACATTACACGACATCCCTCCCTAATGAAAACCTTGTACTTATTATACTATGGATTTTACTTTTTTTTGAAATTTAACGAAATTAATGAATTCATTCGTTCGTAATCTTGTTCTTCGTAAATATAAAGATTTTTTTTTTTTTTTTTTTGTTTCACGAGAAAAAATTTATTAAAACCTCTCACTAAAAAATATTTTTCTTTTAATTCACATTTGATTCAAATTTTTTTGTTCACTATTTAAAGTACTTAAAGCACTTCTATTAAAATCCTTAAATTTTATTATCCCCACATAAGTAAACTTTTGTTTAAACCAGTTTTTTTAAGAAAAGTTGCATGAAATTCGACGCCCTACACCGAATAAAGTTTATTTCCTAAAGTAATTTATTTCGTTTCTTAAAACAAGAAAATCCAAAATCTAAAAATTATTTCTTGATTTTAATTTATTTTGTTTGTTTTTATTAAAATTTTATTAAATAAAGAAACATTTTGCTTAAACCAAGCCACACATATATTTAGAATAAGTAATTTTTGGCTTGGACGAGAATCATGCAAATTCATCGTCTAGACTTGCAATATTTGTTGCTGCAATTTTTTTAAATTCTGCTTTGAAATTGCAATCGTGTCTTAATTATGAAATCGCAATTTTTGCATATTTATCTTGTTTTTTTTATATTTTATATACATATGGGGGATTTCATGTCAAGTGACCCAATTTTTAAAACGATATCTTCCGATTTAGATGAAATTTGCACCAAGCTTGGTCCTATTGGGCACTCACAATATTCTGTACGTAAAATTAACTGAAATTTTAACATAAAATAAATGAAAATTCAGTTAAAAACCGGTTTTCTTATTTTTCATTTACTTTTTATTGTCAAAAATTCAACTTCATGTTCCGTAAAAACAAATAAATTTAACGTTATTTTATATAAATTAACTACATATTCCGTAAAAAACAAAGGAATATTCAGTTATTTTATATAAAATAACTATCAAAAACTTAACTGAATATTCCGTAAAAACAAAGAAGTATTCAGTTATTTTATTAAATTCAGTCATTTTCGTTTACTCCACAAAAGAGCCGAATTTCTAAAAATACCAGACAGACACCGCTTGTTTTTTTAATGAGCGAGAGAAAGAGAATATTATTATTTACTTACCCTGTTACACACGTTTGTTCTGCTTTTGTTGTACGGACCACGTTGTTTACAGAAGAAATCCCAATTATAAGATACCAGCAGCATGACCGATATGGCTTCGCAGTTACTTTACTTTTAAAATTTTATGTATTTAACTAAATTATTTTAACAAATAACAAATAATCTTTGGAAAAGGTTTCCTGATGATCTGGCATAAGCAACCAGTGAAACGCGCATAGAGGCTAGCTTTCCCTCAACAATAAATTTCGGTGTATTTATCAAATATGGAAAATTGGGAATTTAGCACGTCATACAAAAATCTTAATAGTAAATTTTGTATTCCCGTAAATAACTTTGATAATATACTTGCATGTGCCCGTGCAGAAAACTGAATTGCCAAATTGGTTTTTTTTGTTGTTTTCTTGCGAAGACAATAGAATGAAGCAATTTGTTTTTTAATTTTGTTTTTTCTTTTTACCCACTTACAACTACAATTCGAGTCGGAAAGAACCCAACCAATTGTAGGGGGATGTAAGAAAAGATAAACTCACTGTTTATTGTTGGTGTTTTGTTTAAGCTTTGATATTGTTACAAGTAAGACTTTGAGTGTTTAGAATTCTTATTCGCTTTAGGGTTTTATTTGTATAATATTTTTAGCTTTTCTAAAATCTTTGGAAAAGGTTTCCTGATGATCTGGCCTAAGCAACCAGTGAAATGCGCATAGAGGCTAGCTTTCCCTCAACAATAAATGTCGGTGTAATTATCAAATATGGAAAATTGGGAATTTAGCACGTCATACAAAAATCTTAATAGAAAATGGGAATTGCTTACACAAAACAAGCAATTTAGTTTTTGGAATTTGCTTGGAATTTTAAATGTTTATTTATTTAAAAATGGCTGAACGGAATATTTTTTAAATAAACTGCAGTCCGCTACTGTAATAATATTGTGAGTGTACATATGGGCAGTTCCAGCGAAAAGTCTACTTTTTGTAACGTAACGCCAGAATTAATTTTAATTGTTTCTCGATAAATTTTATATGTATAGTTTACTTTTTTATATTGTGGTGTAAAGCGCAACTAGCTCTACATTTAGTAACAAAAGGGATAACTGTTGAACAACATGGTCCTAAAATACAACCTTATCTGCATTCCGCACATTAAAAAAAGAAGACTTTTTGCTGAAAATGCCCATATGTACCTTTAAACGAACAAAGATTTTTTAATTATTAGCATGAAAAGTTTAAAGTTCAATAAAAAAGGTTTTATGCAAAACGTTTTGCTCAATTCGCAGTCTTATTCAGTTTTGTAATGCAAGTCAAAATACACTTCCGTTTTTTTAACGTCACGCCAGCGCATTTTTTTGCTTATATCTGCTAATCCTTAGCGTCGATTGTTGTAATTTTTTTTTTTCTGAATATAGTGCAACTTCTTACTTACTTACTTTGCATATTTAAAACCCCTTTTTACAAATTTGACTTCTTTCATTTAATTTTTTTACATTCTGTGGACAAATATCACGAAACGTCAAAATGGAAATGCCCATATCTATAAATATATGTATTATGTTATTTTAAAGTGTATTATAATTAAATAGTTTGTATATTCATGTACAAATTTATAATCAGTTATACCCATTTGTCCCTATCACGAATATGAATTTTTGGTAAAATTGAATGTCTTATATTTTGTTTAAAGCGGTTCCAAAACAGTGTCCCTGAAATGATAAAAGATTATAGTTGTCAACAAAGGATGATACAAAACTTTTAAATTGGGCATTTCAAAGCGAAAAATGTGTGCTGTCATTAGGAGTTATTGAATTCCATAATTTTGCAACCCGTACAACGTAGGACCTTTGCATAAAGACAGTTCTATGTATATCGTTGACAGATTAATAAATGCTTTCTTGAGGAATATGCAAAAATAAATCTAGCAACAAGGTATTGTGGAGAAGTATATTTCAATGTTTTGTAAAAGTGATAAAGTAACATACTGCTAATAAAATTATTAAAATTACAACCCAAAAAGTCCTTATCCCCCGACAATAAATTTAAGTGTATTTTTCAAAGCATACAAATTGGGAATTTATGTAGAACATCATAATTAATGAATAAATAAATAAAGATTCACTAAATAAAATTATTTTGGGCCACGACTTTTTTTATTGAACTCAATAAGCCGTATTCATAACAAATAAAATTAGTTTGAAATGTGTGTTTAAGCCAAAATTTTCTTACAAATTTTTCTTAAATTCCATTTCAAATTCACTTTAATTTTTTGTGAATACGGCAGTAAAAATTTAATAACTATACATTTTTGTTCGTTTAGCTGCATTTCACTTAACTGCATTTTTTGCCTATCTGCACGAAATACAAATACAGTAGAATCTCACAAATTCGAACTGTCACAAATTCGAACCGTCCAGAAATTAGAACCGGCCATTTCAATGTGTTGGACGCTATAATTTCTGGAAGTGTTTTTTTTTTTTGTTTTTATTTCTAAAAGGAATTTTTTTTTTTAATGATTTTGAACTAAATAGACGGATTAAACGCTCTAAAATTAGAACAAGGTGTTCTAATTTCTGGAATTTTTAAATTTTTTTTGTTTGTATTTTCGCTACAAATATTTTTTTTCGCTCATTAAAGTAAAAATAAAACGGGAAATCACCGAGTTATTGGTGGAGTATACATTTCGGTAATATGCTATGAAATTTTATATGCTTGTACAAATTTGGGTAAGTTGATAACTGAAGGTCAATTAAAAAAAATAATTAAAAAACAGAAACTGAAATTTAGCTCATAGAATAAATTCGAAAAATAAAAAAAATGTTGAATATAATTAAAAAACTTTTTAAAAGTTTTTCTATGAATTTAATATGTTCAATAATTTAAATGTTATTAAATAAAAACTGTTTTGAGTTTGAGTTTTCTGTAAAAAAAATGTCCAGAAATTCGAACTATTCAGAAATTCGAAATACCCGGTGCACAAAGTGGTTCTAATTTGTGAGATTCTACTGTAATTGTATATGAAGGCTAAATATTGTTAGAAAAAAAATCTTGTACGTGCATTTTGCTTAAGTGCATATTTTGAATAACAGCATTCGGTTTTTGATCAACAATATTTATTTTTAATACAAAATATTATTTTTAAGTGCCTCGTATAATACTTTTTTTAAGTGCATCTTAAAAAAAAAACATTATTTTATCAATGGCTGAATTAAAAATTTATTTGATCTAGCAGCTGTAATTGTGTGTGCACATATAAACATTCAAAACATACATGTTCTGTTAAAAGCTGAACCACTAGTGGTGAATGAGGGTAAACTAAGTTTGTCATTCCGTGTGAAACTTTTTTATTATACATCTAAGGCCCTATAAAGTACATATATTCTGGCTCCTTGAATTATTCTAAGGCCCGTTTTCACAACTTACTGATAGCTAAACGTAGGATTTTATCAGCCGTATAAAAAGTGCTCAATTATTACAACTTTACTTTAACCTACCAGGTAGGGTGAACCTTAATTTATTTTATCGCTCACTTTAAGTAAAGTTTTTCAATCAATTAAGATTATTTGTTATTTAAATTATATTTTAATTAAAAATTTAGCAAAAATCTTTTTTTGTTGCTTTAAGTAGACTACTATAAATTATTTTATAGTAAACATCGTACCTTTTTTGTGTTCACTAACTATTTTTATTTCGCTCTAAATAAAAATTAAGCAAAATATATACTATGGCGACTATTTTTTAATTTTTGGCGTATTTAAGCGATACGGAACTAATTTTGTTTTTAGGATTTATAAAAAATATTTTTATTAATTTAAAAAATATGTATTTTATTGTCAAAAACTTGTAAACAAAGATTTTGGCGATTTTTGATATTGAATTTGGCGAAAAAGGTCAAAATCGATCTGACAACCCTGCAAATAACATGTAAACCAAAAACAAAATTTTTAATTTTGTTTTTGTTTCATATGTTATTTAAGCGAACGTAAATGTTCGAGTGACATCGTGAAATGGCAGTATGTTTTCCTAATATTTCACAATAAATTCCCCGGGAGTTTTTTCCCTTTTCCCATTTTTACAATTAAATTTACATAAGAGAAATGGGAGATGGGAGAAAACTCCCGGGGAATTTTTATTCATAATTGGGCTGTATATTTGAGTACATTATTTTACTCCACAACACTTTTTCCAAAATTTGGTTAATGATTTTTTTCCTTTGCATTTCGTTGTTGTAGTGGCGCTTGTGGTGAAAATAAAATTTGTTTGGCATTTTTTTTCTTGTGGTTCATACAGAGTAAAGTATATTTGCAAACTTCCCGTGTTATGAAATTTGTATATGTAATAGATTATACGTAGGAAACGGGTAATTGTGTTTCGAAATCTGATCTGACTTTTTGTTTATACCTAATCCAAGGGGTATTTTGGTATTTGAAAACATTTTAAACTTATTGAACTATTATAGGATTATTTAGAACTTTTATCGTTAAGTAAAATTTTTTTTTTGCACTTTGAAATTTGTGTTATGTCGATAACATAAATAAAAATGTCTTGAGTACCTAATACATACGACGAAAACTTTAGACGCAAGTTTAGTTTAAAGTATTTCATCCAGTTTTATTTTTTTTTTATTTTAATTTAGAGTAATACTATACCCAAAATTATGATGTAGCGAAATTCAAACGAAAATTCATTTTAACTACTTCAAATTCGTTTAAAAACAGATTATTTACATTTCATTTAAAAGAAATGATTTATACATTAATTTTTAGATTTTTATGAAACTACATATTCCTTAAAATTAAATAGTTTTTACTTCAAGAAAAGGAAAAAAAAAACCAATTTTAAAAACAATGGTTTCTATTTTTAATTTTTTATTTTTGTGGCCATAAATTTAGAATATCAGAAAAAAAATCATTCATGAATTATATATGATTTTTTTTTTCTGTCAAGTGATAAACAAAATTATGCTAGGAAACATGAATGGAACATTGGGAAGGTAATTTGAGCATAAATGACAAAGCAGGGTAAATGATAAGGCAGTAGTGGGTATTTGGGGTGAAGTTGGATGTGAGAGTTTATGCTAAAAGTTGTATGTATTTGTGTTAACATGACTTTTCCAGAAACTTTTAGGAAAATCAGAGGTATAAAAGGAGTACGCGGGCCCAAAATCTTCCTTTCCTATTTCAACGTCACCAGTGCCAGTAACTTTAAAAAAACGTGAAAAATTTAAAAACTAGTGTTTGCCTTAGTGTAAATTTTTTAGTGTGTACATAATTTTTTATATAATAAAAAAAAAACAAGTAAGTACGAGTGGAATTTCCTTTTAATTCAATAAAGGTTAACCAAGACCAAGTCTATATGTATTTTTTTTTAAACCTTTGCAAAGAAAAAAAAACAAAGGTTATTTAAAAATTTACACGGTTTATAAACTTTGGCTCCTTTGATGTCGTGTGTAAATTTAATTCCCGTCTTCTAATTTGATTTTTTATTCTAGCAAATAATAGAAAAACAAATTCTCACCAGATTTGTTGTGCATTATTTGCTCAGGATATAAATTTCCATACGGCTTTGAGTCAGTGAGAAAAAAAGGAAACTTGTAACCTACGACTTAAGGTGATTTAATTTTTTTTTATTAATAGATTTGGTTACCTAGAGAACAGAAGTGAAAGAGGAAAAAAACGATTGGGAAGAGGTGGATAGACATCCTGGGTTTTTTTTATCCTCTGCCTTTTTATTATTCTTAGCAAGGTAACATTTTTTTTTTATTCTGTAACACAAAACTATATGCATACACATAAAGCATAAGTGAACCTCTAACTTAACCCTAAAATTCTCCTCAATAGGCCGGAAATAATTGTCCAGATTCAGGCGAAATAAGTGGTTTTAGCCATCACGTTAATACCACCAGATCATCAGGAAAGGGCCCCAAAAGTACAGGAACATTTAATCCAGTAGAAGGAATTCGCAATTCCCCAAGTAAAGTTGTTTTAGAAAGTGCGGAAAAGAGGAAAGTTGGGCTGAAAAGAAGTGCAAAGTGCTTGATTAGTGTTTTTAAGAAAAGTTAAATAAAAAAAAAAAAAGGGTACATAACCTGAATGTTTAACATCGCAAATCACGGTCAACCGGCTATAGGGGCTAATTAGAAAAAAAAAAGGAAAATGAAGTAACAAAAAAAAAAGAAATTATTGATAATCTTTCATTCTTGACGTGGCTGGGGCTCGAACCCCGGCCGGCAGGTTACCATGACATGTTTCGATCGCAACCACTCGATCTCCTCAGATGGATTTGCCGTCTTACACTCGCAGCCATCGACGACTGCTGACATCAATAGTCAAACATCAATCCTTAAACCAAATTGTATTCTAACATTTGGTAGATCGAAATTTGCCTTCCTGAATGATTATCCATTTTAATTGATTTTACATGTTTTTTCCTTACTTCTGTTTTTTCGTACTTTTGTCAAGAATTTTTCTTGAAGTCCAAGTACATTTTTTGTTTATCTCATTTTGTCTTTCTCTTTCTGTTGACCTTTTTCAGCACAACTTGAAGGACAAATGTACACATAGAGCTCGTGCCTTAGCTTTAACAATAATTAGTATTGTGGTTATTTTGTTGAACTATTTATGGTTTTTAATCCAAATTTTTTAATATTTTTAATTAGGCTTAAGTTCATGAAATTTAATTTTTCATTAAATTATTTTTATGAAGAAAGGAATTTTACAACATGAAAATTAATTAAAATTGTTATTGATAATCTTTCATTCTTGACGTGGCTGGGGCTCGAACCCCGGCCGGCAGGTTACCATGACATGTTTCGATCGCAACCACTCGATCTCCTCAGATGGATTTGCCGTCTTACACTCGCAGCCATCGACGACTGCTGACATCAATAGTCAAACATCAATCCTTAAACCAAATTGTATTCTAACATTTGGTAGATCGAAATTTGCCTTCCTGAATGATTATGCATTTTAATTGATTTTACATGTTTTTTCCTTACTTCTGTTTTTTCGTACTTTTGTCAAGAATTTTTCTTGAAGTCCAAGTACATTTTTTGTTTATCTCATTTTGTCTTTCTCTTTCTGTTGACCTTTTTCAGCACAACTTGAAGGACAAATGTACACATAGAGCTCGTGCCTTAGCTTTAACAATAATTAGTATTGTGGTTATTTTGTTGAACTATTTATGGTTTTTAATCCAAATTTTTTAATATTTTTAATTAGGCTTAAGTTCATGAAATTTAATTTTTCATTAAATTATTTTTATGAAGAAAGGAATTTTACAACATGAAAATTAATTAAAATTGTTATTGATAATCTTTCATTCTTGACGTGGCTGGGGCTCGAACCCCGGCCGGCAGGTTACCATGACATGTTTCGATCGCAACCACTCGATCTCCTCAGATGGATTTGCCGTCTTACACTCGCAGCCATCGACGACTGCTGACATCAATAGTCAAACATCAATCCTTAAACCAAATTGTATTCTAACATTTGGTAGATCGAAATTTGCCTTCCTGAATGATTATCCATTTTAATTGATTTTACATGTTTTTTCCTTACTTCTGTTTTTTCGTACTTTTGTCAAGAATTTTTCTTGAAGTCCAAGTACATTTTTTGTTTATCTCATTTTGTCTTTCTCTTTCTGTTGACCTTTTTCAGCACAACTTGAAGGACAAATGTACACATAGAGCTCGTGCCTTAGCTTTAACAATAATTAGTATTGTGGTTATTTTGTTGAACTATTTATGGTTTTTAATCCAAATTTTTAATATTTTTAATTAGGCTTAAGTTCATGAAATTTAATTTTTCATTAAATTATTTTTATGAAGAAAGGAATTTTACAACATGAAAATTAATTAAAATTGTTATTGATAATCAAGAATGAAAGATTATCAATAACAATTTTAATTAATTTTCATGTTGTAAAATTCCTTTCTTCATAAAAATAATTTAATGAAAAATTAAATTTCATGAACTTAAGCCTAATTAAAAATATTAAAAAATTTGGATTAAAAACCATAAATAGTTCAACAAAATAACCACAATACTAATTATTGTTAAAGCTAAGGCACGAGCTCTATGTGTACATTTGTCCTTCAAGTTGTGCTGAAAAAGGTCAACAGAAAGAGAAAGACAAAATGAGATAAACAAAAAATGTACTTGGACTTCAAGAAAAATTCTTGACAAAAGTACGAAAAAACAGAAGTAAGGAAAAAACATGTAAAATCAATTAAAATGGATAATCATTCAGGAAGGCAAATTTCGATCTACCAAATGTTAGAATACAATTTGGTTTAAGGATTGATGTTTGACTATTGATGTCAGCAGTCGTCGATGGCTGCGAGTGTAAGACGGCAAATCCATCTGAGGAGATCGAGTGGTTGCGATCGAAACATGTCATGGTAACCTGCCGGCCGGGGTTCGAGCCCCAGCCACGTCAAGAATGAAAGATTATCAATAACAATTTTAATTAATTTTCATGTTGTAAAATTCCTTTCTTCATAAAAATAATTTAATGAAAAATTAAATTTCATGAACTTAAGCCTAATTAAAAATATTAAAAAATTTGGATTAAAAACCATAAATAGTTCAACAAAATAACCACAATACTAATTATTGTTAAAGCTAAGGCACGAGCTCTATGTGTACATTTGTCCTTCAAGTTGTGCTGAAAAAGGTCAACAGAAAGAGAAAGACAAAATGAGATAAACAAAAAATGTACTTGGACTTCAAGAAAAATTCTTGACAAAAGTACGAAAAAACAGAAGTAAGGAAAAAACATGTAAAATCAATTAAAATGGATAATCATTCAGGAAGGCAAATTTCGATCTACCAAATGTTAGAATACAATTTGGTTTAAGGATTGATGTTTGACTATTGATGTCAGCAGTCGTCGATGGCTGCGAGTGTTAGACGGCAAATCCATCTGAGGAGATCGAGTGGTTGCGATCGAAACATGTCATGGTAACCTGCCGGCCGGGGTTCGAGCCCCAGCCACGTCAAGAATGAAAGATTATCAATAACAATTTTAATTAATTTTCATGTTGTAAAATTCCTTTCTTCATAAAAATAATTTAATGAAAAATTAAATTTCATGAACTTAAGCCTAATTAAAAATATTAAAAAATTTGGATTAAAAACCATAAATAGTTCAACAAAATAACCACAATACTAATTAAAAAAAAGAAATTTTAAGAATCTAGAATTTAAAATTAACCATTTATTTAGAATATTTACTGGTTTTCCTCTCTAAAGATATTGCCAAATGTCCAAGTGAATCGCCAATGTAAAATTTGAATAATTCGATTTTTTTTTGTAGTTACTTGATTAAAATTAACTTTTACCATTGAATTTTGAATTTATATTTAACTAAATGTACGGCAAGAATCACACGTTCGCGTCGGGGAAAAAATATCATATTACAGAAAATGTTTAAAAGCAAGTGTCAGAACAAGTCGAACCAAAACCAAAATTTGTAAATAATATAAAAAAAAGGAAAAAAGAGAAATTAAAGTCTAGGATCGCGGCAAGAGAACAAAATAATAATTATTAAATAAATAGGAAAAAAAATCTATACTTGTGATTATACTTGAGAAAGATCCCAGTTACTTTTAGCAGTACAGTGCGGGACAAAATATTACGGCAACGGCCAAACGAGCGAAAAAAAAAACAATGTGTATGAAGTAAAGTTAGATATTATAGAAATATTGATAAGAGTGTAAAAGGGAAAATAACTATTTCTCCTATATATGTACATATGTTGGATAACGTTTTTATTGGCTAATTAACCCACTAACGACAAACCCTGTGTCCAGAACCAGTAATTAAACACCTATACTACTACAACCTGAAAGATCTTTCATCGTTGGAGTTCCAGTAGTAAAACAGAGGTATGTAGGTAATAACATTTTACTTATTCGTTGTTTCCATTTCCTAAAACTATTTACACCTAATTAAGAGCGGGGGCAACAATATGAGTAACAGCATTGGCTAGAATGTTAACAGATTATAAATGTTAACACTTTGGCAATGTTAACTCAAAATTGACAATAGCTCACAATACCTTCAAATCTCATTAAATTTAAAAGATTTATGTACCATCAAATTGGAAATAAAAAGACCTTTAAAATAAGTGCAAATTTGTGAAACAATTAGTATAGCTGGCCTGAATGATCCACAAAACGTATTTAATTATGGTAATAAAGTCACATGAAATAACAAAGTAACTTCTTTGTTTGCTGTTGGCCGTGTAAAATTCGCCGCGTTCTATTTATAGAATGTTTGTTTTTTTGCCCAGTGCTGGAAAACGCAAAACATGTACTTATTATAAAGGGATTTTAGTGAGATTTTGTTAATAAAAATAGATTTTTGTTATCAAAAAAAAAAAAAAAACAAACATTTAGTATAATGATTGTTTAATGTATGTATGTAGGGTAAGTGTTCCTAAAGTCGGCATGTCCCAGTAGTCGGCATATTTTGCATTTAAACGTTAATAAATAAGAAATGCGGTTGTAACATTAATAAATAGCATCAAGTTTGTCAAGAAAATTTACTCATTTTTCCATTAGTGATAATTAAATTGGAGTAAGATGAGTATTTTTGCCAAATTTTGAAGTCTTGAGTAACAAGCTCTTGAACTTGTGCGGTGACCCTTGTTTTTCAAAAAAAAAATTAGTGTTACAGCTAACTTTAAAAGGCAAATAGACATATTTTTTATGGGAAGTGTATTACTTATAAAGTTTAAAAAGGTAAAAAGTCTATTCAATTTTGTCGTAAAAGTAAAAAAATTTACAAAAAGTAAATATTTTATTAATTTTGTTGGGTGCCGACATTAGGAACAAAAATTTTCAAAATTTCCTTTGGTCGGCATTGGGTGCCGACTACTGGCAAATTAGTATTTTTCTCTGATTACACTCAAATTTGAGTAAATTGTTCATCAATCGTGCCTCTTGCCTCTGAGATAACAGAAAATGAGTTTAAACAAGTTTACCCAGTAGTCGGCATGATTTCTTTTGAGTATCTCATGACCTGCCGACTATAGGATAAGTGTTGTCCTAAAGTCGGCAGCAATTTTATTTCTAGTTTAACTGTATATGGGGTCCCAAAACAGTATATTTTTTAAAATTTGTAAGGACTATTAAATACTTGCATTTCATTAACATACTTATTTCAGTAAAGTTAAATATGAAAAGTAAGAAAATGTTAATGTTTAAATTTACTGAAGTGGCCCTACAAATAAATGGTTTGATATCTTTACTAGGTGCCAGCCAGAAATGAAGCTTTCCAAGCTTCACTTTACATGACAGAATACAAGTTTAGTCAAATGCTAAACAGGATAAGTTAGTAAAATAGTGGCTCGTCCTCTCCAAATGCAAACTTCCGTTAAAAATTGATTACATTCTGAACACAGTTTAAGCGATTATAAAGGAAGATGGACGCACCATACTATTTAAAAATTATCGTCCTTGAATCTGCATTTAAGCTTAGCTGTTAAGAAATCAGAGGCAATTAGTAAAGGACGAGCTAAAGTCCCTGAAGAAAAACCATCTCATCGAACAAATTGTTGTTGATATTTTGGATGATCCGTCCAAAATATGTAATGGCGATAAGATGTTGAAAGTAAAAATTTTTTAATTCAATTTATATTTTAATTGATTCCAATAAAATATAACATTCAAATTCACTTATTGCAATAAAAATGAAATCAGAATCAAAATCTTTGTTTCCTTCAAATGACTCTCCTTACAAATTTAAAATCATTTCGAAATCAAAGAATCAAATCAGTTTGATTGAAATCATTTTGATTTCAGATTTTTATAGCTCTGCCTCCAACAAAACTTATTTAAAAGAAAACATCTTACATCATATGGTTAATTTAACAATAATTTTGTCACCGGTGATTTTGGTTAAAATAGTCCTTCATCAAGAAGAAACAACCACATTATTGTTGCCTTCAAACATGTTTTGGGTAATAACAAAAATATATTTATCACCTATCAAAGCATGGTTAGCCATAGCATGTTGCTCTTGGAAAAGAGGAAAATTCTATTAGTAAATAGAACTATTAGTGGTAAACAAGTTATTGTCATATTTAGCAATAACATCAAAATATGGTTGTGACTACAACAATATGGTTAAACTAACCATAATATGTATTAAATTTCTCGTTAAAAATAGTTTTGTTGGAGGTGAAACCTTTTTTTCTACGTCCAACAAAACTATTTTTAAAGAAAATTTTGAACTTATTATGTTTAATTTAACCATATTGTTGTCTCCGACAATCATATTATGGTTAAATAAGTCGTCCATCAAGAAGCCACAACCATTTTATGGTTGCCTCCGAACATGTTACGGTTAATAAATAAAATATGTTTAACACTTTTATTAGCATGTTTTTTTCAACCATAGCATGTTGCTCTTGCAAAAGAGGAAAAACTATTGTTAATTTGAAAACAAATTATTGTCATATTTAACCACAACATGTTTTGAGGCAACCATAATACGGGTATGGCGTCTTGATGGAGGACTAATTTAACCATAATATGGTTGTCGGAGACAATAATATGGGTAAACTAAACATAATATGTTCAAAATTAGCTTTAAAAATGGTTTTCTTGGAGGTGACCATATTAAAACATTTTTGTCTTTGCGTGTAATGCCTACTTAAACGTACAAATGTACATTTTAAGCATTTTAGAAAGTAAAAAGCTTAAATTTTCAATAAAATATCAATTAAATTCGTGAACAAATTGGTTTGTTTCTTTAAAAAATGACCATGCCGACAATAGGATCATTACATGCCGAGGATTGGAACATCGTATGCCGACTACTGGCAAATGCCGTGTATTTTAGGAAATGGTAAAATTACTCAAATTTAATATAGAATGTGTCTAAAAACTCTTATATGAATCGAAAAAAAACATATTACTGAACTGTAGTGGCTAGTTGCCATCCCAGTATCACGTTTGGGTACGTTATGGCACCAGTTTAAAAAAGAAAAAAAAGTTAAAGTGCCGACTACTGGTACACTTACCTATGTATATGTGAGAAAAGATAAACCCAACAACTAAAACTACCATACACTCTAAGGTTCGCGGATCCCATCCCAGCTGGACCCACATTAAAATTTTTTTTATTTTTTTTCCTCGCTTACGAATGTAAAGGTAAAATCTAATTTTTTCCCCGCAAATAAATATCCCCGCATTAATTTAATTTAATTTCAATTATATATAATACTTATTTTTTTTTGGTTTAATAAAGGCGGCCGAACTGGACGCTTCTGTAATTTTTTTCCAGGTGCAGTGTGATTTTTGCATATGTTTTGGACAGTTTTTTTATATAAAAGTATTTTTTTTAGTTTTTACTTCGTTAGATATTATTAAATTTTTTTTTAGTATGAATAAATAAATGTCGGAATGAATACTTGAAAAATTTAGACGTTTGATTTCTGAAGGTTTCTGAGGTGTAGGGCTGGTAACGCTAGGGATCATGTCCCATGGTTCTTGCGGAAATGAAATGATCATGGTTGGGAGGGTTTGTTTTGTTGTGATAACATCAAACACAGCATCTGCTGCGAAATTTACGTTCGTACACATCTTCATTCGGTCGTACTTGCCTATCACCCTTTTTCATTTTAGCATGCACATTTAAAATTATTGAGTCTGTGGTATGATTATCTAAACATTGGTTAGGTAGCAGCGAACTTCACCCATTAGCCGACGAGAAATAGCCGGAACCCGATGCATGCTACTAGCTCACCTACACCCATGTAATTGTAAACATTTGAAAAAAAAAAAAGTTATGGTTTAATCCTACTTGGCTAGATTACAACGTTGCATGCTACATTGTTTTGTTTATGCTTTACAGGTGTTTGACAATTTACACAATTTGAACAAAGAAAAAGTCTGGGCTGTTTCGCTTCAAGAAGAAGAAGAAATTTATTCTCTCAAATCCGCTCTCATTTACACAAATTAAATGTACGGGAACGCTTTTCGTGCAAATTAGGTTCCCGAGGGATCCCAAAGTGGAGTAAAGAAACAGAGCTTATTTAACTTTTATTTTAAAATCACATGTGTTTGCATTTATGAAGTAACAGTAAATCCACATTGCAGAAAAAATATACACATATGCTTATTTTGGTATGCTCTAAGTGTACTCAATTGAAAAATAAATTGAAACTTAAAAAAAAAAAAAATCTTTACTTTTGGACAAAAAAAAAGCGAAAAAATTAAACATGGAGCTCCACTAAATAGAACACCCACCACATAACTACACCAAACTTCTTCTAAATGCACTGCAGTTTAACTCCAGTGACGGCGCACAGTGGCTAAAACCCATTTTTCACCGGCTAAAAACCTGTAACTTTTGAACCATTGAGATAATTTTGCTGGAGAGAAAACTTCTTGAACTTTTCTACAGTTAAAATTTTATTATAATTTTATCGTTTACCTTTATCTTTAAATCTTCAAATTTTATTAAAATCGGTTTAGCTGTTATTGAGAAATTTAAGGTCAAAGTTGAACTTTTGATGTTTCTTAGCATTTAGTATGAAAATGCTTTTGATTGAGGTTGAGATTTATGCTATTTTTATACCCTCCACCACAATTAGTTGTGAAGAGGGTATATTAAGTTTGTCATTCCGTGTGAAACTTTTTTATTGTTCATCTCACTTTCGAAAAACTCAAAAGAAATAAACAAACTTGGTATCAAATTGCTTGTAGTTATCCTTAGCAGTTTGGGATTGAAATCCAGCAAAATCGGTTCAATAGGATCTGAGCTATGAATCAAAATGTGGAAGCACCACCTAAAAAAAATTGATAATTTTGTAACAAAAACTAACATAAATGGTGGAAAAATGCACAGAATGATATAAGATTTCGCAACAGTTCGTTTTATTTAACTGGAAATCACGCTGTAAAATTTCTTGAAGATCCGTCCATGATTTACCCTAGGCCCCATATAAGCCCTACTCCAGGAAAACAGTATAGTAAGCCTAAAACCCTAACTAACAATGCTATCATAACAAATTTTGGCACGTCACAGTTACATAGGAATAGAAATGAAACTATTAAGTTTCGTGAAGATCGGTCCATAATTTACCATAGGCCCCATATAAAACCTACTTCCGGAAAACAGTTTAGTACGCCTAAATCCGTAAAAAACAATGCTATCATAACAAAATTTGGTACGTCAAAATTTTTTAGAACTAAAAATAAGACTGTGAAATTTCGTGAAGATCGGTCCATAATTTACCATAGGCCCCATATAAACCTTACTCCCGGAAAACAGCTTAGTAAGCCTAAAAACGTAAAAAAGAATGCTATCATAACAAAATTTGGTACATCACAATTTTATTGAACGAGAAATAAGACTTTAAAATTTTGTGAAGAACGGTCCATCATTTACCATAGGCCCCATATAAACCTTACTCCCGGAAAACAGCTTAGTATGCCTAAAAACGTAAAAAATAAGGCTGTCATAACAGCCCACTCTGGTAAAATAATAAAATACGCGGTAAACTTTCTTCCAGTTTAGCTTCATATGGCCAGAAAAAATGTTATGCAATTTTGTGATATACGGTCTATAATTTTCCTTAGATTCCTTCTGAAATTTACTGCAAACGCTTAAACTAATTGCATCGCTGTATTGAAATTTATGTTTTTTAATACCAGAAATCGTTCTGCAGAATTTGGGATGATTGGTTCATAGCTTACCATGGCTTTTATATAATTTGTTCTCTTGAAAATCGTTTAAGTTCAGCTTAAACTGATATTCTACTCAAACTTTTTAAAATTGATTCTGCTTGTCGATCAATAGTTTTATATAGCACTCTAACTTGTTTTATTCAAAAACGAGGATCTTAAAACAGTGGACTTAAAAACATCTCAATTTTTGATTAAGAAATGCCCCAAATTCCCAATCTCGGAAAAACGCTTTAAAAAACTGAATTTTTTTTAAAAAAATGGGAATACTGTACTTTTTACTATTATGGCTGTTCTAAGGGTGTGTGTGAAACGGTAGCAAAGTACTCATGGAAGTAAAATTTTGACACTATTGAGGTGAATAAAATTTCACTAGCCCTAGGGGATAGTATACATTTTGACATTAGTGTAGAAATTTTTGACAACCACAAAATTATTTTTTTTCATCAAATTTGTTTAAACAAAATAAAAAATAATATGGAAGCAGAACCAGCGGATAAAAAATTAAAAAGAATTATACAAGATGTAAGTATTTAAATATGTATAAGCTTTTTTGCCCACACTTTTTGTAAAAATTGTTAATATATCAGAACGAATTCATCAAATAGTTGGGACGATCTCATTTCCAACAGAATTGAAATGATTATTGGTAAACGTTTGTTTAATTTATTCATTTTCACAAAACTATTAGTAATTGTTTTTTTCTTTATGTCAAAATTTTACGTTGTCAAAAATGTTACAATTTCACACAGCACAAATATGAAAATTTTCTACCACAAACAAATTTCATTTCACCATAGAACTTTGCTACCGTTTCACACACACGCTAATACTATAAAAATCGGTGTGTTGAATTTTTATTTTGTATGCCACTTTATAGTGGAAGGCCAATGTAAGCGGCATGCGGCATGCGGCTGCGGGCGGCGATCAGCTGTTTAGTTTTTCGCTTGAAATGTTTTTGTAAGGCAAATGAAAGCGGCACATTTTAAAGCGGCAAATGTTGAATAAGCTGTAAAAAATTGTTCAATCTATAAAAAAAACGATTTATTTGAACATAATAAGAATTTACTTATCAAATTGGATTATTTTTTCCACTTCAATTGTAATGTTTTTTAAATTTCTTTTGTTAAATGATTATGTGTGTGTATGGCAACGTCTACTTCACGCGGCTTAAAACAAAAGTTGAAAAAATTCAACTTTGCCGCGCGGCATCTTTTCCAAGTAATACCAAGTCTTAATTTTTGTGATGTGTCTTTTTTTTGTATGAAAATTTTAGTCAACAATGCTAACATTTTTACAATGGCAATGCTATTATCGCCCGCAGCCGCATGCTGCGTACATTGGCCTTCCACTATTACTTATAGAAAAATTCATAAGCATTTAATACAATATAAAATTGCGTAAGGTCTGATTTTCTCTTATCCATGCGGGCCCACAATTGCTTGGCAGTATTGCATCAAATGTTCGTGACCCATCTGTCATTAGCAATATCAATAGTCGATCGCCGAAGTTCTTGTTTGAAGTTCAAGTTTTTGCTCCAACTTAATTTGACATTCCTTTGTTTCAAAATTTTCATATTTGATAAACACACTGAAATTTATCGTTGAGCGAAAGCTAGCTTCTATGCTCATTTCAGTGGTTGCTTAGGCCAGATCATCAGGAAACCTTTCCAAAGATTTTAGAAAAGCCAAAAAAATTATACAAATAAAACCCTAAACCCGAAAATCTTTACAATAAATTTTGTATTCCCGAAAATAACTTTGATAAAACAAATTCACTTAAAATTTTGTTCCAATTTAAAATATCCAATTTAATGTATGAAATCTGCTGGTCGATATCCGCAAAAAACTGCTTAAAACTCTTTATCGTGAATGAAATCAAAACTCTTATTTTTAACCTTGTCAACAAATTTTAACAAAATTAGAGGACGATTTGAAGAAAGGGGGATTCTCCCTTAAAAAGTTTACAATAATTTTAAAGGTATTCACGTCAATTTTTTTTACCCTTGCAACTGTGCAAAAAAGCACTTGCGATTATTTTAAAACATTTTTTTATTACAATTTAATCGTAAGTTTCTTGAAAATTACGCAAAATTAGATAATTTTATTAATTTACAAAAAGAGACACTATGTTTATTGAAAAATAATTTTTAAAATATGAAGATCACAACAATTAATACAATAAATACAAAAGAGGCTGAAACTGTTGGAAATTTAAATGCTAATCAAAATTACCAAGAGTATCGTAGGGCTATTCCCAAGATACTCAAAACAGGTTAGCCTGGGAGACCTAAAAAAGAGTACAAAACATCTTTAGATATGAAGACAGAGAATGATGAATCATTCCTCAAACTGTCGAAGAATTATTATGCGAATAAATGGATAGCAGCGATTTTCTTTAATAGAAAATAATATTTGGTCCATAGTTAAGCTTCCAGGGGGTTATTGTATAATTCGATTCGAAACAAAAATACTTTGGAAAGAAGTTTTCGTATCGAAAATGAAATGGTATTTTCTACTCCGTTCGAAAGCCCCACAAATTAGTATTTGTTAAAAAAAGGGAAAAACAGAGTGCTGCCAAATTTATACACGATAAATTTGACAGTACCTGTCAATATTGACAGAACTTTTTTTGAAAAACGTTTTCCGCAAAAAGTAAATATAAATGAAAACTTCCAAACAAAATAAAAAAACATACAATTATTTATAAAAAAATAACTATTTAAGAACATGGATTCTTTTGCATTGTGGTTGGAAGATAGCGATGAAGAATGTGATGCAATTGCAGAAAGACTTTAACTGAAAAAAAATAAGATAAACATCCGACATTATGAGCCTTGATAATAGTACGTAAGAAAGATTTTTTTTTTTAATTATGAAATTAATAAAAATTCATTTATGTATGCCTACACTTGTAAAAAAGGCGATTTAAAGCCACCTAAAAAATGAACGACGCTTCTCGAAAGCTTCTCTGCATAAGCGGCCTACGGAAACAAGGCAGATTTTAGAAGCTTTACTTAGCGAAGCCGGTCTTTGTTATACCATAGAGGAGAAAATCCATGCGCCCCGCCATAGGCCGGCTATGCAGAGAAGCTTTAGTTAGCGAAGCCGGTTTTTGTTATACCATAGAGGAGTGCCCGGCCGAAGGCCGGCTATGCAAAGAAGTTTTAGTTAGCGAAGCCGGGTTTTGTTATACCATAGAGTAGAAAATTCTTGCGCCCGGCCGAAGGCCGTCTGTGCAGAGAACCATTATGTCGCACCAAAAAAGGACATAATGCCCATGGACATTATTACACTATATTGATGGACATTATGTCGCATCGCTGAGCGTCCATGGACTTAATGTCTTTCTTTGGACAGTATGTCCGTGGACACTATGACATGCCACTAAGCGAGTGTACTCTTCGATTCATTTTGTTCGCTCATTCGTTCTGTTATTGTTCTCTCATTTGACAAATAAATGTATAAAAGTTCGGTGGCACCGAAAAAGTTGTAACGACAAAAACCGAACAATGTAAATATAAGACCGACTTCAAAGAAGAAACGACAATAATCGCAACGACAAAAATCGTATAATGTAAATTGGGACTTAATTTTCACGATACCATGGAGCAACCGCATCTAATTCCTTTGACAGTCTTTGCCACAAATCCTTCGACTTGCTTTTAGCATTTGCAACATTAAGGTGCCCCTTTGCTCCATCCGCAAATACAAAATCAACCATCACCTCATACAGTCTTGGTTTTGTAAACATTGCTTTGCTTGAGCTTTCCCTAAATAAACCCAAATATAAAAAAATTGCTATGTATAAAAATTTTCAGACTAAAAACAAAGAGTTGTGACATCAAACACAGGTTATAAATTGTGATTCCAAGTCGCTCACAGTTCTGAATATAGAGGAAATCTGGTGTTTTAAACTGTATTTTACAGTTTTTGTAAAAAGTTTTATTTAATAACTTACTTTTTATACCCACACCACAATTGTTGAGAGGGTATTATGCATTTGTGCTGATGTGTGTAACGCCTTAAAATAGTGGTCCTAGACCCACCTTAAAGTATACCGATCTACTCAGAATCACTTTCTGAGTCGAACTAACGATATCCGTCCGGCTGGCTGGCAGGCTGTCCATGTGGCTGGCTGGCTGTCCATGTAGCCTTGTGCGCAAAGTACAGGTCGCAATTTTGGAGATAATTTAATAAAATTTCGGTCAAAAGTTCTTATTGGCACAAGGAATCGTAGGACCACGAGGGAAGATAGGGGGAAATTTCTTCATCTCAGAAACTATCAAACCGATTTTAAAGAAATTTAAAACATAGATAGAACCATATCTATATGGACACAAAATGTATAACTTTTTAAAAAAGTCGGACCACGAGGGGAGATAGGGGTCTCTCAAACCGATTTTAATGAAATTTAAAACTGATAGATCCATATCTATAGGGACACATTAACTATGCAGTTTTTAAAAAATAGGACCACAAGGGGAGGCAGGGGGCAATTTCTGCCTCTCACAAACTTTCAAACCGATTTTCATGAATCCATATTTACATGAACACATAAGCATGATGTGTTTTTAAATACTGTGGTGTAGGGAATCATATGGTCGGGCTTGACCGACTATACTTTCTTACTTGTTTCAAATTTTTTTAATGTTTTCACAAGCACAGCCATTTTCGAATAATTTACGAGAGTTTCAAACAAATTGACATTTGCTTTTGTATTACATAGTTGTAATTGTAAAAGGATAATTTATAATTTGCGAAAAGGGGTAAAAAAATATTCCGCAAAAAAAGATTTTTCCGAACGTTCGAAAATAAATTTTCGAAAAACGTACTACATAATACAATTGGTACGAATTCGTAATTCTTTTCTTTCGAATCGTATTACATAATCACACCCTAGTAAACAAAACGGCTATTGGATGTAAGTGGATTTTTTTTTTATTAAAAAATGGTATAAATGATAAGATAGAGAGGTGTAAGGCGAGGCTCTTAGCAAAGGGATGTAGTCAAAAGTTTGGAATAAATTATGCAAATCTCAGATTGTTATTAGCAATAACTGTAAAATATTAACTTCATGTGCATCAAATGGATGTCACAACTGCGTATCTTAACTGCCCGTCTATACCAGAAATAAATATTGAGACATATATTGCAGTAAATGCAAAATTATGTACATATTTTTATCAGCAATTTTTGTTGCAATAATTGTTTGTCCACTTTCGTTGACAATTATTGCTTGAAAAAAAGAAGAAAAAAAAATTGAAGCAAATTGAGGGCTGTGGAGTCGTCAAGAAATAGTTATAACTCCGACTCCGACTCCTTTTTCTGTAATTTTTTAAGTACGACTCCAACTCCGACTCCTACTCTAACCTATCATTATTTATGAGACTAGTTCTTATTTGACTTTAAACTCTTTTAATTTGTTTTTTAATTCAGTACCTTTTAAATGGTTAAATATAGCAAGAAAATTATTCTGGAAACTTTCAAATCGATATTTTAATTCTAACGTGCCGCATTGAGCTTTAACATATGAGGAGGAAAGCTCGAAAAACATATAGCGCACGATTAAATAGACCAACTGAGCTCTACTTTTTTGATTCTACAGTGTTATGTCATTCTTGACTAATAACTCAACAGTTGAACATTTTAAGCCAACTGTAATATAGAGAAATAATGGATTTAATTTTGGAACCACCGAGTTTTGTTACGAACTTTCGAAAGATATGAGTTGTGATTCAAACCGTATGGGATCATTAAACTTTAGTATATTTTAAAAGTTATATTTATTTATTAAATATATGCAAACAGTGCTAAAAAATGTAACAATAGTTGTGTAGGGAAGAGATAAACTGCACCAATTCACATCTGTTGGAATTTATAGATGTGTGAATTTCCATAAGTTCTATCTAATGCAGCTTTCGATATAGAAAAGTTGAAAACAATGCCAAGTCCAATTTGCTAAGACGTTAAGGGCACCAAGTGTACTAAGTATTGTTTACCACAGAATTTGTAGAGACAAAGAACATCATAAGTTCTTTTTTGTAAATTGTGAAGTTAGGTCTTTTGTTTTTAATATACATAAATTCAAACACTGCCGTTTTGGTCTTGTTTTATTTATTAAGTCAAATATTTAGACCAACTTTTTTAATCATTCTCAGGAAAATTAAATATATTTTTATTAAAACATGCAGATGCGCCTTCAGTTGTAGCTTCTACAATTTTTATAACACATTTTGAAGAGAAACGTACCGTAAAAAGTTCTATTATTTCTGGGATCATTAAAATATTCGGACAAAGGCAAATCTTTAATACAGAAATAGCATCATTTGCGATTTTCAACGTGTTTCAAAATGTGGCTTGCAGAGTTAAAAAAATATGAATTTTTAAACAACTAAATTGAAATCGTTTTCTTCAGTACACCATTGCTTTTTTCCGTTCCAAGTTCAATATTATTATTGTCAAAGACCGAAATTTGAAATTGCAAGTCTTTATTATCTCTCCAACTTTTCCTAAATTGAGTAGATAAAAGAATTCTCAAATCATTTTTCGGGTTTACCCCCAGATTGATGGGAATTAAATTTAGAACAATGTCATGTATTTTTCCGAGCTCCTTTTCCTTTTTTTCTATTATAATTCACCTTGAAGGTTAGAACTTAAAATTTAGTTTACTTAATGCTTTCACCACAGGAGCTACAGCAGATTTCAAGTCATATATCGGAACATGTCTACAAAAATATTTGTTAATATACGATAAATAAAAAACAACAAATTTTTAACTTCCTTAATTCGGCTCTAGTTCATTAGGGATATCTTGGCGAAATTCAAACAGTGAACCAGCGAGTTTTGTTACAGAAATTTTAGGTCACATAAAAACATAGAAAAGGACATGCTTCGATGCAATCTATATATTTCTCATAAATTGCTAAAAGAACTGTCAAAATAAGATGTTATCTCAATTTTTCTAACTCCCCTACTCATATGAAAAGTATACTGGTCATTATCTTCTGACTTCACAAATTCAAAAAGTAGACCCTCTTATTGCCAATTCCACCAATTTATTTAAATATCAATTTATGTTTAAAAATCGTTTTTTTTATGTGGAATAAAAATAAAATTATATGAAAAATTATATTTAAATTGTGGTTATTTTGTTGAACTATTTATGGTTTTCAATCCAAATTTTTTAATATTTTTAATTAGGCTTAAGTTCATGAAATTTAATTTTTTATTAAATTATTTTTATGAAGAAAGGAATTTTACAACATGAAAATCAATCAAAATTGTTATTGATAATCTTTCATTCCTGACGTGGCCCGGGCCTAGTGACGTCAGCAGTCGTCGATGGCTGCGAGTGTAAGACGGCAAATCCATCTGATGAATTGCTGAAATTGGTCATTAACATTTTTTTATTTTGAAAAATATTAGAAAAAATTTTAATGCCAAAAAGTCGGAGTCGGAGTCATTAGTGTTTGTGGGTACTTCGACTCCGACTCCGACTCCGACTCCGGTACAAAAACCTCAACTCTGACTCTTCAACTCCGACTCCGACTCCACAGCCCTGGCAAATTGTGTGGGAAAAAAATAATGTTTGTGAAATGGAAGCAAATTGTAATTGTAGTAAAAGAATTAAGTAAACACTACAATAAAATTGCAAAAATTATTTTCATTAATATAATTTTTTTCTTGTTCGATCTTTATTATTGAAATTTATATAAATTTTGCTTTTTATATAAAACTATAAATTTTATTTTAACAAATATATAATAAATTAAATAATTATAATAATTCAGTGTATTTATCAAATATGAAAAATTGGGAATTTAGCACGTCATACGGAAATCGTATTTAAAATAAACTTTGTATTCCCGAAAATAACTTTGATAATATAATTGCATGTGCCCGCGCAAAAAACTGAATTGGCAAATTGGTTTTTTTGTTGTTTTCTTACGAAGACTATAAAATGAAGCAGTTTGTTTTTTTAATTTTGTTTTTTCTTTTAACCCACTTACAACTACAATTCGAGTCGGAAAGAACCCAACCAATTGTAGGGGGATGTAAGAAAAGATAAGCTCACTGTTTATTGTTGGTATTTTGTTTGAGCTTTGACATTGTTACAAGCAAGACTTATGGCCATTTTCTCATTAGGCGATTATCTTTTTTCCCAACGAAAAACTGCACATTAAAGAAATTTGGTTTTCTCAATGTCTCATTTGCTTCGATTTTATCGCAAAGCTAACCGGCACTCATCTGCCAATTATTTATTTTCCTTTTTTTTTGCCGTACAGATAAATTCAATCAGCTGACTCCCAAATTTTACATGTATTTTGAGTGGCGTTGCCAGCTGAAAACAATGTTTTTTGCCAGTATATTGAGAAACCCAAAATCGTTAACGGACAATTTATCGGTCCAATAAATTTATGTTGACATTAAGTAACAGACAGTTTGTCGATACGTTGAGAAAATGGCCATTAGAGTGTTTGTAATTCTTATTCGCTTTAGGGTTTCATTTGTTTAATATTTTGGCTTTATCTTTGGAAAAGGTTTCCTGATGAGCTGGCCTAAGCGACCAGTGAAATGCCCATAGAAGCTAGCTTTCCCTCAACAATAAATTTCAGTGTATTTACCAAATATGAAAAATTTGGAATTTGGCACGTCATACGGAAATCGTATTTATAATAATAATTAATATTTGTATATAAAAAACACCTCAAGCTTAAACAAATTAATATACATTTAAACAATAAAGTCGAATAAGAAAGAATTTATATTAATAAAAATAATTTTTGCAAGATAGCGTCAGCATTTACACTGCACCTTCTTCGTTGATTTCTTTCAAATTGTGAGTTAACATAAATACGTTTTCTCATGCCTTTAACATAAGCTGAGTAATAAGAGATATTGCTCTGTTGTTCTGCCGACATTATTGTCAACTTGCTGAGATATTTATCTTTAGTGTAGACGTGGGGTAACGCTGAACTCCATGATTACGTTTTTATGAAAATACCAGAATGTTTTAAAGCCGAAAGTTCTCCTAACTCAGTTCTAAAACAAAACAAATGTATACATGGGCATAAACAGTCCGGGCGTGAATGGAATTTCAAGCTCGACAATTTTTTGAAGGAAATTGGATTTGTCGCCTGTCCAATTGAGCCATGTTTATCTACAAAACATCACAATCAGAAATGTTATTATATTGCAGTTTATGTTGTAGCGTCTTCAGATAAAACTGAATTAAATGAAATCAAGAAACAAATATCAAGTAAGTTGAAAATCGTTGATAAAGGTCCCCTAAGTTATTTTTAGGAATGGAAATCGGAAGGGATGGTGAAACTGGTTCGATTACCATATGTCAAAAGAACTACATATATTAAAGAAATTTTAAAGGAATACAAAGAAATTAAAGATTGTAAATGTCCACACCTTTAAATAAAGGTAAGGTAAATGAAACAAATCATCAATCATTAATGGGGACATTAATGTATTTAGCCCTTACAACAAGGGCAGATATACTACAGTTAGTTAGTAAAGAAATAAGAATCCTCATACTGAGCATGAAGTAGCAGCAAAACACACTTTTCGTTATTTAGGAAAAACTCAAGATTTCAAGTTACGTTACCATAAAACTGTACCCATGTTCTGTAACTTTAGTGAGAACTTCTCGCATCGAAAAGATGTGAAACAAAATATTCCATCGTTTCTCGAAAAGTGAGAAAAAACTGTGTCTGTAACTCATGTCGAAAAATATCAAAAGAGATTACGTCGTTACGTTATAAATGTCATAACATTGCACTCAAAGCCGATGTGACATTGCAGACGTTGAGGACGCCAGTAATACATATCGTTGACGGCGACCAAAATTTACTAAAATCGAAAATTTTTCAACGACGGCGGCGAAAATACAACCGTCGGCTATACCAAATTGTGTAAAGAGGACTTTAATGTTTTTTGTTTGCAAACGAGCTTATATTTTATAAAATTGCTTAAAGCAATTTAATTAAAAAACCATGAAAAAATGTGCCAAGAACAAAATACTATTTTTATTATTATATTTAGCTTTTATTTGACCTTTTTTTAATTTAATAACTGTTTTATTTTTAAATCAAGCTCTATGTCTTTTTAATATTAAATTATTTATTTTCCATATTTCGCTAACCTTTGGTTAGCATCTTCAGGAAATTAAATTTTTAATATAAAAAACAAAAAACAATAACAAAATTATGAAAAAATTTTTTGTCATAAATTAAATTCAAAAACTTAATTGTCATAAAACAATTTCAAAAACCAAAAACACAAAAATAAAATATAACTAAAGTATAACAATTCATATAAATTTAAAAAATTTCCTATTTATACACCTAATTCAAAAACCATATTTGCAATAATAAAAAATTTTGACTAAAAGAAAAATATCCTATAACATATAAAATTTGTTACTAAACCTATTTTTATTTAACATATTTATAACAACATACATATCGCGACCTAAGGACAACATATATATATATATATGCATATACACATATATACACAAAACCATGCATATACATATATATACACGCATATATACCCTGCAAATAAAATTGGACCACCTGACCCATTTTGATAAAATGGACTACTCCATGGACTAGTCCGATGTAATGCAAGCATGGACCATGCCATTGTTAAAAAGTGTTTGTAGTGAGACGACATGTCTTCGTTTTTTAACGACATGCTTTCGTGTTTAAACGACTTCAAAACTAATCCTCTTGAGTATACCATGGAGTAGTTTTAAAACTACTCCTTACTGGTCCAAAGGTGGGTTATATACCATGGAGTAATTTTAAAACTACTCCTTAGTGGTCCAAAGGTGGGTTATATGGTCCTCTCCTAGGACATCGTAATGTTAAATAGACCAGGTTTTTTCCATACGTTTGGGTTACTTGTGGACTAGTCCTGGTCCCTTGTGAACTACTCTTTACACGCGTGTTTGGACTGGTCCTATTATTTGCAGGGTATATACACTTATAAACATATACATACAAATAGACATATAATAAAAAATGTTATCATATCTAATACTTCATCTCTTAATAACTAAATTTCTATAATTACTAGCTATATTTTCTGTGTCTGCTTTGAAATTCATTCTTTGTGTTGTTGGTGTATTAATTATGTGTAACATTTCTAATATGAATCTGCGTTTGTAGTTTGTTTCATTGTTTAACACTGATGCATTTTCAAAATCTGGATAGTGATTCAGTTCATAACAATGATGAGATAATGCTGTTTTTTAGAGTTAATGCTTCTATATTTCTGATCTGATCTATGTCCTGCAACTCTAGTCTTTAATTTATTTTTCGTTGTACCTATATAAACCTTGAATTAGTTTTATAAATAGGAAATTTTTTCAATTTATATGAATTGTTATACTTTAGTTATATTTTATTTTTGTGTTTTTGGTTTTTGAAATTGTTTTATGACAATTAAGATTTTGAATTTAATTTATGACAAAAAAATTTTTCATAATTTTGTTATTGTTTTTTGTTTTTTATATTAAAAATTTAATTTCCTGAAGATGCTAACCAAAGGTTAGCGAAATATTGAAAATAAATAATTTAATATTCACATTTCAATCGAAAAGTTTCTCGACGCGAGAGTTACAGAACATGGGCACTGGTGAACCAATCGAAGGCTTTGTAGATGCAGACTGGGGTGCTGATCAAATAGAATCAGTGTTGCCAAAACTTATTAAGGTAAAAATATTTTCATTAAAGTCAAGGCCAATAAATTTTTTTAAATATGCTGCATATTGTCCTTCAGGTTCAACGACGAGCTGTCAAATTGGCTTTAATAAAGGGTTGTCAGATACTTGACAAGTGCAATCGAACTATGCACAGCACATAAACTTAATGTCGCCTCTCCTAAGCTTTGAAGCAAATTCTTTAGAAAGGGATAGGATTGTTTTTAGTTATGCCTGCCCGCCCTGAATCATGCTAGATTTAGCATGAAAAATGCTAAATTGCCAACACTGGATAGAACGTAAGTCTTACACAGGATAAGTATTTTTCTATGCTGGTTGCATATTTTCATGGGACTACAAAAGTATGTACCACCTAATGAAATGACAGCTGAAGTTCTAACTAAGAATTTAGGAAAAAATTTTTTCATTTTTCGAATTTATTCTATGAGCTAAATTTCAGTTATGTATTTTATAAAGCTTTTTTGTAATAGTTCTATTCCTTCCCAGTTTCTATTTGTTAAAATAGTTGAGTTAAAAACATTCAATTTATAAAGTAACACTATCCAGTGAAACACAAAGAATGCTAACGAAGGCCGTAGCGGGCCAGAAAATGCATTACATTCTGCTGGTGCCTAATAATTGTACATTTTTCTGTACATTCAATATACCTCATTGCTTTCCAAAGGAAGGCTAAGGTAAAATGTAAAAAGAAAATACAATATAATAGTCTGGTAGTGTATAAAGTCATTTCTGAAAAATTGAAGGAATAGAACTATTAAAAAAAGCTTTATGAAATACATAACTGAAATTTAGCTCATAGAATAAATTCGAAAAATGTTGAATATAATATAAAAAAGTAACCTTCGGAAGGAAATAATTCCCAGTTTCTATTTGTTAAAATAGTTAAGTTAAATACATTCAATTTATAAAGTAACACTATCCAGTGAAACACAAAGAATGCTGACGAAGGCCGTAGCGGGCCAGAAAATGCATTACATTCTGCTGGTGTCTAATAATTGTAAATTTTTCGGTACATTCAATATACCTCATTGCTTTCCAAAGGAGGGCTAAGGTAAAATGTAAAAAGAAAATACAATATAATAGTCTGGTAGTGTATAAAGTCATTTCTGAAAAATGGAAGGAATAAGACTATTACAAAAAAGCTTTATAAAATACATAACTGAAATTTAGCTCATAGAATAAATTCGAAAAATAAAAAATGTTGAATATAATATAAAAAAGTAACCTTCGAAAGAAAATAATTCCCAGTTTCAATTTAGGAAAAGTTTAACTCTAATTTTACTGAATTAATGGGATTAAACTAATATTTTTAATTTTAGTATTTTGTATTGAGGGGAAGTTTATTAAATCTAAAAGCTAGATTTTGGGTATTTTTATTTTGGCTGTAACATAAAAGGACTCGAGTGAGAAGTTAATTTCAACAGATACATACAAAGATGTGTACCTCTATCCAAATTTTTCGTAAAGATAAAAAGTACCAAAGGTAAAACTATCTGCTCCTCTTTTTAGGCCCCGTAAATTGGACTGTATGTTAATGTAGGCTATAATATGTATGTATACCAAATTTATCGAAAAGAGAAAAGGTACCAAAGTACCAATTTTCCCCTTTTTTACACCTTATTTAAATTTGGTCCATATGCTATACGTTAACCAAATTTTATTCAAATTCATTAAGCGGTTTTCGCGTGTTTGAGCCACAAACTAACAAACATCCAAAAATATATGTAAATGTTTACATGTATATTATTAATCCCCGTTTTCCCAACATACCGATTAGCACTAACTACTTGGCTATCGACTACTATTGTTTAAAAAAATCGAAACCAAATATTTTAAGCATAGATAACAACGATATAATTTTTTTTTTTTTTGCAAAAAAGTATGTATGTACTGACAGTACATACATACAGTACTGATGTACTGTTTCTTAATAACAATCAAGTGATTGAATAGTAAAATTTTAATGAAAATTCTCAAAAAACTTAGTGCTTTTCATATGCATAAATTTGAATACACAATAACTTGCCTGTCATTTAGAAACAGCACATAAACATATTTATTTATAGAAAATTTATATGGAAATTTTGTTAAATTTTGTTTTGTTCATTATTCCCAGCAAACATTTTTCTTACCAATGTATTTGGAAATTTCATTAAACACATTTAAGTGTCCAAGTGAAATAACTCATTATTTTTACGAGGTCCCAATTTAAAACTTAATTTTATTTTACCATAGTTTACCTATTTTATCAGGGCTGTGGAGTCTGAGTCGAAGACCCATAAAAACTCGCGACTCCGACTCTAAAATTTTTTAACAAAAAAAAAATTTCTAATATTTTTCAAAAAAAAAAAAATAATTTAATTTAGTTTCTTCGACAAAGGTCACTTTTATATAAAAAATATTTTTTATTATTCCAATATTTATTTATCCCATTGGATAACTTCTTCAGGTGTTTGGTTTTATAATTTTTGACAAATTTTTTAAAACAAAATTTTATGAAACAACAAAATTGCCAATTATGAAAAATAATAAAAATTATACACAGGGAACAAAAATTGTTCTATTCTATTTTTATAAACTTATTGTATTTCCTATTTTATTCTTATAAATTAAATGTCTGTTATTTTGGTAAATAATAAATATTTTTTATATAAAAGCGACCTTGAGCTTAAAGATTTATTGTAAAGAAAATATAAAAAAAATTTAAAAGGGTCTGCTTTAAAAATTTTGAAGCCAGAAAATAAAATCCAGTCTATTTTACATATGAATAGGTGAGATAACAATTGATTTTGACAGATCTCTAAGTATATTATGAAAATTAATATATACCCACATATTCATAAAAAAAAATTTTTAATTTTTACAGGTTTATTGAACAAATTTCCATAAAAAATTCATTTCGTAAACCCTTTATAAGCTTGAAATGTTGTTTATGAATATGGGGGATAGATTGTATGGAATCATGTCGAATTTAAGAATTTAAAAATTTAAATTTGTAAACAAGTTCGATTTGACATACATACAGTCAACTCGCGATAACGTGAACTAATTTTTACCATTGCGTTTCACGTTTTCGAGTTTGTTCACGTTATCGAATGCCAAAATTTAAAAACAATAACTCCCCTATTTTCAAATAAATAGATAAACAAGTATTTTAAAAAACATATTTTATTCATTTTTAATAACAAAAAGTATATCGTCATCTTAAAGACCTAAATAACCAATCTGCAAAAATTTCAAAATTGAGTTTTTTTATGGATTTTTATTCTCTATATCATAACGCATATGTGTGCAAAATTTTCAACATGTAATATTACAAATGACAAAGTCTTTGTACCTAGAGGACCGTTACGCACAAAAAAAGAGAAAAATAAATCATCAAAAATCACGATAAAAGTTTAATTTTGTTGCGTAGTGTAATTTAAACAAACATTAAGTACTTGTTTTTGCTTAAACCAGTAAAAGAAACTACTACTGTAATTATTTAATGAATATAATATTCAGGGAAGCCAGTAATATGCTCTAAAAACACGTTTTATGCGCATTAAATATGCAGTAAAAACTGGAAAATATGTCCTGAAAAATGTTAGAAATATGCCCTAAAAATAAAAAATTGCTCATTTGAAGACACAATATTCAACAATTTAATAACAAAATCTTAAAAAAAAACTAAAAAAGGTTTAAATTCATATAAGAGATGTTTGCGCCAAATATTAACATCCATATGGGTTTTTGTCTTAAAGGGATTTAAGGAACGGACACAAAGAGTCTAACTTGGATGTGAAATTATAGACCGATTCTCACCATCTGCATAGACTTCGCCCATTTTTGATCAAATCATCTACAAAACTGAAACTTGTACTCTGCGCACAAGGCTAACATGGACAGACCACCAGCCAGGCAGATGGATGGACATCGTTAGATCACTTTAAAAAGTGATTCTGAGTCGATCAGATACTAAAATATTGGTCTAGATACAAATCGCATAACATTTATCCTTAATGACAACCTGCTTTGCCTTACAATTTTAGAGTAAAAATTAAATGTAGATGTCGAAATTGAAGTAACAGATTTTCAAAAAAAAAACATTTTTTATTTGCTGCAAAAGCTATTGTAGGCATCTAAAAAAATTTAAAATGTATCAAAATATGCATTAAAAAGGCAAAATAAGCGCTATAAACCTAAAAATGCTGCAAAAAGGCTATTTTAACTAAAATATGCCAAAAAATGCTGCAAACGGTAAAATATGCACTAACAAATCGATGCCAAAATTCATAAAAAGCTCTAAAACGGATAAATATATTGTTTCTGCCTTCATTGGTCGCACAAGGAAAAACATGCAATTGTATATTTCTGGTTTCCCTGATAATATTCATGTGTATAAAGAAATTTTTATTTATTCATACTAATTAGTACTGCAGATAGGTTATTTGGTTTAAGATTTTTACAATTCCAAAAAACCTAAGTGTCATAACATAAGCTGTGAATAGAAAAACAAAATTTTCTCAACCGATATATATTACTGGTTTCTTTTTAATCAAAATGTGTACTTTTCGTTTCAATATCGTTAATAGTTCCAATTTTATAACGTTTTTTTCCTCTCCTGTAAACTTTTGAAAACTGCAAATAGGTTATTTCGTCTTTAAGGTGACGATATGTATACCAGAGAATGACAACAAGTACCCATAAGAATAATATACAGAGGTATTTACCCACGCTTTTCGTTATTGTGTATACACATATTTATAACGCAATAAGTATGGTTATTACTTATACTTATGCACGGCAATATCTTCACGCAACCACATTCAGTAAACAAAAATACAGTTAAACCTCTATTATCCGGCTTTCGTGGGACCGGCACCAGCACGGAAAATCGAAATACACGGTTAATAGAGGTTATATTAAAATATACAGAAATTTATTTATTTTTATTAAAACATTCGATTTATGTAACTACAGATTATAATATACAACAAATTTTTTACAAAATATACAAATTGTCATAGACAATGCAAAATCAAATATGTATGTATCGTCAAAAACATTAAAATTTGGATTTTTACTGACTATGTTTTGGTTGATCAAACTACATGACTGCACAAAATTTGTAAATTTTACAACGTTTATTGCTTTTTTGTTTTTGCATTTCTTCTGACGAAATGTTTAAATTTCACTTACTAAATGAATAAAAACGCATATACATATGTATGTATGTTCTTATGTGTGGGCACATGAACTTAAAAAGGGGAAACACCGTATTTAGATTAACATACATAATAAAAATCATATGAATCCTGCACGGATAATAGATGTAAAGCACGGTTAATAGAGGTATAAATCTAAAGCACGGAAAATAGAGGTAAAGCACGGATAATAGAGGGAAAAAATAAAAAGAACCGCATGCCGGTTAATAGATGTAACCGATTAATAGAGGCCCGGTTAATCGAGGTTTAACTGTACATGAATATTATAATATCATGTATGTACAAATAGCTAAAAATTTAAGTTTTAAACTTTTATCAGCAATAAGAAATAAAATAATAACATTCAGTTTTGCAATTTTTCGTATTTCGTATTTTTGTATTGAAAGTTTTTTAATTCTTTACAGCTTTAACGATTTTTAATAAATAGTAGACTTTGCTATTATGCCGCTGTTAGCAATTTTTTGTGAATTTCCCCTAATTTTGCAATTTTTACAGAATTTTTTCCATTCCTTATACTTTTATGGACTTTTAATAAATTTAATGGCTTGTTCGAATTATTAAAAATTTTCGCGAATTTTCGCTATTTTTGCAAAAAAAATTTTTTGTTAATTGTTGACATTTTGTTTTTTTTACCGATTTTAAATAAATTTTAGGGTTTGTTTCCAAGTTTGCGAATTTTAGCCATGTTCGCTAAAGCAGCTTTTTTTCTGTAAGTTTTCTGATTCTGTACAGCTTTAACAATTTTTAATAAATACTAGACTTTGCTTTCATGCCGCTGTTTGCAAATTTCCGCTAATTTAAAATTTTTAATCAAATTTTTGCCACTCCTTGTAATTTTAGGGACTTTTAATCAATTAAATGGCTTGTTTGATATGTTAAAAACTTTCGCGAATTTTCGCTATTTTTGCAAATTTTCTGAATTTGTAAAATGTTTTCCGAATTTTTGCAATTTTTTCGTTGCTCTTTTTGGCAAGCGCCGCCGTTATAAAACAAAACCACATAAATAAACCGAAGTCACCTATTTTATAGGGCACTATCAACATTGTTGATTTATATGCGGCGAAAAGTACCCATAAGAATAATATACAGAGGTATTTACTCATGCTTTTCGTTATTGTGTATACACATATTTATAACGCAAAAAGTATGGTTATTACTTATACTTATGCACGGCAATATCTTCACGCAACCACATTCTGTAAACAAAAATACATGAATATTATGCAGATGTTATTCAATACCCATGAATGTGTTTTGGTTATCTGCCATACAAATAAAATATCCATGTTTAAAAAAATACCTTCAGTAATTTTGGCACTTCTGTGCAAAAATGAAAAAAAAAATTTTATCAAAAATGTGCTTTGTCACTAGGCAGGTATGGGACTATGTACAAATTATTTATGATATTTAAAATAAATTTGTCCGTAACATCAGCAGTACCTATGTAAAACTACACAAAAGCTATACATTTTTATAAAAAATAGGACCACGAGGGGTGGGAAGGAGCAATTTCTGCTCTCCAGAGCTATCTGACAGATTTCAATGAAATTTAAAACATAGATAGATTCATATTTATAAAGACACTTGAGCTATGTATTTATTTAAAAAATAGGATAACGAGGGGAGATAGAGAGCAATTTATTCCTCCCCAAAACTATCCAACAGATCTTAATGAAATTTAAAACATAGATAGATCCATATTTACATAGACACATAAGCTATGTATTTTTCAAAAAATATGACTAAAAGGGTTAAAGGGGGCAATTTCTGCCTCTCCGAAACTATTTAATAGCAGGGACTCGAAATAACTGTTAATATTTTTTAAATAGCCAATAGGTTATGGAAAAAATAACTGAAAAAAAATTGGTCTTGTAATAATAATTATAAATTACCCAGAAAATTATAGGTCTGCCATTAACATTATAAAAGATTATTATTTTTTTTGGTCTTTGATAACCGTTATGAAAGATTATTATTTTTTTTGGTCTTTGATAACCGTTATGAAAGATTATTAATTTTTTTGGTCTTTGGTAACCATTATGAAAGATTTTTATTCTTATGGGTCTTCTTTAACCATTATAAAAAAATTTTTATTTTTTCTGTCTTCTATAACCACGCTACAGTTCGCAAACTCCAAATAATATTTTCATAAAACTAGTGTGAAATTCGATATGGAAGACCGAAAAAAATAAAAATCTTTTGTAATGGTTACGGAAGACCAAAAAAAATTAAAATCTTTTATAATGGTTATAGAAGACCGAAAAAATAAAAATCTTTTGTAATGGTTACGGAAGACCAAAAAAAATTAAAATCCTTTGTAATGGTTATGAAAGCCCAAAAAAAACAAAAACAAACTATAACGGTTATCAAAGACCAAAAAAATATTGGTTTTTTGTAATAATTATTCAGAGAGCAAGTTTTAAAAATTCGTGATAAATTATTATTTCAGGATTTTTTCAAATGTTGGTTATAACTGTTATGTCCCTGTTTAATAGATTTCAATAAAATTTAAAAAATATAAAGGTTTTTATTTATTATGACACATTAGCTGTGTATTTTTTTCAAACTATGACCACGAGGGGCAAATTACATGTACGTTTTTGATCGAATATTCACCTTTTTTGTGTTTGGCGTATTTAAAATACGCCTACGACTATTTGGTTAAAGATTAAAGAGAACGTGAATTTGTTTTCTTTAATCTATTACCAAACAGTCGTAGGCGTATTTTAAATACGCCAAACACAATAATAATAATTAAAAAAAACTTTGTTAAACAGCAATTGTAACACACATGCACAGCAACATGTGACATAAAAAGTTGACAAGTCAGATGTAAAAAACATGTCGTGTACATGTAACTTAAGCAAACGCTATAAAAACATATGTATTGAGTGGTTGTTTCACTCTTTCTCATCAGCACAACATACAAATCAATACTTACATGCACACATAAAAAAAAATATCTTCCATCTCGTGTCGTCTACCTATGCTACGTGCGCGTGACAGCGACAAGTGGCTCCACGATATTTTTATTTTTGCATGTAAAAAACCTTTACGCATCCGCACATTTTTTTGCACTTCTGCACTTGTCGCTGTCTCACACACATAGCATAGGTAGACGACACGAGATGGAAGATATTGTTTTTAATGTATGCATGTTAGTATTGATTTGTATGTTGTGCTAATAGGAAAGAGTCTAACCGCCATTTAATACATTTAGCGCTTGCTTAGACGCCATTCTGTAACGTAAGGAGAGTTTTTCTTTAAAAATTTAATGCAGTATGAAAAAAGTGAAGTATGAAAAATAATCAAGAAATTTTGGAGAGAAAAAATAATTCTGGAGAGGCATAAGTTGCCCCCTATCTCCCCTCGTTATCCTATTTTTTAAAAAATACATAGCTTATGTGGCTATATAAATATGGATCTATCTATGTTTTAAATTTTATTAAGATATGTTGGATAGTTTCGGAGAAGCAGAAATTGCCGCCAACCGCCCCTCGTTGTCCTAATAAAATAAGCTTACCGCCTTAGTCAAATCTTAAAAAGCTTTAAAACTATTTGGATATTTTTCTGAATAACAACACAAAAAAATGTTGCCTAGTTCCAAAATTTTTAAAATTGCATTTACCATCTCTGCTCTCTCTCTCACTCTGTATATTAACTTTATACTTACGTTAATACATATACTTATATGGGTATTGCAGATAGCTAACGGAAATTTTATTTATATCTGCAAATACATTCAAAAAGAAGAATGAATATACAAATACACATTGGCAGCGTATACCTATACATATTCAACTTTAGCTTTCAGCACTTTTCTCCAATGATGAAAAGCATGGGTTACCTGCTGCTTCCATTACAAGCTGATGTGTACATAAAGAGAGTTCCTCCATTTTTGTACTTAACTTTTCTTTAAACGGGTCAACAAGTTGTGGCTGATCAAAAAGCTTTTTTCCAGAAATTATGAGAAGACGAACAATAAACCTCTGCCAAGGCGAATTGACTAGAAGGTGGGGTCAAGTCAACATGTGGTGTTTTTTTTCGGTGGTCGACTTGTCAAAGTTTGTATACAAACTAGTTTTTTATGTAAACAAACCTGTTTTTTTTACTAGCAATATTTTTGACAACCCGACCACAGAAGCATTGTAGGTGTAGAGTTGACCTCACCTTCTAGTCAATTCGCCTTGACCTCTGCTTAATTTTTTAAAGCCAGCTATCGCTGGCCAAAAACAACAATAACTCTCTTTAATTTGTTGGGGAATTTCTAAAGCACTTAGGGTTCCCAACTTTTTTTGTTGCAATTAAAGTACATTGATTATTAAAGGTTAAAAAAAAGTACACAGTATAAATATAAAGTACAATTAATTTCTTTTTATTAATTTATTTAAAAACGTTTTTACTGCTTTTCGCGAGTTTTATCAAACAATTACACTGTGCTAGAATTTTACACTTTTTTTCTTGAGACAAGCCGGGCAACTGGCGCTTTAACCCAATTCGGGTACGCTGAATCCAATACCGGTTCAAAAACGCTTCAGTTTATTGAAATAACTAAAGAAAAAACGAAAATCCGCAATACAATTTCCTTAAAACGTTAAATATTTTTCTAACTTGCGCAGAAACATAATTTTTTTATGGCAACAAAAATAATTTTTTGCAACATTTCGAAATTGTTGCTTGTTAAAAATGGTTAAACAATTCCAGACATATAAAAAACAAAACAAGCTATAAATGATTAAAATCTGTTAACAGCTTTTGATTTTATACACAAAAATCGAAAAATTTTAATTAATTTACAAATTTCATAAAACGCAAAATTTGTATGGGAGCCCCCTTAAGAAGTGGTGATAAGGGGCAATTTTGTCTCCAGAAATTGTTAAGGACTGCTTGGCTGTTATGGTACGTTTTCTTCAATATATTTATAGTCTGTATTAAACATTTTGTATGGGAGAATTTAAAAGAATTTTGCACTCGTGTTTTAAAAAAAGGCAGCTATTGTACTCAAACAAAACAAACAAGTGAAATAGTGCTGTCCGATTTTTTTTTTTTTCCTAAAATCGTCCTGCCAATATTAAAAAACATCAACAAATGGCCCTGACTAATATTAATTAGTTGTTCTTTAGTTTTTCTTAAAAAAAAAACTTGTACAATAAGTATTATAATTTTATGATTAATAAAATCCTGACTAATATAACCTGAAACTATTTTGAATTCTAGATAAATCTAATCATGCGAAATAAAGTATTTTTGCGTACTTTATTTTTCTCATAAAGTATAGAGTACAATTACTCGAAATAACGTACAATACTTTATTATAAAGTACGGTTGGCAAGCCTAAAAGCACTTGCTTTTAGTATCAGTCCGCTTACCGGTTATTTTTTATTTCGCATGCTAAGAAACTATTTGTAAAGAATTTTTTCCATTTTCGGAAGCTGAGAAGAACGTAATGTTTTACGCTTTCCGGTACCATAAACAGTTTTCTTTACACGATTTGTTATTTCCTATTTTTTCTTCTTAATGGAACAAACTGTTGATTGAGCAACACCATATTTTCTAGCCAAGCCACTGCCACTATAACGTTTTTACAATAATTCAAGAATATTTATTTTATCTTTCGAAGATAACACTTTCGGATTTTTTAATGACATTTTTCACTTTCACAAATTTTTTTTTTTCTCATTATTTATTTATTGAATCTTCATATATTAAATATGAACTAACAATAATTAATCAAATCTTAACCTAATACGTTATTTTTTGTCCTGCCAGTGCCAGACAAAAATTTTCTTCATCGCGGGTTCTGTTCACTTTTATAGTGTTTATCGCTCATCTAATTGGATAAGTGCTGCAGTGTCTCTTCTTCTTAAGCGAGTGTGGCCGCTATCATTTAAAATATTTCGTGCTAGTGGGTTTGGGTGCGATTCGAGCCTTTTTAAGTATTTTACTGCATATTTCGTAATCATAGTTTTAACTAATGGAACATTAAGATCCTTGTGAATATTTGAGTTTTTAACATACCAAGGGGCAGCTGTGATTATTCGAAGTAGTTTATTTTGGCGCCTTTGAATTTTTTCGATATTAGAGGCCGAGGCAGTGCCCCATAACTGAATACCATAGCACCAGATTGGCTTTAAGATGGAGTTGTAAAGAAGAAGTTTGCAGTCGAGACTAAGGACAGAGTTTCTTCCAATAAGCCAATGAATTTGGATGGCTTTTAGTTTCATTTGAGTTAATTTTGCCTCTATATGGCTTTTCCACGTTAAACGGCGATCTAGATGAATACCGAGGTATTTTACATGCGAATTTTGAGGTATTATTTGATTATTGATTTTAATAGGGGGGCATGATTCCCGACGCAAGGTGAATGTTATATGTACGCATTTTTGCTCATTGACCTCTATCCTCCATTGCTTTAACCATAGTTCGAGTTGAAATATATGATCCTGTAGGTATCGAGATGCTTCTTGACGGTTTTCGTGCACGCTCAAAAAAGCTGTATCATCAGCAAATGTTGAAGTTTGTGTGTAGTTGTTTGTTGGCATGTCCGAGGTATATATTAAGTATAAAAGTGGGCCCAGGATGCTTCCCTGAGGGACTCCAGCGTCAATTTGCTGAGGAGAGCTTAAATAATCACCTTCTTTAATAATAAATTTTCGACCGACTAAGTAGCTTTCTAACAGCTTGTGTGTGTTTCCTGGTAAGTTGAGCTTCAATTTATGTAATAAGCCTTCATGCCAGACTTTATCAAAAGCTTGAGAAACATCGATGAAGAGAGCGGAGCAATATTTTTTTTCTTCAAAGGCTTTTCTTATTGCGTTTACTATACGATGGGTTTGCTCAATTGTGCTGTGTTCTCTTCTAAAGCCGAATTGGTGGTTAGGAATACATCTATTTTCATTTAAAATTGGGGTTAATTTTGACGCTAACAGCTTCTCAAACAGCTTTGATATATTAGAAAGTAAGCTTATAGGCCTATATGACTCAACTTTTGTGTGATCCTTTCCAGGTTTAGGTATCATGGTGACTAAGGAGACCTTCCACTTTTGAGGATAGTATTCAAGGCGTAAAATAGCATTAAAAATTAAAAGAATAATTTTCTTTGCTATGCTGGGTAGCTCCAAAAGCATTTTGTTGCTGATCTTATCAAAACCAGGAGCCTTCTTGGGGTTTAAATCAAAAATAGCCTTTTCGATTTCTCTTATCTCAAATCTTAGCGGAACAGCTGCTCTAGCAGCAACAGGTGGTAACTCGACCGCAATATCGTGAGATATATTTGGGGTAAATACGTTTTTTAAATGATTGGCATACAGATTTCCTTTTTCAACATCATTTCTTGCCCAACTTCCATTCAAGTTTCTTAATGGTGGTTTAGAGACAACTGGCCTTTTGAGATTTCTAGCTGCGCGCCATAATGAGTAGTTTGATTGTGGGGTTGCATCAAGTTCCTCAAGATATTTTTCCAGAGAAGCCGTTTTCTTAGTCTGCAGTAACTTTCTAAGTCTTTTTGTACACTCTTTAAGTAAGTTCTTAAGTTGAGGGGATCTGTGCAATTGCCAATCTCTTCGAGCCCTCCTTTTTTCAGACAAAAGATGCTCGACATCTGTGGAATATATTTTAATAGTTTTTGTTTTTTTGGGGACAATATTGGAATGTTGAACAGCTAGTTTCAGAAAACTGTCAAAATTGTCAATAGAGCGATCTACATAATCCGGTGTACTGAGCGGAATATTTTCTGTGCAATGGGTACTGAGATATTTTTTATATTTTAACCAATTAATTTGCGTAGCTGTCGTCGGAGGTACAATTCTATTGGGGTTCATTATAGTAACAATTGTAGGTGTGTGGTCGGAAGATAAATCTAGGGAAGCTTCAACATGAATCGTTTCTATGGGAATGTTTTTAACCACGCCGAAATCGATGACATCTGGAATTTTTTGATGATCAGTGGGCCAATATGTTGGTTGTCCGCTCGCTACCACATTTAAATCCATTTTAGAAATTGTGTTAAATAAAACACGACCCTTTGGTGTTATAAGTCGCGACCCCCAGAAGGTATGTTTAGCGTTATAATCGCCAGCGGCTAGGAAACACGGTCCTAATGATTTAAAATATTTATAATATTGGTCCTCCGATATTGAAAATCTAGGCGGGGAGTATAACGATGAAATTACTAGGTTTCTATTTAATTCCTCAACGCAAATGTTCGTTGCTTGGAGATAATCTTCACGATGATCACACATTAGGTAGTGTTTCACTCGGGTTTTTATTAAAATGGCAGAACCTCCACAAGCTCTATCTCGAGGGTCCTTGGTATCATATAGTATATAACCATTTATTTTAAACGTATTTCTTGAGGTCAAATGAGTTTCAGAAATCATCATGACATCAATTTGTTTATTTTTAAGAAAGTATTCTAATTCATTTTTATGTTGGCGGATGCCGTTTGCGTTCCAAAAACAAATTTTTAAACAGTTCATGGTTTATTAAGTACAGCTTGCAATAACATCGATTGCATTCTAAGCATTTCCTGCATCATATTACCCATTGTGTTCGTAAAATTATTTACCGTTTGCACTAATGTGTCCATGGTTTTTTCTAAGCGACTTAAATTAGAAACCGGAGTTTCATCATTACTTGGCGAAGCACCTTGCATTGGCTGATGGTTTGATTTTAGGACGTTAGCGTAAGAGGTTCTGTTATTACTAGGCTGGGGGGCTTGAATTGCATTTGTGTTTACTTGATTTGCAACCTGCATTTGAGGGGTATTTGTTTTTGGTCCAACCGTCTGCTTGACGATATTATATACAGGGCATCCTCTATAATTGGCAGTGTGATTACCGCCACAGTTGCTACATTTTTTTACGTTGGGGTCGGTTTTAGACTTATCGCAAGAAACTGTACCGTGTAGTTCACCACATACTACGCAGACAGGGGGTAAATAGCAGTATGCCTTAGTATGACCGTACTCTTGACAGTTTAAACATTGAACGGGACCATTTCTTTTGTGCGGCTCTTCTATAGTTATTCTTCTGTAGAGAATATATTTTAAATTGTAAATAGGATGGGTTTCGTTTTTTTTAAGTTTTACGTCGCCGGGTTCAAACTCAACTCGAAAGAGTGGTTGGGGAATTTTTTCTCTATTTTTAATATTTACTACATGCTTTACCTTGAAGCCTTTTTCTTCTAAGAATGTTTTAACCTCTTCTGGGTCTACGCATGAGTCAATGCCCTTGATTACTACCTGAAGACCTTTACTGCTCTTCAGTTGATAAGTATAAAAGTTTTTATTCAGAGTCTCAAATACTGTAATTACCTTTCGAAAATCATCCTCGTGATTCACCTGTATTTTAGTCTCGTTAATGATACCGCGCTTTATTGCAGCTACATAAAAGGAATTTTCACCTATCACCGAAATTAAACTTTTTATTAACTCATTAGAGTTTTGCTCTCTAAGGTATATCGGGGGTGGCTTAGACGATTTAATGACGTTTGGTGCTTCAGAGGATTCATCCTCCAGAATCGCAAAACGATTTTGTGTATTTATTTTATCAAAAGATGGTACTTTTGAGGCCGAAGCAACTGCTGCAGAGGTAGGGCTGCGTCCCCGTTTAAGCACTGTTATGTACCTGTCCATACCAACTTGTATTGTAGGCTTTTGGCAGCTTTTTACAGGGGGGTTTTCCATTGCATTTGTGTTTAAGTTCATGGTTTCATTTCCCACTAAATTTGTTTTTGACGTCACGGCAATACTTGCTGGCCTGGCAACACTTGTCACCAAATCTAGTTGTAGTTTTTTTAATGAGTCACTATCCAATGTTTTTGTAAACACCGAGGGTGATAGGGAACGTGTTCTAGTAATTGGCTTAGCCGTTAAATAGTTTATATTATTTTGTTTAGTTTTATTTATTTCCGCATTATTTTCGTTTGATTGAACTAAAACGTAAACGTTTCTTTCATTTTGTCTTAGTGTTGTTTCACTGTTCATACTCATGCAAAGAGTTGTTTTTGTTTTTCACCGTTTTGCTTTGCTTTAATATTTTTATTATTTATTGTATTTTACAACAACAAAAAAAAACAAGAAATTTTAATGTTTTTGTTCAGAATATGTATACACATGTATGAACATTCATACATACGTATTTATTTTTACTGTTTTATTTTATTTAATTTAATCGTTTTAAATTGTTCACTATTATGTTAAATAATTTAAATAACAAAATACGTATATTATTTTTTTTAAGCGTCCATTCGCTGCTTATATTACAAAATCAGATGTGATTAATTAATAGTTCAAATCGTATGCGGGGCTAAAATACACGTCTGTATCACAACAAAGCACAAATAACACGAATAACGTAGCGATGTTAAAAACAGCTAACATGTCAGCGAATACATACATGGATACAATTAAGAAAAAAGAACGCTGTGACATAAACCAATAAAAGAACTCAATTCGGGGATTCCCCAATAAAAAAACATTTTAAAAATTAAACTAAAAAAGAAAAAAATGTGTTGACGTTTTAGAGCTTCCAGATTTTGTTCACGTTTTAGAATAGTCTGTGTAAAAATAAATTTGTTCACGTTTCTGAGACGTTCACTCTTTTGAGTGTTCACGTTTTCGCGAGTTCACGGTATTTGTTTCTTATAAATCGTATATTGAAAAATATTTTTGTAGCAATGCTCACATGTATATGGAGGGTTCAAAGCTGAACCAAGTCATAAAATAAAATGCATATATGTATTTCAAAACTGGTGTGAAATTCTTAGCAAATTTTAACTCTATCGAGTTCTGTAACGGACTAAATCAAAAAGTTTTTCGTTCCAAAGGTAACGGTAATAAACCCATGTCAATGACTCCAGAAATTAATGGGCATTCACTTACTCAAACTCAAAATATTATCGAATTTTCATTTTTGACTTGGTTCGCTTCAGCTCTGTGCCCTGGAAATCTGCTGTAGCTCCTGTGGTGAAAGCACTAAGTGAACTACATTTTAAATTCCAACCATTAAAGTGAATGAAATAGAAAAAATTTTTGGGTTATCCCCAAAAATGATTTGAGAATACTTTTATCTACTCACTTTAGGGAAAATTGGAGCGAAAATAAAGGCTTTAAATTATATATTTTTTTGAACAATAATAATATTGATTATGTAACGAAAATACCTTTACATATTTAAATGGTCTTGGTGTTGTTTACCTTCCATGATGGTATTGGTACTGCTCAATCCCTTGAGACAAACAACACCAGGTCAAACAACAAAAGGGGTGCTATTTTCCAAAAATAATACTAAGCATACAACATATTACTTTTCTCTTCAAAATGTGTTATACAAATAATACAAGTAACAACAGAAGTCTCATCTATATGTTTCTGATTCCAAAAGTATAAAAAACGTATTTTGAAAAAGATGGGAATTGGTGTAGCTTATTTCTCCCCACCAGAACTATTGTTCAATTTTTTAGCACTGTTTGCAGCAAAATTCGCTCGTTCCAAAATTATTATATTTCAGTTGGTTTAAATTTTTCAAATGTTGAACTATTAATAAAGAATGGCATAACTCTTCTGAATCAAAAAGTTTAACTAATTGGCTCCATTAAATCGGACGCTACATATATATTTTTTTTAAGCATTTTCCCAAAATTCGAATATATAGAACGATTTTTGCATATCAGCTACACACAGAAAAAAATACCAATGTTAAAACAACATGGCGAAATGTTGATTGAGAATCATGGTAAATTTCTGCAAAAGTATGCCCTTTATTTAAATTTATCATTATTTCATATTAATTTTAAATAAAAAATATTAAAACTACCTTAAATCACGTTTATTTAATATTATTCACAGTTAAAATAACATTGTTCCATAAAAACCTGTTTTATATTAAAATCAAAAGTTTATCTTGTCAAATTAACAACCATACATGCTTAAGTGTGTACATATTTTTTTTTCATGTTTCAAATATGTATGTTATAAAAAGAAGACAATTCCCGTATTCTTTTAATTAATATTATTTAGTTAAAAAGAACATCAAGTTTTCAAAGTAGAATGATGACGAAAACCATATCGGGCCATTCTGCTGATGCTTCTGTTAACAAAGGAGATACAAAATTTTAAAAGAAAATAATGTTGTTCGCAATTTATTGTAAAATCATGTTAAATTAACATGAAACAACAATGAAGCAAAATCACTACTGAAAAATGTAAAATCAACCTTGTGTTGAACGAATTTACATTGATTTTTTTCTGTGTGTACTCATAATAAAAAAAAAAGATATAGCTGAGCTTCAATTCGAGCGCAGAGTACTATAAACAATGTCAAGACTTGTTTGGGTTGAATTTTATAAACTACTCTACGGCTGCAATGTGGAATATTTTGGGAAAAAAAAATGGAAATCATTCTGTATTTTGTAATCAGTTAGTCCGTTTGGAATAAAATTCATAGCTGGAGTTAAGGACTTGTATTCAAATTTTAAGTTTTGCATTTGGAGCTATAGACATATCAGAAGGACCACTATATTTTCGTTAATTAGGGCACAAAAATTAAAAACGATTTAGCGGGCAAATTACGGCATTCTATAACGATCGAAATAACAATACAGTTTAAATGGAAATTTCGATCGATATCGAATGCCGTTACTTGCCCCCCGAATTCTTAATTAAGTCCGACTCGTTTATCGAATTAAATTTAATGCCACGCCAAAGTGAAAGATTAAAAAATATGTCCAGTGAAGCTAAGGACTCGGTTCAAATAACTAAAGGCAATGCAAGTCTAACAGAATTAAGGTTAGATGGTGCAGATTTATCAGACAATGAAAACGAACAAACAATAATGCCTAGAGACGAAGTGGCCCAATTAAGAGAGGAGATAAGAATATTGAAATCATCATTGGATTCGTTCATTAAGAATTCTGTCTCATCAATACCGCCTACAACTGCTTCATTCCATATAACACCACCCAGTACCGCTAAGAACCTGCCGCATCCAACACAAGCCCCACCGACATCGTCAATCTTCTCTTCTACGAACACAAAGATAAGTATGCCATCCACTTACTATAATTTAAATCATATTTCAGATAATTATATGCCACAACCGCCACCATTATACGCCACACGAATGCCATCGTCGACTCATCCTACATACACACGGCCTCATCTTTCAACATATTTTTCGCCTTACTCACTACAGCCGGCAACATTTCCATCCACACGTCCATCTACATCATACGCTATGAACACCCCTTTAGCCTCATCTGAACCAATATCCGTCCAACAGCGTGCCTTTCATAAGCTATATGACTTGCCCGAATTCAATGGACACCCGGAACAATGGCCCATGTTTGCAGTTTCTTACAGGGAGACGACACAACACTACAATTACACAAATTTAGAAAACTTGACCCGCTTACAAAAAACTTTAAAGGGAGATGCGAAAGTTAAAGTGAAAGCGTACTTAATACACCCGGAATGTGTTGACCAAGTAATGAGTAAACTTGAATTTCATTACGGTCGTCCCCATATTATGATTCGTAGCTTGATTGCAAAGGTTAGAGCATTACCAGCGATTTCTGAAAGAAAAATTTCCGAAATAGTAAATTTTTCTACTGTGGTTTCAAATCTCACAATATTTTTGGAGAATGCCGGTGCAACACCCCATCTTTCTAATCCGACTCTACTTGATGAGCTAGTTGAAAAGCTACCTCCTGCTAAGCGTGAGGAGTGGATTAGATATGCACTAATTAACTTAAGCGAATATCCAACAGTATGTACGATAATTTAGCAGGTGGCTACAAAACGTTGCAAAAAATAAGGGAAATAAAAACAAGCCGTCATTTGCTATTACAATCGATGATCGCAGCCAAGTAAAATGCGTAACGTGCCATAAAAATCATTACCTTAGTCAATGCACTGAATTTCGGAATGCCTCTACGGCGCAAAGATGGAAACTAGTAAAGGACAATCGTTTGTGCTTTAGTTGTTTTAAAGCTGGACACAACTCATCTCAATGCAGAAGCCGCCGGCAATGCGGAATATCCATGTTAGAGTTGTGTCGTTCCGGAACGACCTAGTTCCATTGAACGATTCCCTAAAAGGAACGGTGCGGACTTTTTCAATAGTTCATTTTTTGTCGTTCCTCGTTCCGCAATTGCAATCTGTTGGATGATCACATGTATTTTTGTAGGGTTATTTTTTGTGTATTGATCAATGTTGTCGACTTTTGTGTATTTTTGTCGTGACATATAAACAATTTCTAAATAAATCAATTACTAATGTGCTCCAAAGCAATATATTTTAGCAATAAACCACTCATTATTATTTGTAATTATTTTTTACAAACATTTAAAAAAATACATAATTCTTATGTAGGTAGTTGTTACGCCACAACATAAAAACAAACAATAACAAATATAAGATTGTTGACGTTTTAACGAACGAAAGAGAAGTTTTTCGTTCCTCGTTCATTTATTGTTCAAAGTAAAAACCGGAATGATGAACGAAAGGAACGACCTAGTTCCTTTGATCTTTCGGATCGGTCGGAACGATTCCACAAAAGGAACGATTTTGCCCAACTCTAATCCATGTGCACAATATACCACAATTGTTTGTTACATGAAGGAACAAATAAAAATATTTCAAATGGCAAAAATATCAAAAGTAATAAACAAACAAAACCAAATATTAGTGATGGTACATTTGTCAGTGATGGTACATGTACAAGTGGTAACAGTTCAAATTTAACTACACAAAATGAAATCGATTGCGCTTCGGTTACAACGATTTTAGAAAACGGCTTGGAAAAAGATACACTTTAAATATTTGCCAGTGCGTTTAAAGGGACCTAAAGGTAGTGTTAATATAATGGCATTCATTGATGATGGATCGAAAATTTCACTTTTTGAGGAGGATATTGCAAAGCAAATAGGGTTGCAGGGTCCAAAAACTAATTTATCGCTCGGATGGATTGGTGGCAAACAGTCAAGCGAGATGTCAATGAAAAATGAATTCGAAATTGGTAGCGTTAAGAAAAACGACTGTTTTCACATAAAGAATATCAGAACCACAGAGCATTTAAGACTACCAAAACAGAGTTTAAAACTCGGAGCGTTTAGAAAAAAATTTCCTGTACTGTACAATGTTGCCATTGAAGATTATTTTGATATTTCGCCAAAGTTGTTGATTGGGCTACCACATTTAAGACTCGTACGCCCACACGAAATTTTAAATTTAGATGATAGTTTTTCTGTACAGAAGACATCTTTAGTAAATATACTATTTGGGTCAAATGAAGAAGTCGTAGAACCCAATGTGTTTGTAATCGAATTCAACAGCATGGATGATGTAAAAAACAAGTTTCTGACTACTTCTCATTGGAAAGCTTTGGAAGAAAGCCTGTAAGCCCTGTTGTTTCTGACATTGACATAATAGCCGAGAATATACTGAGTGACACCACAGTTAAAAAAGTACAGCAATACGAGACTGGTCTTCTTTGGAAACAGGATAAATATGAATATAAGGAAACTTACTCATTGGCTTACAAACGTCTTCAGATCGTAGAAAATAAGATGAGAAAGGATAAGGATTTAGCTAAATGGTATGAAGACAAAGTTGGAGAATATATTACAAAAGGATATGCCAGAAAATTATCCGCTGAAGAGGCCTCTATAGAAACTGACCGTACATGGTATTTGCCACATTTCGTTATAACTAAACTAAAGCTAACATGGGCAATAATCAAAAGGATGTTATTGACAACAATAAGGGAAAACAGTTTATGAAATTTTGTTTAGATGAAAATTTATTTGTGCTTAATGGTCAAACGGATGGAGATGATGAAGGTTCCTTAACATATGAAAGCTCAGCTGGTGAGTCAGTAAATGATATATGCGCAGTTCATTTTGAAAATCTAAAACATGTAATGCATTTTTGTGTCGACAATGAAGTATGGTCGGACCATTTTCCTATAAAATTAACATTAAACTTGTCCTGGGATAAGAATTACATTAAGAGCATTAATTTATTACCCAAACTACGATAGTATTGTAATGAAATGGCAAAATATAAAGCAAATCTGAATTCGAAAATAAAACAACATCCAAATAATCATCCTTTTAGTTTAAAAGAATTGCAAGATATGATCAAAGCATCTGCGGTCAAACCCAACTACCGAAAATTTGAACCGAAGAATAAATGGTACAACTTTAAATGTAATAACGCCAGAGTTAAGGCTATGGAATGTTTCAACAAGTATAGGGCTTCCAAAAATTTAGCCGATAAAGAAATTTACCTGAAAAAACAGAATTTATACAAAATAATATGTAAACAGAGCAGAGAAGAATATTTTCAACGGTTGTCGCTTAAAATTAATAACATAAATGATAGTAGGCAATGGTGGATGTTTGCGAGAGAAGTGCGGGGTCAAAATCATGTAATTGGAACTCAAATATCATCATATGCCTTTAAAAATTACTTTAAAAAACTTTTGAATCCACCGATAACTTCACATGAGTTTATTTATGCGCCCATACTTATCAAAGACGATACACTCGATTCAAATTTTACACTTGATGAGTTAAAACACGTTCTGAAAAACGCAAAGACAAACAAAGCCCCTGGTGAAGATGGAATCACATACGAGTTTATTATGAACGCGACAGAAGATTTCCAAATACATCTGTTAAATTCTTTCAACAAAATGTATAATGAGGGTAAAATAAATGAAGTCTTTAGTAAAACAGTGGTTTTTCCTATATTTAAAAAAGGAGATCCGAATACGCCAGAAAACTACAGAGGCATATCCTTCATGAATACATTAGCTAAAGTTATGATGGGAATTTTAAACAACAGGTTATATAACTGGGTGGAAGAGAATCAAGTTTTAACAGAATATCAAGCTGGTTTCCGAAAAAAGTATTCAACAATTGACAACATATTCAATCTGGCTGGTATCGTTAATATAAAGTTCGCCGAAAAGAAAAAGGTGTATGCATTTTTTGTCGACTTCAAAGCAGCCTTCGATAAAGTGGCAAGAAAATCACCTTTATATAAATTATATTCAATTGGTATATCTTACAAATTTGTAAAAATATTGGAGGATATTTATAAAGATACGAAATCCACTGTATGGAATGGTGAAGAGTTATCTGAGTATTTTCAAACTAATTCAGGTGTTAAGCAAGGATGTTTACTATCCCCACTTCTTTTTTCACTCTATATTAACGATTTACATGAATCCCTAGGTGGTGGGATACTAGTCGAAGATATAAATATCCGGTTACTTATGTATGCGGATGATATAGTCATACTAGCTGATGATATAGGTACTCTTCAAGAAATGATCTTTAAACTGGAAAAATATTGCGATCTATGGAATCTAGAGGTAAACTTAAATAAATCTGAAATAGTTGTATTCAGAAATGGTGGTAGAATTAAATTACAAGAAAAATGGCAGTTCAACGGAAACAATATTAAAATCACCAATGAGTATAAGTACCTAGGAGTAGTTCTGTCACCGAAAATGAAATTTACCAAACATGTGGAAAGTAGAAATGCACAGGCCAAAACAGCTATTAATTGTACTTGGAAAAACTTTATATCTAATAGACAAATTCAATTGAGACAAAAGTGGAATCTCTTTTTAGCTGTTTGCAGGTCGATTCAATCATATGCAGCTCAAATTTGGGGTTATGGTTATTTTGAGGAGATTGACTTACTTCAAAGATATTTCCTGAAAAAAGTTTTGATGCTGCCAGATTTTACACCTAATTATGCTCTGATGCTTGAAACTGCTGCGGTTAACAACCATTTATATACATTGGAACTAAATCTGCTGTACTTATTTCGAGTGATGTTTCAATACCCGGCTAAAAGGTTACCGTTTCAAATTGCACATATACTTGCCCGAAAAAATTTGTTTTGCTTCAAAGAATTGCAAAAGGTTGCAGACAATCTAAATACTCCATGGTCCAGTACACAACCCAATAAACAACAATGGATCACACAAAGTAATGAACTAACAAAAAGAATAAAACAACATCAGCGTAATCTGTGGTTACAGAATAAAGCAGCAACCTCAAGAATATATAAAGATTTAGATTTCGAAAGAGGTTCAAATTATTTTATCGACAACATGAATCAATCCAAAATAACGTGGGTCTTTAAAGCAAGATGTGGTCTCATTAAACTAAATTACAACACATTCGGGGCGACAACTGAGAACAAGATATGCAAGCTTTGTAATATGGGTATAATGGAAACATTTGAACATTTCCTAGGTGTTTGTCCAGTCCTCAAGGAGTTCCGAATTGTTAGTTTTGAAAAACCGTATTTACTTTACACTGAAATGATTGATATACTTAATGGCGAAAAGAAAACGGATTGGGAAAGATTGGTTTATTATTTAAAGTCAGCATTACATTATCGAACTTTTTTAATACAAGAATATAATTAGCTTATTTGTTAAATAATTTTAAAGTTTATTTTTAAGGTTATCGACAGACGTTTTAAAAAACATTGTCGAATATTACTTTAAATTTTTTAATTTTCAATAAGAATTTATTTTATAAATAAAAATGAAATTTGTAAACAAAAATTTATAGTAAATAAAGAAAATCTTACTACTACTACTACTACTACTACTACATGGGCAATAAGAGGCGACTTGTTTTCGATGCAGCTGCAGCTGTGGAAGGTGAATCATTTAACTCCAGATTACTTAAGGGTCCATTCAAGTATCAACCAAAGCCATTACTTTCCATTTTATTCAAGTTTCGTCAACAACAAATAGGAGTGTGTGGGGACATACAGGAAATGTTTCACCGTGTACTCATTCGCGAAGATGATCAAACAGCCCAGCGATTTTTATGGAGATCAGGTAGTAGTGAATATCAGCCGGATATATATGTAATGCGAGCAATGATATTTGGGTCAGCCAGCTCACGATGTTCCGCACAATATGTAAAAAATTTAAATGCCAAGCTATTTAATAAGGAGAATAATAACAGAGCCTATAGGGCAATTGTGGAATGTCATTATGTAGATGACTATGTAGATAGCTTTGATACGGTCGAAGAAGCTATTGCCGTGTCCAAAGAAGTAATTAATATTCACAAGCAGGCTGGTTTTGATCTGCGAAGTTTGTTTCAAATCCACCCGAGTTTTATCATAATATACAAGGGTCAGAGTGTAGTGATGCAACAGAATCAAGGAATCTTAGTATAAGTGAATCAATGGCAGAAAATGTGCTGGGGCTTTTTTGGGACTCTAAGAACGATTAATTTTACTTTATATTAAAGTTTGCAAGAGTTCCTATTTTGAATGGCAAACGAAAGCCCACAAAAAGCGAAGTGCTGAGCCTAGTTATGTCAATATTGGACCCATTTGGTTTTTTCGGCAAATATTATCATAAAATCTAAGATTATCCTTCAAGAGCTGTGGCTTTGTTACATAGGCTGGAACACACCAATCCCTGATAAAATATACAAGACATGGCACGACTGGTACAGAGAACTTCAAAATGTTACACATATGAAGATACGAAGATGTTATAGTATGATGTTTACTGATCCCTCGACAATAGTTGAGCTACATATTTTTGTGGACGCGAGTGAAATGGCATTTGCAGCTGTGGGTTACTGGAGGATATGATTGGAAAATAGCGTTGAAATTATTTTCGTAGCTGGCAAATCAAAATGTGCCCCGATAAAACCTTTATCAATACCAAGACTCGAACTTCAAGCCGCAGTACTTGGAGTTAGACTAAAGGACGCGATTGTATCCAGTCATGATTTAAAACCAGCAAGAATAATATTTTGGTCTGATTCAAAGACTGTGGTGAAATGGATTCAATCAGATTGCCGTATTTATAAGCAATTTGTATCACACCGTATAGCGGAAATATTAGATACTTCAGAAGTTGAACAATGGCGATGGGTGCCTGGATCGCAAAACCCCGCTGATGATGCCACAAGGCCACAATATTTCTCAGGGAATATAGAAGAACCTCGTTGGTTAAATGGTCCGAAATTCTTAAAACTTGAAGAGAATAACTGCCCGAATTTATGCGGTGATGCTGACAAGCAGTTATGCGAGTCTGAAGTGCGTTCAAAGTTCTTGTTATCTATAACAGAAGTGCACCACCTGATACCTTATGTAAGGATATCTAAATATTTCAAGCTACTGAGGATTAGGTTTTGGTTTGTTCGAGCCATTAAAAATTTTAAATGTTTTGGTGCCCGTCGGAATAAGTCGTGTTTGCATTTGAAACCATATATTACCATGCAGGAAATTAAGGAGGCTGAAACGTATTGGTGTCGAATTGCTCAGCAGGAAGCTTTTAGAATTGAATACAACCTTTTGAAAGCTGGCCAGTTGGCAGACAAAAAGAGCAGTATTTATAAACTAAATCCATGCCTTAAGGAAGATGATTTAATACGACTCTCAGGTCGTATTAGCAGGGCTTCATGTGTTAGCCAGTGTACAAAGGAGCCAATTATTATGCCGAAAACCCACACAATTACTAAACTGATAGTTTAGCAATACCACGAGCAAAATATACATCAAAATCTGGAGGCTTCGTGTGCCGCAATTCGTACCAAGTTTTGGATTCCCAGTTTAAGGCAAATAGTGAGAAACGTAAAAAAAAACTGTCAGGTATGTAAAAATAGAAGTGCAACTCCTAAGCCACCACAAATGGGCCAACTACCTGTGGATCGTGTTACCCCATTTGTAAGACCTTTCAAATATACTGGTATCGACTACTTGGGTCCATATACAGTTTCCATTTGCCGGAGGTGTGAGAAAAGATGGGTGTCACTTTTTACGTGCATGACAACCAGTGCAATACACCTCGAAATTGCAAGGGACTTATCAACTGATGCTGTAATTTTATGTATTAGGAACTTTATTAATAGAAGAGGGGTGCCAATCAGAATAAGAAGCGATAGAGGTACCAATTTTGTCGGAGCCAGCAAAGAAGACTTTGTAATAATAGAAAAAAAGTTGGCTGATGAGTGTACTCGACGAGAAATAGAAAGGGCATTTAATACTCCCGCTGACCCTGCTGGTGGTGCGTGGGAGCGAATGGTTCGTGCTGTAAAAAGTGTTTTGGTATTTACTTTAAAGGAAAAATCGCCACAAGTTGATACTCTAAATAGTCTTCTAATTGAAGCGGAGAACTTGGTAAACTCCCGTCCTTTAACGCACCTTCCCATTGATAGCATGGACAGTGAGCCGCTTACTCCCAATCACTTTTTGCTTGGGACTTCAAATATAGTACAAACGCCTGCTGTAGAAGAAAGAGTTTGTCTTCGGAAGCAGTGGCATATACTACAGCAACTTAAGCAGACGTTTTGGAAAAGGTGGGTGTTGGAGTATCTACCGGACTTAGCAAGGCGCACGAAATGGTATCAGCCAGTAAAACCATTGTGTGTAGACGATATTGTGGTAATATGTGATGAAAATTAAGAACGCGGTAAATGGAAACGTGGTGTGGTAGAACAAATTTTTACAGCGGAAGATGGGCAGGATCGTTCAGCAGTAATTAGAACTTCAGCCGGTAAATTGCGTCGTCCTGCATCAAAACTAGCATTGCTAGATATAGCTGGCGAGTCTCCCTGATCAACTCACGGGCGGTGGGATGTTGCAAAGAAAACTTCATTTAACTGTTAAATTTATTAATTTTTATTTGAAATTAACTGTTTGTTTAAAAGTAAAAGTATTCGTATGTTTACGTTTATGTTTGGTAATACTAAATTTCGAATTTAGACTAAGTCTCTGTTTACACGTTAAGTGTTATCGGGTTTTTAATTTATTGCTCACTGTTACCATATTTCCATTACTTACAAAGCTATTGGTAACACTGGAAATCCTTTTAATTTTTTTGTATCAACATTCGTAACTTAATTTATATGTTGATAGCATTGCTATAATTTAAAACATCGAAATAGATCATTCTGGAAAAGACTTAAGAAGAATAGAATTGTGTAAGTTAGGTTTTGCTATGTATTTTTAAGATTAATTAATGTACTTTAAATTAGTTTTAGATAATAAAACACTAAACACAACCAAAAAAGGAAGTAAATTGTTTTCGTTTTAATATAATTCTAAGACTGAGTGTTACAGCCGTAATACCTTAATTCCTGCCGCAATATCGCTTTTAGTACAAACTTCGCATTCAATATTTAACACGCTAAATACACATTAGTGTTGAGTGTAAAACGTAGCTGTTATTTCGTTCCATTGTAATTTAGAAAAATGTATCACTTTGCTAGCACTGTTTGATTATTATTTTTTAGAAAAGAAAGTACCATTAGCTTCAAAAATATTATGTAAAATACAAAAATTAAATCTGGTACCCCAATTTCTCTATCTATATCCAAGACGGCTATATCTACGGCTCCTCATGTATTTGTACGTTTCTAGTTTTGCATCCATTCATTAAAAACGAAAGTAAAAAAAAAGTCAGAAGGAAAGTAATCTTTGTTTGAAAGTCACCAATGTTAAGAATTTGAGCTTTGCGGTTATCGAGGAATTGCATTTATCGAGGTTCGCGTAAGCCGAGGGTACAGTGTATAAGTATCATTGTTTTGTCCAAGAGTAAAATAAATGTTTTTCCATTATTTGCCTCTTAAACCAAATTTTACTTGCAGACAACATTTGCAAAACTAAGCCCGAGTCGCAGTATCTTGTTTTTTAGAATGTAGTTATTTTTGCAGAGTTTTTCATATTTTTATTTATTTGCACGAATAAGTTATTAAGATGCAGACACTAAGTACTTCACACAATGTCAATATAAATTTAATCAGATCTTATAAAGTTTTAGAAACAAAACGCCAAAAAAAATATAACATACCTGGACTTGTTTGCCAACTAAGGCCACCAATGAACATTTTCCTAAAACGAGAAAAGTAAAATAATTAGCATCTACTTATTAAAATCTTTTAGACTTTAACTTTTGTAGAAGTTTTTAGGAATTTGGCAACAAAAAAATCAATCCACTTGTCAGTGTGTAGCATGTAAAACTATTAAATTGTTCACATATTTAATAATTTAATGCAACTTTACTTTATAATGTTGTAGTAAAAATATCAAATATCGTGCGTTTGGTAACGTACAGTCGCTCTCATTAATATTCGGTTTTTTATTCCGAGTTATTAAAAGTCAACCAAATTAATAGAAAATAATAAAAAAAACGGGGATATTATTTTTTGTATTCATAAGATATATTAAGAGAACAGGCTTAAGTTCATCAAATTTAATTTTCATTAATTGCCTATTTCAAGATGTCACTCGAACGTAAACGTAAATTATTTTTATGAAGAAAGGAATTTTACAACATGAAAATTAATTTAAATTGTTATTGATAATCTTTCATTCTTGACAGTGGCCGGGGCTCGAACCCTGGCCGGCAGGTTACCATGACATGTTTCGATCGCAACCACTCGATCTCTTCAGATGGATTTGCCGTCTTACACTCGCAGCCATCGACGACTGCTGACGTCAATCCTTAAACCAAATTGTATTTTAACCTTTGGTAGATCGAAATTTGCTTTTCTGAATGATTATCCATTTTAATTGATTTTACATGTTTTTCCTTACTTCTGTTTTCTCGTACTTTTTGTCAAGAATTCTTCTTGAAGTCCAAAGTACATTTTTTGTTTTCATTGTTGTCCTTCTTTTTTCTGTTGACCTTTTTCAGCACAACTTGAAGGACAAGTGTACACAAAGAGGTCGTGCCTCAGCTTTAACAATAATTATCATTAATAATTTTAATTAATTTTCATGTTGTAAAATTCCTTTCTTCATAAAAATAATTAAATGAAAATTAAATTTGATGAACTTAAATTAATTAAAAATATTAAAAAATTTGGATTAAAAAACCATAAATAGTTCAACAAAATAACCACAATACTAAGAACAAAAAAACTTATTTCAGAATTCTGAATATTGAACAAACAATAATAATGACAACAAAAACAAAAAAGCTTAAGTAATTGACACCTCATTAATATTCGGTACTTTTACTTTTAATAACTCGGAATATAAAAACGAATATTAATGAAAGCCACTGCATATCATTTTGTAATATTTAAATGAATAAAAAAAAGTAAGTGAGCTTTATTCGGCTATGCCGTCTCTTACACACCCTTCAACATGATGCGATAAGAACAGAAGATTTATAAATACCGTTCTTTAGATATAAATTTTGTTTCACGCTCACTTCTCCAATCACGCCTACATTTTATCGTATGTTGTATATTGATAACCAAGCTGTATCTACCTAATTTGTAAACTTTTGCTGTTGGCGTTCTCTAGATATACAGAAATCTATAAGGGTTTTTAACGAGATGTACTACGCTCACTTCTCCGCATCCCGCCCATATTTGTATAGAGGTTGTGTATTGATAACCCTGCTTTGGGTACCAATTTTTCTCTTACCATTCTTTAGATACAAATAAATCTATTATTGCCTCGCCCACTTTATGTTGGACGCTGTCTTTTGGTAGCCAAGATTATTGCATCTAATTTGAAAATATTTGCTTTTACTGTTCTAGCGAAACTGAAGGACAGGCGGACATGGTTAAGCCAACTTCGCTGTACATGTATGTATTTGTTATGAAAGAAAGGCAAAAAAGTCATAAAAAAAAAATAAAAAACAACTTATACAAAGTATACCTTGTTACTTTCGGTGGTGGGTGTAAAAAAAAAACACAAAACATGGGATTTTTTGAAAAAAATTATAGGCATTCGTGGTTTTTTGCTTATATTTTTACAATTTATGGAATGATCTGGCTGAATTTCAATACCAAAATTTACAGAGCATATGTGACAGAAATATAAAATAACCAAGTACCTAACATATCTGGGGTCTTCGAAAAACCCATTTTAATAGACAGACGGACATCGTTAAGTCAACTTCGCATCTTATAAGTACCCATAATAAATATACTTTATGGGGTCTTAGATCAATATTGTAGGTGGGACAAGTACGAGTACGCCGAATCCAGTGGTGATAATCGTTCTTTAGCTTAGCTCCTGTTTTCGAGTTAATCGTTATTTCGGAAATGGAGGAGGTTACGCAGCATACATATATTCGCGTACCTCAAAACGGTTTAGTTTTTCAAATAAACAAACAAATAAAGATTCCGCAATAAAATTACTTTCAAGTAAAGCTAAAAGTTTTATTAATTATTTACTTAACTAAACCGTTTTCGAGGTACGTGAATATATGTTGTGCAATCTCCTTCATTTTCGAAATAACGGTTTATATAGAAAAAAAGGGTTATCACCACTGGATTCAGCGTACTCGTAGTTGTCAGAAAAAAAGTCTTAAAACCAAGCACAAGAGAGATGATAAATGACATTTTCAAAATTGTACTTAATAAGATAACAAATTGTACTTTTAAGGCCCTTATTGTACTAAAACAAAAAAAAAAATTTTAATTGTTCTAAAATTATATCTGTGGCATTTTGAAAAACATCTTAAGTCGAGGTAAGATAGCAAAAAAGTTTTTAAAAAGAACTCGGAAAAAAATAATTTTTGTTAAAAAATAAAATAAACCAAAATTAAAGAATTCGTTCATAATACAAAATTTTAAAACGCAAACAAAAATTTTTTTTTTAATGCAAATTCGTATGATTAACAAAAATTTTTTTCAACTTTTTAAATTTTAATTAAGATGTTTTGTCAAAATCCAACAGATATATAAAAATGTTGATTCCTTTGGCTCCTATAAAGAGAATACATACATTAAAGTTGATTTGCCATACATATATGAAATATTAATTTAGCAATTAAAAAAATTGTAACTAATAAAATTTTTACACGAATATATGTTAGCTTATTTTTTAAAGATGATATGTAGTAGAACATGGTAAAAAGTCCAAAAGATTTTGCTTTAGAAAGTAAGATGCTTTTGGATTTTTAATCCTGCTAAAAGCTCTTATACCCAGTGATGCCAGAAGTGCAAATTTTTCTGCATTTTGCAGATTTTATACCCCCAAATTGCCAAAATGCAGATTTGAAGATTTTTGGTTTAAGAATTCAGATTTTTTAGCTCGGTGAAAACTTCTTGACATTGTCGCTTATGCTTATACTATTCATGGAAGAACCGTTTGGAAATATATTCATTAAAATAGATTCAATAAAAAAATTCGCATTGTCTTGACACATTAATATCGCCGGATTTATGTCATCTGATTATACACGAAATAGTATGCATATTCGCGTATATATTTGTGGCAACTCGACCCTCTTTCAAAAGAAAAAGTTTTTCTGGCATCTCTTAACTCGTGCGATGACAAAATCTATTATTCCCTTAGCTTCGAATGAGCAAACACGTTATTCATAAAAATTACTAATTAATCCTTGTTTTTATATTAGAATAAAGTTATAAGTAATTGAATTGATCACAAAGTCAGCGTTTTTGTTTTAACTTAAAAATAGTAAGCAAATAGCTATATTGGTGACCCCGACGTGATCAATTCAATTTTTTACAAAAACTACACAGAAAAAAAATTTTGCGCCAGTAAAAGAATTCATCAAAAATAAAATCAGTTTTAATTAAATATTTAATCAGATGAATTAAACTTTTAATCCACATCAGCCTGTTGAAAACGTTAGTGTGGACGCATCCTCCGCTGTTCGGTTAACCCCACCAAGCATGACCGCCACAAATATCGTGTCGTATTTCATGTCATTGGAATTTTGGTTTGCTGCTTCTGGCATACAGCGCGATCAACAGAAGTAAAATATTACCATGGCAGAGGTACCACCACAGTAGTTAGGCGAGCTGCGCTCAATAATTGATGCTATACCTCAGCAAAACAAATACGATTACATAAAATGCAAGTTGATGGATAATTTTGCAGACAGGCAACAACGGCGGTTACAACGAGTTTTGTCAGAGATGCCCTTGGGCGACATGAGACCGTCACAGTTGCTAAATGAAATGAGACGTGTCGCGAGAAATTCGTTTAGTGAAAATATTTTGATAGATTTGTGGGCTGCACGTCTTCCTCCACACGCTCACGCCGCAGTAATAGCAGCGAAAGCTGACATCGCCGACAAGACAGCTATTGCCGATGCAATTGTTGACTCACTTGGCTTACGCACCATAAATTCAGTAAATAAGGGGAATATAACCTCGAAACCTGCAACGTCATCGCATGAAAGCAACGAGTTTAATACAATACAACAACAGCTGATCCAAATGACACAGCTAATGAAAAAGCTCATGCCACATGAACCAAGCCATAATGCAAACCGCTCTTGATCTCGTTCACGACCTATGGCGCAAAAGCCCGTACCTGTAGGAAACCGTGTGCTTTTTCAAGTAGTAAAGATAATAACAACAGTCAACAATGACTAGCCGTCGGCCAAGCATTGGAGATTGGCGAGGTAAATGATACCGCCAAATCCTTTCGCCTGTGATTCAGTGATTCCGAAATCCCTTCAATCAGCAAACCGTCGGCGAACAGAGATGCAACTTTTCGCTGCCAATGGATCGCTGATACGGGCTTACGGCAAAGCGACAGTTAATGTTAATCTGGGTCTTAGACGCGATTTGTTATGGACGTTCGTGATATCTGATGTTAATTCCCACATTATTGGTGCCGATTTTTTGTGTCACTTTGACTTACTCATCGACCTAAAACGCAAACGGTTAATAGACAATTTGACCCAAATGAACACAGTCGGCATTCTCACGCAAAGCATGAATGCGTTGATAAAAGTTTTACATTCGTCAATCCCATTTGTAGAAATTCTAAAGAATTACCCGAATGTTACTCGGCTGGTTCAACTGGGAACACCGGTCAAATCATCAGTCGTCCACCGCATAGAGACAACAGGTTTTGCTGTTTTTTCTCACCCGAGGCGCCTATCACCCGAAAAGTTAGAGGCGGCTCGTTCCGATTTCGAAAATCTTATTAAATTGGGCATATGCAGGCCCTGAAATAGTTGCTGGTCTAGTCCACTACACATGGTGAAGAAGTCGGATGGTACCTGGCGACCGTGCGGGGACTATAGAGCTCTCAATGCTATGACCGTGCCAGATCGGTACCCTCTACCATATCTCCAAGATTTTACAACTGTTTTGCATAAAAAGACTATATTTTCAAAAGTCGACTTGCAAAAGGCGTTTCATCAAGTTCCTGTTCATCCAGACGACATACCCAAGACAGCTATTACAACACCGGCCTTTTTGAGTTCATGTATATGACTTTTAGCTTGCGAAACGCGGCCCAAACTTTTCAACGTCTTTCCCACGATGTATTTAGGGGACTTGATTTTGTTTTCCCATATATGGATGACCTATGTATAGCATCGTCATCTCCAGATGAACACCGAATACATTTACAACTTGTTTTTTGAACGCTTACAGGAGCATCGTTTGACCATTAATTTGGCCAAGTGTGAGTTCGGGAAATCTGAAATTTCGTTTCTTGGCCACAAAGTGACAGCTCAAGGAATACTCCCCCTGCCAGCAAGAGTAGAACTCATTAAAGACTACAAAAGGCCCGATCAGGTAAACGAGCTGAAGCGATTTCTGGCTATAATAAATTTTTATAGGCGGTTTATACCACGAGCCCTCGAGGCACAATCGAAACTTTTAGCTATGATACCAGGAAACGTTAAAAACGATAAAACAAAATTAACGTGGAATGAAGAAACGATCATTGCCTTCGAAAGATGTAAAGCACAGCTGGCTGACGCCACCCTCCTCGCACACCCTGCTCGTGATGCCGAAATTTCGCTTTGGGTTGACGCTTCGAATACCGCGGCAGGCGCTGCACTACACCAAGTCGTTAATGGGCAACTGCAGCCTTTCGGATTCTTGTCAAAAAAATTCGACCATTCGCAAATCCATTATAGTAGGTACGATAGGGAGCTTACCGCAATGTTTCTAGCAGTGTCACACTTCAAATATATTATGGGTGGTTGGGTTTGCCACATTTATACAGACCACAAGACAATTACATACGCTTTTCGTCACAAAGCAAGCAGTCGGCAGGCAAGGCAATTGGATTTTATTGGGCAGATAACAACCGACATTAGGCACATATCCGGCAACGAAAACATTACCGCGGACATGCTTTCAAGAATTTCAACCGTTACAGCTGTGCCTCTCATAGATTTTGAAGAGCTTGCACGAGCTCAAGAAGCAGACGAAGAACTTGACGCGATTCTAAAAGGTAAATCCCAGTATAAGATACAACATACATATATACAAACATACACTACCATTCCAGGTAGTGAAAACCAATTGTACGTGACTGTACCACAGAACGGTTACGCCCGTTTATAACGTCAAATTTGAGGTCAAAATTTTTACAAGCGACACACAACTTGTCACATCCTGGTACTCGGGCAACGGCCAAATTGATGACTAGTAGATTCGTATGGCCTAATATTCGTCAAGAAAGCATAAAGTTCACTCGCAGTTGTATACAACGTCAACGCTCAAAAATAACTCGTCATACAAGATCACCACTTCAACATTATAGGTTGATCGATAGTCGCTTTACACACATAAAAGTGGACATAGTAGGACCCTTTCCTCCAAGCGATGGATACCGCTATTGTCTCACTATAATAGACAGATTTACACGTTGGCCGGAAGCAATTCCTATAGTAGACATGACAGCAACAACAATAGCTCAAGCGCGCATTTCGAATTGGATAGCTCTATTTGGCATTCCGGCAAAAATAACATGTGACCAAGGACGACAATTTGAGTCGAATCTTTTCAAGGAGCTAGCACGGTACCTTGGTATTAACCACCTTCGAACTACGCCATACCACCCACAGGCCAATGGCATAGTTGAAAGGTAGCATAGAATACTGAAAGCAGCAATACTGTGTCACGATCCAATTCGTTGGACAAAAGACTTGCCACTCATTTTACTTGGCCTACGAACAACTTACAAAGAAGACATTAAGGCTTCTCCAGCTGAATTGGTTTCTGGTACTACGTTACGCATTCCAGCGGAATTTTTTGCTCCTCAGCCCGAAATTAAGACCGAAACTGAAGTTCTTAATGATTTACGAAAAGCTATGCAAAATATCCAGCCTCAACAAACCGCGTGGCATGGCGAAAGCAAAACGTTTAAGCACCCTGACTTGGAAACATGCACACATGTATTTGTGCGCAATGATTCGATTCGACCGTCTCTGTCACATCCATACGAAGGCCCTTATCAGATTATTGAAAAGAACGAGAAGTATTATAAAATCAGAATCGCTTGTAGAGAATCTAACATTTCTATCGACCGAGTTAAGCCAGCATACCTAGTTAATGAGTCGTATCCTCCAGAAAGTAATCTGCGAATGCAATCACCAACTGTTAAGATAGAGCCTGCGAAAACAGAATCAAGTAAAACAAAACAGTGAACAAGCTCCACGCCAACAGAGGCAGATAAAACACAACCTACAGGAGCGTCGCCACAAACTACGGACTACACAAGTTCTAGTCATAACTTCAATAACTCGCTCGGGTCGTCACGTAAAACTTCCGATACGCTTTATATGAGCTCGGTCTAGTCTAGCCGGGGAGTACAGTGGCAACTCTACCCTCTTGCAAAAGAAAACGTTTTTCTGGCATCTCTTAACTCGTGCGATGACAAAATTAATTATTCTCGTAGCTTCGAATGAACAAACACGTTTTTCATAAAAATTACAAATTAATCCTACACAGAGAAAACAGATTCGTGATCACAACCGAATTTGGCGCCAATCGAATTTCTTCGGTGGCATGTACTATCACACAATTCGGTTACAATTACTGAAAATTGCGTTGCTTAGCATATTATTTTTGATAGCAACATTTGACTTTTAGTACACAATCAGTCATAACAGAAATTTTAGTTGTAAGTATGATTATTAGAAAATAAATTGTGCTTATACCCGAATATATGATAGCTGCAACTGAATAAACACATAATTTGTGTTCATAACAAAAGATTTGATTGTCTTTATCAATATATTTTTTTAACCGGTTACATAAACCATTTTCCCGATTTATTAGATAGAAAATCAAAATTATTCCAATAATCTCAATTTTTTGTTAAAACTATTTATTTATTAATATTTGTATGTATAGTTAACAAATTATTTAATTTTATACAAACACCTACATGCAGATTTCCACATCATCGAACGGATTTCCAAAGGTGTACAGCTTATACCTTAATGTACCAACAAAAACAATATTTGGCTTCAATGTCGTCTTTTTCTAGTGTCTGAAGTAAAACAGAATAATTAACATGTGGTTTTTACAATACGAACAGTGATTGAAGCTGTAAATTAATATGAAAATCACTAAAAAAAAAAACAGGGATTTTCATCGAATGTACTTATAACATATTTGTTTGACCAATGTACACGCGGAGCAAAATATAAACAATATGTACATGTAGGTCTAAGATATTGCCCAGTTAGCATAAGATGTTTGTTAGACGATTGTCTAACTCCTCAAAGAATCTTCTGATGATCAAAATTTTTTATTTATTAGATCTAAAGGTTTGTTTCGTATAAATTGTATGAAAAATAAGCTTGATGCTCTTGTTTAGGTGGCTCAGTTATATGTGTAAGCATTCTACAAGTTGTAAGGGAATTCCTCCAATAGTCTCATAAGATTCATTCATTCACTCATTAGAACATTTTTACAGAAATCTCAAACGAATTCGCCTACGATCAATACACTGTGCAACAAAAAAACCAGATACAATACTTGCAACGCGAAAAGCAACTAGAATATTATTAGAGCAAATCTGCCAAAGGTTTTTGAAAAGTTAGCTTGGGTTCCCGAAATATTTTTTTTTTTTTTTTCATTATTTTTTATTGAATATTAAATATGAACTAACAATAATTAATCAAATCTTAACCTAGTACGTTATTTTATGTCCTGCCAGTGACAGACAAATTTTCTTCATCACGGGCTCTGTTCACTTATATAGGTGTTTATCGCTCATCTAATTGGGTAAGTGCTGCAGTGTCTCTTCTTCTTAAGCGAGTGTGGCCGCCATGATTTAAAATATTTCGAGCTAGTGGATTTGGGTGTTGTTCAAGCCTTTTTAAATATTTGATTGCATATTTTGTAATCATAGTTTTAACTAATGGCACATTGAGATCCTTATGAATGTTTGAGTTTTTAACATACCAGGGAGCTGCTGTAATTATTCGAAGAAGTTTATTTTGGCGCCTTTGAATTTTGTCGATATTAGAGGCCGAGGCAGTGCCCCATAGTTGAATACCGTAGCACCAGATAGGCATTAAGATAGAGTTGTAAAGTAGAAGCTTGCAATCGAGACTAAGGACAGAATTTCTTCCAATAAGCCAATGAATTTGAATGGGTTTTAGTTTCATTGAGTTAATTTTGCCTCTATATGGCATTTCCACGTTAATCGCCGATCCAGATGTATACCGAGATATTTTACATGCGAATGTTGAGGAATTATTTAATTATTGATTGTAATAGGGGGGCAAGATTCCCGGCACAAAGTGAATGTTATATGTACGCATTTTTGCTCATTGACCATTATCCTCCATTGTCGTAACCATATTTCTAGTTGAAATATATATATGCTGTAAGTAACGCGATGCTTCATAACGATTTTCGTGGACGCTTAGAAAAGCTGTATCGTCTGCAAATGTTGAAGTTTGTGTATAGTTGCTTGTTGGCATGTCCGAAGTATAAATTAAGTATAATAGGGGGCCCAGGATGCTGTCTTGTGGGACTCCAGCGGCAATGGGCTGAGGTGAACTTAAGAAATTTCCTTCTTTAATAATAAATTGACGACCGACTAAGTAGCTTTCTAGCAGCTTGTGTGTGTTTGCTGGTAAATTTTGCTTCAATTTATGTAATAAGCCTTCATGCCAGACTTTATCAAAAGCTTGCGAAACACCGATGAAGAGTGCTGAGCAATATTTCATTTCTTCAAATGCTTCTCTTATGACATTTACTATTCGATGAGTCTGTTCGATTGTGCTGTGTTTTCTTATAAATCCGAACTGATGGTTTGGAATACATCTATTTACACTTAAAATCGGTGTTAATTTTGAAACTAATAATTTCTCAAACAGCTTTGACATATTTGATAATAAGCTAATAGGCCTATAAGACTCAACTTTTGTATGATCTTTACCTGGCTTTGGTATCATGGTAACTAAGGAAACCTTCCATTTTTTAGGATAGTATTCAAGGCGTAAAATAGCATTAAAAATAAAAAGAGTAATTTTCTTTGCTATGCGAGGTATCTCCAAAAGCATTTTATTACTGATTTTATCAATACCAGGTGCCTTCTTAGTGTTTAAGTCACAAATAGCCTTTTCGATTTCTCTTAACTCAAATCTGAGGGTACAGGTGGTAACTCGACCGCAACATTGTGATATATATTTGGTGTAAATACGTTTTTCAAGTGACTAACAAACAGATTTCCTTTTTAATATCGTTTCTTGCCCAATTACCATTCAAGTTTCTTAATGGTGGCTAAGATATAACTGGCCTTTTTAGATTTCTAGCTGCACGCCATAATGAGTAGTCAGATTGTGGAGTTGCATCAAGTTCCTTAAGATATTTTTCTAGAGAAGCCGTTTTCTGATTCTGCAGTAACTTTCTTAGCATTTTTGTGCAATCTTTTAATAAAATCTTAAGTTGCGGGGATCTGTAAAGTTGCCACTCTCTTCGAACTCTCCTTTTTTCAGTCGCTCGACATCTGAAGAATATATTTTATATTTTTTGGGGGTATCGCTGGAATCTTGAACAGCTAGTTTCAGAAAACTGTCAAAATTGTCAATTGAGCGATCTACATAATTCGGTGTACTGAGCGGAATATTTTCTGTGCAATGGGTACTGAGATATTTTTTATATTTTAACCAATTAATTTGCTTAGTTGTCGTCGCTATGTAACCAGTCGGAGGTACAATTCTATTGGGGTTCATTAAAGTAACAATTGTAGGTGTGTGGCCGGAAGATAATTCTAGGGAGGCTTCAACATGAATCGTTTCTATGGGAATGTTTTTAACCACGCTGAAATCGATGACATCTGGTATTTTTTGATAATCAGTGGGCCAATATGTTGGTTGTCCGCTCGCTACCATATTTAAATCCATTTTAGAAATTGTGTTAAATAAAACACGACCCTTTGGTGTTATAAGTCGCGACCCCCAGAAGGTATGTTTAGCGTTATAATCGCCAGCGGCTAGGAAACACGGTCCTAATGATTTAAAATATTTATAATATTGGTCCTCCGATATTGAAAATCTAGGCGGGGAGTATTACGATTAAATTACTAGGTTTCTATTTAATTCCTCAACGCAAATGTTCGTTGTTTGGAGATAATCTTCACGATGATCACACATTAGGTAGTGTTTGACTCGGGTTTTTATTAAAATGGCAGAACCTCCACAAGCTCTATCTCGTGGGTCCTTGGTATCATATAGTATATAACCATTTATTTTAAACGTATTTCTTGAGGTCAAATGAGTTTCAGAAATCATCATGACATCAATTTGTTTATTTTTAAGAAAGTATTCTAATTCATTTTTATGCTGGCGGATGCCGTTTGTGTTCCAAAAACAAATTTTAAACAGTTCATGGTTTGTTAAGTACAGCTTGCAATGACATCGATTGCATTCTAAGCATTTCCTGCATCATATTACCCATGTTCGTAAAATTATTTACTGTTTGCACTAATGTTTCCATGGTTTTTTCTAAACGACTTAAATTAGAAACCGGAGTTTCATCATTACTTGGCGAGGCACCTTGCATTGGCTGATGGTTTGATTTTAGGACGTTAGCGTAAGAGGTTCTGTTATTACTAGGCTGGGGGGCTTGAATTGCATTTGTGTTTACTTGATTTGCAACCTGCATTTGAGGGGTATTTGTTTTCGGTCCAACCGTCTGCTTGACGATATTATATACAGGGCATCCTCTATAATTGGCAATATGATTACCGCCACAGTTGCTACATTTTTTTACGTTGGGGTCGGTTTTAGACTTATCGCAAGAAACTGTACCGTTTAGTTCACCACATACTACGCAGACAGGGGGTAAGTAGCAGTATGCCTTGGTATGGCCAAATTCTTGGCAGTTTAAGCACTGAACAGGTCCATTTTTTTTTGTGCGGCTCTTCTATAGTTATTCTTCTGTAGAGAATATATTTTAAATTGTAAATAGGATGTGTTTCGTTTTTTTAAGTTTTACGTCGCCGGGTTCAAACTCCACTCGAAAGAGTGGTTGGGGAATTTTTTCTCTATTTTTAATATTTACTACATGTTTTACCTTGAAGCCTTTTTCTTCTAGGAATGTTTTAACCTCTTCTGGGTCCACACATGAGTCAATACCCTTAATTACTACCTGTAGACCTTTACTGCTTTTCAGTTGGTAGGTATAACATTTTTTTTTAAGTGTTTCAAAGTTGTTTATTATTTTGCGAAAATCATTCTCATGATTGACTTTTATTTTTGTCTCGTTTATACTTCCACGCTTGACAGCCGCTAAGTAAAACGAATTTTCACCTATCACCGATATCAAACTCTTTATGAGCTCATTTGAATTTTGCTCCCTAAGATATATCGGGGGAGGCTTGAATGGTTTAATGACGTTTGGTGCTTCAGAGGATTCATCCTCCAGAATTGCAAAACGATTCTGAGTATATATTTTATCAAAAGATGGTACTTTTGAGGCCGAAGCAACTGCTGCAGAGGTAGCGCTGCGTCCCCGTTTAAACAGTGTTATGTACCTGTCCATACCAACTTGTGCTGTAGGGTTTTGACAACTTTTTACTGGGGGGTTTTCCATTGCATTTGTGTTTGAGTTCATGGTATCATATCCCACTAAATTTGTTTTTGACGTCACGGCAATACTTGCTGGCCTGGCAACACTTGTCACCAAATCTAGTTGTAGTTTTTTTAATGAGTCACTATCCACTGTTTTTGTAAACACCGAGGGTGATAGGGAACGTGTTCGAGTAATTGGCTCAGCCGTTAAATAGTTTATATTGTTTTGTTTTGTTTTGTTTTATTTATTTCTGCATTATTTTCATTTGCATTAACTAAAACGTAAACTTTTCTTTCATTTTGTCTTAGTGTTGTTTCACTGTTCGTACTCATGCAAAGAGTTGTTTTGGTTTTTCACCGTTTTGCTTTGCTTTTAATATTTTTATTATTTATTGTATTACAACAACACAAAAAATAAGAAATTTAAGCTTAAATGTTTTTGTTTAGAATATGTATACATACATACATGTATGAACATTCATATTTTATCGTTTTAATTGTTCACTATTATGTTAAATAATTTAAATAACAAAATATATTATTTATTTTAAGCGTCCATTCGCTGCTGATATATGTCAAAATCAGATATGATTAATTAATAGTTCAAATCGCATGCGGGGTTAAAAATCCACGTCTGTATCACAACAAATCACAAGCCCGAAATATGGGCCCCTAAAGTTTTTGAATTTTTTGAAAAGGGTTTGGTATCAGTCTAAATAAATATACTAAATGTACCTCTGACCAAAAAAATAATTTCAAATGTCTTCAGTACAATCGTATGGCGATTCTTTTCTTAGGATATATTAATTCTCTAACACTCATTTTAAGGGGTAATTTTTGTACTTTTTTAAACTTCCCAACAAAAGTATTCTAAAAAGGCACTTTAGAGGGTTAAAATGTTCCACGAATATTTTTTGCATCAAATTTTAAGACAAAAAGTTCATGCATTTTATGTAAAACGGGTTTTCAAGAAATTCAAAAATTTCAAGGACAGGAATTTCGAGACCCCGATTTACATACATTGCACGATGTTTTGTTCTTAGAAGACCCCTAGTAAAATGTGATGCAGAAAATATTCGTAGAACTTTTTAAACCTCTAAAGTGTCGTTTTAGTATACTTTTGTTGGGAAGTTAAAAAAGGACAAAAATTACTCCTTAAAATGAGTGTTAGAGGGTTAATATATTCTAAGAAAAGAAGACATCTGAAATTTTTTTTTAGCTCAGAAGTACATTTAGTATATTTTTTTTGACTTATACCAAACGCCTTTTCAAAAAATTCAAAAACTTTAGGGGCCCGTATTTCGGGAGCCCGAGCTTACTTTTTAAACCCCTTTGGCGGATATTCTCTACCAATATTCTAGTTTCATTTCGCGTTGCAAGTGTAGAGGCTGGCGGCAATGTCCCAAATTTTTTTGCACTGTGATATAAGCGTCTTTCGCTGTGTTGTAGAAGTATCTCGCAGAAGAATCAGCTTGTGTAACAGTTTCTCCCGTGCGAGGAATCTTTTACGATTAAAAATTGCGCTCGTCGACGATTAATGCTCTTCATGAGATTCCCATTTGATTCTTTTGATTGAAAATGCTAGGTGGGTACATATATGTGTGTATTTATAAAAATTATAATACATACACACATCTGTACGTGCATATGTTCATAATTATAAAAATACGTAAATTACTTACCCCTATTTATTAAGTTTTTAACATTTTCAATTTTTGAACACAAACTTATTTATTTTAATATAAAATTTAAATTATTTTATTATAATTAGTATTGTGGTTATTTTGTTGAACTATTTATGGTTTTTAATCCAAATTTTCAATATTTTTTAATTAGGCTTAAGTTCATCAAATTTAATTTTCATTAAATTATTTTTATGAAGAAAGGAATTTTACAACATGAAAATTAATTAAAATTTACTGATTTATTTTTTTACAGAGGGCTTGCCGTTTAACACTCGCAGCCATCGACGACTGCTGACGTCATTAGTCAAACATCAATCCTTAAACCAAATTGTATTTAACCTTTGGTAGATCTAAATTTGCTTTGAATGATTATCTATTTTAATTCATTTTACATGTTCTTCCTTTACTTCTGTTTTTTCGTACTTTTGTCAAGAATTCTTCTTGAAGTTCAAAGTACATATTTTGTTTTTTATTATATTTAATAATTTGACAGAAAATTTAGTAAACAATTGGGACATATAGCTTTTTTTTTGGTTGTGAATACCAAATACATAATTATATTTTCATTTGTTGTAATCGAATTGAAACTATACTAGCAATCGATTATTAGCTGCAATAAATGAATTAACATTTTTATTACAAAATTTATTGACGAAAGCAAATTATTGATTGCAAAGACCAATATTCAATATTTCCCTGTATTAAATTCGGTTGTGATTATAACCATTTGTACTAATTTTTAAAACTAAATTAAATTAGTTATCATAACTAAAAAAAGAATTAAAGGAATCATATTTCAGTTAGAATAACGTTTTAATAATCAAGAGAATTAAAAATCAGTTAGAACTATACATTTTTAATAGTTGCAATAATAAATTATATTTCTTGATCAATATTTTATTACTGCAACCGTTTTCCAACCAATTTGTTTTCTGTGTGTAGTTTTAATATCATGTCACGCTATTAACTTTCAATTTGTTGTTTAAAATAACAAAGATGTGGTTAATCCTTGCTCAGCCTGCGTAATTAAGTGTAATGTAAAAATCTCCAAAAAAATATCAGTCAATAAAAAGGAGCAAATTTTTATAACTTTTCTGTGTTTAAAAGGCAAAAAAAAAATATATATATATATATATATATATATATATATATTTCCCAGTACTACTTTTAAAACTACCATCGATTTGAAATTCCAGAACATGGTCGTATATTTTTAAATGAATTGTTCTATCCTTTTTCTAAATAAACTAAGAAAAAATGTAATAAATGTGTTTTGAGGATTTATTGAAGATTTTTAAAAGATTGAGCAAGATTTTGCAGATTTTTTGATGAAAAATCATGATTTTTGCTGATTTTAAAGTTCTGGCAACACTGCTTACACCGTGATTGACTGTACTTCAAAAAATCAACCTAAAATGCCATATAAAAGTTTTCACATAGTTCATAGGTACTTAGTATACATACATACATAAAAAATCTTATAAAAACCAGGGGCCATATAACGGCATTCGTTTCGAAATAACAATACAATTAAAATACCGTAATTTGGACCTAGGTATAATAAGAAACAAAATAATCTTTTATTATTTTTCAAGGAGATCAAAGTCCGATTGCTGTAGAAAATTAGTTTTTTGATAAATTTCTACATAACCTTGCTTTAATTAAGAAAAGGCGTAACATATATTTGTTAGGCTTGTGACATTAATCTTGATAAAAAAAGAATCCTATATGAAAAAGCTTAGGTCTTAATTAAAGTAACGATCAGTTTTTTGTTTATTTAAAACTATAGCAACAAGATTCATTAAACTGTAGTTAATATTTTGTCTGAAATAAGTTCGATACAGTATTAGCATAAAGTATATTTCTTTGCTATGTTTTTATTAAATTATGGTGTGAAGAAAAACGTTTCACATCCACCGACGAATGCGGTGTAGATGATATACCTTTGGCAATTCTACTGATATCTGGAAACATAAGTTTATTTATTTTGTTTCAACTCTCCAACCCGGGAACAAAATACTTCAATGTTAAATGTTTGAAATTTGTAAATTGTACTAAACATGTCATTGGAGTACTTTAGTACTTTTGCAATGCTAATAGTACTGAAAAGAGTACAATTGTACTAACTTTATCATCCCTGAAGCACAATATAATTTATAGATCTCACAAAGAGCCCACTCGTGAAATATTCTAGCATGTTTTTGCTGGAATTATTGAATAACATTATTAGCAAAAGTTTAAGAACTTCTAATTGTATGGCATTAGGAATGTGAATGAATACTAGAACAATACTAGACAAACATTTTAATAAATCATACATTCAGATCCGACTTCAAATATCGCCAAAAAAAAATTAATTTTCGAAACCGCCTTGGAAAAATACTTTAAATTAGGGGGTGTACGGCGCACATTATTTTGCTTGTAAAATAGGTTTACATTTATTATCATTCTGATATGCATCCACACATGCATATTTAATAGCTGTGTATTGTACATGTGTATTTGAATTTTATTTAGATAATCATGAAGTAGATGACAATAATAAAATTAACAATAGTGATGATGACGTTGTTGTTGTTGTTCTTGGTAGAATAAAAATGGAAACAAAAACAAGAACAATTGTTACTTTATTTTAATTCATTCTGTCATTCATTCACTCATTTCATTCGAAACATACATACAGCGAACGGAAAGAAGCGGAGCAGCCGGGCAGATAAAAAACAACTAGACAAATAAGTATGACATACAGATAGGTATACATACATACATACATTTTTCTCTTCCCTTTCTTACAATACGGATGATCTATTATTATCATTATTAGAATAAGCGGCTTGTAGCATTGTTTTCAAGCTTCTCCACCAAAAAGAAAAAAATTTAAAAACAATACGAATAAAATAACAAAGAGAACAAGAAATTTACATGAGACTGCAATTTACTCTGGCTACAATTGACACCACAACCACTGTCGACAATATGTTTGAATGCATATATGTATGTACATATGTATATTGCATATTATATAGAATTTCGCAATGTATAAATAATATTATAGTCAAAAATCAGTACATCATATTATTTTCTGAAAAAAAACTAATTTTGTAATAAATATTTTTTATGTTGGGGTCACACACTGATCACAAATCTGTTAAAAAACAATTCTCGATTTATACTTTTTTTTAATTTTGTATCGAACCAGGTTTGATAAAGTTGGTACAATTGTACTTTTTGGAACAATTCAAAACTAAAAAGTACGGTGGTACGCCCGTGACTCATTTGGTAGTATTTCCAAATTTTTCAAACCTACATATTTATAATTGATATAAAATTGCAACTCGTATTTACTGTTCAATGAATATAAGCGTTTAGTGTTTGGTGGAAATAGTCTTTCTTTTTTTATGAAATCTAAGGGAAGCTCTATTTTTTGTTGTTGGATTTAACAAAACAGCTATGATACCATTTGTACCAAAAAATGAACTCCGCTATTGTGAATAGATTTTTGTTCAATGAATATAAGCGTTTAGTGTTTGGTGCATTTGTACCAAAAAATGAACTCCGCTATTGTGAATAGATTTTTGCACTTGTTCATTGAACGATTGCTTATGCCATATTCCAAATTTAGTATCAGCGGCAGCATATAAGCGTGCATTTTCTGATGGTATTGACAAGTTTTTAAAAGATATAAGAAACCACTTCTGCAAAAGTTCTATATAGTAGAACATACGACTCAATTCAAGATTATTTGGAACGAATTCATAAAACATATTTTCAAATATTCGTCAACAAGATGGTTGTCACGTCGAGAAGTAAACAACCGAATTTTTGAACAGTTGGAGCTACTCCATTATTATTTTACTTCGTATTATTTTGAAGGAGATTTTACGAGCGCTAAATAAAATTTTATTATATTCGGACTTTCTACTCCTTTCCTGTTTCTGCAGTACATATTGAAAATTGTAAACACAATAAATTTTTAAATACAATCCGAACATGCCCGTATGTACATATTTTTAGAACGCTTAAAAATTTTATTTTCGTTTTAAATTCGAGATTGTATTTTGAGAAATACATATTCGTTAATTTTTCACAAAAAAGACGATAAATTCTAAAAAGTTTATGAAAACGCTCTTTGGCGGCAATCAAACATAAATGGATTTATCGACACTTAAAACCGCATGATACAGGTCTGGCTAGACCAAATACAATTTGTTTGCCTCTTTTCATGAATATTTTGGAAAACTAACTATTTTGAAAAATCCGGGGATGGAAAGAACAACGACTTATAGTAACTAACAAAAATATAATTGTACAGGAGCAGCAAAAAACTTTATAAAATGAAAACTATGTATAACCATGTCAGAAAGCGTGCATTGATAAGTCGTCCATGGAATTCTTCAAATAATGTTAAAATTAAACCATTTCATTACATTTGATAGAAAAATATGGGTTATTACGTAATTTTGCATTTATAACACAAACACTCTTGTAGTAAAGTTCCTTTTGTTTTTGTTGTATTAAGGTTTTGTTTAAAAAAAAAAAAATTTATAAAAATTTATAAAAAAAATGATTTAGTACTATTGGGGCCGAAAAAGTACGATTTTAAAAGTTCGTTGGTACGATATTGGTTTTCTCATTTATCATCCCTGTATCGAACACTCCATCTTTTAGAAGTTTTGTCGTTAGTGTAGAGATTATGTTCGAACTTGCGAGCAATCTTGAGCAACATTAATTAATTCAAACGAAAATATTGGCATATATCAACATTATCTATTTCGCGGCTTTGTAAAACTAAACGAATACAACATTGTTTTGCAAAGGAAAACCAAATCCATATTTTTTATACCTTCCACCACAACTAGTTTTGATGAGGGTATACATAGTTTGTCATTACGTGTGGAACTTTTTTAATGTGCATCTAAGACCCTATAAAGTATTTATGTGTATTTTGGATACTAAAGTAACTCTAACGGCCATTTTCACAAAGTTCGGTTATAATTAACTATCGGTTATAGCTGTCAAAACATATTGGTAATCGGAACTTTAATTGAAAGTTAGCTTTAAACGAACTTGGTGAAAATGGCCGTAAGTCGATTTAACCATGTCCGTCTATTTGCCCGTATGATGAAATCACGCTCAAAATGTCAATATTGGTGTCAAATTAATCTAGTTCTCCTGAGCGATTTGCAATTGACATCTAGCAAAATCCGTTCGTTAGGAAAAGAGTTAGATATAAGGATAATTTTATTACAAAAACTAGCATAAATAATGTCGGATTGCAAATATTAATATGAGATTTTGCACAAATTCCTATATATAACAAGAAATCACACCACAAAGTTTCGTGAATAGCTTTGGCTTCCTTTAAAATTTTAATATAGTGTATATAGACAATATTTGGCACACATACTCTTCAAATAGGTACCAAATAGTGAACAATTTCGAAAAATCGTCTGTAAATACTATTGTGTATGGACTTTACTGATTATAATTTTTGACTTGTTTTTTTATGCGATAATCATTAAATTGTTAAATATTTAGTTTTCATATAGGCCATTCTTGTTGTTTTTCCCCCATATTTTTAACAATTTGTATGGCATATTTTTATGATTTTATTGAATATTTAACTTTCTTTTAGAGCATATTTCCGAATGTTAAATCAATAAAGAAAAATTCCATGCGTTATATGTACGAAAAGTGTCGTACTTTGCACGAAATAGTTTTAAATTTCGCACCACGAAATTTTTGCGTTCAATGACAAATGAAAGTAAAAAATGTTTTAGAAAAATAAAATGTATTTTCGTAAATTTAGTATTCTTAAAAATTATTTTGATTATTTCAAAAAAATTATATATTAAATATAAAATTTTGTATTAAAAAATGCCAAAATTATAAATTAGTTTTTGTTTTAATTAACCTAAACTTTTGTTTTTAGGGAAATACAACTTTCTAAACTTCACGGAATGTTATATAAATACCGTTCATTAAATATAAATAAATCTATTTTGGCCACGCTTGTACCTAGTTTGGAAACTCTGACTTTTGCCGTTGCCCAGATATTTAAACAGAAAAAACAAATTAAAAACCGCAACAAGGGATTTTTGGGCAAAATTAGAGGCAGCTGTGATTTTTTGCTCATGTCTCATTCATTGATGGACCGATCTGACTGAATTTCAATAGATAACTTAAACGGAGTATATGTGGCATAAATACATATGTAACAATCAAGTCCCCATAATTTCTGGGGTCTTCGGTTAAACCATTTGGCTAATCTTCGCTAATCATAAGGACCCAGAAAAAACGTATATACTTTATAGGGTCTAAGATCAATGTTGTAGAAATAACAAACGGAATGACCAACTAATATATACCAGTTTACTTTAGGTGAAGGGCTTAAAAATAATATGGGGAGTGATATAAAAATTAGAGCAATAATTTTTTTCTGTCAAAAAAAATTAAATTTAGACAATCCGGTAGCAATATAAATCCTTTTTTTTAACAATATATGTACAATGTACATTGTACATAGTATCAGTTTCTTAAAAAATTGATTTCTAAGAAATTTTTCTTTTATTTCCTGTATTTATTCTTAACATTTTATGTTGTATGTTAGGGAGATTCACGTTGTTGCCAACATTCTCGTCAACAAAAGTCTTCTCGTCAAGCCGTACATTTTTTTTTTTTTTTTGGCGTAAAATGTTTTAAAAAGATCGGTAAAATCTACATATCGTCCCCTTAATATATTAATAGCGTATAATTTTTTTGGGGTTTTGAGAAAATCGTGTTTAAAGTTTTTGTCAAATCGGATGTCTATTAAAACCTCAATATCGCGGTAAATAAAAATTCTTCAAATTGCATTTTTGGCGAATACATAATACCGTTTCTTGTCTTTAAATTAACCAATTTGTTTTATTCTACGCATCCTTTATGACGATAATTATGTCATTCAAAGTGTAAGGCCTCCATATAGGCTATTTTATTTTTTAAGGAATTCGTATGATGTTTCTGATACACTATTTTATTTTGTATGGTATACGCTGTTTTATTCAATAATTTTGCGGTGTTTTTATTAAAATATTTGATTTCAAAAATATCAATTTGTTACATTGTAAATCAGTGATTAATTCATAGTTTTGTTAATTCAGTGGCACATATTCATTACTTTCCAATTTGGGTTATTATAAACAAAAAATTATGACAAATTAAGGTATACATTGCGTAAATCAAAAATAACTAAAAATTCATTCGTCTTCTTTCTCTTCCTCTGCTACATCTGCCTCATCTAAACAATTTCGCTTCTTTCCACCTTGTAAGTTAAAAAGAAATGACTGCGAGCCACGAGGAATTACATTCTTCTTGCACAAATTTTGGAGATCATTCAGCTTTCGATGGTCGGAATGAAATTTTTTCTCAAACAATAGTGTATATAATTATAAGCTATTTTATGAGTTAAAGTTTTCATAAATTGTATTTTATTCTACAGGCTAAAATGGAGTATAATTCGGTGGCATGTCATAACGTCCAGTGCCATAGTGTCCATGGACGTTATGTCACTCCAAATAGTGTCATTAGGTCCATAATTACTAAAGAAGTTAAATACAAAAAAATTATCTGCATACACGCAGAGAAAAACATGTTTCATTATGGTCCCAACCAACAAAACTATTTTTAAAGAAACTAATTTAACCATAATATGGTTGTCGGTGACAATGATTTGGTTAAATAAAACATAATATGGTAAAAAAAAGTTTAAAAATGGTTTTGCTGCTTTTTCTCTGGTTGTATATATTAAATATATAACGAAAACACTTTTGGGCGCAAGGATTTTCTCCTCTATGGTATAACAAACACCGGCTTCGCTAACTAAAGCTTCTCTGCTCAGCCGGCCTTCGGCAGGGCGCAAGGATTTTCTCTTCTGTGGTATAACAAACACCGGCTTCGCTAACTAAAGCTTCTCTGCATAGTCGGCTTTCGTTCGGAAACAAGGAAGATTTTAGAAGCTTTACTTTGTTATACCATAGAGGAGAAAATCCTTGCGCCCGGCCGAACGCCGGCTGTGCAGAGAAGCTTTAGTTAGCGAAGCCGGTATTTGTTATACCATAGATAAGAAAAGCCTTGCGCCCGGCCGAAGGCCGGCTGTGCAGAGAAGCTTTAGTTAGCGAAGCCGGTATTTGTTATACCATAGATAAGAAAATCCTTGCGCCCGGCTCAAGGCCGGCTATGATCCCAAATTTGTTTACATTTTAATATTATTCTTTATAAGTTAAAATGTGGACATTATGACACTTTACAAAGTGTCACAACGTCCGCGGACGTTATGACATTTCTTTGATGGACGTTATGACACTTTTGAAAGTGTCATAATGTCCATGAACACTATGACACTTGCAAAAGTGTCATAACGTCCGTGGACACTATGACACTGGACGTTATGACATGCCACCGTATAATTCGTATATACTATTATTCTTTTAACAACTTTGGAGTGGCAATTTCAAGTAAAATAGCGCATATGAGCTTACACTCTTATTGAAGGAACATTTTGAACAAAAAAATATACACTATTTTTTTCAACGACATTTTGACCCACTTTTTGGAAGTAGAATTTGACGAAATTTTGACCAAAATCAATGATGGAGATTCCCAGGCAGAAAAAGACAATCACCACGACGCTGTGCCGACGTTGCAGGGGGTACTATCAACATTAATACAACGTACTGTTTACCAAATATACAATGTTGTCACATTATTAAAATGATAACGCCAAATGTGCGTCTTCCGACTCTTCTTTTTAGTGTTGTCACAGTACTGTAAATTTAAATTAACAATGTTGGATTCACGAATTTACAATGTAGTCATAACCGTCTTCCGACTCTTATTCAATATTGTTACAAAAAAATAATAAACAAGCAAAAATTTGTATATTTTCTAACCTAAAATAGTTTTTGTGTTTTCATTTTAATACGACACTATTAAATTAATAAGACTAAATTTGTGTATATACAGCGTTGCAGCGGTATAGAATTATTATAAACACGGTATTAGAAAATTAAGGTTTATTTTTTAAAAATTAGGATAACGAGAGGAGATAGGGGGCGACTTATGCTTTCCAAAATCATTTATTTTCTCTAAAATTTCTTGATTATTTTCCATACTTTAAATTTATAACTTTTTATATGCTACATACATACATACACTGGATGAAATTTTTAAAGAAAAACTCTTCTTTACAACTTATTAAAAAGCAATGTTTGAATTTTAAAACGTTACAGAAAGGCGCCTAAGCAAGCGCTAAATGTATTAAGTGGCGGTTAATGTGTCCAAGTAAATAAAAACCTTTATATTTTTTAAATTTTATTGAAATCTATTAAATAGTTTCGGAGAGGCAGAAATTGCCCCCTATTACCCTTTTAGTCATATTTTTTGAAAAATACATAGCTTATGTGTCTATGTAAATATGGATCTATCTATGTTTTAAATTTCATTAAGATCTGTTGGATAGTTTTGGAGAGGAATAAATTGCTCTCTATCTCCCCTTGTTATCCTATTTTTTAAATAAATACATAGCTCAAGTGTCTTTATAAATATGAATCTATCTATGTTTTAAATTTCATTGAAATCTGTCAGATAGCTCTGGAGAGCAGAAATTGCTCCTTCCCACCCCTCGTGGTCCTATTTTTTATAAAAATGTATAGCTTTTGTGTAGTTTTACATAGGTACTGCTGATGTTACGGACAAATTTATTTTAAATATCATAAATAATATGTACATAGTCCCATACCTGCCTAGTGACAAAGCACATTTTTGGAAAATTTTTTTTTTTTTCATTTTTACACAGAAGTGCCAAAAATACTGAAGGTATTTTTTTAAACATGGATATTTTATTTGTATGGCAGATAACCAAAACACATTCATGGGTATTGAATAACATCTGCATAATATTCATGTATTTTTGTTTACTGAATGTGGTTGCGTGAAGATATTGCCGTGCATAAGTATAAGTAATAACCATACTTTTTGCTTTATAAATATGTGTATACACAATAACGAAAAGCGTGGGTAAATACCTCTGTATATTATTCTTATGGGTACTTGTTGTCATTCTCTGGTATGTATGTTAACCATCATATATAAATTTTTGAATTTTCCATCAATAAAAACACATTTTCACTAGTACTACCACAATGCTTGATGAGTAGTTTGATAAGTGTATTTGGCCCTTTAGAAAGTTGAAGGAATATTTTTATACAAACTTGGAATTTTTTTATTTTAAACTGTTAATTACATTCTATGATTTTATCTTAGTAAGAAACAAAACAGTAAACAGTAGATGCTTGTACATAGTAAATGGCAGCTCAGACAAAATGGTATCGTCCATTTCTATTTAAGAAAATCGTATTAGTTATAACAAGTGATAGTGCTATATTCGGATGTGCCGAATCTTTGATACCCTGCACCGACAGTTCGAATGTTTAAGGAGTAATATCTGTATGATGTATATTTATTATTATTATCTTAAACTGTGACGAGTTGTTATTAAAGGCCATTTTAGACTATAATACTTTGTGTTAAGACATGTCAAAAACTTACAAATAATTCATAATGTATAATAGTGTAAAAACATTTTGTAATGAAATGTCAAAAAATACGTAAAGAAATTTGGCAGTCGTATGGTTCTCTCTATTTTTTTAAATTTTTCTAAACGATTAGATTTTTCATTTTATCAGAATTGTGCTTTTACAAGAGCACAAGAAGAAAATCAGGGATGGATAATTAAAATTTTGTGCACAAATATTCACTATTATTTTTTCTAATAAAAAATTGCAAAACGATAAAAAAAATATAAAATTTCAAGTGAATTCTTTTAAAATTTAAATAAATCACAAATATTTGTTGTAAAAAATCGTTAAATACGGTACACAGACGAAAAAAAAAATAAAAAAGATATGATTGTATCAACTTTTCCACCCTAGAAGAAAATAAAAAAACAGCTGTTGAATAATTTGCCGGCCACATCAAAATAAAAATTATTAAATATTAAAGAAATATTAAATATAAAGCAAAAATATATTTGAGGACCAAGGTGCAAGTTTAAATGTGCAAGTTAGTGAATAATACGCCAGCTAACAATGTTCCAATGCTTAATAAAATGTTTTTTCGTTTTGATTTTGTAATCTAAAGTGGATCTCATAAATCACAAAGATTTTACTTTTTATTTGAAGTGTGATAGTGTAGAAGCAAAATGTAATGAAAAAAAATTTCTCTTTGATTTTTTGACAATCAGACCAAAAATCGTTTCATTTTGTAAGACCAAAAGTCTTAAGACTTGTGTGATAGTGTAAAACAGCCTTAATTATGGTTTTAGGCGACTAAACTGTTTTCCGGTAGTCAGGCGCGGATTCAGGGAGGGGGGAAATAAGGAAATTTCCCCCCCGTAAATTATAAAAATATGTTTTGTTAATTTCGATAATACAAGAATTCCCAATAATAATATTTTTTTTAATGTACAAAATTTTTGAAAATCCCAGCAAGGTTTTTTTGTTTTTTTTTATGGAATCTCTAACGAAATTGTCATGAGTATTTTTTAATTTTTTTTTATTGAATCTCTAACGATTTTCATTAAGTATCCATATCTTAATCCTAATAGTTATTTATTAGATATTTCCAAAGAAACATCTAGTTTACCGTATTCAATTACTTATTATTCTACATTCAATCCCAGCAGGTGCCATCTATATCCAAAGACTAAACGTTTGACTTGATAATGCGTGCGGTTGAATTATTCAAAAGCCTTAGTATTTGCAATATTTATGTATGTATATATTAATGTGTTATATGAATCAAAATTCTATTCGATAATTTTTGACGATAGTAGTGATTTGTCGGGGAAAAGCCAGATTTCCTTATCTTTAAGATATTTCAACATACAAGAAAAAGTTTTTAGGGAAGAATTTATTGGCTTTGTTGTAAACGCATTTGAAGAGGCTTCAAAAGATATTGATGACGTAGCTGTGTCAATTGATGCGAAGGCACTATCATCAATAGTTCTTAAAACTTTGACAAATTTTGGTATTGAACTAAAAAATTGTGTAGGAGATGGAACAGATGGGTGTGCTCTGATGTCAGCTGTAAATGGAAGTGTTCAAAATTTCTGGAAAAGCGACAAATGCGAAACAAACGCCTTGCTATTCCCATAAATCGAACAACTCAATTTCTAAAAGCAATAAAGTGCCATTAATACAAAAAGTTGTATCATTTGTTAAAGAAACGACAAAAGTTTTTAAATATAATCACCCCAAGTGAAAAACAGTTTTAGCAAAGTATTTGGGAGCCAAACTCTCTTCATAATGCGTCTTTGCAACAAGTGTACATCATATAGTAGAAGCTTTGGAAAAAATATCTGTGTGGAACGGTAGTCCTTTTGAATTTATTTGCGGAATATACATATCAAGTGTGATACCTATTGTAACACAGCCACTTAGTATCATTTTATAAAAGAAAGATATAGGTATGCAAAAAGGATCAATCCTTATCAAAATTTTTATCATGTGCCTTGAAGAAGAAATAAATAAACCGAGGAACAATTTAAAGCGATTTTTGAAAAAGTTAAAGTTATTTGCGTTCAAATCGAGGTTCCAATCGAAAAGACAAGATTTGAACGAAATAATCACTTCCATTCCTCTTATTGAATTTATTTTAGAAGATGTGAAAACATCTTTCCCAATAAATATCCTAAATGTATTGAACATACCTAAACTTCAACCTCAAAGTGTAATCAAGTCATATGGACAAATCCTGCGTAACGAACGCTACACTCGCACGTGTTTTCGGATTGATATATAAACATTTTTTGGCCTTTCAAAAGAGATAGCTTCAACTTATATATAGTATTTAGTGACATTTATATGTACTTATGAATGGCATAAATCATAATTTCTTAGCAGGCATTTGTTGCGAAATAATTGATCACAAAGTTTTGTGACGCACGCCACAAAACTTAGAAGCAACTTTAAAATTTGAAGTATGTTTTCCTAATTTTTAGCGAATTTTCCATCATAAGGTATACAAAGTCTAATTCCTAAAAGAAAGATGAATATAAGAGAACTCTAAATTCGCAGCTTAAAAATGTTGTAATTTTTTGATAAAAGCAGTGAACCCTTTGTGACGCACGCCTTACAACGCACGCTACAGTTTTTTAGTACTATATAATAAACCCAATTATTTATATAAATTAATTTTGTGATCATTAATGAATGTATTAATGAATATCAATCTTTTTTTTAACGAAATTTTATATTGTGATGAGTCTGCTGGCTGCACTGAAAGAAAAATGCTTCATATATTTAATGAATCATTTTCATAAAAAAACTTTCCTTGGGTAAATGAAAATGTTCATTGTCTAAATGGAATTTCATAGTTATAATGAAGTATTTTCGTTAAAATCGCTTCATTGGATTTCGTAATTACGTTAAAAATTTTCATTGGATATATGAAAACTTAAGTTTGTCCAAGTTAAACAAAAAATTTTAATTGGGAACATAAAAAAACAATATACAAACATAACTATGTTCATAAATTAATACAAAATTATAGTTTCCTAAAAAAAAGTTTAATTGTTAATTAAAAAATGTAAGATTTAATGATTTCATACATCGAATGTTACATGTATGCCATTAAATTTATGAAATCAAAAAAATTTTTTATAAAAGCAACATATTTCAATAATTGCCTTTTATAAATATAAATTTTCATTATGACAATAAAAATGTCATTATAGTAATGAAACAAAAACTTTCAATCCACTTTGAATCAACGTTGTTATTGATATTATGGACAATTTTATCTCATATTTACGCTCTTAATTGAGTAAAAAACATAGTTTTTTAATACAAAAACTACACTTCCCCGGTAGACTAGCTGGTAGCGAGCTAGTCTATCAGCACCGAGGTTGCGCGATCGAATCCCCCAGAGACAGAAAAAAAAATAAAAAATAAATAAAGTAAAATAAAATAAGAAAAAATAAAAACAAAATAATTAAAAAAAAAAACAAAAAAAAAATTATTAAAAAAAAAATTAAAAAAAATTTTTTTTACTTTATTGAAAGTATTCATCCAATGAATAATATTCATAGATCTAATGTAATGTTATATTAAATCCTTTTAATGAAACAGGTCTCATCGATCCAACGAAGCGCTGCATAGGTTCCTTTTTAATGCAATTTTTCATGGGATTAATGTCAAAATTCATTGGTATTGCGAAGAAAATTCTTTCAGTGTGTAAGTGCTATTTTAAGCTCAAAAAGCACCTTAAATACTATTAAATTCATGTGTAACATTAAGAGATCAGAGAAGGGGTAGTATTTGGCAAAAATTATTGTATAAATGATCGTTGAAATACATATTTTTAAATATAAAAATTAAATTATACATCTAAAAAAAATTAATTTGAAAAATTTTTGGTTTGTGGACTGTTTTTGAGATTTGCCCATATACCATTTATTTTAAAACCACAACTAGCTGATGAGCTGATTATATTTGATAAACGAGATTAACACATTTTAACTTGAGCCTGAACTGTTGCATTGGCAACAAACATGGAAAATATCTGAAAATCTATCAGATAACGTTGTAGATGTTTTAATAAACTGTGATGAAGACATCTACCCAAATCTAAGAAAAATATTTCAAATTTTCGTGTCAATGCTCGTCAGTAATGCTACGAGCGAGAGGTCATTTCCTACCCTTCGTCGAATAAAAACATGGCTCAGATCAACAATGACCGAAGATTTAGGGTGAGTTCCAAAACATCAGTTGCAAAGCAACTCGCTTTTTTAAGTGCTTTCTACCAAGCAACCGTGAAAAATTTTACGATGTTATCTGTACCAAAGTTCACTAAAAACAATATCGATGCGTACACAATAATCAAACTAGATATAGTTAAACTCTATGATACTTTTTTGACTTTGACTGCAAAGTATTATGATGTTTAGAAACTCAGCCATACTGTACTATCTCAATTTGCCTCAAAAGGAAATCACAATTTACTTATTTAAAAAGATTAATTTATTTTAATTTATATTGAACGGATCTTATATTTTATTTAACCCTATTGTTTTGTGTTTTTTTTGATATACAATATACACATATTGTTTTAATAAAATTTAAAAAAAAAATTTTTTACTTTTTTTTATTATACAAAATTTTCCCCCCGTAAGGTTCGAGCTGGATCCGCGCCTGCCGGTAGTAGGGTTTATATGGGGCCTAGGGTAAATTATGGACCGATCATCACGAAATTTCACAGTGTCATTTCTAGTCCTTTAAAACTGTGACGTACCAATTTCTGTTATGATAGCATTATTAATTATGGTTTTAGGTGTACTAAACCGGTTTCCGGGAGTAGGGTTTCTATGGGGCCTAGTGTAAATTATGTACCGATCATCACAAAATTTCACAGTATCGTTTATAGTCCTATAAAACTGTGACGAGCCAAAATTTGTTATGATTGCATTATTTTTTACGGTTTTAGGCGTACTAAACTGTTTTCCGGTAGTAGGGTTTATATGGGGCCTAAGGTAAATTATGGACCGATCGTCACGAAATTTCACAGTGTTATTTCTAGTTCTGTGACGTACCAAATTTTGTTACGCTAGCGTTATTTTTTACGGTTTAAGGCGTACTAAACTGTTTTCCGGGAGTAGTGTTTATATGGGGCTTAGGGTAATTTAGGGACGGATCTTCACGAAATTTAATAGCGTGATTTCCAGTCAAATAAAACAAATTTTTGCAAAATCTTATCTCATTCCGTGCCTTGTTCCAGCATTTATGTTATTTTTTGTAACAAAATTATCAATTTTTTTAGGTGGTGGTTCCACATTTTGATTCATAGCTCTGGTCCTACTGAACCGATTTTGCTGGATTTCAATCCCATACTGCTTAGGATAACTACAAGTAATTTGGCACCAAGTTTGTTCATTCCTTTTGAGTTGTTCGAAAGTGAGCGTGTTTTCAACAGACTGACACACGGACAGACAGACGGACATGGCTAAATCGACTTAGAATTACTCAAGCACCCAGAATATATATACTTTATGGGGTCTGAGATGAATAATAAAAAAGTTTCACACGGAATGACAAACTTAATATACCCTCTTCACAACTAATTGTGGTGGAGGGTATAAAAACATAAATTTCTGAAATACAATTGGACACTTTCAGAAGTTACGATTGGAAATTTTTGAAGTTAAATTGGAAATTTCTGAAATATAGTTAGAAAATTCTGAAACATAATTTGAAATGGTGTACTAAGAAACATAGGCTCTAATTATCTAATTCCTTCAGCGATACAGGCCAACTATTCAACAATTACAATTAATATTTCCAAAAAAGTATTATTTTTTCAGGTTTTTTTGAGCACCAAACTTTCAAGTCAAAAACCGGAAGCTCGATTTTGATTTTAGAACCATGGTTTCTTAAAGAAAAGTTCTTAGAATTTTCCGTAGATTACAATTTTGCTGTACGCTTTGTCACTTTTTTTGGGCCCGAACAAATTGACCCTCCCTAATATATATGTATATATATATATATATATATATATATATATAAATAGTAATCACGGTAAGCTAAATATTGTCCGAATTTGGTACACCTTGCTGGGTTATCAAAACACAACCAAATGGGGGGTGGTGGGGGGGGGATTGCAGAAATGGGCGTGCATCTCTCATACAAATAGATTTCAGATTTCTTTATATCTGGAGTAAAGGGAACAAGCATATTTATCATAAATACAATTTTTACCTAATTTTATTTCAACAGGTGTGCTAATGAAAAATATGTTTGTTAACTTGACGCTCTATGGTTGCAATACTGTTATTGTTTTTGGGGGATTTCATGGCAAGTGACCCAATTTTAAATCGATGTCTTCCGATTTGTACCAAGGTAAGAGCTATTGGATAGTAGTAGTAGACCCAACTTTTCAATAAGATCGGTCAAAAAGTTGCTGAGTAAGAGGAGGTCAAAATTTGACATTTTTGCCAAACAGGTGTTCTTTTTCATCCATGTAACTTATTACATACCAATTGGTGTTTGTCCCGAATAAATTAGATAGCTTTTTCTACAATCTTTCAAAAATCTTGTTTAAATGGGTACTTTTTTGGCCCAAAAGAAAGCTTATTATGTTCTTAGTGGGCTGCGATTGAGATATGTATAAATAAAAATAATTTCTATCTCAAGACGAGGGTTTTTTCAACAGCTGAACCTAGTAACGCCAAGAAAGGATTAGCAAAAAAAAGCAGAAAATAAAAGCTAAAAATCGGACTTACCTTGCTGCAAATTTCATCCAATTTGGAAGACATCGATTTCAAAAATTGGGTCACTTAACATGAAATCCCTTATATGTATTTTGTGTGCTTATCACGTATTTAGCGTGCTAATAACAACTGTTTCGCGAACATCAATTTGCTGAGCCAAACACAACGAAGTTTGTCGTTAAAAAAACGCAGTTTTATGTTCTCATATTTTTGAAGATGACAAACAGGGAAACAATATTTATACCCACACCACAATAGTGGAGAGGGTATTATGCATTTGTGCTGATGTGTGTAACGCCTTAAAATATTGGTCCTAGACCCATCTTAAAGTATACCCATCGACTCACTTTCTGAGTCGAACTTACGATGTCCGCACGTCTGGCTGTCAGGCTAGCTTGCTGGTTGTCCATGTAACCTTGTGCTCAAAGTACAGGTCGCAACTTTGGAAATAATTTTATAAAATTTGGGACATAGGTTCTTATTGGCACAAGGACCAAGCCTTTCGAAAATGGGCGGAATCGTAGGACCACGAGGGAGAAACTATCAAACCGGTTTTAATGAAATTTAAAACATTTATAGAACCATATCTATATGGACACAAAAGGTATGCATTTTTAAAAAAATAGGACCACGAGGGGAGATAGGAGTAATTTCTGCCTCTCAACCCGATTTTAATGAAATTTAAAACATAGATAGATCCATATCTATCTAGATACATAAGCTATACAGTTTTTCCAAAATAGGACCACAAGGGGAGGTAGGGGGCAATTTCTGCCTCACAAACTTTCAAACCGATTTTAATGAAGTTTAAAAACATAGATAAATCCATATTTATATGGACACATAAGCATGATGTGTTTTCAAATACTGTGGTGTAGGGTACCATATGATCGGGCTTGACCGACTATACTTTCTTACTTACTACACAAACACTATTAGCATTTGTGTTTTCCACAAATCTACCTAACCGGGCTCTAAGGAACGATATTTAATGTTTATTTTCGAACACTGAATTGTATTTCCATCGGTTTTGCACTCGCAGCCCCATAATATGTATAATAGACTGGTCGCAATTTTTTTTTTTTTTAATTTAATTGTTTGCGCTACTTAAAATATGAGGTTTGGTGTAAGAAGTCATGATCTAATTTTTCAGGTCAATCCGACGGTGCCTAGCCGTGCCGGGTGTGGCCCAAAGTTCCCCATATTATAAAAAAAACATCTTTTCTATCAGATCTTTATAGTTATACTAGTTGAAAAGCCGAAAAAAAAATTTTCTTTAAGAAAGGTAAAACGTTTTTCTTATATGCGCAGTCGTTTTAGAAACATAATTGTTTTTCTAGAAAAAAAAAATAATTTTTTTTTTAATCAAATTTCGGATTTTTTGTTTTTAAAAATTCATAAAGAACATATAAAAAACAACATTGCAAACAAAACAAGCTATAAATGATTAAAATCTGTTAACAACTTTTGATTTTATGTATTCACAAAAGACGAAAAATTTTAATTATTTTTTTTCTAGAAAAAAAATTATGTTTCTAAAACGACTGCGCATATAAGAAAAACGTTTTACCTTTCTTTAAGTAAATTTTTTTGCGTAATTTCGGTTTTTTTTAGTTTTTGAACATATGTTAATCTATCTATACAATATATAATTTCTTAGTATGTCAGGATGTTTGCATGTATGTCCTATTCTTTCCGGAACTTTCTGAAGCCATCTGATGACATAGGAAGCTGAAATTTGGCACACTTGAAGTACTTTCTCTGCTGATTTTCGGCTTTTCAACTAGTATAACTATAAAGATCTGATAGAAAAGATGTTTTTTTTTATAATATGGGGAACTTTGGGCCCCACCCGGCACGGCTAGGCACCGTCGGATTGACCTGAAAAATTAGATCATGACTTCTTACACCAAACCTCATATTTTAAGCAGCGCAAACAATTAAATTAAAAAAAAAAAAATTGCGACCAGTCTATTATACATATTATGGGGCTGCGAGTGCAAAACCGATGGAAATACCATTCAGTGTTCGAAAATAAACATTAAATATCGTTCCTTAGTGTCCGGTTAGGTAGATTTGTGGAAAACACAAATGCTAATAGTGTTTGTGTAGTAAGTAAGAAAGTATAGTCGGTCAAGCCCGATCATATGGTACCCTACACCACAGTATTTGAAAACACATCATGCTTATGTGTCCATATAAATATGGATTTATCTATGTTTTTAAACTTCATTAAAATCGGTTTGAAAGTTTGTGAGGCAGAAATTGCCCCCTACGTCCCCTTGTGGTCCTATTTTGGAAAAATGTATAGCTTATGTATCTAGATAGATATGGATCTATCTATGTTTTAAATTTCATTAAAATCGGGTTGAGAGGCAGAAATTACTCCTATCTCCCCTCGTGGTCCTATTTTTTTAAAAATGCATACCTTTTGTGTCCATATAGATATGGTTCTATAAATGTTTTAAATTTCATTAAAACCGGTTTGATAGTTTCTCCCTCGTGGTCCTACGATTCCGCCCATTTTCGAAAGGCTTGGTCCTTGTGCCAATAAGAACCTATGTCCCAAATTTTATAAAATTATTTCCAAAGTTGCGACCTGTACTTTGAGCACAAGGTTACATGGACAACCAGCAAGCTAGCCTGACAGCCAGACGTGCGGACATCGTAAGTTCGACTCAGAAAGTGAGTCGATGGGTATACTTTAAGATGGGTCTAGGACCAATATTTTAAGGCGTTACACACATCAGCACAAATGCATAATACCCTCTCCACTATTGTGGTGTGGGTATAAATATTGTTTCCCTGTTTGTCATCTTCAAAAATATGAGAACATTAAACTGCATTTTTTTAACGACAAACTTCGTTGTGTTTGGCTCAGCAAATTGATGTTCGCGATACAGTTGTTATTAGCACGCTAAATACATGATAAGCACACAAAATACATATAAGGGATTTCATGTTAAGTGACCCAATTTTTGAAATCGATGTCTTCCAAATTGGATGAAATTTGCAGCAAGGTAAGTCCAATTTTTAGCTTTTATTTTCTGCTTTTTTTTGCTAATCCTTTCTTGGCGTTACTAGGTTCAGCTGTTGAAAAAACCCTCGTCTTGAGTTAGAAATTATTTTTATTTATACATATCTCAATCGCAGCCCACTAAGAACATAGTAAGCTTTCTTTTGGGCCAAAAAAGTACCCATTTAAACAAGATTTTTGAAAGATTGTAGAAAAAGCTATCTAATTTATTCGGGACAAACACCAATTGGTATGTAATAAGTTACATGGATGAAAAAGAACACCTGTTTGGCAAAAATTTCAAATTTTGACCTCCTCTTACTCAGCAACTTTTTGACCGATCTTATTGAAAAGTTGGGTCTACTACTACTATCCAATAGCTCTTACCTTGGTACAAATCGGAAGACATCGATTTAAAATTGGGTCACTTGCCATGAAATCCCCCAAAAACAATAACAGTATTGCAACCATAGAGCGTCAAGTTAACAAACATATTTTTCATTAGCACACCTGTTGAAATAAAATTAGGTAAAAATTGTATTTATGATAAATATGCTTGTTCCCTTTACTCCAGATATAAAGAAATCTGAAATCTATTTGTATGAGAGATGCACGCCCATTTCTGCAATAAAAAGTAAATAGACATCATACAGATATTACTCCTTAAACATTCGAACTGTCGGTGCAGGGTATCAAAGATTCGGCACATCCGAATATAGCACTATAACTTGTTATAACTAATACAATTTTCTTAAATAGAAATGGACGATACCATTTTGTCTGAGCTGCCATTTACTACAAGCATCTACTGTTTACTGTTTTGTTACTTACTAAGATAAAATCATAGAATGTAATTAACAGTTTGAAATAAAAAATTCCAAGTTTGTATAAAAATATTCCTTCAACTTTCTAAAGGGCCAAATACACTTATCAAACTACTCATCAAGCATTGTGGTAGTACTAGTGAAAATGTGTTTTTATTGATGGAAAATTCAAAAATTTATATATGATGGTTAACATACATACCAGAGAACATATAAAAAACAACATTGCAAACAAAACAAGCTATAAATGATTAAAATCTGTAAACAACTTTTGATTTTATGTATTCACAAAAGACGAAAAATTTTAATTAATTTAAGAATTTTATTAAACCGCCACATCTTTCTGAAGCCATCTAATGACATAGGAAGCTGAAATTTGGCACACTTGAAGTACTTTCTCTGCGGAAGATCGTAACGAAGCCATATTTTTGATTTTCGGCTTTTCAACTAGTATAACTATGAAGATCTGATAGAAAATATGTTTTTTTTTTATAATATGAGGAACTTTGGGCCCCACCCGGCACGGCTAGGCACCGTCGGATTGACCTGAAAAATGAGATCATGATTTCTTACACCAAACCTCATATTTTAAGCAGCGCAAACAATTAAATTTAAAAAAAAAATCCCATACAAGATGCGACCAGTCTAATGTATAATCGGTTTATTACAACCAAAAATATTAAACTCATAAATTAGAATTATTAACCGTCAAAGAACATAGCTCACATATAATTCTTACTAATTGTTTTTTTTTTATTTATAAATCGATAAAATGTATAACGCCTCCAGTAAATGTCGGAAAATACATCATCCGAAAGATGTTTCGCTGAAGTACAGTATTATAGGTACCAAATGGGACCAGGTTTTTTAAAACCCGGGATTCGGAAATTTTAATTAAAAAAACGGGATCCCCGGGACGGATCGGGATTTATCGGGATTTCATATATAAAAGCCAATTTTTAAAATTCATATAATTATAATTTAATGTTTATGTCTACAGGTTAGTATTAAAACAAATTAATTCATGAAGAAAATTAAACTCATTACAAATTTTATTTTTTTTAAGTAATATTGAAGAATTATGTATTAAAACTTATATGTATTTTAAAAAGCTTATAAAATAAATTTATGACGTCTGATAATCGATACCTTATTTTATTGCAAACCTATGCTGCCGACGAACCCAATGGTCGCATTCAACACTTCTGGGTGGTATCGTAAATAAAAAACTACATATATGCTATATGACAACATTTAATTTATTTTATCTCAAATATGCGAATATGCAAGTTTTAATCTAATAAAATAAACTTTAACAAATATGTGTCAAAAGACCTTTGGTAGAACACCCTAAAGTTTTTAACACCTTTTTGCACAACATGCATTTTACGTCCGCAGATCTATTATCATTCATTCAGAGAAAGACCACCTCGAACTTTATCTTCTGATTTTGTTTTCTGTGGTACAATATGCATTGCACCTAGCATTTATTTTCTTACGACTTCTTTTTGTAACCAGTTAAAAATTTGATTCATTGCCATTATGATTTAAAATTAAATTTTTTAAGTTATTTTTAACACGTGACTCACGTTTATTTAAATATAGTTGTATTTGATAAAAAAAAATTAGCACATTTTTACTAAACCCAAAATCTCATGATTTTAATGTTAAAATCGCGGGATTTGGGACTTAAATTTTATGAATTATCCCGGTATTTTGGGATTGGCACCTCTATACACAATACATATCATCAAATTAAATTTTCTACTGTTTCCTGCAATTTAAAGCCTAAAATATTGTTACGTTTTTCCTTTAATAAACGCGTTTGAGTTCTTTTAATTGCAAATCCGAATAAAAACACACACTTATTCAACTTAACAAACTTTATTGAAATTAATTATTTTTGTTCACAATTGTTAGTTACGAACAGAACCGTTTTTCAAAACAGACTAAACTAATTTTACATGAGTCACCCCTTTTTATATTTCATAATTATTTCTAGATTTTTCCTGAACCTTCCCGTAAAAACTATTTATTATGTTCTATAACCATTTCTAGAAATTACTGGGAAATTGTTGAAAATTATACATGACAATTTTAAGTAACATAAAACTATAACTTACAAGATAACTTATAACTATAACTATAAATAATTCTAAGATAATTTAACTTTCGTAACACTGCCCTCCACTTAAGCCTGTTCGTCCCGAATAGGCTCAGATTCTCCTTTTCCATAATGGGCTAGTCGTTCTAGATGTACCACTTTCATTTTTGATCTTGGGCTCTTATATTTCTGGATCCGATACACCACGTCATTCAATTTCTTTATTACTTTATATGGGCCGTCCCAATGAGTCTGCAGCTTTGGAGATAGTCCTTTCTTTCGTTGCGGATTAAAAAGTAAAACCAACTGGCCCTCTTTGAAACCTTCCGAATTTGCCGCTCGATCGTATCTGGCTTTCATCTTGTCACTGGACAGCTTAATCCGACTTCGCACGAACTCATGAAGTTCATTAAGGTCATCTTGTTCCTGTGAGGTAGAGCCTTCATTGCTGCCATCTGTTGGTCCAGGCTTAACACCAAATTCTAGATCTCCAGGTAGTCTGAGCTCCGTTCCAAAGACAATTTTTGCAGGTGTACGAGAGGTGGAATTATGAACAGCTGATCTATATGCCAACAGAAACTTTGGAATGTGTTCATCCCAGTCCTTCTGATGAGTGCTTACTACTTTACGCAAGTGTTCCTCTAATGTGCGGTTAAATCTTTCAACCATGCCATCGGATTGTGGATGCAAAGGAGTTGTTCTAGTTTTCCTTATTCCGTACAATTCGCACATTTTTTTGAACACAGCAGATTCAAAATTTCTGCCTTGGTCAGAGTGTAATTCTATTGGAACTCCGTAGCGGCACACCCAGTTATTCAAAAATACGTCCACAACGGTTTTGGCTTCTTGATTTGGGATGGCATACACCTCTGGCCATTTACTAAAGTAATCGATAACAACTAACACATAACGGTTGCCGGCATCACTCACAGGAAAAGGTCCGGCTATATCCATTGCGATTCGCTCGAATGAGGCACCCGAATTGTACTGTTGAAGCGGTCCCCGACTTCTCCTTGTTGGTCCTTTGGCGGCAATGCATTGGGTTCAATTTGATATCCAATCGGCCACAGCTTGTTGGCACCCAACCCAGTAGAAACGTTGTTTTAATTTTTCTAGTGTTTTTGTTACGCCAAGATGGCCACCACTTGGACCATTATGGAATTCATTTAAAACTTCATGTACTTTTGACGATGGCACTACAATGAGGTTACGAACTGATTTTCCATCGGCACTTTCCCATGCTCGGTACAGGCAGCCATTTATCAACTGTAGGCTGTCCCATAGGGCCCAGTAGGCTTTTGTTAGGGGACTTTCAGATGATATTTCGTTTCGATTCGGCCTTCTGCCTTCTTCTTTGGCCATCATAACTTTCTCTAATATAGGGTCAGCTTTCTGTGCCATTGACCAGTCTTCGTTGGACTCTATCTGCAGTAGGCGAACTTCACAGTTGTATTCCTTTCCTTCAGCCTTTACACAATGCTTGCATTCCAGTTTGCAGGGTCGTCTTGATAGAGCATCCGCATTGCCATGTTTTCCACCTTTTCTGTGCTCAATGGTAAAATCATAACTTTGTAGGCGCTCAATCCAGCGAGCTATCTGACCTTCCGGATTCTTGAATTGCAGCAACCACCTTAGTGCAGAGTGGTCTGTTCTTAACTCAAAATGTTGACCATACAAATACTTGTGGAAATGTTTTACGCACTCTAGAACTGCCAGAAGCTCTCTTCGCGTCACGCAGTAATTTCTCTCAGGCTTCGAAAGTATTCGGCTGTAATAGCCCACGACTCGCTCTACGCCATCGACCACTTGGGAAAGCACACCTCCAATTCCGTATCCGCTCGCATCGGTATCAAGCACAAATTTCTCTCCAGTAATGGGGTAAGCCAAAATTGGTGCTGAGCACAACAATTCCTTTAGTTTCTGAAATGCTGTTTCCTGTGCTTCACTCCAGATGTATTTTTGCGCCTTTTTAGTCAATTCGTGTAAACTTGCAGCAATATTTGCAAAGTTTGGCACAAAGCGCCTGTAGTATGTACATAGGCCTAGAAAACTGCGTAATTCATGAATATTTTTCGGGCGTGGCCAATCCATTACAGCTTTTATTTTATCGTCGTCCGTTGAGATGCCTTTGGAGGTTACACGATGTCCCAGGTATTTTACTTCCTTCTGGAACAGTGAGCATTTCTTAGCATTTAGTTTTAGTCCTGCCATTGATATACGTTTCATCACCTCTTCTAGGTTTTTCAGGTGCTCATCAAATGTTTTCCCCATTACAATAATGTCGTCAAGGTACACCAAACATGTCGTTCGGTGAAGACCTTTTAACACCTGCTCCATTAAACGCTCGAATGTAGCCGGAGCATTGCAGAGTCCAAATGGCATCACATTAAACTGCCATAAGCCATCACTTGCGCTAAACGCAGTTTTCTCCTTATCATTTTCCGCAATTTCCACTTGCCAATAACCGCTCTGCAAATCCAATGTAGTAAACCATTCCGTTCCGGCTAACGTGTCCAAGGTATCATCAATTCTAGGCAATGGATAACTATCTTTTTTCGTGACGTCATTCAGTTTTCTGTAATCTACGCAGAATCTGGTACTCCCATCTTTCTTTTTCACCAAAACCACTGGTGAGCTCCAAGGACTTGACGATGGTTTAATAACTCCGTTCTTTTCCATCTCGCTAACTAGCTCTTTTACTTCATTGCGCTTTGCTAGAGGAATGCTTCTTGGCGCCTGTTTTATTGGCTTTGCTTCGCCTGTGTTGATTTCGTGTTTCACGATTGACGTTCTGCCTTGGTTTTGACCTTTCAAAGCGAATGCAGAGGCATATTTTCTTAGTAGTTGTTTGGCCTTATTTTTGCAAGGCGGTGTTAGCTTTTCGGTCCATTTTCGCACATGTTCCTCTAGTGGCTCGTGGTCTTTGCTAATTCTCCTGGCAACGCCTTGATGCTGCTCGCAATTAATTACTGCCTCTGTTGAAGTACATTGTCCAATCTTAAAGTTCTGCGTAAGGACTTTTTCACTGCTGGATAAATTTAATACTCTCACAGGAACTAGACCCTTGCTGGGTTTTACGAGGGCATTCGCTGTTACGATATCTCCTTTAACTTCTGCTGGCTCTACCACCCATAAACTGTTGTCCTCACAATCTCCCTCCATTCGCGCCCATACTAAGATTTCTGATTTGGGTGGCAGTTTTTCACGTTGAAGGGCGATTAGCTGTCTTACATGGGCCTTGGTTTCGTATCCAACTTCAAGGGGTATTTCCGCATCACGCCAATACATAATTTGCTGACCCATATCCAAATGAATACCATGTTCAATCATGAAATCTGCGCCAATGATTACCTCGTCTACAATATCAGCCACAATAAATACGTGATGGGCGATTGCATTGGCCATACTTAATTTTGCTTTTACTTTTCCATAGACAGTGGCAGACTCGCCTGTAGCTGTTCGCAGACTTACCCCGCTTAGTGGTTCGATTGATTTTAGTATTAAATCGGGCCTTATAATGGAATGTGATGCCCCAGTGTCCACAGTAAGAATGCGTTTTTGACCATTAATGTAACCATAAGCAGTAAGATTCCTGTTACTCCTTTGCACTACTGATATAGAGATTGTGGGGCCCTCAGATGTGGAAGCTAGCCCATGCCCCGCGGTGCTAGCTATTTTTAGTTTAAAGGTGACTCTTGTGCCACCTGGTGACTAGCACGTTGGTTGTTTCCTGGTGGCGAGGAAGATCTCGATCGTCGTCTTGGTGCTTTGCAGTTTCGCTGAATATGGCCAGTTTTACCGCAGTTATAGCATTTTACTTTGTTTTTACTTTGCTTCTCTCCCAAAGCCTGCAAAACTGCCTCCTTCATGCTTCTCATTTCCTTCAAAATATCTCCTTCGTCTTCGGCTGTTATATCGAGCTTGCGCACCTTGCATATATGCGGTTTTGAAATTATTCTAGCGGTTTCTTGTGCTAGGGCAAATGATACCGTTTCTGCAAATGATGGCTTCTGTGATGCACATACCGCTAGTTTCACATCAGCATCCCGTATACCGTTTACAAATGCCTCGGTCTTAAAATGATCTAGCAATGGATGACTTTCACCTGGATAGGTAAGCTGCACCAAGCGCTCAATCTCTAATGCGAAATCCTGTAGCGTCTCGTTTGCCTTTTGTACTCTTCCCCGTAATTCCATTCTGAATATTTCTTTTCTGTGTTCACCACCATACTTTCGTTGCAGTGCTACCATAATGTCATCGTAATTGTTTCTGCAACTTACTGGTACACTTTCTAGAATTTCAGCCGCAGATCCTTTTAAAGCCAGAATCAGCTCTATGGCTTTTTCTTCATTGTTCCATGCATTTTTGTTGGCAACTGTGTCAAACTGGAACTTAAAAACACTAAATGGTAAACTGCCGTCAAAACTCGGGGCCTTAATTCTACTAGAGACTTCTGGTGAAACTCGAACCGCTCCCTCTTGGCACTGAAGACTATTAACTTTAACTTCCAGATGATGTAGTTTTTCATCGAACACCGTGACTTGTGTTTTTACATCAGACAATTCCATTTCCATATCGTCCACTCTGTCGTTTATAACAGTAGAAATCTCTTGAAGCTTCTCAAGTTTTTCATTAGTAGCCTGAAGTTTCTCGTTTGTCACTCTAGAATTTTCTTGAATTTCGGCTAAGATGGTGCTTGCATTTTCTTTTACCATCTTCTCCATATTTTTAGAATTTTCTGCTACGATAGCTTTTGAATTTTCTTCCATTTTTCTAGAGGTTACAGCCGAATTTTCTTTTACCATTTCCTCCATTTTTCTAGAATTTTCTTCCATTTTCTCCATCATAGCAGCAAACATTGTACCAAGATCCATGTTGCTTGTTACTGCACGGGTAGCAACTTCTATTTCTTCTTTTTCTTCAAATTCATAAGTTGCGATGTCAATATTGCGTCGCTTAAATTCATCGATTAATCTTTTCTGCAGCTCAGCTTTATTTCCAGCAGTAGGCAGATCCAACTTGCCCAACTCTTTCTTCAGCTGTTCAACTTTTAGCTCATCGAATTTCATTGTTGTTTGTATAGTTTTTTTTTTTTTTTTTTATTATTTTATTTTATATTTTTTTTTTTTTTTTTATTGCAATTTCACTTCTGACACCAATTGTTACGTTTTTCCTTTAATAAACGCGTTTGAGTTCTTTTAATTGCAAATCCGAATAAAAACACACACTTATTCAACTTAACAAACTTTATTGAAATTAATTATTTTTGTTCACAATTGTTAGTTACGAACAGAACCGTTTTTTCAAAACAGACTAAACTAATTTTACATGAGTCACCCCTTTTTATATTTCATAATTATTTCTAGATTTTTCCTGAACCTTCCCGTAAAAACTATTTATTATGTTCTATAACCATTTCTAGAAATTACTGGGAAATTTATATAGGAATTATTTTTAAAATAACAGTTGTGTTGAAAATTATACATGACAATTTTAAGTAACATAAAACTATAACTTACAAGATAACTTATAACTATAACTATAAATAATTCTAAGATAATTTAACTTTCGTAACAATATTATATTAACCAAAGATAATATAAATTAAAAAAAAAACTTCGTAGTCAAAGTATATATTGCCGTATTCACAAATCCCCTTGTATCGTTATTGGTTTTTTGTACAACATACAATAGATACAACGATACAAAGGGTTTCGTGAATACGGCATTTTATATATAAGAAGAATGATTTTTAGTAAGTGGCAAATGTGGAGGTATAATTCCAATTTTAAATAGTTAACAGTGTTATGTTACCGTTTTAACACGAGCATGTTAATACAATAAATTTAACTTTACACACATCGAGAAAAAACTGCGAAAAAAATTTTAGTTTTGGCATGAAACGCAATACTTTTTAGAACTGCTGGGTTTCTACTTTAACGTGTGTAATATTTTCGAGTATTTCGTTTGTTTGATTTTATTGCACTTTGGATAATTGTTGACGCTTTAAGAACGAAAATATTTTGGCAAACAACAAAGTGAGGAATTATATTAATAGCCTCAAATTTTTATTCTTCTGTTTTATTTATTTCTTATTATGTACTTTTTCTATTTTTTATGTCGTAATTTTAACTTCCTTAAACTATTCAAATACTTTGCTATTCATCTTCATCTCCTTCTTGGCTGCCCGATGGAGAATACAAAACCAAAAGACAGACAAAACAATCGTATACATACATGCACCCATACATTACTTATTAACCGCAATGAGTGCACTCACTCAGCCAAAACATGTTCACAGAGTCAGTCAGACAGCTAGATATCTAGTTGTTTCTGCTTTTCAACCAGCCAGCTTGCTGAAAGTAGTGACAATGTTTCTTGGTGACAGTGTTGCCAATTCTATACGACGAAAAATAACTTAATTCATAGCAAAAAATTAAAAATGGCATGACAAGATTTTATTAAAAAACTATAAAAAGAAAAATTCATATGCTTATGTATACGAAACAAGATGTTTTTGTAGATACCTGTAGTTTAGAATTACTATAAAACTGCAAATCTTTAAAAGATTTCTGTTTTATTTTTCATCTCATCACCACTGTATGCGTATGAATTTTGAAAAAATCTTTGCTCTATTGGAACTTTCTAAATTGTTAAAAAAAAATCGTTTAATTTTAAACGAAATTTAGCAAAACCAAAATGGTTAAACACATTTTGTCATGGCAAATGATGAAAACAAATGGCTTCATTGGCAGCACTGGTTACATGCAGCCACATCAACTCTATAATTGTTTTTTTTTTCTTTTATTTCAAGTTTTTTATGAATGAATAATAGAGGGAGCCCTATAAGTGTACTAGGTGCTGTGGACGAGTAAGTACTACAATATGTGCAGAGTGTAAGAAACTTTACATTCATACTCTTACTGGGGAAATTCTGTGTACGTGTGTTTATGAATACGGCAGTTTTCTTCTGCCTGTCTGTCCATCTATACCTCCGTCTATTTATTGTGTTGATTCATTTAAATATACTACATATGAATAATATGTAAAGGGTGTAGTAATATGAGTTATCGAGAGATGCCGCTTATTTTTCATTTTTTCCAAATTTTTAGCGTTTGAAAACTTTAAGGGTTTTCATGATAGCGCTTCCCTACAGAAACAGTGGCAGTCATTTGACCTGTCATATGACTGGCATTGCTGATGCGAATATCCATCATCGCGTAGAACAAAGTTTCTATCAGTTTCTTAAGGCAAATATGAAAGAACTTTTTTAACCTATGAATTTTATTTTTAATAAAACATATAGCGGTGTAGTATTTACAAGTCAGCACTGATGTATATATCGGACTCAGTTGACTAGTCAGTACTGATATACATATATACCGGAAACATTTGTTGACGAACATTCATTTTAAATAAAACCCTTTTTATTATAATTATTTAAAATTGATTAAGCTTGAGGTCTTTTTATAAAAAATGATATTATATTTAATTATTTCTCAATATTTCGCTAACCTTTGGTTAGCATCTTCAGGAAATTAACAAAATTTTTATATAAAAACAATAACAAAATTAGGAAAAAAGTTTTCAAATTCAAAAACCTATTTGTCATAAAAATTTTCAAAAGCCATAATAACAAAACATTAAATATAAAACGCCCGGGAGTCTATCAAATAAATACATCAATCCCATAGTTGTGTGCGTGCAGTCGTTCTTTTTCGGGTACACATATGCGTTGTCGGCAATGCTTGATGAAAATCAAAAAGTTTTGATTTTTTTATTTGATGGCTGATTATTTGATAGTCTCCAGTTGTGATTGACAAAAAAATTTTATTTGCTTTGTGTATGTTGTCATGTACGGAAGAAAAAAAAATATAAATACTTATTTGGTTTTTCGTTTTTTTGATTTAAAAAAATAAAAAAATATCTTTGTTAAAATGGAAAAATGCGTGGATGAGCAAAAGTTTATATTGCGTTTTATTGAACACTACCAAAACTTGCCAGCATTATGGAATGTAACAATAAATCATCATCCAACGACGACATTATTTGAAACGAACCCTATGAAATCAAAATTACAAATGTTGATTGACGGTTTTATTTGTACGTCTCCAAAAAAGCCTCAAATAAACGACACTAGCACATATGCACTGTGCTGAGGCCTTAACTAAAGTATGACAATTCTTATAAACCGAAAAATTTCCTTATCTATAAATCTAATTCAAAAACCATATTTACAAGAATATAAAACATTTTGACTAAAGAAATTTCCTATAACATATAAACATTTTAAACTAAACTTATTTTTATCTTACATGCATATAGAAACATTTTTAATTAAATTTATCTTCATTCTTACAAATGTATCCGTATATCGTACTTAAGTACAAGAAAGTCCTAATTTTCATGCAATTTAGGTGCAAATTAAACCCTCTTGTTCCAATGCTACGATAGATATATTTATATTATATCTAATCTTCTATCTCTTAATAACTAAATTCCTATAATTATTCGCTATATGTTCTGTGTCTGCTTTAAAATTTATTCTCTGTGCAATTGGTGTATTAATTATGTGTAACATTTCTAATATATATCTGCGTTTGTAGTTAGTTTCAGTGTTTAAAACCGACGCTTCTTCAAAATTTGGATAGTGATTAGATAGATGACAATGATGACTTAATGCTGTCATATTAGAATTAATGTCTCTATATTTTTGATCGGATTTATGTCCCGCAATTCTAGTCCTTAAATTGTTCTTCGTTGTACCTATGTAAACATGGTTGCATCTTTCATTATCATTTCCTTTACAAGGAATTTTGTAGACAATGTTAGACATATCCCATTTACTAGTTCTATCCTTTGTCTTGCTAAATAAACCATTCATTGTATTATAAGCTTTGTATGCTATCTTATATTTATTAGTGTCAAAGATTCTTGATTCTTTTATCCTTCCCGAAACATTTGATATGTATGATAATGATTTGTATATCATTGGTTCTGTTGTACTTATAAGTTTAGCATTCCCATTACTCGTATCTCTATATTGATTAATTAATCCATAACTCAAACTATTTGGAAAATTGTTATCCCTTAATATATTTCTAATTCTAACAATGTTTTTTCTGTGATAAACCTTGTCACTAATTGTTAGCACCCTATTAATTAAATTTCTAGCAGTATTTATAATAATCCGTCTACTGTGTCCAGAATAATAATAATAATTTTGTTATTGTTTTTTATTATTTTTATATAAAAATTTTGTTAATTTCCTGAAGATGCTAACCAAAGGTTAGTGAAATATTGAGAAATAATTAAATATAATATCATTTTTTATAAAAAGACCTTAAGCTTAATCAATTTTAAAAAATTATAAATAATTAAAACACAATTTATTTCAATCCAATTCTTTAGACAATATACATTCAAGTAAATTTCAATCAATAATATATAATCAATATATTTTAATAAATGAAAATTAAATAAATATAAACATCAATAACTATGTATAGAAAAATATGCAATAAGTATTACAAAAAATACATAAAATTTTATTGCATAAACGAAGAAGTGGCAGCGCCTGAAGCAAAAATTCTATATCAAATTGTTGCAAGTGTGTTAGTAAAAAAATGTTGTTTGTGTCAGTTTTGGTCACTCATTTCTAGTAGGGTTATTATTTACAATTTGCCTAACAATTTTGCATTGGTAACTTGCGCTGTTCAACTGTGCATTTTGACAACAGATTTTTTTACTGTAGCATTTCATTTTTCAATTTCTGACTGGGTACTTAACAAAGTCCAGTTTCTTGGATGCGTTTCTCAAACGAGCATGTGCCGTAGTTTGGTTCAAAAGTTTTTATTAAAAATCTTTAATTTGTTTCAATAGTTGACAGTTTAGTTATTAATAATTTTTATATTTATTTATTTGTCAAGTTCCTTTAAAACCCCAGTAAAAACTTCGCCTACTTTTTTAAAATGAATAGCTTCTTTAACTCATTATTTTGTAGCTTTCTTCTATAACTACATCTAAACAACTTCCATAACTACTTTTTTATGGATGTATGCAGGTAAAAAAAATAATGACTTACTTTTTAATGCGTTCATTTTGGGACATTCCTTGTAAAATTCATTGGTTCTTTCAGTAGAATTGTAAGTAGTGCTCTTAGGTTTTTCTGATTATTCAACACACTATTTTGTAGGCGAAGTTTTTACTGGGACATTATTGCCGAACCATTAAAATATTTATGTAAATTTAAATCAAAAAGTAGAAGAAAAATTCTTAAGTTTTAACAAAATAAATATATTGACAATCAGGCCTGTTCTGAAAATCACTTTAACTTAAATCACGTGATTTCAAATCACATGTGCCTTCTAAAATCACACGTGTGATATCTTATGGCGATTTCTTTTACATGCTCTACACAAAAGAAATAGAGTATGTAACATTTATGCAACATATTTATCAGAAAAGTAATCGCCATTAGTGTCCCGTTTTTGTGTGTTTTGGTGAGATCTTCAATTGCCGAAAGCACACCGAGAAACACAAAAACGGTATGAATTTCAGAACACCACAAAATCACACGTGTGATTTCAGAACAGGCCCGAATAATAACATGAAATCATATCGTAAATCATAGACACAAACCACAAAAACTTATTGTCTTGATGAATCTTAAGTTCGACTACAACAAAGGTAATTGGGGTATTATTTTAAATATACATATGTGTGGCTTGGTTTAAGCAAAATGTTTCTTTATTTAAGAAAATTTTACTATATACGAACAAAATAAGTTAAAATAAAGAAATTGTTTCAAAATGTTTGGATTTTTTTGTTTTAAGAGACGTAATTGATTTTTTTACAAAATAAGCTGTTTTCCTTGTATATCCTTACGACAAAGCGGTTGTCAATCTGCTACGAATTCTAAGAAGGTTTGCCCAAGAAACCATTTTAATTAACGCCGCTCACTGCAAATATACCCTATGACCATTTGCTCAAATATATATAATTTGACGATCCTCCGCTTCCGGATTCAATAATGTCGCCAAACATTCAGAGAACTAGCGTTTCACGTCGAGCTATTGAAAGATCGGTTGAAAGGTATTCTGGTTTTCCCTTTTCGCCCGTAACAATAGTTTTTGTTTTGCATTTACATATGTATGTAGAAATAAAATAATTTATAAAATAAAATCATTTTGTAGTAATTATGATTTGGAGGAAGATGAAAGTAAATAAAGTTTTATATATTAAAAACATCGCAAAATTGTTTATTTTGATTTTTATGAGCGGACAGGTAACAGAACTTAAATAAAAAGCAATACAATTTTCTAATCATTTCGAATATATTTGCTAATACATACGTTTTTATTTTTCATCTGAGTTTTAGCATATTTCAAAAAAATAAACCTAAAGTACATAAAGAAAAGTTTCTCGTTAAAAACGAAAAACTCGATTTTAATTTTAGGCCAATGGTTTTTTGGGCAAACCTTCTTAGATTTCTTCGTAGATTACGATTTTGATAACCGCTTGGTGAATTTTTTTTACACATAAAAATTGACCCACTCTAATGTACTAATATACAGTGCAACTTCGACAATCCGGACACATATAGTTTTAGGCTCGTTCGGATTGTCAAGTTGTCCGGACTTTAGTAGTGAAAAAAAATTAAATTTACTCTTTTCGAAACTTTTCCACCAAAACTTTTTAGATAACAAATACCATGCCTTAACTGGGATTTGGGAATTTCTACAAAGGTTCATTTAGTGCGGAAAGTTTTCTGAATGTCACTCATTTGGGAGTGACCAGAAAGATTCCTTTGTTAGACTTTCCAAGCAGCTCACTACTTCCGGTCTTAGACTTAGTATTTCCCGGGCAATGGCTTTTCAGATTCCTCTGATAGCTAGCTAATGTGAGAAGGCTCAGTCATGTAGCCTGAATAGTAATAGTACATCTTAACATCTTAACATCTCAGGCAAGTAGGTAAATAATTATGAATATTTACTAAAGCATGACTGCATCGTGGATGTGGTGATTTAATCCACGTCCACTGTCTGCCTGGAGGCGATGCTGGCAGCCCCATCTCCAGGATCGGATGCTTTAGCCCAATCAGCTAATCATCTTAAATTTCGAAGATTACAGAAACCACATGGCCCTATGCTCCTTATAGGAACTACGGGAACTTATATATATATGCCTTAGCTTAAATTTATCTTACCAGCCTGAGCTCGCTAAAAAAAAACGTCCTACCCTGTCATCTTTTCTGCTTTATTCAATAACTTTTATATTTCCTTAAAAGGGGTTGTGTATTACTAAAATGGTGGTTCAACTGTTACCGGGTCCAATATACATAGATATAGGAAATAAACTTTTATTAATGTCGCAAATCGTTTATTCAGGAACATACATTTTTTCGACAACCTGACTAATAGTTTTTCCCTCATCAACAATTTGTAAAATATCATACTTTTCCGTTAAAGTCAGAGTCTTATGTTTTTGTTTATTGTTTAAAAACGTGGCACTTGGGGCGAAGGAACGAACCGAAACTGAAGTTATGACAGTGCAAAATGTGAATCAACATATGAATAACAAAACAAACAAGGTAAAAACGGTGAGGCAACGGCTTTTGATTTTTGTTCTTGCATAAAAAAAATTGGTCCGGATTGTAGAGGTAAAAATTTTAAATTGTCCGAAATGTAAAGCGTCCGAAATTTGGATATGACCGGACTGGCGCATATCCGGAGTATCGAAGTTGCACTTTACATAAATAAATCCGCGTGAAGCCCAGACAACAGCAACACCTTTCAAGGTTTATGGAGGTACAACACAAAAATTAACATCTAAACAGTTTTTATTTGTTAAAAATTCTCCTGTTGTTGAACCCTTTCCAATGAACGCATACTGCATGTATCTTTCAAATAGCATCTGCAAACGTCATCAGATATATTTTTTAGATTAATTTAAGATTTATGCAGAAGCTATTTTCATTTTCCACATTTTTACTTATTACATTTCGACAAACTTCGCACGCACGACTATACCGAATTTCTTTTATAGATCTACAAAAAGTGTTGTGGTAAAATGGATTAGTGACTTAACTTTGTTAGTTTGTAAGTGCTCTTATTTGTATTAACCCAATCTGTAGTTATTGAATTTACAACAATAGACCGTTAAAATGTTTCTGCATTTTTACTGTCAATACAATTAAAAATGTAAGACATTGAAATGTACTTTCTCTCGTTTTTATATTTCAAACTGTTATTTCACTATCGTATTTAAATTTTGATTATTATATATGCAATTCTCCAATATTGATCTTGTATTGCATACTTGAATACATCCCTACACAATTGCTCTTCTCCTGTAATTGTTGTCATTCCAATTTTGTGTCGTGTGCTTTATTAAGAAAGCAAAATTAATTGCCTGCTTGAAGATCTAAGTACCAGTTATTTATATTTACAAAATTTTATTATTTTTCAAATAGGTATGTATGTAAAAAATTTGTATCTATTTGTGAAAAATTCTCATCTATAGCTAATTCATATTGGGCGGCAAAAAAAAATATGTGTAAGCACCTCTTTCTGAGAAAATTTTTAGAAATATCTACACCGATAAAAAATATAACAAAAAATATTTTTTATTCAGGGAATGAAAATGATGAATGAAAATACCTGCATACATTTTAGGGCATTCAATTAATCGATGTTTTGTATTAATCGATTAATCGCGCATATAATTGTTCACGGTTAAAATAGTCGAACAATTTAATATTATTCGTTTAATTGAATAATTTTAATTTTTACTTTATTTTTATTTTTTTAAACTGGGGCTTATAATTCTTATTCGCTTAACAGTTTTATTTGTATAATATCTTTAGTTTTTCTAAAATCTTTGGATGAAGTTTCCTGACGATCTGGCCTAAACAACCAGTGAAATGCGCATAGGAATAGCTTATCCCATCAACAATAAACTTCAGTTTGTCAATAATATGAAATGGGAATTTAGCACATTATAACGAAACCTTGATAATTTTTACTAGTTTAGAAGTCTAATAATTAGACCAAAAATTATATTTGTAAACATAAAATTAAAATTTTATTAAAAACGTAACAACAATTTGACAGAATATACTTCATTTAATGTAAGCAAAGAACCAATACTGTGAAAAAACTAATTTTCGATTAATTGATTAATCCGAACTAATTGTTAATCGAAAATAAGCAATTTAAAATTATTCGAACGTTTAATCGCCCAAAATTAATCGTTTTATCGAACAACAGTTAATAGTTAAAATACCCTAATCAACATGTTATGTATATTAGGGTGGCCGTTATTTTTTTTTTTTTTTTTTTTTTTGATTTCTTATATTCTCCCCCCCCCCCCCCCCCCCCCAAATCGGTTCAGTTTTGTGTAAAAAAAATACAAACAAATTTCGTAGTGATAAGTACTTTTTTAGGGGGGGCGTTCGCCCCTCAAAGTTTGCTTCAAGCCATTTATTCAAATGTTATTTGTTTTCATATGACTATCTCTTAAAAACAACATTTTACAAGAATATGATATGTGACAATATTTTAGCTCTTCTAGTAGACAACAGTAGGCTTGAAGAAAGATTTTTGCTAAAATTAATATTTTAGAAAATAATTTAAAAAATAACAACAAAATACCAAACATTATATATACGTTTTATATTAATAAAAGGGGGATTTAATGTCAAGTGACACAATTTTGAAATCGATGTGTTTTGATTTGGATGAAATTTACACCAAGGTTAGTCCTACTAAATAGTACTCTAGACATAAATTTTTTCCCCCTTTAACTCTGAAACTTTTTGACCGATCTTGTTGAAAATTTGTGTCTAAACTACTATCCAATAGGACTAACGTTGGTGCAAATTTCATCCAAATCGGAAGACATCGATTTAAAAATTGGGTCACTTGACATTAAATCCCCCTTTTATTAACATAAAACGTATATAAAATGTCTGGTATTTTTTTGTTATTTTCTTAATTATTTTCTAAAATATTAATTTTAGCAAAAAACTGTTTTCGAGACTAATGTTGTTGACTACAAGAGCTAAAATATCGCCGTATATCATATTCTTGTAAAATTTTGTTATTAAGAGATAGTCATATGAAAACAAATAACATTTGAATAAATGGCTTGAATGCAAACTTTGATGGGCGGCCCCCCCTTTAACTCAACTTATCGCTACAAAATTTTTTTATATTTTTTTTACATAAAACTGAACCGATTTGGGGGGAGAGAATATAAGAAATCAAAAAAAATTTTGATGGGCGGCCCCCCCCTTTAACTCAACTTATCGCTACAAAATTTTTTTATATTTTTTTTACATAAAACTGAACCGATTTGGGGGGAGAGAATATAAGAAATCAAAAAAAAAAAAGTTCTCCATACAACTAACGGCCACGCTAATGTATATACATACATACACACAGAAAAAAAAAACCAACGTAACATTAACCCAACAAACACGAAGTCAAACCTTTGATATGAAATGACTTTATCATATGACATCAAACACAATTCTCAATCGTTTTTCAATTGTTTGATTTAACATTTATATTCAAATTGCTAATGATTTTAAAATAAACATTTTATATCAAATGTTTTATCAATTTGATGTCAAATGTTAAATTTAAATCAAAAATAAACTTGGCAACACTTAAGCGAAAAAAGCATTAAAAATTGCGATTAAAGTTAAATTTTTTACTTTGTGGTTACCTGTGTTTTACTATTTAAAATAAATTTTAATATAAAGTGAACAGTTTATTTCTTGTAAAACTTAAAGATCATTTGTGAGTTATTCCAATGATTAAGAATACAAAAAAAAAGGAAAATAAAACGGGAAAGTGAAGAAAGTTTGTTGAACGATCGCGGTGCTACAATCCTCAAAATAAAAGGGAGCCAATGTCGTCTTTGCAAGAATTAGAGGACGGAAAGGACCTCATTTCATCTTTTATTTATGTTGCCGAATGTTTATCTCACAGCTTATTAAAATAAATAATGAATTTAAATTAAAAAAATAAAATATATTTATTTATGTTCCACATTGTATTAATTTCCACATTTGAAAAACATTTGAGAATTACGTTTGAAAGCAAGTTGAAAATAAAGGCATTTTTCAACTCGATAATAATTTCCCCTTTTTTTGAGAATACTATGATTTTCAAATGATTTTCAAACCATTATCAAACGTTTGTCGTTTGAGAAAACGTTTGATTTCAAATCATTTTCAATTTGAAATCAAAGCTCCGTGTTTGTTGGGAACATAGCGCAATGTTGATTTAAATCTTAGTGTATAAAATCCCAGATTTTATACAAACAATTAAACAAATTTAATTGTTTTCATTATTAAATTTTATTTATTGTCATTATTTCATTTATCCTTTTGAATTATCAATATTTAAATTTTTATAACTGAATTTCACCACTAGTGTTAAAGTAGTCGTAACGAGTACCTTTAGTTATTGTGAATTGTAATCCTGTGCCCATGTTCTGTAACTCTCGCGTCGAGAAAGTTTTCGATTGAAATGTGTGAAATGAAACAAAAATGCCATAAATTGAAACAAACAGCTGTTTTTCTCACTTAACTGTGTCTGTAACTTTTTTTGGCGAGTACAAGCTGTCACGTAAGGAAATTACTAGCCAATTTACAGAAAAAGTGTGTCTGTAACATTTTGGTGAGAAAAGTTCCCGCTTTGAACTGTCAAATAAACTCACGAATAAAAATGGGGCGAGAAAAAATTTTACCACTAAAAAACAATTAAAAATGCAAAATGCAAAGAATAATAATACTAATATATTATTCTTGGCACATTTTTCATTGTTTTATTATTTTGCTTTTAACATTTTTATAAAATATACGAATTTCTTCAAACCTCGTTTGCAAACAACAAACATTAAAGTCGTTCTTTTCACAATTTGGCATAGCCGACGGTTGTGTTTTCGCCGCCGTCGTTGAAAAATTTGCAACTTAAGTGAATTTTGGTCGCCGTCAACGATATGTGTAACTGGCGTTCTGAACGTCTGCAATGTCACATCGGCTTCGAGTGCAATATTATGACATTTATAACGTAACGACGTAATCTCTTTTGATAGTTTTCGACATGAGTTGCAGACACACATTTTTCTCATTTTTCGAGAAACGATGGAATATTTTGTTTCACATCTTTTCGATGCAAGAAGTTCTCACTTATGTTACAGAACATGGGTACTGGAATTATTTTGGAAATTAAAAGCACTCAATGTTACTTAGATGAAGAAACCAAGCTTACAATTAAGTTGGGTTTTTTACTTAAAGTTCACTTCTTTTTCAACCATCAGTCCTGCAACATTTAATTTGCTAAGCTAAAATTAATTTTAATAAATTTGCTTAAATCTTAAATATAAAATATTAACTTACAATTCATAATTTTAGTAAATTAAAACTAATTTAATTTTATTTAAATCAAAACCTGAATTGAAAATAAACTTGGAATTTAAATTGAACATTTCCAACCATTCTTTTAACTCTACACAGTCATACGTACACAAACACAAAGGTGAGCTCACACGCACATGTAATCACACACACACACATTCACATAACTAACCTAATTTTCTCTAACTCTAACTTCTAATCTCTAATATTGCACAACTCTCCTCGTTACTCGAGAAATTATACCATAGACGAATTTGGTGCTAAATTCTACAAAAATTACAGTCCATTCAGCCCTTACCCACAAATTCTTTAAACCCCCAAAGCACCTGATTTCTTCATGGTCCTTGGTTTCGTCGGGAGGCAGAGACTCGCTTTCAGGATATATTCCGATAATGGTAAAAATTTTATCGGTGCTAGTCGACAGCTTAACCACGAATTTAACTCCTTTATAAAGTCCGCATCTACAGATATATCTCAAAAATATGTTATTTACGGATTCGAATGGATATTTATACCTCCTCATGCTCCTCATATGGGTGGATTATGGGAGGCAGCAGTTAAAAGTGTCAAATTTCACCTTAAAAGAGTGGCTGGCGCATATAGATTCAACTTTGAAGAATTTACTACCATTCTTACTCAAATAGAAGTAGTGTTAAATTCTCGGCCTCTCTCAGCTATTTCAGAAGATCCTAACGACATCTCAGCACTAACTCCTGGACATTTTTTAAGAGGGGCTCCATTAATGAGTTTTCCCGAAACTTCCGAACTTAAAATTGGATTCACTAATCGTTGGCAAAAACTCAAGGCAATTCATCATCAGTTAGCACTTCGTAGTAGTGTGTTTATGCCGCTCCTACGGCACTTTTTTCATACAAACTTGGGAGCATGTCGTAACCCAGTAAACAATTTCATGTATATATCACCTTCTTATCGCCTTTAATACAAATTTGGAAGCATGCAAGCAAACAATTGTTTGCTGGGTTATGCTAGAGAAATAAGGGTAAAAGGAAATTAGAAAAAATTTTGTTTATTTAGTGGCAGGTATTAAATTTCTTCGTGTACGTGTCTTGAAGATTTTAAAATTTTGTGAGGGATGATAATTTTACTTGTGCGTTTTCGTATTAAAGATAAAACTGATCGTGGAATAATTATTTTTAGTTTTTTCAGTTATTGTGTGTGTGTGTTTAGAATAGTTAATGACTTTGTTGCATAGGTTTTCTAGTGACTTTTTGCTTTGAATGACTCGGTAGGTTTGTGGGATAGTGGGCAAAAGGGAAATGAATTATAAAAATTTTTGTTTATTTAGAGGCAGGTGTTTAATTTCTTCGTATACGTGTCTTGAAGATTTTAAATTTTGTGAGGGATGATAATTTTACTTGTGCGTTTTCGTATTAAAGATAAAACTGATCGTGGAATAATTATTTTTTTAAGTTTTTTTCAGTTATTGTGTATGTGTTTAGAATAGTTAATGACTTTGTTGCATAGGTTTTCTAGTGACTTTCTGCTTTGAATGCCTCGGTAGGCTTGTGGGATCAACCACTTTTTTTATATCAACAGCAACCGGCTGCACATCACTTTTAATTATATTTAACAAATAGAAGGAGTTGTCATTTTTAGGTTTTGTTAATCTTAAATAGAATTATATATATATATTTTTTTTTGCGCAGATTTAATTATCACAAGAGACTCTGGTCTGTTTCACTACAACGGACTAAAGGTCAAAGTAACTATTAATCAGGTAATTTAGTTAGCATATAATTTTTGTTGATAACACTTAATAAGCATTTTCTAAAAACATTTGCAGATAGTTTCACTATTACACAATGTTTATCGCCTTTAATTTTTGTATAGTTTGATATTCTACATTGACGGTTTAACGAAGAATTTTGCTATAGGTTGATACTATACAGTACCAGTTTGATACTCTACATCTTCACTTTAATGAAGAACTATGGTTTGACACTCTACAATGACAGTTTAATTAAAAATTTAGTTCAATCTATGCTTATGATAGAGTTATTTTGTGAGGAATGATAATATTTTTTTTGCTTGCGAATATTCATATTGACGATTTACTTAGGATTTTTCTAATCATATGTGTGTTTATGCAATCGACAAATGGGGAAAGATATATAGAACTGATCATGGAATAATTATTTTTTAGTTTTTTTTTGCGTGTGTTTAGGATAGTATCGTTATCTGTTATGACTTTGCTGCATCGGTTTTCTAGCAACTTTTTGTATACGTGCCTTGGTAGGCTTGTGGATAGTGAACTAGTCTATCAGTATAAGGGGTGTAAATTTGATTATCACAAGAGACTCTAGTCTGTTTCACTACAACGGATTAAAGGTATAAGTAACTATTGATCGGTTATATGTGAGATGTGTATATAAGCGATTGATACCGGCTTTTCATGTGAAAAGTGGGAATCCAACCACTTTTTTTTATATTAACAGCAACCGGCTGCACATTAGTTTTAATTACATTTAACAAATAGAAGGAGTTGTCATTTTTGGGTTTTGTTAATCTTAAATAGAATTATATTTTTTTGTTTTTTTTTTTTTTGCTTTGAGTGCCGCGGTAGGTTTGTGGGTAGTGAGCTAGTCTATCAATATGAAGATTGCAGATTTGACTATCACAAGAGACTCTGGTCTGTTTCACTACAACGGACTATATATCTAAGTAACTATTGATCGGTTAATTAAGTTTACATATAATTTTTGTTGACAACACTTAAAAAACATTTTCTAAAAACATTTACAGATAGTTTCACTATTACTCAATGTTTATAACCTTTTATTTATTTTTTTCTAGTTTGATACTCTATAATATAAGTTTAATGAAGAATTTTTCTATGGTTTGATACTCTACAATGACAGTATAGTTAAAAATTTAGTTCAATCCATGGATACACTTTATACAGTTAATAATTATACATTATACATACAAATACAATAAAATTTCCATTTTATTAACCATAGTACATGGTTTATTAATTGTTTTGATAATATTTAGTAAAAGTTTATATATAGTATAAACTTGAAGTCGACTATACCAATAGAATATTAAATGTTACTGAAAAAAGGAAATCATATTACAAAATCAATTAAGATGATCTAAAAAAGAGTATTACATAGGAGTTTCGAATATTTAATAAGGAAATATCTATAATATCTGCTTATAATTATCAGTTAGGAATTTAAAGATAACAAATTTGTTTTATAATTAGTACAGCTTTATATGTTTTTTTTTTCTAGTTTATTAACCATACCATTATAATCCATAGAATATAAAACAATTTAAAAGTAAAACCTTACTCCATTAATCATTTATTTATACTTTATATATACTAATACCATGAAATGAATAGTTCACTAACCATATTATATGGTTTATTTAATGTTTTTGTATACCGTTTTGTAATTCCTATAATTTGTTTTCCTATTATTTCCCTTCTATATTTAATATTTATACACTTACATACATCCTTAAATATACATTCTGTTTTAAGCATTTCAACTATACATATATAAAAATTTTTTTCTTATACTAACATTCTATATTTAATCTTAGTATTATGATCTTACTCTTGATTTTAATCTTAGTCTTAGTGTTGATCTTAGTAGTAGTCTTTTGGTCTTGGTTTAATAGTTTCGGATTTCGATCTTGTTTTTTTTTTTTTTTTGTTTATAGACTTGCAACATTACTCTTGTATTACTCTTGCGTGCTGCTTTGTTTACGTTTTCTTAGACTGAAAACATATCTGGAAATTTAAAACTTCTTTAATTACATATAAAATATCTATCTACTGTTATACGAATGCGTTGAACTTAGTGTTTTCAATTGAAATATTAAACTTCGATTTTAAACAGACATATGCATCTTTTATTTTAAATGGGAAATTAATACTCGGTACAAGCGACAACCTCGAAGCTTGCACCGACCCCAGTTTTCATTACGTGCAAGAATCGAGTTTCTACTATACTTCATTCTCATCAAACTAATCACACAAGGCGATTTTAAGAAAATCCATACTAATCCTTCCCATTTTATCAAATCTATCCATTATATTATTATTTTAATTTTAACAATTCTTATAAATTCTATTCAGTTCTCACATAAATTAATTCATTCTATATACAACCGTAACCAGTAACTCGAATTATATATACAGTTTTTTCAAACCACTTTTAAAAACATATTTTGATTTTTACTTGTCTACTATATTAAAAAATAATCTATAAACTTAAATGAAAATTTAGGTTTATATTAAGTAATTTGATTATACGCTGAGATACGCTGATGGTTTTTCTACCTTAAATTTATATATTGGATAGAAAGTTACATCTGAATGTAGTGTTTCGGTAAGAATGTCTCTATATTACTTTAAATCAGGTTTCTTATAATACAAAGTTTTTGAATGAAATATTAACAATCCTAATGTTAATTTCAATATAATTTCATATAAATCATATATATACATATAAATATTAATTTGTTAGAATCAAACCATCAATTACCATCATGATCTTATTAATGTCATATATTTTTTTTCTCATTATTTTTATTATTCGTTAAAAACTTTATATTCTCATATATAGGAGATGCGTATGATTTTGGATTTCTCCTTCATTTTAAAATTGTTTGATTTTACAATTTTCATATTAGTTATTTCAGCCTTTTCATTATCATTATGATCATTATCATAATCATCATAATTAAGATCAGTTATATTCTTTGCTCATTAAAAACAACAATTCTATTATCTAATGTTTTTTTTCTAGTTTGCTACTCTATAGTATTAGTTTAATGAAGAGTTTTTCTATACCACGAAATGAATAGTTTAATAACCATATTATATGGTTTATTTTATGTTTTTGCATACAGTTTTGTAATTCCTATAATTTGTTTTCCTTTTATTTCCCCTTCTATACTTAATATTTATATACCTCCATACATCATTAAATATACATTATGTTTTAAGCATTTCTATACTATACATATATATAAATTTTTTCCTTTACTATCATTCCTATATTTAGTCTTAATCTTATGATCTTAGTCTTGATTTTAATCTTAATCTTAGTGTTAAGCTTGATAGTAGCCTTTTGGTCTTGGTTTTATAGTTTTGGATCTCAATCTTAGTTTTTGTATAGACATCTCATTTACAAACCTATAACTTCAATCTCATCAAACCTATCACACAAGACGATTGTCTTCAGTTTTTCAAGAAAATCCATACTTATCCTTTCAATTTTATCAACTCTATCCATTATATTATTATTTTAATTTTAACAAATCTTATAAATTCTATTCAGTTCTCACATAATTTTTTTCATTGTATATACAACCTTAACCATTATCTCATATTTATATATACAGTTTTTCAAACCACTTAAAAAACATAGTTTGATTTTTACTTGTCTACTATATTAAAAAATAATCCATAAACTTAAATGAAAATTTAGGTTTATATTAAGTAATTTGATTATACACTGAGATACGCTGATAGTTTTTCTACCTTAAATTTATATATTGGATAGAAAGTTACATCTGAATGTAGTGTTTCGGTAAGAATGTCTCTATATTACTTTAAATCAGGTTTCTTATAATACAGAGTTTTTAAATGAAATATTAACAATCCTAATGTTAATTTCAATCTAATTTCATTTAAATCATATATATATATATATATATATATATATATATATATTAATTTGTTAGAATCAAACCATCAATTACCATCATGATCTTATTAATGCCATATATTTTTTTTTTTTTATTATTTTTATTATTCGTTAAAAACTTTATATTCTTATTTGTAGAAGATACATATGATTTAGGATTTCTGCTTCATTTTAAACTTGTTTGATTTGATTGACCTTTTCATTATCATTATACTCATTATCATAATCATCATAATTGAGATTAGTTATATTCTTTTCTCATTAAAACCAACAATTCTATTATCATAATCATCAAAATTGGGTTTAAATATATTTTGTTTTTATTTTTTCGTTGAAACCAACAAATCATAATCATTATTATCAAAATCAGGTTTATATATGTTTTTTTTTTTTAGTCAAGATACTTTAACATCATCATAATCAGAAATATTATTTTTACAAATGTTGATACAGTACTTTTCGTTTATAGTCAATACGCTTATAGTCACATTAGCGATAAAGTCCATTTTATCTGTTTATTTTGCCGCTATAAGTTAATTTAATATAAAATATTAACTTTATAGTCCATTTAGCGATATAAGCACATTTGCCATATATGCCATCTATCAACAGTCATCAAAGGGATAAGTAAAGCAAATTAATGGCGTTATAGTCACATTAGCAAAATTTACTAAGTTCTTTTTAGTTTTCGAATAAAAATCCATCCAAAGAAAGAATGAATTAAATCATTTAATTTTTGTCATCAACTCTCTACTCGTAAAAAATTAGTTTTTGCCGTTGGTATCAGCTATGAAATATCTTGTTATTATTTTAACTATCTTTTATATTGTATGCAACTCTGTTGTAAAACCATAAGTCTAATGTCGGTGTAATTTATATGAATTTTTTATTTCATTTATTCACATAACTTGATTATATTCGAATTCGGTTATATGTGTCATAGTGGCATATATGTGAATTAGCCTTATAGTCACATTAGCGATATAGTCCACGTTATGGTTGCAACTAAAGGATGTGACTATAAGCGAAAAGTACTGTATTGTGATTTTAATTAAACTGGTTATAATCACCTAAGGTTGAAATGATAGAGATGTTATCCGTTTAATTCTGTTGACTAATTCACATTTATTAAGACATATAGATAATAACAGAATTGATAGAGGATTCATTATTGAATAACTTTGAATAAGAATTGAGCTTATAGTTGGATGTAAGTACGATTTAAACAATAATAACCGACATCGAATGAGTGAATTATCATTTTATTTAATTGAAAACATACCACTTTACATCAAGATACCTTATTTTTAATCTGGTAGCATAAAGCAGTTACCTATTTTTGATCTGGTAAAGTAGAAACAGAGAGAATTAATATCAGATTTAAATAACAAACCAAATATAAGATACATTCTATAATCCAACAACAACAACAATATATTCAACATGAATTGATTCGAAATAAAACACACAATTCTTAAATATATTCAATTAGTTTGTCTTATGATTATACTTTAGCTGAGAGAGATTCATACCATATACATATTTACACGTTATGCACTTACAACATAAAATTCAAAGTTTATTAACCATAATATATGGTTTTATATAATGTTTTAACAGCAATCATTAAAAATTTATATATAATATAAACTTATAGTTGACTGTACCATCAAAATATTGACTGATAATATCACAATAGAATCATATTACACAAACAATATATAGAATATTATAAAGAGAAAGGTATAAATTCATATGAGCAACTTCAAAAATTTACGACACCTAGACATTTTTTTTTTAGTTTTTTTTTTTTGTCTGACATCAATGTTGATTTGCGTGTGTATAAACCGATATTTGAGCATGTGAAATCCGTTCGCGTTAATCATTTTTATTACACGGCGCAAATTTTACTGCGGTTTAAAGTTAAAAATTAAAAAAAAATATAAAAATTACAGTTTTTGTTAAAATTGAAAAAGGATAACGCGTGTGGATAATATCCCTTAAGGGCTTTCTTAGCACACTAAAATATTTGTAAAAGCTTGAATACTTTTTAAAATACACTGAAAAAAAATATAAAAAAATTTTTTTTGATCATGTATGCATATAAAAATTTATTTAAAATTGTTAAACATTTTACAAAATTACGGCTAGTATAAGACATAATTTGCAATATTTTGGGAAAAAAACTATTTGGCTATCGCTAATCAAATATTTCATACAAGGATGCTTTTTGAGGTTAGAAACATTTTGTTTCCTCCATAAAATTTTAAATCCTTAAAATTTTTTGGTGCGTTTTCAATTTTAGTATCAAGCTCAGTAAAGTCTTCTATTCGATGTACGTTTGAGCGGAATTGATATAGCGCTTCAGTTGTCACAAGGCGAAATGTGTTTGGAAAAAACTGCCGCTGCACGCGCCACGGTTGAAAAAAATTATTTTTTTTTTGCACTTTATCAGTTTAGTCCGTCGCAAAGAATCTATTTAGATACCTAAACATGTTTCCATGACATGTTTTAATATAAAAAAAAGCTTAAAAATAAATTGTTTTTTTGCAAAAATTTTCAAAAGTTCATAAAATTTTTGCGTTTAAAAATTTTAAAGTGCGTTTTCGCCTCGGAGGTGCCCTTTACGAAGTTACTCACATCACGCAATACACTAGCCAACTTAAAAGGCAATTCAGATTGTCAGACGCAAAAAAGATATATTTTTAAAAAATTTACGGTAATTTCTTTTAAGTTTGTGATGTCCGTGATACGTTATTGGTGCGCTGACACCAACTTGATACACCTCAAACTTTATAAAATTACGCAGTTTTTTTAATTCTGCGCTTTAAACTCATTTTTATTAAACGGCGCAAAAACTCTATTTAAAATCTTCAAAAATTTCAAAATTCGGAAAATTTTGGTTTCACTTTAAAACACCATGCAACTTTTCACCCAGCAGCGATATCAAAATTTTTTTTTTTAGTGGATATATCCTCCAAGTCTAGTGACTATATTTTGTATGGGTTTGGATCTGAAAGCTTAAAACTATTACAAAGAAAACGGAATGAATGAAAAAACTCTTGCAAGTTTCAAGTCGTTTTTTTAATTTTTCGAATTTTAGATGACCACCAATTCTTAAGGTGAGGTCTTTTCAACGTAAAACTTTGCACGTCATATCCTTCAAGTATAGTCATCCAAACCCTGTACAACGTTTTTTTCAATTCATAAAACTTAACGAAATAAGAGCCATAGTATGTCGGTTTCAGCAGGGGCTCAAAAAATTTGAAGTAGCCCATATGTCTATAGGTAACAGTTAAGAATTTTTCAATATATTGGTTTAAGATATGTTATTTCTAATTAAGAGTTTAGTTTGATGGTTTTTGAAAGTTTATTTTCAATATAAATACATACATACATATTTGCTGATTTATTTCTATTTGATAATTTTTGATTTGATTGTTTTTTTTTTCTTCTTTTTTACCTACAACACATTAATGAAATGGATATAAGATATACGTTCATTATGATGTTTTTTAACACTTTTAAATATTTATTAAATATAGCTTCATCAACTTCTTAATACATCGAATCAACTTACTGAGAATTAATTTTTAAATTAATATTTTGATATCCGTATACCCAGCTGATAGGCTGGTTGTGTAAAGGTTTACATGATAATCACAAATTTCTTTAAAATAATAAAATTTCATTGAATTAACTCTCAAATTGCAACCATACCCATAAAGTATAGATAGTACATCCCATATAAATTTATACTTTTATATTAAATTATATAGTTTCACTATGTTCTCATCATGATTAATATAGAAAATCATATTTTCATATACCCACACCACAAAAGTGAAGAGTATATTAGATATATGTTAATACTGATCCTAGTTACCTTTTGATATACTAAATCAACTTATTTACTTAGAATTACTTTTTAAATCAATTTAAACATGAACCAATCCGACTGGTTGGTGAGCTGTTCATATAAAACTAAAAATAAAATTTGATTTTTAGGTTTACATGCATAGCTAGCTGTCTATTGTGTGGTTTATAGAACACAAACGCAAAACTCATCAGTTCAACTTACATTTAAAACTGAAACAAATTTTGTTTTAAATGAAAGTTGAACTGATGAGTTTTGCGTTTGTGTTCTCTGTTTCTACGTTACCAGATCAAAAATAGGTAACTGCTTTATGCTACCAGATTAAAAATAAGGTATCTTGATGTAAAGTGGTATGTTTTCAATTAAATAAAATGATGAATCACTCATTCGATGTCGGTTATTATTGTTTAAATCGTACTTACATCCAACTATAAGCTCAATTCTTATTCAAAGTTATTCAATTATGAATCCTCTATCAATTCTGTTATTATCTATATGTCTTAATAAATGTGAATTAGTCAACAGAATTAAACGGATAACATCTCTATCATTTCAACCTTAGGTGATTATAACCAGTTTAATTAAAATCACAATATCAACATTTGTAAAAATAATATTTCTGATTATGATGATGTTAAAGTATCTTGACTAAAAAATAAAAAAAAACATATATAAACCTGATTTTGATAATAATGATTATGATTTGTTGGTTTCAACGAAAAAATAAAAACAAAATGTATTTAAACCCAATTTTGATGATTATGATAATAGAATTGTTGGTTTTAATGAGAAAAGAATATAACTAATCTCAATTATGATGATTATGATAATGAGTATAATGATAATGAAAAGGTTGAAATAACTTATATGAAAATTTTCAAATCAAACAAGTTTAAAATGAAGGAGAAATCCTTAATCATATGTATCTTCTACATATAAGAATATAAAGTTTTTAACGAATAATAAAAATAATAAAAAAAAAATATATGGCATTAATAAGATTATGATGGTAATTGATGGTTTGATTCTAACAAATTAATATAAATCATATGTATATATATATATATATATATATGTATATATATATATATATATATATATACATATGATTTAAATGAAATTAGATTGAAATTAACATTAGGATTGTTAATATTTCGTTTAAAAACTCTGTATTATAAGAAACCTGATTTAAAGTAATATAGAGACATTCTTACCGAAACACTACATTCAGATGTAACTTTCTATCCAATATATAAATTTAAGGTAGAAAAACTATCAGCGTATCTCAGTGTATAATCAAATTACTTAATATAAACCTAAATTTTCATTTAAGTTTATGGATTATTTTTTAATATAGTAGACAAGTAAAAATCAATCTATGTTTTTAAAAGTGGTTTGAAAAACTTTATATATAAATATGAGATAATGGTTAAGGTTGTATATATAATGAATAAAATTATGTGAGAACTGAATAGAATTTATAAGATTTGTTAAAATTTTTAATATTTTTAATTAGGCTTAAGTTCATGAAATTTAATTTCTATTAAATTATTTTTATGAAGAAAGGAATTTTACAACATGAAAATTAATTAAAATTGTTATTGATAATCTTTCATTCTTGACGTGGCTCGGGCTCGAACGAAAAAACAGAAGTAAAGGAAAAAACATGTAAAATCAATTAAAATGGATAATCATTCAGGAAAGCAAATTTCGATCTACCAAATGTTAAAATACAATTTGGTTTAAGGATTGATGTTTGACTAGTGACGTCAGCAGTCGTCGATGGCTGCGAGTGTAAGACGGCAAATCCATCTGAGGAGATCGAGTGGTTGCGATCGAAACATGTCATGGTAACCTGCCGGCCAGGGTTCGAGCCCGAGCCACGTCAAGAATGAAAGATCATCAATAACAATTTTAATTAATTTTCATGTTGTAAAATTCCTTTCTTCATAAAAATAATTTAATAGAAATTAAATTTCATGAACTTAAGCCTAATTAAAAATATTAAAAATTTGGATTAAAAACCATAAATAGTTCAACAAAATAACCACAATACTAATTATTGTTAAAGCTAAGGCACGAGCTCTATGTGTACATTTGTCCTTCAAGTTGTGCTGAAAAAGGTCAACAGAAAAGAGAAAGACAAAGTGAAAAAAACAAAAAAAAAAAAAAAATGTACTTGGACTTCAAGAAAAATTCTTGACGAAAGTACGAAAAAACAGAAGTAAAGGAAAAAACATGTAAAATCAATTAAAATGGATAATCATTCAGGAAAGCAAATTTCGATCTACCAAATGTTAAAATACAATTTGGTTTAAGGATTGATGTTTGACTAGTGACGTCAGCAGTCGTCGATGGCTGCGAGTGTAAGACGGCAAATCCATCTGAGGAGATCGAGTGGTTGCGATCGAAACATGTCATGGTAACCTGCCGGCCAGGGTTCGAGCCCGAGCCACGTCAAGAATGAAAGATTATCAATAACAATTTTAATTAATTTTCATGTTGTAAAATTCCTTTCTTCATAAAAATAATTTAATAGAAATTAAATTTCATGAACTTAAGCCTAATTAAAAATATTAAAAATTTGGATTAAAAACCATAAATAGTTCAACAAAATAACCACAATACTAATTATTGTTAAAATTAAAATAATAATATAATGGATAGAGTTGATAAAATTGAAAGGATTAGTATGGATTTTCTTGAAAAACAGAAGACAATCGTCTTGTGTGATAGGTTTGATAAGATTGAAGTTATAGGTTTGTAAATGAGATGTCTATACAAAAACTAAGATTGAGGTCCGAAACTATAAAACAAAGACCAAAAGGCTACTATCAAGCTTAACACTAAGATTAAGATTAAAATCAAGACTAAGATCATAAGATTAAGACTAAATATAGGAATGTTAGTAAAGGAAAAAATTTATATATATGTATAGTATAGAAATGCTTAAAACATAATGTATATTTAAGGATGTATGGAGGTATATAAATATTAAGTATAGAAGGGGAAATAAAAGGAAAACAAATTATAGGAATTACAAAACTGTATGCAAAAACATTAAATAAACCATATAATATGGTTATTAAACTATTCATTTCGTGGTATAGAAAAACTCTTCATTAAACTAATATTATAGAGTAGCAAACTAGAAAAAAAAACATAAGATAATAGAATTGTTGTTTTTAATGAGCAAAGAATATAACTGATCTTAATTATGATGATTATGATAATGATCATAATGATAATGAAAAGGCTGAAATAACTAATATGAAAATTGTAAAATCAAACAATTTTAAAATGAAGGAGAAATCCAAAATCATACACATCTCCTATATATAAGAATATAAAGTTTTTAACGAATAATAAAAATAATGAAAAAAAAAATATATGACATTAATAAGATCATGATGGTTATTGATGGTTTGATTCTAACAAATTAATATTTATATGTATATATATGATTTAAATGAAATTATATTGAAATTAACATTAGGATTGTTAATATTTCATTCAAAAACTTTGTATTATAAGAAACCTGATTTAAAGTAATATAGAGACATTCTTACCGAAACACTACATTCAGATGTAACTTTCTATCCAATATATAAATTAAAGGTAGAAAAACCATCAGCGTATCTCAGCGTATAATCAAATTACTTAATATAAACCAAAATTTTCATTTAAGTTTATAGATTATTTTTTAAAATAGTAGACAAGTAAAAATCAAAATATGTTTTTAAAAGTGGTTTGAAAAAACTGTATATATAAATATGAGTTACTGGTTAAGATTGTATATAGAATGAATTAAATTATGTGAGAACTGAATAGAATTTATAAGAATTGTTAAAATTAAAATAATAATATAATGGATAGATTTGATAAAATGGAAAGGATTAGTATGGATTTTCTTAAAATCGCCTTGTGTGATTAGTTTGATGAGAATGAAGTATAGTAGAAACTCGATTCTTGCACGTAATGAAAACTGGGGTCGGTGCAAGCTTCGGGGTTGTCGCTAGTACCGAGTATTAATTTCCCATATAAAATAAAAGATGCATATGTCTGTTTAAAATCGAAGTTTAATATTTCAATTGAAAACACTAAGTTCAACGCATTCGTATAACAGTAGATAGATATTTTATATGTAATTAAAGAAGTTTTAAATTTCCAGATATGTATTCAGTCTAAGAAAACGTAAACAAAGCAGCACGCAAGAGTAATACAAGAGTAATGTTGCAAGTCTATAAACAAAAAAATAACAAGATCGAAATCCGAAACTATAAAACCAAGACCAAAAGACTACTACTAAGATCAACACTAAGACTAAGATTAAAATCAAGAGTAAGATCATAATACTAAGATTAAATATAGAATGTTAGTATAAGAAAACAATTTTTATATATGTATAGTAGAAATGCTTAAAACAGAATGTATATTTAAGGATGTATGGAAGTGTATAAATATTAAATATAGAAGGGAAATAATAGAAAAACAAATTATAGGAATTACAAAACGGTATACAAAAACATTAAATAAACCATATTATATGGTTAGTGAACTATTCATTTCATGGTATTAGTATATACAGTGGCTCAAAGTCATATTGGGACACTTACTATAGTCATCAGTTTGTCGAATATTTCGTCAAATCTATAAGCCTAAAAATAAAATGTTTACTATAGCATATTCAATATTCTAATAGTTTATTTAAAACAAAAACAAAAAATTCAATAGGTATTATATTAAGAAATTGCTAGCGAAAAACTTAAATAGCTCATAAACTTCACACCAAATTCATAATGGGACAACATAAGATAATGTAAAAACTTAAGTGTTGTAAATTATATTTAATATTTAGTTGGGAGACCCTTTTGCTGTATTACCGCCCTTTATCTATTTTGCATTGATTCCACTAGTTTCCGACAATATTCAGGTGATATATTTGACCATTATTCCTTCAGAGCCACAACCAGTTCTTTTTTGTTTGAAATTTGTCTACTTTTCAATTTTTGCTCCAAATGACCCCACACGTGCTCTATCGGATTAAGATCCGGTGACTGCGGTGGCGTTTCAAGCACGTGTGGGCAATTGTAAAGCAACCAGCTCCGAACATTGTAAGCTTTATGCTTTGGGTCATTGTCTGGGTAGAAGTAGTAATCGTTTCCAAGACCCAGTTTTTCTGCAGTTGTGGAAAGATTTGACTTCAACACATTAATGTAGTATCTGTGATCCATAATCCCTTCAATTATATGAAGATTACCTGGTCCAGCAGCTGAAATTGCACCCCATACCATAACTGACCCTAAACCATGTTTCACTGTCGGTCTTAAATTTTGCTTTAAGAGCTCAGTGTTTGGTTTTCTCCAAATGTATGAGAGTCCATCCGAGCGAAATATATTATATTTACTCTCATAATAACTCCAGAATGAAAAATCTTTGTTTCTGTACTCCCTTGCGAAGTTAACACGTTTCTGCTTATTAACTTTATTGATGAAAGGTTTTCTCCTAGCCACTCGGCCATGCAAATCATGCTTTCTTAACACATTTCTGATAGTTTCAGGATTTGCTGTTTTCCCTAAGCGTATTTCAGCCTCGGAGGCAAGTTTTGGAGCGCTTAAATTCGGATTTTTTTTTATTTGACGTACTAGCCATCGCTCATCCGTGTCTGAAAAAATTTTACGTTTGCTTGGTTTTGGGAGGTTCTCATAATTTTCTGAATTTGCATAGCGTTTTACAATATTAAATACCGTAGATTTGGGGTTTTTTACTATTTCTGCGATATTTCTTATTGTTTCCCCTTTTTTGAAATGTTCCATTATAAGCTTTCGTATTTCTGGAGATGTCTGCGAACCACGAGGCGCCACATCCAATAAATGAACTAAACTTAAAACTTTTTCAATAAAAACTTTCAATAAAACTTTTTCAAGAAACTCAAGCTACTTCTAATTAAATTTTTTTTTTGCAAAATATACCGTTATAATAAACTAAGAAAAGGAAGGTTACCATATGTCCCATAATAACTTTGACGTCAAATTTGCATATTGTTAGACTTTTTTGTTATTGTTTTGTTTTTACAACAATAATACAACATTTTTTGTATGATTTTAATGAACAGTTGTATTATTAGTAAAACTACAGTACAAATTTTATTTTTCCATTTATGGGATAAATAAAATTCCTTAAGTATACAAATTACACTTCTTGTCCCAATATGACTTTGAGCCACTGTATAAAGTATAAATAAATGATTAATGGAGTAAGGTTTTACATAAATAAATAAAGTTTGTGATTTTCTTTTGCGGATTTAACTATTTTAAATTGTTTTATATTCTATGGATTATAATGGTATGGTATGATAATGTATGGTTAATAAACTAGAAAAAAACATATAAAGCTGTACTAATTATAAAACAAATTTGTTATCTTTAAATTCCTAACTGATAATTATAAGCAGATATAATAGATATTTCCTTATTAAATATTCGAAACTCCTATGTAATACTCTTTTTTAGATCATCTTAATTGATTTTATAATATGATTTCCTTTTTTCAGTAACATTTAATATTCTATTGGTATAGTCGACTTCAAGTTTATACTATATATAAACTTTTACAATCCTATGTTAATAAATAAGCTCGAGGCCACAATTGATTTTTAATAAATTGTATTCTTTATTATTTTCAATATTTCCCCATCCTTTGGATGGCATCTTCAGGAATCTTAAAAATATAAATTAAAAACAAAAACATAAATCATTGAAACACCCTGTAACACTAATAATTATTTTACAGAAAAAAAAAAAAAAAATATAAATATCTAACAAACAGTAATAACAAAAAAGAAAAACTCACAATAAAAACGAGTAACAATATTAAAACACACAACGACTAATCGCGTTCACATGTAAAATTGCACTATTGATCCTTTCTCTTTTTATTTATAATATGCCTAAAGCTCTGTGCTATGTTGTCTACGTCACTCTTAAAGTTAATTCTCTTATCTTGTCTTATATTTATTATATGTAGCATCTCCAGTGTAAGTCGTTTATTATACATCTCTTCTGTTTGTAATATTTGTACGGCGTCCAGTTTGGGTATGTGATTTCTATCCGCACAATGGGCTGCAAGTGCTGTTTTATGTGTCAGTGAACTATTTATACATTTGAAATCCGATTTGTGTCCTGCAATTCTCGTCTTTAATTTATTTTTGGTAGTTCCTACATATACTTGATCGCATACGTTGTTTCCATCACCATTGCACTCTATTTTATAAATAACGTTTGACTTTTCCATTTTATCCACTTTTGTTTTTGTGTTAGAAAACAGATTTCGAAGTGTGTTTTCTGATCTTGGCGCTGTTTTGTATTTTACTTTATTGTAAACTCCTGACTTTTCTATTCTTTCTGATATATGTGGTATATATGTCATTGATTTATAAATTCGCGGTTCTACTTCTTCTCTTGTGATGTTTTTCTTTTTCTTATTATTTTTTTATAGACTGTTGATAATATTTTGTGGAAAAGAGTTTTTCCCTAGGATTTCCTTAATCTTTTTGATATTTTCCTTATGAAATACCCTGTCGCTAATCATTAGTATCCTGTTTATAAGATTACTAGCCGTGTTCATGATGATATTTTTGGGTTGGCATGAATAAAAATTGATAACTCTTCCAGATGAAGTCGGTTTCTGGTACCAATCTATTTTAATTTTATTGTCTTTTCTTACAATCAGTGTATCCAAATATGGTAATCTTTCGTTTTCTTCTTCTTCAATTGTAAATTTGATTTGTTGGTGAAAACTATTAAGTTCGTCTAGGGTGTCGTCTATTGCACTTGTATTAATAATCCCAAAGATGTCGTCAACGTATTTTGTAAGAAGTCTGGGTTTAGTTTTAAGATTTTGAACACAATTTTTGAGTAATTCCTCCATTACTATGTCTGCCACAATAGGTGAAGCTGGTGAACCCATTGGAAGGCCCTTACACTGAGTGTAAATTCTATCTTTGTATTTGAAATACCTATTTTCTTTAATACAGAATTTTAATACCTTTAAGAAAAGTTCCTTGGGCATCGTTGTGTGTTGTTGTATTTCTGTCCACCTATTTTTGATAACATCTATAGCATAATCAACGGGAATACTCGGAAATAATGATATTACGTCAAACGAAATTAATCTTTCATCGTCACTTATTGCGGTATTATTAATCTTATTACTAAATTGCACTGCATCCCTTACATTAAATTCAGATGTTTCCGTGAGTCTATTAAGAATATTTACTGTAAACTTACAGAGTTCTCTTGATGGCGATTTAATTGATGAGCAAATCGGTCTTAACGGAAATCCCTCTTTATGGATCTTCGGCAATCCGTATATTCTAGGAGCTAGTGCCGCGTCAGTTTTCATTCGTCTTTTTTCCATCACAGATATTGTATTGCACTTAAATAATTCTTCGACTAGATCATTGTTTTTTTTCTGTAAAGATGAAGTAGGATCTTTGGTTAATCTCCTATATGTCATTTGATCACTCAGAATCTCATTCATTCTAGTCTCGTAATCATGTTTTTCCATGGCCACTGTGACGTTGCCTTTGTCGGCATTTAATATCAGCACATTTTTATTTCTGTTCAAAAATGCTTTTGCCTGACCCACTGCGTTCAATACAAAACGCTCTCTTTTATCTAGACTTCGTTTATTCAGATGATTTTCTATCATCGTTGTAAACTTCGTTCGTGCAATTTCTTGTTGTTCTTTGTCTTCTAACGTTAAAATGCAGTCTTCGCCATCAGCAATGAATTTAAATAAAGGGAAGTGTTTGTTTTCTGTTGGAATCGTATGTTTCTGTCCTAGTGAAAGAACCCACCTTACATCCTCTGGTATGTGTATGTTGGTTTTGTTTACAAACCACTTGTCATTAAATACTATTTCCAATTCTTTTCTTTGTTTTTCCCTTAAGCTTTCAAACTTTCTTTTGTGCTTACGAAGTCTAGATAAAAGAGAGCGTTTTGTATTGAACGCAGTGGGTCAGGCAAAAGCATTTTTGAACAGAAATAAAAATGTGCTGATATTAAATGCCGACAAAGGCAACGTCACAGTGGCCATGGAAAAACATGATTACGAGACTAGAATGAATGAGATTCTGAGTGATCTTATGACATATAGGAGATTAACCAAAGATCCTACTTCATCTTTACAGAAAAAAAACAATGATCTAGTCGAAGAATTATTTAAGTGCAATACAATATCTGTGATGGAAAAAAGACGAATGAAAACTGACGCGGCACTAGCTCCTAGAATATACGGATTGCCGAAGATCCATAAAGAGGGATTTCCGTTAAGACCGATTTGCTCATCAATTAAATCGCCATCAAGAGAACTCTGTAAGTTTACAGTAAATATTCTTAATAGACTCACGGAAACATCTGAATTTAATGTAAGGGATGCAGTGCAATTTAGTAATAAGATTAATAATACCGCAATAAGTGACGATGAAAGATTAATTTCGTTTGACGTAATATCATTACTTCCGAGTATTCCCGTTGATTATGCTATAGATGTTATCAAAAATAGGTGGACAGAAATACAACAACACACAACGATGCCCAAGGAACTTTTCTTAAAGGTATTAAAATTCTGTATTAAAGAAAATAGGTATTTCAAATACAAAGATAGAATTTACACTGAGTGTAAGGGCCTTCCAATGGGTTCACCAGCTTCACCTATTGTGGCAGACATAGTAATGGAGGAATTACTCAAAAATTGCGTTCAAAATCTTAAAACTAAACCCAGACTTCTTACAAAATACGTTGACGACCTCTTTGGGATTATTAATACAAGTGCAATAGACGACACCCTAGACGAACTTAATAGTTTTCACCAACAAATCAAATTTACAATTGAAGAAGAAGAAAACGAAAGATTACCATATTTGGATACACTGATTGTAAGAAAAGACAATAAAATTAAAATAGATTGGTACCAGAAACCGACTTCATCTGGAAGAATTATCAATTTTTATTCATGCCAACCCAAAAATATCATCATGAACACGGCTAGTAATCTTATAAACAGGATACTAATGATTAGCGACAGGGTATTTCATAAGGAAAATATCAAAAAGATTAAGGAAATCCTAGGGAAAAACTCTTTTCCACAAAATATTATCAACAGTCTATTAAAAAATAATAAGAAAAAGAAAAACATCACAAGAGAAGAAGTAGAACCGCGAATTTATAAATCAATGACATATATACCACATATATCAGAAAGAATAGAAAAGTCAGGAGTTTACAATAAAGTAAAATACAAAACAGCGCCAAGATCAGAAAACACACTTCGAAATCTGTTTTCTTACACAAAAACAAAAGTGGATAAAATGGAAAAGTCAAACGTTATTTATAAAATAGAGTGCAATGGTGATGGAAACAACGTATGCGATCAAGTATATGTAGGAACTACCAAAAATAAATTAAAGACGAGAATTGGAGGACACAAATCGGATTTCAAATGTATAAATAGTTCACTGACACATAAAACAGCACTTGCAGCCCATTGTGCGGATAGAAATCACATACCCAAACTGGACGCCGTACAAATATTACAAACAGAAGAGATGTATAATAAACGACTTACACTGGAGATGCTACATATAATAAATATAAGACAAGATAAGAGAATTAACTTTAAGAGTGACGTAGACAACATAGCACAGAGCTTTAGGCATATTATAAATAAAAAGAGAAAGGATCAATAGTGCAATTTTACATGTGAACGCGATTAGTCGTTGTGTGTTTTAATATTGTTACTCGTTTTTATTGTGAGTTTTTCTTTTTTGTTATTACTGTTTGTTAGATATTTATATTTTTTTTTTTTTTTCTGTAAAATAATTATTAGTGTTACAGGGTGTTTCAATGATTTATGTTTTTGTTTTTAATTTATATTTTTAAGATTCCTGAAGATGCCATCCAAAGGATGGGGAAATATTGAAAATAATAAAGAATACAATTTATTAAAAACCAATTGTGGCCTCGAGCTTATTTATTAACATAGGATTGTAAAAGTTTATATATAGTATAAACTTGAAGTCGACTATACCAATAGAATATTAAATGTTACTGAAAAAAGGAAATCATATTATAAAATCAATTAAGATGATCTAAAAAAGAGTATTACATAGGAGTTTCGAATATTTAATAAGGAAATATCTATTATATCTGCTTATAATTATCAGTTAGGAATTTAAAGATAACAAATTTGTTTTATAATTAGTACAGCTTTATATGTTTTTTTCTAGTTTATTAACCATACATTATCATACCATACCATTATAATCCATAGAATATAAAACAATTTAAAATAGTTAAATCCGCAAAAGAAAATCACAAACTTTATTTATTTATGTAAAACCTTACTCCATTAATCATTTATTTATACTTTATACAGTGGCTCAAAGTCATATTGGGACAAGAAGTGTAATTTGTATACTTAAGGAATTTTATTTATCCCATAAATGGAAAAATAAAATTTGTACTGTAGTTTTACTAATAATACAACTGTTCATTAAAATCATACAAAAAATGTTGTATTATTGTTGTAAAAACAAAACAATAACAAAAAAGTCTAACAATATGCAAATTTGACGTCAAAGTTATTATGGGACATATGGTAACCTTCCTTTTCTTAGTTTATTATAACGGTATATTTTGCAAAAAAAAAATTTAATTAGAAGTAGCTTGAGTTTCTTGAAAAAGTTTTATTGAAAGTTTTTATTGAAAAAGTTTTAAGTTTAGTTCATTTATTGGATGTGGCGCCTCGTGGTTCGCAGACATCTCCAGAAATACGAAAGCTTATAATGGAACATTTCAAAAAAGGGGAAACAATAAGAAATATCGCAGAAATAGTAAAAAACCCCAAATCTACGGTATTTAATATTGTAAAACGCTATGCAAATTCAGAAAATTATGAGAACCTCCCAAAACCAAGCAAACGTAAAATTTTTTCAGACACGGATGAGCGATGGCAAGTACGTCAAATAAAAAAAAATCCGAATTTAAGCGCTCCAAAACTTGCTTCCGAGGCTGAAATACGCTTAGGGAAAACAGCAAATACTGAAACTATCAGAAATGTGTTAAGAAAGCATGATTTGCATGGCCGAGTGGCTAGGAGAAAACCTTTCATCAATAAAGTTAATAAGCAGAAACGTGTTAACTTCGCAAGGGAGTACAGAAACAAAGATTTTTCATTCTGGAGAAAAGTTATATTTACTGATGAGAGTAAATATAATATATTTCGCTCGGATGGACTCTCATACATTTGGAGAAAACCAAACACTGAGCTCTTAAAGCAAAATTTAAGACCGACAGTGAAACATGGTTTAGGGTTAGTTATGGTATGGGGTGCAATTTCAGCTGCTGGACCAGGTAATCTTCATATAATTGAAGGGATTATGGATCACAGATACTACATTAATGTGTTGAAGTCAAATCTTTCCACAACTGCAGAAAAACTGGGTCTTGGAAACGATTACTACTTCTACCCAGACAATGACCCAAAGCATAAAGCTTACAATGTTCGGAGCTGGTTGCTTTACAATTGCCCACACGTGCTTGAAACGCCACCGCAGTCACCGGATCTTAATCCGATAGAGCACGTGTGGGGTCATTTGGAGCAAAAATTGAAAAGTAGACAAATTTCAAACAAAAAAGAACTGGTTGTGGCTCTGAAGGAAGAATGGTCAAATATATCACCTGAATATTGTCGGAAACTAGTGGAATCAATGCAAAATAGATAAAGGGCGGTAATACAGCAAAAGGGTCTCCCAACTAAATATTAAATATAATTTACAACACTTAAGTTTTTACATTATCTTATGTTGTCCCATTATGAATTTGGTGTGAAGTTTATGAGCTATTTAAGTTTTTCGCTAGCAATTTCTTAATATAATACCTATTGAATTTTTTGTTTTTGTTTTAAATAAACTATTAGAATATTGAATATGCTATAGTAAACATTTTATTTTTAGGCTTATAGATTTGACGAAATATTCGACAAACTGATGACTATAGTAAGTGTCCCAATATGACTTTGAGCCACTGTATATACTAATACCATGAAATGAATAGTTCACTAACCATATAATATGGTTTATTTAATGTTTTTGTATACCGTTTTGTAATTCCTATAATTTGTTTTCCTATTATTTCCCTTCTATATTTAATATTTATACACTTCCATACATCCTTAAATATACATTCTGTTTTAAGCATTTCTACTATACATATATAAAAATTGTTTTCTTATACTAACATTCTATATTTAATCTTAGTATTATGATCTTACTCTTGATTTTAATCTTAGTCTTAGTGTTGATCTTAGTAGTAGTCTTTTGGTCTTGGTTTTATAGTTTCGGATTTCGATCTTGTTATTTTTTTGTTTATAGACTTGCAACATTACTCTTGTATTACTCTTGCGCGCTGCTTTGTTTACGTTTTCTTAGACTGAATACATATCTGGAAATTTAAAACTTCTTTAATTACATATAAAATATCTATCTATTCAATTGAAATATTAAACTTCGATTTTAAACAGACATATGCATCTTTTATTTTATATGGGAAATTAATACTCGGTACTAGCGACAACCCCGAAGCTTGCACCGACCCCAGTTTTCATTACGTGCAAGAATCGAGTTTCTACTATACTTCATTCTCATCAAACTAATCACACAAGGCGATTTTAAGAAAATCCATACTAATCCTTTCCATTTTATCAAATCTATCCATTATATTATTATTTTAATTTTAACAATTCTTATAAATTCTATTCAGTTCTCACATAATTTAATTCATTCTATATACAATCTTAACCAGTAACTCATATTTATATATACAGTTTTTTCAAACCACTTTTAAAAACATATTTTGATTTTTACTTGTCTACTATTTTAAAAAATAATCTATAAACTTAAATGAAAATTTTGGTTTATATTAAGTAATTTGATTATACGCTGAGATACGCTGATGGTTTTTCTACCTTTAATTTATATATTGGATAGAAAGTTACATCTGAATGTAGTGTTTCGGTAAGAATGTCTCTATATTACTTTAAATCAGGTTTCTTATAATACAAAGTTTTTGAATGAAATATTAACAATCCTAATGTTAATTTCAATATAATTTCATTTAAATCATATATATACATATAAATATTAATTTGTTAGAATCAAACCATCAATAACCATCATGATCTTATTAATGTCATATATTTTTTTTTCATTATTTTTATTATTCGTTAAAAACTTTATATTCTTATATATAGGAGATGTGTATGATTTTGGATTTCTCCTTCATTTTAAAATTGTTTGATTTTACAATTTTCATATTAGTTATTTCAGCCTTTTCATTATCATTATGATCATTATCATAATCATCATAATTAAGATCAGTTATATTCTTTGCTCATTAAAAACAACAATTCTATTATCTTATGTTTTTTTTTCTAGTTTGCTACTCTATAATATTAGTTTAATGAAGAGTTTTTCTATACCACGAAATGAATAGTTTAATAACCATATTATATGGTTTATTTAATGTTTTTGCATACAGTTTTGTAATTCCTATAATTTGTTTTCCTTTTATTTCCCCTTCTATACTTAATATTTATATACCTCCATACATCCTTAAATATACATTATGTTTTAAGCATTTCTATACTATAAATATATATAAATTTTTTCCTTTACTAACATTCCTATATTTAGTCTTAATCTTATGATCTTAGTCTTGATTTTAATCTTAATCTTAGTGTTAAGCTTGATAGTAGCCTTTTGGTCTTGGTTTTATAGTTTCGGACCTCAATCTTAGTTTTTGTATAGACATCTCATTTACAAACCTATAACTTCAATCTTATCAAACCTATCACACAAGACGATTGTCTTCTGTTTTTCAAGAAAATCCATACTAATCCTTTCAATTTTATCAACTCTATCCATTATATTATTATTTTAATTTTAACAATAATTAGTATTGTGGTTATTTTGTTGAACTATTTATGGTTTTTAATCCAAATTTTTAATATTTTTAATTAGGCTTAAGTTCATGAAATTTAATTTCTATTAAATTATTTTTATGAAGAAAGGAATTTTACAACATGAAAATTAATTAAAATTGTTATTGATAATCTTTCATTCTTGACGTGGCTCGGGTTCGAACCCTGGCCGGCAGGTTACCATGACATGTTTCGATCGCAACCACTCGATCTCCTCAGATGGATTTGCCGTCTTACACTCGCAGCCATCGACGACTGCTGACGTCACTAGTCAAACATCAATCCTTAAACCAAATTGTATTTTAACATTTGGTAGATCGAAATTTGCTTTCCTGAATGATTATCCATTTTAATTGATTTTACATGTTTTTTCCTTTACTTCTGTTTTTTCGTACTTTCGTCAAGAATTTTTCTTGAAGTCCAAGTACATTTTTTTTTTTTTTTTTGTTTTTTTCACTTTGTCTTTCTCTTTTCTGTTGACCTTTTTCAGCACAACTTGAAGTACAAATGTACACATAGAGCTCGTGCCTTAGCTTTAACAATAATTAGTATTGTGGTTATTTTGTTGAACTATTTATGGTTTTTAATCCAAATTTTTAATATTTTTAATTAGGCTTAAGTTCATGAAATTTAATTTCTATTAAATTATTTTTATGAAGAAAGGAATTTTACAACATGAAAATTAATTAAAATTGTTATTGATGATCTTTCATTCTTGACGTGGCTCGGGCTCGAACCCTGGCCGGCAGGTTACCATGACATGTTTCGATCGCAACCACTCGATCTCCTCAGATGGATTTGCCGTCTTACACTCGCAGCCATCGACGACTGCTGACGTCACTAGTCAAACATCAATCCTTAAACCAAATTGTATTTTAACATTTGGTAGATCGAAATTTGCTTTCCTGAATGATTATCCATTTTAATTGATTTTACATGTTTTTTCCTTTACTTCTGTTTTTTCGTTCGAGCCCGAGCCACGTCAAGAATGAAAGATTATCAATAACAATTTTAATTAATTTTCATGTTGTAAAATTCCTTTCTTCATAAAAATAATTTAATAGAAATTAAATTTCATGAACTTAAGCCTAATTAAAAATATTAAAAATTTTAACAAATCTTATAAATTCTATTCAGTTCTCACATAATTTTATTCATTATATATACAACCTTAACCATTATCTCATATTTATATATACAGTTTTTCAAACCACTTTTAAAAACATAGATTGATTTTTACTTGTCTACTATATTAAAAAATAATCCATAAACTTAAATGAAAATTTAGGTTTATATTAAGTAATTTGATTATACACTGAGATACGCTGATAGTTTTTCTACCTTAAATTTATATATTGGATAGAAAGTTACATCTGAATGTAGTGTTTCGGTAAGAATGTCTCTATATTGCTTTAAATCAGGTTTCTTATAATACAGAGTTTTTAAACGAAATATTAACAATCCTAATGTTAATTTCAATCTAATTTCATTTAAATCATATGTATATATATATATATATACATATATATATATATATATATACATATGATTTATATTAATTTGTTAGAATCAAACCATCAATTACCATCATAATCTTATTAATGCCATATATTTTTTTTTTATTATTTTTATTATTCGTTAAAAACTTTATATTCTTATATGTAGAAGATACATATGATTAAGGATTTCTCCTTCATTTTAAACTTGTTTGATTTGAAAATTTTCATATAAGTAATTTCAACCTTTTCATTATCATTATACTCATTATCATAATCATCATAATTGAGATTAGTTATATTCTTTTCTCATTAAAACCAACAATTCTATTATCATAATCATCAAAATTGGGTTTAAATACATTTTGTTTTTATTTTTTCGTTGAAACCAACAAATCATAATCATTATTATCAAAATCAGGTTTATATATGTTTTTTTTTTTTTAGTTTAGATACTTTAACATCATCATAATCAGAAATATTATTTTTACAAATGTTGATATTGTGATTTTAATTAAACTGGTTATAATCACCTAAGGTTGAAATGATAGAGATGTTATCCGTTTAATTCTGTTGACTAATTCACATTTATTAAGACATATAGATAATAACAGAATTGATAGAGGATTCATAATTGAATAACTTTGAATAAGAATTGAGCTTATAGTTGGATGTAAGTACGATTTAAACAATAATAACCGACATCGAATGAGTGATTCATCATTTTATTTAATTGAAAACATACCACTTTACATCAAGATACCTTATTTTTAATCTGGTAGCGTAAAGCAGTTACCTATTTTTGATCTGGTAACGTAGAAACAGAGAACACAAACGCAAAACTCATCAGTTCAACTTTCATTTAAAACAAAATTTGTTTCAGTTTTAAATGTAAGTTGAACTGATGAGTTTTGCGTTTGTGTTCTATAAACCACACAATAGACAGCTAGCTATGCATGTAAACCTAAAAATCAAATTTTATTTTTAGTTTTATATGAACAGCCCACCAACCAGTCGGATTGGTTCATGTTTAAATTGATTTAAAAAGTAATTCTAAGTAAATAAGTTGATTTAGTATATCAAAAGGTAACTAGGATCAGTATTAACATATATCTAATATACTCTTCACTTTTGTGGTGTGGGTATATGAAAATATGATTTTCTATATTAATCATGATGAGAACATAGTGAAACTTTATAATTTAATATAAAAGTATAAATTTATATGGGATGTACTATCTATACTTTATGGGTATGGTTGCAATTTGAGAGTTAATTCAATGAAATTTTATTATTTTAAAGAAATTTGTGATTATCATGTAAACCTTTACACAACCAGCCTATCAGCTGGGTATACGGATATCAAAATATTAATTTAAAAATTAATTCTCAGTAAGTTGATTCGATGTATTAAGAAGTTGATGAAGCTATATTTAATAAATATTTAAAAGTATTAAAAAACATCATCATGAACGTATATCTTATATCCATTTCATTAATGTGTTGTAGGTAAAAAAGAAGAAAAAAAAACAATCAAATCAAAAATTATCAAATAGAAATAAATCAGCAAATATGTATGTATGTATTTATATTGAAAATAAACTTTCAAAAACCATCAAACTAAACTCTTAATTAGAAATAACATATCTTAAACCAATATATTGAAAAATTCTTAACTGTTACCTATAGACATATGGGCTACTTCAAATTTTTTGAGCCCCTGCTGAAACCGACATACTATGGCTCTTATTTCGTTAAGTTTTATGAATTGAAAAAAACGTTGTACAGGGTTTGGATGACTTTACTTGAAGGATATGACGTGCAAAGTTTTACGTTGAAAAGACCTCACCTTAAGAATTGGTGGTCATCTAAAATTCGAAAAATTAAAAAAACGACTTGAAACTTGCAAGAGTTTTTTCATTCATTCCGTTTTCTTTGTAATAGTTTTAAGCTTTCAGATCCAAACCCATACAAAATATAGTCACTAGACTTGGAGGATATATCCACTAAAAAAAAAATTTTGATATCGCTGCTGGGTGAAAAGTTGCATAGTGTTTTAAAGTGAAACCAAAATTTTCCGAATTTTGAAATTTTTGAAGATTTTAAATAGAGTTTTTGCGCCGTTTAATAAAAATGAGTTTAAAGCGCAGAATTAAAAAAACTGCGTAATTTTATAAAGTTTGAGGTGTATCAAGTTGGTGTCAGCGCACCAATAACGTATCACGGACATCACAAACTTAAAAGAAATTACCGTAAATTTTTTAAAAATGTATCTTTTTTGCGTCTGACAATCTGAATTGCCTTTTAAGTTGGCTAGTGTATTGCGTGATGTGAGTAACTTCGTAAAGGGCACCTCCGAGGCGAAAATGCACTTTAAAATTTTTAAACGCAAAAATTTTATGAACTTTTGAAAATTTTTGCAAAAAAACAATTTATTTTTAAGCTTTTTTTTATATTAAAACATGTCATGGAAACATGTTTAGGTATCTAAATAGATTCTTTGCGACGGACTAAACTGATAAAGTGCAAAAAAAATAATTTTTTTCAACCGTGGCGCGTGCAGCGGCAGTTTTTTCCAAACACATTTCTCCTTGTGACAACTGAAGCGCTATATCAATTCCGCTCAAACGTACATCGAATAGAAGACTTTACTGAGCTTGATACTAAAATTGAAAACGCACCAAAAAATTTTAAGGATTTAAAATTTTATGGAGGAAACAAAATTTTTCTAACCTCAAAAAGCATCCTTGTATGAAATATTTGATTAGCGATAGCCAAATAGTTTTTTTCCCAAAATATTGCAAATTATGTCTTATACTAGCCGTAATTTTGTAAAATGTTTAACAATTTTAAATAAATTTTTATATGCATACACGATCAAAAAAAATGTTTTTATATTTTTTTTCAGTGTATTTTAAAAAGTATTCAAGCTTTTACAAATATTTTAGTGTGCTAAGAAAGCCCTTAAGGGATATTATCCACACGCGTTATCCTTTTTCAATTTTAACAAAAACTGTAATTTTTATATTTTTTTTTTAATTTTTAACTTTAAACCGCAGTAAAATTTGCGCCGTGTAATAAAAATGATTAACGCGAACGGATTTCACATGCTCAAATATCGGTTTATACACACGCAAATCAACATTGATGTCAGACAAAAAAAAAAAACTAAAAAAAAAATGTCTAGGTGTCGTAAATTTTTGAAGTTGCTCATATGAATTTATACCTTTCTCTTTATAATATTCTATATATTGTTTGTGTAATATGATTCTATTGTGATATTATCAGTCAATATTTTGATGGTACAGTCAACTATAAGTTTATATTATATATAAATTTTTAATGATTGCTGTTAAAACATTATATAAAACCATATATTATGGTTAATAAACTTTGAATTTTATGTTGTAAGTGCATAACGTGTAAATATGTATATGGTATGAATCTCTCTCAGCTAAAGTATAATCATAAGACAAACTAATTGAATATATTTAAGAATTGTGTGTTTTATTTCGAATCAATTCATGTTGAATATATTGTTGTTGTTGTTGGATTATAGAATGTATCTTATATTTGGTTTGTTATTTAAATCTGATATTAATTCTCTCTGTTTCTACTTTACCAGATCAAAAATAGGTAACTGCTTTATGCTACCAGATTAAAAATAAGGTATCTTGATGTAAAGTGGTATGTTTTCAATTAAATAAAATGATAATTCACTCATTCGATGTCGGTTATTATTGTTTAAATCGTACTTACATCCAACTATAAGCTCAATTCTTATTCAAAGTTATTCAATAATGAATCCTCTATCAATTCTGTTATTATCTATATGTCTTAATAAATGTGAATTAGTCAACAGAATTAAACGGATAACATCTCTATCATTTCAACCTTAGGTGATTATAACCAGTTTAATTAAAATCACAATACAGTACTTTTCGCTTATAGTCACATCCTTTAGTTGCAACCATAACGTGGACTATATCGCTAATGTGACTATAAGGCTAATTCACATATATGCCACTATGACACATATAACCGAATTCGAATATAATCAAGTTATGTGAATAAATGAAATAAAAAATTCATATAAATTACACCGACATTAGACTTATGGTTTTACAACAGAGTTGCATACAATATAAAAGATAGTTAAAATAATAACAAGATATTTCATAGCTGATACCAACGGCAAAAACTAATTTTTTACGAGTAGAGAGTTGATGACAAAAATTAAATGATTTAATTCATTCTTTCTTTGGATGGATTTTTATTCGAAAACTAAAAAGAACTTAGTAAATTTTGCTAATGTGACTATAACGCCATTAATTTGCTTTACTTATCCCTTTGATGACTGTTGATAGATGGCATATATGGCAAATGTGCTTATATCGCTAAATGGACTATAAAGTTAATATTTTATATTAAATTAACTTATAGCGGCAAAATAAACAGATAAAATGGACTTTATCGCTAATGTGACTATAAGCGTATTGACTATAAACGAAAAGTACTGTATCAACATTTGTAAAAATAATATTTCTGATTATGATGATGTTAAAGTATCTTGACTAAAAAAAAAAAACATATATAAACCTGATTTTGATAATAATGATTATGATTTGTTGGTTTCAACGAAAAAATAAAAACAAAATATATTTAAACCCAATTTTGATGATTATGATAATAGAATTGTTGGTTTTAATGAGAAAAGAATATAACTAATCTCAATTATGATGATTATGATAATGAGTATAATGATAATGAAAAGGTCAATCAAATCAAACAAGTTTAAAATGAAGCAGAAATCCTAAATCATATGTATCTTCTACAAATAAGAATATAAAGTTTTTAACGAATAATAAAAATAATAAAAAAAAAAAAATATATGGCATTAATAAGATCATGATGGTAATTGATGGTTTGATTCTAACAAATTAATATATATATATATATATATATATATATATATATATATATATATATATATATATATATATATATATATATATATATATATATATATATATGATTTAAATGAAATTAGATTGAAATTAACATTAGGATTGTTAATATTTCATTTAAAAACTCTGTATTATAAGAAACCTGATTTAAAGTAATATAGAGACATTCTTACCGAAACACTACATTCAGATGTAACTTTCTATCCAATATATAAATTTAAGGTAGAAAAACTATCAGCGTATCTCAGTGTATAATCAAATTACTTAATATAAACCTAAATTTTCATTTAAGTTTATGGATTATTTTTTAATATAGTAGACAAGTAAAAATCAAACTATGTTTTTTAAGTGGTTTGAAAAACTGTATATATAAATATGAGATAATGGTTAAGGTTGTATATACAATGAAAAAAATTATGTGAGAACTGAATAGAATTTATAAGATTTGTTAAAATTAAAATAATAATATAATGGATAGAGTTGATAAAATTGAAAGGATAAGTATGGATTTTCTTGAAAAACTGAAGACAATCGTCTTGTGTGATAGGTTTGATGAGATTGAAGTTATAGGTTTGTAAATGAGATGTCTATACAAAAACTAAGATTGAGATCCGAAACTATAAAACCAAGACCAAAAGGCTACTATCAAGCTTAACACTAAGATTAAGATTAAAATCAAGACTAAGATCATAAGATTAAGACTAAATATAGGAATGATAGTAAAGGAAAAAATTTATATATATGTATAGTATAGAAATGCTTAAAACATAATGTATATTTAATGATGTATGGAGGTATATAAATATTAAGTATAGAAGGGGAAATAAAAGGAAAACAAATTATAGGAATTACAAAACTGTATGCAAAAACATAAAATAAACCATATAATATGGTTATTAAACTATTCATTTCGTGGTATAGAAAAACTCTTCATTAAACTAATACTATAGAGTAGCAAACTAGAAAAAAAACATTAGATAATAGAATTGTTGTTTTTAATGAGCAAAGAATATAACTGATCTTAATTATGATGATTATGATAATGATCATAATGATAATGAAAAGGCTGAAATAACTAATATGAAAATTGTAAAATCAAACAATTTTAAAATGAAGGAGAAATCCAAAATCATACGCATCTCCTATATATGAGAATATAAAGTTTTTAACGAATAATAAAAATAATGAGAAAAAAAATATATGACATTAATAAGATCATGATGGTAATTGATGGTTTGATTCTAACAAATTAATATTTATATGTATATATATGATTTATATGAAATTATATTGAAATTAACATTAGGATTGTTAATATTTCATTCAAAAACTTTGTATTATAAGAAACCTGATTTAAAGTAATATAGAGACATTCTTACCGAAACACTACATTCAGATGTAACTTTCTATCCAATGTATAAATTTAAGGTAGAAAAACCATCAGCGTATCTCAGCGTATAATCAAATTACTTAATATAAACCTAAATTTTCATTTAAGTTTATAGATTATTTTTTAATATAGTAGACAAGTAAAAATCAAAATATGTTTTTAAAAGTGGTTTGAAAAAACTGTATATATAATTCGAGTTACTGGTTACGGTTGTATATAGAATGAATTAATTTATGTGAGAACTGAATAGAATTTATAAGAATTGTTAAAATTAAAATAATAATATAATGGATAGATTTGATAAAATGGGAAGGATTAGTATGGATTTTCTTAAAATCGCCTTGTGTGATTAGTTTGATGAGAATGAAGTATAGTAGAAACTCGATTCTTGCACGTAATGAAAACTGGGGTCGGTGCAAGCTTCGAGGTTGTCGCTTGTACCGAGTATCAATTTCCCATTTAAAATAAAAGATGCATATGTCTGTTTAAAATCGAAGTTTAATATTTCAATTGAAAACACTAAGTTCAACGCATTCGTATAACAGTAGATAGATATTTTATATGTAATTAAAGAAGTTTTAAATTTCCAGATATGTTTTCAGTCTAAGAAAACGTAAACAAAGCAGCACGCAAGAGTAATACAAGAGTAATGTTGCAAGTCTATAAACAAAAAAAAAAAAAAAACAAGATCGAAATCCGAAACTATTAAACCAAGACCAAAAGACTACTACTAAGATCAACACTAAGACTAAGATTAAAATCAAGAGTAAGATCATAATACTAAGATTAAATATAGAATGTTAGTATAAGAAAAAAATTTTTATATATGTATAGTAGAAATGCTTAAAACAGAATGTATATTTAAGGATGTATGGAAGTGTATAAATATTAAATATAGAAGGGAAATAATAGGAAAACAAATTATAGGAATTACAAAACGGTATACAAAAACATTAAATAAACCATATAATATGGTTAGTGAACTATTCATTTCATGGTATTAGTATATATAAAGTATAAATAAATGATTAATGGAGTAAGGTTTTACATAAATAAATAAAGTTTGTGATTTTCTTTTGCGGATTTAACTATTTTAAATTGTTTTATATTCTATGGATTATAATGGTATGGTTAATAAACTAGAAAAAAAAAACATATAAAGCTGTACTAATGATAAAACAAATTTGTTATCTTTAAATTCCTAACTGATAATTATAAGCAGATATTATAGATATTTCCTTATTAAATATTCGAAACTCCTATGTAATACTCTTTTTTAGATCATCTTAATTGATTTTGTAATATGATTTCCTTTTTTCAGTAACATTTAATATTCTATTGGTATAGTCGACTTCAAGTTTATACTATATATAAACTTTTACTAAATATTATCAAAACAATTAATAAACCATGTACTATGGTTAATAAAATGGAAATTTTATTGTATTTGTATGTATAATGTATAATTATTAACTGTATGAAGTGTATCCATGGATTGAACTAAATTCTTAACTATACTGTCATTGTAGAGTATCAAACCATAGAAAAATTCTTCATTAAACTTATATTATAGAGTATCAAACTAGAAAAAAATAAATAAAAGGTTATAAACATTGAGTAATAGTGAAACTATCTGTAAATGTTTTTAGAAAATGTTTTTTAAGTGTTGTCAACAAAAATTATATGTAAACTTAATTAACCGATCAATAGTTACTTAGATATATAGTCCGTTGTAGTGAAACAGACCAGAGTCTCTTGTGATAGTCAAATCTGCAATCTTCATATTGATAGACTAGCTCACTACCCACAAACCTACCGCGGCACTCAAAGCAAAAAAAAAAAAACAAAAAAATATAATTCTATTTAAGATTAACAAAACCCAAAAATGACAACTCCTTCTATTTGTTAAATGTAATTAAAACTAATGTGCAGCCGGTTGCTGTTGATATAAAAAAAAGTGGTTGGATTCCCACTTTTCACATGAAAAGCCGGTATCAATCGCGCATATACACATCTCACATATAACCGATCAATAGTTACTTATACCTTTAATCCGTTGTAGTGAAACAGACTAAAGTCTCTTGTGATAATCAAATCTACACCCCTTATACTGATAGACTAGTTCACTATCCACAAGCCTACCAAGGCACGTATACAAAAAGTTGCTAGAAAACCGATGCAGCAAAGTCATAATAGATAACGCTACTATCCTAAACACACGCAAAAAAAAAACTAAAAACTAAAAAATAATTATTCCATGATCAGTTCTATATATCTTTCCCCATTTATCGATTGCATAAACACACATATGATTAGAAAAATCCTTAGTAAATCGTCAATATGAATATTCGCAAGCAAAAAAAAATTATCATTCCTCATAAAATAACTCTATCATAAGCATAGATTGAACTAAATTTTTAATTAAGCTGTCATTGTAGAGTGTCAAACCATAGTTCTTCATTAAAGTGAAGATGTAGAGTATCAAACTGGTACTGTATAGTATCAACCTATAGCAAAATTCTTCGTTAAACCGTCAATGTAGAATATCAAACTATACAAAAATTAAAGGCGATAAACATTGTGTAATAGTGAAACTATCTGCAAATGTTTTTAGAAAATGCTTATTAAGTGTTATCAACAAAAATTATATGCTAACTTAATTACCTGATTAATAGTTACTTTGACCTTTAGTCCGTTGTAGTGAAACAGACCAGAGTCTCTTGTGATAATTAAATCTGCGCAAAAAAAAAATATATATATATATAATTCTATTTAAGATTAACAAAACCTAAAAATGACAACTCCTTCTATTTGTTAAATATAATTAAAAGTGATGTGCAGCCGGTTGCTGTTGATATAAAAAAAGTGGTTGATCCCACAAGCCTACCGAGGCATTCAAAGCAGAAAGTCACTAGAAATCCTATGCAACAAAGTCATTAACTATTCTAAACACATACACAACAACTAAAAATAATTATTTCACGATCAGTTTTATCTTTAATACGAAAACGCACAAGTAAAATTATCATCCCTCACAAAATTTTAAAATCTTCAAGACACGTACACGAAGAAATTTCACACCTTCCACTAAATAAACAACTTGTAAATCATCAATATGAATACGCACAAGTAAAATTATCATCCCTCACAAAATTTAAAATCTTCAAGACACGTATACGAAGAAATTTAACACCTGCCTCTAAATAAACAAAAATTTTTATAATTAATTTCCCTTTTGCCCACTATCCCACAAACCTACCGAGTCATTCAAAGCAAAAAGTCACTAGAAAACCTATGCAACAAAGTCATTAACTATTCTAAACACACACACACACAATAACTGAAAAAACTAAAAATAATTATTCCACGATCAGTTTTATCTTTAACTAGCTGACCCGGTCCGCGTTGCTGGCCCTAAGCAAACATTAGTGTTGTATTACCAGACGATTTAAATTGAGCTTTAAACGAAATTTACGGCCTTTAAAATTTTCCTTCCTTAAAAACCTAAGTTGGACCATGGCGATGATTTTAAAGAAAAAATCGTCCAAATCGGTCAAGCCGTTCTCAAGTTATGCGCTTAATAGAAAAAGTGGGCGAAAAAGTAGGCGTGAGACATTTTTCTTTCGATGAAAACGTAGAATGGGTTAATACGAACATTTAAAAGAAAAATTAGTCAAATCGATGTAGCCGTTTTTTGATTTTAGGTAGATCGAAAAAAGTGGGCGGGGCAAAATTTTATTTCCGTAAAAACCTAAGTTAGACCAAGGCAATCATTTTAAAGAAAAAATCGTTTGAATCGGTCAAGCCGTTCTCAACTTATGCGCTTAATAGAAAAAGTGGGCGTAAAAGTAGGCGTGGTAAATTTTTCTTTCGATGAAAACTTAAAATGGATTAATACGAACATTTGAAAGGACAATTAGTCAACTCGATGGAGCCGTTTTCTGATTTTAGGTAATTCGAAAAAAGTGGGCGTAAAAGTGGGCGGGGCAACATTTTTTTCCCTCAAAACCTAAGTTGGACCATGGCGATCATATTAAAGAAAAAATCGCCCAAATCGGTCAAGCCGTTCTCCAGTTATGCGCTTAATAGAAAAAGTGGGCGTAAAAGTAGGCGTGGTAAATTTTTCTTTCGATGAAAACTTGAAGTTGATTAATACGAACATTTGAAAGAAAAATTAGTCAACTCGATGGAGCCGTTTTCTGATTTTAGGTAAATCGTAAAAAGTGGGCATAAAAGTGGGCGGGGCAAAATTTTCTTTCCGTAAAAACCTAAGTTGGACCATGGCTATCTTTTTAAAGAAAAAATCGTTCAAATCGGTCAAGCCGTTCTCAAGTTATGGATTTTGCCACGCCCCTCCGCCCCCAGACCGAAAATCAAAAATCAGACTTCACAGTGTCACCCGCCTGAATATTCTGAAGATTCCCTGAAAATTTCATCAAAATCGGCCCAGCCGTTTTGGAGTCCATACGTTACATACATACACACACACATCCAATTTTATATATATAGAAGATAGAAGAAGAAGATAGATACGGAAACGCACAAGTAAAATTATCATCCCTCACAAAATTTTAAAATCTTCAAGACACGTACACGAAGAAATTTCACACCTTCCACTAAATAAACAACTTGTAAATCATCAATATGAATACGCACAAGTAAAATTATCATCCCTCACAAAATTTAAAATCTTCAAGACACGTACACGAAGAAATTTAACACCTGCCACTAAATAAACAAAATTTTTTCTAATTGCCTTTTACCCTTATTTCTCTAGAGTGAATGTATAGCATAACCCAGCAAACAATTGTTTGCTTGCATGCTCCTAAATTTGTATTGGAGGCGATAGATAGGCGATATATAGGCGATAGTTTTTACATGAAATTGTTTACTGGGTTACGACATGCTCCCAACTTTGTATGAAAAAAGTGCCGTAGGAGCGGCATAAACACACTACTCTTCGTTGGAAGGAAGATTACTTAAAATCTCTACAAAAACGCTACAAATGGAGAAACATTTCAACAAATCTTAAAACAGATTACCTCGTAGTAGTGATGGACGACTTGTTTCCTCCTTTGGAATGGCGGCTAGGAAGAATTGTAAATACCTATACTGGGACAGATGACAACGTTCGGATAGCGGATATAAAAACATCCACTGGTCTCATAAAAAGACCCATAGTAAAACTTTGCTATTTACCAGTAGTTGATAATGATTCTTAGCCTCAAATAAATTTACTCTCCTTACTTTTTTAATTTATTAACCTAACTCTTTCATCTCTCCCAAATTCATTCGTAGCATTGTTTCGTCAGATCATCTTCATTTACTAATACCACATTTTCGACTTCTCCCTATTTTTCTTTGTTTGTATGGCATTCCATAGCGGAAGACGTTCAACCAGACGACATCAACGAAACCGTCAAGGCGGACGAGATCCCGATATCTACCTGTGCTGGTTATGCAAAAATTTCCATTCCATGTGCAACCAGAAACCGTACCGTTAGCAAATACCGCTATTGCGTCAACTGCTTGGCTAAAAGCCATGATCTAAGGGCTTGTCCATCGAGAGACACATGTAGGAAATGCGGCAAGTACCACTACACGTTGTTACACCCTGGAATTCGTAGCAGAATTCGAAGAGAGCGATCCACACGAACCGCTACAACCAGTTCTTTACAACCATCTTCTAACAACCCGTCCACAACATCAAGCAACGCATCTGTAAACGAAGCTGCCCCAGACCAAAGAATTATCTCGGAAGCCATAAAATCGTTGGCGCAAGTTTTATGTGCACAGTCTGCCCGAAACGCTTAATTCGAGTGGTGGCCGGAGTGTATAAAATCCCAGATTTTATACAAACAATTAAACAAATTTAATTGTTTTCATTATTAAATTTTACTTATTGTCATTATTTCATTTATCCTTTTGAATTATCAATATTTAAATTTTTATAACTGAATTTCACCACTAGTGTTAAAGTAATCGTAACGAGTACCTTTAGTTATTGTGAATTGTAATCCTGGAATTATTTTGTAAATTAAAAGCAATCAATGTTACTTAGATGAAGAAACCAGTAGCTCGTTTCTATATTTCTCTCATCGTAAAATTTCTTACATAAAGTGTGAAACAAAAAATTCCATCGTTTCTCGATTTATGAGATAAAAGTGTTTCTGTATTTGAATGCGAAAACAGACACAACAAATTCTGTTAATACTGGAATATTTCCAGTCAAATAAAAGCGAAACGTCAACAAAAGAAATAAATATAATAAAAACAGGGCTGCCAGATTTGATGAGTTATCGTCATCTTGACGAATTTTTGTTCCGATATTAACAAAGTGACGTTTTGATGATTTTTGCTAAAAAAGTGACGAAAGCAAAAACAAAATCAAAAATATTTTATAATTTTGTTGTTACTTTCTATAAAAATTCATCTTGAATTTTTAAATTTCAAACACTTCTTTTTTGTGGCGTTGAAAATTGAAAAAAAAAATTATATGAATGTCTGTAGAAAGCAACAACAAATTTTTAAAATATTTTTGATTTTGTTTTTGCTTTTAATGAAATTGTTGGCGTTGCGTTTTACACTATAAGCCCTTTAGTCTTCTAAATAAGATAATTGTAAATATTTTTATATGTTTGTTTATTAGAAAAAAAGATATCTTTCGAAACAAGGGTTAAATTTTTATATTTATCCCTATTGTGAAAATTGTCCTCGAAATTGTTTGTCTCTTCCATAAAAAATGTATCGGCAAAAGCAAAATTTCGAGGGAAAGTAATGGACCGACTTGGCTTATTTTGACATTTAATACTTCTTATATACATGTACAAAATATGATTGATATTTGATATTCTTATCTTATATGTACACGTTTGTGCCAAAACCATTATTCCGGCAAGAAAGAAATTTGTTTGTCTCCCAGTAAAAACTTTTTCAAAATGGATAGCTTCTTTATCTCGTTATTTAGTAGCTTTCTTCCATAAGAACTTCGATAACTACTTTTTTCTGGATGTATTTAGATAAAAAAAAATGACTTACTTTTGAATTTGTTCATTTTGGCACAACCCTTGTAAAATTCATTTGTTTTTCAGTAGAATTGCATGTAGTGCTTTTATGTGTTTCTGATTACTTAACATATTATTTTGTAGGCGAAGATTTTACTGGGTCTTTAACCCGTTTATTTATGATCCGATTTTTTTAATTTTAACTACCAGGTGTTCTACTAAGTCTATTTCAGGTAAAAAAGAAAAAGATTATAGGAATAGGTAAATTAAAGATTTATATCTCAGCCATTTGTAAACCGATATAGTTAAATTTCAATAATATACTATTTCGGAATACATACGATATAAATATAAAACAATAAAAAACCAGAATATTTATATTACTGTTGTCAAAGCTGATTTAATTTAAAAATTTTCCATTTTGATCTCGCTTTTTGTAAATATGTATATATCTATTTTAAAAAAGGATGTATGTTTATTTTATTAAGCTTGATTTCTTTTTGCTTTTGTAAAAATATTTATTTTATTTTTTGTTTAAAATGATATTTTCTCATGCCTTTGTGTAACTTCTCCAGGGGAAAATAACAATTTTAAATTGTTATCGGATTAAAGAAAATAAATAATTTTGTAAAAAATAATCCTCCAGCTTAACAAAATAAATATATAAATTTAATGAAATTATTAAATACCCATGAACTTTAACTATGTTTTTGTTTGATTATTTTATAATAAAAGTCGAAACAAATTTGTTTAAAATTTATTTTAAATTGCACGATTCTTAAAACAAAAAAGACGATCTTTTTTATTTTTTTCTCAGGAAATTGACGATTTTGACACAAATTTATTTGGCAACACTGATTAAAACCAAAACAAGAAAAGGCTAAAAAAAATTTAATATAACAAAATATAACAATTGTTTTTTGTTTATTTTCATCATATAAATTATGCATTCATCATTTATATTCCTTCTATTTTTTATACCCTCCACCACAATTAGTTGTGAAGAGGGTATATTCAGTTTGTCATTCCGTGTGAAACTTTTTTACTATTCATCTCAGACCCTATAAAGTATATATATTCTGGGTCCTTGAGTAATTTTAAGTCGATTTAGCCATGTCCGTCTGTCTGTCCGTCTGTCCGTCTGTCCGTCTGTTGAAAACACGCTCACTTTCGAAAAACTCAAAAGCAATCAACAAACTTGGTGTCAAATTGCTTGTAGTTATCCTAAGCAGTTTGGGATTGAAATTCAGCAAAATCGGTTCAATAGGATCTGAACTATGAATCAAAATGTGGAACCACCACCTAAAAAAAATTGATAATTTTGTTACAAAAACTAACATAAATGGTGCAAAAATGCACAGAATGATATAAGATTTCGCAACAATTCGTTTTATTCAACTGGAAATCACGCTGTGAAATTTCGTGAAGATCCGTCAATAATTTACCCTAGGCCCCATATAAGCCCTACTCCCGGAAAACAGTATATTAAGCCTAAAACCCTAACTAACAATGCTATCATTACAAATTTTGGCAAGTCACAGTTACATGGGACTAGAAATGAAACTGTTAAGTTTCGTGAAGATCGGTCCATAATTTACCATAGGCCCCATATAAACTTTACTCCCGGAAAACAACTTAGTACGCCTAAAAACGTAAAAAATAATGCTATCATAACAAAATTTGGTACATCAAAGTTTTATTGGACAAGAAATAAAATTGTGTTATTTCGTGAAGATCGGTCCATAACTTACCCTGGGCCCCATATAAACCTTACTCCCGGAAAACAGTTTAGTACGCCTAAATCCGTAAAAAATAATGCTATCATAACAAAATTTGGTACATCAAAGTTTTATAGGACAAGAAATAAAACTGTGTAATTTCGTGAAGATCGGTCCATAATTTACCCTGGGCCCCATATAAACCCAATTCCGGGAAACAGTTTAGTACGCCTAAATCCATAAAAAATAATGCTATCATAACAAAATTTGGTACATCAAAGTTTTATAGAACTGGGAAAAAGACTGTGAAATTTCGTGAAGATCGGTCCATAATTTACCCTAGGCCCCATATAAACCCTACTACCGGAAAACAGTTTAGTCGCCTAAATCCATAATTAATAACAAATCGTCACAGTTTAAGATAATAACATCATACAGATATTACTCCTTAAACATTCGAACTGTCGGTGGAGGGTATCAAAGATTCGGCACAGCCGAATATAGCACTCTAACTTGTTTTTTGTTTATTTTAAAAAAATAGTATATAAACATACATATTTAAAATTTAAAATATCTACATTTTGTTTTTCTCGCCACCAATTTCAAATGTGACTTATTTTGAGAGTTTTTGAAAGAAACTTTTCGCAAAATATTGTTATAGAAACACTTTTTCTCGCATCCTTCCAATAATTGCTGGAAAATTATTTAAATGACAGATAATTCTCGCAAAAAAAAAGATACAGAAACACTTGTGTGAGAAAAACCATTTTTTGTTTCATTTCACACTATTTTTGTTGCAATTTACACGTTTCATGCGAAAAGTTTTACGATGTGAGAAATACAGAAACGGGCTACAGGGCCGCCTGATTTGACGAGTTATCGTCATCTTGACGATTTTTTGTTCCGATATTAACAAAGTGACGTTTTGATGATTTTTTCTAAAAAAGTGACGAAAGCAAAAACAAAATCAAAAATCTATATACATATACATACATATAAAATTGTAACGTTACTGACTGACTTACTCACAGATTCATCATCGCACAGCCTAAACGCCTGGAGCTAAACAATTGAAATTTGGACCAGAGATTGGTCACTCCCCAAATCGACGGGATTTTTGGAAATTCGAATGTTTACGGGGTAAAAAAGGGTAAAAACGGGAAAATGCGGTGACCTTATATCTCCAAAACTAAAAGAGATACAAAAAAAATATAATACTGATCGTTGTTCTTTAGAAAAATAAGCGGATAGGTGTCTGGTACTTTTTTGAAATTTGGCCCTATTAGGGAGTAAACGGGTAAGACCTGAATTTTGGTACTTTTTGACACCCTATCTATCTTTAGAACCATTAAACACAGAAACAAAGTTTATACCACATTCGAAACCTATGAAAAAATACGAATATGAGTTTGGTACTTTTTCGAAATTCGAACATTTAAGGGGTGAAAATCGTCGCTATTTTTGGTACTTTTTTACAAAACATTTTTCTCTATTCATTAACATACTCGTACTTAATAATGAGCCCCCACTATAATACTGAATTTTTTGATACTTTAATGGGGGGGGGAAAATAGTACCAAAAAAAAATACGAGAAATTTTATATTTTTCTTTAGCTTTTGGGTATTTTTAAAATTATCGTTTAACTTTTTGGTACTTTTTTGTTCATTAACTGGTATTTTTTGAATTTCTGTTAGTATTGGACCTAGAAACATACAATTCAATCTCAATGGAGTGAACTTTTTGTTACTTTTTTAATCTTTGACTGGTACTTTTTGAATTTCCGTTGGTATTGGACCTAGAAAGATAAAATTAAACATGCAAGGTCCTGGGTGGGTAAGAATCTATAAGGGGAAAGTTTTTGGTACTTTTTTTTGTTCATTAACTGGTACTTTTTGAATTTCCGTCAGTATTGGAGTTAGAAACATAAAATTAAACTTGCACGATCCTGTGTAAATGAGAATCTTTAAGTGGGATCTTATTGGTACTTTTTTATTCGTTAGCTGGTACTTTTTGAATTTCCGTTAGTATTGGACCCAGAAACATGCAATTACACATGGAAGGTCTTGAGTGAATGGCAATCTGTTAGAGAGATCTTTTTGGTACTTTTTCGTTTTTTAACTGGTCCTTTTTTAAATTTTCGCTAATGTTGGTCTAATGAAAATAAAATTAAACCTGCATGGTCCTGAGTGAATCTCTAAAAGCGCTTATAGGTACTTTTTAGTTATTAAACTGGTACTTTTTGAATATCCGTTATTATTGGACTTAGAAACATTAAATTCAAGATGCAATGCCCTAAGTGGATAAGAATATATAAGAGGGAAGTTGTTGGTACTTCTTTGTTCTTTAACTGGTACTTTTTGAATTTCCGTTAGTATTGGACCTAGAAACATAAAATAAAACATGCAAGGGGCTGAGTGAATGAAAATCTTTAAGAGGGCTTTTGGTACTATTTTGTTCTTTAACTGGTACCTTTTATATATCCGTATTTATTGGATCTAGAAACATAAAATTAAATATGCAAGCTCCTGAGTGAATGAGAATCTGTAAGAGGGATTTTTTGCTACTTTTTCGTTCTCTAACTGGTATTTTTTTAAAACAAACTGGTAATTTTTTTAATTTAATATTTATTTTTGTGCATTAAATAAAAAAGCAAATTGGTGTCTGGTACTTTAACGAAATTCGGTCGTTTTAGGTAGTAAATCTAGCTTTTAAGCCAATACGTATAGAAAAAAAATTAAATAACATTTGTAACTTATCTAAAAAATACAAATGCGAATTTGGTACTTTTTCGAAATTCGAACGTTTCAGGGGTGAAAATTGTACCTATGTATATCGATCCCGCGAACCTCACACCTCCTAAACTAAAAGAGATAAAAAACATCAGCACTTATTCTTGTTTATTAGAAAAATTCGCTAACCGTATATTTCCTAAACAAAAAGAGATACAAAATATTGAATACTAATTATTGTTCATTAAAACAAATAAACGGAGAGGTGTCTGGTTCTTTTTTAAAGGATGACCTTTTTGGGGTGTAAAAGGGTAAATAAATATTGTATCACATTTTTAGCTTATCTAAAAAATACAAAACAGGTTTGGTCCTTTTTTGAAATTCAAACGTTTAAGGTGTGAAAATCGTTCCTAATTTTGTTACTGTTTTCTCAACATTTTTCTCCATCTCTAAATAATATAAATTTGTAAAGTAACTGACGGATTCATCATTGCACATCCTTAACTCTTGAAGCTAAAAAGCTGACTTTTGGACCGAAGGTTGGCCTCTCGCCAAATCGAGTCCGCTAACCTTAAAAATCCAAAATTAAAGAGATCCAAAAAATTTAACACTTATTGTTGTTCGTTAAAAAAAATAAGGGGACAGGTGCCTGGTACTTTTTTGAAAATAAACTTTGGCATAAAAATATGTTCACGAAGAAAAAGGAGACGCTAACGAAGTAGCGGGTTTAATGCTAGTATTTTATAATTTTGTTGTTACTTTCTATAGAAATTCATCTTGAATTTTTAAATTTCAAACACTTCTATTTTGTGGCGTTGAAAATTGAAAAAAATAATATGAATGTCTGTAGAAAGCAACAACAAATTTATAAAATATTTTTGATTTTGTTTTTGCTTTTAATGAAATTGTTGGCGTTGCGTTTTACACTATAAGCCCTTTAGTCTTCTAAATAAGATAATTGTAAATATTTTTATATGTTTGTTTATTAGAAAAAAAGATATCTTTCGAAACAAGGGTTAAATTTTTATATTTATCCCTATTGTGAAAATTGTCCTCGAAATTGTTTGTCTCTTCCATAAAAAATGTATCGGCAAAAGCAAAATTTCGAGGGAAAGTAATGGACCGACTTGGCTTATTTTGAATATTTAATACTTCTTATATACATGTACAAAATATGATTGATATTTGATATTCTTATCTTATATGTACACTTTTGTGCCAAAACCATTATTCCGGCAAGAAAGTAATTTGTTTGTCTCCCAGCAAAAACTTTTTCAAAATGGATAGCTTCTTTCACTCGTTATTTAGTAGCTTTCTTCCATAAGAACTTCGATAACTACTTTTTTCTGGATGACTTTAACCCGTTTATTCATGAACCGATTTTTTAATTTTAACTACCAGGTATTCTACTAAGTCTATGTCAGGTAAAAAAGAAAAAGATTATAGGAATAGGTAAATTAAAGATTTATATCTCAGCCATTTGTAAACCGATATAGTTAAATTTCAATAATATACTATTTCGGACTACATACGATATAAATATAAAACAACTTTGTCACTATCAATTCCATAAAAACCCAGAATATTTATAATACTGTTATCAAAGCTGATTTAATTTAAAAATTTTCCATTTTGATCTCGGTTTTTGTAAATATGTATATATCTATATATGTATGTTTATTTTATTAAGCTTTGTTTCTTTTTGATTTTGTAAAAATATTTATTTTATTTTTTGTTTAAAATTATATTTTCTGATGCCTTAGTTTTACTCAACGACATATTTATGACCAAATATACAGTCGTAATATGAATACCCTGTGATTCTAATTCTTGAAATACGAATCGCAAGTAATTATTTATGTTTATAAATAATTACTCACACCATACTTACACTTCTTGTAATATGAGTGAAATAAAAACAATATTGTGCAGGTTATATTTTTAGTAAGTTTTATATTTTTATCATCATTTGTTTATATTCAATATGAGCCAAAAGCCAAATTGAATATAACCAACTGCAATTAGTTTTTAAGTTCAGTCTTACAACTCAAATCGAATAATAAACGTTAAAATTTAAATAAAAGAAAATTTTAATCGTTTTATTTAAATTGGCGCAGTCGGTAGGATAGATAAAAAAAAAAAGATTTATCTATCCTGTAAAAAAGATCCTACGAAAAAGGATAAAATATTTTTAAAATACTCCACGAAAAGGAGTCAAATAAAAATAAAATAAAATTGGGTTTTTATAATCCTATTTAAAAGGACACAAAATATTTTTCCCTAAAAAATATATTTTTAATAATTTAAAGGTTCAAATGTGTAGGATCTATGAAGAAGATCCTTAAATGAACTTACCTATCAAATAAAAATAAAACAAAAAAAAAAAATAAAATAAAGTGGATATCAGAAGAATAAAGTTCGTATTGTAAAACAGTGTCACCAAGCATCGAAATTGTTTGGGCAGCTATAATAAAGCGGATAGCAGAAGAATAAAATTCGTATTGTGAAGTTGTGAGAAACAAGTGTCACCAGGCAACGAAATTGTTTGGGCAGCTATAAAAAAAAAATATAATAACGTGGATAGCAAAAGAAATAAATCCCGGAGAGAAGCAGTATTCGACAACAACCGGGAGAAGTCAATAATGGAACAACAATTGCTACAACAGCAGGCGCAGCTCCAGCAAGTGCAGCAACCGTATCCTCAGCAAGCAATGGCTAGGGACATTGATCCATTAAAATTTCTAGGCTTAGTTCAGGATTTTGATGGAAGAAAAGAAGACTTGTACCCCTTCCTGGAGGGTATTGATAACGTCATCTCATCGATGGATGAGTACAGCCCCACTTCCCAGAGAATGTTTTTATCCATAATAAAAGGGAAAATAAAAGGTAAGGCAAGAACAGTTTTGGAAAAACATCCCCACTTGTCTGGATGGATTGAGATAAAGAATCTATTAGAACTTAATTTTGGAGGTTTAGCCTCCACTGAACTTTTATACGAAGAATTGAAAGGTGCCCAGTATAGGGGTAACGTAGTACAATTCTATAATTATATTCAAGCAAAACTGTCTTTACTTAATCAAAGACATATATTGGACGGAAGTCAATCTGAAATCAACCATAATAATAGGGTAGCATTAAAGGTCTTCGTAAATAAGTTGCCACTCAACTTAAGAACGGTCCTCTGTGCCCTCAAACCAAATTATTTAGAAGTAGTTCTTCACGAGCTTGGACAGGCGAATCTCTTGTCAAATGAAAAACCAAAGAATAATAATAATAGTAACAATTTTAAAAATCAAAGTTATTTACAAAATTATAATTCCGAAAATAAAGCGAAAAATCATGAAGGTTATTCCAATAATTATAATAATAGTTTTGTTAAAACTTTTAAAAATCCTAATCCCTACAATAACCCTAACACAAATCCAAATTTTTCCCATAAAGCCAGTTTTAATAGAAATTTTTATAATCAGAACAGGAATAGACAAAATGTCACAGAACCTATGGACATAAGTGAACAGACTAGACAAAACTATCATATTAATGAACAACAACCTTCAACATCCCAAAATTTTCAATTTATGGCCTCCCAGGCGAGGGAGCCACCGAACTCAAATTACCCTGTATTCTGTTTGAACAGAATCAACCGACAACAAGAATCTTAATAGATACCGGTTCTACAGAGAACTTAATTCAAAGGGATCATTGCCCAAAAAATTTTATTTATACATTAAAAACTCCTTTACAAATAAGAACTGCCTCAGGATATTTAGAAATAAAAGAAGAAGCAAAAATAAAAAAGGATGATCTTCAAATTGTTTTAAAAAAAGATATAACTTTTAAAATTTTTAATTTTCATCCCACTTTTAATGGAATCTTCGGAACAAAATTACTGCGTGACAATAATTCTATTATAGACTATAAGAAAAAAAGTATAATAATTAACAATCAGGAATTGCCCTTGTATTTCGAGGGACAAAACGAAAAGGGACATAAAATGCCATGTCACAGAGTACAATTCCGTTCGGAATGATTCCGTTCGGAATTGAAGAAAACATATTTGTTTGTTGATGGAAAGTGTATTTTGATAGTTTTATGGCCTTTCAGATACAGACAACTCCCATACCGTTCATGAAAACAAAAATGGTTTCATTCCGAAACATTTTTGCGTCATTTTCTGAAGCACCAAAATACGGACTGAATTCCGTTTCCGAGCGGAATTGTACTCTGTGACATGGCTGAAAATATTGATTAAACGCGAAATCAGTGATATAGAAAACCTACCCGAATTACATCATCTGGATGAATTGGGAGTAGAAGAACAGTTGAGATTAGAACATCTAAATAAAGAAGAACAAATTAAAATTAAAAACCTTTTAAACGACAGTTCAGACATATTTTATAAACAGGGAGATGACTTAACCTTTACTAACGAAGTCAAACATAAAATTTCTACTAACAATGATAGACCAATATACACAAAATCATATAGGTATCCAGAAGTGCATAGGGAAGAAGTTAAAAGACAAATATCCGAAATGTTGGAGCAGGGTATAATCACTCTAAGTGACTCTCCATATAATTCCCCAATATGGGTGGTTCCGAAGAAGGAGGATAAATTAGGACATAAGGATTGGAGAAAAGTCATAGATTATAGGAGACTGAATGCTGAAACAAGAGAGGATAAATATCCCATACCAATTATTGACGAAGTTTTAGACAAGCTAGGGAGAGCTAACTATTTTTCGTCGTTAGATTTAACCAAAGGATTATATCAGATAGAAGTACACGAGAATGATCAGGAAAAAACTGCATTTTCTACAAGCGATGGCCATTACGAATTCAAACGTATGCCATTTGGGCTAAAAAATACCCAGGCATCATTCCAGAGAATGATGAACAATATACTTAGGAGATACATTAATAAAACATGTGTTATCTATATGGATGACATTTTGGTGTTTGGGACATCCCTTCAGGAACATATTGACAATTTGACAAAAATATTTCGGACGTTAAGAGAAGCTAATTTAAAAGTGTCGCTAAATAAAAGTGAGTTTTTGAAATCAGAGACTAAAGCAGATCCTAAAAAATTTACTGCATAAGAAATTTTCCTATACCGAAGACTGTAAAAGAGCTACAAGCATTTTTAGGATTTAGTGGATATTACAGGAAATTTATTCCAGATTATGCTAAAATAGCCAAGCCGCTTACTTTGAGGTTAAAAAAGGACGGTCAGATCAACGCAAATGACACCGACTTTAAAGAATCTTTCGACAAGTTGAGACAAATACTGACTTCAGATATGGTATTAAGGTACCCTGATTTCGAAAAGGAATTTTTACTTACCACGGATGCTAGTAACTACGCATTGGGTGCTGTGCTATCCCAAGCCAATGGGCTTCACAAACATGAAATTAATTATAGCGTAATTGAAAAAGAATTACTTGCTATAGTTTGGGCTTGTGGTCAGTATAGACATTATTTATATCGAAGAAAATTTAGATTACATACAGATCATAAACCACTAGTTTGGTTAGCTAGCTTAAGGGAACCTAATTCAAAGATGATTCGATGGAAAATTAAGCTCAACGAATATGAGTTTGATATAAGCCAAGTACAAGGTAAGGAAAATAAAGTGGCAGATGTCTTATCAAGGATAACAAGTGCGGAGGTGAATCTATTTGAGTGTGAAACGTGTCATAAAGCTTACAAAAGAAAAGAGGTTTTAAACCAACATGTAAAACACAAGCACGGTGCTCACATTTTCCAATGTCAGTTTTGTAATGGTGTATTTGAAAGCAAAGTAGGTTTAAAAAGGTATATCTTACGAAAGCATAGAAACGAAAAACTAAATTTCAAAATCGTAGAAAGGGATACTGTTCAGCCTAAAAATGTTAGAAAAGAAACAAGAAAAAGACAGAACTCGCCTGTACCAACAGTACATAGCGCTCAGGATGATGGGTTAGATCATATTCAGGTGACAGGAAGTCCTCTACAGTTTGCAAATAAACAAATACTAATTGAAAAACAAGAAGAAGACTCATACGAAGAGAAAATTCAATTTAAAAAGAAACTGTACAAGTTCGGAGTCAATGCAGATGACTACAGAATAATTTTAGAGAAAATACTTAAAATAATCAACGAAGGAGAAAACGTGGTAATTTATTGCAACATTGAGGAATTATAAACTATTATTCAGGATGAAGTAATTAAGTTAAAGAATATAAAAAAGTTTAAAGTTTATAGAACATATATATTACTGGAGAACGTAGAAAAAGAGAAATTGTTTGAAATTATAATGAAGCACCATAAGTATGAAAATAATCACCCTGGTATCGACAAAACATATTTAGAATTAAAGGAAAAATACTATTACCCGAATATTAAAAAGGAAATATCTAGAGTCATAAATAATTGTGAGATTTGTAATTACAAAAAAGAAAGGCATCCGGTTAAACTTCCTTTTGAAAGGACAGAAACGCCTAGTGGACCATATAGGATATATCATGCCGATATATGGTTCTTAGACACAAAGGACGCCTACATAACGATGATTGATAAATTTTCCAAGTATGCTTTGGTACAAAAAATTGAAGAGAGAACTCCATTAAACTTTATAAAACATTTCACTGTTCTTTTTAATTTAATGAAAACCCTCAAAAAATTGATTATAGAGAATGAACCTCGGTTTAATTCAGCTCTTTTTAAAGATTTTCTAGAGAAGAAAAATGTGGAATATCATTTTACTACTCCTTATCGTCACACAGGAAATTGAGACGTTGAAAGATTTCACAGTAGCCTTAATGAGAATATAAGGATTTTAAGAAAAAGAGAGGAAACATCTGATATAGTTTATAACATAGATTTGCCTACTCAAGCAAATTTTATTTATAATAATACCCTCCACCTAACAACTCGGAGACAACCAATAGAAATTCATTTCAAAACAATTCTGTAGAAAACCAAAAAATTAGCGAAATAATTGAATTGAGGAAAAGGAAAAATTTAGCATACCTTAATAAGAATCGAAGGGATCAGCCAGTAAACGAAAACCTCAAAAAAGATTTTAGGGCGCATAAAACAGATACTAGGCAGGAAAAGATAATATTAGAAAAAATTACTGACAAAAGATATAGAAATAAAAATCAAAATGTTTATAAAGATCAGTTTATTCGAGCCAAAAATACTTTCAGCTCAATGGAGGTTTTGGTTGACCATAGCGATGAACACACTAATGATCTACTCTCGGTTCTGGTTGGCGTTACCGACAATGTTCACACTTTACGAGACACACGCTCAGAAAATTGAATTTACAGACCTGAGTTCAGGAAACGGATTTGCTATCGTAAATTTAGGGAAAAGACACCTTATTAAAGAATATCATAACATCGTACATATATTCAATGTTACAAAATATGAAGAATATATACAGAAATTAGAAAATAGTACCACAAATTTGGATGATGATTACATAAGTCAGGAATTACGGCATTTGAAAGCATCCCACATAGACAGAAACGAGGACTTATTAATGTTTTGGGTACGGGATTAAAATACTTATCCGGTACAATGGACAATAACGACAGACTAGAAATTGAGAATAAGTTGAGAATGATGGAAACTAATACCCATAATACAATTGAACAATCCAATAGTCAAATTAATATAAACCAACATTTTGATGACCAGTTGACCAAATTATCTAAAATATATGAAATGGAAAGTAAAAATATGTATTTGGAATACGCAACGATTCATTATGCGAATGAAAAGGATAAATTAGAAATACAAAAGACAAAGGTCACCTTCCAGATAGCAAAACTAGAAAAGATAATTGACTAGGTTGAAGGAATCCTTTTGACATCAAGCCTAGGGCTTCTTAGCCAAAATATATTAACCGATGAGGAAATAGAAGAACATGACATAACTTTTGAAAAGTTGCAAAATATTAGAATAGCCCTAGCAACAAATGAACGAAATATCCTGATTATAATCCAAATTCCCCAGCTAACACCTGAATTTTATGAAACCCTATTTATCCAACCCATTCCAAATAACAAAAATTTTGAGTTAAGTGAAAAATTGCATACATATATAACAAAAGATAATATTATATATTTTGAAACCAATCATAAGAAGAATTTAACCATGATTAAAGATAAATGTATTGAAAATATACTAAATTATCAAAAAGTAATTTCAATTTTTGGGAATACAAAATTTTAATTTCAAAAGATTTTGCTATTCGTGCTTAATTCCCAGTTTTTATTCTATACTAAATTATAAAAAAATGCAATGTAATTATCGGAAAAATCCATTTATAAATGTAATAGAAGTAAATTCTAATTTGATGTTTGCCATAAATATGAATAATGTAACTATAAACCAAACCTGTAATCAAATTCCTATAACTTTAACTGGACACTATCTTATAAAAATTGAAGAATGTAAAATTAAGATTCTTGAAAAATGGTATGATAGAAAGTCATACGGTAAAAGTATAATAATACCTAATTTTCCTAAAGAAATACAGATTAATTTTGAAGAGAAATTACCAATAAAAAACTTAACTTACCAGCACATTAGAAATATAAGATACATAGAAGAACTTAAATACAATCAAAAAACAATTAACATAGCCTTTTATATTGTAATCGTAATTGCAACAATTCTTATCATTGGGTACGTAATAATTAAATTCAAATCTAAAAAAACAACAAATAAAACTATTATATCGTTTCCCAAATGTCATTCAGAAATTGGAAACCAATCTTCGTCGGGGGGAGTTTTACCCAACGACATAATTATGACCAAATATCCAGTCGTAATATGAATACGATGTGATTCTAATTCTTGAAATACGAATCGCAAGTAATTATTTATGTTTATAAATAATTACTCACACCATACTTACACTTCTTGTAATATGAGTGAAATAAAAACAATATTGTGCAGGTTATATTTTTAGTAAGTTTTATATTTTTATCATCATTTGTTTATATTCAATATGAGCCAAAAGCCAAATTGAATATAACCAACTGCAATTAGTTTTTAAGTTCAGTCTTAAAACTCAAATCGAATAATAAACGTTAAAATTTAAATAAAAGAAAATTTTAATCGTTTTATTTAAATTCCTTTGAAAATTCCAGGGAAAAATAACAATTTAAATTGTTATCGTATTAAAGAAAATAAATAATTTTTTAAAAAATAATCCTCCAACTTAACAAAATAAATATAAATTTAATGAAATTATTAAATACCCATGAACTTTAACTATGTTCTTGTTTGATTATTTTTTAATAAAAGTCGAAACAAATTTGTTTAAAATTGATTTTAAATTGCACGATTTTTAAAACAAAAAAGACGATCTTTTTTTATTTTTTTCTCATGAAATTGACGATTTTGACACAAATTTATCTGGCAGCGCTGATTTAAACCAAAACAAGAAAAGGCTAAAAAAAATTTTAAATAACAAAATATAACAATTGTTTTTTGTTTATTTTCATCATATAAATTATGCATTCATCATTTATATTCCTTCTATTTTTTTTTTTTTAAATAGTATATAAACATATTAAAAATTCAAAATATCTACATTTTGTTTTTCTCGCCACCAATTTCAAATGTATAAGTCACTTTGACAGTTCTTGAAAGAAACTTTTCGCAAAATATTGTTATAGAAACACTTTTTCTCGCATCCTTCCAATAATTGCTGGAAAATTATTTAGATGACAGATAATTCTCGCAAAAAAAAGATACAGAAACACTTGTGTGAGAAAACCCACACTATTTTTGTTGCAATTCACACGTTTCATGTGAAAAGTTTTACGATGTGAGAAACACAGAAACGGGCTACAGGCTTACAATTAAGTTGGGTTTTTTACTTAAAGTTCACTTCTTTTTCAACCATCAGTCCTTTAACATTTAATTTGCTAAGCTAAAATTAATTTTAATAAATTTGCTTAAATCTAAAATATAAAATATTAACTTACAATTCATAATTTTAGTAAATTAAAACTTATTTAATTTTATTTAAATCAAAACCTGAATTGAAAATAAACTTGGAGTTTAAATTGAAAATTACCAACCATTCTTTTAGCGCACAGGTGTCTGGTACGTTTTTAAATTCGGCCTTTTAGGGATTAAATGGGAAAAACCGGAATTTTGATACTCTTTTTGTCACCCCATCTAACTTTTAGGCCAATAATCGTAAAAATAAACATTATATCACTTTAATTATATTATATTATATTTAAATTGAAAATTACCAACCCTTCTTTTAGCTCTACACAGTCATACGTACACAAACACAAAGGTGAGATCTCACGCACATGTAATCACACACATTCACATAACTAACCTAATTTTCTCTAACTCTAACTTCTAATCTCTAATATTGCACAACACTCCTCGTATAATTTCTCGAGTAACCGAGAAAGATATTTTATGAGCTGGAAGCAGAAAGTCCCGATATAATAAAATTTAATTAAGCGCTTGTAAAATCTCCTTCAAAATCATTCAAAGTAAAATAATAACGACGTAACAACCATCTTGTTTACGAATATTTCAAAATATTATGATTTTCCGTTCCAAAATAACCTTGAAATGAGAGGAAGTCGTCTCTTCTACTAGAACTTTTGCAAAAGTGGTTTCCTATATCTTTAAAAAACTTGTCAATATCAACGCAAGCTTATATGCTGCCGCTGATACTTAATTTAGAATGTGGCATATGCAATCATCACAAGATTCACAAGAGCGAAGTTCAGTTTTTGGTGCAAATAAATAGTCTTGCAATAAAGCAAATGCAAAATATCATAGCAGTTTTGTTAAATCCAACAACAACAAAAAAACAGAATTTCCGTTAGATTTCATAAAACTACCAAATTTCGCGTTTTCTTTTCCGCAAGACGATTTGGACCAAACACTTAACCACGCTTAGTGCCGGTCCACACACGCCAAGTTTGACTCGTCAAGTCAAGGGTCCAGGGTCGCTAAACCTCCTATTTTAAGCTTAATTATCATATCTCCAAAACTAAAAGAGGGAGAACAAATTTTAATACTTATCGTTGTTCTTTATAAAAATAAGCGCACAGGTGTCTGGTACTTTTTTTAAATTCGGCCTTTTAGGGATTAAATGGGAAAAACCGGAATTTTAATACTCTTTTTGTCACCCCATCTAACTTTTAGGCCAATAATCGTAAAAATAAACATTATATCACGTTCGAAACTTATCTAAAAAATACAAAATCTGTACTTTTTAGAAATTTGCACGTTGAATGAGCGCAATTCGTAACTATTGTTAGTACTTTTTTACAAATTATTTTTCTCCATTCTTTGGCTTATACGTATTTAATGAGCACTGCAATATGTATACGTTCGTAAGCTAGATAACGATGATCCTATACGCCCTATGCTCCAGTGGGAGTTAAAGGAACATATATTTATGACATTCAGATGTTAAAGGACTTATTTCGTTCTCAAAAAGACGTCAACACATGCCATGATGAAGAGCTGCCAGATCCGAGTAATCAGTTTATTTTATAATCTTAACATAATGTTAAAATATTCTTATCATTGTTCAAATATTTTTTATAGTTATTATAACATTTTTTACATTTCAAACACTTTTTTTCATTTAGAAATACCGTTTATGTACATTCGTTCTTGCATTGCTAGTAAATATTATTATTTATTTTTATTCTTAAATGATGGTTTTTCCAACCTATAATACGAGGGTTGGTTCTGAAGACAATATTTTTAGTATGATTAGATTACTTTCTAATAAAAAATCTGGTCTTAAAATTTGCCATTTGAATGCTCAAAGCCTAAACAACAAAATGGATGAGTTTCGATTTATCTTTGAAGATTCCGGAGTAGACGTCGTATGTGTCTCTGAAACTTGGTTTATTCCTGATGTCTGTGATAATTTGTATAACTAACGCGGCTATCGACTTTTTCGTGAAGATAGAGCTACTAACGCTGGTGGAGTTGCCATATATATGAAATCATCAATACACTGTAAGAAAATATATATGCAAACTGATAGCAATGGCGCTAATCCACATGGGAAGATAGAGCATATGTTCTTAGAGATATTTAACGGAAGCATTAGGCTTTTATTAGGCACAATCTACAGGCCAAACAAAAGAATTCAAATGGATGACTGGCTTACCAAACTTGCAACAACAACAATGGGCTTTTCTGATGTTATTCTTGTTGGGGATTTTAACCACAATATATTAGAAAACAGGGAACTTATGGAAAGTATGTGCGCAATAGGTCTAGATTTAGTAAATTGCACAACACCAACACACTTTTCTAAAACAACTAATACACTTCTTGATTTGTGTTGCGTTAACAACAAGTCCCGACTGCTTTAATTTGACCAGATTTCTGCATCATTATTTTCAAAACACGATCTTCTTTTCTTAACATACTGTTTTAAAACTGAAGCCTGTAGCCATCGCACAATAACTTTCAGAGATTTTAAGAACATTGATTATCAGTCATTGGAGACTGAGCTGGCCATGATTTCGTGGAATCAAATCTTCTACATGCCTACTGTGGATAATCAGATAACGTTTTTACACAACAACTTTGATTCGCTTTACAACAAATATGTCGCACTTAAGTCAAAACGAATATTGATGCTAGAAATTTTGCATATTATAGATGGAAAAGGTTCAAAACAACTGAGCTTCATCAAATTTTTAAATCATTTAGAAGAAGGGTAAACTCACAGATTAAGATCGCAAAATCAAAATATTACGAGGAAAAATTAAAATCCTCTGTCTGCTCAAAAAAGAAATGGAAGGATGTTTGGAATATGGGTATTTTACATTGTGCAAACAATAGTAACATAGATAGCAACTTTTGCGAATATACCTACGCCTGAAGCAGATTTAAATTTTTACAACAATCTCTTTAGCGAAAGTACCAATTACTACACCAACAATATAAACGATAACATTCACATCAACATATGCTTTGACTTCATTCATTTTACTCAGGAAGATGTTCTGGAGTCTTTTTTGAATGTAAAATCTGAATCCGTGGGACATGATGGAATCCATCCAAAATTCTTAAAACTTCTTCTGCCGTATATCTTACCACATGTCACTTACCTTTTTAACACAATAATAAGAACATCCTGTTACCCGTCTATGTGGAAACATGCCAAGATTGTACCGATACCAAAATCAGATAAGGACTATCGTCCAATTGCCATTTTACCTTTTTTGTCAAAGGTCTTTGAGCGTTTGCTTCATAAACAAATGAGCAAATACCTTTATGAAAATGCATTACTTACTGAGCGACAATCAGGTTTTAGACCTAAGCACAGTTGTCTTACGGCGCTTATTGATGTATCAGAGGAATTAAGATGCCAAATGGATGATAACAATGTTTCTTTCTTAGTGTTACTAGACCATTCTAAGGCGTTTGACACCGAAGAACATTCGATTTTATGCCTTAAACTCAAGCATATGTTTAGGTTTTCATCAACAGCAGTAAAACTAATGTCGTCTTATTTGTGTAATAGATCGCAGTCAGTTTTCCATTGTTCTAAAAAATCTAATTGTTGCGCAGTTTCTAGAGGTGTACCCCAGGGATCCATACCTGGCCCTCTTCTATATGCCATGTATTCAAGTGACTTCCAACTCCTACATTGTGGAATCCAAATGTATGCAGACGATGTACAGCTTTACATCAGCTGCGAGCCATCTAGAGTCATCGACTGTATAAGTAATTTAAACGAAGATCTGGACAGCATTAACCAATGGGCGACAAGAAATGGACTTTGTTTAAATGCCAGAAAGTCTCATGCGATGATAATAGGAAAACAAAAACGGGTTCCTTCTTTAATATTACCAATAAAAATTAATAATACAACAATTTAATTAGTTGAAACTGCTAAGAAACTAGGAATAACCTTTAATAAAAAACTAAATTGGTCAGACCACATAAATGCAATCTGTGGTAGAACATTTGCAATGTTACGTAATTTGTGGATCAGTCAGCATTATACTCCCTTAACAATTAGAATGTTATTAGCAAAATCTTACCTACTGCCAACACTAATTTATGGATGTGAACTTTTCACAAACTGTGATTCGTCAAGTAAGAGAAAACTAAATGTAACATATAACAATATTGTCGGATATGTTTTTGGATTGAAACGTTTTTCTAGAATCTCACGCTATTCAAAGATAATGTACAATATATCATTTGATAACCTGTTAAAGTGCCGTTCGTTAATTTTACTACACAAGATTATATACACAAAGCAGCCTTATTACTTGTATCGTAAACTAAATTTCTTTAGATCAAATAGGGGGAAAAAGATAACCAGTATCCAACATCGCGATGGGCAATCTAAGAAACACTTTTTAATTCACACTATTATTCTCTGGAACCATTTACCTCATAACTTTCAAACAACAAGCAATGCAAAGCACTTTAAATGTGAGATTTTCAAGTATTTTTCGTAACAATGATGATTTAATTTTATTTAAATATTAAACTTAATTGACACTTACTAACTAATGATAAATAGGCCTGTTACAATTGCTCAAATTTAAATTTATTTTTTGTTAAAATTTGATTTGTTATTTCTGTCATTAATTGTTTAATTTATTCTCTATAATTATTTTTTATTTAATTGAAACTATGTATGTACATATGTGTTTATTAATAATATTTTCCCAATGCTGTTAAAGAGACTTGGTCTTGTAGCATTGGCGTGCAAAAAAGAAAAATAAATATTGAAAATGTTGATAAAGTACCTAAAAGGGGTAATACGGAAAAAAATTTCTTTCTTTAGCTTTTTGGTACTTTTTAAATACTATTAATATTGGACCTAGAATCATTAAAGTCAACATGCAATATCCTGAGTGATAAGACTATATGGGTGCACTTGTTGGTTCTTTTTTGCTCTTTAACTAGTACTTTTTAAAAATTAAACATGACATGTCCTGACTGATGGAGAATCCGTAAGAGGGGCTTTCTGGTACTTTTTTGTTCTTTAGAATCTGTAAGAGGTTTTTTTTTGTACTTTGTATTTCTCTAACTGGTACTAACTTAGGAAAGGCTTCAAAGCCGCTGAACCTCCTTTATTCAGAAAATATTAATTATCTATTAAAACAATAGTTTTCCTACTCAAAAGACAAAGAAAGCCATTTTATCATGAGTATGCTATTCCCCCTTCATTTCGCTTACATTCTATCTCTCCGCACGACCGTCCTCTGAACAAATGCGAATTACTGCCACTCTGAAAATATCTTACCAATTGTGATGAAGTTTAAGTCAATAGATCGGCGTAATTAAAACACACAGGGTTTGCATGTTTTTTAAAGCTAGGAATATGAAGGTACAGATGCAATTTCGATATTGATGAAATTTAAGTCTACACAGAAAAAATTAAAAATTTTCTCCAATAACCAATTTTATACCAAATTCATAGAATCAAGCAATCCATTTGTTAATTTTGCACCTATTACCAAAATGATTATATTGATTACTAAAAATTGTAAAAATTTTATATTTTGAAGATTTTTTTTTCAATAAATGATATTTTTAATTTTAATTAAAAAAATGATCAAAAAAACTTTGCCGTTTCAAACAATGTGTTGATTGATTTTTAAAATTCCAACAACAATTACACAAGTTAAAATTATTTTATTTTAAATGAAATAATTTTTTGATATTTGATTATTATTTTAATTCAAAATTAATTTCAAAACAACTAAAATGTTAATTAAATCAAAATTATATTTTTAATATTCGTTCAACAAAACAAAATAATTGATTCAATTATTACATTAATTAAGTTTAAATACTTTTTAAATAATTTTTTTAATTGATAAAAAATTACTAATAATTTTTTCTGTGTACAGACAATAAAATAAAATGGCTTTTTATTTTTTTATAGTAAATCAAAAATTCATTCTGGGCGGGCAATGCCGTGGGAACGGCTAGTATTTAACAAAATCATTAAATGGTCTAAAAAGAGGACTATTCAAAATGTTTGTAATTATGTCGATGTCAACCAACGCAGAATAAATTTTTGGTACGAAGCATTTTAGTTGGAACATAAAAGGTATGTTCCCCAAAGAATTATGCATTTGGGGTTGGAATAACATTGACTTTGTCCAACCCCATATGCATACAGCGTACCTCATATAACACTTGGGGAGAAATTAAATTTAAATGTGGTAAAGCATATTTGATAAGACAATGTTTTCTTAGCTCGTCTAATATGAATATTTTAGTGAATTCTCCAAATTATGATGGTGTCAATCCAATGTGGATCTGACAAGGAATGAAACATTTTGAATGCATATTTTTCAGAAGTATAACAAATGTCGTTTTATGGTAGTATTCAAAATTTTAGCCGCGTTTATCACAATTGAATTTAGAGTACTCTAACTAGCTTTACCAGTTGATTACCATAATGTGTTACAATTTGCGACTAGCACAGTGTTTTCCTTTTCATTATAAATGTGTTTTTTAATAAAATATTGAGTGAGTGTGCGTGACTGTTAAGCACTCACGCGTGCAGGTCTTATATTCTATTTTAAATTACAAACAGGACAATTTTCCCTTGGAAGATATCTTTTTTTACGTATAAGTATGTTTTGCGCAATATAAGTTCGTGTGTGTCAGTGATTGCAAAAATAGTTTTGAAAATATAGCAAGCAATTTTTTATTGCGTTTTGTTTCATTTATACCAAAATCTCGAAAAAAAATTTTATTATAAAATTCTTTTCACAAAAGACTCCATTTCAACATTGAAAAGAAGAATAATAATAAAACTAACAAAAGTCTGAAGCTTGAGGTCCGTACCATGCGCTTTTGTGTATTTTATATGTACGTTTCTTAATTAAAGTTACATAGCGTTTACATTTGCCAGTACTGGCAAGACAGTAGCAATTCATTCAAACTTTTTCACTAATACATAAACACTTTTACAGCTACTTTGTTTTTGCATTGTTTTGCCAACTAATATGTATATGCTTACTGTCTTGCCAGTACTGGCAAATGTAAACGCTGTGTTACATGCAATCCGTTTTAAGCGCCAAACTTTTTTTTAATAACTGTTGTGTTTGCTAAAAATGAAAAATGTAATTGATACCAATAAGTTTTTTTTCATCGCATTTGCTAAAATAAAAAACACAACGAAGATGGCACTCAGAACATAAAAGTAATCGATGTTCTAAAAATTCATTTCAAAATATATTTTATTCTTCAAAGTTAAGGCGAACGTTGCTGTACCGTATCTGTACTGTATCCATCAGCTGTTCGCTTTTTGTTATATGAAAACCAATACAAAAGCTTACCGAAATGCAATGTACCGTAGTTGCAACGTACCAATCTGTATAAAATAGAATTTCATGCCGTTGTTACGTGACATTTGTAAGACAGTGATGGGCGGCTTGTATTTTACATTGAATGTGGGTAATTTTGCTCTTTTTTTTTTGGTACTTTGTTCAGTATATCTATGGAATTGCGACAAAACAACTTACAATTCAACATATTTCCAAATATACAAATATACATATGTTTAGATGTATAAAATAAACAAATGTATATGCACATACAATGGAAATGTAAAACATATAAAAGACTTTTAATGGTATCAATACCTTGTTTGGTGTATGTACATTTACAATATTTGTATGCTAAAAATTTATACCTATATGCTAAAACACAAATTTATATATTGTAAATCTATAATAAAAATATTAAATTATTAAAATTTTTTACATACACAAAATACTGTTTTAATACCATTTAAATCACGTGGTACCTTTTCTGCACAACGGTCACCATTTGAAAATTTTTGATTCCCATCACTGTGTGTTTTGTTTTATGTATACTATTGCTTGTTGTTTATGTATGGGAAAACATATGACACGTTTTTAAACGTTCTATAAGTGCACCAACGTGCTTACAGTACGCTGCGGTACATTACGGGTACAGCAACGTTAGCCTAACTAAGCCTTTATGCTATGTTCATACGACGTTATAAACCACTCGTTTCGCTCTTTGAATCTAGTTTGCCAAACATGCTGTTCATACGGTGCATTCCTGTTTCATTTTGACATTTTTTGTGTGTTGTTAGTGTGATTTTTTTTTAAATAGATAAAAAAAAAGTAAATAAAACTCAAACATATATTATTTAACACTTTTATTGATATTATTTTGTTATAATTATTAGTTTATTTAATTAAACATCAATTTTTATTTTGTTTTGATTTTTGATGATAGTACATTTTTCCTGTTGCGCAGCCTGTTTCAAAATGAAACGACCTGTTTCGCTCACAAAATTTTGTATGGGGAAACAAGTCGTTTCAATCATGTTTGGGGTGCGAAACACGAATATTGCTGTCCGTGTGAACATCGTATTATTGCAATCTTAATTACGAAATTTATTAAAAACCTTGTTGTTACAAAAATAATAGGAATCCACCACGCGATCATATTTATCGATAACATTGAAAATAAAATATGATTTGTCACCACACATATTTTCATGCGCTGATACGTATATACTGATTCTACTTTTTGACAGATGTATAAAGAGGAACAAAGCATTGAATACATGGCATGGACCTCCAGCTTTATTCAGTCCTTCTGCGTTTGAATATCTTCGACATTGAAAAGAAAAATAATAATAAAACTAACAAAAGTCTGAAGCTTGAGGTCCGAACCATGCGCTTTTGTGTATTTTATATGTACGTTTCTTAATTCAAGTTACATGCAATCCGTTTTATGCGCCAAACTTTTTTTTTAATAACTGTTGTGTTTGCTAAAAATGAAAAATGTAATTGGTACCAATAAGTTTTTTTTCATGGCATTTGCTAAAATAAAAATAATAAACACAACGAAGATGGCACTCAGAACATAAAAGTAATCGATGTTCTAAAAATTAATTTCAATATATATTTTATTCTTCAAAGTTATTGCAATCTTAATTACGAAATTTATTAAAAACCTTGTTATTACAAAAATAATAGGAATCCACCACACAAACATATTTATCGATAACATTGAAAATAAAATATGATTTGTCACCACACATATTTTCATGCGCTGATACGTATATACTGATTCTACTTTTTGACAGATGTATAAAGAGGAACAAAGCATTGAATAATAATTGGAAATCAATTTGCCCCGCCACTGTTAATCAAATTTTCTTCTAAATTGATAGCAGTTTTGATAATTGCCTTCTGATGTTATTACAATTCAATATTTCTTTTACTTTTTTAATTCAAACATTCTTAAATTTCTCAAAATTTTTTTAATAGAATTCTGAAGCATCTAGCCAGGCCCCTTCTTATTGTAACTAGCTGCGGTGGAATATGCAAAAATATGCATTAAAAACCGAAAAAGATATGCATTCTCACCAAAATATGCAACAATATGCAAAAACAACGCAAATTTGATGATTCGGAAAGGTAATTGGTCGACATCGTTCTTTGACTATCGACAAAAAAAAACAGGCATTTATATGAAAATCGCATCCCTAGTTATTATATATATAATTATTTAAAAATTAAAATGATGAATATCATTTGATTACTCTATTAATTCAATATTTCTGAATAGAGTTAAGGATGTAATAGAATTGGGTGTTGTATTTGATAGCAGTTTGAGCCTTGGAAACATTTTCTGCAGTCATTTTCCAGTCGTTTTTCCAGATATATTGTATTTAAGTAGGAGGTGCCACCATCACTTTTCTAAACGATATGTCAAACATTAAACAGAAAAAATTACTGGAATCGATGTAGCCGTTCTCCGGTGATGCCCTTAGCAAATTATATAATTTCTTTTTAATTTTTTTAGATAATTACTGCAACATCATTTGCTCAAATCTGCTGTCTTGCATAAATATTAAGGTTCCTTCTAGGTCCTTAAGATTTCATTTTTATTTCCATATTGCCTTCCATAAAACTAATTATTGCTTAAATAAACCATTAGTTATTTAAATGTCAAGATTTGTATAACAAATTTATTGGAAACTTTATTTACATTTTAAGTTTTTCTAAAACAACTTATATACTGTGTATACCAAACAAACCGTTAAAACGTGAACTCAACACGGCGGGGCAGTGAGATGTGGCGATTTTTTGCCAAACGTTGCGATTTATAAACCTAATTGGCAATGCAATTTTGTGTTTGGCGACATGGCTATTTTTTGACGAAACTTTAAATAGTTCGAGATTACATATCGTCATCTTAAAGACCTAATAACCTATCTGCAAAAATTTCAAAATTGAGTTTTTTTATGGATTTTTATTCCCTATATCATAACGCATATGTGTGCAAAATTTTGAACATATAATATTACAAATGACAATGTTCTTGTACCTAGAGGACCGTTACGTACAAAAAAAGAAAAAATAAATCATCAAAAATCACGATAAAAGTTAAATTTTGTTGCATAGTGTAATTTAAACAAACATTAAGTACTTGTTTTTGCTTAAACCAGTAAAAGAAACTACTACTGTAATTATTTAATGTATATAATATTCATGTGTAAAGAAATTTTTATTTATTCATACTAATTAGTACTGCAGATAGTTTATTTGGTTTCAGATTTTTACAATTTCAAAAAACCTAAGTGTCATAACATAAGCTGTGATTAGAAAAACAAAATTTTCTCAACCGATATAGTATATTACTGGTTTCATTTTAATAAAAATGTGTAATTTTCGTTTCAATATCGTTAAAAGTTCCAATTTTATAACGTTTTTTCCCTCTCCTGTAAACTTTTGAAAACTGCAGATAGGTTTTTTCGTCTTTTAGGTGACGATATGTATGTTATCAAAACAAATTCATTTTTGTAAAAATTAATATACGAGTTAAGGCGTTGCACAGAGGGGTGAAATCGTAAAAAATGGATATTAATTGAAAAGTGAAAGTTTGTTTTTTGAAAAATATTTAGTAACCGATTACAGTATATAAAATTCTACATCACTACTGAACATTTCAATGTCATATGATGTTTACTTGTCAAGCTGCATTGTATAAAGTTAAGTAATTTTTGAGTTATTCGCGCACAATAGTGTTAATTGAAATTCGGTATATTTCGACGATTAATATATAGTTTTTGCAAGTCAAAAGTAATACTTTTACTATGGAATCTTCAACCTCAGGTATTTTAGCGTTGTTCTAAAAATAATTGTTTTAACAAAAGTTGTGTAGAAGTATTTTTAAAATTTTTTTTAAAATATGTCTCCATTTTGGCTATTTTCAAAATATTCGTGGATATTTAAATATGAATGGTGTAAGTTGGCGTTATAATATTAATTTGTTAAGAAACTACAGTTCCTAGGCTTTTATATTCAGTAATAACATGTTGCGCGTTTTTGCGCGAAATTTTTTAAATTAATTAATTGTGAAAATAGTCACTCAAGCAAAGAACACCAGTTCTATCTTTTGTTTGCTTTGTCTTCGTTTTCGTTGTTATAATTGTTGTTTTTGTATACAATTGGCAACTGTGTGTTACAAAAATTTTGTTAGAAAAATATAGAGTTTTTGTTCACAATATCGAGCGGTATTCAGAAGTATCAGTGGTTAAACATGCCTCCAACCTTGCATAAGTTTTTAATACATGTCCCAGTATCATTTCGCACGCGCTATTATCGATCGGTGAACTGTCTGAGGAAGCCCATGAAGCCCGAAACAAAGATTTTAAAAACTTCAGAGAACATTTTTCTCGCAAATGAAGTCGGTAGGATTGCAATCAAGACATATTAAATAGGTTCCTACTAAGTTCAGATCCAATCCTATCTGGTAAAACACAATTGCCCAAAAAAAAATTCCACCAACTTCCAAAATCTGTAGTAGATCTACTAGTTTCGCCTTCAGTTTTGACGTAGGTGGCACCAGAAGGCACAAATTATGATACAGATGACGACGGGCATATTTTTTAAAATAGCAGGTCAAAAACACATGCCTTATAATAAATGTATACAAGCTATCACCAGACACATCCGCACACAATCGAACAATTTAAATATCTGCTTTGAGTCCCGAATTTAGTTACAAATATGATAGAATAATTCCCAATTCGCTTACGTAATTATATTAAAAATAAATTGATTACTGTGGAAAAATTTTATTTCTTTTTTTTTTCAAAAAACAAAAAAAAAATCCGACTGAGCCAGAGCTATTTTTAAAAGGGGGCGTGGCACCACCCTATTCCACCTTGGATATAATTCATACTGTTAGATCAACATATAAACCAAATCTTATCTTCATACCTTTGATGGTTCATGAGATATATCCGTTCTAAGTTTCAGGTTATATGGGCGGTGCCACGCCCCTTTATCCAATCATAACCAAGTATATCCAAGAACTATTAGCAGGTCAAAGTTTCATGGCAATCGGTCTATTGCTATGGCAGCTAGAGCGATTTTTAATAGGGGGAGTGGCACCGCCCACTTTTCCAAAAGATGTGTAGCATATGTCACTCAGTGGTAACGTAGCATTCAAATAATGAAAGAATTTTTAAAATTGGATAAGTAGTTTAATTAATCTCCATTTTTTGCGATTTCACCCCTCTGTGCGTTGATACTAATGCGATTATATCCAAAAGTTGATATAAATTTCCTGAAAATAAAAAAGATGTTCATAATCCTTGATTTGGGTGGATAGTATGTTGAAACTTCCTTAATGTTTTCTTTCACCATTATTTAAGCTGCTGTTGTATACGTCGGTTACGATGATCGGTCTTAATAAGTTTTAGTATATTTTGGGTACAGATTCAAAAGATACGAAAAATTTCAGGATTATACATGGTACCTGAAGCCATCATAATATACAAAAAATTAATCTTTCGTATCCTAACGGCATCACTGGTGTGTACCTATGTCTTATTCCCATTCCTTAAATATTAAAAGTTGTTCTATAAAAACCCACTATATCTAAAACTGCAGAGCTATCTATGCTGACATACACATATTTTTGTATCTTAGTCATAGCTTATGTTATGTTATGATAAAATATGAAGATGTTTGTGGAAAAATGTAATTTAATATTATTCAAATCCCGCAGAGCGGAAAAAGTTTGCTCCCGATTGTACTAAATTGTGTTTTTGAAGACTTGTAGTACCAAAAACAGTTCAATTGTGTTAACTTTACAAACCATACATACATATCGTCGTTCCGGAGTTATCTTGTCGTATATCACAAAATCGAAAAAAATGAGATAATAATGTTTCCTGTGGTAAATTTAACAGATCTATCGATCTGCGCAATCCTCACATCTCTATCTCTTATGGTTAATGAGATATTACGAAGCCATTTTGTTGTATATCCACTTTTACGAAATATTTAATGCGTTATAATACCGTATGTAGCATAATTGTGGATATACGACAAAAAACGTATGAAAACTTTCAATTAAAAAAATCTTGCGTTATCTTGTTGTATGTGAACAAAGTATATTAGGCATGTTACAAAAAATAGACTATTTTATTAATATTACTGTTATTTTAAAATTTTTCGTTTTATATGTAAAGATATTTTTTGGACGTAGTACACAACGGCTATTTATATTGATGGAATTATTGCTATATTGCCTAAATTCATTTTATTGCTAAGCAATTAAAGGTTGAATATTCAGGGTGGCCCAACCATAATTCACAATGTAAATTGTAAATAAAACAAAAAGTTTTTAGAGAATTATCGGAATATTTTTTATTATTATAAAAGGATCTGTGACAACTATGTGTGAGACAAATTATCGGCCAAATGCTCGTCGCGGCTTCGGTTGCATACCTCTGTCCTATGGTCCATATTTTTAATGACTCTGAGACATTATTGAGGTTCAATGTACTTAATGTGTCAAATTATCTATCTTTAGCTATTGAATTTCTTCTTTCTTCTTCTTGGCTTATTGACGTACACTTTTTATTTTTAATATAACCAAAGAAAGAAGGCCAACGGTTTCAAATCATATGATCGTGACGGCCAATTAACATGGCCATTCTTTTGGAACTACTTATCGTCCAGGTCCATATCCTCCATTTCTGGCAAAAAGAAATCCATTATCAGCTCGCGATTGCGAACACCATACCTCATTTTCGAAGAAGTAAGGCCCGATGATGCCGCCTGACCATAAACCGCACCAAGCATGCACAGGCCTTTTCACATTTCCTACAGAGCTGGTTTGCTAAAATTGGCGCACAATTATCCCCATTGTAGACACATTTGATCGATTATGCTGACCAAAAAAATCAAGATGTGCACAAAATGTATTTTTTATTTGACCGCCAATTTTCGTAAAAGGCTTCAGCAATCTTAACGCGCTGCTCAATGCTGAACCTCTCCATGGTTGAATTTGGCACTGATACCAAGAAATGTCAAAATAAGTTGGACAAAAATTTAACGTTACGGTGTGACTCACAGTTAACATCGTGCATTATGGTAAGACCACCCTTAAGTAATGATAAACTTAAAATTATTCATACATAAGGAAATTCTATAATACAAAATTTATAACTATACGTAAATATATTTGTAACTTGCATAAATTTTCGTTTTGAAAATTATTATAACTTAATTTTCGATATCGGTCAAACACGTGAATGTAGGTTTTTAATACCTTATTTTGACTTATATCACACAAACTAAAAAATATATCGCAAAAAGTGGCGTATACGACAAAATTGAAAATTTTTTTCGGACGTGACAATGACTATAACTTGAAAATTTTTTTCCATGACTTTGGATATTTTTACATAAATCGGTAAAGAACTTCAAACACAATATCTGACAAAAATATTGGAACACTTTTTTCACGTACATTTTTGTGTATAAAAATTTGAACCTTAAAATTCGATTTCCCAAAAAAAAATGTTTGTGATATACGGCAAGATAACTTCGGCACGACGATATGTATGAATATCCATAATGAGTACTCAGTCAGCATGTGGAAGATCGAATCACTAAACAGTCTTTTAAGACTACCTTATAGTATGTTCACATTTGGCTTCTTAAACGCGTTTAAGCAGTTCGAACGTGATTAAGCTCTAATCACTTCAAAATCGAGATGATTACCCATACATTGAAGTGATTTGTTAATCACTTCAAATCGACATGATTACAACTAAATCACTTCATAAACCACATAGAATCCACTGAACATACCCTAATAATGTAGAATCGCTCGATTGTGTACAACCGGCCAAGATGTCTGCTTAATATTTTTATTTTTTTTTTCCTTAAATAATTCATAAATTTTCACAATTTCATCATTAAATTGATTAAAATAATCTTCTGATAATTTTATAAAAGTGTTTTTATCCATTTTTAATACTTTAAAGAAATTTAAATTTGTTTGTTGTTTTTTTGTGTGCTTGTGTGTGTGTTTTTTCTTAATCATCTGTCATCTTAATCATCTCAAATGTAATGTGAACGGCTTTGATTAGCTAAATCAACATTTTGCTTAAACGCGTTTAAAAACCCAAATGTGAACATACTATAACGGGACCATTAATTTTTTAAGGATTTCGAAGGAAGTGAGTTTCGTAAATGTATGCTTATTTTTTTCAGTCAGCTTATGCTGTAACATAAATATTTTTAATAAAAAAACGAGAAAACAGAGGTAAGGAAAAAACACGCAAAATCATTTAACAAGTTAGAGTGCTATATTCGGCTGTGCCGAATCTTTGATACCCTCCACCGACAGTGCGAATGTTTAAGGAGTAATATCTGTATGATGTTATTATTATCTTAAACTGTGACGTTTGTTATTAATTATGGTTTAAGGCGACTAAACTGTTTTCCGGTAGTAGGTTTTATATGGGGCCTAGGGTAAATTATGGACCGATCAGCACGAAATTTCATAGCGTCATTTCTAGTCCTTTAAAACTGTGACGTACCAATTTCTGTTATGATAGCATTATTAAATATGGTTTTAGGTGTACTAAACTGTTTTCCGGGAGTAGGGTTTATATGGGGCCTAGGGTAAATTATGGACCGATCGTCACGAAATTTCACAGTGCTATTTCTAGTCCTAAAAAACTGTGATGTACCAAATTTTGTTACGGTAACGTTATTTTTTACGGTTTTAGGCGTACTAAACTGTTTTCCGGGAGTACTGTTTATATGGGGCTTAGGGTAAATTATGGATGGATCTTCACGAAATTTAACAGCGTGATTTCCCTTCCAATTAAACAAATTTTTGCAAAATCTGATCTCATTCGGTTCCTTGTTCCAGCATTTATGCTACTTTTTGTAACAAAATTATCAATTTTTTTAGGTGGTGGTTCCATATTTTGATTCATAGCTCTGATCGTACTGAACCGATTTCAATCCCAAACTGCTTAGGATAACTACAAGCAATTTGGCACCAAGTTTGTTCATTTCTTTTGAGTTGTTCGAAAGTGAGCGTGTTTTCAACAGACGGACAGACAGACGGACATGGCTAAATCGACTTAGAATTACTCAAGGACCCAGAATATATATACTTTATGGGGTCTGAGATAAATAATAAAAAAGATTCACACGGAATGACAAACTTAATATACCCTCTTCACAACTAATTGTGGTGGAGGGTACAAAAATGGATAATCCTTCAGAAAGCAAATTTCGATCTACCAAAGGTTAAAATACAATTTGGTTTAAGGATTGATGTTTGACTATTGACGTCAGCAGTCGTCGATGGCTGCGAGTGTAAGACGGCAAATCCATCTGAGGAGATCGAGTGGTTGTGATCGAAAGATGTCATGGTAACCTGCCGGCCAGGGTTCGCGCCCCAGCCACGTCAATAATGAAAGATTATCAATTAAAATTTTCATTTATTTTCATGTTGTAAAATTCCTTTCTTCATAAAAATAATTTAATGAAAATTAAATTTGATGAAAATAAAAATTTGGATTAAAACCCATAAATAGTTCAACAAAATAACCACAATACTGATTAAAAAATAATGTCAAAACAGTAGCACAAAATGTCTCGAAAGTGAGTCGTAATTGATCGGAAACGCAAGTCATACAAGGCTCTTTCAGAAGAGTCGCGTGTGGGGTATCATTTTCTCCCGAATGAACAGTAATTTTCGACTCTAAAACGGGGCATGGCTAAAGTCAATTAAGACTCGATTATGCTCAATAATTTAAAAAAATGCTTACTGGGTAAATGCACTCTCCATCCATTTATCCATCTAAGGCCCGTTTTTACAACTTACCGATAGCTAAAGGTAAGATTTAATTGGCCGTATAAAAAGTTTCCCATTATTACAACTTGACTTTAACCTAAAGTGAGCGATAAGTTAAAGGTAGGTTTATTCTATCTGGTAGGTTAAATTAAAATTTTAATAATGGAACACTTTTTATATGGTCGATAAAATCCTGCCTTTAGCTATCGTTAAGTTGTGAAAACGGGCCTAAGACTTGTATGGGTATAAGTATTTTAAGAATAAGGGTGTGTGTGAAACGATAGCAAAGTACTCATGGAAGTAAATTTTTGACACTGTTGAGATGAATAAAATTTTACTAGCCCTAGGGGCTAGTATAAATTTTGACATAAGCGTAGAAATTTTTTGTTTTTAGCATTACGAACATAGCTGCCAGATTTTACTATTTTGGGGTCCAAAAATTGTTTATTGACTATTTATACCCTGAGTTTTGCAATTTTTCAAATGATAAATCTTGTGCTAGTTTACAAAAGTTTTGAGTATTATTTCGTTTTTTTAATAACTTCTTGGATACTTTCGCTTATTTGGTTGTCAGTACTTGTTCCGTGTTAACCGTTTATAATACAAATATAATAGCACTAGACTAGGCCTGCCATACGTCCTGGTTTTCCAGGATTGTCCTGGTTTTAGACTACTTGTCCTGGTTTGAGACTACTTGTCCTGGTGTCCTGGTCCACTATTAAATTGTCCTAGTTTTTTGTACAGGTCAAGACAAACAAATTTGTTTTTTGCTTTAGTTGTTTACAAAGGTTAAGATTTCTGTTATAACACTGCTTACATAAGGTAATTGTATAAAGAACTTTAATTAAATTCAACTGTTATCTGGTGTAAAGCTGGTTAAAGCTTTCAATAATATTAGATGATAGTCAATCCTCTTTCAAATTTTGTTTCAACTAGTGGCTGTAAAAAGTTATACCGTGTAAACAACTTTTATAAGTAATCGAAAACCGATAACAAATTACTTTCTCTAAGGCAGCCCATACACGTTTCAATTCAATTGTCAACTGAGTCGGTCGTTGTCCATATTAAAGCGTTTATGGCTTAGTCAATTGATTAGTTTGACAGTTGTCGAGTTGGTTGAAGAATAATCAAAAGAGTTTGATTTTTTTCAAGTTGAATACTTAGTCTGCTCAATGGATAAAGAAAGAAACTCGTTAAAGACTGAAACACTGGAGAGTATTATTCAATGTAAGTTTGACTTTAATATGACATGCTGCCTGTTTTATAACTACATATATCAAAGACCGAAATGAAGTTCTAGAAAAAGTGCAATCTTCTGAAAATTATTTTAGTTTAGAACATTTTAAGCTCAACTTTGTATTATTTTTCACCGTTTTTATGTACATGAAGTATATACATCCCAGTAAAAACTTTGCTTACAAAATAATGTGTTAAGTAATACGAAAAGCATAAGAGCGCTACTTACAATTCTACTGAAAGAACCAATGAATTTTACAAGGCATATCCCAAAATGAACGCATTAAAAAGTTAGTCATTATTTTTTTTACTTAAATACATCCAGAAACTGGGAATTATTTCCTTCCGAAGGTTACTTTATATTATATATATTCAACATTTTTTATTTTTCGAATTTATTCTATGAGCTAAATTTCAGTTATGTATTTTATAAAGCTTTTTTGTAATAGTCTTATTCCTTCCATTTTTCAGAAATGACTTTATACACTACCAGACTATTATATTGTATTTTCTTTTTACATTTTTACCTTAGCTTTCCTTTGGAAAGCAATGAGGTATATTGTATGTACAGAAAAATTTACAATTATTAGACACCAGCAGAATGTAATGCATTTTCTGGCCCGCTACGGCCTTCGTCAGCATTCTTTGTGTCGCACTGGATAGTGATACTTTATAAATTGAATGTATTTAACTCAACTATTTTAACAAATAGAAACTGGGAATTATTTCCTTCCGAAGGTTACTTTATATTATATTAAACATTTTCTATTTTTCGAATTTATACTATGAGCTAAATTTCAGTTATGTATTTTATAAAGCTTTTTTGTAATAGTCCTATTCCTTCAATTATTTAGAAATGACTTTATACACTACCAGACTATTATATTGTATTTTCTTGTTACAATATAATAGTCTGGTAGTGTATAAAGTCATTTCTAAATAATTGAAGGAATAGGACTATTACAAAAAAGCTTTATAAAATACATAACTGAAATTTAGCTCACGGAATAAATTCGAAAAATAAAAAATGTTGAATATAATATAAAGTAACCTTCGGAAGGAAATAATTCCCAATTTCTATTTGTTAAAATAGTTGAGTTAAATACATTCAATTTATAAAGTATCACTATCCAGTGTGACACAAAGAATGCTGACGAAGGCCGTAGCGGGCCAGAAAATGCATTACATTCTGCTGGTGTCTAATAATTGTAAATTTTTCCAAACATACAATATACCTCATTGCTTTCCAAAGGAAAGCTAAGGTAAAAATGTAACAAGAAAATACAATATAATAGTCTGGTAGTGTATAAAGTAATTTCTAAATAATTGAAGGAATAGGACTATTACAAAAAAGCTTTATAAAATACATAACTGAAATTTAGCTCATAGAATAAATTCGAAAAATAAAAAATGTTAAATACATCCAGAAAAAAGTAGTTATAGAAATTGTTATAGATGTAGTTATAGAAGAACGCTTCAAAATAATGAGTTAAAGAAGCTATTCAAAGTAAGCGAAGTTTTACTGGTACGTTAATTTTTATACCCACACCACAATAGTGGAGAGGGTATTATGCATTTGTGCTGATGTGTGTAACGCCTTAAAATAGTGGTCCTAGACCCATCTTAAAGTATACCTATCTACTCAGAATCACTTTCTGAGTCGAACTAACGATGTCCGTCCGGCTGGCAGGCTGGCTGGCAGGCTTTCCGTTCTATTGCGCAGATTTGTACATTTCACTACTGTCAGCCAAAATTGACTTCTATTTTGCGTACGTCCGTGACCACACGTTTATAACTCTTATTATGAAAACTTAAACTCGATGAAATCCATCTTTTGCACTAAACATAGAGCTACCCAAATGCTATCGAATCAAAAAAAAAATGCTAGGAAAAGTTTTGTTTTCTATATTATTTGTACATCAAAAGCGTACGAACGTGTGTCCTGGTTGATAGGTTCAAACATCTGACAGCCCAACACTAGACAGAATTTTTGATGAGTAAAATCGTTGTTCGATATCTCTCAGTTTATTTCGTACTCGATTTTTATACTTATTCGAGTCACGTTTCTAGTTCTAGATTCTTATACTTTTGTGGCATATTCGGATATACGACATCCAGAACAATACCAAACAAGCAAAGTCATCTGTATTTTCCTATTTTGGAATATTGTAAAAACGCTTGCCGATCTTATTTAGTTGGTATGTAAAAGAATTCAAAACATTCATTTATAGTCAATTATTGTTAGAGACAAGAAATACATAAGTATGATTTTTTTTCAAAAACTGCTAAAAGTCAGAAGCATTTTACCATGACGATTTTTCTGACTATTTCCGATTTTAACGTTTTTTTTTTGCAAAATTAGCTGATTTTCGACACAATTTATCTAACAAATATGTTGACGATCATGAACCAGAAAAAGATAAAAAGTTATAATGTAAATTACGTGTAAATGAGGGTATGTGTTTTTTATATCGAAACTTCTGTAACCCTGCGGCCACACGATCAATTTGTTCTTTACATATACTGGTTGTCAAAATTTATATAAATTGAAAGCTGTGACGTTGGATTCACTCAATTTGCAAGCAATTTACTTTTAAGATGACATCGAGAAAACAATTTATAATGACAAACATGTAATCAGCTGTTAAATTGGAAGTAAAATTGCCAAACAAATGGAAAGGTGGAAGTGAGAGTGTATTGCAACTTGAAAGGAATAATAAGGCAAAACTTGATCGTGTGGCCTCCAAATAAAAGGTCCACAGTACTTCATTATTAGATACTTGTGCACAACTTTTCGCTTTTTGCAAATGTTTACATTTAATGAATCAGAAGTAAAAGCAACATTTTTTTTTTTTTTTTTGGCTAATGACAAATGAGAAAGTGGAAGAAATGGCAGTATTTCTACTTTGACTGCAGTTTTTTAAAAGGCTGTTTTTAATTATTATTGATAATATCGATTTGATATTATAATAATTTTTTTTCACACAGAGGCATCTATATATTTTATAGATTAAAAAACCCTCCCGCTAAGAGGTTTAAATAGTTGCAGAAACGCTGCTGTAATATTAGAAATACTATTTAAAGCTACAAAGTTCCTTAGATAAGAAAAAAGTATAGAAATAATCAATAAACTTACCCAGGGTCATTTGGCACTTCAGAGGGCGATGCCATCTCCGACTGAGCATTTGCTGATTGTTGCTGATGTTCGATTTTCATGTCCATGTTGAAAGTATGGATGTCGAGGGGAAATGAACACTATTGCTTTCAACTTTGAATTTTTTTACCTATATTTTTATGTATATTTATCTTTATCTTCTGTCTTGTAATAATATATTACAATTACAGCAAGAAAGGCAACACTTGATCACTCTCTAAACTATTTTATTTTTTTATAATTAAATTGAATGAATTAACAATAAATTTTAAATTTTTTGTTTTATATTCACAGCAAATTTGTTGGTTTATACGTATGAACAAGACTTATATAGATATATATATTTTAATCTTTCTAAAAACATGGATCAGCTCACAAAGCAAAAGGCAGCAGCGAAGGCGAAGGCGGTTTCGGCGTAGTTAATTTTTTCTATGAAAATTATTACTAAGATGTAAATTAATTTTCTAGTTTTTCTCTAAGCTTTCATAAAATATTATTACATTTTTCTTTAATTTTTTACATTTTTTAAACACTTAAATTCATTGCAGATTAATTAACAACAATAGAGAGAACTTAACTGAACCGAACATAAAGAAGTTACGAAACCCAACTGCATACTTAATGCGGCTCAAATTATTATTTATTATTATTAAAAAAAGTTAATATTATTTATGTTTATGACGATTTTAATTTTGCACACTTATGTTTGAAATAAATTTTATTGAAATAAATTTTTTAAAATCATGTCATTTTCTATACAAAGATCACTTATGCCTACACTACACAAACTAAAAAGAACGAAAAACACTATTTATTCTTGCATTTATTAACTTTGGATTGTAGATATTGGTGATGTTTGAACATGATGTAAGAAATTTGTAACGTCTTGTTAAAGTTCAGTGATTTATTTTCTTGTAATATAAACTGCAAAAAAAGGAAAAAAACATTTATTTAGTACTTTTTAAATTATTAGCAAAACAATAATAATTATAATTAATAACTTCACAAAAAATCTAAATAGGAAACTTTAAATTTTATATTTTTTTTAAAAGCTTAAAATTTAGAAGCATCTACTTTTATTTATTGTTGCAAATTAACTTAAAATGTATGTATGTAATACTATGTATACAGTGTATCATAAAAATTTTTAAGTATCTTCTTTGAGGCATATTCAGAAATTATCACTAAGGGCCAATAAATCAGCGCAAGTTAAACTCGCCTTCCGCTTTAAAATGTGTTTAAGCCAACAAATCTAAATGTCAGTTTACATATAAACAGTCTCTAAATACAAAAAATGGGCGTTTAAACTAGAGTTAGCTTAAAACCTTAAAAATGTGAAACCGCGGTTTCGGTTTTAAAATGATTAAAACCGGCCGGTTTCGGTTAGGTTTTCGGTTTTGAAAATATCCAAGTAAAACTACATACATATATATTTTTTTGTATGTAACACAATTTTTTATTTGTTTGAATTCAGGCACTTGTATTAAAGAAGAAACATATGCTTTTCTTAGTACTTATTTTAAGTTTAAAGAATTTTGAAATGCCTTGCCATTGTTCCAGACTGTTTTTTAAAATGATGTAGCAGAATAATGTTTAATTTGTCATTTCTTTAAGCATAAATATGTATATATTTAAAGTAAAAGCTAAAACCGTGGTTTTTTGGTCGGTTTTCGGTTTTTAGGAATTAAAACCGCGATTTCGATTTCGGTTAAAACCGAACAGCAATCCCTACACTCACAATATTCTGTACGTAAAATTAACTGAAATTGTAATATAAAATAAATGAAAATTCAATTAAAAACCGCTCTACTTATTTTTCATTTATTTTTAACAAAAAGTTCATTTAATTTTTACTGTCAAAAATTCAACACTATATTCCGTATTTTGTAAAATTTTAATGTCAAAAATTCAACACCATATTCAGTAAAAACAATTAAATATTCAGTTATTTTATTAAATTCCGTAATTTTCGTTTACTCCACAAAAGAGCCGAATTTCTAAAAAATAGCAGACAGACACCCGTTCGCTTGTTTTTCTTATAAGCGAGATAGGGAGAATATTATTATTTACTTACCCTGTTACACACGTTTGTTTTACTTTTGTTGTACTGACCACGTTGTTTACAAAAGAACTCTCAATTAAAATTTAACTAAATTTTATTAACAAATAGAAAATGGGAATTGCTTACACAAAACAAGCAATTAATTTTTTATAGATAAGTAAAAATTAATTTTTGGTAGTTAAATTATATAAAATAACTGAATATTTAATTGTTTTTACTGAATATGGGGTTGAATTTTTGACAGTAAAATTTCATAATATAACTGCATATTTATTTGTTTTTACGGAATATGTAGTTAATTTTTTGACAATTAATTTATATAAGATAACTGAATATTTATTTGTTTTTACGGAATTCGCGGTTGAATTTTTGACAGTAAAAATTAAATGAACTTTTCGTTGCTTTAAATTACATTTTTATTTAATTTAACATAAAGAAGAATTTAACTCAATTAACGGAAAATATTATCTGCAACTGAAAATCCGTATTAATATGCACTTAGTTTTTTGAATAACTGTTAGAATCAGTTAAAAATAAATTTGCTTGGAATTTTAAATGTTTATTTATTTCAAAATTACTGAACGGAATATTTCTTAAATAAACTACAGTCCGTTACTGTAATAATATTGTGAGTGTAGTTAAAACTGCCAATACAGACCATATGAATTTGACAAAATTTATATACTATATGGAAACTGATTTACAGCTGTTGAGTTCAAACTACATATAAATTTAAGTTTAGCTTAGATTAACCAGCGTTTAAACATTCACTGATTTATTAGCCTTAAGTGTTAACTTTATTAAAGTTTTTTCACAGTTACTTACTTTCAGCACGAAAAGTTTGTACTTAATTGTGTGTAAAACCGTAACTAATAGCCAACTTACTAATACATTTAAAGAACAGCTGATTGATTTGGAAAACAAGTCTTTAAATGCAGTTGCTTAATCTGGCGACAGTGTCACCAACTCTTTAACCAACAGAAGCACTGTAAGCGTATAAAAAACGTAAAAATTTGTAAAATAACGGGCAAAACAGCCCTAACTAAAATTTCCTTTGTAAATTTAGCTAAGGAACAAGTGTTAAGAACACCGATTAAAAAATTCATCCATTCATCTACAACTATTATGCAAAAACTTCCATTTTTATACCCTCCACCACAATTAGTTCTGAAGAGGGTATATTAAGTTTGTCATTCCGTGTGAAACTTTTTTATTATTCATCTCAGACCCCATAAAGTATATATATTCTGGGTCCTTGAGTAATTCTAAGTCGATTTAGCCATGTCCGTGTTCTGTCCGTCTGTTGAAAACACGCTCACTTTCGAACAACTCAAAAGAAATGAACAAACTTGGTGCCAAATTGCTTGTAGTTATCCTAAGCAGTTTGGGATTGAAATCCAGCAAAATCGGTTCAGTACGACCAGAGCTATGAATCAAAATGTGGAACCACCACCTAAAAAAATTTATAATTTTGCACGGAATGAGATAAGATTTTGCAAAAAATTGTTTTATTTGACTGGCAATCACGCTGTTAAATTTCGTGAAGATCCGTTTATAATTTACCCTAAGCCCCATATAAACACAACTCCCGAAAACAGTTTAGTACGCCTAAAACCGTAAAAAATAACGCTAGCGTAACAAAATTTGGTACATCACAGTTTTTTCTGACTAGAAATAAAACTTTCGTGACGATCGGTCCATAATTTACCTAAGGCCCCATATAAACCCTACTACCGGAAAACAGTTTAGTACGCATAACACCGTAAAAAATAATGCAATCAAAACAAATTTTGGCTCGTCACAGTTTTATAGGACTAAAAATGATACTGTGAAATTTCGTGAAGATCGGTACATAATTTACCCTAGGCCCCATAGAAACCCTACTCCCGGAAAACAGTTTAGTACACCTAAAACCATAATTAATAATGCAATCATAACAGAAATTGGTACGTCACAGTTTTAAAGGACTAGAAATGACGCTGTGAAATTTCGTGATGATCGGTCCATACTTTACCCAAGGCCCCATTTAAACCCTACTACCGGAAAACAGTTTAGTCGCCTAAAACCATAATTAATAACAAATCGTCACAGTTTAAGATAATAATAACATCATACAGATATTACTCCTTAAACATTCGCACTGTCGGTGGAGGGTACCAAAGATTCGGCACAGCCGAATGTAGCACTCTAACTTGTCTTCTTTATTTTTTCTCAAATCCGATATGACATCTTCTGCTCTTGATGCGTTCAACTTTTCATCTTAACTCCATATCGTTTTATTACTTAAAGGAATCGTAAAACCTTTAATTCTTAAATATGTAGTCCGATACTACTTTGGGTTTTTGAAAAGCGTTTGCAGACCCTCTATCTTTAGCAAAACTTCTGCATACAATTTCTTCTATAGAGTAACTGCTGTCATTTTTTATGTATTTTTTCGTTGTGGCAAGTTCGAAACTTTTTGATGTCGTTGGATTATCTTCCACTGCATCATTTTCAACGGTTATACTATTGTGACAATTACGCAAATGGACAAGATACAGAATTGAGTTTCTTGAATTTTTTGAGCAGTTCAAACGTGTTTGTGTTATCCCATTAAGTGTATTGTAGTGTATTGGGTACCAGGGTACCCGGGTGCGCATGATGCGATGGTTAAAGTTTAAGCTAATTTTTTTGACTATTAAAGGAGCAAAAAAATAAATCTAGAATCTGAATTCGCTTTATTTTAAGTTAAATAACGACGATCCAGAAGCTTGTTTAAAAATTTTAATTCTTAATACATTTTTTTCATGTAAATATACTTAGGTGGGTACCCGGGTACCCGGGTATTAACGCAAGGGTTAATATAATAACAACATTTTCTACTTTCATGTCATGATTTAAAGCGCCACCCATCGGGATTAAACTAAAGAGAAACCTGACTCCAGACTTAATTTATTGTCCAAGTTTTGACCCAATCGGTCCAGCTGTTATTGACGTTTATATATATCGTGACCTTAGGACAGCAAGGTTCTATTTGCACAAACAGTACTTTTGGAAAAACTTAGGTTGAAAATTGTTAATCACTTTACTTTGTCCGTTTCCGATCAACTAAAAAACAGTTTTTGAATAATTTCAATTTAGTCCTGAAATAATGTTATCATTTTACTCAACGATGAGGGACATGAATTTGGGACAACATGGTTCTAGGAACCAAATAGAAATTTGTGTTACGGTAGAAAAAAATTTCTGATAGATAAAGCCATGTGTTTGAAGAATACAAAATATATAAAGTTAAGTGAACGAATACTTAACCAATTTTATAAAAAAAATATAGCATTTAGAGGGCCACTGCATTATCTTACTACGAAGCAGGTTTGTAAGTAGGAATATTAAAGAATACCTGTGACAACAAATATGTCAGTGTGTAACTCTGATCGTGACCCTCACCAGTTTTTATATACGTTCACAGAAAGAAAAACACTCGGGATAAATCAAGTTTTTTATGATTTCTTTAAGTACGAGTCGCACTCAAAAATTCAAGTACGAATAACACTAAAACGTACTCAAAACAATCTTAAATGGGATTACTTTCGAAAATCAATCCCGGAATTTATTGAAATAAGTATTAAATTCTTAAATCAAGTAAAAAAAAGATTAAACTTTTCGTTGTGTTTAACCCTCCGGCTTGCGCATGTTTTAATTTTCTATACACATTAAAAAAGGTCTGGCCGGACTCATGTGTACCACGAAGGGTTAAAAATTAAATTTGAACTCTCATTTAGTTTATATTTTTGGTTAAATATGTACATAAGAGGGCATGATGTTGGTGTTTTATCATTCAGAAAGGTGTAATACTGGTAAGTAAATCAACCGTAACAACTTTTCCTTTCTAACTTCTTTTTTGGTTTTTGCAAGCACAAATTCAACTTAATAATACTTGAATCAGGCGCACTGTGAGATTGATTCAATCTTAGTTTTACTTAAATCAATCTCATTTTCGGATTATTTTAAGTACGAATTCGGTTCAAAACAGTTTTAAAACATTTTGAGATTGATTCAGTCTTAGTTTTACTTAAAATAATCTCATTTCGGATTATTTCAAGTTCGAAATCAGGATTGATTATGGATAATTATCAATATTATCAATAACAATTTTAATTAATTTTCATGTTGTAAAATTCCTTTCTTCATAAGAATAATTTAATGAAAATTAAATTTCATGAACTTAAGCCTAATTAAAAATATTAAAAATTTGGATGGATAATTAATTTTAAAAACTTGAATCAATCCTTTTGTACTTGATTCAAGAAAATCCGTACTCACCGCACTATTAATACCGCTTCGAATTGATTTGAGTACGGATGGATTGATTTTTCTTTTGAGTGTTGAATAAAGCAGTTTTTGTGTGGAACGAGATGGTAAGCGAAACTTTTATATTTCTCCCTTACAAACCTGATACGTTTAAAGCTCCATGTTTATTGTGACGGTTTTTTTGGCAATTAAAATCTTGGTAAAACTATTTAACGATATAAAAGTTGACAAGTTAATTAAATCTATTTTTTAAACTCAAAGTAGATTCTAGGTTCTATTTGTGGAATATAATTTAGATTTTGAGCAACATGGTTCTATTTACAATTAAAGTTTCAGCATATTAGGCTTTCTAAGCTAACAAGATTCTTCAGTCAGTTAGAACCGTGTTGCCTTAATCTCAAACCAATAACGTGTAGTTAGATTTTAGTTTGGGTGATTAAAAATTCCTAATTTCGATTAACAAATAATGTATGTCAATTAATCGAATATTTGTTTTTCACAGTATTTTTTTTTCATTTTATGTAAAAAAAACAAGCCGGTACATTTTAAAAACCCTTTTATTATTTCTTAACTCAGGAACATTTCCTTTGAGTACTTTTTTAACGCATAGGATAAACTTAAAATTTTGAATAGTTAACCCGAAAAACATTTAATTTAACTAATTTTTAAAGAACATTTTCAAGCAAGATAGTATAATAGGTCAACCTCAACTAAATGATACCCTACATTTCTGTTTTAACAGACAATTTTTTAAAAGTGTACTCTATTTGGTAGCCAAAGGAAGTCATGAATCAAAAACAGATCTTAAAGCAATGCTAGTGGCGGGGTAATATAGGGCTTTTAATTAATTCTGGCCCTACAGTCGGAGCATTTTCCCACAACATTTACAAGGATGTTATGGCATAAAAATGTATTTAAGGCAGTGCTATCTGTATTGTAGTTATGGCTAAATATAAACCGATTCTAAAAAAAGGTGGTTACGGTTGGAATAAAATACTTTTGGTTATTGGCCACAAAAACTCTATTCCGGAAAGAAGTTTGTGTGAAAGATATCATAAATTATTGGTTCTCACTATTTTGAATAGGCTTCGTCTTTGTGGCAATTATAAAATTTTTTCACAAAAAAAAACAACCTGTACATTGCGGGCAAGACAACCAGCCAGCCGGACGGACGAACCATATTTGATCGATTTGTCCTTGTAGGTCCAAAATTGTGGAGTAGGCTGTTGACCAACTTTCTTACTTGTTGAATTTACGCTTGTTTTGTGAATTCGATTTTTTAATGAGAAATATATTTAATGGAAATTGCCAAAAATGGTTACCAACATATTGAAACATCGATCTATTGCAAAAATTATTCAAATTTTTAATTGAACTTACTTCGGCTACAAACATTAATAACAGATTTATAAATATCAAAGGTTTTTGTTTTTTTATATAATATAACCCCCGTATTCATAAACGATTATTAAATTTAACAAACGTTTATTAAGGATAATTTTCATAGTAAATTTGTCCTTAAACCTTTATTAAATTTAAAAAATTTTTATGAATACAGGCATAAATCTTTAATAGATGTTTCTTATTATATTTAGTTTGTTATGTTTATTTGACCAATATTAATTGCAAGATCTATTTAAGGAGATTATTGGCGATCGTATTATCAAAATTTAATTTTAAAATTAAATTCGATAAAATTGTTGACTGACTTTGACCGATCGAGTTGTCGTGTTAAGGGCTAATTAATCAGATCAAGTTAAATTATTTTGTTTGCTAAAAATGTGTTTAAACCAACAAATCTTTAAATCAATTATCATATAAACCATCTCTAAACGCATAATATTAGGCGTTAAAACTACCAATTCAAAACATATGAATTTGACAATATTTATCGTAGTGCTGCTACATGTTACTTTGTAAACTACATATAATACATGGAATACTGATTTACAGCTGTTGAGTGTAAACTTCATACAAATGTTAGTTTAGTTTACTTAAACAGCGTTTAAACATTTACTGATTTATTAGCCATAAGTGTTATTTTGAGGATTTAAGACCGAATAAATTCATTAGCAAAAATAAAGACATGAACTTATTTTTACAACTATGATATCTCTCTTGATAAGGAAAGACACTATTTTTTCAAATTACCTCTTGGCTAAGTACGCAAAAGGAATTTTTGTATAAAAAAAGTAAAAATTACTGGTTACTTTTGATAACTAAGAGAGGATCGTAGAAGTTCTGATGCTAAAAAATAAAGTGATGATAGTGGTCATAAAAAACCGAAAAAAGGCCTTAGAGATTCCTAATATGTTTTCTTAAATCGCATTATAAAAAAAATTGAAATGTGCAAAGTATCCATGTATGTATACTGTGTCCATGTTCTGTTACTCTCGCGTTGAGAAAATTTCGATTGAAATGTGTAAAATTAATCAAAAATGCCATATATTTGAAACAAACATCCGTTTTTCTCACTAAACTGGGCTTGTAACTTTTTTGGCGAGTACTAGCTGTAAGGAAATGCCTCGCCAATTTACAAAGAAAGTGTATCTCTAACATTTTTGTGAGAAAAGTTCCCTTTGAATTTTAGTAAATTTTGGTCGCCGTCAACGATATGTGTTACTGGCATTCAAAACGTCTGATGTTACATCGGCTTCTGGTGCAATGTTATGACGTCTATAACGTAACGACGTAATCTCTTTTGATAGTTTTCGACATGAGTTACAAACACAGTTTTTTCTCACTTTTCGAAAAACGATGGAATATTTTGTTTCATATCTTCTCGATGAGAGAAGTTCTCACTAAAGTTACAGAGCATGGGTAGCAGTTATGCCAACTTTTTGAGAGCAAAAAGCACTTTAAAATTTAAAAAAACACTAAAAAGCACTATTTCGAGCAAAAAAAACGTAAAACAGCACTAAGCCATTTTACAATTAATTATACACAAAACAAGTTGCATTCGGCTGCGCCGAATATTATATACCTCCATAATTCAAAAAAAAAAAAGGCGACGGCGTTGATGGGGGCAATTTTCATTTAAGATTAAATAATAAATGTAGTATTTACTAAAGCCCTGTACGAATGCATTTGAATGCCGTTTCAAATCATTCGTTTGTCTTTCAACTCGTGATTGTCGATTGCATTTTGCTAACGAATCAAACTCTGTATTGTGAAAAACACATAAAGCACGAAAAGAATATAAACACACAAATGCAAATGAATTTAAATTAGTGTGTTATAAACGATCAAATACGAAGTGTAAAGAGCACGAAATATACTCCACACAACAACGAAACAAACGAATAACACAAACTACACCAAATCATACGAATCGCACGAATCAAACGATTCAAACGAATCAGACCAAATCATACCAAGCAACAGTAACAAAATAGGTGATTTGAATTATTGATTTTTTTTTTATTATTAGGTATGACTAGTAAACTTGTATTGCGCAAAAAACAAATGAAGATGCAAAATATTTTTATACAATGCTTATGTTTTTATTTTATTTATAACAGGTCAAACTTGCGTTAAATAGTCACCATAAATAGGTAAGGTTAACTCTTTGGGCTCGGTCATATAATTGTACCATAAAAAGTATGCAATAAAAATAGTGCGAAACAATAAAGCTTCATTAATACATCAATGAAACACATCTTTCTACCCAAACATGTTACCTACTGTCACATTTGCTATTATGTATATAGGTTATTTACACATAAATTGTAGCAAAACAAGCCTTTTTTTAACTTGTTTTTCTAAAATTTTTACTTACTTAAGAAGTGTTTTCTAAGAAGAAAAAAATCCCACCGACGCGATTGGTACAGAAACCAAAATATTTTTACAAGCACAAAATACCAACAAATTCTTGTGGCTATTTTTTTTTTTTTTTCTTAATAATTTCTGTATTTAGGTACGTCTTTTTAACGAAGGCTATATTTACACAATGTAGACTCATTTGAGAGTGTATACATGCTGCTCTATAAAAGGAACCTAGTTGTCAAAATTGTCTTTATATAAAACAAAAACAATTTAACGCACACATGTACAAATTTTGGCTCATATACACGAAATTCGACGTTTGGGTTCCAACTAGGGGTAATCAGCTGACAAACATATGGGCCAACGAGTTTACCTTGTGTAAATATACCTTGAGACCAGGGATGTCAGCGACATACACAATTGTGGAAATTAATTCACATGTACGCTAACGCTCTTTTATTTTGCGAGCGTAAAATATAATTGTTATAGACCAGTGGTGTTAATTATGATTGTGTTGGTGAGATTACTTTTATCTCTTACATTCCCAGCGGGTGAAATGTGCGGTTGCGAGGCCTAATTACTGATCTTTTCTAAAGAAAACAGAAATAAAACAAAACAGAAACAAGATAATAAACAAAATTTTGACATCCAACAATGATAAAGCTTACCAAAAAAGTTATCATCAGGGCTTTTAAGACCACCTGTAATAAATTCGCCTTGCACAACTATTAATATATTATTTATGTTTAGAGGCCTTGCGATATTTCCCGTTGAATGAGAGTGTTTCTCAGTAAGCAATTATATTTTACGCTCGCAAAATAAAAGAGCGTAAGCGTACATGTGAATTAATTTCCACAATTGTGTATGGCACTGACATCCCTGTTATAGACTCACAATTGTTATGTGTTATGTTTTCTTTCACATCAAATTATACATTGAGTTGATTTGTTTTTTTAAATCAAACTACTGCTTAACAACGAGTTGTTTGAAACGAGCTACTGTTTAAAATTGATTCGGTTTTTCATTGTGTATCATTCGAATTGATTTAAAAAAAAGAACTCAGTATTTCACACAACAATGAGTTGGTGTGGAGAAATGTGAAAAAGAAACAAATGCATTCGTGCAGGGCTTTAGTATTTACATTTGTATGTAAACATTTTTAAATGTATTATTAGTATCTTCAATAAAAATAATATCATCCAAATCATTTGGAGTTTAAATTGGCCATAACACAGTTTTAAAGAAATACAGTGCGAGCTCGATTTTCGTATCTCGAAAAAATCTGGCCTGTTGCAATTACCGAAAATTTGCAATGACCGACCATTATTTATAAAACTTAATGACAGTATATATTTTAATAAACATTCTTATATTTTATCGTTTTAATAAATCTAAATTAAATTCGTGTAAAGTTTAATAAAATTTTATCCAATTATTTTAACATATTGTATGCTTCTGAATAAAGAACACACATAAGGTGTAAAATAGAAAAAACATGTATGTTTGCATTCTGATACTTAGTAAAACATTTTTCAATGGTACCAGAGGTAGAAGTGCACAACACGAGGAAAACTAAAGCGCATGAAAAATGGCAGGTTACACAACGCTCGTTATCAAAGTATTTTCTGTCAGCTGTTTTTAATTTATTTAACACTTTGCACATACCAAGCTACGGCCCTTTTTTGTTTTTAAAGTCTTTGCGTTTTTTTTTTTTTGTACGGTTTCCGACTGCATTTTTTTTAACAATTCCTAATATTTTCCAATCCATATGCTATTTTTGAAACATTTCCAAATTGCTGGCTATAACCTCGTAAATAAAGTTTTTGGTAAAACGAATGTTACTTTCTTTTATCATTTTAAATCTTAAAATCTTTACAAGCCTTTCAAAATTGTACCCCAAAAAGCAAAGTTCAACTTAATCATCCTCTATATAATCGTAGTTTTAAAAAATGGTAAAAAAAAATAAAAACAAAAAAACTAAATGAAGTATGTATATTTTGAATTAAGTAAAATTTACATAGAGTATTTTTTTTATCAAAAACCCCTCAAAATCAAACATAAGTTTTGTTTTTATAAAAACTGGCAATTTCCAAAAAAAGCGTACATAATTGTGTATTTTTAATTAAATTTTATTTTAGCAAAATAAACAAAAATTCCTAAAAAAAACATTATTTTTTATCACAATAGATTGCTTTCTGATCGGCTCTTTTGCATTTTACATATAAAATTAAACGTAAAAACATCACATTAAATATTTTATTTATTAATTTTTTAGAAATTCACACACTTATCAAGAAACGCATTCAAATCTTTAAACTAAAAAAAAAACAATATCATGGCTGTTGCTTTAAAAAAGGAGTACTAGTTATAACATTGCTGCATTACAAAAATATGTTTGCCAATCATATTGAAATAAGCTGCATCTTTGTGCAATTCAAATAAAATTAAAAAAATTGCAGTGATTTTAAAAACAATTTTTTTGAGTAAAAATCCCTAGGTCTTCAAATAACTGCAAAAAAACAGACAAATCTGCACATTTGACCTGCAAAATAACACAGCTGTTGGTCTTAAATAATTCCAAATCATATTGAATTACACAACTAATATGTTAAAAAGTTGTTGCAACTATTCGACAGCTATATAAAGTTCTTCCGTCACGGAAAAAAAACTGATATGGCTGTCGCTACTTATGTAACTTTAAAGTTTAAACATTTCTGGCCGAAGATACGTTGTTACAGCCTTCCTTTTGACTGATTTTTTTAATGTTCGTCATGTTTAAACCTTTAAATCAGGAAAACCGGCAATATGCACAAAAAACATGTAAAAAAGTTTGTCAAGCCAACGCCGAAGTATTTACAGACAAATTATTGGGGTCGAGGACAGTAATGGACCAGCCATAATATAGTTATGTTATGACGATTCACATAAGAGTTACATATTCGTGCACATTAGCAAATTTAACAAGTGTCAAAATATGCTTCAAAATGGAGGAATATGCACTATAAACTTAAAAAAATGCTCTCTTGACTTTTTTGTTAAATCGATGCCAAAATTTTAACACTGGAACAAAGGGTTTTTAAGGTTTTTTATACCCTCCACCACAATTAGTTGTGAAGAGGGTATATTCAGTTTGTCATTCCGTGTGAAACTTTTTTACTATTCATCTCAGACCCTATAAAGTATATATATTCTGGGTCCTTGAGTAATTTTAAGTCGATTTAGCCATGTCCGTCTGTCTGTCCGTCTGTCCGTCTGTTGAAAACACGCTCACTTTCGAAAAACTCAAAAGAAATCAACAAACTTGGTGTCAAATTGCTTGTAGTTATCCTAAGCAGTTTGGGATTGAAATTCAGCAAAATCGGTTCAATAGGATCTGAGCTATGAATCAAAATGTGGAACCACCACCTAAAAAAAATTGATAATTTTGTTACAAAAACTAACATAAATGGTGGAAAAATGCACAGAATGATATAAGATTTCGCAACAACTCGTTTTATTCAACTGGAAATCACGCTGTGAAATTTCATGAAGATCCGTCAATAATTTACCCTAGGCCCTATATAAGCCCTACTCCCGGAAAACAGTATATTAAGCCTAAAACCCTAACTAACAATGATATCATTACAAACTTTGGCAAGTCACAGTTACATAGGACTAGAAATTAAACTGTTCGTGAAGATCGGTCCATAATTTACCATAGGCCCCATATAAAACCTACTTCCGGAAAACAACTTAGTAGGCCTAAAAACGTAAAAAATAATGCTATCATAACAAAATTTGGTACATCAAAGTTTTATAGGACAAGAAATAAAATTGTGTTATTTCGTGAAGATCGGTCCATAACTTACCCTGGGCCCCATATAAACCTTACTCCCGGAAAACAGTTTAGTACGCCTAAATCCGTCAAAAATAATGCTATCATAACAAAATTTGGTACATCAAAGTTTTATAGGACAAGAAATAAAACTGTGTAATTTCGTGAAGATCGGTCCATAATTTACCCTGGGCCCCATATAAACCCTACTCCCGGAAAACAGTTTAGTACGCCTAAATCCGTAAAAAATAACAAATCGTCACAGTTTAAGATAATAATAACATCATACAGATATTACTCTTTAAACATTCGAACTGTCGGTGGAGGGTATCAAAGATTCGGCACAGCCGAATATAGCACTCTAACTTGTTTCCTTTAAAGTTTTCTTTGTAAATTAGCACGTTATTTTTAAGCCGTGTTAGTAATTAATAATAAGTGCTGGCTTAAGTCCAGTTTACCAACGCAGCTCAAAATAAAAAAAAAGTACATAGGGTCATAGAAAATTGAAAAATAAGAAGAAAAAATTAAATGACAAAATTCTCGGAAACGCATAGTGTCCGAGTTATGGACCTCTGAAGTTTTCATATAAATTTGCGATTTCCCACTACATTTTTGAACGTATATAGCCAATATTTGTATCATTTAAAAGCTTTTGAATAAATTTTTCTAGATATAAACACTTTATTTAAAAATTATTAAACGATTAAGGATTAAGGAGCCGGCTATGCGGAGAAGCTTTATTTAGCGAAGCCGGTGTTTGTTACACCATAAGCCTGGTACTCTGTTCAACATTTCACGTGAAATGCTGTCAAAACGCATATGAAAAAAACTTGTGCGGAGTATCTATGAAATAATGTTGATAGAGTTGAAAGTAAACTCCACTTATTTCACGTGGAATTTTAAGCAAAAGCAAAAAAGGATGAACTGATTATTTAATAAGAAATAAAAAATTGATATAACACAACCGGTAACAGTTTTTTATCCATATTTACTTTTTAATCCAAATTTTTAATATTTTTAATTAGGCTTAAGTTCATGAAATTTAATTTTTATTAAATTATTTTTGTGAAGAAAGGAATTTTACAACATGAAAATTAATTAAAATTGTTATTGATAATCTTTCATTCTTGACGTGGCTCGGGCTCGAACCCTGGCCGGCAGGTTACCATGACATGTTTCGATCGCAACCACTCGATCTCCTCAGATGGATTTGCCGTCTTACACTCGCAGCCATCGACGACTGCTGACGTCACTAGTCAAACATCAATCCTTAAACCAAATTGTATTTTAACATTTGGTAGATCGAAATTTGCTTTTCCTGAATGATTATCCACTTTAATTGATTTTACATGTTTTTTTCCTTTACTTCTGTTTTTTCATACTTTCGTCAAGAATTTTTCTTGAAGTCCAAGTACATTTTTTGTTTTTTCACTTTGTCTTTCTCTTTTCTGTTGACCTTTTTCAGCACAACTTGAAGGACAAATGTACACATAGAGCTCGTGCCTTAGCTTTAACAATAATTAGTATTGTGGTTATTTTGTTGAACTATTTATGGTTTTTAATCCAAATTTTTAATATTTTTAATTAGGCTTAAGTTCATGAAATTTTATTTTTATTAAATTATTTTTGTGAAGAAAGGAATTTTACAACATGAAAATTAATTAAAATTGTTATTGATAATCTTTCATTCTTGACGTGGCTCGGGCTCGAACCCTGGCCGGCAGGTTACCATGACATGTTTCGATCGCAACCACTCGATCTCCTCAGATGGATTTGCCGTCTTACACTCGCAGCCATCGACGACTGCTGACGTCACTAGTCAAACATCAATCCTTAAACCAAATTGTATTTTAACATTTGGTAGATCGAAATTTGCTTTTCCTGAATGATTATCCACTTTAATTGATTTTACATGTTTTTTTCCTTTACTTCTGTTTTTTCATACTTTCGTCTGCGAGTGTAAGACGGCAAATCCATCTGAGGAGATCGAGTGGTTGCGATCGAAACATGTCATGGTAACCTGCCGGCCAGGGTTCGAGCCCGAGCCACGTCAAGAATGAAAGATTATCAATAACAATTTTAATTAATTTTCATGTTGTAAAATTCCTTTCTTCACAAAAATAATTTAATAAAAATTAAATTTCATGAACTTAAGCCTAATTAAAAATATTAAAAATTTGGATTAAAAACCATAAATAGTTCAACAAAATAACCACAATACTAATTATTGTTAAAGCTAAGGCACGAGCTCTATGTGTACATTTGTCCTTCAAGTTGTGCTGAAAAAGGTCAACAGAAAAGAGAAAGACAAAGTGAAAAAACAAAAAATGTACTTGGACTTCAAGAAAAATTCTTGACGAAAGTATGAAAAAAACAGAAGTAAAGGAAAAAAACATGTAAAATCAATTAAAGTGGATAATCATTCAGGAAAAGCAAATTTCGATCTACCAAATGTTAAAATACAATTTGGTTTAAGGATTGATGTTTGACTAGTGACGTCAGCAGTCGTCGATGGCTGCGAGTGTAAGACGGCAAATCCATCTGAGGAGATCGAGTGGTTGCGATCGAAACATGTCATGGTAACCTGCCGGCCAGGGTTCGAGCCCGAGCCACGTCAAGAATGAAAAATTATCAATAACAATTTTAATTAATTTTCATGTTGTAAAATTCCTTTCTTCACAAAAATAATTTAATAAAAATTAAATTTCATAAACTTAAGCCTAATTAAAAATATTAAAAATTTGGATTAAAAACCATAAATAGTTCAACAAAATAACCACAATACTAATTATTGTTAAAGCTAAGGCACGAGCTCTATGTGTACATTTGTCCTTCAAGTTGTGCTGAAAAAGGTCAACAGAAAAGAGAAAGACAAAGTGAAAAAACAAAAAATGTACTTGGACTTCAAGAAAAATTCTTGACGAAAGTATGAAAAAACAGAAGTAAAGGAAAAAAACATGTAAAATCAATTAAAGTGGATAATCATTCAGGAAAAGCAAATTTCGATCTACCAAATGTTAAAATACAATTTGGTTTAAGGATTGATGTTTGACTAGTGACGTCAGCAGTCGTCGATGGCTGCGAGTGTAAGACGGCAAATCCATCTGAGGAGATCGAGTGGTTGCGATCGAAACATGTCATGGTAACCTGCCGGCCAGGGTTCGAGCCCGAGCCACGTCAAGAATGAAAGATTATCAATAACAATTTTAATTAATTTTCATGTTGTAAAATTCCTTTCTTCACAAAAATAATTTAATAAAAATTAAATTTCATCAACTCAAGCCTAATTAAAAATATTAAAAATTTGGACTAAAAACCATAAATAGTTCAACAAAACCATAAAACCATAAATAGTTCAACAAAATAACCACAATACTAATTCATATTTACTTTATTTTTTATTAAATTTTTTATTAAAAAAAATTATTTTTAGTAAAATACATGTGGGGCAAACTGTACAAACTCGCATGATAGGTAACTTCGATACATGTCAAAATTTTCGTGTGATATAATAAATGTTGCTCAACATTTTTCACAAATTTGAACAGAGTACTAGGCTTTAGAGGATAAAATCCTTGCGCCCGGCCGAAGGCCGGCTATGCAGAGAAGCTTTATTTAGAGAAGCTGGGGTTTATTTGATTAAATTTTTATTACCTAGTGCACTTCCGTAACATTTTGATATAAATTTTGTAAAAACTGTATTAGGAGCTAAAGAGTTAAACAGTTTTAAATAAATTTTGCATTTCCAGAAAGATCTATTCAAATGCTTTCAAATAATACCAATATTGGACATATACGTTCAGAAATGTAGAGGGAAATCGCAAATTTATATGAAAACTTCAGAGGTCCATAACTCGGAAACTATGCGTTTCCGAGAATTTTGTCATTGTATTTTTTCTTCTTATTTGTCGATTTTCACTTGCCCAATGTACCTTTTTTTTATTTGGAGCTGCGTTGGTAAACTGGACTTGTTTCTAAGTGCTTAACAAAACCAAATTTAGAAAGACCAGAACAAAAAAGTTTTATCTAGGGGAGGTTTATTGCTTATTACATCTACCGCTGTTAGGTATCAAAAGTAAATATTATACCTTTCAGCTGCGACCACTTGTCACTCGTAATCATGCAATCAATTTTCCGATTTCAAATGAAACTCTACAAAAACCACAAGCAATTTGTTTTGTAAAATCATTGTACAACATCAAATATAAGTTAAATCAAGGCATATTCATTAATTAATAATAATAATAGTTTATTAATAAAATGCATGCTGCAAATGTGCAAAATTTTGTGAAAATGTTTGCAACAAGGATTTGAGTCTTGAAATCACTTAACCAAGGCTCTCAGTAAATTGGGTGATAAGCAAAGAGCCCTCAAAGTTTAAGATGAGTCATTGAAATGCAATTACACTAAATGGAAAATTTTGGAAACTTTAATGGTGGTTTCCGTTGACACAAAACATGTTGAAGCATTAATGGAATCTTTACCGTTTATCTGAATTAAAAACACCACTATTTGGATTTAAAATTGTTATGCATTAGCATAAAAGCCATAGCCTAGGGTAAACGGAATGAAAAGGTCAATCCCCAGAACGTGTACTTAAGAAAGCTACGACTCTTATGGGTCATCAGTGTGTTAAACATGCCTATGAGCATAAGGTATGGAAATTGGCAGTTCTAATAGCTCCTAATCCCGTAAAAAAGGTAAATAAATTGGCAAAAGCTCTTAGATCCTTTACCACCGATGTATTGATGTGGGTCATAATACAACCTTTTGTCCAAAAAGCTTTGGAACTGTTTGCAGAAATTATTCAAAGATTGTTGGGGCCATTAACGCATTTTACGTTTTTATACCCACACCACAATAGTGGAGAGGGTATTATGCATTTGTGCTGATGTGTGTAACGCCTTAAAATATTGGTCCTAGACGCACCTTAAAGTATACCGATCGTCTTAGAATCACTTTCTGAGTCGAACTAACGATGTCCGTCCGGCTGGCTGGCTGGCAGGCTGGCTGGCTGGCTGTCCATGTAACCTTGTGCGCAAAGTACAGGTCGCAATTTTGGAGATAATTTGATGAAATTTGGGTCATCGGTTTTTATTGGCACAAGTACCAAGCCTATTGAAAATGGGCCGAATCGTAGGACCATGAGGGAAGATAGGGGGAAATTTCTTCCTCTCAGAAACTATCAAACCGATTTCAATGAAATTTAAAACATAGATAGAACCATATCTATATGGACACAAAATGTATGCATTTTTTAAAAAAAATAGGACCACGAGGGGAGATAGGGGCAATTTCTGCCTCTCAAACCGATTTTAATGAAATTTAAAACATAGATAGATCCATATCTATATGGACACATTAGTTATACAGTTTTTCAAAAATAGGATCACAACGGGAGGTAGGGGGCAATTTCTGCCTCTCACAAACTTTCAAACCGATTTTCATGAAGTTTATAAACATAGATAAATCTATATTTATATGGACACATAAGCATGATGTGTTTTTAAATACTGTGGTGTAGGGTATCATATGGTTGGGCTTGACCGACTATACTTTCTTACTTGTTTTAATTTATTTTCTATTGAAACTTTTTTCCAGGAGCCAAAAATAGTGATTATTTATTTTTTTTAAGGTTACGGAAAAATTTCATTTACCTAAATTTGTGCATATGTATGTATTTGGTTATTTTTAACCATTATCGTTTCAATATGAGTGAATCCATGTCAAACCGTTAAGTCGTTCGGCATCATCACCTCCGATTTGAATGAAATTCAACACAAATGTTGAATGTTATTGGACTTTAACAAAACATAAATTTTCGGACCCCAGATTCTTTCGGCTTCCGAAATATGACGTCATAAAAGATGAGAAAAATGTGAAAAAAACTCAAAAGTCTCCTTACAAAAGGGGATAGAACTCTTGAACTACGCAAGATAATTTAGTTTTTTTGGTATCGTTTTAAAGGTGAAAGTGCACCCTTTAAAATGATATGCATATTGTGTTTTTCTAAGAAAAGGTCAAAGGTAAATTTTTGGGGTCTTGAGTTCAAAGGTCCATATCTAGAAAAGTATATTTTTTAAAATTCTTAAAAAAATATATGTTAAGTATTATACCCTCTTCAACATTTGCAGAAAATTTAAAGGTGGAGACTCGATTGGTGTCAGAGTTATATACCAGAACGTGATTCTAAGTATGTTTTGTGTTCAAAAATCCCTTGTTGTTGTTGTATTTTAATTATTTTTTTCAGTATATCTGGAGAACGGCAAGAGCCAAAGTTTCCAAATTTAGTACACAAATTTAAGTTATCAATACACACCATCCCACAAAATGTGGGTGGGACTGGAGAAGTGGGCGTGGTACCTCCCGTACAAAAAATATCAAAAAATTTTTGTATCTGAACCGATTTTTCCGAGTTTTTTAGAGAATATTTCCTACTAAAGATTTCCGATCTTTTGATATATACGGCGTAACCATGGATCATATGACAGTCCAAAGATTCAGGTTTTTATACAATTTTTGATATTTCTTGTACGGGCGGTACCACGCTCCAATCCCGACCACATTTTGTGGGATGGTGTGTATTGATACCTAAAATTTGTGTACTAAATTTGGAAACTTTGGCTCTTGCCGATCTCCAGATATACTGAAAAAAATAATTAAAATACAACAACAACAAGGGGTTTTTGAACACAAAACATACTTAGAATCCCGTTCTGGTATATAACTCTGACACCAATCGAGTCTCCACCTTTAAATTTTCTGCAAATGTTGAAGAGGGTATAATACTTAATATATATTTTTTTAAGAATTTTAAAAAATATACTTTTCTAGATATGGAGCTTTGAACTCAAGACACCAATAATTGAGCTTTGACCTTTTCTTAGAAAAACACAATATGCATATCATTTTAAAGGGTGCACTTTCACCTTATCTTGCGTAGTTCAAGAGTTATATCCCCTTTTGTAAGGAGACTTTTGAGTTTTTTTCAAATTTTTCTCATCTTTTATGGCCGAAAGAATCTGGGGTGTGAAAATTTATGTTTTGTTAAAGTCCAATTACATATAACATTTGTGTTGAATTTCATTCAAATCGGAGGTGCTGATGCCGAAAATGCCATATTTTCGTGATGGTTTGACGTGTTTTAACTCATATGTATTTTACTTTGGATATCGTAACCAACTGAAGTAAAAAATATTTTTTTTTATTAATTTTTATGGTTTCAAACAACTATTATAACAAATAATTTAGCTTTGTCGTTACAAATATCCATCATATATGTATAAGTAAGAAAGCATAGTTGGTTACTATTTGGGTCCCATGGGCAATCATTTTTCCGGCAAAACAAAATTGTGTTATGAGGCTATATTTTTTTGCATTATTTATTTATTGAATCTTCATATATTAAATTTGAACTAATTATAATTAATGAAATTTTATCCTAATACTTTATTTTATGTCCTGCCAGAGATAAACAAAATTTTCTTCATCAAGGGTTCTGTTCACGTATATAGGTCTTTATCGCTCATCGCAAGTGCTGCAATGCCTCTTCTCCTTAAGCGAGTGTGGCCGCTATCTTGAAAAATATTTCGAGCTTGTGGGATCTGATGCAATTTGAGCCTTTTTAAGTATTTTACTGCATATTTCGTAATCATAGTTTTAAATAATGGAACATTGAAATCCTTGTGAATATTTGAGTTTTTAACACATCAAGGAGCAGCTGTGATTATTCGAAGAAGTTTATTTTGTAGCCTTTGAATTTTTTTAATATAAGAGGCCGAGGCAGTGCCCCAAAACTAAATACCACAGCACCAGATTGGCTTAAAGATGTAGTTGTAAAGTAGAAGTTTGCAGTCGCGACTAAGGATAGAGTTGCTTCCAATAAGCCAATGAATTTGGATGGCCGAAGGCCGGCTATGCAGAGAAGCTTTAGTTAGCGAAGCCGGTCTTTGTTATACCATAGAGGAGAAAATCCTTACCGGTTTCGCTAAGTAAAGCTTCTAAAATCTGCCTTGTTTCCGAACGAAGGCCGACTACGCAGACAGCTTTGGAGTTTGTTAACATGTTGTGGAGGGCCCGCCGCACGCCCCGCGCTCCCCCCCCCCACCCCTTCCACCTACTGTACCATATTTTTTTCAATACTTGACAACTCATTCTTTTGCCAATTTGTAACCATAACAATTACACTGTTATGGCGTCATTTCCACTTTGGTTACTAAACGATTATGGTGTTGTGGAGTTATTCACAAAATAAATTACGTCCGACTCAATTGATTTCAATCAAAAAATTTTATTACAGAAAATTTATAATTAAAAATAAAAATCAACTGTTACTAACCCAAATAAAAAATTTTAAAACAAAGTAAAAAGTTAAATATGTTGTAGAGTACCACATTTTCCCCTTCCTAGTTTAAACACACTTGTTTAAACGATATAGTTTTAACTGGCCTTGAATCTTTGAATTTAGTTGAGTTTTCAGCAGTTCCATTGTTAACAAAAGCTGGTTTAAGATGATCAATTGAAACATTTTCCGTTCTTGATCCAATTTGCAGTTTAAAAAACTTGTCGCTTTTATGTATAACTTTTTACCAGCATATTTTGGACATAAAGGCTTAGAGGAATATAATTTCTTCCATATGTGCGAAGTATTTTTTAAATCTTTTTTAACAAAGAGTTTCTGAACAGTGTGATTACTTGCCGGAATTGACTTGACATGTTAACACTTCCGAAGGAGGTGCATGGTAGTCTATTTTGCTTTTAAAAAAATCAACTGGTAATCGAAGGACTTCTCAATAAGCTAATTCCGCAGAAGATGCTTTAATATCCTCTTTGTAAGCCGCTCTTAGTCCTAGTAGAACCATAGGTAGTGTTTTTGTCCACTGTAAATTTTCGCTGCAGATTAAAGCTGTTTTTAGTGTACGATGAAATCGTTCGACAATTCCGTTTGAATGCGGATGATATGCTGTAGATTGTTGATGTTGAGATTGTTGATGTTGAGCAATGTTTGCAAAAACTTTTGAGGTAAACTGTCTTCCTCGAGCTGTGTGTATTTTATGAGGACAGCCAAATCTTTGATTTCAAAATTAACAATCATAAAATTTTATTACAGAAAATTTATAATTAAAAATAAAAATCAACTGTTACTAATCTAAATAAAAAATTTTAAAACAAAATAAAAAGTTAAATATGTTGTAGAGTACCACAGAGTTATTGCCTATGGCTTTATTGCACGCCGCCGATTAGTTCCATGCATTTATTATTTCGATGACTAAGAAGAAGTAGTGAACGTGGCAACTGTTGTGCGTTACTTAAGAGGCAATTCTAATCCGCTAGAATCACCGTCTATACTTAAAAACTAATTTTCTTGCTTTTGCCGGATAAATGATTGCCCATGGGCTCCAAATAGTAAGTCACTATTCTTTCTTACTTATCCATATATATTTGTTACCAAAAATATACATAAATTATTTGTTATAATGTTTATTGCTAAGCAAAAAATTTTTTGGTTGAAGTAATTGTTATTTATAACCAAAAAATAATATTTTTTATTTCAATTGGTTACGATAACCAGAATAAAATTTATTAAATGATAATTCTTATTTAATACTTTACGTATAAAACTACGCCAAAAAAATTAAACTCAAAAATTAGATATTTTCTAAACTAAAGTGGGCCTCCTGAACACGAATATGGCATTCATTTGATTTACTCAAGAAGCGTTTTCAAGATATACGTGAAAATTGTGTTTTTCTACAGTTGTTTTATGTATTTTGAAAAATCTCGAGAACTGTTCAACTGAATTGTACAAGTTTTAAGCTTTTGCATATATATGTATGTCTTTTCTCTTTCAGCCCACACATCTATAAACTTAGTCGATCGGAAAAAGATTTACTGAACTACAAGACTTTAAACTTGAAAAAAATTTGATTTTTTTTATGTTTTTTCAAAATTCACCATTTAACATGTATGTTAAATAATATTTTGTTCCAAAAGTGAAAACATCCGAATTTGAATTTCAATCAATTTTTTTTATCAATGCTTCTATTATAGTAATGTATCTTATTGCGGTTTTAGGTAGTATGCTTTCAACTGTTGGTCTATTTCAAGATATTGGATGACTCCATAGAAGCAATATTGCAAATCATTACTGAGAATGAATGCGTTGACAAAACATCACAAATAAAAACAAACACTAATTTTGCAATCGTTGTGCAGTGAAGGCATTGCTTTTAGAAAAGTTTTGTGTGAATTCCCTTCAGTGTTGCATTGCAACACCGAGCTTATGAAATCAGCCACTGTCCCGCTTTTGTTGTTTAATAACTTTTATAATTTCTAAATTATATTGTATATTAAATATGTAAATGTTCACTTTGTTTGTGGTCTGTCTACATTATGAAAAAAGTGTCCGAAGAAAGTTGACCAAAATCTTTTTTGAATCTTATTAATTTTATTATCAATAAACCTTGAACTCGAAACAATTTTTCTTCTATGTGTTTTTTTAGCTACTATCTTTTGGTTTAAACAGCTGACGCACGTTTCGTGTTTTGTTTCACTGTCAAACATCTTCAGTTTGGCCTAAGTGATAATAACAGCAAATTTCGAACCACCAGTACTACTGGTTAAATATTGATGTTTGACTGTTGGCTAACGGGCACCGGGTAGAACACAAAGGATCTTCTGACGATAGAAAGTGTTGTTTCTTGAAACATGTAAAGATCAACCCGGGTTCAAATCCCAGCTCAGCCAAGAAAAATTATCAATAAATTTTAATAAAAATTCCAAGTTGTAAAATTCCTTCCCTCAGTGAAAATAATTTAATGAAAATTAAATTTGATGAACTCAAGCCTAATTAAAGAATATCAAAAAGTTTTAAGAAAATGTTAAGAACAAAAAGATACTGGAGGTCAGTCTTAAATTTTTTCAACCTATGGGCGATTCCTTGGCAGTTATGGGTAGGGATGCAACATCGTTCTAAAAAACATCGATTTTTCAAAACATGGATGTTTCCACGTTAAGCATCGATAATAAAAAACATCGGTAAGAAACACGATACATCGATGTTTCAACTGCTCAACTTCTTATTTTCTACTGAAAATCATTAGGCCCAACTATAATATGCATAAGCTTGCTTAAGCTTCTATTAAACATTAAAAAGAAACCTGTCAAATGCTTTTAAAAAAAAAATAAAATCATTTGATTCCGTTCAGAAAGATCAATCAGTTTCGCACTTTGCTTAAGCAAATGACAGATTCAAAAAACTTAACCAAAAGGTTCCTTAAGTACAATATGATTTACATGTATGTATATTATACAGTGGCTTAAGCCACCTTAAGCATATTATAGTTGGGCCTTCACACTTGCACAGCTGCTATGCTTTGAAATGTGTTTTTTATATTTTTAAAATAAGCCTTTAGTTGAAAAAATGAAAATTAAAAATCATAAAAATATTATTAAAAAATTTTAATTAATGAAAATATTAAATGCACGATGTCGATGCTCTTTAGTTTTGACAACGATGTATCGCCGATATATCGTCTGTCAACACATAGATATTAATATCGATGTTTATTAACGATAACTCGATGATTTCTAAACATCGATGTATCGTTTGCATCCCTAGTTATGGGGCTTTTTCTTCAATATATTTCCTTTTTTGTATGGGAGTCCCCTCAAGGAATGGAGATAGCGGGTAGGAATGTTAGAAGTAAAGGATTGAAATGAAAAATAAAGTGGGGTTGGTCATACGTTTGACCCATTTAGGGGCATCCTAGCAGCCAAATTTAAGAATTTTATTAAGCCGCCGTATTTGTATGGTTAAAATTCTTAAATTTGGCTGCTGCAGTTTTTGAGTTACGCTATCATATGCGAAATAACGGTATATCGCGAAAACCAGAGCTAACCTAAAAACACTGCTAGCACCACTGGATTCAGCGTACCCGAATTAGGCTAAAGCGACAGGTGCCCAGCTTGTCTCAAAAAAAAGTGTCAATTTCTTGCACAGTGCAATCAATGACTTTGCCACAAAATTTTTTTGTGATCTATCCCAAAAAGGTCGGTAAAGACTTCTGCCATAGAAAGTCTGTGTTGCATTTTTTAAATAAAATAAAAAAGAAAAAAATGTATAAAAAAAATAAATATACAAAAACATATTTCATACATTCGCATACAAACTCATCTCATTTTTGAGGTTATGACAAAAAGTTAAAAATTTGTGAACCAGTGTAATTCATCAATATTAACGGTTATCGGGCCTGTTCTGAAAATCACGTGATCTCAAATCGTGTGCTTTTAAAATCACACGTTTGATTTTGTGGTGTTCTGAAAGTCATACCGTTTTTGTGCTTCTCGGTGTGCTTTCACGTGTGTGATTTTTAAAGGCACATGTGATTTGAAATCACGTGATTTAAGCTAAATGATTTTCAGAACAGGCCTGTATATATGATTTTTTTGTCGTTAACAATTTTCTACACAAAAAAAATTAGTATTTGTTAAATTATGAAAATTGTTTGGCAATCGTGGTCTAAGTTGACATATTAATTATGCAGTAAAATCTCGGCATGTAATTCGTATTTGTTTTTCTATTTCAAAAGTTTTGGTATCTCTTTTTGATTTCAAAAATTTTTCAAAATCGTAATTGAGGGAAAAAATCAGCTTAACATGAATTTAATGGATCAAACTGGTCTTTTTTGTACAGTTTCTATAGCAAAAGAGTAGGGATTTGTATGTGCATTAAACAAAAAATTGTGGTAGTTTTCAAAAAAAGATTACTTGAATATTCTTAAATTAAATAATGCTAAATTTGCACATAGTTGGAAAATTCTAACTGCTAAATGGAAAATTTGCAGCTAAATCAGGCAAAAAAATGCTAAATTTAGCTGCAAAAATGCCAAAATGGCCACGCTGATCACGAAAAAAACCCCTATTTTTCCTTATGCGTTAAACAAAAATCCCTACAACTTTTTAATGATAATATATCAATACAAATAAGACCATTTGTTTATAAATTTTATTTAAAATTGTTCCAAGATAGCCTAAATGTTTTGTAAAAATCACCTTAATGAGTCTTCTCAGATTACTTTTAATAAATAAAGACCGATTTATCACTTAAGCGATTGAAAAGGAATGTATAGTTGGTATGAAATTGCCATCGAAACAGCAATTGCTTCAGTGTTTTTCTTTTTTTGGAATGTACAGTTAAAAAAAGTGGAAGATTGCATAAAATATTGGGAAAAAGCTGAAATCCCAACTTTAAGAAAAATGTATGCTAATAATTTGACATTGCCAACGTTGACGCTCTCAAGCTCTCGAAAAAAGTTGCAAGTTGTGGAAAAATTAATTTTACAACAACAGAATGCTAGCTTGTATGGATGCTGGCGATATGTCATCTCCATTTAGGGATGCAACATCTAAAAAACATCGATATTTCAAAACATCGATGTTTCCACGTTAAGCATCGATAATAAAAAACATTGGTAAGAAACACGATACATCGACGTTTTAACGGCTCCACGAAAAGCCCCCTAATGAAATAACGCCCAAACGAGAAATTAAATATTCCCCAATTTTTTTTTTCATAAATTTTTGGGTGTTATTTCATATGAAAAAACTCCCAATTTTTTTTTGGCCGCTTTTCATTTTTTTGGGAATTATTTCATTCTTCATTTGGGGTTTTCAAATTATGAAATAATCTTCAATGAAATAACACCCAACAAATTTTTAAAATTCGGGGCTTGTTTCATAGCGTGTTTAATTTGGGTGTTATTTCATTTTTAATTCGGAGGTTATTTCATTTTTAGCACTAAAGTTAAGTATTGAAATCTGGCTTCGCATACTAAAGTTTTTCTGCGTGACGGCCTGCGGCCGTGCTTAGGGATTTTTTTCCTCCAGTGGACGCGGCAGGTGGCTTCGCTGAATGAAGTTTCCTGCGTGCGTCACAAGAATAAAAAAATGTTTTTTAATGATAACTAAGGATTTTCCCTTTTACAGAATGTTGACACCATGCGTAACACTATTCTGGAAAAGTATGGCTTTGTCTCTCATTTGTGAAAAAAAATATGGCTATATATCTCATTTCGCAAAATTTTAAATATGACATTACCTCTCACTGATTGGGCGATAAGACCATAACGGCTTTATCTCCCATTCAATTGAGCAAGAAAGCCATTATGGCCTTACCTCCCCGTGTAAAGGCCAAACGTAGAAGGCAAATTGTCTTCCGAACTGCAAAAATAGAGCAGGGCTACAAGGATCTACGGGCGGGTAAAATAACTACAGCAATATTTTTGAACCGAATATATCCTTATTATTAAGAAGACGCTTGCGGGCCTCCACACGGTTCATTTCAATAATTTTGCGACTTTGCTGTTGGTCCATTTTGACTTCATGAAATCCTTGGTGAAACTGACTCTTTTATGAATTTTGGGCATAATTTCATTTTTGTTGCTGATGGGGTTAATTTCATTGGGGGTTATTTCATTTTCATCATTGGGTGTTATTTCATATGAAATAACATCAAAATATTGGGGGTTGTTTCGTTTTCGTTTTGGGGTTTATTTCATTTATTTTTCGATGTTATTTCATTCACTGCTTTTGGGTGTTATTTCCTATTTTTTGGGGATTATTTCATTGGGGGCTATTTCCTGGGCGTTATTTCATTGGGGGGCTTTTCGTGGAGCCGTTTTAACATCGGTATTATAAACTACTTTGCAGTAATTCTTTCGAACTGCTCAAATTCTTCTTTGCTACTGAAAATCTTAAGGCCCAACTATAATATGCATAAGCTTGCTTAAGCTTCTATTAAAAATAAAAAAGAAACCTGTCAAATGCTTTTAAAAACAAAATAAAAAACATTTGATTCCGTTCAGAAAGATCTTGCTTAAGCAAATGGCAAAACTCAAAAAACCTAACCAAAAGTTTTCTTAATTACAATATGATTTGACAAATATGATTTACAGTGGCTTAAGCCACCTTAAGCATATTATAGTTGGGCTTTCACACTTGCACAGTAGGGATATAACTTTTTGCAATTTTTGCAATTATCAAAAATACCAGCTCATAGCCGTGTGGGGCATAAAAAAAATATAAAAAAAACTGGTGTCACTTTTCCTCTTTCGTGAAAAAAGTTTCCGCACCGAAAGCGTTGAAGTTTTTTTTTATTTATTTTCATCATTAAAACTTTTTTCATCGAATCAGCTTAAAAAACAGTTTTTTATTATTAGAACAAAATTCCCCACATGGTGCTGGAGTGGTATTTTGCACTCAAAAAAAAGTTATTACCCTATTGCACAGTCTCCAAAATTGTTTTAACATTTCTTCAGATTATACAAGGGACCACCTCATATTACATATAGTTATGCAATGCACAGTATGCATGTACATATCGTCGTGCCGAAGTTATCTTGCCGTATATCACAAAAATTTTTTTTTGGGAAATCGAATCTTAAGGTTCAAATTATTATTCACAAAAATGTACGTGAAGAAAGTCGTCCAATATTTTTGTCAGATATAGTATTTGAAGTTCTTTATCGATTTATGTAAAAATATTTAAGGTCATGGAAAAAAATTTTTAAGTTATAGCCATTATCACGTTCGAAAAAATTTTTAAATGTTGTCGTATACGCCACTTTTTGCGATATATATTTTAGTTTGTGGGATATAAGTCAAAATAAGGTATTAAAAACCTACATTCACGTGTTCTACCAATATTGAAAATTAAATTATAATAATTTTCGAAACGAAAATTTATGCAAGTGGCAAATATATTTACGTATAGTTATAGTTTTTACATTATCGAATATCCTTATGTATGAATAATTTTAAGATTTGTTATTACTTAAGGGTGGTATAACCATAATGCACGATGTTAACTGTGAGTCTTGGTATCAGTGCCAAATTCAACCATGGAGAGGTGCAGCATTGAGCAGCGCGTTAAGATTGCTGAAGCCTTTTACGAAAATGGGCGTTCAAATCAAAAATACATTTTCTGCACATTTTGATTTTTTGGTCAGCAAAATCGATCAAATGTGTCCACAATTGGGATATTTGTGTGCAAATTTTAGCAAACCGGCTCTGTAGGAAATGTGAAAACGCCTGTGCATGCATGCTTGGTGCGGTATATGGCCAGGCGGCATCATCGCCAAGCAGTTACTGTGAATGGTGTTTGCTATCGCGAGCTGATAACGGATTTCTTTTTGGCAGAAATTGAGGATATGGACCTGGACAATAATTAGTTCCAAAAGAATGTGTCACACGGCCAACGCAACAATGGCTCTTCTGCACGAGAAATTCAATGTACATGTTAACTCGCCGTCACGATCATATGATTTCACACCGTTGGCCTTCTTTCTTTGGTAATATTTAAAATAAAAAGTGTACGTCAATAAGCCAAGAGCAATTAAGAGCTAAAGGATTAGATAATTTGACACTTTAAGGACATTGAATCTCAATTATGTCTCAGAGGCATTGAAAATATGGACCATAGGACATAGGTTTGCTATCGAAGCCGCGACGAGCATTTGGCCGATATTTTGTCTCACGCATAGTTGTCATAGATCCTTCTATATAATAATAAAAAAAATTCAGATTATTCTCTAAAAACTTTTTGTTTTATTCACAATTAACATTGTAAATTATGGTTGGACCACCCTGAATATTAAACCTTTAATTGCTTAACAATAAAGTGAATTATTTGTGTTGTGTACTACTTCGTCCGAAAAATATATTTACATATAAAACGAAAAATGTTAAAATAACAGTAATAATAAAAATAAGATAGTCTCTTTTTTGTAACATGCCTAATATACATACTTTGTTCACATACAACAAGATAACGCAAGATTTTTTTAGTTGAAAGTTTTCATACGTTTTTTGTCGTATATCCACAATTATGCTACATACGATATTATAAAGCAGTGATAACCACTCCATAGACTCGCGAGCCAGTCAATAATCGTATTTTTCACACAGACACGGTCGGCAATTCACATGCATACAACAACTTTGTTCGTTTCAAAACATCAGACTATCATCAGTCTCTGCGACCGCACACAAGCACATAATATCTTTGTGTGCGTGCGTTCGGGGCTTGGTTATCACTGTTATAAAGTATTAAATTTTTCGCAAAAGTGGATATACAACAAAATGGCTTCGTAATATCTCATTAACTATAAGAGATAGAGACGTGAGGATTGCGCAGATCGATAGATCTGTTAAATTTACCAGAGGAAACGGTCCTATCTCATTTTTATCGATTTTGTGATATACGACAAGATAACTCCGGAACGACGATATGTACGTACCTACTTTGTGCTGCTATGCTTTGAAATACGCTTTTTATATTTTTAAAATAAGCGTTTAGTTGAAAAAACGAAAATTAAAAATGGTAAAAATATTATTAAAAAATTTAAATTAATGAAAATATTAAATGCACGATGTCGATGTTCTTTAGTTTTGACAACGATGTATCGCCGATATATCGTCTGTCAACACATCGATGTTAATATCGATGTTTATTAACGATAACTCGATGATTTCTAAACATCGATGTATCGTTTGCATCCCTATCTCCATTAGCTTTACATCATTAGTGCAACTTCCTTGGGTCACAATATTGAGAATCGTATTCTAAATTGCACAAGTTTGCATAATGGTAAAGGAATTATTGAAAATTTCAAGGTCATTTTTTTACTTTGTCCAAGTTATAAGTTTTTCTTTGTGCTTAAATTAATTAGATCCCTGAAACATTTGTTTTGCATTGGGACAGAAAGCAACTTCCCGCAATTACTGAAAAAGATAAAGTTGATCGCGTGGCTATCGTGCTCACGACGAATAACGTTAAAAAATTGATAGATATCCCAATCATTGAATATATTACAGGTGATCAGTCTACGAATATTTGCTAAAAATAAATATTCTGTATCATTAGAAATGTATGTTTTGATACAAATACTGGCGTTGTTAGAACGTGGCTTATTGTAGGAAGGTGAATGGTGACTACATAATTTTGCAGAATTTCTCTTAAGAGCTGTATTTTAGATTAATTTCAGAAAATGAAATAACCCACTGGTAGCGATTTTTTAAAATTTTGCACACGAATGAAGGACACTTAATTAAAAAGGATACAACACTTGTATGCAGGATGAACACGGTTTAAGTGACATATTTGTTGACGATCGCGAAACAAGCAAGCATTTTTGTCTTACATATTTAGTGAAAGTCCACATTCGAAATGATTATAAAGAACTCTTACAACTTGCATTTATGTTTCTTGGTGGTAGCATTCTCAATTTCACATTTCGTGCACTGGAGCGACGTCTCATGCAAGATTCATGTCCAAGGCTATCTATTGTCTAAAAATGTATATTATTCAAGTACTTATTATTCAAATACTGGTTCGGAAACGAAAGTGCGGTTCATATAGAGATATGCAACTGAAAAAAGGGATTATTGACTATTTTGATAAAAAAAAAATATCTACAGGGCTATTGAAAAAATTCGGAACCATCTGTTGTATTTATCAGAGGAAGCAGCTGCAATTGCCTTGTTTTATCCACATGTAGACTCAAAAATAAAGGAAAATATGGTTTTTGCGTTGCAAATAGAGTTCGATAAAGGCAATAATATCAGTGAAACTTATTATATTTCCCTTCTTAAAAAGCGCGTCTGCAAGCGGCTATGAATTTTAATTATTCTTTTGCGACTAGGTACATAAGCAACAAATTTTTTTCTCGCTTGGAAATTTTTATGGATTTTTTACGCTTTGATCCGTCAAATTGGCCTAAGAGCGAAGCATTTTGTTGAGGGGAACAGATCATCAAATGCATTACTGTTGTGAACACTGTTGCCAACTTTTTTTCAGCATTTCCTAAACAATTTTTAAAGTTTTATATAAATCAAGATATAGGCTGCTTTTTTAAAGGTATATAACTCTCAATTACGTTACATACTATGGTTTCCAACTTCCCTAGTCATTTTATTCTTAAAAGAAAATAAGTTAGAGTTATATATTCATCTATGCGAATCTTTGATACCCTCCACCTACAGTTAAAATATTTCCGAAGTGGGTTTATATGGGACATATGGTAAATTATGGGCTGATCTTCACAAAATTTTAAGAAGTAATTTATAGTCTTATAAAACTTTGACTGACCAAATGTTATTATAATAGAACAAAGATTGAAAGCTTTACACTTCTACGCGTTCTATAGCTTTTTTCGAGAGTATGCTTTATATGGGGCCTATGGTAAGTTAAGGATTGATCTGCACGATAGTTGACAGTGTAAGTTCCAGTCATATAAAACTGTGACAAACCTAAATTTAAAAAATAGCATTATTTTTTAGGGCTTTAGACGTTCTGTTTTCCAAGAGAAGGTTTTATATAGGGCCTATGGTAAAATATGGACTGATAATCACGAAAATTGTCAGTGTGAATTCTAGCCATATTAAACTGTGGCGGACCAAATTTACTACAATATAATTTTTTGTTACGTTTTTAGGCACACTAGAGCTTTTTTCCTATCGATAATTATGGACCGATTTAACAGTATGATTTTTAGTCATGTGGAACGAATTTGTGCATAATCTTATATCAATATGTGCATTCCGCCACTAGTTATGTTAGTTTTTAGGGTGGTTGTTCCACATTTTAATTTATAGCACTTTTCCTACTGAACCGATTGTGCTGGACTGCAATCCCAAACTGCTTAGGTGAATTCTAAACAATTTGATGCCAATATTTATATTCGAGTCGTTTGAAAGTGACAACAGACGCATAGACAGACGGAGATGCCTTAATGCGTGCTTAAAGTTGTGAATTGTTACTTACAGGACTAACAAAATGCTAACTAAAAATCGAAAAAAAATGTCATATACAATCTTCAGTTCACTAAAACTATCAGGGGTGTTCTGGAAATCGAAAACGCAAAATGCAAGAATTTGGTAGTTATTTTTAATACACTTTTAATCAAATTTTTATAATTTTTGTTATGAAATTCTGTTTAATAGAGAAATATTTGTCATAAAATTCATTTATCACAGAAATCTTATAAAAAAACGACGTTTTAAATTCATGCGTTTACGATTTCAAGAACACCCTGTATAAAAGTAATTAAAACCGTGAACATAAACCAGAAGTTTTTAGCCAGAAAAACAAAAAGAAAAAGTAAAAAATCTGTAAATTTTTAATTTGAGAAAGGTTTTTGTAGCGAAAATGAGCCGCTGAGAGTTCTTTGAAAATCGCTAGACTTCCCGCTTACCGCTAAAACGTATTTTTTCCCGCGATTGACATTTCAAAACGCTAGATTTAGCGGGAAAATCTCTAAATTGGCAACAGTGGTTGTGAATGATGCCTCAGAAATAAAGAAAATACCTACACAAAGAAGATGATAACCAATACTTGTTACACATTGGAGAGGACTTCCCAGCCTAATTAAAACTTCAAAAAAAAATGCTAACTTAAAATAAAAATAATAAGCCTATTAAATAAAATTTAAGAAAAATATTATAAAAGAAATTTTAAATTGCAAAAAGAATTTTAGTGGTTTTTCAAAATGTTGAACTTTGACATCATTATGGCACAGGTTGGCACCATCCAATCAGCCTGAAAATTTACTACATAAATTTTAGTATCAAATCGCATATTTTTATCGCTACCCACATACAATTTTCAAAAAAGTTTTTAACGCCAGGTCTAATGTATATGCTTAAAAAAATTTTAAATTTACCAATTTATAAAATTCTACAAACAACGAAAATTAAAAAATATTTGCATATTAGGTACCTATTTGCTTGATTAAAAATTAAGAATATCGCTGGTTTCGACATACATTTGTAGCTACCTTAGTACCTACAATTTTAAATTATTTTGACTCCCTTGCTGCCAAGTTTCTTTTTTAAGAGATAAATTGATTTGTTTTTTATTGACTTATGCAACAGCAACAACAACCGGCAGAGAGACCTTGACGCATTACAGAAAATACATAAGTAAATAAATTGTTGTATATATTCGTGCTACAAAAACAACAAGAGCAATAAACTATGTTTGAAATCTCTGAGCAATTGAATAAATATTAACGTTTTTGCAATTCTCAAATAAGAGACGAAAAGACCGCTCGTTTTAAAATCAATTGATAAAATTAAAATTACAAATCAAAAAACAGCACCATATAAACGAAATCAATAATAAAAAAAAATACAGTGGGACCTTAGGAGAAGTAAGTCAGTCTACACATGAAATTAGACAAATAGTTGTCCCATGGATAATTTAAGCTGTTATCAGCGTCAACAACATTAACAACAACAACAACACTTGCAAACATAACACGCACTTCAAACATCAGAACAATACAAATTTTATAACTGCAACTTAAACAATGCAAAACATTGAAAAACTCTCTCACGAACACATACACTTACGTACAAACAACACTTTTTTCTACAGATGAGGGAGAGGCAATATTGTTGGTAGAGTGGGTGGTAAATTCAAAATTAACTTTTGCACACAGTTTTTCCACGCTCACAAATAAGGCCTCGTTTTTAATATAAAACGAAATTTAAATTCACAACAACCAAATTTATTATGAATGACTGCACTGCCTGTAAACTAGTGCAAAAGAGAAATGCACTTTAAACTTTAAGTCGATTTTATTTAATTTCTGCAGACATACATACTTAAATTATTTATTGTACTTATTTTATTTTTATTAAAAACTTTAACTCTTTTGCTTGGTTTTTACATGCTTTAAATTTGTCGTTAAATAAAAAATTAATAACAAAACAAAAATGCATTACACTATTCTAGAATGGAACACCAAACACTTGTCGTCACTGTGCATTCAAAAAACACAGCGCCGCTAAATGAATTTGTTTAACAAGCAAGCGCTCGCAACAACTACCGACACGATACTGTTTGCCAAACTGTGTACAATATTCGACGTTACTCGAGATACTCAGTCATGAATACATACGTACATAGAATAGATAGATGTAGATGAGAGCACAAATTTGCAGCAAACGGCTGCAGCCAGAGTGACCAAATCTAAAAACTTTGTACAGCCGTTAAATAAAAGCTTAATTTTTAAGAATTTATTTTACATGGTCAAAAATAAAAATTATAACAAAACAGTACATTAGGGTGATAACTTTTTTTTACAAAATTTCTAATATTGTACTGATAGTAAAAATCACTTTCTTAGGTCATTTTGGTGATAAAAGTTCCCGCACCGAATGCAATTTCTAAGCCACCCCAAGAATTTTTCTATTTCGAAAAAAAAAATATATATTTCTTAAGCTTAGTCTAGACGATATGTTGAATCAGCAAATGTATGCTTACACTCATATGCTTAAAAATTATAACAAATGCCTCTATCAGCATATTCAATATGTTAGGTGTCTAGCCGATATGCTGAAAATACCAAATTTTTCAAATTGATCATATGCCAGCAAATGATATTTCAACATATAAGTAAGCATACAAACTTTGTGTCTACACGATATGTTGAATTTTGTATGTTGCTATGTATGTTGAGTAATGAGAACATTTGTTTAAAAATTAATAATTCATTTGACAATTCTCTTTTTTTATTATTTTATTTAAAATTTGTTTTCAATTATCGCCTTTATTGCGATTGAATAGTTTTAGTGTAATTAACACTTAATAAGTTTAAGCTTTATTGGGCTGGGTCAAATCCAAATTGATCTCTAAATTATTACTAAAGTCTCACAGTTAATTATTTTATTTCAGTTCTACCACTATGGTAAATATTTGTTCGCATACAAATACCACTCCCAAAAATATTACCAATACCATAACGTCCTTAAAAATGTTGATCGGTTGAGTAATTTTTAGTATTAAAAACATAAATAAGACCAAATTTCAATACAATTATGCAAATTTTTTAACCGTTTTACAGTCCCGCTATAGTGAGTTTTTTTTTGCCGATTATCATAAAATTGCATCGTGTTATATTATTATATATACTATTAGCTAAATTGGACTATATTTTTCCCCAATATACACGGAGCTGATGGTAAATTGTAGGCCGATCTTTTCTAAATTTAGTTGTGTGATTTCTAGTTTTATGAAAATATGGTCGACCAAATTTTACTATAATAGCGTTATTCGGTACGTCTTAGGCATATTTAAGTATATCCGAGAATGGGTTTAACATGGGCCCTATGGTAAATTATGGAGTGAATATCTTAGTGTAATATCTAGTCATAGAAAGTTCTTGCAAAATTAAATAGCAATCGGTTCATTCTGTCGCCAAATTTTGTTAGTTTCTTTATCAGAAATATCAATTTTTAAGGGTGTTGGGGTTCTGGTTTAAAAGAAGAATATTTACTCAGCTGATCGAAGTCTTTGCTTGATATACCATAAAATTAAGAACCCTTATGCCAGTCGAAGACCGGCAATAAGAAAAAAATTTATTAAGCGAAGCTGATGTTTGTCATACCATATAGTTAATACCTATATTGAAGCAATTACAATTACTCAAACCTATATATTAAACCAAAAGAATTATTAGAATATAAATGTAACTTTAATAGCTTCAGAATTTTATACGCTACTGTACCATGCATTATATTATATGAAAGCTTGAAGCGTTCTCTAGAAAATATTATATGTAAAAAAATACCTTAATATCGACAAAATTTTGAGATAAGAGGCGTTTTGACAAATTACATTAGTAACTAAAAATATTTTTTGAAATTGATTCTTAATGGATTAATAATTCGGCATGTTTTATATACCACGCGAAAGGTATTTGGAAACACGCTTCAGCGCTACCCATATTGCTGAGATCATCTTTATACTTCAGGAGATATTGGTTATGAATTTATCAACCTTTATGTTCTACATCTCTAAAACAAAGTTCGTGGTCCAACATTTTTATTTTCAAGGCACTTCTAAATGCAATTTTTTGTTTGCCGATGAGCTAGAAATCTTGATAAGTTCCGGGGTTATGTAAAAATTTAAAGAATACCAATTTTTATCTATTTTATATGCTACCAAATTTGCCGTATGCTGAAAAGCTTGCATACGACTTTCAACAAATAACATATTTGTCAACATACGTAGAAAATTTGTTGAAAAGTAAAAATATTGTGTCTAGACGATATGCTATAATTGTGAACAAACGTTTGCTGACTTCGTTAACAAATACCTGTCATATGTTGGTAAGCATACGTTTGTTGAAAAAATTTGGTGTCTACACGATATGTTGGCGCTGAAAGCAAATTTTTCAACATAAATTTGCTGATTCAACATATCGTGTAGACTTAGCTTAACATTGTACCTATGTCACTGTTAAAAAATGCAGTACTTTTTTAGCTTTTTAACTGTGATGTGATCATTTCGATAGCAGACTTAAGTAATCATGTGTTTGTTGTGTATTAAAAATAATTGGCGACGTTTATATTGTTACGAAAGTAACTTTTGTTAAGAATTAAGGCTCAGTTAGCCGGGAGTAACAGTAAAAGTAACCTTACCGTAAAAAAGTTAGTCCAATCTATTTCTTACAGATTGAGACGTAACATCTTACTGCTAACTGCAATTGTGCTAATTGCTTTACATACAATAAAATGAAGTAGCTGATTTGCAACGTTACTGTTACTCCCGACTAATTGAGCCTTTAGTTGTAATTAATTTATTAGTTATCTTGTATTGATTAGTTATTAAGTATTTGTTAGTTATTTTATTAGTTAAAATCGTTATTGTTATAAAAAATTTTAAAATTGCTCAAAGGCAAATTAACATTTTTAACAATGAAAACGCATTTAATTTAAATCATAACTTTTACAAATGCTGAAAACCGCTATAAACGATGATGATGAAACATCTTTCAAGATAGAGGAACTGTATATGGGTGTTTCCACAGAATATCTCAAAAATGAAATTATTATTTTGAATTTATTTTTCCGCTAATATTATACAAAATAAATGTATCTGTAAATTTTCCGAAAGATAAACTTTAATTTTCTTTATACATACTAACAAAAAAATTCAACAATATACAAATAAAACATGTTGATCATTTACGTATTTTAGGAATTATATTCGACGAAAAATTCACCTTTAAGGAACACTGCATGCAGCTGAGAAAAAAATTTAAATGCTAAATTAAATACTATAAAATACTTAACCTCGAAGCACTTCAATATACATATATCTACAATGTTGAAGCTGGTATGCCTTCAATGGAAGATCGCACCTCTTTCCTCACGCATAAACTTATACCAAAACTTTTAACTTGTCGCAGCAAGATTATATTTGAAGAAGTTTCAAAAGCAATTAAATACAAGAAAACACCCAGAATAAAATCCAAAATATTGAGATGTATCCACTTTTCCCGCTCAATGGATCTAACGCTTCGGCCAATTCTTATAAAACAATCATTAGAGCCCCTTGGCTTATTAATAATTCTTCCTTCATTTTATCCCTGGTTAGTCTCCTGAAAACAGCCACTCCACCTAATGTTTATCAACAAATGTTCAAAAGTACAATTGAGAACTTTACACAACAAAACTGGAATATTTTATTTACTGATGGATCCAAATCGAACAACTTTACAACATTTGCAGTCGTCCAACAAGATGGCACACTTATCAAAGCTGGTTATATTGATAAATACTGTTCCGACTTTACAGCCGAAGCTTTAGCTATAGCTTACGCTACTGAATTTGCCGATGTAAATGAGGCTAAATACATAATATGTACTGATAGTCTTTCATCTATCCTTGCAATTAAAAACTCTTTACATGAATCTCCGTTAATTGACAAAATTCGTAACATCATTAACAAAAATCAGAACACAATTAAATTATTATGGGTTCCGTCGCACGTTGGTATCCTCGGCGACGAATATGCAGACACTGCTGCCAATGAAATCAGAAGTAGACCTCTTATCACCTTTCCTACTTGGGAACATCGTGACATTATAAACAACATTTTCTCTCATTTAAACATACAAAAACATAAATCCTCTCGGTATTAAGCCAACATTTTCCACATCGTGTTCCAGGAACGAGGCTTACATCATAACGCGACTCAGAATAGGCCACTGCAAATTTTCACACAAACACCTCTTCGAAAAGGAAAATCCTCCCATATGTTCAACTTGCAACACTCAACTTACAGTTACACCAGAGCCAAAATACTCCTTAATGTTTTTTTTTTTCACCATTATGAAAGCTGCTATTGTATAAGTATTGAGTCGGTTACGATGATCAGTCTTAGAGAGTTTTAGTACATTTTGCATACAGATTCAAAAGATACGAAAAATGTCAGGATTATACATGGTACGTGAAGCCATCAAAAGATACGAAAAATATATCTTTCGTATCCTAATGACAACACTGGATTAAATAAATGAATTTAAATTGTTTTCGCGGGAGCCAGCCAAGTACTACAAAACCATCCTTAAAGACTCGTAGATTTCAAGATTAGTCGGCTAAGAACCTTGACAGGGTGATATCATTATGCAGGACAACGATCTTAAGCATACTTAAGAAAAAGCTAAAAGTAAGTTTGAAGAAAATCAAAATTCGAAAATAAATTTAACTTATTAGTCGTCAGAGTTGTACCCACTTGAGTACCTTTGGTCCGTTCCGAAACAGCCATTTTTTTTTTTGCTCAGAGGAACCCGCCTAACACTGCATATAAGCTTTGGGAGCTTGTCATTAAAGCTTGAAAAAATAAAGCCGAAATGCTAAAAACGTTTGTTAAAGTATGTCAAAAAGGATTAAGGCAGCTTAAAATAGCAAAGGGATAACACACCAAACGCTAGGACCCAAATACAGCAATTATCTCTAACTGCGGTCATAATTGTTCACACTCATAACTCAATACTAATACCGTGTAAAATATTATAAACACATAGTTTTTTGGAAAATTTTTATTTTTAAGTTCTTGAAATATTCTACATTTTATATAGTACAAAAAAAATTAAAAAATTATAAATAAAACAGAAATGTATAGCCTATTTTGCCAATAACACTAATTTTGTGAACATTAAAATTCACTTGTATACGTTTATACATAATTACGTATTTGAAATACACCTTTGGCAATTAACAAAAAAAAACTTTAAGTTAATACGCAATAAGAAATTTAGACGATGCTTTTGTATCTGGCAGTAATACAAGGTATTTTTTATTTATATTTCTCTAGCTCCCACTGGAGCATAGGGTGCCAAAGTGGAACAGGGTGTTAATACGTTTAACCCAGTAATAAGCCCAAAAGATTTTGTCTAAGCGCGCTTATGCGGCCCCTACACGTTGCAACTGGTCGTACAATTAAGTTGAATAGATCAGTGGGTCGTTCGCAGCACATGCTTTAATTTTTTAACCAACTTTTGATTAAGCTTTATTAAGAAATTATTTTAATAGAGTCAACACTTGTACCGATTTTTTAGCACTAGTGGCGATAAATGAAGTGGAGTAAGAAGATCAGCAAGAAAAGAAAATAAATAATAATTCCGGTAGTATTAGTTTTCTAAAATATTGTTTACTTCGCACGTTGCTTTCAAAACGTCAGAATGAAAATGAAAAACGATGATCAGTCTTAGAAAGTTTTAGTACATTTTGCATACAGATTCAAAAGATACGAAAAATGTCAGGATTATACATGGTACGTGAAGCCATCAAAAGATACGAAAAATATATCTTTCGTATCCTAATGACAACACTGGATTAAATAAATGAATTTAAATTGTTTTCGCGGGAGCCAGCCAAGTACTACAAAACCATCCTTAAAGACTCGTAGATTTCAAGATTAGTCGGCTAAGAACCTTGACAGGGTGATATCATTATGCAGGACAACGATCTTAAGCATACTTAAGAAAAAGCTAAAAGTAAGTTTGAAGAAAATCAAAATTCGAAAATAAATTTAACTTATTAGTCGTCAGAGTTGTACCCACTTGAGTACCTTTGGTCCGTTCCGAAACAGCCATTTTTTTTTGCTCAGAGGAACCCGCCTAACACTGCATATAAGCTTTGGGAGCTTGTCATTAAAGCTTGAAAAAATAAAGCCGAAATGCTAAAAACGTTTGTTAAAGTATGTCAAAAAGGATTAAGGCAGCTTAAAATAGCAAAGGGATAACACACCAAACGCTAGGACCCAAATACAGCAATTATCTCTAACTGCGGTCATAATTGTTCACACTCATAACTCAATACTAATACCGTGTAAAATATTATAAACACATAGTTTTTTGGAAAATTTTTATTTTTAAGTTCTTGAAATATTCTACATTTTATATAGTACAAAAAAAATTAAAAAATTATAAATAAAACAGAAATGTATAGCCTATTTTGCCAATAACACTAATTTTGTGAACATTAAAATTCACTTGTATACGTTTATACATAATTACGTATTTGAAATACACCTTTGGCAATTAACAAAAAAAAACTTTAAGTTAATACGCAATAAGAAATTTAGACGATGCTTTTGTATCTGGCAGTAATACAAGGTATTTTTTATTTATATTTCTCTAGCTCCCACTGGAGCATAGGGTGCCAAAGTGGAACAGGGTATTAATACGTTTAACCCAGTAATAAGCCCAAAAGATTTTGTCTAAGCGCGCTTATGCGGCCCCTACACGTTGCAACTGGTCGTACAATTAAGTTGAATAGATCAGTGGGTCGTTCGCAGCACATGCTTTAATTTTTTAACCAACTTTTGATTAAGCTTTATTAAGAAATTATTTTAATAGAGTCAACACTTGTACCGATTTTTTAGCACTAGTGGCGATAAATGAAGTGGAGTAAGAAGATCAGCAAGAAAAGAAAATAAATAATAATTCCGGTAGTATTAGTTTTCTAAAATATTGTTTACTTCGCACGTTGCTTTCAAAACGTCAGAATGAAAATGAAAAACGAAAGAAAAAATCGCCATCACACGTACCAATTTCAAACCTCAAATCAAATTGATTTTTATTCAACCGATGACCAACCACACCTCTAACCTAACAAATGGTTGTAAAACTTGATCGAATTGTACAACAAGTCGCAACATGTAGGGCCGCACTATACCCCCATTTCACCATACCGAAAGAAATTTAACTTAAAAGTTTTCAATAATAAGTAATGTGTGGTTATTTTGTTGAACTATTTATGGTTTTTAATGCAAATTTTAATATATTTTAATAAATTTAATTTTTATTAAATTATTTTTATGAAAAAAGGAATTTTACAACATGAAAATTTATTATTATTGTTGTTTTTACGGACAGGTTACCCTTACATGTTTCGATTGCAACCACTCAATCTCTTCAGAGGGGTTTGCCGTTTAACACTCACAGCCATCGACGACTGCTGGCAGTAAATAGTCGAACATCAATATTTAAACCAAATTGTATTTAATAGGGTATTCATTCAAACGGGCCACATAGGGGTTTTTTGCCAATATAGCCGGACATTAAGCAAAAAATTTAATTTAAGAAATGGAAAAATTTAAGTACGCAGCTCGACAGACAACAAAGTTCTGCATCGTATAGTGAATTTTCAAGACTTTTGCTTGAGATTAGTGGTTTTGGGACACTGTTAAAACCAGGAAAGTTGATTAAATACAATATATTTTTTTGTAGATAAACAAATAAAGATTTTACATTAATTTTTTTTCTGTGAAAGACTATAAGGGTATTCATTTCAGTTTTTTTATTTGTTGGAAAAATGGAAAAGTGGAAAAATGTAATTTTTGTTACAACAACCACAAGAAAAAAAATTCCACCAAAAGTTACATTTTTATCAGACTATAACCAAGTGTAAAAAAGTCAGGATAAAAAGATGTAATTTTCCGCTTTAAACGTCAAACGAAATGATGTTGCCATTCATAAAAAATTGCTAATTTTTAATACAAAGTACGAAAAATTGCATCTCTTTTTATAAACTCTTAAATTGTACAACTCTGATTTTAAAAATTATTTTTTATAGTTACAACATTTCTTTTTCATTTAATCTTTCAAAAAGAAAAAATTCATATTAAATATGTGTTCAATGAAAAAAGTTATTAAAAAAGAATTAAAAAAAAGAAATGGGGTCAAAAAAAATTGACAAAAGCTGAAGTTAATAAAATACTCGACATTTTGGCAGACAATCGCCATTTTGAGTTACTTTTTGTAGTCGAATATTATGATGAAAATAACACCAATCACTTCGTTTTAAATTTAATAATCAATTTATTCACTTTAAACACTTTTGTTCGGCATATTGAAAAATATCAATTACTTCCACGAATTATTTGACAGATTTTTTTTGACAGTTTGTAAAAAAAAAAAAAAAAAAAAAACCCCCGTTCACGTCAATAAGAGTGTAATTTTTCTTTTTTCCACTTTTCCAACTAAAAAAAAATTGAAATGAATACCCTTTATATAAACAGCTAATTATGAAAATTTTTAGAAAAATTTTATTAGAAGTTTTTATGATAAAAAAATTAGTTCGAAATTAAAAAAAACGATTTTTTTGTTCACTCTTTCGTAAAAAAAAAAATTTAAAAGGTTTTTGAAGGTGAAGCCCGCTGAGGTCTTAAAAATGTTATACATCACGATAAAATTTGAAATCTCTACTTTTAAATTAAAAAAAAAACGTTGCGCGTTGTTGCGCCATTTTTTTTAATGATTTTTTGAAAATTTCACCTTTTTTCTGTTTTTGCTCATCTTGCATAGGTACATATGATATGTTTTTTATTTAAATTATTACATCTAACATAGCGTTTACATTTGCCAGTACTGTAATGCGATTCTGTAATTAATTTTAGCAATAGTTGTCATTGTTAAAAAAAATTAACAAGCTAATTAACGATTTTGCTATTCTGTAACATTTTAAACAGCACTTGTTATCGTTAAGTCAGCTGTTTGTGTTAAGTAAACGACAACTTTTTTAGTGTTGTTTATTTATTGTTAAATGTCGAAAAAATAAAAAATATTTAGAAATTTTATTATTTTGTATATTTCTAAATGTTATTGATAAATACTTTTGATCATAACTTCATTAGATTTCTACTCACTAAAACCAATGTTTTGTTGTAGAAGTTCCAAATAAATGAAATAAATAAATAAATATGTTAAATAATATAACTTGAAAACGGCAATTAAATAATTTGCATTTAATTTAATAGTAAAATGTTTGGCTTATCTTTTTAAAAAAAACAAAAAAATAAAAAAAAAATTCTGTTTAGTTTTAATAATTTTATTTGTTTTTTTTTTATTCCTCTTTGTGTTTTTCGTTATTTTGCCATTTTTTTGATAGTGATGCCACTTGACGTTAATTTTTATCTATGTTGTTAACAACAATTTACAGAATCACATAATCGTTAGTGCAAACAACAAAACAGGTTGACAATTATAACAACTGTTGTTATTGTTAAAAGTTACAGAATCCCACTACTGGCAAGACAGTAGCAACCCTGCAAATAATAGGACCAGTCCAAACACGCGTGTAAAGAGTAGTCCACAAGGGACCAGGACTAGTCCACAAGTAACCCAAACGTATGGAAAAAACCTGGTCTATTTAACATTACGATGTCCTAGGAGAGGACCATATAACCCACCTTTGGACCACTAAGGAGTAGTTTTAAAACTACTCCATGGTATATAACCCACCTTTGGACCAGTAAGGAGTAGTTTTAAAACTACTCCATGGTATACTCAAGAGGATTAGTTTTGAAGTCGTTTAAACACGAAAGCATGTCGTTAAAAAACGAAGACATGTCGTCTCACTACCCTGCAAATAGCAGGACCAGTCCAAACACGCGTGTAAAGAGTAGACCACAAGGGACCAGGACTAGTCCAAAACTAACCCAAACGTATGTAAAAAACCTGGTCTATTTAACATTAAGATGTCCTAGGAGAGGACCATATAACCCACCTTTGGACCACTAAGGAGTAGTTTTAAAACTACTCCATGCAGCGTTGCCAGAATTAAGATTTTATCTTATTTTTCAAGATTTTTTGCACAAAATAAGATATAAAGATTTTTTTCTCAAATTAAGATTTTTTATTTTTAGATATAAAGATTTTTAACTTTAAGTTTGTACAAAATACGTAATTTTCTTTTACAGTTTTTTAAACAGTAAATTTTCAAAACAATGAGGTTTTATATCAGCTTGTTGTCTATTGGTTTTGCACACGTTTGTACTAACATGCATCATTATTTCTGGGCATACAAAACATTAAAAAAGCATCATAGATTTGGGAATATTGATAAAAAAAAATTATTTGTAAAAAGAAAAAATGTATAGAATATATTTAAAGATTAATTTATTAAAGAACAAAAAGTTCATGTATTTAGTTACTATGTGTTAGTACCAAAAGGTAAAACTAATGGAACTAATTCCTAAAATTACCGTCTTGGTCGGGCCAGACCAAATTTGTGTTTTCCTTGCAATATTTTTCGAAAATAACAAAAAAAAAAAAAAAAAACAGGGGCGTGAGTTCTATAATGATACGTGCTGAATCGAATGAAACTGATTTGGATTCGATTGAAGCAAACTAGTGGGGTGAAATTTTGTTTTTATATAAAAGTCTATGATATTACCCTTTTGGCCAGACCGAATTCTTGTTTTCTTGCAATATTTTTCAAATAGGAAAAAATATCAAAAAACCGAAACGTGAATTCCATAAATGATATGTTCTGAATTGAATGAATCAAGTCTGAATCAAATGTGTGGTAGATGCGAAAAAGCAATGTGCAAAATTAAGGACTACATATTCGATGAGTTGCATGTAAAATAAAATAATAAAAATATATAACAAATTCGTATAATCTAGCAAATAACATACGTTCAATAAAAAAAATATATTTATTAACTTTTTATTTAATTGGGTTTTTAGCTGTTCTAATTGTGGTCTGCCTAGACCAAGAGGAGTGGTAAAAAGTTTAGGGTTATAAAGCTTTTGGTTTGAAAATACGGAATGTGGTATGCTTACGATAATTTGTAAACAAAGTAATTATACATAAGTGCTTAAGAATATCTGTTTTAACGTGTACCAACATTATCTTAATAAAAATTCATTAGGAATATATTTAGGAAAATCGATAGTTTTCAGTGAGCTTTTTTTAAATGCAATTTTCTCAAAATGCCTTCGATTTAACAACGGTATCAAAAAGTATAATATTAAATTGAGAACCCTCAAGATTTCATATGATGTATGAGCTTCATAGCTCCCAAACATAAATTTTTTTGCCCAAAATTTATACATCTCTAATATAAGAATTTAATTACATTCGATGAAACTTCTTAATATAGATGGACTTTTTTACGTTCTTATTTATTAGAAATTAAGTGCATTTAAAATGTCTTTTTTTGGAAAATATAACTAAAACACAATTTTAGACATACAATTTAATTTTGTATAAATACCGCAATTACGTATTTTAGTTTAAATATGTAGTTTCCATAATAAAAAGTAGTTTCTTTTAAAAAATTTTTAATTTTTTACTTTTTTGCCTTTGTTATAAAAAATTTCAAGATTTTTCTCTTCCAAATAAGATTTTTTTTTCGCCAAAAGAAGATTTTCCTTCCAAATCTTCTGGCAACGCTGACTCCATGGTATACACAAGAGGATTAGTTTTGAAGTCGTTTAAAAACGAAAGCATGTCGTTAAAAAACGAAGACATGACGTCTCACTACAAACACTTTTTTACAATGACAAGGTCCATGCTTGCATTACATCGGACTAGTCCATGGAGTAGTCCATTTTATCAAAATGGGTCAGGTGGTCCAATTTTATTTGCAGGGTACAAACACTTTTTAACAATGGCATGGTCCATGCTTGCATTACATCGGACTAGTCCATGGAGTAGTCCATTTTATCAAAATGGGTCAGGTGGTCCAATTTTATTTGCAGGGAATTCATTCAAACTTTTTCACTAATACATAAACACTTTTACAGCTATTTTGTTTTTGCATTCTTTTGTCAACTAATATGTATATGCTTACTGTCTTGCCAGTACTGGCAAATGTAAACGCTGTGTAAGACTAATATTACCTGTGTAAAAAAGGGATGTGCGAAACAGTAAGTAACGGGTTTTAACCACCTGTGCGGCCGCTAAATGACGTTATTTTATGGAGCAAAAAAAAAGTACCTGTTTTGCATAACTTTTAAAATCATTAACAACAAAAATAAAATATAATAAAAAATCAAATCTGTGCTCTAGCTACTTAGTTTTTTTTTAATATATATTGTGGTTATAGCATAAAATTGTTATCAGAACCATTTTGAAGCTTTGAGAGTAAAATGGAAAAAGTGTATAATACATGGCGCAACTGTAATGAGTGAGGCATTGTTGCCTATCCGGCTATTATCAGAAGAAGCGTCTGAGGCACGAAATAAAAATTTTCGGCTTTACATGCAGAATTTTGCTAGAAAGTTTTTGAGGGTTCAGTGTAACAAAAATATTATAAATAGACTTTTGCTCAGTTCTGACCCACTGATTACTAGTATAAGACCAACTCCAAAAAAAAGTCATTACCCTTTATGAAAGAAGCAAATTCTTTTATGCTTCCAACTGTACTTGGCTCTGAAGAGAATTCCGATTCAGAAGAGGATTTTGAAGAAGCAGACGAAGAAGAACAATGGCACTCATCATCATCTTAGTGCAAAAGAGAAGTTATTTTAAATAAAATTTCCTGTTACTATTATAAATAAGTTATAATTACGAATATATTAATTATTTTCAGATAAATTAAATACTATAAAATACATAAAAGTCACATAAAATCTTAAAAATTAATATGTTTTGGAAATTAGCAAAAAAAAAAATTTTTTTACAGGGTCGTTCCGGGGGAGGGGGGTTTGGAGGGATACCTCCTCCTACCCATAAAAGTTAAAAAATTTAATTTTTATAGTATTAAGGCGCTAGTAATCTATTTCTTTTAATATTTACATTTTTTTTTAAATATTATTTTATGTTACCGCCCTCAAAAGGGGCGGGGGCGAAAAGTGTAATTTTTCGATCTCATGGGGTCTAATTTTAGGTTTTTTAACTTTCGCTGACGTTAAAAGTTGCATTTGCCAAACAAAAGTATGGGAAAACTTAAAAATAAATTGCATTTTCCATAGGTTGGATTAGTTCTTCTAGGGGGAACCGTTTCCTCCTTGGTCCGATTTTATTTTTTTTTAGGTTTACCTGCCTATGACAATATCACATATTTCTGCCAAGTTTCATCGATCTAGGGGCATTCAATAACTTTTAAGAAGCAATATAAGCTAGATTGGCAAAAAACCCCTATGTGCGGGCTTTTTATTTAATCGGTTAATCGCTCGATTAATTAACCGAGGTTTTTGTATAATCGGTTAATTTTGTTATTGATCGGTTAACCGATTAATAAAGTTTTTTTTACAAATTAGGTACTTTCAATGAATATAAATGAAAAATTATTTATTATTTGCAGTTTTGTAGTAAAAAATAAACAATAACATAACAACGCGTGAACTAAAACTAGCAAAAAAAAATAATTTATAACTCTGTAATACATATTTTTTAATTAATACATATTCGGCGACGTTCTGTAAATCGAAATCACGTGAAATTAAAATCGATGGAGATTTCAAGTTCAATTTTTTTAAATGAACGTAGCTCTTCCAGATTTCAAAAGTAGTTTTGGTAAAGATATGTGGTCTTCAAAGTATTTCGTAATGAAAAAGAAATATGTGTATCAATTTTAAACACAGGATAGAATTAAAAACTTGTTCGATTTCTATTTCAAGTGATTTCGATTTCCAGAACAAGGCCGATTATGTATTTATTAAAAAGTAAACTCTGATATCATTTTATTAGTAATTTAAATAGTTTAAGAAATTCTTATAAAATAATCTTTTAGATAAATAATTTGGTTAAAATGTATTACATTTAAGCGACTCTTTTCTTTGGTTTTGATAAATTTTGACTTGGAAAAATTTCTTTCACTTATCGTAGATGTTGGAGAAATCGAATGCAACCCATAATACAGAATATCTAAATTCTCAGTCTTTTTTCTGGATTTCTCTAAACATATAAAATCTTCCATTATACCATTTAAATCCTGTTTTATTTTTAACACTTCTAATTGTTTGGGTTAATTCTGTTGTTGCGTTTGCGTCCTGGCAAAGCACAGCACCGAACATTCTTCAAAAAAAAATTAATTTCCGAATTCCGTAATTAATGTTTTTGTACTGTATTTTAAAAATGTATTTATAGAAGGAAATATATTGTATAAAAACATAATTCTAATTGGTGCACTTTGGCAACATTTTTGGTGACTGTAGAATGAATATATTTAAAAATGGGAGTTGCTTTGCAACCTACGTTTTGGAACTCACATATTGCTAAAAAAAAACAAAAACAAATTTTTTGGGAATGAATTCCCAAACTTAAAAAATTTGGCATCGCCAATGTTTACTGCCGCGAATTTTTTTAATACATAAATTCCCAACAAGTGTTGATGTGAACGAGAAGGGAACGTGTAAATTTAATTTGTATTCTAAAGTAGGACTAAATTTAATTACTTTTTCCTCTTATTGAAGGAGTGCACATAAAGAAAATGAAGATAAACACTTCATTAGTTATTTTATCATATTTTTATTAGTATTTTATTTTGTTACTCACAATAGAGACTTTTGTTTACAAAGCACTGAAAAATAATTCACAATAGAATTTTTTACGCAAAAAATATTTGCGATACCGATTTGTTGGGGATGGGAATTTAGGTTTGATCCCATGTATCATATTCCCATAACATTCGCGATAGGGGAATTATGTCCTGTGGTTCCTAGTAGGAACCTTTGGTAGATCGAAATTTGCTTTGAATGATTATCTATTTTAATTGATTTTACTTCTGTACTTCGTGTATTTATAGCAACAAGATTCATTAGCCTGTAGTTAATCATTTGTCTGTATGAAATTCGATGTAATAATCACAAAAAGGCGGTTTCTTGGCTGTGTTTTTATCATATTTTGCTACGAATAAATCCTTTCCATGTCTATGGCAATTCTTCTGATATTTGGAAATTTTTAAATTGTACTAAATATTTCATTGGAGTACTTCAGTACTTTTGCAATGCGAATAGTACTGGAAAAAGTACAATTGTACTTACTTTATCATTCCTGGGTCTATTTCTGAAGTAGAGAGGGAGTTTAGCCAAGTAAACATCGTTAAAAGCATGGTCCAATTATTATGTCTTTTTTTTTGACATTTCTACCATTTGTGATTTTTATTTGAACTTTTAATTTTTGATATCTTTAGTTAGGCTTGAGTTCATCAAATTTAATTTTCATAATTTTCAATTTTGTATTCCCAAAAATTGAAATTACTTTTTGATAATTTATTGATAGTTTTTCTTTGGCTGAGCCGAGATTTTAACCCGGGTTGATTTTTACACGTTTCAAGAATCACCACATTCTTTCCTCAGAAAATCTTTGAGTTCAAACCTCGGCTCAGCCAAAGAAAAATTATCAATAAATTATAATTTATTGATAATTATCAAAAAGTAATTTAAATTTTTGGGAATACAAAATTTTAATTTCAAAAGAATGTAAGATGAGATAAACTCGCTGTTTATTGTTGATGCTTTTGTTTAAACTTTGATATTATTACAAGTAGAACAGTTGCTTATAAGTCTTATACGTTTAACAGTTTTATTTGGTTTAATATCTTTAGTTTTTCTAAAATCTTTATGGATGAAGTTTCCTATGCAACCAGTGAAATGCGCATAGGAATAGCTTATCCCATCAACAATAAATTTCAAGTGTTTTTATCAAGAATAAAAACTGGGAATTAAGCACGAATAACAAAATCTTTTGAAATTATCAATAAATTTTAATAAATTCTAAGTTGTAAAATTCCTTCCTCAGTGAAAATAATGAAAATCAAGCCTGACTAAAAATATCAAAAATTTCTACCATTTTTTACACAAAGAGTTGCTTTTGTTCGTGACATCTTTATCATTTGTTACACCAACAAAATGCGTGCTGTTTTTTCTATTGTTGGATTGAGAAATAGGTTACATTTAGCAACCGTTTATTCGATTTAATCAATTAGGAGAATATTTTAATCTATGACTTGCTGGCCGCCCCGTTTTCGCTCGGAAGCTATTTGCTAACGAGAAGTGAAAAGGACGCAGTGTGTAAAAAATCTAGTTGTGCGAGTTTCGTCTTACATTTTCTCATGCTTAGAAAAATGAGAAGTGAGGCAATATATTAAAAGCTTACATTGTCCGAGTTTTACCAAGAAATTTTAAAATTTTCTTTACAATCAATTTCCTGAAAATTTCGAATCGAATAAAAAAAAAACAGCCAGATCGCTCCAGCCGTTCTCACGTTATGCGATAACATGCATGGACCGTTTCATGTTTATATACATAAGGGATGCCAAACGGGAAATCCCGGGATTTTTCTGGATTGACAAATCTCAAATCCCGGGATTTATAGAAATATATTGTAATATATCAACTTTTATGAACAATAATTTTCGTATTTATTGAATTTTTATACTCTATACAAAAAAAAAATATTAAAAATTATATTTCAGTTGTATATTTTATTTTTATAATTCTTATTTTTCTTTTTAAAAAATAAATGTTAAAGTGTTGTTTATTTAAAAAAAAATCCCGAAAAATCCCGAATCCCGGGATTTTCTAAAATCAATCCCGATTGGCGTCCCTAATACATACATATATAGATAATTTTTTTTTATTTTTTGTTTTAGGTTTGAGCTCAAAAGGTTGGATAAATGTTGTCATGATTATGATTTGCCTTCAAAATATTTAAAACTAATTTTTAAATTTAATTTTTTGAATGATACACTATTTACATTTATTTTTATGTAACAAATTGATCTGAATTTACAATTCAATGGCAACACTGACTATTGTTGAACAACTGCGACTTTTGAAATCGATGTCTTTCGATCGGACACCGAGGCCTATTGGATAGTAGCTTAGACACAATTGTTCAACAAGATCGGCCAAGAAACTCTCGGAGTTAGAGGGGTTCAAAATTTGACATTTTAGCCAAACAGGTGTTTTTTCTAATCCATGTTACTTTTACTTATTGTTGTTAAAAAAATTTTCCAAAATAGTTTAGATTAGGGATTGCTGTTCGGTTTTGAGCCGAAATCGAAACCGTGGTTTTGATGCCTAAAAACCGAAACCGAAAACCGAAAAAAACTCGGTTTTAGCTTTTTCTTCAAATATACATACATATATTTAAGTTAAAAAACCTTTTTACATAAAGAAGAACAAATGTGTCTTTTTTAATAAAGTACCTGATTTGAAACAATTAAAAAAATTGTAGTGTGTCTTAGTTTTTTTCATCTTCATAAACCAAACTCTAGTTTAGATAGCTAATTCTTCAATCTTTCGAAAAAAATAGTTTTAACTTTGTTGTGGCAAAATCAAATATTTTTTAAATTTATTTCAAAATGAGCCCTTTGTTGTTTAAAAGAAAGCTGAGGCCTTTTGCTTTGAGAGCTTTTTGGTCACTTCGTTAGACTCGAGTGGACATCTATCAAAATAATTTTTTTTTAACTCAAGAGAATTTTTTCCTGTTTGTGTTGTTTCAAAAACCTTAGAAACTAGACAAAATAAGCTACCCAACAGTATTTAATCCCTCGATACTGTAATACCCACAATATGGTAGCCTCAGAAACTTTATTCACTACTGTTTTCGTGTTGAAAAATTAAATTAATAATATTTTTCGAAAGGTTAAAGAAATAGCTATCTAAGCTATTTGGGCAAATATTGCTAAGAACAATGGGTAATAAGTGACATGGATGAGAAAAAACAAATGTTTGGCCAAAATGCAAATTTTGATTCCACTAACTAAGAGATATCTAGACCGATCTTGTTGAAAATTGTGTCTAAACTTCTGCCGAATAGGACTAACTTTGGTAAAAGTTTCATCAGAACGGAAGACATCGCATTCAATTGGGTCAATTGAAGATGCAACCCCCCATACATTAAATAATAATCTATATATAATGTAAATAGCTATTGTTTGGGGTTTAATGAAATAAATTTCAAGTTTTAAGTACGAGTTATTTTACATACCGGAAAAATATATTGCTCAAGTTTGATAGCGCGTTCCTTGCACATATAACTGCGCTGCTGCTTGAGAATCGTGGCAAATAACAATTCAGTTAACAAAAAACTCAACGAAATTAAATGGAACTTTAAAAACCTATATTCGGCAATGCCGAATCTTATATACCCTTCACCATGGTTGGGAAAGAACTGAAGTTTATAAATACTTATATCTAAATATATGTTTATATTGCTGGCCCTAAGCAAACATTAGTGTTGTATTACCACACGATTTAAATTGAGCTTTTAACGAAATTAACGGCCTTTAAATAAAAATCCATGGAATACCTACATAAAGTTATTTTACAGAATAAAGACTGCAATCTCCACATTTATAGTTTTCGTAATAAATAGTAAAAAGCTCTAGCTCAAAGTATTTCAATAGTTATTTATTGCATGTTATACTCTTCAGTAAATATGAATATGATAAAGATATGTCGCAAGTTTAAACCAAATCGATATAGCGGTTTGCTGGCAATTATAATAACAAAATTGGAGATTGCTGTGTTTGCTATAATCAAATGGACATTGCTGATTTTTTAGCATGGGCAAGTACTTAAAAAAATCAGTAGTTATAACATTCTTAAACTTAACAAAGGCTTAGTTTTTTCTTGATTGATTTGGAGGAACTTCATAAAAACTAAGCTCCATAATTACGACTAATGGCAAAGTTATAAAATGAACAATAATACTAACTGTTTCATATAAAAAATAATTTGTTATATTTTTATACCCTTCACCGAAGGTAAAAGGGAATATATAACTTTGTCATTCCGTATGTATGTTCCACAATATTGATCCTACACCCTATAAAGTATATATATTCTGGGACCTTATGAAAAGCGAAGTTCAAATCCGGTTGTCCGTTTGTCCGTGTGTATGTTGAAATGGGTTTTCCGAAAACCCCAGAAATGATGTGGACTAGGTTGATGTATATTTATGTCAAAAATACTCAGTTTAAGTTTGCTATTGAAATTCAGCCAGATCGGTCCAAAAATGACGGAGATATGAGCAAAAAACCACGACTACCTCTAAATTTTTCCAAAAATCCCTTGTTGTTGTTGTATTTTTTTTATTTCTGTATATCTTGAGAACGGCAAGAGCCAAAGTTTCCAAATTAGGTACACACATTAAGGTTGCCAATAAACACCATCCTACAAAATGTGGGCGGGATTGGAGAAGTGGGCGTGGTACCTCCCGTCCAAAAAAAATTAAAAATTGTATAAAAACCTAAATTTTAGGGCTGCCATATGTCCTATGGATATGACTTATGTATCAAAATATCGGAAATTTTTAGTAGAACATATTTTATAAAAAACTCGGGAAAATCGGTTCAGATACAAAAAAGTTATGACCAAAATTAAATTTTTTTTTTTAAATACCCACTTTCGGGAACCATAGATCTCCCCGAGTCCAAGCTTTATAACTAAAGTAAATGGTAAATTTCTTCTTCAACACGTCGGTATATAAATCTGCCAAATCGGTTAAAAAATGGCTGAGTTATAACCGAAATACTGAATCCCCAAAAATTACTCTTTTTTATAATTAACTTTGTTAAAATATATATTTACAAGTTTATATAAATATAACTTAAGTAAATGGTAAAATTCTTCCTTAACACGTCGATATATAAAACTATCAAATCGGTTAGACAATGGGTAATTTATGAGCAAAATACTCCAAAAATGGGCTAAAAAACATCAACATTTTTATAAAAACCTAAATTTTAGGGCTGCTATACGTCCTATGGATATGACTTATATACCAAAATGTCGGAAATTTGTATGAGTTATAACCGAAATACTGGGGTCTAATCACCGCATACGATATCGAGCAAAATTCATCGAAATTATTTATTTTGGTATCTTGAAACTCGATATCGAATGAAATGTATTGAATTTGAAATAATAGCATTCGACATCGAGTAACTCAACATTACATTTATCGAGTTTTCATTCGATACGCCAGTGTCTATTGTATGCAAAACAATTCAATAGTTTATTCGATACGATAGTATCGAATGCAGTGATTAGACCCCTGAATTCCCGAAAATTACTCTTTTTATACCCTTTACCGAAGGTAAAAAGGTATATACAATATTGATCCTACACCCTATAAAGTATATATATTCTGGGCCCTTATGAAAAGCGAAGTTCAAAACCGGTTGTCTCTTATTTAAAAAAAAATATTTACCAGTTTTATTTAGTTTTTGTCCAGTTGCTCTGTATTCTGCTCGCACATTGGTGAAGGGTATATAAGATTCGGCACAGCCGAATATAGCACTCTTACTTGTTTAATTTCTTTTTAATTTTGTTTTGCAAAAAAGAAACAAAATAAAAAAAATAGCATGCATTTTCGAAAATAGTTGAGAGAAAAAGAGCTTAACACACTGTGATCATTCCAAAACGACAATATCCAATGGACATTGCCGTTTTTACATCGATTCTTAATTTTTGAACATACTTTTTTATGGAATAAAATTGTATCGTGTAATGTCATATTCACTAATCAGAAGCATTCATTAAATACAAGTAATGGCGATTTCTTTTTTGAGAAAAATGTTGCATTAATGTTACATGTTCTACATTTTTGTGTTCGTTTGTACAACAAATACAACTGTGGGAAAAATTTTCAAGTCCTTTTGTGAATAAGTTTTTATAAACATGCAAAACATGTTGCATATTTTACCATTACTTTAACTTAAGGTGTTCATACTGCCCTGTTCTACAACTTTGGTACTTACTACTTTGTTTATATAACAAATGCTTTATTTTGTTTGTCATAATTCATACCGCTCATAATTTTGTAAAAAATTTGTTTTAAAACAAAATATAAAAATATTTACAAATTAAAATCAAAAAAAGTCTACTTATATTATAATCGTTTTAATTTTTATAAGCCATTAGTGATGTTAATATTTGTTTCCAACCCGTAATAGCGTGCAGAAACCGCTTAAATAGCTTTAAAAATCGCTCATTAAGTACATTAATGATGAAAGGGTAATAGTTGTAAATAAAAGCACTAATTGTGTTCTATTGAAATTGCACAACATGTAACACTTCGAGTGATTATAGGTTACATTGGAAAATGTTACCTGTATATACTGTCACATATTTTTCTCAGAAAAGAGATCGCCATAAGATTTATTATTAGTTACGTTTGTGAAAAAAGTGGAGATTGCAGCCTTTGCATCTATACCCCTCATATGGTGTAGATATGGGCTCAATCAAAAAAGAAACGCATGTATTTAAGGCAAATTGGAAATTATAGTTATTTATTACTTCATCTTAAGGCCCGCGGATAGACAATGTTGCTTGTTTTTTTTATTTGTTGTAAACAAAAATTAAGCCAGCAATAGTCAATGTTTGGCCTTGTGCTTTGTTGATGGTAATAGCACAATCAAGGCGCAAAGGGAATTGAAGCCGCTTGAATCGGAATGGTAAATCGTTGGAAATCATCAGAATTTGTGGACTTCGAAAGTTAAAACATGTTGATATTGGATCATTATTAACATAGGTTTTTTTAAATATCTTCGGAACTACATAACAGATTTAAGAGTTAAATATCTCGTTTTGAAAAACATGACAACGGCTTTAAAAAAAATAAAATAAAAAAAGCAAAAAAATAAATAAATATATGTATATTAGGGCCATCACCAAATTTTTGGCATAGTACCACGGAATGGCCAAAAATGTTTTAGTAATGAAGCAAATTTCTAAAACCTTCCAGGAAATTTTAAACCGCGATGTATTGTAGGAGTGGATTAATTCCAAAATAGCATTTAAGTGATACCTATAGGAATATATACAAATATCAGGTGTATATTTTAAAAAAATTTCAGTGAGATAAAAATGATTTTGTTTTAAAACTTCAACCCGATCCCTGCGTGAACTTTTTTAACATTCCGGAAAAATTATCATATTTTTTATTAATAACTTTTAATGTTCTACACGACTATATTATGCCGTTTTTGATATTCGCAAAAAGTGTGAAAAAGTTATGGCCCTAATGAAAATTGGATTTTGCCACACCCCTTCGCCCGCAGGCCGAAAATAAAAAAATTCTGAAGATTATTAGTATTGTGGTTATTTTGTTGAACTATTTATGGTTTTTAATCCAAATTTTTAATATTTTTAATTAGGCTTAAGTTCATGAAATTTAATTTTTCATTAAATTATTTTTGTGAAGAAAGGAATTTTACAACATGAAAATTAATTAAAATTGTTATTGATAATCTTTCGTTCTTGACGTGGCTCGGGCTCGAACCCTGGCCGGCAGGTTACCATGACATGTTTCGATCGCAACCACTCGATCTCCTCAGATGGATTTGCCGTCTTACACTCGCAGCCATCGACGACTGCTGACGTCACTAGTCAAACATCAATCCTTACACCAAATTGTATTTTAACATTTGGTAGATCGAAATTTGCTTTCCTGAATGATTATCCATTATAATTGATTTTACATGTTTTTTCCTTTACTTCTGTTTTTTCGTACTTTCGTCAAGAATTTTTCTTGAAGTCCAAGTACATTTTTTGTTTTTTCACTTTGTCTTTTCTCTTTTCTGTTGACCTTTTTCAGCACAACTTGAAGGACAAATGTACACATAGAGCTCGTGCCTTAGCTTTAACAATTATTAGTATTGTGGTTATTTTGTTGAACTATTAATGGTTTTTAATCCAAATTTTTAATATTTTTAATTAGGCTTAAGTTCATGAAATTTAATTTTTCATTAAATTATTTTTGTGAAGAAAGGAATTTTACAACATGAAAATTAATTAAAATTGTTATTGATAATCTTTCATTCTTGACGTGGCTCGGGCTCGAACCCTGGCCGGCAGGTTACCATGACATGTTTCGATCGCAACCACTCGATCTCCTCAGATGGATTTGCCGTCTTACACTCGCAGCCATCGACGACTGCTGACGTCACTAGTCAAACATCAATCCTTACACCAAATTGTATTTTAACATTTGGTAGATCGAAATTTGCTTTCCTGAATGATTATCCATTTTAATTGATTTTACATGTTTTTTCCTTTACTTCTGTTTTTTCGTACTTTCGTCAAGAAGAAAGAACCATAAATAGTTCAACAAAATAACCACAATACTAATAATTGTTAAAGCTAAGGCACGAGCTCTATGTGTACATTTGTCCTTCAAGTTGTGCTGAAAAAGGTCAACAGAAAAGAGAAAAGACAAAGTGAAAAAACAAAAAATGTACTTGGACTTCAAGAAAAATTCTTGACGAAAGTACGAAAAAACAGAAGTAAAGGAAAAAACATGTAAAATCAATTATAATGGATAATCATTCAAGAAAGCAAATTTCGATCTACCAAATGTTAAAATACAATTTGGTGTAAGGATTGATGTTTGACTAGTGACGTCAGCAGTCGTCGATGGCTGCGAGTGTAAGACGGCAAATCCATCTGAGGAGATCGAGTGGTTGCGATCGAAACATGTCATGGTAACCTGCCGGCCAGGGTTCGAGCCCGAGCCACGTCAAGAATAAAAGATTATCAATAACAATTTTAATTAATTTTCATGTTGTAAAATTCCTTTCTTCACAAAACTAATTTAATGAAAAATTAAATTTCATGAACTTAAGCCTAATTAAAAATATTAAAAATTCTGAAGATTCTCTGAAAATTACATCAAAATCGGCCCAGCCGTTTTGGAGTCCATACGTTACATTCATACATACATACACACATCCTGTTAATTGCATTTTATTACTTGAACATGTTTGTGTGCTATTAAATACATTAAGAGACAAATTTAATTAAAAAAACAAAACAAATAGTAATTTTTGGGATTTCAGAATTTTGGTTATAACCCAGCCATATTTTACCGATTTCACAGATTTATATACCGACGTGTTAAAGAACAAGTTTTCCATGTAAAAAAAACTTGGACTCGGGAAGATCTATGGCTCCCGATAGTTTATTTTGGTCATAACTTTTTCGTATCTGAACCGATTTGTCCGAGTTTTTGAGAAAATATTTTCTACTTTGGCTCTTGCCGTTCACCAGATATAAAAAAAACAACAACAAGGGAGTTTTGGAAATTTCAATAGCAAAATTACATTGACCATACCTGACATAAATTTATACCAAAGAAGTCTCCATCATATCTGGGGGCGTCGGAAAACCCATTTCAACAGACGGACAACCGGATATGAACTTCGCTTCTCATAAGGATCCAGAATAATTGGCTCAAAATCACCAAGGTGCAGAATTGGTTTTACTAGCAATTTAATGTATTAAATCTTGACTTTATTGAAAAAAGAAAATTTATAAATTACTACAACTAACCTGTTTTATGTGTACATCAAACAATAATTTTAATTTAAGAAGTAATTTTTATACTAAATCCATATTCATGCAGAGAAAGTCATTTCGGGAACGCGTCTTAATTACAATTTTCAACAACAAGTCCAAGATATTAATGAAAAATTTTAGGTATTTAACACCAGTCATTACTAAATACACCGTAATTATTATACAAAATCTAGTTTTGAAAAGGTAACTAAAAAATTATTTATTGCTTATTATAAAAATGCAAAAATAGTTTGTCCGATAGTGCACAAGTCATTTCAGTGAACGCATCTATAATGAAAAAATAATTATTTTAAGGAAACATAGCCATCAGGTGTTAAACGGCAGTAGAAGAAGAAAACAATAAAAAAGCCAACTGTCAATGCATTTATCGACAAATAAGTTATATTAAAGTGGTAAGTAACTTTCAATTCATTATTCGTAGAGCGTACATCAATAATCCTTCATTTCGTGAACGTGTTGATTAAATTAAATTAAATAAGTGATGAAATTCTTTTTAACGACAAGAAATAATAAAGTAGCCCCAAATATTTTACTTTTGACAAAGTCATGTCGCATTTAAACTGGCAAGTCGCGCATTTATTTGAAATCGTCATTTCGTGAACGGTCATTTCGGGAACGTGCCATAATATTCGGAAACGTTCCCGAAATGACTGTTGCGTTCTCGGAATGATAATTATTGTTTCCTAGGGCGACTCCATTACAATTTTTTATGGATAAGATGACTGAACAACAGAAGGAGCTTATATGGCAACATCTCTTCGTCAGCAGAATAAACCAAAAAGAAAAAAATGGAAAAAATTATTATTTTGAAGATTTTTTTTTGTTTTGTATTTTTTTAATATTTTTTTGCTCACTTATCGTCTAAATAAATAACTTTAAAGTTAATAAAAAAAATTGTGCAATTCCAGGTTGCGAAAAAAAGATAAAATAAATAAAAAAACAATTATTAATTCAAACGTCCATTCTGAACGTTTATTACAATAGTAGCAGCGTGTTGTGGCAATGGCTGTAGTTGTTGAGAACGAGGTTGCCCTTGTTGTTGCATTAGTTCTAGCTGCTGTTGAAGTTGTTGTATTTTTTGTTGTAGCTGCTCGGGGCTTTGATGGTCCTTGTGATGGTGACGTTTGTTCTTTTTTCTGTTTGCTTTCTTGTTGTTTTTTCTGCTTCTTCGATTCCGTGTTTTCTGCCAGGGTTGCTTCTTGGACATCTGTGCGGGGTCTATCTTTGCCTCCTTTATCTTTAGCTTCTGCCACCTGTTGGCAAGACTAACAGACAAGTCGGAAGGGTCTGGTTCGGCCCGCCCTATCAACGAACCACCAACAAAAAAATGACCAGGAGTTAAAGGAACTAAATCGGTCGGGTTATCGCTCATTGCACACAAGGGTCTAGAGTTCAAGCAGGCCTCAATGCGGGTCAACATTGTCTCGAACTCTGGATACGTAAATTTCTGACAACAAGAAATTCTTTTTAAATGGGTTTTGAAACTTTTTCCCAGCTTCCCATAAGCCCCCTCTATGAGGAGCCCCGGGAGGGATAAAGTGCCACTCCAGTGGGCTTTCTTGGTCAAGGGCAAGAACTTTTCCTTTCAACTCTTGTAAAAATTTTCTACGATCGATAGTAAGTAATTTAGCAGCTCCTACAAAAGCAGTACCATTTTCGGAAAACATATGTCGAGGTGTCGAGCGGTCACTACCAAATGAATTGCCTTTGTGCCAAAGCAAACAAACACTACGACATATATTGATTCCTATAGTTCCAAGTTGGAACAAAGGGCCGTAACGAAATTCTTCCATTGGGATCTGTCCTGTGCGATTTGTCTGATCTCAGACCAAGTTCTTCTTGTTTCGCTAATTTCGGATTCTAGTTGCCTTCTCCAGGTGTTAGCTGGTCTACCTCTTCTTCTGCTGCCATGAGGGTTCCAATCAATTGCCATCTTTGATATATCATCATGGGGTCTTCTCAAAATATGACCAACCCAGCTCCATTTCCTCTTTGCAATTTCTATGCGAATTGGTATTTCACCTGTTCTTTGCCAGAGGTCTCTGTTGGAAACTACGTTCGGCCAAAATATTCGCAAAATTTTTCGCAAGCAACGATTAACAAATACTTGCAGGGATTGAATGTCGCTTGCAATAGAGTTCCAGGACTCACATCCATATAGCAGGATAGAGCGAACATTAGACGAAAAAAGGCGAAGCTTAGTTTTTATATGTATTTGTGGTGACTTCCATACTCTTTGTAATGCACCAAAAGACTGTTTTGCTTTCCTTATGCGATATGCAATATCATCACGTGAGCCGCCTGTTGTTGATATGATACTTCCTAAGTAGCAAAACGATTGGACGTCCTCGAGTTCTATGTTGTTTACTCGGAACTTGGAGAGATTAGTCGAATTGATACGTAGAACCTTAGTTTTGTCGAAGTTAATGTGCAGACCGACACCAGATGCTAGCTGATGTATCTGATCCAATTTGGCTGACATGTCGGTAAAGTTATGTGCGAGCAGGCAAATATCATCAGCGTAGTCAAGGTCTTCCAATCGACCATTTATACCCCATGTAATGCCTCTTCTTATTCGGGTTGTTTGCTGCATAATTGAATCCAATACAATATTGAATAACAGCGGAGATAGGATACATCCCTGTCGTACCCCAGTGCTTATACCAATCGGATTGCTTAACGTGCGTTCATGCAGTACTCGACTTGTTGAGTTGCCATACAAAGCTTTGATTAAGTCGATTAGCACAGGTGGAACTCCCTTGCATCGAAGTGCGTGCCAAATTGCCTGATGGTGGATCGTATCGAATGCTTTGGCGAAGTCCATAAATATCAAGTATAATGGAGATCTCCATTCCACCGGCTGTTCCACTATGATCCTTAGACTATTTATATGATCGGTGCAAGATCGGTGTGGTCTGAAACCAGCTTGCTCATTTCGAAGATCTGCTGAAATTGATAATGCCAGTCTAGCATGGATTATACTCGCTAACACCTTGTTAATCATGGTTAAAAGAGTTATACCCCGCCAATTTTTACACTCTGTTAAGTCTCCGTTCTTGGGTAGTTTTATTATCATTCCCTCACTTAGTTCAGCAGGAAGAGAGTGTGATGTCCAAAAGTCTCTGATAATAGGGTAGATTATTTTAGCGCTAAGAGTCGGATCAGCCTTAAGCAGTTCAGGGTTAATGTTGTCTACGCCTGGTGCCTTGCCATTCTTCAGTGCACGTATTGCAGTGACGATCTCAGTTTCGTCTGGGCAAACTGTATTTATGTCGGATCTGATTTGATGTGAAGTACAGTGACATTGCCAGACTGTTGTGGGTTGCGGAATTGACAGTATGCCGGCATAATAGTCGGACCATATTGCCAGTTGCCGCTCCACGGACGCGGCAGTTCCTCCCAACGGATCTTTACGGGGATATGTGGTTGAACGGTAGTTCCCTGATATTTGCTTTGCAATTTTGTATAAATCTCTACTTCGATGTGTATCGGCAGCTGACTGTGCTTCTATGGCCATATTTTCCACCCAGACCCGTTTGTCTCGTCGCGCACTTCGTTTAACCTGGCGATTTAGACTGGTATGCTGTGCCTGAAGGATAAATTTAGAAGCTCTTGTTCGGGCAACGTTAATGGAGCCTTTAAGTTGTCTTCTATCTTCAATAAGTTGCCAGGTAGCGTCTGAGATCCATACTTTACGCTTAGGTTGAGGATGACCAAGATGTTGCTTCGCACTGTCTGTGAAAATGTTTTTTATAGCATTCCATTGGCCTCTATTGCTGTTCGGGATATCTTCATAGCGAGTCGTTAGGGAGCCTACGTAACTTTCGAGAGTATTTGAGGATTTTAATTTGGATACATCGTATCGTCTTGGCAAAGACTGTGTTGTTTGTCGTCGGATTGCACATATCCTTAATCGTATCTCTCCTACAAGTAAATGGTGGTCTGACGCTCCATCTGCCCCACGCCTATTGCGCACATCTAGTAATGAACCCCGCCACTTCTTGCTTATCGCAATGTGGTCAATTTGGGTTTCTGTTCTGTGGTCGGGGGAAACCCAAGTTACTTTATGCACGTCCCTGTGAGGAAAAATAGTGCCACCGATTGTAAGACCACTGCTTGCACATATCCCGGTAAATAATTCGCCGTTCTCGTTCATTTGCCCCAGTCCATGAGTTCCCATAACGGACTCAATATTCGTGTTAACTGAGCCCACTTGAGCGTTGAAATCACCGGTAAGAAGTTAAATATCACCACTAGGTGTGTCTTTTATTACCTTTTCCAGGAGGCTGTAGAAGTCTTCTTTGTCATTGGGGTCTGAGATTTCAGTGGGGGCGTAGCATTGAATGCATGTGATGTTACGAGCACGGGTGTGCAGACGTATGGATATAATCCTATCAGAATGTGGTTTCCATGCCATTAGGGCGCTCTTGGCCTCTCTAGAAAGAAGGAATCCTACGCCGCTCGATCGAGGGAGTCCACTTGGCTTGCCAGAATATAAAAAGGTTATGTCACCGTCGGTTGTTATTGTGCCATTATCAGGCCACCTTGTTTCACATAAACCAAGGAAGAGAAGTTTGTAGTTCTTGAATTCCTTGCAAATTTGGGCCAATCTTGATGGTTCCAGAAGCGTTCTAATATTCCATGTTCCGAATCGTGTCCTTGATTTAAAGCTAAAAGTCGTCAACAATTGGGGATCATTTTGGTTTCCATTCGTTGTGGTTTCTGTAATCAGTAGAGTTTAAGATGAACCAGTGATTAGCCGATCGCATCCGATTCTGGTACCGGGATTGGCGATTGTAGCATCCAGAAATGCTGTTTTTTCAACGAGTTGTTAGATTGGCTATTGAGTGGCGCCAATTACTCGCCACGCCGTTCCAAGGATCATTGGCAACTCGGGTATTTACAGGTGCTCTAAACGAGACCCCCCGAGACTCTCCCCTTGGGACCGCTGAGTTGTCCGCGACTGCTTATTTTATTCGCAGCATCCCAACATATCTGCTGGGGTTTCCACTATCCGCAACCCGTGGACGCGTCTGATAGCATTCAGCTATGCTTCCCGAGGCAGTAAGTACCATGTAGTATGTAATTTTACACATTACATGCTACTTAGCCACCACTTGGCAGAAAACACTACGACATAACCCTTTGAAATTCGACAACCTCTTCCACTATACGATTTAATTTCAAATGGTCCTGCGAAATCGACACCAGAATGGTCAAAAGGTTTGCCAAGAGACGTTCGTTCGGGAGGCAATGCAGCCATCATTTGGCGACCGGTTTGCTTACGGGGAATAACACACTCCCTACAGTTGTTCACGATCTTGCGTACCAAATTCCGGAGTTTAGGAACCCAGAATTCGATCCTTACAATGCGCATAAGCAACGAGTTTCCACCATGTAGTGAGTACTTGTGGACATATTCCAGGTACAGTCGGGTAAAAGGAGCACAATAGGGTAGTATTTTCGGAAATCGTTCATCATATGTAAGACTCTTGGCTTGGGATAGAAGACCATTTACTCTCATAAGCCCCCTAGAATCAAGAAACGGATTCAAAGAAATCAATTAGCTCACTCGGAACACACTCTCGCCTTTCGACAGTTGGGAGTATCCGGAAAAGTTACATTGCTGAGATAAAAGGGTTAAACGGGTTCAACTCTTGTAAAAATTTTCTACGATCGATAGTAAGTAATTTAGCAGCTCCTACAAAAGCAGTACCATTTTCGGAAAACATATGTCGAGGTGTCGAGCGGTCACTACCAAATGAATTGCCTTTGTGCCAAAGCAAACAAACACTACGACATATATTGATTCCTATGGTTCCAAGTTGGAACAAAGGGCCGTAACGAAATTCTTCCATTGGGATCTGTCCTGTGCGATTTGTCTGATCTCAGACCAAGTTCTTCTTGTTTCGCTAATTTCGGATTCTAGTTGCCTTCTCCAGGTGTTAGCTGGTCTACCTCTTCTTCTGCTGCCATGAGGGTTCCAATCAATTGCCATCTTTGATATATCATCATGGGGTCTTCTCAAAATATGACCAACCCAGCTCCATTTCCTCTTTGCAATTTCTATGCGAATTGGTATTTCACCTGTTCTTTGCCAGAGGTCTCTGTTGGAAACTACGTTCGGCCAAAATATTCGCAAAATTTTTCGCAAGCAACGATTAACAAATACTTGCAGGGATTGAATGTCGCTTGCAGTAGAGTTCCAGGACTCACATCCATATAGCAGGATAGAGCGAACATTAGACGAAAAAAGGCGAAGCTTAGTTTTTATATGTATTTGTGGTGACTTCCATACTCTTTGTAATGCACCAAAAGACTGTTTTGCTTTCCTTATGCGATATGCAATATCATCACGTGAGCCGCCTGTTGTTGATATGATACTTCCTAAGTAGCAAAACGATTGGACGTCCTCGAGTTCTATGTTGTTTACTCGGAACTTGGAGAGATTAGTCGAATTGATACGTAGAACCTTAGTTTTGTCGAAGTTAATGTAAAGACCGACACCAGATGCTAGCTGATGTATCTGATCCAATTTGGCTGACATGTCGGTAAAGTTATGTGCGAGCAGGCAAATATCATCAGCGTAGTCAAGGTCTTCCAATCGACCATTTATACCCCATGTAATGCCTCTTCTTATTCGGGTTGTTTGCTGCATAATTGAATCCAATACAATATTGAATAACAGCGGAGATAGGATACATCCCTGTCGTACCCCAGTGCTTATACCAATCGGATTGCTTAACGTGCGTTCATGCAGTACTCGACTTGTTGAGTTGCCATACAAAGCTTTGATTAAGTCGATTAGCACAGGTGGAACTCCCTTGCATCGAAGTGCGTGCCAAATTGCCTGATGGTGGATCGTATCGAATGCTTTGGCGAAGTCCATAAATATAAAGTATAATGGAGATCTCCATTCCACCGACTGTTCCACTATGATCCTTAGACTATTTATATGATCGGTGCAAGATCGGTGTGGTCTGAAACCAGCTTGCTCATTTCGAAGATCTGCTGAATTGATGATGCCAGTCTAGCATGGATTATACTCGCTAACACCTTGTTAATCATGGTTAAAAGAGTTATACCCCGCCAATTTTTACACTCTGTTAAGTCTCCTTTCTTGGGTAGTTTTATTATCATTCCCTCACTTAGTTCAGCAGGAAGAGAGTGTGATGTCCAAAAGTCTCTGATAATAGGGTAGATTATTTTAGCGCTAAGAGTCGGATCAGCCTTAAGCAGTTCAGGGTTAATATTGTCTACGCCTGGTGCCTTGCCATTCTTCAGTGCACGTATTGCAGTGACGATCTCAGTTTCGTCTGGGCAAACTGTATTTATGTCGGATCTGATTTGATGTGAAGTACAGTGACATTGCCAGACTGTTGTGGGTTGCGGAATTGACAGTATGCCGGCATAATAGTCGGACCATATTGCTAGTTGCCGCTCCACGGACGCGGCAGTTCCTCCCAACGGATCTTTACGGGGATATGTGGTTGAACGGTAGTTCCCTGATATTTGCTTTGCAATTTTGTATAAATCTCTACTTCGATGTGTATCGGCAGCTGACTGTGCTTCTATGGCCATATTTTCACCCAGACCCGTTTGTCTCGTCGATTTAGACTGGTATACTGTGCCTGAAGGATAAATTTAGAAGCTCTTGTTCGGGCAACGTTAATGGAGCCTTTAAGTTGTCTTCTATCTTCAATAAGTTGCCAGGTAGCGTCTGAGATCCATACTTTACGCTTAGGTTGAGGATGACCAAGATGTTGCTTCGCACTGTCTGTGAAAATGTTTTTTATAGCATTCCATTGGCCTCTATTGCTGTTCGGGATATCTTCATAGCGAGTCGTTAGGGAGCCTACGTAACTTTGGAGAGTATTTGAGGATTTTAATTTGGATACATCGTATCGTCTTGGCAAAGACTGTATTGTTTGTCGTCGGATTGCACATATCCTTAATCGTATCTCTCCTACAAGTAAATGGTGGTCTGACGCTCCATCTGCCCCACGCCTATTGCGCACATCTAGTAATGAACCCCGCCACTTCTTGCTTATCGCAATGTGGTCAATTTGGGTTTCTGTTCTGTGGTCGGGGGAAACCCAAGTTACTTTATGCACGTCCCTGTGAGGGAAAATAGTGCCACCGATTGTAAGACCACTGCTTGCACATATCCCGGTAAATAATTCGCCGTTCTCGTTCATTTGCCCCAGTCCATGAGTTCCCATAACGGACTCAATATTCGTGTTAACTGAGCCCACTTGAGCGTTGAAATCACCGGTAAGAAGTAAAATATCACCACTAGGTGTGTCTTTTATTACCTTTTCCAGGAGGCTGTAGAAGTCTTCTTTGTCATTGGGGTCTGAGATTTCAGTGGGGGCGTAGCATTGAATGCATGTGATGTTACGAGCACGGGTGTGCAGACGTATGGATATAATCCTATCAGAATGTGGTTTCTATGCCATTAGGGCGCTCTTGGCCTCTCTAGAAAGAAGGAATCCTACGCCGCTCGATCGAGGGAGTCCACTTGGCTTGCCAGAATATAAAAAGGTTATGTCACCGTCGGTTGTTATTGTGCCATTATCAGGCCACCTTGTTTCACATAAACCAAGGAAGAGAAGGTTGTAGTTCTTGAATTCCTTGCAAATTTGGGCCAATCTTGATGGTTCCAGAAGCGTTCTAATATTCCATGTTCCGAATCGTGTCCTTGATTTAAAGCTAAAAGTCGTCAACAATTGGGGATCATTTTGGTTTCCATTCGTTGTGGTTTCTGTAATCAGTAGAGTTTAAGATGAACCAGTGATTAGCCGATCGCATCCGATTCTGGTACCGGGATTGCCGATTGTAGCATCCAGAAATGCTGTTTTTTCAGCGAGTTGTTGAGATTGGCTATTGAGTGGCGCCAATTACTCGCCACGCCGTTCCAAGGATCATTGGCAACTCGGGTATTTACAGGTGCTCTAAACGAGACCCCCCGAGACTCTCCCCTTGGGACCGCTGAGTTGTCCGCGACTGCTTATTTTATTCGCAGCATCCCAACATATCTGCTGGGGTTTCCACTATCCGCAACCCGTGGACGCGTCTGATAGCATTCAGCTATGCTTCCCGAGGCAGTAAGTACCATGTAGTATGTAATTTTACACATTACATGCTACTTAGCCACCACTTGGCAGAAAACACTACGACATAACCCTTTGAAATTCGATAACCTCTTCCACTATACGATTTAATTTCAAATGGTCCTGCGAAATCGACACTAGAATGGTCAAAAGGTTTGCCAAGAGACGTTCGTTCGGGAGGCAATGCAGCCATCATTTGGCGACCGGTTTGCTTACGGTGAATAACACACTCCCTACAGTTGTTCACGATCTTGCGTACCAAATTCCGGAGTTTAGGAACCCAGAATTCGATCCTTACAATGCGCATAAGCAACGAGTTTCCACCATGTAGTGAGTACTTGTGGACATATTCCAGGTACAGTCGGGTAAAAGGAGCACAATAGGGTAGTATTTTCGGAAATCGTTCATCATATGTAAGACTCTTGGCTTGGGATAGAAGACCATTTACTCTCATGAGCCCCCTAGAATCAAGAAACGGATTCAAAGAAATCAATTTGCTCCCTCGGAACACACTCTCGCCTTTCGACAGTTGGGAGTATCCGGAAAAGCTACATTGCTGAGATAAACGGGTTTTCACAAATACAATCTCCGTTCTGGACAACTGCTGGGGGTCATAACAAAAGTTACGTTTTCGTAAATTATGGTAAAATCGGAAAATATAAGCAATGACTCTCAACGCTCGGGGTAAACTAGAAAACCGTTTGAGTAAATCATCTGGTTTATCTGTATGGGTAAAATGAGTCATAATACTTTTTGCTCGAGATTTGTGTGATAAATAATCTGAGACCGGGGCCAATTCTCCTTAGGTTGCCTTAACCACTGCGGGCCATGCCACCATAAGGCATTATCAATCAAATCCTCCCAACGGATCTTTACGGGGATAAGTGGTTGAACGGTAGTTCCCTGATATTTGCTTTGCAATTTTGTATAAATCTCTACTTCGATGTGTATCGGCAGCTGACTGTGCTTCTATGGCCATATTTTCCACCCAGACCCGTTTGTCTCCACCCAGACCCGTTTATACTCGCTAACACCTTGTTAATCATGGTTAAAAGAGTTATACCCCGCCAATTTTTACACTCTGTTAAGTCTCCTTTCTTGGGTAGTTTTATTATCATTCCCTCACTTAGTTCAGCAGGAAGAGAGTGTGATGTCCAAAAGTCTCTGATAATAGGGTAGATTATTTTAGCGCTAAGAGTCGGATCAGCCTTAAGCAGTTCAGGGTTAATGTTGTCTACGCCTGGTGCCTTGCCATTCTTCAGTGCACGTATTGCAAAGACGATCTCAGTTTCGTCTGGGCAAACTGTATTTATGTCGGATCTGATTTGATGTGAAGTACAGTGACATTGCGAGACTGTTGTGGGTTGCGGAATTGACAGTATGCCGGCATAATAGTCGGACCATATTGCCAGTTGCCGCTCCACGGACGCGGCAGTTCCTCCCAACGGATCTTTACGGGGATATGTGGTTGAACGGTAGTTCCCTGATATTTGCTTTGCAATTTTGTATAAATCTCTACTTCGATGTGTATCGGCAGCTGACTGTGCTTCTATGGCCATATTTTCCACCCAGACCCGTTTGTCTCGTCGCGCACTTCGTTTAACCTGGCGATTTAGACTGGTATACTGTGCCTGAAGGATAAATTTAGAAGCTCTTGTTCGGGCAACGTTAATGGAGCCTTTAAGTTGTCTTCTATCTTCAATAAGTTGCCAGGTAGCGTCTGAGATCCATACTTTACGCTTAGGTTGAGGATGACCAAGATGTTGCTTCGCACTGTCTGTGAAAATGTTTTTTATAGCATTCCATTGGCCTCTATTGCTGTTCGGGATATCTTCATAGCGAGTCGTTAGGGAGCCTACGTAACTTTCGAGAGTATTTGAGGATTTTAATTTGGATACATCGTATCGTCTTGGCAAAGACTGTATTGTTTGTCGTCGGATTGCACATATCCTTAATCGTATCTCTCCTACAAGTAAATGGTGGTCTGACGCTCCATCTGCCCCACGCCTATTGCGCACATCTAGTAATGAACCCCGCCACTTCTTGCTTATCGCAATGTGGTCAATTTGGGTTTCTGTTCTGTGGTCGGGGGAAACCCAAGTTACTTTATGCACGTCCCTGTGAGGGAAAATAGTGCCACCGATTGTAAGACCACTGCTTGCACATATCCCGGTAAATAATTCGCCGTTCTCGTTCATTTGCCCCAGTCCATGAGTTCCCATAACGGACTCAATATTCGTGTTAACTGAGCCCACTTGAGCGTTGAAATCACCGGTAAGAAGTAAAATATCACCACTAGGTGTGTCTTTTATTACCTTTTCCAGGAGGCTGTAGAAGTCTTCTTTGTCATTGGGGTCTGAGATTTCAGTGGGGGCGTAGCATTGAATGCATGTGATGTTACGAGCACGGGTGTGCAGACGTATGGATATAATCCTATCAGAATGTGGTTTCCATGCCATTAGGGCGCTCTTGGCCTCTCTAGAAAGAAGGAATCCTACGCCGCTCGATCGAGGGAGTCCACTTGGCTTGCCAGAATATAAAAAGGTTATGTCACCGTCGGTTGTTATTGTGCCATTATCAGGCCACCTTGTTTCACATAAACCAAGGAAGAGAAGGTTGTAGTTCTTGAATTCCTTGCAAATTTGGGCCAATCTTGATGGTTCCAGAAGCGTTCTAATATTCCATGTTCCGAATCGTGTCCTTGATTTAAAGCTAAAAGTCGTCAACAATTGGGGATCATTTTGGTTTCCATTCGTTGTGGTTTCTGTAATCAGTAGAGTTTAAGATGAACCAGTGATTAGCCGATCGCATCCGATTCTGGTACCGGGATTGCCGATTGTAGCATCCAGAAATGCTGTTTTTTCAACGAGTTGTTGAGATTGGCTATTGAGTGGCGCCAATTACTCGCCACGCCGTTCCAAGGATCATTGGCAACTCGGGTATTTACAGGTGCTCTAAACGAGACCCCCCGAGACTCTCCCCTTGGGACCGCTGAGTTGTCCGCGACTGCTTATTTTATTCGCAGCATCCCAACATATCTGCTGGGGTTTCCACTATCCGCAACCCGTGGACGCGTCTGATAGCATTCAGCTATGCTTCCCGAGGCAGTAAGTACCATGTAGTATGTAATTTTACACATTACATGCTACTTAGCCACCACTTGGCAGAAAACACTACGACATAACCCTTTGAAATTCGATAACCTCTTCCACTATACGATTTAATTTCAAATGGTCCTGCGAAATCGACACTAGAATGGTCAAAAGGTTTGCCAAGAGACGTTCGTTCGGGAGGCAATGCAGCCATCATTTGGCGACCGGTTTGCTTACGGTGAATAACACACTCCCTACAGTTGTGCACGATCTTGCGTACCAAATTCCGGAGTTTAGGAACCCAGAATTCGATCCTTACAATGCGCATAAGCAACGAGTTTCCACCATGTAGTGAGTACTTGTGGACATATTCCAGGTACAGTCGGGTAAAAGGAGCACAATAGGGTAGTATTTTCGGAAATCGTTCATCATATGTAAGACTCTTGGCTTGGGATAGAAGACCATTTACTCTCATGAGCCCCCTAGAATCAAGAAACGGATTCAAAGAAATCAATTTGCTCCCTCGGAACACACTCTCGCCTTTCGACAGTTGGGAGTATCCGGAAAAGTTACATTGCTGAGATAAAAGGGTTAAACGGGTTTTCACAAATACAATCTCCGTTCTGGACAACTGCTGGGGGTCATAACAAAAGTTACGTTTTCGTAAATTATGGTAAAATCGGAAAATATAAGCAATGACTCTCAACGCTCGGGGTAAACTAGAAAACCGTTTGAGTAAATCATCTGGTTTATCTGTATGGGTAAAATGAGTCATAATACTTTTTGCTCGAGATTTGTGTGATAAATAATCTGAGACCGGGGCCAATTCTCCTTAGGTTGCCTTAACCACTGCGGGCCATGCCACCATAAGGCATTATCAATCAAATCCCGCCCTAGAGATCCGCGGCTTGCCATATCAGTGGGGTTATTCTTAGAGTCGACATGAGACCAATTCTCAGTACCGACTGTTTTAAGAATCAACGCAACTCTATTTGCCACAAAATTAGGCCAGTGGCACGGGGGTTTCTGAAGCTAGGATAAAACAATGGCGGAATCAGTCCAAAAATGAGTCCTTTTCCGAAGCAAGTCCATTTGACTACACAACGATTCCACCATATTTGCCAATAATGCTGCTCCGCAGAGCTTTAGACGGGGTAATGTCTCGCATTTTACCGGCGCCACTTTTGTCTTAGCCGCCAGTAAATGAGTCTTTATCTCCTTACTGGCGCCAATCGCACGTATATATAAAGCTGCAGTGTATGCCTTTTCAGAAGCATCGCAGAAGCCATGGAAATCTATATCGAAATCGGGGTGAAAATTAACCCATCTTGGAATATGAATTTTCTCAATTAGCGGGTAGTCCTCTAAAAATGCGTGCCATTTCTTTAAAGTTAGGGGGGTCAAACATTCATCCCAACCCGTCTTGTCTTTCCAAATTTTCTGCATTATCATTTTAGCGACAATAATTTTAGGAGAAAGCCACCCCGCAGGGTCAAATAGCTTTGCTATCTAGGACAAGACCACACGCTTTGTAACAAAAAAATGGCTGCAGTAAAAGCCTAAAATAAAAGCTATCGGAACTCGCATTCCATCGCAAGCCAAGTGTCTTAGTCGTGCTTGCGTCCGAAAATTTCATGAAATCTGCGGATAGCAGATTCTCGCCGGGTAAATCCTCTAACAGGCGTTTATGGTTTGCCGTCCATTTTCTCAGAACGAAACCAGCAGAACCAAGAACTTTCGTTAGATTTAGATCATTACGCCGTATGATCGCCTCTTTTAATTCATGAGAACCAGCAAGAACATCATCGACGTACATTTGGGTTCGCAATATTTCGGACACTGCAGGATTTGCAGCTTCGCATTCGTTTGCCAACTGGATCAGAGTACAAATGGCAAGATACGGCGCACAGTTCACTCCAAACGTGACCGTCTTTAGCTCGAAATCCTTGACATCAACTTCGGGACTTTCACGGAACAATATCCGTTGAAAAGGGGTATGATTGGGCTGAACTAAAATTTGCCGATACATTTTCTCAATATCAGCGTTAAACACATACCGATAAAGCCGCCAGCGCAGAATTAGAATCGTAAGGTCTGCCTGTAATACTTGCCCAGGGTACAAAATGTCATTTAAGCTGTTGAACCAATGGTAATAAAGCATATCCTAGAAGTTGTTTCAGTTAAGCTGCCATCCAGGCCTGTAATTTTCGTCATGGCAGACGAAAGTGTGGGCAAACAAAGTTTCCGCTGCAACCTTTGAGAAATAAAAGTTGCCTGAGAAGCAGGATCAATCAATGCTCGTGCCAAACATTTGATATCGCCGACGGAAACTTCACAAGTCGTCGTCCCTAGCAATACCATAGAATAAGGATTTGTACTTACATGCGAGGCATAAGTCTGAAATGATTGAGCAGCGCTCGAAGTTGAGGGTCTTACATCCGTTTGAAGTTGGAGTGGACTGTAGTTTGAACCAGAGGGACCTGAGTTTCCATTTCCGTTAGGGTAACAATTAACGGTGTTCGCACGGGACACATTAGGATTTACGGTGTTGTTAACTATGGAACTATTCGGTCGACCCGGGTTTCGAGCTACCGACGTAACACTATTTGCATCGGTATTCTTATGCAATAGGGAATGGTGTTTCTGTTTGCACATGAAGCAAACATGAATGCTCTTACACGCCCTATATTCGTGGGAAGATGCCAGGCAGTTAGTGCAAAATGTCAGCCTGCCCACTGTCACCAAGCGCACTTCAACACTCTGTCCCAAAAATACCGGACACAACCTTAGGGGGTGTTTAACTGGGCACAAGCCACATTGAATCATATTCTGACCTCGCTCCGTCTTAGTCACAAAAGCTCTGACATTTCTGGAATCATTTGAGGATTTTTTCGAGTGATTAGAGCTACTACTCTTAACGGGGTTTTGAGGGGGGTTTGAATGCGATCCCTTTATGTCATGTTTAAATGTTGATTTAGCTAATCAAAGCCGTTCACATTACATTTGAGATGATTAGGATGACAGATGATTAAGAAAAAAACACACAACAAACACACAAAAAAAATTAAACAAATTTATATTTCTTTAAAGTATTAAAAATGGATAAAAACACTTTTATAAAGTTATCAGAAGATTATTTTAATAATTTTAATGATAAAATTGTGAAAATTTATGAATTATTTAAGGAAAAAAATAAAAACATTAAGCAGAAATCTTGGCCGGTTGTACACGACATGTTGGCGATTCTACATTATTAGGTATGTTCAGTGGATTCTATGTGGTTTATGAAGTGATTTAGTTGTAATCATGTCGATTTGAAGTGATTAACAAATCACTTCAATGTATGGGTAATCATCTCGATTTTGAAGTGATTAGAGCTTAATCACGTTCGAGCTGCTTAAACGCGTTTAAGAACTCAAGTGTGAACATAGTATTAGCTCCAATTATTTAAACAAAATCGCTTCGGGTACAGAGAATAGAAGTATTATTAAGAAAAGAATTATTTTAAGCACTATTCTTAATTAATTCATACAAAACTGCAAATTATTGTGGGTAAAATAGCACAAATATTTAAAAACGACCGAATAATCGTATTATTCGTTCAATCTGAAATATTGCAACACTAATGTAATGTGTGTTTTAAAATATAAAAACAATGTTACAGTATCAACAGCAAAAAAAACACTTTTTACCGTGAGAGAGTGAGTTTGCACGCAGTTTAGAAAATATTAACTTTTATTAATTTTCGTTTCAAATCGAGTTTCGTAAAAAATTTTTATTTAATTAATATAAAAAGTTAATACTTAAAAAATTTACAACACTGCCGTCCGTCTGTTTTGTTTATTTTTTAAGTAGCGAGTAAAAATAGTTTAACAAGCACTGGGTTTATGCTGTTAAATGTTTTATATTAACACCGAGTTAAAACCAAAACAGAGCTTTATGTTAGACACTGAATGTTAACACAATTAGCAAATGTTGTTAGTAAAAAAATGCACTGGGGTTATTTTCTGTTTTTATGCTGATGTAAAACTAAATAAAGGTTTTATATTTATTTTATGCGCCTTCTTTCTTCGGGTATTTTACTGGAAAAATAAAAATATTTTTAAAGTAAAATATTTCACTGGGGAATGGGTTATCCGGCTCGAAGGACCAAAAAATGTTGTGGTGAAATATTTTCCTCAAAAATAAAAATCGGAAAAAAGAAAAAATTGGGTTTTAGAAATTTTGAGAAATTGTTTATTATTTTTTCGTAAGAAACTTACGTTCGGGTTGGGGTTCGTATAAACAATGGCAATTTAATAGAACAAAAAGAGCTTTGATATAAACATAAAAAGCATAGGCGCTGGAAAATAGAGAGAAGGAAAAGAAATGTCAAATACAGATACGAGTACTAACTGAACACCGACCTGGGCTATTTCATACTTAACCACTTGGTGATTTTCAGCCAATTATACTTTATAGGGTAATAAAATAGAATTGTTAAATATAAAACCAAAGTGTGTGATAAATATACCGGTTACGCTTTTTTTGGATTTTTTCGTCAAATATTTGTTAGGTCTGAACATACCTAAAGAAATTATTAATAAGTATTTAAAATAAATATTAATATGATTTAAAAAACAACGAATTAAATTTTACGGTAATGTACAAAAAAAATAAATAATGTTTTTATAGAAAAGAACAATGTAAGAGATTATAAATATTTAAAATTCAAATTAATAAGATTTTTGTTACATGGGGTCTTCACCTAAGATAATATCTGATATAATATGTGAGAGAACGTCGGCAGAATGAGAGAACAAGTTTCTTCATGTTAATCTTAATCTTAAACAAGGGGAACACGTATCTTATAAGATTTCATAATCGAATGATTCTCGTGCAGTAAACTTGTATCGTTTTTACTCTTTTTTTAAGGTTTTTCTTGTTTTTTAGTTAAAAATATTGTTTTTTTAAACACATATCACAAGATTTTCACTATTTGCACAAAAAAATTAAACATTTTAATGAATGCGTCTTATTATTGTTTTATATGTGTATATATATGTGTATTTTTGAAAGCTCATCTTATAAGATAGTTGTTATAAGATTTCTTATAACAACTGTCTCATAACATTTATTATAATATTAATACTAACACTATTTGAGAGTCCACACGTAAGATAATACTCTCTGCGATTGAATTTGACGTTTGCTGATATAAAAATCTTATATCTTATCTCAGGTGGAGACCCTGTGTTAAAAATCAAAGGTAGAGATCGCTAATGCGTTCAAACCAGACCTGCAGTAGAAAATAGTCTCTCGGATGAGACAAAACTCATTTGAAAACATTAGTATTTCTCTTGAAATATTAGAAGATCTAAGGTATATCTATTTGGTTTTCTTAAACAAACTAGAGCTACACTATTTTATGAAAAAAAAAAGCTTTCTTCTGAATGAATTGCGTATTTTTTCGCAATCTAACATGGGGTCTTCACCTAAGATAATATCTGATATAATATGTGAGAGAACGTCGGCAGAATGAGAGAACAAATTTCTTCATGTTAATCTTAATCTTAAACAAGGGGAACACGTATCTTATAAGATTTCATAATCGAATGATTCTCGTGCAGTAAACTTGTGTCGTTTTTACACTTTTTTTAGTTTTTTCTTGTTTTTTAGTTAAAAAAAATGGTTTTTTAAACATTTATCACAAAATTTTCACTATTTGCACAAAAAAATTAAACATTTTAATGAATGCGTCTTTTTCTTTGTTTTATATGTGTGTATGTATGTGTATTTTTGACAGCTCATCTTATAAGATAGTTGTTATAAGATTTCTTATAACAACTGTCTCATAACATTTATTATAATATTAATACTAACACTATTTGAGAGTCCACACGTAAGATAATACTCTCTGCGATTGAATTTGACGTTTGCTGATATAAAAATCTTATATCTTATCTCAGGTGGAGACCCTGTGTAATAATGTGTTTCGCCTTAAGCTTTTAAAGCATTTCTCAAGTTTCTTTCGATATTTTTATGTTTTCTGTGAAGTAGCTTTCAAATTGTTTTTACTTCTTTATGATTCATAATGTTTGATATGAGTTGTTACAAATACCGGATTAAAATTGCTGAGCTAAATCTTTTTATAGTACTTTTTATAATTTGTTACGGCTGGGGAGCCAATAAGTTGTATTAATGGGTGCAGTTTCATTAATAATGTAAGTTATTTGTATAGATTAGGTTAAGTACTGAACTCAGAATTGTATTGCTGTGTAATACGTTTTTGGCCCAAATGGCTTTGTATTACAATATGGATTAATAAATAAATAAATTTTATTTAGCGCTTTTTGATGGGGCACGGCCCTTTTTAATTAGAAAAAGTTCACAACCCTGATATCCCGACTTCTTTAGCAGCACCACAGCTGGGGATGGACGGAAGCTCATCCCCCTCGGATTTTGGTTTTTGTTCACATACCAAAGGCCATTTTTAGACTTATCACAACTTTTACTAAGTGTAGCGGTGACCGTGTCTTCTAAAATTTGAGAATACATAGTCATATTAGCTCAGTAAAACGTTTTTTTGATACGGTTGAAGCCGATTGCCTTTAAAATAGTTTAAGAATTTTTGATAAACAAAAGGTTTTAGCCTTCAAGTCTTTTATTTAGAGCTATTGCTAAGTAAATCGCCAATTTTTGGGCCTCTGAACTTTTCTATATCTCAGTTTATTCAATTATTAAATATTGACCTTGCTTATGGATTTTGTAGCCTATTCGAAGTAACTATTCGAAGTAAAAAAGAATAACGGTATATCTCGAAAACCAAAGCCAACATAAAGAAAAAAGTTTTAACTTTCTTAAAGTAAATTTTATTGCGGAATTTCGGTTTTTTTAGTTTTTCAATAAACTAAATCGTTTTTGAGTTACGCGAACATATGTTGTGCAACATCCTTAATTTTCGAAATAACGGGATATCTCGAAAACCAAAGCTAACCTAAAAAAACGGCTAGCACCACTGAATTCAGCGACCCCGAATTAGGTTAAAAATCTTTCGTTCGTATCATACTAAAATATTAAACAGCAAATACTTTTTTAATCTATCTATACAATATATAATTTCTTAGTATGTCAGGATGTTTGCATGTATGTCCTATTCTTTCCGCCACTTTCTGAAGCCATCTGATGACATAGGAAGCTGAAATTTGGCACACTTGAAGTACTTTCTCTGCGGAAGATCGTAACGAAGCCATATTTTTGATTTTCGGCTTTTCAACTAGTATAACTATAAAGATCTGATAGAAAAGATGTTTTTTTTAATATGGGTAACTTTGGGCCCCACCCGGCACGGCTAGGCACAGTCGGATTGACCTGAAAAATTAGATCATGATTTCTTACACCTAACCTAATATTTTAAGCAGCGCAAACAATTAAATTTAAAAAAAAAAATTGCGACCAGTCTAATATATAATCAATAAATGTACCATATATAATGTGTATGGAAATTAAAAAAAAAACTTTTTTTTTGAGGAGCTCTAGAAATTGCATTTGGTGCGGAAACTTTTTTGGCCAAAATGGCCTAAAAAAATTATTTTCATTATCAATACTAAATTGCCCATCGCGTGGTGGGATGAAGAAATGTTGCCCAAAAAAGGCCATGAACCTAATTAAAAACAAGTAAGAGTGCTATATTCGGCTGTGCCGAATCTTATATACCCTTCACCATTGTGCGAGCAGAATACAGAGCAACTAGACAAAAACTAAATAAAACTGGTAAATTTTTTTTTTTTAAATAAGAGACAACCGGTTTTGAACTTCGCTTTTCATAAGGGCCCAGAATATATGTACTTTATAGGGTGTAGGATCAATATCGGTGAAGGGTATAAAAAGAGTAATTTTCGGGAATTCAGGGTTCTAATCACTGCATTCGATACTATCGTATCGAATAAACTATTGAATTTTTTTGCATACGATAGACACTGGCGTATCGAATGAAAACTCGATAAATGTAATGTCGAGTTACTCGATGTCGAATGCTATTATTTCAAATTCAATACATTTCATTCGATATCGAGTTTCAAGATACCAATATAAATAATTTCGATGAATTTTGCTCGATATCGTATGCGGTGATTTGACCCCAGTATTTCGGTTATAACTCATACAAATTTCCGACATTTTGGTATATTAGTCATATACATAGGACATGTGGCAGCCCTAAAATTTAGGTTTTTATAAAAATTTTGATGTTTTTTAGCCCATTTTTGGAGTATTTTGCTCATAAATTACCCATTAAGGAAGAATTTTACCATTTACTTAAGTTATATTTATATATAAACATTTATATAAACTTGTAAATATATATTTTAACAAAGTTAATTATAAAAAGAGTAATTTTTGGGGATTCAGTATTTCGGTTATAACTCAGCCATTTTTTAACCGATTTGGCAGATTTATATACTGACGTGTTGAAGAAGAAATTTACCATTTACTTTAGTTATAAAGCTTGGACTTTTTAGTATCTGAACCTTTTGACTAAAAAAATAGTTGTAGTCAAAATGAAATTTCGTATGGAAATGGATAATACTTATTTTATTGTAAAAAAAGTTCATTTTATTTTTTTACAAGACGATAACCCTGCATGTTTGGGCGATTTTTAATGAAGACTTTTAAGTAGTGTGGGAATTTTTTATTTTTGAAAGTAAATTCAGCACCAAAAACTTAGATTTAGCTGTAAAATTTCCATTTGGCATCTTATTAGCTTTTTAGAAAAGTGTTTTAAGCTTCTTTTGATTAATTTTTAAAGTAAGATGGAATAGTCTTAGCGATTAAAACTAAAATAAATTGTTATAAACTAACTTTTACGCAATTAATGATGACTGTTTTTTTAAAATATAAAAAAAATAATCTGGTCTAAATATGTCTGTAAATTCTTTTAAATCGAAATAGCTATAAAACCGTTTGTATTATGTTTTTATTAGAGGGCCTTCCAATTTCAAGGTTAACCAATTGTGGTATTTATATCTGATGCTATATCAAATCTACCTAAATACTTGTTTAAATATTACCATTTATTTTAATTTTGTTTAAAATTAGTCACTTAAATGTATAAGGATTTAAAACAATATAATGAACAACTTTAAGAATTATTTGTAGCGTTTTCAAAATAATTTTTAGCATTTCTTTGCCTTGCCTAATGTCAGAGTAAGCTGTGAACAAATTTTAAGATCTGTTTCTATGTCATTGGTTTCGTCAATAAAATTATCCAAACTTAAATGTGTTTAGAAAAAATAAGATTTTTTAAAAATAATATGGCAACACGTGTAAGATTTTTGAATTGAAATTTAAGAAAAGATGATCAAAACATAGCAACAATCCGTCTCTAAAACATTGATGTCAAATTCATTTAATTTCATAGCACAATTGTGCTAGCTCAAAATTCACACACATTCTAAAGCTAAGATCCCACTATCGGCTCAAATAGCACAATCTGTGACGATTTTTATTGTGCTGTATCGGCGCACATTAAAAAACATTGCACAATTTATTCTTGGGTGGTCCCATTATCGTCGCACATTGTGAGAATTTTTTTCGGTTCATATCGGCCAAAACTCAATTGCGACAATAATCGGTACAATGCGGTCACACTATCGTGTTATTTGGGCCAATTTAATCATATGTTTTGGTTTATTTGTTTGTTGGCGACATAATTTTACTTTAAAAATTCGCAAAATTCTCCGTTTGAATATTCCTTTATTAGTTTCCTAGCAATTTTAAATAATATATTAATATAAAATTAAAAATGTATTCAATTTTATTCAAACTTACTGCACTTGTTTTTTTTTTGTAATTGTTGTTCTGTAAACAGATGTTTACAAAGCAGGGATGGCAACATCGATACAACAGCAATGTTTTCGTTAAAGCAAATTGTTTTGTTTCATTTAACAGTACAAATGTACTATTTAACTTTTTAATACATAAATAATAGATAAAACAAATGTAATTTTGGTACAATTAAGCTCAAAAAAGTTAAATTTTAGTAGCCAGTTGGTGCACTTTAAAAAAATTCGTTTTGCCATCCCTTGTATCGGCGCTGATTGGCGACTGTGATCGGCACACAAGTGGCCGATAAAAATCGGTACATATTAAACAATTTGATTGCTCCACATTGTGCGAAAGAGTGTTCACATTATCAGCGCATCAAGGTTAATTTTGATTGTCCACAGTCAGCATAATTTCGGCACAGATTGTCGCAAATTAAAAAATATTGACCGTTCACACTATCGGCACATGAAATAAGACAAAAATTGGTACATTGCGCCGATAGTGGGATCTTAGCTTAACGCTCTTTCATTTAGTCCACGAAAGTACACAATTCAGTCGTCGATTATTAAGCGACGAGTACACATGTGGCGGATGCTTACGTATTTTTGATATTTTTATTAAGAAAACTTTTCTCTTTATTCACTAATACTAATATAAAGCACTACAACCACAATTTTCATTTTTGACCAGTGATGTCAATTATGATTGTGTTGGTGAGATTACTCTTATCTCTTACATGTCCAGCGGGCGAAATATGCGGTTGCGAGGCCTTATTAAAGACCTTTTCTAAGGGTCATCTATGTTCGATTAAATTGTTGGGAATCAGGTAAGGTATTAAAACTTACAAAACATTTTCATGAAAGGGCGATGCAAACACCAGGGCCAGCATTATGCGAGGAAATATAGTTCATGCTTTCCATTCATTTTTCATCAGACCATTTAAAGTTAACTTACATTTATTGCTATGAAGACTTAAAAGCAATAAATAATAATACAATTATCGAAAAATGTTGAGTTATGGACAGACACAATCAGTTATTATTTAAATAAATTTAATTTGGAACCTCAGAAACTTTGCTTATTTTTTGGAAAAATTGCGCAGTTCACAATATTTGAAGTCTTTTTACAACCTAATACAATTCTTTCCAATATTTTTCATTTTGTTGCTCAACATACCTTTGCGAATTCTAACAATGAAAATTCATTTGCTCATACTAATGCAAATATTAAGTTTAAAAATATTCTGTAAGTATTTACCACCATTATAAAAAGAGAAGATTTTACTAGCCTATAATAAATACTTTTATTTACCAATAATATCTTCTAAATTTATATTGCAGTTTCGTAACAACAAAACATTTTTTAGGTTTGCGGATGTTAATTTATTGCATTGTTTTGAGCAAATGTATTTCAAATCGGAAAATATTTGTTCGCAAAGATATGTTGAGGAGAAAAGCGACAAACATTTGAAGGAATTTTTTTTTAATATAGGATATAGCGCCCCGTCTAAATTTTTCCAGAACTCAATAATATTTTCCCTGTATGGAGGATTAATTTCGCTCCTAAGTATGATTAGTTCCGACTGGATGCTGAATTCATAACTCGCAATGTCGCACTTAAAGGGATTTTGGAATATGTTAAGTAGTGGTTTTATATCCTCAAAATCTTGAAAACGATCTTGAAAGTTGTAAAAAAGGTTTTCAAAAATTGCCAAATACTCAGATTTTTTCAAATATTTCTCCTTGTCATAAATAAGCAAAGTTTTAGGAAAGTTGGAAAAATCTTCATTATTTATTTGAGTAGGTGAGTTTCAAAACTCGTTCGTTACAAAATTAAAAGTTTGAAATGAAAAATAATTCTCACAGTTCTTTTGGTGCTTTCTGAGAAGAAATATGCAGATTGTATTAATGCATGTCCTTGGAAAAACATGGACGAGGACATGGATTGACACAATAAGTATACTTCTTCACAAAAATCGGCACAAGAGCAGTCAGAGTAAATTTTCATTTCGTATTTTTAATTTTGTAACGAACGAGTTTTGCAACTCACCTACTCATTTCATTTGTTAATAAAAATAATTTGGTTTTAAAATTAAAAACAATCGTATATATGTCAATTAAATTGTTTCCCTTTCCTTGTAGTTCCAAATTTAGCTCATTTAAAATACTGCTTGTATCCGCCAGAAACGCAAGGTCTAAAATGAACTCATAATCATTCAACTGTATTAATTCACATTCGTCTAAATTTTCAGTTTCCCAAAAACGCAACACCTCTTTTCTAAGATCGAATAACCTGTTTAGACAATCACCCCGACTAAGCCAACGAACTTTCGTAAACATTTTTAAGTCGTGGTGATTGGCGTTTACGTTTTTAAGAAAACTTACAAATTTTCTGTGCGTTAATGAATGATGACCCCCCCGTATTCTATTGATTATCCGCTCTGCAGTCTTAATAGCGGCATGATCACTTATAAATTTTGAGGCAAGCATGGACTGATGAATTATGCAATGGAAAGCATGTACATCAATTCCATTTTGCTTAAGCTGTCCTACGAAACCTTCATACTTCCCGGCCATAACGTTTGCACCATCCGTGCAAACTCCTGCTAATTTTGAAGCTTGTGTAACAGATATCAGGTTTTCAAAGACTACGTCGTATAATACCTTACCTGTTACATTACCGTAAAACGTTTCAAGTGAGTACATAGTTTCAAAAACATTGTACTCACTATCTATGCATCGAACACAAATGACCAATTGGCAAAGATCATTAATGTCGGTGCTTTCGTCGAGGCAAAAAGAAAAATATTCACAATTTTTTAACTTTTCCCTAATCACAGATTGTATATGTGCAGCTTAAATTGATGTGCGCTTGACGACACTATTTCGGCTCATGGGAAGCGTTTTTATTACGCTGCAATCGATTTTCAGTTTTTCCAAAACTGCATTGAAAAGCTTTTTTATAAATGCCCCATCGGAAAATGGTCTTCCCTGTTTTACTATTTCCAAAGTTAGTAAATTTGATATTTCTATTTTTAACTCTTCTATCCTATCTTCATGCTCTTCTTCTTGTGATACCCAACTTTTCAAGCTATCCAAATAAACCTTTTTTTTAATCTTATATTGGTTTTCCCTTTCTTTTACTTCATATTGTTTAATATCATTATGGAAATGATCATAATGCCTTTTCAAAGTATACAATCTCTTAAGTTCAAATGTTTTAAAACATAAGAGACATTGAAAATAATTAAATGCATTTTTTATCATAAAATATTTTTTATATGGTATCATTTATCTTTTTTTTAATAAACTCATCCGCTTGCACGTCCGTTATCGCTGTCTACAAGTCTATTAAATGAAATTCTAATTTGAAGTTTACAGGTATACACAATTGTACATAGAAATGGATTTCCCTGGTCTATTTATTCAAAAATAAAATGAATTACATGAGAATTATAACGTGAAAAAGTTATTTTAGTAAAAAGTTAGGGTATTCATAGTGGTAAGTAAAATAGAAAGGGTATTCACGGTGTTGGGTTACTCATACTTCAAACATCTGTGCATACATTTTAATTCTAGCTAATGGTATATCATAACTTTTTACAAAATACCAAATGCGCACCTGAGTTTGCCTGCAAAAATGTATAAAGTCATTATAACAGGTCAAAGTTACGTTAAATAAATACCATATAGTAGTAAGGTTAACTCTTTAGACTCGGTCATATAATTGTAGCATAAAAAAGTAAGCAATAAGAATAGTGCGAAACAATAAAGTTTCATTAATACATCAATAAAACACATCTTTTTACCCAAAAATTTTACCTGCTGTCACATTTGCTTTTATGTGTATAGGTTTACACATAAATTGTAGGAAAAAAAGACTTTTTTAACTTGTTTTTTAAATATTTTTACCTACTTAAGAAAAGAGTTTTCAAAAAAAAAAAACCCACCGACGCGATTGGTACAGAAACAAAAATATTTTTACAATCACAAAATACCAACAAATTCTTGTGGCTTTTTCTTTTCTTAATAATTTCTGCATTTAGGTACGTCTTTTTAACGAAAGAAAAAGGGACCCTGTTACAGGCATCAACGAATTTTTTTCACGAACAAAACACATATCGTTAGCTTAAATGCAAAACAATTATTTTGAAAATTTTAAATTTTTGTTGATTAGGATTCACTTTACATATATATTTTTTTAAAATTTTAAAATTCTATCTTAAAAAATAACCACAATTGCACAATTGTGAAAAGAAATGGAAATCCCTGTTTTAAAATCATTGTACAATGTCAAAAACAGAAATAAAACAAAATAAAAACATAGATAATAAATAAAATAAAAAAGATAATAAAACAAAAAAAAAGATGTACCTACATACAGTTATTGTATACTTATTTATATAAATAAATATATTTAGAGGCCTCAAAACAGGCCTTGCAATATTTGCGATATTTCCCGCTGAATGAGAGTGTTTCTCAGTAAACAATTATATTTTACGCTCGCAAAATAAAAGAGCGTAAGCGTACATGTGAATTAATTTGCACAATTGTGCAAGGCGCTGACATCCCTGTTTTTGACATCACTGCTCTAAAACTGAAAAAAAACAACAATCATGAAAACAATGCCTACCAATACACATAAATAACTTTTGCATATTCGTACATACTACATACTAAAGGAGCGTATAGACGACATGTTTTTGTAATCTGACATGTCAAATTTCCCACTGCAAAACACATACATGTCGTGTGTTACCTTATTAACTTTGCTTCTGTAAAAGTCAGACGCAAAGTCATCTGACAAAATTTCAATTAGAGCGTGCTCTATTTTCTTCTGACAAACCATCTGACATCAGAAATCTATGCCGGGAAGAAACTGGCAGGGCCTCAATTATTGACGGAATCATTAGCCGGCTGAAGTTAATATTTTACAATACTAAGATATGTATGCTCATCTCACCATTGAATATAATTTATGTAAATATATTCATAAAAACCGTTTCATTTTAAAATTCTAAATTATTATCTTTAACATAAGAGAAAAAAATGTTAAGATGGCTAAATTATTTTACGGCGCAAATAAATATTTTCGTGGCGGTAGCAAGCTATTTTGAAACCGAGAACTACTTTGGTTTCTGCAAAAACAATGCGAAAAAAACAGAGACAATGTCAGAAGCAAATTACATGTACGTTTGTGACCGAATATTATAAACCTTATGTAAAACAGCAATTTTGACAGACATGAACAATTACATGTGACTTGAAAATTTGACATGTCAGATGACAAATACATGTCGTGTACGGGAGCCTTTAGGTACAAGGCGAATTGACTAGAAGGTGGGGTCAAGTCAACATGTGGTGTTTTTTTTCGGTGGTCGAGTTGTCAAAGTTTGTATACAAACTAGTTTTTTATGTAAACAAACCTGTTTTTTTTACTAGCAATATTTTTGACAACCCGACCACAGAAGCATTGTATTTGTAGAGTTGACCTCACCTTCTAGTCAATTCGCCTTGCTTAGGTATTTACATTTAAGCCAAAAACAAATTGTAAAATATGGTTTTTGTTTCACATGTAAGGCGAACGATTCATATTTGTAGTGTCAATAAAATGAAAAAATCAAAAATCGCTGAAGAATTTTAAAATCGTTTATAGAAATATTTATAAAAAAAGTTAAAAAATTTTTTGTTTGGAAAAGGTGGAGATGCCGAGATTTGAACCCCGGTAATATAACAAACAAACCTTCTTGGTTAACCGCCCAGACCATTGAGCTATTAACATTGTTAAAAATAAAGAATTATAGTATAATATACTCCGTAATATTATTAGTTTAATATGTAGGTATGTATTTTTCAATTAAAGCGAACAATCATGTACAAGCATGTGCACATGTTTCTTATGCTTAACATTCAACTCGTTCAAATAAAAAAACAAAAAAACAACAACCACAAGGGATTTTTTTCGAAAAATTAGAGGCAGTCGTGGTTTTTTTGGTCATATCTAAGCCATTTGTGGACCGATCTTGCTGAATTTCAATAGCAAGAAATGGTGGACTGTATGTAACATAAATGTAAAACAACCTAGCCGCTTTCATGTCTGGATTATCCGGAAAACACATATCAAACGTAAGACGGACAGACGGACATCGTTAAATCAACTTCTCTTCTCATATGGACCCAGAATATATATACTTTATGGGGTCTAAAATCAATATTGTGGAAATTACAAACGTTATGACAAACTTATATATACCCTTTTACACCTGTGGTGAAGGGTATAATAATGGCAATTATCTATGGAGCCACCAATATTTTTTAATATTTATATTTCTGTCTATATTTTCATCCGCTGCGTAAATGCTAGTATCAAATCTGCTTTTTTGTGTTGTTAGTTCTTTGCTACATACATTCTTTATGTTGGCTCTTCTATAAATGTGGTAAATTAAAGGAGTGCCAGTTTCGTTTTGTATAAACCCTTGACTATCGAGGTTTAGGAAGGCCTCAGGGGGTACGAATCCATTTTGTAACGTTTTCTTTATATACTCATCACTAGCATAATAAGGTTCCATAATTAAATTTTTTCGTAGCATTCATTTCGTTTTGATTGAACGTCCATTTTCGTAAAAGGCTTTAACAATCTTAACGCGCTGCTTAATTGTTAAATACTGAAACTAAGAAAGGTAAATTAAATTTGCGCAAAAAACTTGACGTTAAGGTGACTCACAATTATCGTGGATTATGGTTTTACCACCCTTTATTATATGTTTCTCAATTAAAAAATAAAATACATATTTTTTTTTTTGGATTTTGCTTAAAATTAAAAATGTTTGTCCAACTATTTAAGTTCTAATGCCAGTCCTCGTTCGACCTAAACCTTCGTATAGGAAGGCGAGAGCTTCCAGAATCCGCTCCAGAGTATTTTGGTCTCCTTGGTACTCCACCAGTAAAACGTCTGAGTTATATATGGTTCTCCACCAGTCACATTAAGAATTTGAGGTTAAAAACGATTGCATATAGTTAATGTTGAAACCGCAAAAACTGTAACTCGAGTAGTATGTTTGTGTATGTCCTACAGCACCTTTTTCATACAAAAGTTGGGAGCATGCCATTAGGGGTGTTCACAGTTTATAGTTGGATACATATTATTAGGGGTGGATACATGCTAATATGGGTGTTCACAGTTTATAGTTTACAGTTTGTGATTTTATTTTCACCCTACAGTCGGTTGGTTTACTTAATAAGATATTCTTAAGGTTCGCAGCATTGGAGAGATAATATTTTTTTATATATTTTATATAAATATATATTATATATATATTTTTAAACCCTTTCCAAAGTTTCGTTAACAAATGGTTAACATTATCATTTGATTTTGTTAGTTCAATTACCATTCATATAAATCCAACCTTAAGTGTTGGACCCTAACAATCGTTATTCCAAATCTTTACATATTGCATACTCTTCCACAAGAATACCCGTTTTGATATCTATAATATATAGATAATTCACTTTGTATGTAATAAATTAAAAAATTAACATATAACATGAATTTAAAGTCGCTTACGCCAACTAAATAATTAATATAATTCAAGGATTTTAAAAATTTTGGGAATAAAATACCAACAAAATGGGTATTTCGAGGGTATTTAAGGGTTGATTTGAATATTTATTTAAGATTTTAATAAGTTTGTGAATAAAATACCAACAAAATGGGTATTTCGAGGGTATTTAAGGGTTGATTTGAATATTTATTTAAGATTTTAAAAATTTTGTGAAGAAAATACCAACAAAATGGGTATTTTGAGGGTATTTAAGCGTTGATTTCAATATTTATTTAGGATTTTAATAATTTTGTGAATAAAATACCAACAAAATGGGTATTTTGAGGGCATTTAAGGGTTGATTTTAATATTTATTTAAGATTTTAATAAGTTTGTGAACAAAATACCAGCAAAATGGGTATTTCGAGGGTATTTAAGGGTTGAGTTGAATATTTATTTAAGATTTTAATAAGTTTGTGAATAAAATACCAACAAAATGGGTATTTCGAGGGTATTTAAGGGTTGATTTGAATATTTATTTAAGATTTTAAAAATTTTGTGAAGAAAATACCAACAAAATGGGTATTTTGAGGGTATTTAAGCGTTGATTTCAATATTTATTTAGGATTTTAATAATTTTGTGAATAAAATACCAACAAAATGGGTATTTTGAGGGTATTTAAGGGTTGATTTTAATATTTATTTAAGATTTTAATAAGTTTGTGAACAAAATACCAGCAAAATGGGTATTTCGAGGGTATTTAAGGGTTGATTTGAATATTTATTTAAGATTTTAATAAGTTTGTGAAGAAAATACCAATAAAATGGGTATTTCGAGGGTATTTAAGGGTTGATTTGAATATATATTTAGGATTTTAATAATTTTGTGAAGAAAATACCAACAAAATGGGTATTTTGAGGGGATTTAAGCGTTGATTTGAATATTTATTTAGAATTTTAAAAATTTTGTGAAGAAAATGCCAACAAAATAGGTATTTTGAGGGGATTTAAGCGTTGATTTGAATATTTATTTAGGATTTTAAAAATTTTGTGAAGAAAATACCAACAAAATGAATATTTTGAGGGGATTTAAGCGTTGATTTGAATATTTATTTAGAATTTTAAAAATTTTGTGAAGAAAATACCAACAAAATGGGTATTTTGAGGAGATTTAAGCGTTGATTTGAATATTTATTTAGGAATTTAAAAATTTTGTGAAGAAAATACCAACAAAATGGGTATTTTGAGGGGATTTAAGCGTTGTTTTGAATATTTATTAAGGATTTTAAAAATTTTGTGAAGAAAATACCAACAAAATGGGATATTTTGAGAGGATTTAAACGTTAATTTGAATATTTATTTAGGATTTTAAAAATTTTGTGAAGAAAATACCAACAAAATGGGTATTTTGAGGGGATTTAAGCGTTGTTTTGAATATTTATTAAGGATTTTAAAAATTTTGTGAAGAAAATACCAACAAAATGGGATATTTTGAGAGGATTTAAACGTTAATTTGAATATTTATTTAGGATTTTAAAAATTTTGTGAAGAAAATACCAACAAAATGGGTATTTTGAGGGGATTTAAGCGTTGTTTTGAATATTTATTAAGGATTTTAAAAATTTTGTGAAGAAAATACCAACAAAATGGGTATTTTGAGGAGATTTAAGCGTTGATTTGAATATTAATTTAGGAATTTAAAAATTTTGTGAAGAAAATACCAACAAAATGGGTATTTTGAGGGGATTTAAGCGTTGTTTTGAATATTTATTAAGGATTTTAAAAATTTTGTGAAGAAAATACCAACAAAATGGGATATTTTGAGAGGATTTAAACGTCAATTTGAATATTTATTTAGGATTTTAAAAATTTTGTGAAGAAAATACCAATAAAATGGGTATTTTGAGGGGATTTAAGCGTTGATTTGAATATAAATTAAAAAATTAACGTATAACAAGAATTTAAAGTCGCTTATGCCAACTAAATAATTAATCTAATACATGCTCAACTTTTTTCTTTGATTTATACATGTGTGTTGCTAATATATCGTATTACATTTCTTCAAAAATTAAAATTATACAAACTGGATATTTATAATTATGTATAATCAATTAAACCAACAATTGTTCATATATGTATGCATGTAATGCTGAATTAGCATTATTTTTTAAAGTCTTTTTTGTTTTGTTATTACTTAATTTTAAGATTTCACATTATGATGAAATTCTTATAACCCTTAATATTAATCCTTATCTACAACAACTTAACATATACATTAATAAAGATGACTCAACTAACCAAATCAAACAAAACCAAACCAAACATGTTTGGTTTTTTGAAATTCTTTTATTCTACTGAAATAAGCCCCGCCCCTTATTTATAAATTTTAGCCTAAACAATAATAACGTGACTGCATCAAATATGATTTGTAGTAAAATTTTTTAGTATAAATACCACTGTTATTTCTCAATTGAAATCAGTCTTGTTTGACAATTCATCCAGTGTACATTAAATTTTTATTAAATAAAAAAAAAATCAAATTATAAAATAAAATGGCTCTTTATATTTGTGAATATTGTAAAAAAGAATTTACACAAAACAGAAATTTAAATCGTCATATTAGATTATATCATGATGATCCAAATAAATCTTCAAAGTGTACCACTTGTAATTTACAATTTACATCTCGTAAAGAGCTTCTTGCACATACAAATTCAAGAGTGCATATACAGAATGCGGAGGAATCTTATAATTACTGCAGTATATGTAAGGAACATATTGTTACGAAAGTTAAATTATCTTAGAATTATTTATAGTTATAGTTATAAGTTATCTTGTAAGTTATAGTTTTATGTTACTTAAAATTGTCATGTATAATTTTCAACACAACTGTTATTTTAAAAATAATTCCTATATAAATTTCCCAGTAATTTCTAGAAATGGTTATAGAACATAATAAATAGTTTTTACGGGAAGGTTCAGGAAAAATCTAGAAATAATTATGAAATATAAAAAGGGGTGACTCATGTAAAATTAGTTTAGTCTGTTTTGAAAAACGGTTCTGTTCGTAACTAACAATTGTGAACAAAATAATTAATTTCAATAAAGTTTGTTAAGTTGAATAAGTGTGTGTTTTTATTCGGATTTGCAATTAAAAGAACTCAAACGCGTTTATTAAAGGAAAAACGTAACAATTGGTGTCAGAAGTGAAATTGCAATAAAAAAAAAAATAAAATAAAATAATAAAAAAAAAACTATACAAACAACAATGAAATTCGATGAGCTAAAAGTTGAACAGCTGAAGAAAGAGTTGGGCAAGTTGGATCTGCCTACTGCTGGAAATAAAGCTGAGCTGCAGGAAAGATTGATCGATGAATTTAAGCGACGCAATATTGACATCGCAACTTATGAATTTGAAGAAAAAGAAGAAATAGAAGTTGCTACCCGTGCAGTCACAAGCAACATGGATCTTGGTACAATGTTTGCTGCTATGATGGAGAAAATGGAAAAAATGGAAGAAAATTCTAGAAAAATGGAGGAAATGGTAAAAGAAAATTCGGCTGTAACCTCTAGAAAAATGGAAGAAAATTCAAAAGCTATCGTAGAAAATGCAAGCACCATCTTAGCCGAAATTCAAGAAAATTCTAAAGTGACAAACGAGAAACTTCAGGCTACTAATGAAAAACTTGAGAAGCTTCAAGAGATTTCTACTGTTATAAACGAAAGAGTAGACGATATGGAAATAGAATTGTCTGATGTAAAAACACAAGTCACTGATGTAAAAACTCAAGTCACTAATGTGAAAACACAAGTCACGGTTTTTGATGGAAAACTTCATCATCTGGAAGAAAGAGTTAATAGTCTTCAGTGCCAAGAGGGAGTGGTGCGAGTTTTTCCAGAAGTCTCGAATAGAATAAGAGCTCCAAGTTTTGACGGCAGCTCACCATTGAATGTGTTTAAGTTCCAGTTTGACACAGTTGCCAATAAAAATGCTTGGAACAATGAAGAAAAAGCCATAGAGCTGATTCTGGCTTTAAAAGGAACTGCGGCTGAAATTCTAGAAAGTGTACCAGTAAGTTGCAGAAATAATTATGATGACATTATGGTAGCACTGCAACGCAAGTATGGTGGTGAACATAGAAAAGAAATATTCAGAATGGAATTACGGGGTAGAGTACAAAAGCCAAACGAGACGCTACAGGATTTCGCATTAGAGATTGAGCGCTTGGTGCAGCTTACTTATCCAGGTGAAAGTCATCCATTGCTAGATCATTTTAAGACCGAGGCATTTGTAAACGGTATACGGGATGCTGATGTAAAACTAGCGGTATGTGCATCACAGAAGCCATCATTTGCAGAAACGGTATCATTTGCCCTAGCACAAGAAACCGCTAGAATAATTTCAAAACCGCATATATGCAAGGTGCGCAAGCTCGATATAACAGCCGAAGACGAAGGAGATATTTTGAAGGAAATGAGAAGCATGAAGGAGGCAGTTTTGCAGGCTTTGGGAGAGAAGCAAAGCAAAAACAAAGTAAAATGCTATAACTGCGGTAAAACTGGCCATATTCAGCGAAACTGCAAAGCACCAAGACGACGATCGAGATCTTCCTCGCCACCAGGAAACAACCAACGTGCTAGTCACCAGGTGGCACAAGAGTCACCTTTAAACTAAAAATAGCTAGCACCGCGGGGCATGGGCTAGCTTCCACATCTGAGGGCCCCACAATCTCTATATCAGTAGTGCAAAGGAGTAACAGGAATCTTACTGCTTGTGGTTACATTAATGGTCAAAAACTCATTCTTACTGTGGACACTGGGGCATCACATTCCATTATAAGGCCCGATTTAATACAAAAATCAATCGAACCACTAAGCGGGGTAAGTCTGCGAACAGCTACAGGCGAGTCTGCCACTGTCTATGGAAAAGTAAAAGCAAAATTAAGTATGGCCAATGCAATCGCCCATCACGTATTTATTGTGGCTGATATTGTAGACGAGGTAATCATTGGCGCAGATTTCATGATTGAACATGGTATTCATTTGGATATGGGTCAGCAAATTATGTATTGGCGTGATGCGGAAATACCCCTTGAGGTTGGATACGAAACCAAGGCCCATGTAAGACAGCTAATCGCCCTTCAACGTGAAAAACTGCCACCCAAATCAGAAATCTTAGTATGGGCGCGAATGGAGGGAGATTGTGAGGACAACAGTTTATGGGTGGTAGAGCCAACAGAAGTTAAAGGAGATATCGTAACAGCGAATGCCCTCGTAAAACCCAGCAAGGGTCTAGTTCCTGTGAGAGTATTAAATTTATTCAGCAGTGAAAAAGTCCTTACGCAGAACTTCAAGATTGGACAATGTACTTCAACAGAGGCAGTAATTAATTGCGAGCAGCATCAAGGCGTAGCCAGGAGAATTAGCAAAGACCACGAGCCACTAGAGGAACATGTGCGAAAATGGACCGAAAAGCTAACACCGCCTTGCAAAAATAAGGCCAAACAACTACTAAGAAAATATGCCTCTGCATTCGCTTTGAAAGGTCAAAACCAAGGCAGAACGTCAATCGTGAAACACGAAATCAACACAGGCGAAGCTAAGCCGATAAAACAGGCGCCAAGAAGCATTCCTCTAGCAAAGCGCAATGAAGTAAAAGAGCTAGTTAGCGAGATGAAAAAGAACGGAGTTATTAAACCATCGTCAAGTCCTTGGAGCTCACCAGTGGTTTTGGTGAAAAAGAAAGATGGGAGTACCAGATTCTGCGTAGATTACAGAAAACTGAATGACGTCACGAAAAAAGATAGTTATCCATTGCCTAGAATTGATGATACCTTGGACACGTTAGCCGGAACGGAATGGTTTACTACATTGGATTTGCAGAGCGGTTATTGGCAAGTGAAAATTGCGGAAAATGATAAGGAGAAAACTGCGTTTAGCGCAAGTGATGGCTTATGGCATTTTAATGTGATGCCATTTGGACTCTGCAATGCTCCGGCTACATTCGAGCGTTTAATGGAGCAGGTGTTAAAAGGTCTTCACCGAAAGACATGTTTGGTGTACCTTGACGACATTATTGTAATGGGGAAAACATTTGATGAACACCTGAAAAACCTAGAAGAGGTGATGAAACGTATATCAATGGCAGGACTAAAACTAAATGCTAAGAAATGCTCACTGTTCCAGAAGGAAGTAAAATACCTGGGACATCGTGTAACCTCCAAAGGCATCTCAACGGACGACGATAAAATAAAAGCTGTAATGGATTGGCCACGCCCGAAAAATATTCATGAATTACGCAGTTTTCTAGGCCTATGTACATACTACAGGCGCTTTGTGCCAAACTTTGCAAATATTGCTGCAAGTTTACACGAATTGACTAAAAAGGCGCAAAAATACATCTGGATTGAAGCACAGGAAACAGCATTTCAGAAACTAAAGGAATTGTTGTGCTCAGCACCAATTTTGGCTTACCCCATTACTGGAGAGAAATTTGTGCTTGATACCGATGCGAGCGGATACGGAATTGGAGGTGTGCTTTCCCAAGTGGTCGATGGCGTAGAGCGAGTCGTGGGCTATTACAGCCGAATACTTTCGAAGCCTGAGAGAAATTACTGCGTGACGCGAAGAGAGCTTCTGGCAGTTCTAGAGTGCGTAAAACATTTCCACAAGTATTTGTATGGTCAACATTTTGAGTTAAGAACAGACCACTCTGCACTAAGGTGGTTGCTGCAATTCAAGAATCCGGAAGGTCAGATAGCTCGCTGGATTGAGCGCCTACAAAGTTATGATTTTACCATTGAGCACAGAAAAGGTGGAAAACATGGCAATGCGGATGCTCTATCAAGACGACCCTGCAAACTGGAATGCAAGCATTGTGTAAAGGCTGAAGGAAAGGAATACAACTGTGAAGTTCGCCTACTGCAGATAGAGTCCAACGAAGACTGGTCAATGGCACAGAAAGCTGACCCTATATTAGAGAAAGTTATGATGGCCAAAGAAGAAGGCAGAAGGCCGAATCGAAACGAAATATCATCTGAAAATCCCCTAACAAAAGCCTACTGGGCCCTATGGAACAGCCTACAGTTGATAAATGGCTGCCTGTACCGAGCATGGGAAAGTGCCGATGGAAAATCAGTTCGTAACCTCATTGTAGTGCCATCGTCAAAAGTACATGAAGTTTTAAATGAATTCCATAATGGTCCAAGTGGTGGCCATCTTGGCGTAACAAAAACACTAGAAAAATTAAAACAACGTTTCTACTGGGTTGGGTGCCAACAAGCTGTGGCCGATTGGATATCAAATTGCACCCAATGCATTGCCGCCAAAGGACCAACAAGGAGAAGTCGGGGACCGCTTCAACAGTACAATTCGGGTGCCCCATTCGAGCGAATCGCAATGGATATAGCCGGACCTTTTCCTGTGAGTGATGCCGGCAACCGTTATGTGTTAGTTGTTATCGATTACTTTAGTAAATGGCCAGAGGTGTATGCCATCCCAAATCAAGAAGACAAAACCGTTGTGGACGTATTTTTGAATAACTGGGTGTGCCGCTACGGAGTTCCAATAGAATTACACTCTGACCAAGGCAGAAATTTTGAATCTGCTGTGTTCAAAAAAATGTGCGAATTGTACGGAATAAGGAAAACTAGAACAACTCCTTTGCATCCACAATCCAATGGCATGGTTGAAAGATTTAACCGCACATTAGAGAAACACTTGCGTAAAGTAGTAAGCACTCATCAGAAGGACTGGGATGAACACATTCCAAAGTTTCTGTTGGCATATAGATCAGCTGTTCATAATTCCACCTCTCGTACACCTGCCAAAATTGTCTTTGGAACGGAGCTCAGACTACCTGGAGATCTAGAATTTGGTGTTAAGCCTGGACCAACAGATGGCAGCAATGAAGGCTCTACCTCACAGGAGCAAGATGACCTTAATGAACTTCATGAGTTCGTGCGAAGTCGGATTAAGCTGTCCAGTGACAAGATGAAAACCAGATACGATCGAGCGGCAAATTCGGAAGGTTTCAAAGAGGGCCAGTTGGTTTTACTTTTTAATCCGCAACGAAAGAAAGGACTATCTCCAAAGCTGCAGACTCATTGGGATGGCCCATATAAAGTAATAAAGAAATTGAATGACGTGGTGTATCGGATCCAGAAATATAAGAGCCCAAGATCAAAAATGAAAGTGGTACATCTAGAACGACTAGCCCATTATGGAAAAGGAGAATCTGAGCCTATTCGGGACGAACAGGCTTAAGTGGAGGGCAGTGTTACGAAAGTTAAATTATCTTAGAATTATTTATAGTTATAAGTTATCTTGTAAGTTATAGTTTTATGTTACTTAAAATTGTCATGTATAATTTTCAACACAACTGTTATTTTAAAAATAATTCCTATATGAATTTCCCAGTAATTTCTAGAAATGGTTATAGAACATAATAAATAGTTTTTACGGGAAGGTTCAGGAAAAATCTAGAAATAATTATGAAATATAAAAAGGGGTGACTCATGTAAAATTAGTTTAGTCTGTTTTGAAAAACGGTTCTGTTCGTAACTAACAATTGTGAACAAAATAATTAATTTCAATAAAGTTTGTTAAGTTGAATAAGTGTGTGTTTTTATTCGGATTTGCAATTAAAAGAACTCAAACGCGTTTATTAAAGGAAAAACGTAACAATATTTTAAAACAAAAATGGCATTATCATTTAAGAACTATTAACCATAAAAGGAAGAGTGCTACTCAAATTGATTCTAACTTATTTTGTATAAAATCAGCATTTAATAATCGTATGATGACTTATGTTTTGCAAAATACAGAAGAGAAAAATCTGATTCCTGAAAAATTTTTAAAAGAAAACAAAGCACAGATAACAATATAATAATTATTTCAGTAGAATAAAAGAATTTCAGAAAACCAAACATGGTTTTGTTTGATTTGGTTAGTTGAGTCATCTTTATTAATGTATATGTTAAGTTGTTGTAGATAAGGATTAATATTAAGGGTTATAAGTGTAAGATTGAGAAACGCACGCGTATAAGGATAAAATGGAACTGAGTTTTTATTTAATATTTTCTTATAACTATTATTTACAGAGATATTATTTTAAGTAGTAAATGTAAGAGTTGCAATATTTATGCATATTTAAAAATTAATGAATATGAAGTGGGTTTGAAAACAAAAGGATTAATTCAAATATATTACAATAAGAATTTCCTCATAATGTGAAATCTTAAAATTAAGTAATAACAAAACAAAAAAAACTTTAAAAAATAATGCTAATTCAGCATTACATGCATACATATATGAACAATTGTTGGTTTAATTGATTATACATAATTATAAATATCCAGTTTGTATAATTTTAATTTTTGAAGAAATGTAATACGATATATTAGCAACACACATGTATAAATCAAAGAAAAAAGTTGAGCATGTATTAGATTAATTATTTAGTTGGCATAAGCGACTTTAAATTCTTGTTATACGTTAATTTTTTAATTTATATTCAAATCAACGCTTAAATCCCCTCAAAATACCCATTTTATTGGTATTTTCTTCACAAAATTTTTAAAATCCTAAATAAATATTCAAATTAACGTTTAAATTCTCTCAAAATATCCCATTTTGTTGGTATTTTCTTCACAAAATTTTTAAAATCCTTAATAAATATTCAAAACAACGCTTAAATCCCCTAAAAATACCCATTTTGTTGGTATTTTCTTCACAAAATTTTTAAATTCCTAAATAAATATTCAAATCAACGCTTAAATCTCCTCAAAATACCCATTTTGTTGGTATTTTCTTCACAAAATTTTTAAAATCCTTAATAAATATTCAAAACAACGCTTAAATCCCCTCAAAATACCAATTTTGTTGGTATTTTCTTCACAAAATTTTTAAAATCCTAAATAAATATTCAAATTAACGTTTAAATCCTCTCAAAATATCCCATTTTGTTGGTATTTTCTTCACAAAATTTTTAAAATCCTTAATAAATATTCAAAACAACGCTTAAATCCCCTCAAAATACCCATTTTGTTGGTATTTTCTTCACAAAATTTTTAAAATCCTAAATAAATATTCAAATCAACGCTTAAATCCCCTCAAAATACCTATTTTGTTGGCATTTTCTTCACAAAATTTTTAAAATTCTAAATAAATATTCAAATCAACGCTTAAATCCCCTCAAAATACCCATTTTGTTGGTATTTTCTTCACAAAATTATTAAAATCCTAAATATATATTCAAATCAACCCTTAAATACCCTCGAAATACCCATTTTATTGGTATTTTCTTCACAAACTTATTAAAATCTTAAATAAATATTAAAATCAAGCCTTAAATACCCTAAAAATACCCATTTTGTTGGTATTTTATTCACAAAATTATTAAAATCCTAAATAAATATTGAAATCAACGCTTAAATACCCTCAAAATACCCATTTTGTTGGTATTTTCTTCACAAAATTTTTAAAATCTTAAATAAATATTCAAATCAACCCTTAAATACCCTCGAAATACCCATTTTGTTGGTATTTTATTCACAAACTTATTAAAATCTTAAATAAATATTCAAATCACCCCTTAAATACCCTCGAAATACCCATTTTGCTGGTATTTTGTTCACAAACTTATTAAAATCTTAAATAAATATTAAAATCAAACCTTAAATACCCCCAAAATACCCATTTTGTTGGTATTTTATTCACAAAATTATTAAAATCCCCAATAAATATTGAAATCAACGCTTAAATACCCTCAAAATACCCATTTTGTTGGTATTTTCTTCACAAAATTTTTAAAATCTTAAATAAATATTCAAATCAACCCTTAAATACCCTCGAAATACCCATTTTGTTGGTATTTTATTGACAAACTTATTAAAATCTTAAATAAATATTCAAATCAACCCTTAAATACCCTCGAAATACCCATTTTGTTGGTATTTTATTCCCAAAATTTTTAAAATCCTTGAATTAGATTAATTATTTAGTTGGCATAAGCGACTTTAAATTCATGTTATATGTTAATTTTTTAATTTATTACATAAAAAGTGAATTATCTATATATTATAGATATCAAAACGGGTATTCTTGTGGAAGAGTATGCAATATGTAAAGATTTGGAATAACGATTGTTAGGGTCCAACACTTAAGGTTGGATTTATATGAATGGTAATTGAACTAACAAAATCAAATGATAATGTTAACCATTTGTTAACGAAACTTTGGAATGGGTTTAAAAATATATATATATATATATATATATATATATATAATATATATTTATATAAAATATATAAAAAAAATATTATCTCTCCAATGCTGCGAACCTTACGAATATCTTATTAAGTAAACCAACCGACTGTAGGGTGAAAATAAAATCACAAACTGTGAACACCCCTATTGGTATGTATCCAACTATAAACTGTGAACACCCATATTAGCATGTATCCAACTACAAACTGTGAACACCCCTAATAACATGTATCCAATTATAAACTGTGAACACCCCTAATGGCATGCTCCCAACTTTTGTATGAAAAAGGTGCTGTAGGACATACACAAACATACTACTAACTCGGTTCAGTTTTACGACGTCGAATCATAAACCAATGCGGGGTGACAACGCAAAACGAACGAAAACTAGACTAACAAGAACAACCTGTTTGTCCTTAAGCAATAATGACAAAAAAGCGATTTGCTTCTCCACTCAGAGCAGTTTTACGAGTGAAATACTTATTTACATTTAAAATAAATTCATAACATCCTGAACGTTCTATAAAAATTTTTCCCAAAGATAAAAAAGATTTTTCGAAAGGAAATTGGTACTTGGTGGTATCTAAAAGGTGTCTCAATATTATTACTTTTTGTTTTGCACAAAAATTCTAATGGATAGTAGTTCTTATTGTATTGTATAGTAAAGGGTGGTTAAATTGTAAGGGCCGATGTTGAATGTGAACCACACCTAAACGCCAAGTTTTTTTCCGAATTTTATTTGACATTTCTCTATTTCAGACTTTTTCAATTTGAACCATGGAGAGATACACAATCCAACAACGTGTTAAAGTTATCCAGACTTATTATGAAAATGGGCGTTCAAATCAAAATGCATATCGTGCACTTCGTGATTTTTTTGGTCAATTTGATAGTCCAAATGTGCGTACAATCGCAAAAATCGTGGAAAAATTCGAGCAAACCGGGTCTGTAGAAGATGTGAGAACACCAGTACACATGCTCGTACAGCTCGTACTGCAGGAAATATTGCTGCTGTTCGCGATAGTGTGGCTGAAGAGCCGTCCACCTCAACTCGTCGTCGTGCCCAACAATTGCACCTCTCACGCTCGTCGTTGATGAACATTATGCATAAAGACTTGCATTTACACGCTTACAAGGTGCAATTGGCCCAAGAACTAAAGCCTCTTGACCATTCCAAACGTCGTGAATGGGCAGAATGGTGGCAAGAAATGGCAACAGTGGATGATCAATTTTCGAAGAAAATCATCTTCAGTGATGAGGCACATTTTCACCTCAGTGGATTCGTCAATAAACAGAATTGCCGCATTTGGGCAAATGAGAATCCAAGAGTGATTGTCGAAAAACCAATGTACCCACAAAGAGTGACTGTTTGGTGCGGTTTATTGGCTGGCGGCATCATCGGGCCGTATTTTTTCCAAAATGAGGCCGGTCAGGCAGTTACTGTGAATGGTGTTCGCTATCGTGAGATGATAACGAACTTTTTATGGCCCGAATTGGAAGATATGGATGTGGACGATATGTGGTTTCAGCAGGACGGTGCCACTTGCCACACAGCTAACGAAACAATGGCTCTTTTGCGCAACAAATTCAATGGCCGTGTTATCTCACGTAATGGCGATGTCAATTGGCCGCCAAGATCATGTGATTTGACACCGTTGAACTTTTTTCTTTGGGGTTATTTGAAAGAAAAGGTGTACGTCGATAAGCCAGCAACAATTCAAGAGCTAAAGGATGAGATAATTCGGCACATTAACGGCATAGAACCTCCATTATGCCTCAGGGTCATCGAAAATGTGGACCATCGGATAGAGGTGTGCCGCCGTGGTCGTGGCGCCCATTTGGCCGATATTTTGTTCCATACATAATTGTATAATAATACCAATATATCATAATAAAATAAAATTACAATAATTTCCTAAATAGTTTGTGTTTTATTCAAAATCAACATCGGCCCTTGAAATTTAACCACCCTTTACTAATGTGTTAAAACACTAATAAGAACGTTTTTAAATGCTGATTTCTATTCTTTTGTGACACAAACCGATGCAAGTACCGATACAAGTAAGTATCGATACTTTTTTTTCGATACTAAGTACGTATCGATACTTTACGAGCGATACCAAATCGAGTAAAAGTATCGATACCTTAGAGGTATCGTTTCATCCCTAGAAACAGCTTCCACCTCATCTTCTTCGGAATCGGACGTTTCATCATCAATTAGATAAAGACGCTTCAATAAATTTGCTGATAATTTAAAAACTTCCTTAGATGGATAAATAGGTGGATTTAAAATATACTTGGCCAAATCAAGAAGATCTTTATTCTGACGTTGATGAATTCTTTTTTTAATAACAGGTTTTGTCTTATACATATCTGAATTTAAGTTTTCTAATTTTGTATATAAGAATGAAAGTGTCCCTTCAGCTTGAATTATGTTAATACCCGATTGACATAGTGCTTCAACAGACATCTTAACTACAATTAAAGATTCTTGAAAGGGAGTTAAAAAATCAAAATGTATGGCTTCATATAAATCCAAAGCCGACAATTTCTCTAAGCTTTTGTATATACACTCTTTTATAAGAACAACTCTCTCAAGCATTACAACGATGGAATTCCATCTAGTTGGCGAATCTAATAGCAAACACAACTCACGATGATGAATTTCTTTAACATTGGTTTGAAGAACATTGTTGCGTACTGATGAACTTTTAAAATATTTTACAACTCTTCTTACAGCTTCGATATGTGTATATAGGTAAGGAATCATTCTTATTGGAATGGAGGATTCAATATGTTCGTCGTCATCAAAAAAATCTTCATATTCATCACTATTTGTTTCTGTTATGTTTTCTAAATCATTTTCTGCACCGAATTTAACATTTACTGCAGCTCCATCAGATGTACACGCGACAATATCTGAATCTAAGAAATTCCAAATTCTAGTAGTTTGGTTCGTATATCTTCTTGTGTTTTTTCCGAGTTGCATGAACCAATTATACGAATTAACCCCAAATTGTGAAATTTTCCATTGGAATCATGTATAATGACATTCATATATCTTCTTCCTCTAGTGCTTGTCCATTCATCCATAGTCAAACTAAATCTTTAAATTTTTCGGCTTTAAGATGTTTTTTATGTTATCTCTTTAATGCTGAAAATCTTTAATAATTAGTTTCATCACATTTGTTGCGCATTTTCGCAAAGACATTCCTTTAGCTGAAATTGATTCCCGTATAAATTTGGATTGTGTTATTCCTCTTATCGAAAAACCATCAACAGATGCAAGCTTTGATACAATTATTTCTAATGTGTCTCTTTTTATAAAGTCGTCCATTACATTTTTGTTGTTCGGCTGTTGGAACTGACTTTTCTTGAATTTAATTGACATTCACTTTGTGTACGGTTTTTAAATGATTGGTCATTGAACTTGTAGACCCCTTTGAATATGTCAAAGTTTTTTTGCAAATCTAATAAATAGTTTTATTCGACTCATTCTCAGATTTTTTAAAATGTTTTCACACTTCCGACTTTAATTCCGACATTTTTGAAACAATATATTGTTTAATATCAATATATATATATATATATATATATATATATATATATATCTATATATATATGCACAGCGTGCTTTTTCGGCACTTTTTTTCGAGCTACCGTATTTTTTGGGAACATTTGCATTCTTTGAGGACGGTGCCCAAAAAAATCGTATACCACCAGTAGATTTTGGGCACATAACACTTTGAGTACTATTTTTTTTAAAATTTTTTTTTTTTTGATTGTTAATTTACTTTTAATTCTTTTTATAAATAACGTATCCATTAATTTATAGACTCTAAATAAATGCCTACATTTTTAATTTTTATTTAAAATTTTCCATTCGTGTGCTGCCATATTTTCAATTTTAAATTAATACATTTGACGCCATTAATTCTGTGCTTTTGCGTTTTTTCTTTGTTTTTAGAGATTAAGCATTATATCCAAGGTGGGTAGTAAGAAACAGCTGTTTACTTTTTAATCCCATTTGTCTATGCTTGTTGTTGTATTGGTTGTAATACTTAGACCACCTTTTAAGTACACATGTGCATTTCTTACAAAAAGCATAAACAAAACGTGTTACCACTGAAAATCATTATCGTTTTTTTTAGATATACATGTGTACATATAAATATATTGGAATGTTATTTTTTTTTGTATGTATGTATGTCTGTCTGTCTGTTCGTATGTTTGTTGGTTGTAATGATATTGTAATGTTTATTTTTTTGAATGTCTGTAAGTCTGTCCGTATGCTTGTTTGTAGTTTGTTTGTTCGGATGTTTGTTTGTTTGTTTGTTTGTTTGCTTGTTTATTTGATTGTTTCATTCAGTTAAGAAAATCTTATAGCAAGTTAAACAGTTGCTTTTGTGAAGTTTTGTTATTATTTTTTAATTGTTTACATACCCCTAAAGATGGTTAGCGACGCTAACCGAAATATTGGGAATTAAAAATAAAAACTTAAAAACAAAAATCACAAGTTTTTAATTTTTATTTCTTTACTTGGACCTACAGCCAAACAAAAACAACCAATAATTAATCTGTTTGTTTGTTTTTAATAAATTTGTTTGTTTGTCATACATTTGTTTGCCATATATTTTATCACCCAAGGGCGCGTCCTGGGCAGCTATGGGACTTTTCTGCAACATTTTTCTAGTCTGTATGGTAGCCCCCTTAAGGAATGGAGAAAGCGGGTAGATATCTTAGAAACATATTGTGGGGATAAAAAATAAAGTGGGGTTGGTCATACATTTGACCCGTCTAGGAGCATCCTACGCGCTGAAGGGGCCAACTTTAAGAATTTCATTAAACCGCCATATTTGTATAGGAGCCTCCATAAGGGGTGGAGATGAGGTGCAAGTATATTTAAAGAAAATGTTGGGGCCAAAAAACTAATAGAGGCCGGTCATACCTGGGCAGTTATGGGACATTTTGTATGGGAGCCCCCTTAAGGAATGGAGATAGGGGTTATGTATGTTAGAAATAAATGATGGAGATGAAAAATAAAGTAAGGCTCGTCATAGATTTGACCCGTCTAGGAGCACCCTACGCTCTGCAGGGGCCAACTTTAATAATTTTATTAAACCGCCATATTTGTATGAGAACCTCCCTAAGGGGTTGAGATAAGGTGCAAGTATATTTAAAGAAAATGTTGGAGCCAAAAAACTAATAGGGGTCGGTCATACATGTTATCCCCCTGGGGGCCATTCCTGGGCAGTTATGGATATTTTTCTTCAATAAATTTCTAGACTGTATTGAAAATTTTATAGGGAAGCCCCCTTAAGGAATGGAGATAGCGGTTAGGTATGTAAGAAATAAATGATGGAGATGAAAAATAAAGTGAGGTTCGTCATAGATTTGAACCGTCTAGGAGCACCCTACGCTCTGCAGATGCCACTTTAAGAATTTCAAAAAACCACCATGTTTGTATTGGAGCCTACCTACGGGGTGCAGATAAGGTGCAAGTATATTTAAAAAAATGTTAGGGCCGAAAAACTAATAGAAGTCGGTCATACATTTTTACCCCTTAGGGACGATTCCTGGTCAGTTATGGGTCTTTTTCTTCAATATATTTCTAGAATGTATTGAAAATTTTATATAAGAGCCCCCTTAAGGAATGGAGATAGCGGTTAGGTATGTTAGAAATAAATAATGGAGATGAAAAATAAAGTGAGGTTGGTCATAGATTTGACTCATCTAGGAGCACCCTACGCTCTGCAGGGGCCAACTTTAAGAATTTCATTAAACCGCCATATTTGTATGGGAGCCTCCCTACGGGGTACAGAAAAGTTGCAAGTATGTTTAAAGAAAATGTTGAGGATAAAAAACTAATAGCGGTCGGTCATACATTTTATCCCCCTAGTGGCGATTCCTGGGCAGTTATGGGACGTTTACTTCAATAAATTTCTAGGCTGTATTGCACATTTTGTATGGGAGCCCCCTTAAGGAATGGAGATAGGGGTTACGTATGTTAGAAATAAGTGATGGAGATGAAAAATAAAGTAAGGTCCGTCATAGATTTGACCCGTTTAGGAGCACCCCACGCTCTGCAGGGGCCAACTTTAAGAATTTTATTAAACCGCCATATTTGTATGAGAGCCTCCCTAAGGGGTTGAGATAGGTGCAAGTATATTTAAAGAAAAGGTTGGAACCGAAAAACTAATATAGGTCGGTCGTATATTTTATCCCCCTAAGGGCGATTCCTGGGCAGTTATGGATATTTTTCTTCAATATATTTCTAGACTGTAATGCAAATTTTATATGGGAGCCCCCTTAAGGAATGGAGATAGCGGTTAGGTATGTAAGAAATAAATGATAGAGATGAAAAATAAGGTAAGGTTGGTCATAGATTTTACCCGTCTAGGAGCACCCTACACTCTGCAGAGGCCACTTTTAGAATTTCACTTAACCACCATATTTGTATGGGAGCCTACCTACGGGGTGCAGATAAGGTGCAAGTATATTTAAAGAAAATGTTAAGGCCAAAAAACTAATAGAAGTCGGTCATACATGTTATCCACCTAGGGACGATTCCTGGCCAGTTATGGGTCTTTTTCTTCAATATATTTCTAGACTGTATTGAAAATTTTATATGGGAGCCCCCTTAAGGAAAGGAGATAGCGGTTAGGTATGTTAGAAATAAATAATGGAGATTAAAAATAAAGTAAGGTTGGTCATAGATTTTACCCGTCTAGGAGCACCCTACGTTTCTGGCAAAGTTTTTCAAAGATATTTTGTTATGAATACTAAAAAACAGTGACAACTAAATTGTTTTATTTTGCTGTTAAGTTTTCTAAGTTCTTCTGTCGTCGGCTTATTCTTGTTTATATGTTAATTTTTATAAATTAATAACATCCAATTTGTTTTAATAACATCCAAAGATAGTTACATTTAAATTATTTTAATGTTTGCTTAAAAATTACATAGGTACCCTATATTTATGACTTAAATAGATATAAAAATGAATTTATATGATATCATTATCTTAAAAATAGTCATTAAATATAAAATAAAAATGTTATGTTAATAAAAGTTAAACGTTAGAAATGGATATTCAAATTTTTTTCAAAATGTATCTATTTGGGAAAAAGGGTATCATTTTGGAAACTAAAATGTATCTTTCTCGAAATTTCACTGGTAACACTGTAATACATATTAATGTAAGAATGTGTTAGTGTACAAAATTGCACACAGAGTTGCATTACATCAGCGTTGCCATTGTGAAAAATTGTCCCTCTTTTTTTTATTTACGAAGTTTTAAAGTTAAAGAAGGTTTTTAAAAATATCCTGCCGTATTCATAAAAAATTACTGTGAATTACAGCGCATGAACATTCTGCCTTAAAACCTATTTTAAACTTATTTTATTTTTTTAAACGGCTGATACAATTAAATTTGCTGTATATTGGATGACTATTATATGATGATTTTTTGCTTTTGACCGATCTTATATTTTATCTGTCCTTTATTAGTGCAACGTTTTTGAGTTTTGTGTACCCCTTAGTGCCAATTCACACGTTGCAAGTCTTATTGACCAGCTTGCTACCTTATAGGCGAGAGAGAGTGAGAGAGAAACGTTTATTTTCCTCTCTTCACTCTCGTTATAGAGTAGCAGGCTGATCAATAAGACTTGCAACGTGCGAATTGGGACTTAATGTGTACCCCTTTATGCCTTAATTAAGGGTTGCGCGATCAAGTTTTAATACACTCGCACTTTTTTACCAATTAACTCACACTTAGTGAGTGGATTGACCTACTACGTTTAAACTTTAAGGAACATATTTAATGGAAAGAGCAAAATATTGGAAATTTTTGCGTCTCCAAAGTAAGATATTACGATGAGTCTGAATTTTTTCCATAATATATATTTTGTCGTTACCAAATCTATACCAAATATGAATTTAAACAGAAATGTTGGATTAATACACTATTGTTGAACAAAAGCGATATGTGTCATTTTAAAGATCTGCTTATATGAATTATGTTTTTATTTTTGAAATACAGTAGAATCCCGATAATTCGTAATCGCAAGGGACCAGCAATTTCCTACGAATTATAGGGGCTTTTGATTTAGCGGGCTTTCGATTTAACGGGGTTAAAATAAAAAAAATACGAATTAAAGGGCTTTTCAATTTATTTACTAAAACGATAAAAAAAAACATAAAAAACAATTGTTGAAAATAAAATACAGTTAAACCTCGATTAACCGGGCCTCTATTAATCGGTTACATCTATTAACCGGCATGCGGTTCTTTTTACTTTTTCCCTCTATTATCCGTGCTTTACCTCTATTTTCCGTGCTTTAGATTTATACCTCTATTAACCGTGCTTTACATATATTATCCGTGCAGGATTCATATGATTTTTATTATGTATGTTAATCTAAATACGGTGTTTCCCCTTTTTAAGTTCATGTGCCCACACATAAGAACATACATATATGCGTTTTTATTCATTTAGTAAGTGAAATTTAAACATTTCGTCAGAAGAAATGCAAAAACAAAAAAGCAATAAACGTTGTAAAATTTACAAATTTTGTGCAGTCATGTAGTTTGATCAACCAAAGCATAGTCAGTAAAAATCCAAATTTTAATGTTTTTGACGATACATACATATTTGATTTTGCATTGTCTATGACAATTTGTATATTTTGTAAAAAATTTGTTGTATATTATAATCTGTAGTTACATAAATCGAATGTTTTAATAAAAATACATAAATTTCTGTATATTTTAATATAACCTCTATTAACCGTGTATTTCGATTTTCCGTGCTGGTGCCGGTCCCACGAAAGCCGGATAATAGAGGTTTAACTGTATATAAAAATTATACATGTAACAAACTGATATTAAGAAAATAAACACACACACAAGCAAAAACCCACAAAAAACAAAGCGGTAAACAAAAAATTATTCTTTCCATGTTTCTGTTGTTTTTATTATGAATGATAAGTGGTAGTTAGCAAACAATTACGATTTATAAGAGATAAAGAAGATTTTATTTGAAAAAAAATTTATAATTAGCGAGGGGACCAAAATGTATGGAAATTTTACGAAATAACGAGATTTTTTCAAAGGACCGACAGTTATCGGGAATAACGATTTACCGGGGTACGACTTATCGGGATTTGACTGTAAATAGTTTCTTGTTATCAATTTTTTTAAAATAAAAATATATTTTTTTAATTTAATTTTCTTATATCTTTTTATGTGGTTTTTTTGACTTCCCTCTGTGTGTTTATTTGTAATTGCTACGCAAAGGTTTAGGAAAAAGACAAGAAGATAAAACAGGTGTAAAAAGTCCTACTTTTGGGTACTTTTTGTAAACACTTGTTTTTAACAATTTTGCTTAAAATTGAAACCTATGTTCTTTACGATACGTTGTAAAGCGGCCCATACACTTGCAATATTATTGTATATGATATTCGCCATATTATTTCCATTTTGTCGTAAATTATGCAATAAGTCGCACAATGGTTTAAATTTAAATATTGCTCAACTTTCATTAAAAAAAAGGTGTACATACATAACCTTTATGAATAACATCAACAGCATTGTACAATGTTAGCAACAAATTTCAGTTTCTTTTCGTTGTGCAATACAAATCAAATGTCTTTTGATTGTTGCCAATATAATTTGTTACCTTCGAATATCACATACACATCGATATAATTGTACAATACTTAAAATTTAACAATTTTATTGCAAGTGTATGAGCCACTTAAGAACGTAAGTTAACGGTCGTACATTTTTTAAAACACGATCTATTTACTTACAATTCCGTCGTACACAAATCGAGTTTTCTTTTGAAAATAATCTTAAAAAAATCTAAATTTTTGTTAATTTTTCCTTGGTTTATGTTGTTATCAAATATTCAATTTGAGAACACAAAAATAATTTAAATTAAATTTTCAATTTTTATTTCCCTTCTCCAGCAACTTTCAAAAATCCTTTGTGTTTATACGATGATTTAAAGTTACGTATTTTTTATTTGCAGAAGCGCCTCGATTATCTGTCATTCGATTTACCGGCAGATGCAACACTATTCGTTTGTAACTTAATTAGAAACACACAAAAAACTACTCAAAATTGTTGCTATGGATGATCGAGGACTTACTGTATTTTCAATTTATAAAACGTAACGATAAGAAAATAAATAAGTTGAAAGATAAATCTGAGAAAAAGTCATGAAAAACATAAACCAAGTATTTTTGTTTACCCCTCTATCTTCACTTAACCGTTAGCCACCAAACCAAAAGAGAAGTTGTAAAAGCCCCCGTCTGAATTTTCTGTAAGTCGACGTACGACGTAGATACGCTTTTAGATTTGCGCCAGCTATTGTGTGCCTTTGTATACAATAGTATACATATTAATTTGACATCGTATCTACGTCGTAGACTACTACGTTCATACGGTGCAATTGTGTTCCTTATCATAGAGATAGCAAACAAATATAGTACATCTGAAGAGAAAGCTGTTACAAATTTGTACTTTTTGAAAATTTTGGCTAACCCTTAATTTTTTATTTTTTAAACAGGCATATTTTTCAGAAACCAATTATGATTTTGTTTTAATAATTGCAGCTTTACACTAGGAGACAAAAATTGTATAACGAACTAACGCAAAAAAGCTGCAGCTAGCGCCATAGAATTGCTAAAATGTCGACAAATTTTAATTTATTTTTTTAACATTCATGGCCCGCCGCGGCCAAACTGTGGATTCTTTAGTAAAGTTCTATTCAGAAAAAATAATTCTTATAATATAATTCAAAATTCTTTAGAACATCATAATTCTTTTTTTACATTTTTCAGCTGTATTTATATCGAAAATTCGAAATATGTGTAAAAAATTATTATTGGATAATTTACGTTTTTACCTTTTGCAATGTATTTCATAAATTTCACGAATTTCCGATAAAAAATACAACTGAAAAATGTGAAAAAATGCATTTTTCAGTAACTATATATGAGGAATTATGAATTAGAGTAAAAGGAGTATTTTTTCTGAAGATTACCGTTTGGCAGCTACGGGCCAAAAATGTTTTTGAGGCTTTAGGTAAATTTTTTCGGATTATTTTGTTCTACTTATTTTCTAAGAGTCTATAGCTACAATTATGGCGAAAATAATTGCTTTCCGAGATTAAGACATGAGAAAAATAAAATAAAAACTAGCAAAACGCAAAAGTTTCGTTGGTTACGAAAAGTACTTCGAGAAATTCCACACGAGAAAGAGTTTGAAAAATTGGACTATGGGCCAAAAATAGTGCAAAATATTTAAAAATTTAATATTTTAGCAATTTTAATTCACTAAATACTGTTTTTACGCTTATTTTGTTTTAAGCTTTCCTTCTCCCAGTTTATAGCTAAGATTATTAGACAAGAAAACAAAATGCTAAATGGTTTCCGAGATAAAGAGCATGTAACAGGTGCATAAAAAAACCTTGGTACATTTTTATTAATAATGAAATACAATAAAATTTTTTTAGAGCCAATTCATTATAGAATAAAAAGTGCTTAAAGTAATAAAAAGTAAAACTACAACTTGTTACAGACGGTCGTTATTAAAATTTAACTTTTGAACAGAACATTGCATAATTCAATATAAGACTTTGAACAGTGAACACTAAAGTCGATTTCATCATTTTTAGATACTTCAGCACCTTAAAGAATACATTTGTGATCGTTAAGGTATGAAGTATTGAAGGAGTAAACAAAATTAAACAACGTTACAGTAATAAAGCAGATAGAATCTAAGATAGATTTGTTGCACTTAACTTCACTTAACGTTTTCATCTAATATACTGCAAAGATTAGATTATATATTGACAAAAATCTTTATACAAATTTTAAACATGTGTACGTCTAACAATATTTAAAAAAAAGGGAAAATATGACAAATGGCAACGCTGTTCAAGTGCAACTCTGTGTGATTATTTCTACACTGCTGCTAATGTAGCAATTTTCTTGTCAAAACCAGCGAATTTAAATAAAATTTATTAGTAAAACTTTTTGGCGTTTTATCGCTAAATTATATAAAATTTCAATTATTTCTTTTCAAAAAGGGCGGTTTTTATTGGTTTATAACTAAATATACTTTCTATTTAAAATTTGGAGCTATTTTTTATTGTGTTTCATTAATAATAATTCAATAATTTTATTTCAAAAAGGGTGCTTTTTAGCGATTTATGACTAAAAATACTTTCTATTTAAAATATTGAGCTATTTTTTTTTGTGTTTGTTTTACCATATTTCAATAATTTCTTTTCAAAAAGGGCGATTTTAGGGATTTATGTCTATATATACTTTCTATTTAAAATATTGTGCTATTTTATATTGTGTTTGTGTTATAATATTTCAATAATTTATTTTTAAAAAGGTCGATTTTAGCGATTTATGTCTAAATATACTTTCCATTTAAAATTTTGAGCTATTTTTTATTGTGTTTCATTAATAATAATTCAATAATTTATTTTCAAAAAGGGTGGTTTTTAGCGATTTATGACTAAATATACTTTCTATTTAAAATATTGTGCTATTTTATATTGTGTTTGTGTTATAATATATCAATAATTACTTTTTAAAAATGGCGATTTTAGCGATTTATGTCTAAATATACTTTCTATTTAAAATATTGTGCCATTTTATATTGTGTTATAATATTTCAATAATTTCTTTCTAAAAAGAGCGATTTTAGCAATTTATGTCTAAATATACTTTCCATTTAAAATTTTGAGCTATTTTTTATTGTTTCATTAATAATAATTCAATAATTTCTTTTCAAATAGGGTGGTTTTTAGCGATTTATGACTAAATATACTTTCTATTTAAAATATTGTGCTATTTTATATAGTGTTTGTGTTATAATATTTCAATAATTTCTTTTTAAAAAGGTCGATTTTAGCGATTTAAAATTTTGAGCTATTTTTTATTGTGTTTCATTAATAATAATTCAATAATTTCTTTTCAAAAAGGGTGGTTTTTAGCGATTTATGACTAAATATACTTTCTATTTAAAATATTGTGCTATTTTATATTGTGTTTGTGTTATAATATTTCAATAATTTCTTTTTAAAAAGGTCGATTTTAGCGATTTATGTCTAAATATACTTTCCATTTAAAATTTTGAGCTATTTTTTATTGTGTTTCATTAATAATAATTCAATAATTTCTTTTCAAATAGGGTGGTTTTTAGCGATTTATGACTAAATATACTTTCTATTTAAAATATTGTGCTATTTTATATTGTGTTTGTGTTATAATATTTCAATAATTTCTTTTTAAAAAGGTCGATTTTAGCGATTTATGTCTAAATATACTTTCCATTTAAAATTTTGAGCTAGTTTTTATTGTGTTTCATTAATAATTATTCAATAATTTCTTTTCAAATGGGGTGGTTTTTAGCGATTTATGACTAAATATACTTTCTATTTAAAATATTGTGCTATTTTATATTGTGTTTGGGTTATAATATTTCAATAATTTCTTTTTAAAAAGGTCGATTTTAGCGATTTATGTCTAAATATACTTTCCATTTAAAATTTTGAGCTATTTTTTATTGTGTTTCATTAATAATAATTCAATAATTTCTTTTCAAAAAGGGTGGTTTTTATCGATTTATGACTAAATATACTTTCTATTTAAAATATTGTGCTATTTTATATTGTGTTTGTGTTATAATATTTCAATAATTTCTTTTTAAAAAGGTCGATTTTAGCGATTTATGTCTAAATATACTTTCCATTTAAAATTTTGAGCTATTTTTTATTGTGTTTCATTAATAATAATTCAATAATTTCTTTTCAAATAGGGTGGTTTTTAGCGATTTATGACTAAATATACTTTCTATTTAAAATATTGTGCTATTTTATATTGTGTTTGTGTTATAATATTTCAATAATTTCTTTTTAAAAAGGTCGATTTTAGCGATTTATGTCTAAATATACTTTCCATTTAAAATTTTGAGCTATTTTTTATTGTGTTTCATTAATAATTATTCAATAATTTCTTTTCAAATAGGGTGGTTTTTAGCGATTTATGACTAAATATACTTTCTATTTAAAATATTGTGCTATTTTATATTGTGTTTGTGTTATAATATTTCAATAATTTCTTTTTAAAAAGGTCGATTTTAGCGATTTATGTCTAAATATACTTTCCATTTAAAATTTTTAGCTATTTTTTATTGTGTTTCATTAATAATAATTCAATAATTTCTTTTCAAATAGGGTGGTTTTTAGCGATTTATGACTAAATATACTTTCTATTTAAAATATTGTGCTATTTTATATTGTGTTTGTGTTATAATATTTCAATAATTTCTTTTTAAAAAGGTCGATTTTAGCGATTTATGTCTAAATATACTTTCCATTTAAAATTTTGAGCTATTTTTTATTGTGTTTCATTAATAATAATTCAATAATTTCTTTTCAAAAAGGGTGGTTTTTAGCGATTTATGACTAAATATACTTTCTATTTAAAATATTGTGCCATTTTATATTGTGTTATAATATTTCAATAATTTCTTTCTAAAAAGAGCTATTTTAGCGATTTATGTCTAAATATACATTCCATTTAAAATTTTGAGCTATTTTTTATTGTGTTTCATTAATATTAATTCAATAATTTATTTTCAAAAAGGGTGGTTTTTAGCGATTTATGACTAAATATACTTTCTATTTAAAATATTGTGCTATTTTATATTGTGTTTGTGTTATAATATTTCAATAATTTCTTTTTAAAAAGGTCGATTTTAGCGATTTATGTCTAAATATACTTTCCATTTAAAATTTTGAGCTATTTTTTATTGTGTTTCATTAATAATAATTCAATAATTTCTTTTCAAATAGGGTGGTTTTTAGCGATGTATGACTAGATATACTTTCTATTTAAAATATTGTGCTATTTTATATTGTGTTTGTGTTATAATATTTCAATAATTTCTTTTTAAAAAGGTCGATTTTAGCGATTTATGTCTAAATATACTTTCCATTTAAAATTTTGAGCTATTTTTTATTGTGTTTCATTAATAATAATTCAATAATTTCTTTTCAAATAGGGTGGTTTTTAGCGATGTATGACTAAATATACTTTCTATTTAAAATATTGTGCTATTTTATATTGTGTTTGTGTTATAATATTTCAATAATTTCTTTTTAAAAAGGTCGATTTTAGCGATTTATGTCTAAATATACTTTCCATTTAAAATTTTGAGCTATTTTTTATTGTGTTTCATTAATAATAATTCAATAATTTCTTTTCCAAAAGGGTGGTTTTTAGCGATTTATGACTAAATATACTTTCTATTTAAAATATTGTGCCATTTTATATTGTGTTATAATATTTCAATAATTTCTTTCTAAAAAGAGCGATTTTAGCGATTTATGTCTAAATATACATTCCATTTAAAATTTTGAGCTATTTTTTATTGTGTTTCATTAATAATAATTCAATAATTTCTTTTCAAATAGGGTGGTTTTTAGCGATGTATGACTAAATGTACTTTCTATTTAAAATATTGTGCTATTTTATATTGTGTTTGTGTTATAATATTTCAATAATTTCTTTTTAAAAAGGTCGATTTTAGCGATTTATGTCTAAATATACTTTCCATTTAAAATTTTGAGCTATTTTTTATTGTGTTTCATTAATAATAATTCAATAATTTCTTTTCAAAAAGTGTGGTTTTTAGCGATTTATGACTAAATATACTTTCTATTTAAAATATTGTGCTATTTTATATTGTGTTTGTGTTATAATATTTCAATAATTTCTTTTTAAAAAGATCGATTTTAGCGATTTATGTCTAAATATACTTTCCATTTAAAATTTTGAGCTATTTTTTATTGTGTTTCATTAATAATAATTCAATAATTTCTTTTCAAATAGGGTGGTTTTTAGCGATGTATGACTAAATATACTTTCTATTTAAAATATTGTGCTATTTTATATTGTGTTTGTGTTATAATATTTCAATAATTTCTTTTTAAAAAGGTCGATTTTAGCGATTTATGTCTAAATATACTTTCCATTTAAAATTTTGAGCTATTTTTTATTGTGTTTCATTAATAATAATTCAATAATTTCTTTTCCAAAAGGGTGGTTTTTAGCGATTTATGACTAAATATACTTTCTATTTAAAATATTGTGCCATTTTATATTGTGTTATAATATTTCAATAATTTCTTTCTAAAAAGAGCGATTTTAGCGATTTATGTCTAAATATACATTCCATTTAAAATTTTGAGCTATTTTTTATTGTGTTTCATTAATAATAATTCAATAATTTATTTTCAAAAAGGGTGGTTTTTAGCGATTTATGACTAAATATACTTTCTATTTAAAATATTGTGCTATTTTATATTGTGTTTGTGTTATAATATTTCAATAATTTCTTTTTAAAAAGGTCGATTTTAGCGATTTATGTCTAAATATACTTTCCATTTAAAATTTTGAGCTATTTTTTATTGTGTTTCATTAATAATAATTCAATAATTTCTTTTCAAATAGGGTGATTTTTAGCGATTTAAGTCTAAATATACTTTCTATTTAAAATATTGTGCCATTTTATATTGTGTTATAATATTTCAATAATTTCTTTCTAAAAAGAGCGATTTTAGCGATTTATGTCTAAATATACATTCCATTTAAAATTTTGAGCTATTTTTTATTGTGTTTCATTAATAATAATTCAATAATTTCTTTTCAAAAAGGGTGGTTTTTAGCGATTTATGACTAAATATACTTTCTATTTAAAATATTGTGCCATTTTATATTGTGTTATAATATTTCAATAATTTCTTTCTAAAAAGAGCGATTTTAGCGATTTATGTCTAAATATACATTCCATTTAAAATTTTGAGCTATTTTTTATTGTGTTTCATTAATAATAATTCAATAATTTCTTTTCAAATAGGGTGATTTTTAGCGATTTATGACTAAATATACTTTCTATTTAAAATATTGTGCTATTTTATATTGTGTTTGTGTTATAATATTTCAATAATTTCTTTTTAAAAAGGTCGATTTTAGCGATTTATGTCTAAATATACTTTCCATTTAAAATTTTGAGCTATTTTTTATTGTGTTTCATTAATAATAATTCAATAATTTATTTTCAAAAAGGGTGGTTTTTAGCGATTTATGACTAAATATACTTTCTATTTAAAATATTGTGCTATTTTATATTAAGTTTGTGTTATAATATTTCAATAATTTCTTTTTAAAAAGGTCGATTTTAGCGATTTATGTCTAAATATACTTTCCATTTAAAATTTTGAGCTATTTTTTATTGTGTTTCATTAATAATAATTCAATAATTTCTTTTCAAAAAGGGTGGTTTTTAGCGATTTATGACTAAATATACTTTCTATTTAAAATATTGTGCTATTTTATATTGTGTTTGTGTTATAATATTTCAATAATTTCTTTTTAAAAAGAGCGATTTTAGCGATTTATGTCTAAAAATACTTTCCATTTAAAAATTTTGAGCTATTTTTTATTGTGTTTGTTTTATAATATTTCAATAATTTCTTTTTAAAAAGGGTGATCTTTAGCGATTTATGTCCTAATATACTTTCTATTTAAAATATTGAGCTATTTTATATTGTGTATAACACAAATTTTGTGTTTGTGTTATAATATTTCAATTATTTCTTTTCAAAAAGGTTGGTTTTAATTGGTTTATAACTAAATATAAAATAGCTCAATATTTTAAATAATAGTTAAATTTAGCTATCAATCGATAAAAACAACCCTTTTTTAAATAAAAATATTGAAATATTATAAAACAAACAAAAAAAAATAGCAAAATTTTTTAAATTATAGGTAAATTTAGCTATAAATCGCTGAAAACCACCCTTTTTGAAATAAAATTATTGAATGATTATAAAACAAACAAGCAAAAATAGCTAAATTTTTTTAATAACAGGTAAATTTAGGTATTAATCGCAAAAAACCACCCATTTTGAAATAAAATTATTGAAATATTATAAAACAAACAAGAAAAAATAGCTAAATTTTTTAAATAATAGGTAAATATGGCTATAAATCGCTGAAAACCACCCTCTTTGAAATAAAATTATTGAAATATTATAAAACAAACAAGCAAAAATAGCTACATTTTTTTAATAATAGGTAAATTTAGCTAAAAATCGCTGAAAAACACCACCCTTTTTGAAATAAAATTATTAAAATATTATAAAGCAAACAAGCAAAAATAGCTAAATTTTTTTAACAATAGATAAATTTAGCTATAAATCGCTGAAAACCACCCTTTTTGAAATAAAATTATTGAAATATTTAAAACCAAACAAGTAAAAATAGCTAAAATTTTTTAATAATAGGTAAATTTAGCTATAAATCGCTGAAAACCACCCTCTTTGAAATAAAATTATTGAAATATTATAAAACAAACAAGCAAAAATAGCTACATTTTTTTAATAATAGGTAAATTTAGCTAAAAATCGCTGAAAAACACCACCCTTTTTGAAACAAAATTATTAAAATATTATAAAGCAAACAAGCAAAAATAGCTAAATTTTTTTAACAATAGGTAAATTTAGCTATAAATCGCTGAAAACCACCCTTTTTGAAATAAAATTATTGAAATATTATAAAACAAACAAGCAAAAATGGCTACATTTTTTTAATAATAGGTAAATTTAGCTAAAAATCGCTGAAAAACAACCACCCTTTTTGAAATAAAAATATTGAAATATTATAAAACAAATAAGCTAAAATAGCTAAATTTTTTAAATAATAGTTAAATTTGGCTATAAATCGCTGAAAACCACCCTTTTTGAAATAAAATTATTGAAATATTATAAAACAAACAAGCAAACATAGCTACATTTTTTTTATTATAGGTAAATTTAGCTAAAAATCGCTGAAAAACACCACCCTTTTTGAAATAAAATTATTAAAATATTATAAAGCAAACAAACAAAAATAGCTAAATTTTTATAATAATAGGTAAATTTAGCTATAAATCGCTGAAAACCACCCTTTTTGAAATAAAATTATTGAAATATTGTAAAACAAACAAGCAAAAATAGCTAAATTTTTTAAATAATAGGTAAATTTAGCTATAAATCGTTAAAAACCACCCTTTTTGAAATAAAATTATTGAAATATTAAAAAACAAACAGCAAAAATAGCTAAATTTTTTTAACAATAGGTAAATTTAGCTATAAATCGCTGAAAACCACCCTTTTTGAAATGAAATTATTGAAATATTATAAAACAAACAAATAAAGATAGCTAAATTTTTTTAATAATAGGTAAATTTAGCTATAAATCGCTGAAAACCACCCTTTTTGAAATAAAATTATTGAAATATTATAAAACAAACAAGTAAAAATAGCTAAATTTTTTTAATAATAGGTAAATTTAGCTATAAATCGCTGAAAACCACCCTTTTTGAAATAAAATTATTGAAATATTAAAAACCAAACAAGTAAAAATAGCTAAATTTTTTTAAAAATAGGTAAATTTGGCTATAAATCGCTGAAAACCACCCTTTTTGAAATAAAATTATTGAAATATTATAAAACAAATAAGCAAAAATAGCTAAATTTTTTAAATAATAGGTAAATTTAGCTATAAATCGTTAAAAACCACCCTTTTTGAAATAAAATTATTGAAATATTAAAAAACAAACAGCAAAAATAGCTAAATTTTTTTAACAATAGGTAAATTTAGCTATAAATCGCTGAAAACCACCCTTTTTGAAATGAAATATTATAAAACAAACAAGTAAAGATAGCTAAATTTTTTTAATAATAGGTAAATTTAGCTATAAATCGCTGAAAACCACCCTTTTTGAAATAAAATTATTGAAATATTATAAAACAAACAAGTAAAAATAGCTAAATTTTTTTAATAATAGGTAAATTGAGCTATAAATCGCTGAAAACCACCCTTTTTGAAATAAAATTATTGAAATATTAAAAACCAAACAAGTAAAAATAGCTAAATTTTTTTAAAAATAGGTAAATTTGGCTATAAATCGCTGAAAGCCACCCTTTTTGAAATAAAATTATTGAAATATTATAAAACAAACAAGCAAAAATAGCTAAATTTTTTAAATAATTGGTAAATTTAGCTATAAATCGTTAAAAACCACCCTTTTTGAAATAAAAATATTGAAATATTATAAAACAAACAAGCAAAAATAGCTAAATTTTTAAAATAATTGGTAAATTTAGCTATAAATCGCTGAAAACCACCCTTTTTGAAATAAAATTATTGAAATATTATAAAACAAATAAGCTAAAATAGCTAAATTTTTTAAATAATAGGTAAATTTAGCTATAAATCTTTAAAAACCACCCTTTTTGAAATAAAATTATTGGAATATTATAAAACAAACAAGCAAAAATAGCTTAATTTTTTTAAATAATAGGTAAATTTAGCCATGAATAGCTGAAAACCAACCTTTTTGAAATAAAATTATTGGAATATTATAAAACAAACAAGCAAAAATAGCTAAATTTTTTAAATAAAAGTTAAATTTAGCTATAAATCTCTAAAAACCACCCTTTTTGAAATAAAATTATTGAAATATTATAAAACAAAGACAATTAAAATAGTAAAATTTTTTAAATAATAAGTTAATTAAGCTATAAATTGCTAAAAACCATATTTTTTAAATAAAATTATTTATTCCAGTAAAATTTTATTAAAAATCGCTGGATTTGACGAGAAAATAGCTAAATTAGCAGCAGTGTAGAAAGAACACACAGAGTTGCATATTACCAGCGTTACCATTTGTCATGTTATTTTTTTTTTATAAGTATTTTTAGACGTAAAAATGTTTAAAATTTTTATTAAGATTTTCATATATAATAATAAACTAAAATTTGCAGTATATTAGATGAAAGGATGCAATCTTAGATAGTATCTGTCCTTTATTACTGTTAAGTTGTTTAATTTTTTTTACTCCATATATACTTCATACCTTAAAGATCCCAATTACTTATATTCTTTTAGGTGCTAAAGTATCTAAAGATGATGAAATCGATTTTAGAGTTAACTCTTCAAAGTCTTATGTTGAATTATGTAATGTTCTGTTCAAATGTTCGATTTTGATAACGCCCTTATGAAACACGTTATAGTTTTACTTTTAACTACTTTAAGCACTTTTTATTCAATAATAAATTTTGGTTCTAACAATTTTTTTATTATATTTTATATAATATACCCTTCACCTCGAAAACCAATTAGAAACTTTGTTTTCTTGTCTTCGCCATAATCTTAGCTATAAACTAGGAGAAGGAAAGCTTTAAAAAAAATGGCCATGAAAAACTGTAGTTAGTGCATTAAAATTGCTAAAATATAAAATTTTTATAAATATTTCACAATTTTTGGTCAATTGTCCAAATATTTAAGGATATCGACTTCAAACTCTTTCTCGTGTGGAATTTCTCGAAGCACTTATCGCAACCAACGAAGCCCTTTTGCGTTTTGCTAGTTTTTGCGTTTTTTTCTCATGTCAAAATCTCGGCTAGAAATTATTTTTGCTACAATTGTAGCCTACAGAATATAAGGAGAAAAAAGTAGAACAAAATAATCCGAAAAATTGCATCTAATGCCTCAAAAATGCTAAAATGTAGAAAAATTTTAATTTATATATTTTTTTGCACCATTTTTGGCCTGTAGCTGCCACACGGTAATCTTCAGAAAAAATAGTCTCTAATGCATAATTCCTCATATATCATTCCTAGAAAATGCATTTTTTCACATTTTTCAGTTGTATTTTTTATCGGAAATTCGTGAAATTTATGAAAAACATATGTTGCAAACAAACAAATAAGCAAATAAACAAATAAGCAAATAAACAAATCAACAAATAAGCAAATAAACAAAAAAACAAACAAGCAAATAAACAAACTAACAAAAAAACAAATAAACAGATAAATAACTAAGCAAATAAACAAATAAGCAAATTAACAAATTAACAAATCAACAAATAAACCAATTAACAAATACACGAACAAACGAATAAACAAATTAAAAAATAAGCAAATAAACAAATTAACAATTTAAAAAATTAACAAATAAACAAATAAACAAAAAAGCAAATTAACAAATAAACGAACAAACGAATAAACAAATTAACAAACAAGCAAATTAACAAATTAACAAATAAACGAACAAACAAATTAACAAATAAAAAAATAAACAAATAAGCAAATTAACAAATTACTTAATAAACAAATACCCAAATAAACATATTAACAAATTTAAAAATAAACAAATTAACAAATAAACAAATTAACAAATAAACAAATTAACAAATAAACAAATTAACAAATAAACAAATACCCAAATAAACAAATACACAAATAAACAAATACCCAAATAAACAAATTAACAAATAAACCAATAAACAAAAAAACATATAAACAAACAAACAAACAAATAAACAAATTAACAAATAAACAAATTAACCAATTAACATATAAACGAACAAACTAATAAACAAATTAATAAATAAACAAATTAACCAATTAACAAATAAACGAACAAATGAATAAACGAATAAACAAATTAACAAATAAACAAATAAGCAAATTAACAAATAAACAAATAAACGAATAAACAAATTTAAAAATAAACAAATAAACAAATTTACAAATAAACAAATTAACACACAAACAAACTAACAAATAAACAAAAAAGCAAATAAAAAAAATAACAAATTAACAAATAAACAAATTAACAAATAAAAAAATAACAAATTAACAAATTACTAAATAAACAAATAAACATATAAACAAATACACAAATAAACAAATTAACAAATAAACAAATTAACAAACAAACAAATTAACAAATAAACAAATACCCAAATAAAGAAATTAACAAATAAACAAACAAACAAATAAACAAATTAACAAATAAACAAATAAACAAATACCCAAATAAAGAAATTAACAAATAAACAAACAAACAAATTAACAAATAAACAAAAAAACAAATAAACAAATTAACAAATTAACAAATAAACAAATTAACAAATAAACAAATTAACAAATAAACTAATAAACAAATAGGCAAAAAAACAAATAAATAAACAAATCAACAAATAAACCAATAAACAAATTAACATATTAAGAAATTAACAAAAAAACAAAAATCGATACTTTAGTATCACAACGGTAACATTGTTTTCCAATAATCACAGCGGTAGCACTGTTTTTCAATAATGAAAAACATGATGGCGGAATAAAAAACGCAGTTTTTTATGAAATATGTGGCAACAAAAATTTTCATATGCATAGTGTACAGATTCGGCACTCGTCCTTTAAATGTACACAATGTAGAGCAATGTACCCTAAAAATACGCTTTATGCTAAAAACGATTTTCCTCCGATTTTTCTAAGAATAAGGGCAAAATATTTGAATCTATATGCCCGATTTTCAAAAATTTTGTAGATTCCGTTAAAAAAAGTGAAAAAATTTCACGTGCCCGAAATACACTCTCTGCAAATATATATATATATATATATATATATATATATATATATATTTAATATGATTTAATTAACTCACTCAAAAAATAAACAAACTTTTATAAATATGTATGTTGTAAGTTAAATTTTTCTTGTGTTAACCGTTTCACTGTGTTGCTAACACTTTGAAGAAAAAAACATAGAAATTGACAAAATTCTGTGGGTTTTCCATTATTACGAATTGAAATTTTTTATGAAACACCATGTTATTTTGGCAAACCATTTTAACAAGGGTTTCTAATATAAAAAATAGCTACGAAAACCGGGGAAAATTCAAAAGTAAAACCGACTTATTTTTGTCGGTTTCGGTTTCGGTTTTAGAGCTTAAAAAACCGCGGTTTCGGTTTCGAATTAAACCGACCGCGAACCTCTACTTAACCCGTGGTAGGTTTTTCGTTAAAATATCGGCGATCATTTCCGATGTTGGGCAATATACTAGCTCCACTTCTTTGCCGTGTACCAAGTCTCTAATATGATGATATCTTATGTCGATGTGCTTACTCAGATTGTGGAATACGGGATTTTCAGCCAATTTCTGAGCACCTTGATTGCCGATGTGGAAGATAATGGAGTTGTTATCGGCACCCAATTCGGCCTATAAACGTTTAAGATAGATACCTTCTTTTGAAGCATCGGAAGCTGTCATATATACAACCTCCGTACTGCTGAGTGCGACTGAAGTCTGCTTTCTCGATTTCCAGGAGATAATACAGCCATTAAAGAAAAATGCAAAACCCGTGTCAGATTTTCTGTCCACTGCACTACCACCCCAGTCAGCATCTACAAATCCTTCTAGACCTTGATTGTTCGATTCATAAATTAACTTTAGAACCTTTGTACTAGATAGGTATCGCAACATGTGTTTCAATTTAGTCCAATGTTCAACCCTTGGATATCGCAAGATACATAAGCAGCGTTGCCAGAATTAAGATTTTATCTTATTTTTCAAGATTTTTTGGACAAAATAAGATTTAAAGATTTTTTTTCTCAAATTAATATTTTTTATTTTTAGATATAAAGATTTTTAACTTTAAGTTTGTACAACATACATAATTTTCTTTTACAGTTTTTTAAACAGTAAATTTTTAAAACAATGAGGTTTTATATCAGCTTGATTTCTATTGGTTTTGAGCACTTTTGTACTTTTGTACTAACATACATCATTATTTCTGGGCATACAAAACATTAAAAAAGCATCATAGATTCGCGGTATATTGATAAAAAAATTATTTGTGAAAAAAAATTTATATTTATACAGATTAATTTATTAAAGAACAAAAAAGTTCATGTATTTAGTTACTATGTCTTAGTACCAAAAGGTAAAACTAATGGAACTAAGCCCTAGGGTTGCCGTCTTTGTCGGGCCAGACCAAATTTGTGTTTTCCTTGGCATATTTTTCGAATATAACAAAAAACAGGGGCGTGAGTTCTATAATGATACGTGCTGAATCGAATGAAACTAATTTGGACTCGATTGAAGCAAACTAGTGGGGTGAAATTTTATTTTTATATAAAAGTCTATGAAATTACCCTCTTGGCCAGACCGAATATGAACTTCGCTTTTCATAACGACCCAGAATATATATCCTTTATAGGGTGTAGGATCAATATTGTAGAAATTACAAACGGAATGACAAAGTTATATATACGCTTTTACCTTCGGTGAAGGGTATAAAAAGAGTAATTTTTGGGATTCAGTATTTCGGTTATAACTCAGCCATTTTTTAACCGATTTGACAGATTTATATACCGACGTGTTGAAGAAGAAATTTACATTAACTTGAATTATAAAGCTTGGACTCGGGGAGATCTATGGTTCCCGAAAGTCGGTATTTAAAAAAAAGAAATTTAATTTTGGTCATAACTTTTTTGTATCTGAACCGATTTTTCCGAGTTTTTTATAAAATATATTATAAAATATTTTTCAAATAGAAAATAATATCAAAAAAACAGAAACGTCAATTCTATAAATGATATTTTTTGAATTGAATGAACCAAGTTTGAATCAAATGTGTGGTAGATGCGAAAAAGCAATGTGCAAAATTAAGGACTACATATTCGATGAGTTGCATGTAAAATAAAATAATAAAAATATATAACAAATTCGTATAATCTAGCAAATAACATACGTTCAAAAAAAAATATATATATTAACTTTTTATTTAATTGGGTTTTTTAGCTGTTCTAATTGTGGTCTGTCTAGACCAAGAGGAGTGGTAAAAAGTTACAGTTAAGGGTTATGAAGCTTTTGGTTTGAAAATGCCACATTCCATGTTTATGATAATTTGTCAACAAAGTATTTATTCATAAGTGCTTAAGAATATCTATTTAAACGTGTACCAACATTATTTTATTAAAAATTCATTAGGAATATATTTAGGAAAATCCATAGTTTCCAGTGAGCTTTTTTTAAATGCAATTTTCTCAAAATGCCTTCGATATAACAACGGTATCAAAAATATAATATTAAATTGAGAACCCTCAAGATTTCATATGATGTATGAGCTTCATAGCCCCCAAACTAAAATTGTTTGCCCAAAATTTATACATCTCTAATATATGAATTTAATTACTTTCGATGAAACTTTTTTATATAGATGGACTTTTTAACGTTCTTATTTATAAAATATTAGTGCATTTAAAATGTTTTTTTTTTGGAAAATTTAACTAAAACACCATTTTTAAACCTACAATTTAATTTTGTTTAAATACCGCAATTACGTATTTTAATTTAAATATGTAGTTTCCATAATAAAAAGTACTTTCTTTTAAAAAATTAATAATTTTTACTTTTTTGCATTTGTTATAAAAAATTTCAAGATTTTTCTCTTCAAAATAAGATTTTTTTTCGCCAAAAGAAGATTTTCCTTCCAAATCTTCTGGCAACGCTGTACATAAGAGTGCCACTACTCACTTTTGGGGAAAATTGGAGCGAAAATAGAGACTTAATTTTTTTCAGTGTACAATTCATGTAGTAATCAGAGTTGCATTGTTTTGGCAATTTTTCTTTTTTGTTTTTATGGATGATTAAGCCATTTTGAATCTTGCTGGTGGTAGCACTGATTTGCATGTTTTTTTGGTTTCGTATGCTTAATACTGTTAGCTATTGCTGAATTCCATGGCTTAATCATCCATGAAAACAAAAAAGAAAAATTGCCAAAACAATGTAACTCTGATTACTACATGAATTGTACACTGAAAAAAATTAATTTTAATAAAAGAAAATTATTTTACCATTTATAGTTTTTATTGGAGATGAAATTAATTTATTAAAATAAATATTTGCATTGGTATGTAATTTTTTTTTAAATAAATAATAATATGTTATTAATAGCGAAAAATTTTTTTCATTTAACTTATATAATTTAAGAAAATTTAGAACAAAGCTAGTTTACCAACGCAGCTCTAAACAAAATAAAAATTAGAGTGATAGAAATTGAAAAATAAAAATGATATATATAAGGAAAAGTCTCGGAAACGCATAATTTTCGAGTTATGGACCTCTGAAGCTTTTATACATTTTTCCATTATATTTATGAGCTTATATGGCCAATATTGGCAATTGAAGTAAGATATTTAAGATTGTTTATTGTTGTTGTTTTTGTTTAAGTTTTAATATTTTAAACTTTAATATTGTTACAAGTAAAACTGTTGCTTATATATGAATGAAGTTTCCTGATGATCTGGCCTAAGCAACCAGTGAATAAATTTCAGTTCGTTTATCAAGGATCAAAATTGAAAATAACTCCCCGTCTACAACTGACATGATCATAAATTTTGATTAAAGATTACGAAAGTAGAGTTAATTACCTCTAATTTGGTGCTACTCCCATTCCGTAATCTTTTTTGGTTCGGTCACAACTTAAAAAAATCTCTTTCAGGTGCACTAGCCGAAATTTAAATAATTTTTTAAAAATAGAAAAATTTATATTTCTTAAATTTTGATTAAAGATTACGAAAAAAGAGTTAATTACCTCTAATTTGGTGCTACTCCCGTTCCGTAATCTTTTTTGGTTCGGTCACAACTTAAAAAAATCTGTTTCAGATGCACTAGCCGAAATTTAAAGAATTTTTTAAAAATAGAAAAATTTATATTTCTTAAATATTGACTAAAGATTACGAAAGAAAAGTTAATTACCTCTAATTTGGTGCCCCTCCCGTTCCGTAATCTTTTTTGGTTCGGCCGCAATTTAAAAAATCTCTCCCGTACACACCGCTCAGTATTAAGAAAAAAATTAAATAAAAATGTAGCTGAGCTACGCGTTAATCAGCTACGCGTAGCTGACGTAAACGTCATAAAACATATTTAACTCGGCGTATTTATCTTCACCCACTTAAATTTGTAAGAGCTTTACCATTAAAACTTGACGGTTTGATGGCTTGAAATTCCATTTTGTTCCAAAAAAATTTTTAAAAATAATTATACACAGAAAAAATTATTGCCGAATTATTTTCAAACAAACACTTGTTTGGAAATATTTTTAATTTCTATAAATTTTTTTTACTGATTCAATCAATATTTTTGTTTGATTTTTATTTAACCAACAAAACTGTGGACAACTCTTCAAAAATATAATAAACGCGTTATTGGTGTCAAGTTTTCACAATTTTGTATGAAATATTTAACGCTCTTTAATGTTGTCGTCTTTTTGCATTTTTTTATTTGATCGTAAGCAACACTTTTTTATGTGAAATATAAGAACAACAACAAAAAACACACACATTCTATTTTTGGACGCTTTAAAAAAGTGCAACTATAAAAAAAAAACAATAGCAGAAACAACATTATTAGAAACCAAATCCCGTATTCAATTTTTTAAAACTGTTTGGTTAAATACATCAAATACAAAAATAGAATGATGACGAAAAACATATCGAGTCGGTCTGCTGCCGTTTTTGGTTACATTTCTTCTTTACCCTAAGTCTACACTAAAGATAAATATCTCAGCCAATTGACAATAACGTCGGCAGAATAACAAAGCAATATTTCTTATTGCTCAGCTTATGTTAAAGGCATGGGAAAACGTATTTATGTTAACTCATAATTTGGAAAAAATCAAGGAAGAAGGTGCATTGTAAAAAGTGGAGCTATCTTGCAAAAATTATTTTTATTGATATAAATTCTTTCTTATTCGACTTTATTATTAAAATGTATATTAATTTGTTTAAGCTTGAGGTCTTTTTTATATAAAAATATTAATTTTACTCAGTGTTTAAAAATGCTTGACTATTTTTAATGATTTTGTAATTGCTTAACTTAACTTAAGAAAAAGAACACAGTAAAAGCAAAAAGCAAAAGCAGAAAAAGTAAGAGTTTATAATGTATTTACTGTCACTATGTGTATGTTCTCAGCTTAAAGTTTAAAGTTTAAACTTTAAACATTCAGTCAAGCAACCACTAAAAAAAAATGCTGTTACTGTAAGTAATATGTTTTTGTGTTTTTTTTTTATGTAGTTGCTTGGCTGGCTGTTTAACATTTTTTTGACTTGATCCCTGTTGCTTGCTGTTGCAGAAATTTGTTTTGAAAAAATCTTTGACGGTAAGAACTAAGAATTATGGCGCCGCGTGTAAATCGACGAATAATTGAAAAATATTTTTATTTTGATAATGACCAAGCTATGTGTAAAATTTGCTCACATACATATGTATGTTTAAAAGTGATAGAGTTTTTAATCTAACATGAGAAGTTTTATTTATTTTCATATGTACATACAGTACTTTTCGCTTATAGTCACATCCTTTAGTTGCAACCATAACGTGGACTATATCGCTAATGTGACTATAAGGCTAATTCACATTTATGCCACTATGACGCATATAACCGAATTCGAATACATATAATCAAGTTATGTGAATAAAGGAAATAAAAAATTCATATAAATTACACCGACATCAGTCTTATGGTTTTACAACAGAGTTGCATACTGTATAAAAAATAGTTAAAATAATAACAAGATAATTAACTTTCATGTTGTAAAATTCCTTTCTTCATAAAAATAATTTAATGAAAATTAAATTTAATGAACTTAAGCCTAATTAAAAATATTAAAAATTTGGATTAAAAACCATAAATAGTTCAATAAAATAACCACAATACTAATAATTAATAACAAGATATTTCATTACTGATACCAACGGCAAAAACTAATTTTTTACGAGTAGAGAGTTGATGACAAAATTTTAATGATTGAATTCTTTCTCTCTTTGGTTGGATTTTTGATTCGAAAACTAAAAAGAACTTAGTAAATTTTGCTAATGTGACTATAACGCCATTAATTTGCTTTAATTTTCCCTTTGACTACTGTTGATAAATGACATATATGCCAAATGTGCTTATATCGCTAAATGGACTATAAGGTTAATACTTTATAATAAAGTAACTTTAGCGGCAAAATAAGCAGATAAAATGGACTATATCGCTAATGTGACTATAAGAGTAGTGACTATAAACAAAAAGTACTGTATGTATTTTCGTATTTATTGAGAAAACATAGGTACTAAAAACATTAAAGAAATAGGTACCTAAAAATATGATTTTGCGTAACTCACTAAATAAAAGAACAAAAATTAGTTTTTTCGCAAAAAAAACATCTAACGGTAATGATCTTTAAACATTCTTTCTGAAAAATACTAAGAAATTCAAAATATTCAAAATATATGTATGAAGTGCCAGCCAGCAACAGCAAAGAAGTTAACTTGCTGACTTTAAGCGCATGAAAAGCCAAAAAAAAAACTTGAACAAAATTTATTACTTACTTAAGTTATTGCGTTGCTGACTGATTAAGCAAAGAACATACACATAGCGAGACTAAAAAAAATATTTACTCTCTCTTTTTCTGCTTTTGCTTTTGCTTACTCTCTGTCAAAGTAATAAAAGGCATTGAAAAATACAGTTTTTTAATTTGCAGCAAAAAATGTAAACAAAGCAAAAATTTCGGTGCTGTTGCTATTTTAAAGCAAGCAATTTTAACACTGATTTTACTTTAACAAAAAAAAAAAAAAATTAATAAACTTAATACAGTACTTTTCGTTTATAGTCACTACGCTTATAGCCACATTAGCGATATAGTCCATTTTATATGTTTATTTTGCCGCTATAAGTTAATTTAATATAAAGTATTAACGTTATAGTCCATTTAGCGATATAAGCACATTTGACATATATGCCATTTATCAACAGTAGTCAAAGGGAAAAGTAAAGCAAATTAATGGCGTTATAGTCACATTAGCAAAATTTACTAACTTCTTTTTAGTTTTCGAATCAAAAAGCTGTCCAAAGAAAGAATGAATTAAATCATTTAATTTTTGTCATCAACTCTCTCGTAAAACATTAGTTTTTGCCGTTGGTATCAGTTATGAAATATCTTGTTATTATTTTGACTATTTTCTATACAGTATGCAACTCTGTTGTAAAACCATAAGCCTGATGTCTGTGTTATTTATATGAATTTTTTATTTCCTCTATTCACATAACTTGATTATATTCGAATTCGGTTATATGCGTCATAGTGGCATATATGTGAATTAGCCTTATAGTCACATTAGCGATATAGTCCACGTTATGGTTGCATTTAAAGGATGTGACTATAACCGAAAAGTACTGTATTTTTATATAAAAAAGAACTCAAACTTATATAAATTGAAATAATAAAAGTCGAATAAGAAAAAAATTATAATAATATAAATAATTTTTGTAATTTTATTTTAGTGTTTATTAAATTCTTAAATTTAATTCTTTTACTGCAATTATAATTTGCTACCATTTAATTTCTTTTTCAATAAATTTGCTTTTATATTTTTCTTTTTTGCTTTTTTTTTCTCAATTGACAACCAAATTTGACGTTTTATGTAAGCAATACTTGTCAACGAAAATGGACTAACAATAATTGCAACATAAATTTTCGGCAATAGATATGTACAAGAAATTGCTGTATACATTAAAGATAACATAATTTTGACATTTACTGCAATATATGTTGCAATAATTATCTCTGGTATAGACGGGCAGTTACCCTAGGTCTACACTAAAGATAAATATCTCAGCCAGTTGGCAATAACGTCGGCAGAATAACAAAGCAATATTTCTTATTGCTCAGCTTATGTTAAAGGCATGGAAAAACGTATTTATGGGTACGCTCGTAAATGCATCACTGCGCTGCATCAGAAAAGCAAACTTTTTTTAATGGCGATAAAAGAATAATAATAACTTATATTATTGTGTGACTATTATTTTTGTGGAGTACTTCACAATTTTTCGGTCCACATTTACTTCACTGATAAATATATTACCACTTGAAATTACTGATGCAGCGCAGTGATGCATTTACGAACGCACCCTATGTTAACTCATAATTTGAAAAACATCAAGGAAGAAGGTGCAATGTAAAAACTGGCGCTTTCTTGCAAAAATTATTTTTATTCGTTCTTATTCGACTTTATTATTAAAATGTATATTAATTTGTTTAAGCTTGAGGTCTTTTTTATATAAAAATATTAATTTTACTTTAACAAAAAAAAAAAAAAAAAATTAGTAAACTTAATATTTTTATATAAAAAAGAACTCAAACTTAAACAAATTATATAAATTGAAATAATAAAGGTCGAATAAGAAAAAAATTATATTAATAAAAATAATTTTTGTAATTTTATTTAGTATTTATTAAATTCATTAATTTAATTCTTTTACTACAATTATAATTTGCTACCATTTCACAAATTTGATTTCTTTCTCACAATATTTGCTTTTATATATTTCTTTTTTGCTTCTTTTTTCTCAATTGATAACCAAATTTGACCTTTTATGTAAGCAATCATTGTCAACGAAAATGGACTAACAATTATTGCAGCTTAAATTGTCGGCAATAAATATGTACAAAAAATTGCTGTCTACATTAAAGATAACATAATTTTGACATTTACTGCAATATATGTCGCAATAATTATCTCTGGTATAGACGGGCAGTTACTTGAGGGCTACACGATCAAGTTTTGCCTATCAAGTTTTAATACACTCACACTTTTTTACCAATACACTCATACTTTTAAAAATTGATACGAACTTGCCTCTAAAATTCTCTTGCCAGTGAGTGTATCAATTTTCGTTCAAGAAAACATCTTATTACAAATCTTTTGAAGTTGTTTTTTTTCACAAATATTTTGCCGGCAAAAGCTGAAGTTCTTTTTTTTTACAAATTGTTGCGGGAATTTTAAAATTTTAACTAAAAACCTAAAAAAATAGTGAAATATGTTTATTAATAAAATTTATTTATAAAATTAATAAGCAAAATGATGTTCTGCGATTCATAGAGCTGTACAGAAGCCATGAAATTTTATGAATCTTTCATCATATAGGCGAAATGATTTGAAAATAAAAGCCTACGAGTCTATAGCTTCTGAAAAAAAAATGCCAGTGGAAGAAGTAAAGAAAAAAATAAAGTCCCTTCGAACAGCCTACAGTGCAGAAAAATCAAAAGTGGAAAATAGCAAAACATTTTGAGTTGTTTTCTCGGCGACGACATCTTGAAAAAGTAAATTGCTTTCAACTTGCGCGCAGCCTACGTCATAGCTGCCAATTTTTGCAAACATTTATATGTAAACAAACAGTATATGTAAAAGACTATCAAGAAAAGCTTTATCGTGTGGCTGCAATGTTAGCAAAGGAAAGGATACAGCCAGTGATGCCAACTTAGTGCTTTTGGCACTATTTATGGTGCTTTTTGATGACTCAAAACGCCAAAATTTTATCCATAGTGCCACACTAAGAAAAAGCACTAACTTGGTGCTTTTTCAATTTTTCGTTAGTGCCTTTAGTGCTTTTTACAATTTTGTATTTTTTTTACTAACATTTTTTAAAACTTCGATTATAAAGAGGATGATTTAGATGAGATTTGCTATTTTAAGTACAATTTTGAGAAGGCCTGTAAAGATTTTAAGATTTCAAATGATAAAAAGAAGTGATAAAAGAAAGTTGCATTCGTTTTACCAAAAACTTTATTTACGAGGTCAGAGCTAGGCTTCCTAGCAAGTTGTAAATTTTACAAAACGTTGCACTTTTAAGCGATGACAACATATTTAGTACTCGTGATAAAAAACGATGTATTTGTTTCAAAAATAGAATATGGCTTGAAAAATATTAGGAATTGTGAATGGAAAAATAAACAAAGTTTATGAGTCATGTAGAAAAAACAAAGAAAAATCCGTAAAACAGCTGACAGAAAATGCTTTTATAACGAGCGTTGTGTAACCTGCCATTTCTCATGCGCTTTAGTTTTCAAACGCACGACACTCGTCTCCAAATAACACTTCTTCTTTTAGTGCAATTGTAAAAAGGTTTGACTAAGTATCAGAGTACAAACATACATGTTTTCTATTTTACGACTTATGTGTGTTCTTTGTTCAGAAGCGTACATAGGTTAAAATAATTGGATAATATCATACGCCAATTGTTTTATTAAACTTTGCACGATTTTAATTTAGATTTATTTAAACGATAAAATATAAGTTTTTTTTATCATATAAGGACTGTCAGTAAGTTTAAAGGCCCAAATACATTGATCAAAATACTCATCAAGCATTGTGGTAGTATTAGTGAAAATATGTTTGTATGTGTCACACCGACGATGCTGGATGGAAAATCAAAAAATTTAGATATGACGGCGAATATTACGTCAAGCACACGTACACGATGAATTCGCCGGCTGGACAAGCATTTGACAAGTGTATTTTGGCCTTAATAAACAATGGTCGGTCATTGCAACAGGCCAGATTTTTTCTAGCTACGATATCGAGCTCGCACTGTACTACTTTAAAACTGATTTATGAACAATTCAAACTCAACTGATGATGCTGATATTATTTTTACTGATGATAATATTAAAACATTTAAAAATGTTTATATACAAATGTTAATATATTTATTATTATACCCTCCACCACAATTAGTTGTGAAGAGGGTATATTAAGTTTGTCATTCCGTGTGAAACTTTTTTATTATTCATCTCAGACCCCATAAAGTATATATATTCTGGGTCCTTCTAAGTCGATTTAGCCATGTCCGTCTCTCTGTCCGTCTGTTGAAAACACGCTCACTTTCGAAAACCTCAAAAGAACTAAACAAACTGGGTGTCAAATTGCTTGCAGTTATCCTAAGCAGTTTGGGATTGAAATTCAGCAAAATCCGTTTAGTAGGATCAGAGCTATGAATCAACATGTGGAACCACCCTCTAAAAAAAATTGATAATTTTGTTACAAAAACTAACATAAATGGTGTAATAATGCACAGAATGACATAAGATTTTCAAGGATTCGTCTTATTCAACTGGAAATCACGCTGTAAAATTTCGTGAAGATCGGTCCATAATTAACCCAAAGCCCCATATAAACCCTACTCCCGGAAAACAGTTAAGTACGCCTAAGACCATAATTAATAATGTTATCATAACAAAATTTAGCTCGTCACAGTTTTATAGGATTATAAATGATGCTGTGAAGTTTCGTGAAGATCGTTCCATAATTTCACCTAGGCCCCATATAAACCCTACTTCCGGAAAACAGTTAAGTACGCCTAAAACCGTAAAAAATAACGCTATCATAACAAAATTTGGTACATAAAAGTTCTATAGGACAAGAAGTAAAATTATGTAATTTCGTGAAGATTTACCCTAGGCCCCATATAAAAACTACTTCCGGAAAACAGTTAAGTACGCCTAAAACCGTAAAAATAATGCTATCATAACAAAATTTGGTACATCAAAGTTTTATAGGACAAGAAATAAAACTGTGTAATTTCGTGAAGATCGGTCCAAAATTTACCCTAGGCCCCATATAATCCCTACTTCCAGAAAACAGTTTAGTACGCCTAAATCCGAAAAAAATAATGCTATCATAACAAAATTTGGAACATTAAAGTTATATAGGACTAGAAATAAGACCGTGAAATTTCGTGAAGATCAGTTCATAATTTACCCTAGGCGCCATATAAACCTTAGTCCCGGAAAACAGCTTAGTACTCCTAAAAACGTAAAAAATAATGCTATCATAACAAAATTTGGTAAATCACAGTTTTATAGAACTAGAAATTACACTTTTAATGCAGATGTCTGTTTTTACAAATATTATAATAATAAATAGACATCATAAGATATTACTCCCAAAACATTCGAAGTGTCAGTGGAGGGTATCAAAGATTCGGACAGTGTAACTTGTAACTTTTTATAAAACTTACACACAATCACTCTTCTACAGAAATCTATTAGAAACTTTTGTTTCAACAAAACTGAATTTATTCTACGCAGCACAATTGTTACTGGCCTAGCTAAAAATCACAAAAATGAAAGTGTTAGAAACACAAAAGAAAATACACTATAACGGTATATTTTTCTATAAGTTTTTATATGTGTGCCATTAAAACAAAATGTCTTGAATGCAAAAGCACAACAAACGTTGTCTAATTTCTTTTGTTAAAAAATGTATGCTTACTTAAACATTGCTTTTTTCTGTTCCCAAGCGAGCACAATGGCTGGGAATGGGTTAATTTAAATTTAATTTACCAACGCAGCTCTAAACAAAATAAAAATTAGAGTGATAGAAATTGAAAAATAAAAATGATATATATAAGGAAAAGTCTCGGAAACGCATAATTTTTGAGTTATGGACCTCTGAAGCTTTTATACATTTTTCCATTATATTTATGAGCTTATATGGCCAATATTGGCAATTGAAGTAAGATATTTAAGATTGTTTATTGTTGTTGTTTTTGTTTAAGTTTTAATATTTTAAACTTTAATATTGTTACAAGTAAAACTGTTGCTTATATATGAATGAAGTTTCCTGATGATCTGGCCTAAGCAACCAGTGAATAAATTTCAGTTCGTTTATCAAGGATCAAAATTGAAAATAACTCCCCGTCTACAACTGACATGATCATAAATTTTGATTAAAGATTACGAAAGTAGAGTTAATTACCTCTAATTTGGTGCTACTCCCATTCCGTAATCTTTTTTGGTTCGGTCACAACTTAAAAAAATCTCTTTCAGGTGCACTAGCCGAAATTTAAATAATTTTTTAAAAATAGAAAAATTTATATTTCTTAAATTTTGATTAAAGATTACGAAAAAAGAGTTAATTACCTCTAATTTGGTGCTACTCCCGTTCCGTAATCTTTTTTGGTTCGGTCACAACTTAAAAAAATCTGTTTCAGATGCACTAGCCGAAATTTAAAGAATTTTTTAAAAATAGAAAAATTTATATTTCTTAAATATTGACTAAAGATTACGAAAGAAAAGTTAATTACCTCTAATTTGGTGCCCCTCCCGTTCCGTAATCTTTTTTGGTTCGGCCGCAATTTAAAAAATCTCTCCCGTACACACCGCTCAGTATTAAGAAAAAAATTAAATAAAAATGTAGCTGAGCTACGCGTTAATCAGCTACGCGTAGCTGACGTAAACGTCATAAAACATATTTAACTCGGCGTATTTATCTTCACCCACTTAAATTTGTAAGAGCTTTACCATTAAAACTTGACGGTTTGATGGCTTGAAATTCCATTTTGTTCCAAAAAAATTTTTAAAAATAATTATACACAGAAAAAATTATTGCCGAATTATTTTCAAACAAACACTTGTTTGGAAATATTTTTAATTTCTATAAATTTTTTTTACTGATTCAATCAATATTTTTGTTTGATTTTTATTTAACCAACAAAAATGTGGACAACTCTTCAAAAATATAATAAACGCGTTATTGGTGTCAAGTTTTCACAATTTTGTATGAAATATTTAACGCTCTTTAATGTTGTCGTCTTTTTGCATTTTTTTATTTGATCGTAAGCAACACTTTTTTATGTGAAATATAAGAACAACAACAAAAAACACACACATTCTATTTTTGGACGCTTTAAAAAAGTGCAACTATAAAAAAAAAACAATAGCAGAAACAACATTATTAGAAACCAAATCCCGTATTCAATTTTTTAAAACTGTTTGGTTAAATACATCAAATACAAAAATAGAATGATGACGAAAAACATATCGAGTCGGTCTGCTGCCGTTTTTGGTTACATTTCTTCTTTACCCTAAGTCTACACTAAAGATAAATATCTCAGCCAATTGACAATAACGTCGGCAGAATAACAAAGCAATATTTCTTATTGCTCAGCTTATGTTAAAGGCATGGGAAAACGTATTTATGTTAACTCATAATTTGGAAAAAATCAAGGAAGAAGGTGCATTGTAAAAAGTGGAGCTATCTTGCAAAAATTATTTTTATTGATATAAATTCTTTCTTATTCGACTTTATTATTAAAATGTATATTAATTTGTTTAAGCTTGAGGTCTTTTTTATATAAAAATATTAATTTTACCCAGTGTTTAAAAATGCTTGACTATTTTTAATGATTTTGTAATTGCTTAACTTAACTTAAGAAAAAGAACACAGTAAAAGCAAAAAGCAAAAGCAGAAAAAGTAAGAGTTTATAATGTATTTACTGTCACTATGTGTATGTTCTCAGCTTAAAGTTTAAAGTTTAAACTTTAAACATTCAGTCAAGCAACCACTAAAAAAAAATGCTGTTACTGTAAGTAATATGTTTTTGTGTTTTTTTTTTATGTAGTTGCTTGGCTGGCTGTTTAACATTTTTTTGACTTGATCCCTGTTGCTTGCTGTTGCAGAAATTTGTTTTGAAAAAATCTTTGACGGTAAGAACTAAGAATTATGGCGCCGCGTGTAAATCGACGAATAATTGAAAAATATTTTTATTTTGATAATGACCAAGCTATGTGTAAAATTTGCTCACATACATATGTATGTTTAAAAGTGATAGAGTTTTTAATCTAACATGAGAAGTTTTATTTATTTTCATATGTACATACAGTACTTTTCGCTTATAGTCACATCCTTTAGTTGCAACCATAACGTGGACTATATCGCTAATGTGACTATAAGGCTAATTCACATTTATGCCACTATGACGCATATAACCGAATTCGAATACATATAATCAATTTATGTGAATAAAGGAAATAAAAAATTCATATAAATTACACCGACATCAGTCTTATGGTTTTACAACAGAGTTGCATACTGTATAAAAAATAGTTAAAATAATAACAAGATAATTAACTTTCATGTTGTAAAATTCCTTTCTTCATAAAAATAATTTAATGAAAATTAAATTTAATGAACTTAAGCCTAATTAAAAATATTAAAAATTTGGATTAAAAACCATAAATAGTTCAATAAAATAACCACAATACTAATAATTAATAACAAGATATTTCATTACTGATACCAACGGCAAAAACTAATTTTTTACGAGTAGAGAGTTGATGACAAAATTTTAATGATTGAATTCTTTCTCTCTTTGGTTGGATTTTTGATTCGAAAACTAAAAAGAACTTAGTAAATTTTGCTAATGTGACTATAACGCCATTAATTTGCTTTAATTTTCCCTTTGACTACTGTTGATAAATGACATATATGCCAAATGTGCTTATATCGCTAAATGGACTATAAGGTTAATACTTTATAATAAAGTAACTTTAGCGGCAAAATAAGCAGATAAAATGGACTATATCGCTAATGTGACTATAAGAGTAGTGACTATAAACAAAAAGTACTGTATGTATTTTCGTATTTATTGAGAAAACATAGGTACTAAAAACATTAAAGAAATAGGTACCTAAAAATATGATTTTGCGTAACTCACTAAATAAAAGAACAAAAATTAGTTTTTTCGCAAAAAAAACATCTAACGGTAATGATCTTTAAACATTCTTTCTGAAAAATACTAAGAAATTCAAAATATTCAAAATATATGTATGAAGTGCCAGCCAGCAACAGCAAAGAAGTTAACTTGCTGACTTTAAGCGCATGAAAAGCCAAAAAAAAAACTTGAACAAAATTTATTACTTACTTAAGTTATTGCGTTGCTGACTGATTAAGCAAAGAACATACACATAGCGAGACTAAAAAAAATATTTACTCTCTCTTTTTCTGCTTTTGCTTTTGCTTACTCTCTGTCAAAGTAATAAAAGGCATTGAAAAATACAGTTTTTTAATTTGCAGCAAAAAATGTAAACAAAGCAAAAATTTCGGTGCTGTTGCTATTTTAAAGCAAGCAATTTTAACACTGATTTTACTTTAACAAAAAAAAAAAAAAATTAATAAACTTAATACAGTACTTTTCGTTTATAGTCACTACGCTTATAGCCACATTAGCGATATAGTCCATTTTATATGTTTATTTTGCCGCTATAAGTTAATTTAATATAAAGTATTAACGTTATAGTCCATTTAGCGATATAAGCACATTTGACATATATGCCATTTATCAACAGTAGTCAAAGGGAAAAGTAAAGCAAATTAATGGCGTTATAGTCACATTAGCAAAATTTACTAACTTCTTTTTAGTTTTCGAATCAAAAAGCTGTCCAAAGAAAGAATGAATTAAATCATTTAATTTTTGTCATCAACTCTCTCGTAAAACATTAGTTTTTGCCGTTGGTATCAGTTATGAAATATCTTGTTATTATTTTGACTATTTTCTATACAGTATGCAACTCTGTTGTAAAACCATAAGCCTGATGTCTGTGTTATTTATATGAATTTTTTATTTCCTCTATTCACATAACTTGATTATATTCGAATTCGGTTATATGCGTCATAGTGGCATATATGTGAATTAGCCTTATAGTCACATTAGCGATATAGTCCACGTTATGGTTGCATTTAAAGGATGTGACTATAACCGAAAAGTACTGTATTTTTATATAAAAAAGAACTCAAACTTATATAAATTGAAATAATAAAAGTCGAATAAGAAAAAAATTATAATAATATAAATAATTTTTGTAATTTTATTTTAGTGTTTATTAAATTCTTAAATTTAATTCTTTTACTGCAATTATAATTTGCTACCATTTAATTTCTTTTTCAATAAATTTGCTTTTATATTTTTCTTTTTTGCTTTTTTTTTCTCAATTGACAACCAAATTTGACGTTTTATGTAAGCAATACTTGTCAACGAAAATGGACTAACAATTATTGCAACATAAATTTTCGGCAATAGATATGTACAAGAAATTGCTGTATACATTAAAGATAACATAATTTTGACATTTACTGCAATATATGTTGCAATAATTATCTCTGGTATAGACGGGCAGTTACCCTAGGTCTACACTAAAGATAAATATCTCAGCCAGTTGGCAATAACGTCGGCAGAATAACAAAGCAATATTTCTTATTGCTCAGCTTATGTTAAAGGCATGGAAAAACGTATTTATGGGTACGCTCGTAAATGCATCACTGCGCTGCATCAGAAAAGCAAACTTTTTTTAATGGCGATAAAAGAATAATAATAACTTATATTATTGTGTGACTATTATTTTTGTGGAGTACTTCACAATTTTTCGGTCCACATTTACTTCACTGATAAATATATTACCACTTGAAATCACTGATGCAGCGCAGTGATGCATTTACGAACGCACCCTATGTTAACTCATAATTTGAAAAACATCAAGGAAGAAGGTGCAATGTAAAAACTGGCGCTTTCTTGCAAAAATTATTTTTATTCGTTCTTATTCGACTTTATTATTAAAATGTATATTAATTTGTTTAAGCTTGAGGTCTTTTTTATATAAAAATATTAATTTTACTTTAACAAAAAAAAAAAAAAAAAATTAGTAAACTTAATATTTTTATATAAAAAAGAACTCAAACTTAAACAAATTATATAAATTGAAATAATAAAGGTCGAATAAGAAAAAAATTATATTAATAAAAATAATTTTTGTAATTTTATTTAGTATTTATTAAATTCATTAATTTAATTCTTTTACTACAATTATAATTTGCTACCATTTCACAAATTTGATTTCTTTCTCACAATATTTGCTTTTATATATTTCTTTTTTGCTTCTTTTTTCTCAATTGATAACCAAATTTGACCTTTTATGTAAGCAATCATTGTCAACGAAAATGGACTAACAATTATTGCAACTTAAATTGTCGGCAATAAATATGTACAAAAAATTGCTGTCTACATTAAAGATAACATAATTTTGACATTTACTGCAATATATGTCGCAATAATTATCTCTGGTATAGACGGGCAGTTACTTGAGGGCTACACGATCAAGTTTTGCCTATCAAGTTTTAATACACTCACACTTTTTTACCAATACACTCATACTTTTAAAAATTGATACGAACTTGCCTCTAAAATTCTCTTGCCAGTGAGTGTATCAATTTTCGTTCAAGAAAACATCTTATTACAAATCTTTTGAAGTTGTTTTTTTTCACAAATATTTTGCCGGCAAAAGCTGAAGTTCTTTTTTTTTACAAATTGTTGCGGGAATTTTAAAATTTTAACTAAAAACCTAAAAAAATAGTGAAATATGTTTATTAATAAAATTTATTTATAAAATTAATAAGCAAAATGATGTTCTACGATTCATAGAGCTGTACAGAAGCCATGAAATTTTATGAATCTTTCATCATATAGGCGAAATGATTTGAAAATAAAAGCCTACGAGTCTATAGCTTCTGAAAAAAAAATGCCAGTGGAAGAAGTAAAGAAAAAAATAAAGTCCCTTCGAACAGCCTACAGTGCAGAAAAATCAAAAGTGGAAAATAGCAAAACATTTTGAGTTGTTTTCTCGGCGACGACATCTTGAAAAAGTAAATTGCTTTCAACTTGCGCGCAGCCTACGTCATAGCTGCCAATTTTTGCAAACATTTATATGTAAACAAACAGTATATGTAAAAGACTATCAAGAAAAGCTTTATCGTGTGGCTGCAATGTTAGCAAAGGAAAGGATACAGCCAGTGATGCCAACTTAGTGCTTTTGGCACTATTTATGGTGCTTTTTGATGACTCAAAACGCCAAAATTTTATCCATAGTGCCACACTAAGAAAAAGCACTAACTTGGTGCTTTTTCAATTTTTCGTTAGTGCCTTTAGTGCTTTTTACAATTTTGTATTTTTTTTACTAACATTTTTTAAAACTTCGATTATAAAGAGGATGATTTAGATGAGATTTGCTATTTTAAGTACAATTTTGAGAAGGCCTGTAAAGATTTTAAGATTTCAAATGATAAAAAGAAGTGATAAAAGAAAGTTGCATTCGTTTTACCAAAAACTTTATTTACGAGGTCAGAGCTAGGCTTCCTAGCAAGTTGTAAATTTTACAAAACGTTGCACTTTTAAGCGATGACAACATATTTAGTACTCGTGATAAAAAACGATGTATTTGTTTCAAAAATAGAATATGGCTTGAAAAATATTAGGAATTGTGAATGGAAAAATAAACAAAGTTTATGAGTCATGTAGAAAAAACAAAGAAAAATCCGTAAAACAGCTGACAGAAAATGCTTTTATAACGAGCGTTGTGTAACCTGCCATTTCTCATGCGCTTTAGTTTTCAAACGCACGACACTCGTCTCCAAATAACACTTCTTCTTTTAGTGCAATTGTAAAAAGGTTTGACTAAGTATCAGAGTACAAACATACATGTTTTCTATTTTACGACTTATGTGTGTTCTTTGTTCAGAAGCGTACATAGGTTAAAATAATTGGATAATATCATACGCCAATTGTTTTATTAAACTTTGCACGATTTTAATTTAGATTTATTTAAACGATAAAATATAAGTTTTTTTTATCATATAAGGACTGTCAGTAAGTTTAAAGGCCCAAATACATTGATCAAAATACTCATCAAGCATTGTGGTAGTATTAGTGAAAATATGTTTGTATGTGTCACACCGACGATGCTGGATGGAAAATCAAAAAATTTAGATATGACGGCGAATATTACGTCAAGCACACGTACACGATGAATTCGCCGGCTGGACAAGCATTTGACAAGTGTATTTTGGCCTTAATAAACAATGGTCGGTCATTGCAACAGGCCAGATTTTTTCTAGCTACGATATCGAGCTCGCACTGTACTACTTTAAAACTGATTTATGAACAATTCAAACTCAACTGATGATGCTGATATTATTTTTACTGATGATAATATTAAAACATTTAAAAATGTTTATATACAAATGTTAATATATTTATTATTATACCCTCCACCACAATTAGTTGTGAAGAGGGTATATTAAGTTTGTCATTCCGTGTGAAACTTTTTTATTATTCATCTCAGACCCCATAAAGTATATATATTCTGGGTCCTTCTAAGTCGATTTAGCCATGTCCGTCTCTCTGTCCGTCTGTTGAAAACACGCTCACTTTCGAAAACCTCAAAAGAACTAAACAAACTGGGTGTCAAATTGCTTGCAGTTATCCTAAGCAGTTTGGGATTGAAATTCAGCAAAATCCGTTTAGTAGGATCAGAGCTATGAATCAACATGTGGAACCACCCTCTAAAAAAATTGATAATTTTGTTACAAAAACTAACATAAATGGTGTAATAATGCACAGAATGACATAAGATTTTCAAGGATTCGTCTTATTCAACTGGAAATCACGCTGTAAAATTTCGTGAAGATCGGTCCATAATTAACCCAAAGCCCCATATAAACCCTACTCCCGGAAAACAGTTAAGTACGCCTAAGACCATAATTAATAATGTTATCATAACAAAATTTAGCTCGTCACAGTTTTATAGGATTATAAATGATGCTGTGAAGTTTCGTGAAGATCGTTCCATAATTTCACCTAGGCCCCATATAAACCCTACTTCCGGAAAACAGTTAAGTACGCCTAAAACCGTAAAAAATAACGCTATCATAACAAAATTTGGTACATAAAAGTTCTATAGGACAAGAAGTAAAATTATGTAATTTCGTGAAGATTTACCCTAGGCCCCATATAAAAACTACTTCCGGAAAACAGTTAAGTACGCCTAAAACCGTAAAAATAATGCTATCATAACAAAATTTGGTACATCAAAGTTTTATAGGACAAGAAATAAAACTGTGTAATTTCGTGAAGATCGGTCCAAAATTTACCCTAGGCCCCATATAATCCCTACTTCCAGAAAACAGTTTAGTACGCCTAAATCCGAAAAAAATAATGCTATCATAACAAAATTTGGAACATTAAAGTTATATAGGACTAGAAATAAGACCGTGAAATTTCGTGAAGATCAGTTCATAATTTACCCTAGGCGCCATATAAACCTTAGTCCCGGAAAACAGCTTAGTACTCCTAAAAACGTAAAAAATAATGCTATCATAACAAAATTTGGTACATCACAGTTTTATAGAACTAGAAATTACACTTTTAATGCAGATGTCTGTTTTTACAAATATTATAATAATAAATAGACATCATAAGATATTACTCCCAAAACATTCGAAGTGTCAGTGGAGGGTATCAAAGATTCGGACAGTGTAACTTGTAACTTTTTATAAAACTTACACACAATCACTCTTCTACAGAAATCTATTAGAAACTTTTGTTTCAACAAAACTGAATTTATTCTACGCAGCACAATTGTTACTGGCCTAGCTAAAAATCACAAAAATGAAAGTGTTAGAAACACAAAAGAAAATACACTATAACGGTATATTTTTCTATAAGTTTTTATATGTGTGCCATTAAAACAAAATGTCTTGAATGCAAAAGCACAACAAACGTTGTCTAATTTCTTTTGTTAAAAAATGTATGCTTACTTAAACATTGCTTTTTTCTGTTCCCAAGCGAGCACAATGGCTGGGAATGGGTTAATTTAAATTTAATTCTCTATTTTATATTAAAACCCACGAAAATGTTCAATTTATAAGTTTCCTTAAAAACATTATGGCGCTTAATATGCCAAATGTCATTGTTTACATTTGCTTGCAATGGAGCAAATATGCACTACTAATTTTGCTCATGTTTTTTTTAAGTGCAAACGGAGTAAACTTGAGCAAATTGCAAATACGTACATTTTGCTGTTGTATTGTCACAAAATACACAGAACTGTAAAAAGTGACGTGTGAAAAAGGCCCAAATCAGTTGCGAGGGCAGCTTTCGAAAAAAGAGACAGAAAGCGTTTTTTGGTAGTGAAGTGAAGCAAGGTGTTAAAACAGGCCGCAACAATCAACACAAATGGCGTATCAAAACAAAAATAACAAAACACAAACCACTTTAAACCAATGCATTTGTTCAACATGTTTTTGAAGACGAATGAGTCAATTTATAAGAATTTGGAGCTTGTTCAATCGGTTTTAGCCATCCTTAAAATTAACAATAAAAATACATACAGTGACGGACTAAATTATTGGCACAGAAAGCCCTTTCGACGTCACGATTAATTTCAAAGCCTTGTCAAAGTGATTTTTAATAAACTTATATTTTTACTAGATAATATCAACATGGTTAATATATTTTCTCAAAATTCACTTTGTTTCTGTTTAAAATCATGATTTAATTAACTATTAAAAAAGAAAACAAAAAATAACCAGTTTTTATGCATAAAATTATTGGCACAGCATGGTTTAGCTCTTTTTTCTGAAATCTTCTCTTTGATGTGCACGGTTACTATCCCAGCGGGAAAATGAGGAATTGATTACATAAATAATTAAAAAAATAATGCATTATTTTCGAAAGAATTATAATGCATTCATTGGAATCGAGAAGGTAATTTCATCAGACACAAAATTTAAGCACTGATTACCACGTATATTCCCACATTTGCAGAACAAGGAATGTATTGTTTCTGTTAGTAACAATTGAAGCACAGCCGCGAAAAACGTTGTAAACGCCACATTTTGCAAAAACTGTTTTTTTGCAGATAAACGTTGACTTTACTCTCTTACACAGTTTAAACATCAAATCAACCAAAACTATGCACCTTAACGCCTTCAAAATGGCGTACAAAGTGTCAGCCAGTGGAAGAACATTGCAAGTTACTAACATAATGATGAAACCGAAATGGTTTTGCAGTGCGGAATAATGTTTTAAAAGCCTTTTGCATTAAAGTTTTTATTATCACTATTTTAAATAATAGAAAAAAAAAATTTTTAAAACAAATAATGCTGCTTGTCAAAAAACGTTTTTTTGCTCTCCTGAAAAATTATTATTTTGTAACTTAAAACGTTATTCGCGGCTGTGCTTCAATTATTCGTGTTTTTGCTTTACATACCTATTTGCTTAATAAAAATCCGTTATTTTTTTGCTGCCTTTATGTCGCCTACTTACATGGTGGAATAAGTAGATGGCATCGTTACGGCAACAAATACAACATTGCAACAAAAATGGAACTCATATCACCGTTTACGTCAAAAAGTACTTTAAACAAAAATCAAAGCGTGCCGCTGAACGTGATGAAATAAATAAATTTTTAGCCAATTTTTATTTAATTATGGTCAATATCTTATTTATTTTAATTTAAAATTATCAAAAACTTTAATAAAATACAATAATTACAGCACAAAACGTGGACTTTTTGTAAACATAAACAAAACTTTGACATAAACCTAGACAAACAATGCAAGAGCAAAAAATCGTCATCTGGCGTAGTGCTGCCACCTGTTTATTCCACCATGCCTACTTATAATTTTTATTTTAGTCCAGTGATGTCAATTATGATTGTGTTGGTGAGATTACTCTTATCTCCCTGCAAATAATAGGATCAGTCCAAACACGCGTGTAAAGAGTAGTCCACAAGGGACCAGGACTAGTCCACAAGTAACCCAAACGTATGGAAAAAACCTGGTCTATTTAACATTAAGATGTCCTAGGAGAGGACCATATAACCCACCTTTGGACCACTAAGGAGTAGTTTTAAAACTACTCCATGGTATATAACCCACCTTTGGACCAGTAAGGAGTAGTTTTAAAACTACTCCATGGTATACTCAAGAGGATTAGTTTTGAAGTCGTTTAAACACGAAAGCATGTCGTTAAAAAACGAAGACATGTCGTCTCACTACAAACACTTTTTAACAATGGCATGGTCCATGCTTGCATTACATCGGACTAGTCCATGGAGTAGTCCATTTTATCAAAATGGGTCAGGTGGTCCAATTTTATTTGCAGGGCTCTTACATGCCCAGCGGGCGAAATATGCGGTTGCGAGGCCTAGTGCGAGGCCTTATTAAAGACCTTTTCTAAGGGTCATCTATGTTCGATTAAATTGTTGGGAATCAGGTAAGGTATTAAAACTTACAAAACATTTTCATGAAAGGGCGATGCAAACACCAGGGCCAGCATTATGCGAGGAAATATAGTTCATGCTTTCCATTCATTTTTCATCAGACCATTTAAAGTTAACTTACATTTATTGCTATGAAGACTTAAAAGCAATAAATAATAATACAATTATCGAAAAATGTTGAGTTATGGACAGACACAATCAGTTATTATTTAAATAAATTTAATTTGGAACCTCAGAAACTTTGCTTATTTTTTGGAAAAATTGCGCAGTTCACAATATTTGAAGTCTTTTTACAACCTAATACAATTCTTTCCAATATTTTTCGTTTTGTTGCTCAACATAACTTTGCGAATTCTAACAATGAAAATTCATTTGCTCATACTAATGCAAATATTAAGTTTAAAAATATTCTGTAAGTATTTACCACCATTATAAAAAGAGAAGATTTTACTAGCCTATAATAAATACTTTTATTTACCAATAATATCTTCTAAATTTATATTGCAGTTTCGTAACAACAAAACATTTTTTAGGTTTGCGGATGTTAATTTATTGCATTGTTTTGAGCAAATGTATTTCAAATCGGAAAATATTTGTTCGCAAAGATATGTTGAGGAGAAAAGCGACAAACATTTGAAGGAATTTTTTTTTAATATAGGATATAGCGCCCCGTCTAAATTTTTCCAGAACTCAATAATATTTTCCCTATCTGGAGGATTAATTTCGCTCCTAAGTATGATTAGTTCCGACTGGATGCTGAATTCATAACTCGCAATGTCGCACTTTAAGGGATTTTGGAATATGTTAAGTAGTGGTTTTATATCCTCAAAATCTTGAAAACGATCTTGAAAGTTGTAAAAAAGGTTTTCAAAAATTGCCAAATACTGAGATTTTTTCAAATATTTCTCCTTGTCATAAATAAGCAAAGTTTTAGGAAAGTTGGAAAAATCTTCATTATTTATTTCATTTGTTAATAAAAATAATTTGGTTTTAAAATTAAAAACAATCGTATATATGTCAATTAAATTGTTTCCCTTTCCTTGTAGTTCCAAATTTAGCTCATTTAAAATACTGCTTGTATCCGCCAGAAACGCAAGGTCTAAAATGAACTCATAATCATTCAACTGTATTAATTCACATTCGTCTAAATTTTCAGTTTCCCAAAAACGCAACACCTCTTTTCTAAGATCGAATAACCTGTTTAGACAATCACCCCGACTAAGCCAACGAACTTCCGTAAACATTTTTAAGTCGTGGTGATTGGCGTTTACGTTTTTAAGAAAACTTACAAATTTTCTGTGCGTTAATGAATGATGACCCCCCGTATTCTATTGATTATCCGCTCTGCAGTCTTAATAGCGGCATGATCACTTATAAATTTTGAGGCAAGCATGGACTGATGAATTATGCAATGGAAAGCATGTACATCAATTCCATTTTGCTTAAGCTGTCCTACGAAACCTTCATACTTCCCGGCCATAACGTTTGCACCATCCGTGCAAACTCCTGCTAATTTTGAAGCTTGTGTAACAGATATCAGGTTTTCAAAGACTACGTCGTATAATACCTTACCTGTTACATTACCGTAAAACGTTTCAAGTGAGTACATAGTTTCAAAAACATTGTACTCACTATCTATGCATCGAACACAAATGACCAATTGGCAAAGATCATTAATGTCGGTGCTTTCGTCGAGGCAAAAAGAAAAATATTCACAATTTTTTAACTTTTCCCTAATCACAGATTGTATATGTGCAGCTTAAATTGATGTGCGCTTGACGACACTATTTCGGCTCATGGGAAGCGTTTTTATTACGCTGCAATGGATTTTCAGTTTTTCCAAAACTGCATTGAAAAGCTTTTTTATAAATGCCCCATCGGAAAATGGTCTTCCCTGTTTTACTATTTCCAAAGTTAGTAAATTTGATATTTCTATTTTTAACTCTTCTATCCTATCTTCATGCTCTTCTTCTTGTGATACCCAACTTTTCAAGCTATCCAAATAAACCTTTTTTTTAATCTTATATTGGTTTTCCCTTTCTTTTACTTCATATTGTTTAATATCATTATGGAAATGATCATAATGCCTTTTCAAAGTATACAATCTCTTAAGTTCAAATGTTTTAAAACATAAGAGACATTGAAAATAATTAAATGCATTTTTTATCATAAAATATTTTTTATATGGCATAATTTATCTTTTTTTTAATAAACTCATCCGCTCGCTGTCTACAAGACTATTAAATGAAATTCTAATTGAAGTTTACAGGTATACACAATTGTACATAGAAATGGATTTCCCTGTGGTGCGATTCACTAACTTTTAACGATCCGACAATCGTAATATTTGTCGACATTTATATTCGCTTGCAGTAACGATAGTGTGATTCTGTAATTTTTTTTAACGATAGTACACAGCTGTTTTTTTTTGTAACATCTCTGTCTACAAAATGTTAAAAAAAAACGAAAAGCACAAAAGAGAATAAAATAAAAACATATGAAATTGTTCTTAACCCCCCTTGTTACACATATTTTTTCATTTAAAATGCACTGAAAAAGGTCTGGCCAGACTCATAAGAAAGACGAAGGGTTAATTTGTGGTTTTATATTTTTTTTTTTTGTGAATTTTACATTTAGAATTTTATTTTTGTTCTTAATTTGCTTTCTTTTTGCAAATTTTAAATTTATTATTTTGTTTTTGTTCATACATATACATATGAATATATCTTTGTATGTATGTAAGCTATTTTAAACATAAAAAACATTTTATCGATAAAATAAACACAAACTAAATTATTGTCGCTAAGATAACGACAAAAAAATTGCTTAAAGTAACAGCTGACTTTAAACGACAGCGAATATCGTTAAAAATTTTACAGAATAGCATATTCGATAAATTTTCGTTATACTTATTTTAACGATTCGATTATCGTTATAAAAGTTAGTGAATGGCACTACTGTTTTGTTGTTTGCACTAACGATTATGTGATTCTGTAAATTGTTGTTAACAACATAGATAAAAATTAACGTCAAGTGGCATCACTGTCAAAAAAAAATGGCAAAATATCGAAAAACACAAAGAGGAATAAAAAAAACACAAATAAAATTATTAAAACTAAACAGAATTTTTTTAAGTTTTTTGTTTTTTTAAGAAGATAAGCCAAACATTTTACTATTAAATTAAATGCAAATTATTTAATTGCCATTTTCAAGTTATATTATTTCTTTTAACTAAATATTTTGTATTTTTTCGACATTTAACAATAAATAAACAACACTAAAAAAGTTGTCGTTTACTTAACACAAACAGCTGACTTAACGATAACAAGTGCTGTTTAAAATGTTACAGAATAGCAAAATCGTTAATTTGCTTGTTAATTTTTTTAACAATGACAACTATTGCTAAAATTAATTACAGAATCGCACTACTGGTCTATTTATTCAAAAATAAAATGAATTACATGAGAATTATAACGTGAAAAAGTTATTTTAGTAAAAAGTTAGGGTATTCATAGTGGTAAGTAAAATAGAAAGGGTATTCACGGTGTTGGGTTACTCATACTTCAAACATCTGTGCATACATTTTAATTCTAGCTAATGGTATATCATAACTTTTTACAAAATACCAAATGCGCACCTGAGTTTGCCTGCAAAAATGTATAAAGTCATTATAACAGGTCAAAGTTACGTTAAATAAATACCATAAAGTAGTAAGGTTTACTCTTTAGACTCGGTCATATAATTGTAGCATAAAAAAGTAAGCAATAAAAATAGTGCGAAACAATAAAGTTTCATTAATACATCAATAAAACACATCTTCTTACCCAAAAATTTTACCTGCTGTCACATTTGCTTTTATGTGTATAGGTTTACACATAAATTGTAGGAAAAAAAGACTTTTTTAACTTGTTTTTTAAATATTTTTACCTACTTAAGAAAAGAGTTTTCAAAAAAAAAACCCCCACCGACGAGATTGGTACAGAAACAAAAATATTTTTACAATCACAAAATACCAACAAATTCTTGTGGCTTTTTCTTTTCTTAATAATTTCTGCATTTAGGTACGTCTTTTTAACGAAAGAAAAAGGGACCCTGTTACAGGCATCAACGAATTTTTTTCACGAACAAAACACATATCGTTAGCTTAAATGCAAAACAATTATTTTGAAAATTTGAAATTTTTGTTGATTAGGATTCACTTTACATATATATTTTTATAAAATTTTAAAATTCTATCTTAAAAAATAACCACAATTGCACAATTGTGCAAAGAAATGGAAATCCCTGTTTTAAAATCATCGTACAATGTCAAAAACAGAAATAAAACAAAACAAAAACATAGATAATAAATAAAATAAAAAAGATAATAAAACAAAAAAAACAGATGTACCTACATACAGTTATTGTATATTTATTTATATACATAAATATATTTAGAGGCCTCAAAACAGGCCTTGCAATATTTCCCGCTGAATGAGAGTGTTTCTCAGTAAACAATTATATTTTACGCTCGCAAAATAAAAGAGCGTAAGCGTACATGTGAATTAATTTGCACAATTGTGCAAGGCGCTGACATCCCTGTTTTAGTCGCAGTTTGTGTTTGAAAGCGTACGGTCAAAGCACAAGTTATATGTCTGTGGGTCAAAGTTATTTAAAGTAAACAGGTATTAAAAAATGTATTCCAAACGGCATTGGAGAAGACTTTTATTATAAGACTTTTGAATAATATAATTTATTCCAAAGAATGAATTATTTAATTCATTCGCAGGATACATTAAAATAATTTATTACAATCCTAGGACATGGTCTGTGTTAAGAATAATGAATTCTGGAATCAAATATCATACAAGATATGTATTACTTTCTCGATTCCTATTAATTCCATTTTCCCGCTGGGATTCGTCGAATCGACGAAGCTCATTTACTTTTTATCATATAACTTTTTTATGAGTGTTCAAATAACGCCCTTTTTGTCAAAAACGTTAGCTGATGGCAAAAGCTTGTAGTGAGCAGACGTACGTACACAGAAAAAATATTGACGAATTATTTTCAAACAAACGCTTGTTTGAAAATTTTTTTAATTTCTATAAATTTTTTTACTGATTCAATCAATATTTTTGTTTGATTTTTATTGAACCAACAAAAATGTGGACAACTCTTCAAAAATATAATAAATGCGTCATTGGTGTCAAGTTTTCATAATTTTTTATGAAATATTTAACGCTCTTTAATGTTGTCGTCTTTTTGCATTTTTTTATTTGATCGTAAGCAAGCAACACTTCTTTATGTGAAATATAAGAACAACAACAAAAAACACACACAGTCTATTTTTGGACGCTTTAAAAAAGTGCAACCAATGTATATTTATTGTGTAAATCAGGGATGTCAGCGCCTTGCACAATTGTGCAAATTAATTCACATGTACGCTTACGCTCTTTTATTTTGCGAGCGTAAAATATAATTGTTTACTGAGAAACACTCTCATTCAGCGGGAAATATCGCAAATATTGCAAGGCCTGTTTTGAGGCCTCTAAATATATTTATGTATATAAATAAATATACAATAACTGTATGTAGGTACATCTTTTTTTTTGTTTTATTATCTTTTTTATTTTATTTATTATCTATGTTTTTGTTTTGTTTTATTTCTGTTTTTGAGATTGTACAATGATTTTAAAACAGGGATTTCCATTTCTTTGCACAATTGTGCAATTGTGGTTATTTTTTAAGATAGAATTTTAAAATTTTATAAAAATATATATGTAAAGTGAATCATAATCAACAAAAATTTAAAATTTTCGAAATAATTGTTTTGCATTTAAGCTAACGATATGTGTTTTGTTCGTGAAAAAAATTCGTTGATGCCTGTAACCGGGTCCCTTTTTCTTTCGTTAAAAAGACGTACGTAAATGCAGAAATTATTTAGAAAAGAAAAAGCCACAAGAATTTGTTGGTATTTTGTGATTGTAAAAATATTTTTGTTTCTGTACCGATCGCGTCGGTGGAGGTTTTTTTTTGAAAACTCTTTTCTTAAGTAGGTAAAAATATTTAAAAAACAAGTTAAAAAAGTCTTTTTTTCCTACAATTTATGTGTAAACCTATACACATAAAAGCAAATGTGACAGCAGGTAAAATTTTTGGGTAAGAAGATGTGTTTTATTGATGTATTAATGAAACTTTATTGTTTCGCACTATTTTTATTGCTTACTTTTTTATGCTACAATTATATGACCGAGTCGGCAGAGTACCGAAACGCTCGCTCATTTTTCAGTCATGAGCGAGCGTGAAAAATTTTAAATTGTACTGCTTCTTCTCATTCATGAGGGTGAGGAAAAAAAATATTTTTAATTTCCTCATTCATGAAAAATGAGCAAACAAAAAATTCATATATGAATTTGTCAGATATGAAAAATTTAAAAAAATTCACATTCAAATTCCTCATAATGAAAAAAACGCGATTTGCCTGACCATTAACAGCGGGAAAATGAAGTTGTAAAGAGGCCTTAAAGAAGGCCTTTTTACCGATATTAAGTTTCCAGTCGCATTCCAACTTTATTTCTAATTTACACAATATATCATTGAATACCAAAGCCTTGGCTTCTTGCATCTACTTATAGGCCTTCTAAAAATAATTAATAATAAAGCTTTATCCCAGTGTAATTGTTGTTGCTAATAATGTGAAACGATTTCGACAGGCCTTATCTTAGAATAGAAAATTTTAATTTCTAAAATATTTAATAAAAACTATTCTAAAAGAACTTTTAAAATAATGTAGAGTGGAATAAGTAAAAGTTTATTAAAAATACAGTTGTTAACCTTTTTTAAGGCCTGCAAAGTGAAAGCGCTGGCAATTTTTCCCGCTGGGCAACGCGATAGCATGTGTGTGTGTTTTGTTTTGTAAAATTATTTTTTGGCTGGAGAACAAAAATGCATGTGTTGGTTTTTTCGCAGGCAGAATAAAATAAAATTTCATAAGTTTACATGCAAAGCAAAAAACTTTGTAAAATGTTAATTATTTGAGAATTAAAATCAATTTTAAAAATTTAAGATAAAAATACGATAACCCATGTATTTTTGAAGACAAAATATTATTTTTAAGATGTGTTATTATAAATATATTAATTTGTAATTTTCAGAAACAAAAAGACATATCGTAAAAGAAAGTATATTAGTATTAAATGAAACAAACATATAAAATAGTAAATAATTAAATATTTGTGTTTAATTACTAGAGTTGTGTCGGTCACAGAGTATACAGAGGCGTCACGAGACAGAAAATATTGTGTATTTTTTCTGTCTTTTTCTTCGAAAGCTGCCCTTTTTGCGTTTTTTGTTTTGATTATGCAATTTGTGTAGATAGAAGCGGCCTGTTTTTACGCATTGTTACTTCACTAACAAAAAACGTTTTCTTTCTCTTTCTTCGAAAGCTGCCCTCGCAAATGATTTAGGCATTTTTCATACGTCACTTTTTTCATCTCTGTATACTTTGTGGTGTCGGTCATGAACGAACTAGTTCAATTGAACGGGTCAGTCAGATGAACGATGAACGGCCGTTCAGTTTCATCGTTCAATTCCGTTCAATCGGTCACTTGCATGGATCACTAGGTCTTTTTAGTCAGTCGGTCACTTGTTTACCAAACAACTGGTTGAAAAGAAACAACAATACTATTGTGATGCCAGTATAATATTCTTATTTCATTTACTCATTGCCACATTCTTTTACACATTTTCATAATACGATCAGGGTTGTCAAGTTTCTTGGCGACTTAATTTTCAATTTGGCGACATGCGATTTATTTTTGGCTGATTTTAAAATATATGGCGATTTTGTTGTAAATTTGATAATACTAACTGCCTATTTCACGATGTCACTCGAACGTGTACGTTCGCACAAATAACATATAAATCAAAAACAAAATTAAAAAATTTGTTTTTGGTTTACATGTTATTTGTGCGAACGTAAACTTTGTTTTTGGTTTACATGTTATTTGTGCGAACGTAAACGTTCGATTGACATCGTGAAATAGGCAGTTAGTCCCAATTTACACTAGGGACATTTCTTGCCGGATATTTTTTGAATTTTCTTTTAATTTTACCTGAAGCGTTTACATATGAAACATTAGAAGTCAGACGGAAATTAATACTTGTATGTAAACTACAAAAAGTAAGAAAGAGAAATGAAAAAAATGTCCAGTACAGATAGTCATGTACTAAACACTCTACCTTTTCGACCCCTCGCCATCAAACTTCGTCTGTACAGCAAGAAATGTCCCTAGTGTAAATTGGGACTAATGGGTTTTAAAACGCGTTTAAGCTAAATGTTATTACATTAGAGATGATTAAGATGACAGATTATTAAGAAAAAAACCCAACAAACAAATTAATATTTCTTTTAAGTATTAAAAATGGATAAAAAATACTTTATAAAGTTATCAGAAGATTATTTTAAACATATTAATGATAAAATTGTAAAAATTTATGAATTATTTAAGAAAAAAACAAAACGTTAAGCAGATTTAAAGAACCCAAGTGTGAGCATAGTATAAGCCATGAATTTGTTTTGAGACTCGTATACAAATTTACCGTTTGTTATTTGGAAATACTATTTCAATGTGGTATTCCATGTAATATAAATTTGTTTTTGAAAAAATATATAGCTATAAGGATACGTCCGGTACGTACCACTTTAAAGAACTCTTTATGTGCATGTTATTCCAATTGTTAATGTCTGTGTTGAAAGAGTTATTTTTAATAATTAACTCCACTAAAACTCGCTTTCAAAATTGAGTGCAGTATAAACTTCTTGGCACATTATTACGAGCTATAAATTATATGAATGTAAATAGCACGTTAATACCTTCACATGATAACTGAATCGTCTACATTGTTTTCCAAAAAAACAGTAAGAATGCCTTACCGGTGAAATGTATAGCATTTTAGATATATATCCAATATTTATTTTATACTAACCACAAGAAATCGTTTTGCTGCTTTAGTTAGACTATTGTAAACTATTGTACCTTTTTTGTGTTCACCAAACATTTTAATTAAACAATTTATGTATCAACGCGACTTTTTCCCATTTTTGGCAAATTTTAGCAAATAGGAAGATATTTATTTTTTAGGATTTATAAAAAATATTTTTAAAACTGTTAAAGATATATTTTATATTGTCAAAAACGCAAAAAAAGGCTTTGGCGATTTTGAACAATAAATTTGTCAAAAAAGATCAAAATTAATCCGACAACCCTGGCTGCTATTCACAATTTTACATGAGCGTTGCCAGTTGTTCTTAATATAAAACCCGCCAAATGCAAATTTTTTATTTGAGCAAAAAATTGTATACATATTTATTTCATTTATTTTTTAAATTAGACCTTAAAATAAATAACCAAATTCAATATTCGACAACTTTATTAATTAAAGCTTAGTCAAGTTTTAGAGCACGAAATTATTAGGGAAAGCCCATTTTTAATGTAGATATAACTAAAGCATTCGTTTATTAATGATGCCCCTAATTTTTAAAAAAGAAAGCTGGTCGTGTTCGTACCTAACAGTTAGTGCCGGTTCACACACGTCAAGTTTTACTCGTCAAGTCTTGAGCTTTTATGAGACAAGGGAAAAGAGAATGCCATTTCATTTCCCCTCTCTCCGAAAAACTCAAGACTTGACGAGTCAAACTTGACGTGTGTGAACCGACACTTATCTTTACCTATTTCAACAATCATTTAGCATATATGTTTTATCCTTCAGTTTTCAATTAAAAAATGACAGCTTTTATACTATTAATTACTATGCACTGCTAGATTTCTTTTTGTAGAAATTACAGGCAAAAGACTGGTAAAATAAAAAAAAATATTAGTTTTTAAGAATCTACTTATGCATTTAAATTGCTTTTATTTAACTTGCAATGTATGTTTGTGGGTAAAATCTTGCAACTCAAATTTAAAGCAGATTACTCGAACCGATTTAGCTGACATTTTGTAACATATTTTCAGTTTGGATGACAATGCATGGTTAACTGTGTAAAGTTATTATACATCTAACATGTATTGACAAGCAACATGCTTTTATATCATATAAATTGATTAATGACATTATAAGTTCGAAAAACAGGCAGTAAAATTTTTTAAGTAATTATTTCTCTTTAAATAAAGTTACCTAAACATTTACAGCCGTATTCATAAACATTTTAAACTCCATTTCAAATCTATTTAAAGCATAAATCGTTAAAATTTTATTCATAAACGAATATTAGAGACAACTATTCATATATAAAAAACAATTTTTTTCTCACACACGACAAACAAAATTTTAGATACGAATACGAGTATGAATTAATAACCACTGTTTTACATCATTATGATTCATGTGACAAATAAAAGAGATAACGTTGCCACCATCAAATTAAAAAATACGGTAAAACGTTTATTAGTTAAAATGCTGATTATGAATACGAATTTAAAAAAAACCTTTTTTAGGCTTAAAATGTTTTTTAACTAAAATTCATCTAAAACCTGAATTATGATTTTTTTTATGAATACGGCTGTTAGAATATGAGAACACCAAACAAGTATGAAAACCGCCACGTTTAGCGAGAAATCACTACATATGGCAGCCCAGATTGTACTATGTGGCAAATTGCCACTGGCAATGTGTTAAAAGAAACAAATATAGTATACTGGTACAACATAAACATTTTAATAGTATTGTTTCTTTTCAATCAGTTGTTGGGTAAACCAAAAAACAACTCAGAATTTTTCGTTTATTGTTTTCTATTTTTGGGTACACTCAAAAAGTTGTACAGTAACTGAATGTAATTTACTAAAATCATTTTCCGTAGAGTTAAAACTTAATAAAATTTGTTATTTTATAATTAAACTAATTCTTTAACTATTTCTATATGTTTCTCCAAAAAATATATGTTCAGTTATTTTTTATGCATAAAATAAAACTGAAATACTTAACTGCAAAGATATTTTAAATTATTTTATTATTTACATACTTATAGGAACATGTGCACATAAATTAAAAAACACAAATTTTTCGCTGATTTGGTAGGTAATAATGACAGGTATAAATACTGTTTTAGCTGTTTTACTATGTAATTTAAATTGAGTTAAAATTAATTGAAAAAACCTTTGAATGTATTTTTTGTAGTTTGTACATTGAAATAACAGAAAAATTTATTAATTTTTAAAGAATTTCTCCGTTTTGAAATTAACATTAAAAAATAGCCGCAAAATTCCTTTATTTTAAATGAAATTTCAGTTTTTCAAACTTAATATTATTTTGAATTTACCTACATAATATTTTGAGTGTAACATCAAACAAATATGCTATACTTGTTTCTTTTAACACATTGCCGTATTCAATCAATTGTGAATGAATGAACGAAATCCACAAAAGACCGACTGACACAAAAGATAAACTGACCCAAAAGACAAGTCCCGAAATGAACGACTGAACGAACTCGTTCACTGTTTTGAATTGAATGATAATCACACGATTAATATGTAGCATCATAAGGATTGCGTTGACATGGTAAGATAAGTTTGCTTTTCTGATGCAGTGCAGGCAGTAATGCATTTAACAATGTGGAGAATTTATATTATTATAAATATTATGGCATACCTATTATGCATAATTTTTTTTATTGATTTTAATTACTAATAAGTAGTGGTTTAAACTAAAATATGTATCATTAAATTTAGCTATGAATTGATTTTAAAAAGACATCTTTTTCATTCTAATCTAAACGTATTTTGATCTCCATAAAATTAATTATCTTAATGAATTTTTTTTTACAATGAACAAATTTTGCAAATAAATATTTGACTCATATTCATTCATACCTATTTGTCTCCAGTTCACGAATTATTTCAAAATAACTCTGCATCATATACTTACAACGCTAATGCAAAAAGTAAATTTTAATTAGGTAATTTCTAAAAAAAATAAAGAAGAAGGAACGAGCAGTCCAACTAAGAGTAGTTGTTGATAGCAGCTCCCGTATTAGGTAAACGTAAATGTTGGACAAAGTAGTACTTCTCCAAAGAAAGATATTAATAAAATTTAATAAAGCTGAAGAATTAACAAAATATAGCTAAACAGTCTATATTCCACTACTTAATAAAAAATAAAAAAATAAAATTCTAAAAATGTATAAAACCTGTCTTTATTAAGGATATTGATGAAGGGCCACTTGGAAGAATGCAATTCTAACACAAAAAACCAGATAAATTTTAAATAAACTAATAAAAAATATTTCTTTTGTATTATAAACTTTATATTTTATAATGAAGAAATTGTATGGTCCCATACAGATTTATTATAGGGCAGTTCGACTATATTTAAATTAATTAAAAAGGAAATACATACATACATATATAAACAAAAAATCTAAGAACCTGCAGATGTTGTCATTTATTCTTGTTCGGTTCGGTTCTTTTAATTTTACAACACTTTTTTATTTTTTCTTATGCTATACTGAAAATTATTATTATTAATTATTATCTGATCACAAATTTCACTAACACCGTAGTTACAGTTATAAAACAGATCACCCAATTTTAATGTTTAAAAAAAAAATGTGTTCTTATAAAAAGAATTAAAGAGTCTGCTAATTTTTTTCTTGAGTGTGATTATACATTATGTTGTTAAGAAAAAATGATATATGTATTTGATAACAATTCATTTTTAATTTTGTAAATAACTTGGTTATTTTTTAAGATAGAAGTTTTTTTTTTAATTTTATAAAAATATGTTGTAACGTGAATCGTAATCAACAAAACAAGTCAATTTCAAATTTTCCAATAATATCTTCATTGTTTTCCATTTAAGCTAACGATATGTGTTTTGTTTGTGAAGAATAAAAATTCGTTGATGCCTTTAAAAGGGTTACTTTTTCTTTCGTTAAAAAGACGTACCAAAGGCAGAAATATGAAGAGAAAAAAATAGCCACAAGAACTTGTTGGTATTTTGTGCTTGTAAAAATATTTTGGTTTCTGTACCAATCGCGCCGGTGGTTTTTTTTTTTCTTTGAAAACACTTTTCTTATGTCAGTAAAAATATAAAAATAAAAAGGTCTTGTTTTGCTACAATTTATGTGTAAATAATCTATATACATAAAAGCAAATGTGACAGTAGGTAAAGTATTTGGGTAAGAAGATTTGTTTTATTGATGTATTAATGAAACTTTATTGTTTCGCACGAAATTTATTGCTTACTTTTTTATGCTACAATTATATGACCGAGCCCAAAGAGTTAACCTTACCTATTTATGGTAACTATTTAACGCAACTTTGACCTGTTATAATGACTTTATACCAGAGTTCAGAGAAATTCAAATGTGAACGCTCATATTCAACCATTCTTGAATTTTTTCATAAATGAAAAATGTAAAATATGTAACTTTTTTTCACAGTCATGAATGAATTGTTAATATTTCGCCAAATTCATTCATGTTTTTGAGGAAAAATCCAATTTTGCCTTTCTTCAGTCATGAAAAATGAGGAAAAAAAAAGTTTTAGAAACGATCCTCACTAGTAATGTTGTTGTTGCTTGACAGTTTGCATGACCACAGCTATAGGTATAGGCAACCAGCCGAAGTGTCTGTTGGATTTTTTGTAAGAAAACATTATTGAAAAAAAATTAAAAGAACTGTACATATCGTCCGTCATCTTGAATGCAGAATAATGTAACATCACATTTCATAATTTTACATGCAAAGCAGACAACTTTGTAAAATGTTTATGAGATTTATGAGCAATTTTAAATATTTCAGCTAAAAATGCGATTATTATTATTTTTTAAGTTGTGTATGTTGCGTTATATAAATTTGTAATTTTCAGAAACAAAAAGACGTATCATCAACGAAAGTATACATATTAGTATTAAGTAAAACAAACATTTAAAATATTAAATAATTAAATATTTGTGTTAAATTACCGGAAAAATAGGATATATACATACCTATGATAATTTTTTATCGATTTTTTTACTAATAAGTAGTGGTTTAAATTGGAAAATGTATCTTAATTTAATTTAGCTATGATTTGATTTTAAAAAGCCATATTTTTCATTCTAATTAAAAAGTAAAATTATTTTTTTTTACAATGAACAAATTTAGCAAATAAAAATTTGACTCATATAACATAACATGTATATATCGAATTATTTCAAAAGAACTCCGTATCGCATTCTAACAACGCTATGTACGTTGCAAAAAGTAAATTTTAATTAGGTGATTTCTGAAAAATAATAAGAAGAAGGAAAGCGTAGTGTTGATAGCATATTAAATGTTGGACAAAGTAGTACTTCTCCAAAGAAAGATATGATTACAATTTAATAATTCTAAAGGATTAACACAAAATAAAGCTAAACAGTCTGTATTCCACTACTTTATAAAAAAATAAAAAAGGCAATTATTCCAAAAATTAAGAATAACTGTCTTTTTCAGGATATTGATGAAGGGCCACTTGGAAGAATGCAATCCTAATAAAAAAACAGATTATTTTAAATAAACTAATAAAAATATTTCTTTTGAATAATTAGTATGTATTGTGGTTTTTTTTTTGTCGAACTATTTTTGGGTTTTTAATCCAAATGTTAATATTTTTAATTTAATTTTTCATTAAATTATTATTATAAAGAAAGGAATTTTACAACATGAAAATTATCAATAACAATTTTTACTCATAAGGATACTATCATAATAATGATGACAGTCTGATGGAAACAAAAATCTGAGGACCTGCAGATGTTGCCATTTATTCTTAGAAATTTTAAGCGTTTGGAAGTGCAATGGGGTAGGCTGCAAAATTTCAAAATTTCTGACAGTCCTATATGGAGACGGCTTTTGTCATTTTACAGCACTTTTATTACTTTTTCTTCTGCAATAATTTTTAGTCTGATCACTAATTCCACTAACACCCTGGTAACAGTTATAAAACAAATTACCCAGTTTTGACTTTTAAAGATATTAATGTGTTCTTATAAAAAGAATTAAAAACTTTGCTAATTTTTTTCTTGAGTGTGATTATACATTATGTTGTTAAAAAAAATTATATTTTTATGAAACCTAATTTTTAATTTTGTAATTAACTTGGATATTTTTTTAGGTAGCAGTTTAAAATTTTATAAAAATATTTGATGTGAATCGTAATCAACAAAAAAATTCAATTTAAAATTTTCTAATAATTTTTAACCTAACGATATGTTTTTTGTTTGTGTAAACAATTCTTTGGTGCCTTTAAAAAGGGTCACTTTTTCTTTCGTTAAAAAGAAATTATTGAGAAAAAAATAGACACAAGAAGTTGTTGGTATTTTGTGTTTGAAAAAATATTTTGGTTTCTGTTCCAATCGCGACGATGGGTTTTTATTGCTGAAAACAGTTTTCTTACGTAGGTAAAGTTATAAGGAAAACACTAACAAAGTCTTGTTTCGCCACAAGCAAAGCGACAGTAAGTATGGTTGATGCGTAAAAAAATTTGTTTTATTGTTGCATTAATGCAATTTTATTGTTTCGCGCCAAATTATGCCAGTTATTGTAAATTCAATGTAGTGTTTTCAATACCGTTGCGCTTGGACCACAAACAAAATTTTTTTTCACGAGACCAAATACGTGTCTTCAGTTCTTGCAGGTAGTAATTTTTTTTCAATATTTTTTTGCCTTTATGTCTTTTAAACGAAAAAAAACAGACCCTTTTAGAGGCATCACAAAATAAAAAAAAACACATTTTAGTTTACCAGCCAACAAATAATTTTACAAGACACAAACAGGCTATCGTGATGCTTAGCGGGAACAATTGCGAGGGCTTTGACTTTTCAGGCCTTAAAGAAGGTTTACAACTAGATTTTCAATAAACTTTTACTTATTCCGCTCTGCCTTCTTCGAAAAGGGGTTTTAGAATGGGTTTTATATTTTACAAATTCAAATTAACTTTTCTGAGATAAGGCCTGTCGAAATAGTTTTATTAGCAGTAATGTTGGAATGTGTAGCAAGTTTAGTTATTAATTTACTAACTTCGCGTTATTAGCAACAACAATTTGCGACCTTAGGACAACAAGGATCTATGTATATGCACCTAAACAACGTCAAAGATAGAACCTTGTTGTTCTAATACAGTTGGAATGCGACTGGAAAACTTAATATTGGTAAAAAAGGCCTTCTTTAAGGCCTCTTTACAACTTCATTTTCCCGCTGTTAATGGTCAGGCAAATCGCGTTTTTTTCATTATGAGGAATTTGAATGTGAATTTTTTTAAATTTTTCATATCTGACAAATTCATATATGAATTTTTTTGTTTGCTCATTTTTCATGAATGAGGAAATTAAAAATATTTTTTTTCCTCACCCTCATGAATGTGAAGAAGCAGTTCAATTTAAAATTTTTCACGCTCGCTCATGACTGAAAAATGAGCGAGCGTTTCGGTACTCTGCTTTATACACTTATGCAGGCAAACACAGGTGCGCATTTTTTTCATATTTTGTAAAAAGTTATGATACCATTAGGTAGAATTAAAATGTATGCACAGATGTTTGAATGGATTGTCCTGTTGCCTTTTCTTATTGTACATTTTTAGCTAAACAAGACTTTTATAACTTGTTTTTCAAATATGTTTTACTTAAAAGTGTTTTCATGGAAAAAAAAACACCGACGCGATTGGAACAGAAACCAAAATATTTTTACAAGCACAAAATACCAACAACTTCTTGTGTCTATTTTTTTCTCAATAATTTCTGCATAAAGGTTCGTCTTTTTAACGAAAGAAAAAGTGACCCTTTTTAAAGGCACCAAAGAATTGTTTACACAAACAAAAAAAATATCGTTAGCTTAAAAATTATTAGAAAATTTTAAATTTAATTTTTTTGTTGGTTACATATTTTATAAAATTTTAAACTGCTATACCTAAAAAAATATCCAAGTTATTTACAAAATTAAAAATTACGTTTCATCAAAAATACAATTTTTTTTAACAACATAATATATTCACACTCAAGAAAAAAATTAGCAGAGTTTTTTATTCTTTTTATAAGAACACATTAATATTTTTAAACGTCAAAACTGGGTAATTTGTTTTATAACTGTTACAGGGTGTTAGTGGAATTAGTGATCAGACTAAAAATTATTGCAGAAGAAAAAGTAATAAAAGTGCTGTAAAATGATAAAAGCCGTCACCATATAGGACTTTCAGAAATTTTGAAATTTTGCAGCCTACCCCTTGTACTTCCAAACGCTAAAAATTTCTAAGAATAAATGGCAACATCTGCAGGTCCTCAGATTTTTGTTTCCATCAGACTGTCATCATTATTATGATAGTATCCTTATGAGTTATAATATCTAAGTATGTATTTCCTTTTTAATAAATTTAAATAAAGTCGACTTTCCCTATAATGAATCTGTATGGGATCATAAAATTTCTTAATTATAATATAAAAAGTTTATAATACAAAAGAAATATTTTTAATCCAAATTTTTATAAATAACAGTTTTAATTAATTTTCATGTTGTAAAATTCCTTTCTTCATAAAAATAATTTAATGAAAAATTAAATTTGATGAACTTAAGCCTGATTAAAAATATTAAAATTTGGATTAAAAACTATAAATAGTTCGACAAAAATAACCACAATCCTGATTATTCAAAATAAATATGTTTATAAGTTTATTTAAAATAATCCATTTTTTATTAGGATTGCATTCTTCCAAGTGGCCCTTTATCAATATCCTGAAAAAGACAGTAATTCTTAAATTTTGGAATAATTGCCTTTTTTATTTTTTTTATAAAGTAGTGGAATATTGACTGTTTAGCTTTATTTTGTGTTAATCCTTTAGAATTATTAAATAAATATAAAAATATGGCTTTTTAAAATCAATTCATAGCTAAATTAAATTAAGTTACATTTTCTAATTTAAACCACTACTTATTAGTAATAAAATCAATAAAAAATTATCATAGGTATGTATATATCCTATTTTTCCGGTAATTTAACACAAATATTTAATTATTTAATATTTTAAATGTTTGTTTTACTTAATACTAATATGTATACTTTCGTTGATGATACGTCTTTTTGTTTCCGAAAATTACAAATGTATATAACGCAACATACACAACTTAAAAAATAATAATAAATTTAATAATTTTTTCTTAAAAATATATCGGTTATCGCATTTTTAGCTGAAATATTTAAAATTGCTTATAAATCTCATAAACATTTTTCAAAGTTGTCTGCTTTGCATGTAAAATTATGAAATGTGATGTTACATTATTCTTCATTCAAGATGACGGACGATATGTGCAGTTCTTTTAATTTTTTTTCAATAATGTTTTCTTAAAAAAAATTCAACAGACACTTTGGCTGGTTGCCTATACCAAATATATTTTACACAAACAAATACACAGTCATTTCGAGCTGTGGTCATGCAAACTGTCAAGCAACAACAACATTACTAGTGAGGATCGTTTCTAAAACTTTTTTTTCCTCATTTTTCATGACTGAAGAAAGGCAAAATTTGATTTTTCCTCAAAAACATGAATGAATTTGGCGAAATATTAACAATTCATTCATGACTGTGAAAAAAAATTACATATTTTACATTTTTCATTTATGAAAAAATTCAAGAATGGTTGAATATGAGCGTTCACATTTGAATTTCTCTGAACTCTGCTTTATGGTATTTATTTAACGTAACTTTGACCTGTTATAATGACTTTATACATTTTTGCAGGCAAACTCAGGTGCGCATTTGGTATTTTGTAAAAAGTTATGATATACCATTAGCTAGAATTAAAATATATGCACAGATGTTTGAAGTATGAGTAACCCAACACCGTGAATACCCTTTCTATTTTACTTACCACTATGAATACCCTAACTTTTTACTAAAATAACTTTTCCACGTTATAATTCTCATGTAATTCATTTTATTTTTGAATAAATAGACCAGGGAAATCCATTTCTATGTACAATTGTGTATACCTGTAAACTTCAAATTAGAATTTCATTTAATAGTCTTGTAGACAGCGATAACGGACGTGCAAGCGGATGAGTTTATTAAAAAAAAGATAAATGATGCCATATAAAAAATATTTTATGATAAAAAATGCATTTAATTATTTTCAATGTCTCTTATGTTTTAAAACAGATGGGGTGCTACAAGGCCGACGGAAATAAAGCCAACTTGGAAAATGTTCAAGTTGGTCTTATTTCCAACTCAAAAGTGAAATAAAGCCTAGTTGGCTTTATTTCCTTGTTAGCGAAATTTGAAAGTTGACTTTATTTCCCTTTTGAGTTGGAAATAAAACCAACTCAAAAAATTCAAATATTTTTATTACAACATTTGATTGGCAAATATGGTAGTGTTACCTGCATTTGTTATTTCAAATGCAATATATGATAAACAAACATTACCAGCCAACAATTAAAGAATGCAATTTTTGGGTTGTAAAAGGAAAAATCCTTAGTTTTTTATAATTTTAAAAACTATTAATTCTTCCTTTTACAAAATGAATAAAACTCCATGTAAACATTCTGTAAAAGGGGAAATCCTCATAAAAGACTACAAATTTTCCCTAATTAATTAATGCAATTTTTGAGTTGGTCTTATTTCCAACTCAAAGAGGTAATGAAACCAAGTTGGCCTTATTTCCTTTTAGTGGTATTTGAAAGTTGGCTTTGTTTCCCTATCGAGTTAGAAATAAGGGCAACCGATAAAGTTGGTCTTATTTCCAGCTAAAAAGGGAAATAGGGCCAAAGTTGGCTTTATTTCCGTCGGCCTTATAGCACCCCGTCTTTAAAACATTTGAACTTAAGAGATTGTATACTTTGAAAAGGCATTATGATCATTTCCATAATGATATTAAACAATATGAAGTAAAAGAAAGGGAAAACCAATATAAGATTAAAAAAAAGGTTTATTTGGATAGCTTGAAAAGTTGGGTATCACAAGAAGAAGAGCATGAAGATAGGATAGAAGAGTTAAAAATAGAAATATCAAATTTACTAACTTTGGAAAAAGTTAAACAGGGAAGACCATTTTCCGATGGGGCATTTATAAAAAAGCTTTTCAATGCAGTTTTGGAAAAACTGAAAATCGATTGCAGCGTAATAAAAACGCTTCCCATGAGCCGAAATAGTGTCGTCAAGCGCACATCAATTTTAGCTGCACATATACAATCTGTGATTAGGGAAAAGTTAAAAAATTGTGAATATTTTTCTTTTTGCCTCGACGAAAGCACCGACATTAATGATCTTTGCCAATTGGTCATTTGTGTTCGATGCATAGATAGTGAGTACAATGTTTTTGAAACTATGTACTCACTTGAAACGTTTTACGGTAATGTAACAGGTAAGGTATTATACGACGTAGTCTTTGAAAACCTGATATCATTTTAATTAAACAATTTATGTATCAACGCGACTTTTTCCCATTTTTGGCAAATTTTAGCAAATAGGAAGATATTTATTTTTTAGGATTTATAAAAAATATTTTTAAAACTGTTAAATATATATTTTATATTGTCAAAAACGCAAAAAAAGGCTTTGGCGATTTTGAACAATAAATTTGTCAAAAAAGATCAAAATTAATCCGACAACCCTGGCTGCTATTCACAATTTTACATGAGCGTTGCCAGTTGTTCTTAATATAAAACCCGCCAAATGCAAATTTTTTATTTGAGCAAAAAATTGTATACATATTTATTTCATTTATTTTTTAAATTAGACCTTAAAATAAATAACCAAATTCAATATTCGACAACTTTATTAATTAAAGCTTAGTCAAGTTTTAGAGCACGAAATTATTAGGGAAAGCCCATTTTTAATGTAGATATAACTAAAGCATTCGTTTATTAATGATGCCCCTAATTTTTAAAAAAGAAAGCTGGTCGTGTTCGTACCTAACAGTTAGTGCCGGTTCACACACGTCAAGTTTTACTCGTCAAGTCTTGAGCTTTTATGAGACAAGGGAAAAGAGAATGCCATTTCATTTCCCCTCTCTCCGAAAAACTCAAGACTTGACGAGTCAAACTTGACGTGTGTGAACCGACACTTATCTTTACCTATTTCAACAATCATTTAGCATATATGTTTTATCCTTCAGTTTTCAATTAAAAAATGACAGCTTTTATACTATTAATTACTATGCACTGCTAGATTTCTTTTTGTAGAAATTACAGGCAAAAGACTGGTAAAATAAAAAAAAATATTAGTTTTTAAGAATCTACTTATGCATTTAAATTGCTTTTATTTAACTTGCAATGTATGTTTGTGGGTAAAATCTTGCAACTCAAATTTAAAGCAGATTACTCGAACCGATTTAGCTGACATTTTGTAACATATGTTCAGTTTGGATGACAATGCATGGTTAACTGTGTAAAGTTATTATACATCTAACATGTATTGACAAGCAACATGCTTTTATATCATATAAATTGATTAATGACATTATAAGTTCGAAAAACAGGCAGTAAAATTTTTTAAGTAATTATTTCTCTTTAAATAAAGTTACCTAAACATTTACAGCCGTATTCATAAACATTTTAAACTCCATTTCAAATCTGTTTTAAGCATTAATCGTTAAAATTTTATTCATAAACGAATATTAGAGACAACTATTCATATATAAAAAACAATTTTTTTCTCACACACGACAAACAAAATTTTAGATACGAATACGAGTATGAATTAATAACCACTGTTTTACATCATTATGATTCATGTGACAAATAAAAGAGATAGCGTTGCCACCATCAAATTAAAAAATACGGTAAAACGTTTATTAGTTAAAATGCTGATTATGAATACGAATTTAAAAAAAACCTTTTTTAGGCTTAAAATGTTTTTTAACTAAAATTCATCTAAAACCTGAATTATGATTTTTTTTATGAATACGGCTGTTAGAATATGAGAACACCAAACAAGTATGAAAACCGCCACGTTTAGCGAGAAATCACTACATATGGCAGCCCAGATTGTACTATGAAATCTTCTAAACAATGTGGCAAATTGCCACTGGCAATGTATTAAAAGAAACAAATATAGTATACTGGTACAACATAAACATTTTAATAGTATTGTTTCTTTTCAATCAGTTGTTGGGTAAACCAAAAAACAACTCAGAATTTTTCGTTTATTGTTTTCTATTTTTGGGTACACTCAAAAAGTTGTACAGTAACTGAATGTAATTTACTAAAATCATTTTCCGTAGAGTTAAAACTTAATAAAATTTGTTATTTTATAATTAAACTAATTCTTTAACTATTTCTATATGTTTCTCCAAAAAATATATGTTCAGTTATTTTTTATGCATAAAATAAAACTGAAATACTTAACTGCAAAGATATTTTAAATTATTTTATTATTTACATACTTATAGGAACATGTGCACATAAATTAAAAAACACAAATTTTTCGCTGATTTGGTAGGTAATAATGACAGGTATAAATACTGTTTTAGCTGTTTTACTATGTAATTTAAATTGAGTTAAAATTAACTGAAAAAACCTTTGAATGTATTTTTTGTAGTTTGTACATTGAAATAACAGAAAAATTTATTAATTTTTAAAGAATTTCTCCGTTTTGAAATTAACATTAAAAAATAGCCGCAAAATTCCTTTATTTTAAATGAAATTTCAGTTTTTCAAACTTAATATTATTTTGAATTTACCTACATAATATTTTGAGTGTAACATCAAACAAATATGCTATACTTGTTTCTTTTAACACATTGCCGTATTCAATCAATTGTGAATGAATGAACGAAATCCACAAAAGACCGACTGACACAAAAGATAAACTGACCCAAAAGACAAGTCCCGAAATGAACGACTGAACGAACTCGTTCACTGTTTTGAATTGAATGATAATCACACGATTAATATGTAGCATCATAAGGATTGCGTTGACATGGTAAGATAAGTTTGCTTTTCTGATGCAGTGCAGGCAGTAATGCATTTAACAATGTGGAGAATTTATATTATTATAAATATTATGGCATACCTATTATGCATAATTTTTTTTATTGATTTTAATTACTAATAAGTAGTGGTTTAAACTAAAATATGTATCATTAAATTTAGCTATGAATTGATTTTAAAAAGACATCTTTTTCATTCTAATCTAAACGTATTTTGATCTCCATAAAATTAATTATCTTAATGAATTTTTTTTTACAATGAACAAATTTTGCAAATAAATATTTGACTCATATTCATTCATACCTATTTGTCTCCAGTTCACGAATTATTTCAAAATAACTCTGCATCATATACTTACAACGCTAATGCAAAAAGTAAATTTTAATTAGGTAATTTCTAAAAAAAAATAAAGAAGAAGGAACGAGCAGTCCAACTAAGAGTAGTTGTTGATAGCAGCTCCCGTATTAGGTAAACGTAAATGTTGGACAAAGTAGTACTTCTCCAAAGAAAGATATTATTAAAATTTAATAAAGCTGAAGAATTAACAAAATATAGCTAAACAGTCTATATTCCACTACTTAATAAAAAATAAAAAAATAAAATTCTAAAAATGTATAAAACCTGTCTTTATTAAGGATATTGATGAAGGGCCACTTGGAAGAATGCAATTCTTACACAAAAAACCAGATAAATTTTAAATAAACTAATAAAAAATATTTCTTTTGTATTATAAACTTTATATTTTATAATGAAGAAATTGTATGGTCCCATACAGATTTATTATAGGGCAGTTCGACTATATTTAAATTAATTAAAAAGGAAATACATACATACATATATAAACAAAAAATCTAAGAACCTGCAGATGTTGTCATTTATTCTTGTTCGGTTCGGTTCTTTTAATTTTACAACACTTTTTTATTTTTTCTTATGCTATACTGAAAATTATTATTATTAATTATTATCTGATCACAAATTTCACTAACACCGTAGTTACAGTTATAAAACAGATCACCCAATTTTAATGTTTAAAAAAAAAATGTGTTCTTATAAAAAGAATTAAAGAGTCTGCTAATTTTTTTCTTGAGTGTGATTATACATTATGTTGTTAAGAAAAAATGATATATGTATTTGATAACAATTCATTTTTAATTTTGTAAATAACTTGGTTATTTTTTAAGATAGAAGTTTTTTTTTTAATTTTATAAAAATATGTTGTAACGTGAATCGTAATCAACAAAACAAGTCAATTTCAAATTTTCCAATAATATCTTCATTGTTTTCCATTTAAGCTAACGATATGTGTTTTGTTTGTGAAGAATAAAAATTCGTTGATGCCTTTAAAAGGGTTACTTTTTCTTTCGTTAAAAAGACGTACCAAAGTCAGAAATATGAAGAGAAAAAAATAGCCACAAGAACTTGTTGGTATTTTGTGCTTGTAAAAATATTTTGGTTTCTGTACCAATCGCGCCGGTGGTTTTTTTTTTTCTTTGAAAACACTTTTCTTATGTCAGTAAAAATATAAAAATAAAAAGGTCTTGTTTTGCTACAATTTATGTGTAAATAATCTATATACATAAAAGCAAATGTGACAGTAGGTAAAGTATTTGGGTAAGAAGATTTGTTTTATTGATGTATTAATGAAACTTTATTGTTTCGCACGAAATTTATTGCTTACTTTTTTATGCTACAATTATATGACCGAGCCCAAAGAGTTAACCTTACCTATTTATGGTAACTATTTAACGCAACTTTGACCTGTTATAATGACTTTATACCAGAGTTCAGAGAAATTCAAATGTGAACGCTCATATTCAACCATTCTTGAATTTTTTCATAAATGAAAAATGTAAAATATGTAACTTTTTTTCACAGTCATGAATGAATTGTTAATATTTCGCCAAATTCATTCATGTTTTTGAGGAAAAATCCAATTTTGCCTTTCTTCAGTCATGAAAAATGAGGAAAAAAAAAGTTTTAGAAACGATCCTCACTAGTAATGTTGTTGTTGCTTGACAGTTTGCATGACCACAGCTATAGGTATAGGCAACCAGCCGAAGTGTCTGTTGGATTTTTTGTAAGAAAACATTATTGAAAAAAAATTAAAAGAACTGTACATATCGTCCGTCATCTTGAATGCAGAATAATGTAACATCACATTTCATAATTTTACATGCAAAGCAGACAACTTTGTAAAATGTTTATGAGATTTATGAGCAATTTTAAATATTTCAGCTAAAAATGCGATTATTATTATTTTTTAAGTTGTGTATGTTGCGTTATATAAATTTGTAATTTTCAGAAACAAAAAGACGTATCATCAACGAAAGTATACATATTAGTATTAAGTAAAACAAACATTTAAAATATTAAATAATTAAATATTTGTGTTAAATTACCGGAAAAATAGGATATATACATACCTATGATAATTTTTTATCGATTTTTTTACTAATAAGTAGTGGTTTAAATTGGAAAATGTATCTTAATTTAATTTAGCTATGATTTGATTTTAAAAAGCCATATTTTTCATTCTAATTAAAAAGTAAAATTATTTTTTTTTACAATGAACAAATTTAGCAAATAAAAATTTGACTCATATAACATAACATGTATATATCGAATTATTTCAAAAGAACTCCGTATCGCATTCTAACAACGCTATGTACGTTGCAAAAAGTAAATTTTAATTAGGTGATTTCTGAAAAATAATAAGAAGAAGGAAAGCGTAGTGTTGATAGCATATTAAATGTTGGACAAAGTAGTACTTCTCCAAAGAAAGATATGATTACAATTTAATAATTCTAAAGGATTAACACAAAATAAAGCTAAACAGTCTGTATTCCACTACTTTATAAAAAAATAAAAAAGGCAATTATTCCAAAAATTAAGAATAACTGTCTTTTTCAGGATATTGATGAAGGGCCACTTGGAAGAATGCAATCCTAATAAAAAAACAGATTATTTTAAATAAACTAATAAAAATATTTCTTTTGAATAATTAGTATGTATTGTGGTTTTTTTTTTGTCGAACTATTTTTGGGTTTTTAATCCAAATGTTAATATTTTTAATTTAATTTTTCATTAAATTATTATTATAAAGAAAGGAATTTTACAACATGAAAATTATCAATAACAATTTTTACTCATAAGGATACTATCATAATAATGATGACAGTCTGATGGAAACAAAAATCTGAGGACCTGCAGATGTTGCCATTTATTCTTAGAAATTTTAAGCGTTTGGAAGTGCAATGGGGTAGGCTGCAAAATTTCAAAATTTCTGACAGTCCTATATGGAGACGGCTTTTGTCATTTTACAGCACTTTTATTACTTTTTCTTCTGCAATAATTTTTAGTCTGATCACTAATTCCACTAACACCCTGGTAACAGTTATAAAACAAATTACCCAGTTTTGACTTTTAAAGATATTAATGTGTTCTTATAAAAAGAATTAAAAACTTTGCTAATTTTTTTCTTGAGTGTGATTATACATTATGTTGTTAAAAAAAATTATATTTTTATGAAACCTAATTTTTAATTTTGTAATTAACTTGGATATTTTTTTAGGTAGCAGTTTAAAATTTTATAAAAATATTTGATGTGAATCGTAATCAACAAAAAAATTCAATTTAAAATTTTCTAATAATTTTTAACCTAACGATATGTTTTTTGTTTGTGTAAACAATTCTTTGGTGCCTTTAAAAAGGGTCACTTTTTCTTTCGTTAAAAAGAAATTATTGAGAAAAAAATAGACACAAGAAGTTGTTGGTATTTTGTGTTTGAAAAAATATTTTGGTTTCTGTTCCAATCGCGACGATGGGTTTTTATTGCTGAAAACAGTTTTCTTACGTAGGTAAAGTTATAAGGAAAACACTAACAAAGTCTTGTTTCGCCACAAGCAAAGCGACAGTAAGTATGGTTGATGCGTAAAAAAATTTGTTTTATTGTTGCATTAATGCAATTTTATTGTTTCGCGCCAAATTATGCCAGTTATTGTAAATTCAATGTAGTGTTTTCAATACCGTTGCGCTTGGACCACAAACAAAATTTTTTTTCACGAGACCAAATACGTGTCTTCAGTTCTTGCAGGTAGTAATTTTTTTTCAATATTTTTTTGCCTTTATGTCTTTTAAACGAAAAAAAACAGACCCTTTTAGAGGCATCACAAAATAAAAAAAAACACATTTTAGTTTACCAGCCAACAAATAATTTTACAAGACACAAACAGGCTATCGTGATGCTTAGCGGGAACAATTGCGAGGGCTTTGACTTTTCAGGCCTTAAAGAAGGTTTACAACTAGATTTTCAATAAACTTTTACTTATTCCGCTCTGCCTTCTTCGAAAAGGGGTTTTAGAATGGGTTTTATATTTTACAAATTCAAATTAACTTTTCTGAGATAAGGCCTGTCGAAATAGTTTTATTAGCAGTAATGTTGGAATGTGTAGCAAGTTTAGTTATTAATTTACTAACTTCGCGTTATTAGCAACAACAATTTGCGACCTTAGGACAACAAGGATCTATGTATATGCACCTAAACAACGTCAAAGATAGAACCTTGTTGTTCTAATACAGTTGGAATGCGACTGGAAAACTTAATATTGGTAAAAAGGCCTTCTTTAAGGCCTCTTTACAACTTCATTTTCCCGCTGTTAATGGTCAGGCAAATCGCGTTTTTTTCATTATGAGGAATTTGAATGTGAATTTTTTTAAATTTTTCATATCTGACAAATTCATATATGAATTTTTTTGTTTGCTCATTTTTCATGAATGAGGAAATTAAAAATATTTTTTTTCCTCACCCTCATGAATGTGAAGAAGCAGTTCAATTTAAAATTTTTCACGCTCGCTCATGACTGAAAAATGAGCGAGCGTTTCGGTACTCTGCTTTATACACTTATGCAGGCAAACACAGGTGCGCATTTTTTTCATATTTTGTAAAAAGTTATGATACCATTAGGTAGAATTAAAATGTATGCACAGATGTTTGAATGGATTGTCCTGTTGCCTTTTCTTATTGTACATTTTTAGCTAAACAAGACTTTTATAACTTGTTTTTCAAATATGTTTTACTTAAAAGTGTTTTCATGGAAAAAAAAACACCGACGCGATTGGAACAGAAACCAAAATATTTTTACAAGCACAAAATACCAACAACTTCTTGTGTCTATTTTTTTCTCAATAATTTCTGCATAAAGGTTCGTCTTTTTAACGAAAGAAAAAGTGACCCTTTTTAAAGGCACCAAAGAATTGTTTACACAAACAAAAAAAATATCGTTAGCTTAAAAATTATTAGAAAATTTTAAATTTAATTTTTTTGTTGGTTACATATTTTATAAAATTTTAAACTGCTATACCTAAAAAAATATCCAAGTTATTTACAAAATTAAAAATTACGTTTCATCAAAAATACAATTTTTTTTAACAACATAATATATTCACACTCAAGAAAAAAATTAGCAGAGTTTTTTATTCTTTTTATAAGAACACATTAATATTTTTAAACGTCAAAACTGGGTAATTTGTTTTATAACTGTTACAGGGTGTTAGTGGAATTAGTGATCAGACTAAAAATTATTGCAGAAGAAAAAGTAATAAAAGTGCTGTAAAATGATAAAAGCCGTCACCATATAGGACTTTCAGAAATTTTGAAATTTTGCAGCCTACCCCTTGTACTTCCAAACGCTAAAAATTTCTAAGAATAAATGGCAACATCTGCAGGTCCTCAGATTTTTGTTTCCATCAGACTGTCATCATTATTATGATAGTATCCTTATGAGTTATAATATCTAAGTATGTATTTCCTTTTTAATAAATTTAAATAAAGTCGACTTTCCCTATAATGAATCTGTATGGGATCATAAAATTTCTTAATTATAATATAAAAAGTTTATAATACAAAAGAAATATTCTTAATCCAAATTTTTATAAATAACAGTTTTAATTAATTTTCATGTTGTAAAATTCCTTTCTTCATAAAAATAATTTAATGAAAAATTAAATTTGATGAACTTAAGCCTGATTAAAAATATTAAAATTTGGATTAAAAACTATAAATAGTTCGACAAAAATAACCACAATCCTGATTATTCAAAATAAATATGTTTATAAGTTTATTTAAAATAATCCATTTTTTATTAGGATTGCATTCTTCCAAGTGGCCCTTTATCAATATCCTGAAAAAGACAGCAATTCTTAAATTTTGGAATAATTGCCTTTTTTATTTTTTTTATAAAGTAGTGGAATATTGACTGTTTAGCTTTATTTTGTGTTAATCCTTTAGAATTATTAAATAAATATAAAAATATGGCTTTTTAAAATCAATTCATAGCTAAATTAAATTAAGTTACATTTTCTAATTTAAACCACTACTTATTAGTAATAAAATCAATAAAAAATTATCATAGGTATGTATATATCCTATTTTTCCGGTAATTTAACACAAATATTTAATTATTTAATATTTTAAATGTTTGTTTTACTTAATACTAATATGTATACTTTCGTTGATGATACGTCTTTTTGTTTCCGAAAATTACAAATGTATATAACGCAACATACACAACTTAAAAAATAATAATAAATTTAATAATTTTTTCTTAAAAATATATCGGTTATCGCATTTTTAGCTGAAATATTTAAAATTGCTTATAAATCTCATAAACATTTTTCAAAGTTGTCTGCTTTGCATGTAAAATTATGAAATGTGATGTTACATTATTCTTCATTCAAGATGACGGACGATATGTGCAGTTCTTTTAATTTTTTTTCAATAATGTTTTCTTAAAAAAAATTCAACAGACACTTTGGCTGGTTGCCTATACCAAATATATTTTACACAAACAAATACACAGTCATTTCGAGCTGTGGTCATGCAAACTGTCAAGCAACAACAACATTACTAGTGAGGATCGTTTCTAAAACTTTTTTTTTCCTCATTTTTCATGACTGAAGAAAGGCAAAATTTGATTTTTCCTCAAAAACATGAATGAATTTGGAGAAATATTAACAATTCATTCATGACTGTGAAAAAAAATTACATATTTTACATTTTTCATTTATGAAAAAATTCAAGAATGGTTGAATATGAGCGTTCACATTTGAATTTCTCTGAACTCTGCTTTATGGTATTTATTTAACGTAACTTTGACCTGTTATAATGACTTTATACATTTTTGCAGGCAAACTCAGGTGCGCATTTGGTATTTTGTAAAAAGTTATGATATACCATTAGCTAGAATTAAAATATATGCACAGATGTTTGAAGTATGAGTAACCCAACACCGTGAATACCCTTTCTATTTTACTTACCACTATGAATACCCTAACTTTTTACTAAAATAACTTTTCCACGTTATAATTCTCATGTAATTCATTTTATTTTTGAATAAATAGACCAGGGAAATCCATTTCTATGTACAATTGTGTATACCTGTAAACTTCAAATTAGAATTTCATTTAATAGTCTTGTAGACAGCGATAACGGACGTGCAAGCGGATGAGTTTATTAAAAAAAAGATAAATGATACCATATAAAAAATATTTTATGATAAAAAATGCATTTAATTATTTTCAATGTCTCTTATGTTTTAAAACATTTGAACTTAAGAGATTGTATACTTTGAAAAGGCATTATGATCATTTCCATAATGATATTAAACAATATGAAGTAAAAGAAAGGGAAAACCAATATAAGATTAAAAAAAAGGTTTATTTGGATAGCTTGAAAAGTTGGGTATCACAAGAAGAAGAGCATGAAGATAGGATAGAAGAGTTAAAAATAGAAATATCAAATTTACTAACTTTGGAAATAGTAAAACAGGGAAGACCATTTTCCGATGGGGCATTTATAAAAAAGCTTTTCAATGCAGTTTTGGAAAAACTGAAAATCGATTGCAGCGTAATAAAAACGCTTCCCATGAGCCGAAATAGTGTCGTCAAGCGCACATCAATTTAAGCTGCACATATACAATCTGTGATTAGGGAAAAGTTAAAAAATTGTGAATATTTTTCTTTTTGCCTCGACGAAAGCACCGACATTAATGATCTTTGCCAATTGGTCATTTGTGTTCGATGCATAGATAGTGAGTACAATGTTTTTGAAACTATGTACTCACTTGAAACGTTTTACGGTAATGTAACAGGTAAGGTATTATACGACGTAGTCTTTGAAAACCTGATATCTGTTACACAAGCTTCAAAATTAGCAGGAGTTTGCACGGATGGTGCAAACGTTATGGCCGGGAAGTATGAAGGTTTCGTAGGACAGCTTAAGCAAAATGGAATTGATGTACATGCTTTCCATTGCATAATTCATCAGTCCATGCTTGCCTCAAAATTTATAAGTGACCATGCCGCTATTAAGACTGCAGAGCGGATAATCAATAGAATACGAGGGGGTCATCATTCATTAACGCACAGAAAATTTGTAAGTTTTCTTAAAAACGTAAACGCCAATCACCACGACTTAAAAATGTTTACGAAAGTTCGTTGGCTTAGTCGGGGTGATTGTCTAAACAGGTTATTCGATCTTAGAAAAGAGGTGTTGCGTTTTTGGGAAACTGAAAATTTAGACGAATGTGAATTAATACAGTTGAATGATTATGAGTTAATTTTAGACCTTGCGTTTCTGGCGGATACAAGCAGTATTTTAAATGAGCTAAATTTGGAACTACAAGGAAAGGGAAACAATTTAAGTGACATATATACGATTGTTTTTAATTTTAAAACCAAATTATTTTTATTAACAAATGAAATAAATAATGACGATTTTTCCAACTTTCCTAAAACTTTGCTTATTTATGACAAGGAGAAATATTTGAAAAAATCTCAGTATTTGGCAATTTTTGAAAACCTTTTTTACAACTTTCAAGATCGTTTTCAAGATTTTGAGGATATAAAACCACTACTTAACATATTCCAAAATCCCTTTAAGTGCGACATTGCGAGTTATGAATTCAGCATCCAGTCGGAACTAATCATACTTAGGAGCGAAATTAATCCTCCAGATAGGGAAAATATTATTGAGTTCTGGAAAAATTTAGACGGGGCGCTATATCCTATATTAAAAAAAAATTCCTTCAAATGTTTGTCGCTTTTCTCCTCAACATATCTTTGCGAACAAATATTTTCCGATTTGAAATACATTTGCTCAAAACAATGCAATAAATTAACATCCGCAAACCTAAAAAATGTTTTGTTGTTACGAAACTGCAATATAAATTTAGAAGATATTATTGGTAAATAAAAGTATTTATTATAGGCTAGTAAAATCTTCTCTTTTTATAATGGTGGTAAATACTTACAGAATATTTTTAAACTTAATATTTGCATTAGTATGAGGAAATGAATTTTCATTGTTAGAATTCGCAAAGGCATGTTGAGCAAAAAACGAAAAATATTGGAAAGAATTGTATTAGGTTGTAAAAAGACTTCAAATATTGTGAACTGCGCAATTTTTCCAAAAAATAAGCAAAGTTTCTGAGGTTCCAAATTAAATTTATTTAAATAATAACTGATTGTGTCTGTCCATAACTCAACATTTTTCGATAATTGTATTATTATTTATTGCTTTTAAGTCTTCATAGCAATAAATGTAAGTTAACTTTAAATGGTCTGATGAAAAATGAATGGAAAGCATGAACTACATTTCCTAGCATAATGCTGGCCCTGGTGTTTGCATCGCCCTTTCATGAAAATATTTTGTAAGTTTTAATACCTTACCTGAATCCCAACAATTTAATCGAACATAGATGACCCTTAGAAAAGGTCTTTAATAAGGCCTCGCAATAGGCCTCGCAACCGCATATTTCGCCCGCTGGGCATGTAAGAGATAAGAGCCCAGCAAATAAAATTGGACCACCTGACCCATTTTGATAAAATGGACTACTCCATGGACTAGTCCGATGTAATGCAAGCATGGACCATGCCATTGTTAAAAAGTGTTTGTAGTGAGACGACATGTCTTCGTTTTTTAACGACATGCTTTCGTGTTTAAACGACTTCAAAACTAATCCTCTTGAGTATACCATGGAGTAGTTTTAAAACTACTCCTTACTGGTCCAAAGGTGGGTTATATACCATGGAGTAGTTTTAAAACTACTCCTTAGTGGTCCAAAGGTGGGTTATATGGTCCTCTCCTAGGACATCGTAATGTTAAATAGACCAGGTTTTTTCCATACGTTTGGGTTACTTGTGGACTAGTCCTGGTCCCTTGTGGACTACTCTTTACACGCGTGTTTGGACTGGTCCTATTATTTGCAGGGAGTAATCTCACTAACACAATCATAATTGACATCACTGGTGTAAATACCCTGCAAATAATAGGACCAGTCCAAACACGCGTGTAAAGAGTAGTCCACAAGGGACCAGGACTAGTCCAAAACTAACCCAAACGTATGGAAAAAACCTGGTCTATTTAACATTACGATGTCCTAGAAGAGGACCATATAACCCACCTTTGGACCACTAAGGAGTAGTTTTAAAACTACTCCATGGTACACTCAAAAGGATTAGCTTTGAAGTCGTTTAAAAACGAAAGCATGTCGTTAAAAAACGAAGACATGTCGTCTCACTACAAACACTTTTTAACAATGACATGGTCCATGCTTGCATTACATCGGACCAGTCCATGGAGTAGTCCATTTTATCAAAATGGACCAGGTGGTCCAATTTTATTTGCAGGGTATACCTTGAGTGCAACTATAAGAAAAACAATAGCAGAAACAATATTATAAGAAACAAAATCCCGTTCTCAATTTTTTAAAACTGTTTGGTTAAATACAAAAATAAAATAAAACGAAAAACATATCGAGTCGGTCTGCTGCCGTTTTTGGTTACATTTCTTCTTTAGCAAAGGAAAGGATACAGCAACAGAGAGTGATAGAGAAAAAAAACATTGTTTTGTGTGTATAAATCAGGGATGTCAGCGCCATACACAATTGTGGAAATTAATTCACATGTAACAACAAAGAACACGAGCAAGAATTTAATGCTGACGATATGTTTATGCAAAGGTATGTTTTGCTCCCGTTCCCAGCAAACTAATGAAATCAACATCAAATGAATTCCGAGAATTACATCAGGCGATGATTTGGTAACGTTCCCAGCAAATTAAAGAAATCAGCAACAAACTAATTCCAAGAATTACATCAGGTGATGATTTGGTAATGCATAGTTTTATATTCATGACAATTTTGTTTTAATTTTAAGTTTAGTTCTAAATTGATTTTCATAAATAAAAGTTGGAGTTCGCTCCGAAAAAAAAGAAAAAAATCTTTTTTTTATTTTAATCAAACGCGATTAAAATTAATTGGCGCCCGAGCAGGGACCGAAGGGATTTTCGCGAAGGACATAAAATCAACACAAGAGTGAGAATTTTTCGTGAGTTAAGTGCAATTAACGTATTATCCCTATCGGTCACCTAATTGTCCACGCGGTTGGAACTCCCGCGAAAAAAAAAACTGTGAAGAACGAGGCACCTAAGTACCTTCCACGGGTTGGAAAAAGGACGGTGTTGAACACCAGCCGCTTCACTGGACACGAAAATCAAAAAAAAAACTGTTAACGAAAAAATTTTTTTTTTACTAAGTGAAGAAAAAATTACCAAAATTAATAAGCAAAATAAATTAAAGGCAGCAAGTCAAAATAATAGAATAAATAAGTGTAACAAAGAACATTAAAAAACTAAATAATAAATTAAAAATAAGTTAACAAAATAAATTAAAGACAGCAAGTCAAAATAGTAAAATAAATTAAGCGTAACAAATGAGACCAATAATAAAACTATAATATTGAACATTTCAAATAAATAGAAGCGATTTACTGTAATAAAACAACCTTAAGTGAAATAAAAAAAAAAAAAAAAAAAACAACGGCATCAGTAAACACCATATCAACAAAGCATCTGTAAACGGAGAAGACTAGAAAACACAAGCAGCATCAATATATGAAATCATCATGTTGCAGATAACCATTCTAATGTAAGATTATAATTTTTATTTATATATATTTTTCTAACCTTGTTATAAGAATCCAATTAATTAAAAAAAAAAAAAAAAAAATAAAGAAAAAATTTTTATATAATAAATATCTAGAAATTGTTAGGCAGAATTTTTTTGTGCAAAAAAGGAAAAAATATTTAAAGTTCCTTGTAGTTGTCGAGAAATATTTTACAATGTCGAATCCCAACAACCTAATTAGACCTCCCATCCTAAATCCTCAAAATCCTGTAATACCCCCTGCTCAAGTCGGACAGAATTCACCCCAAGCTACAGACGCGATAGCCGGCGTAGTCCGCGACATTATCGAGACGCAATTCCAAAGCTTATTACGGTCAAGTGCGCAGTTAGATTCCGGTTTTTCAAATCTTTCTGATCAAACGATCGACTCTGCTCATATTAATAATATTTCTGACCTAGACAAGATCCCAGATGTTGTCAGGTGCCTGCGTGATTTCTCTGGAGATCCAGGAGAATTCAGCTCTTGGAAAAAGAGCGTGGATCGGATCCTGCAAATTTATCAGCCTCTGGTTGGTACTCCTAAATACTATGGAATCCTGAGTGTTATTAGGAACAAAATTATAGGTAGGGCAGATACCGCACTTGAGGCATATAACACCCCTCTAAACTGGAAGGCAATTTCGAAGTGTTTGACTTTGCATTATGCGGATAAGAGGGACATACGCACCTTAGAGTATCAAATGATATCATTGGTGCAGGGGAACCAAACGGTTCAAGAATTTTATGGGCAAGTATATGCTCAACTATCGCTTATTCTGAATAAGATTGGTTGCATGGATTTGGCCGATGAGCCCCTTCGACTTTTCACTCAGACTTACCGCGACAAGGCACTCGATACCTTTATTCGAGGCTTAAACGGTGATTTGTCGCGTCTTCTAGGCATGAAGGAACCCGTGGATCTGCCACAGACCCTCCATTTATGCCTTAAATTGGAAAATCAAAATTTCCGTGCTAATTACGCACATCAGAGTCGAAATATTTCTGGTGGAATTTTTAATTCTCCAAATCAGAAAAAAAATTACCAGCAGAAGAAATATCCAAACCAACAGGGATTTTATCCTCAATTGGCTTATATGCCTCAGCCTCAGGCTGGAAATAACCGTCAGAATTACCAAACACAGTATCAGAACCCGAATTTCCATCAAAATGGAAATAACCACCAGCAAACATATTTGGTCCTCAACGTCCAGTTGCACCAAAACCGCAACCCAGACCGGAGCCAATGGAGGTAGACTCCAGCATGCGATCAAAGGGAATTAATTATATGAATCGACCAAAGCCCAATGATTTTTTCGGTAAGAGACCGCCACAGATTTCATTCCAGGCCCCTGCAAACAAAGTGCAGAGGAATTTTCATTTAGGCGCTACTAACTATGTACCAGGGGAACCGTACGATCAAGATTATCCTCCAGAAGGGAGTGAAATTGAAAACGGGGAACCAGAGTATTTGCAGGAGTATTATCGGCAAATGCCTGAAGAGGTAGTCACGATTGCCAATCAAGAGGATCAGCCAATTGATATTAGCGATCTTCATTTTTTAGGTTAACGGACTCTTCGTTACCCTATGTACGGTGTAGAACGGAGAGTGGATTAATTATGAACATCTTAATTGACACGGGTTCTACAAAAAATTATTTACAACCATCTTTTTCACAAACAGTTATTCCAAATCGAAGAAAATTCCTTACGAGATCGGTGGCTGGCGATATCGAAATTAGCCAACATACGTATATTAACCTTTTTAATATTAGAGACAAAAACTTTAAATTTTATATTCTTCCTAATTTGAGATCGTTTCATGGAATTCTAGGGAATGATAGTTTACAACAATTAGGGGCAGTCATTTATACTAGGGACAATTATATGTTGCTCGAAAATGGGATGAAAATTAAAATTCATCAAATGAGATCGGAATCTGTTAACATGATTGGAATTAGAACATATGAGTGTAAAGCAGAAGGGAATAATAAATAGACTGACAAAAGAAATACCAAATTTGTTTGCCGAACCAGATAGAAAACTAACATATACCACTAGGGTAATTGGGGAAATTCGCACAAAAAATGATGAACCGGTCTATACGCGATACTATCCATACCCCATGGCTTTAAAATCGGAGGTGGAGAATCAGATTCAGATAATGCTTCTCGACGGCATCATAAGACCATCGCGGTCACCTTATAATTCACCGGTCTGGATTGTTCCGAAAAATCCAGATTCCTCCGGGAATAAGCAATTTAGGGTTGTAACAGACTATAGAAAGCTTAACGCGATAACTATAGCGGACAGATACCCGATTCCCGATATAGCTGAAGTTCTTGCGCAGCTGGGAAATAATAATTTATTTTCGGTACTTGATTTAAAAAGCGGTTTTCATCAGATTCCGTTGAAAGAATCTGATATAGAGAAAACAGCATTTTCCATTAACAATGGAAAATATGAATACACCAGGTTGCCTTTTGGGCTAAAAAATGCCCCCTCTATTTTTCAGAGAGCACTCGATGATATATAACGTGAGTGCATTGGAGTGTGTTGATTCGTTTATATTGATGACATAATTGTGTTCAGCAAAACTGAGGATGATCATGTCCACCATTTGGAAAAAGTTTTCAAAACCCTTGAGAGTGCTAACATGAAGGTCCAATTGGACAAATGCCATTTTTTTAGGCAATCAGTGGAGTTTCTGGGTTTTATAGTTTCTTCTCAGGGAATCACGGCAAATCCGGTAAAAACCGAGGCTATATCCAAAATTCTGCCACCCAAGACACTTAAAGAATTAAGATCATTTTTAGGCCTATCGGGATATTATCGTCATTTTGTTCGAGATTATGCTAAGCTCGCAAAACCCCTGACATCCCTTTTAAGGGGAGAAGAGGGCCGTGTATTCAAAAATCAATCTGCAAAAATTAAAATTCGCTTGAAATCAGAAGCTATTTCTGCTTTTAATAAAATTAAATCGACTCTAGTTTCCGGGGATATAATGTTGGCATATCCGAACTTTGATAAAGACTTTGCATTAACGACTGACGCATCGAATTTTGCCATCGGTGCGGTGCTTTCCCAGGACGATAAGCCTATTACTTTTATATCTAGAACATTGAGCAAAGCTGAGGAAAGCTATGCTGCTAACGAGAAAGAAATGTTAGCAATTATATGGGCTTTGAATTCTTTACGGAATTATTTATACGGTGTTGCTAAGATAAACATATATACTGACCACCAACCCCTCACCTATGCACTGAGTAATAAGAACAACAATAGTAAGATGAAGCGGTGGAAAGCAATTCTGGAAGAATATAATTACGAATTGCATTATAAACCAGGAAGGGCGAATGTTGTTGCTGATGCTTTGTCAAGAATTCCATTAGCTCAGATAAACACATTAACATCTAGTGAACACAGTGGTGAAAGCTCTTCCCATAACCTAATATATTCTGTAGAGGTCTCTATTAACGCATTCAAAAATCAGATTTTTCTTAGTGAAGATCAAACGCAGTCTTATCAATTTAAAATAGTTTTCCCGACCTACCATAGACATATAATTATGGAACAAGGTTACGATTCGGATAATCTGATACAAATCTTAAAACGCTATTTAAATCCGTCAGTGATTAATTGCATTAAAACTAGCGAACATATTATGGGTAAGATTCAGGAGATATATCCTTTACACTTTAGTAATTATAAAGTAAGGTTTACTCAACTACAAGTTGAGGATGTCACTAGTGAGCAAGAGCAGGAAAATATAATGTTGCGTACGCATAATCGAGCACATAGAAATGCTCGAGAGAATAAAATTCAAATTATGGAAAGATATTATTTTCCATCCATGAATAACAAGATTACTAGGATAATAAAGAACTGTGGAGTGTGCAGGGAGAATAAATATGATCGTCATCCTGCTAAACCGGAAATTCAGGCAACCCCTATCCCACAATTTCCGGGACAAATTGTCCACCTTGATATTTTTATCACGGATAACCATTCGGTTTTGACAGCTTTGGATAAATTTTCGAAATTTGCAGTGGCAAAGGTAATTAGATCCCGCGCCGCTGAGGATATTAGACAGCCTTTAAGGGATATACTTTTTTCCTTATTCCCGAAACTGTAATATTCGATAATGAGAAATCTTTTAATTCTGTTTCCACTAACCATATGGTGGAAAATGAATTCGGTACAAGCATTTATCGTACACCCCCTTACACAAGCTGTTCAAATGGACAGGTGGAACGTTTTCACTCAACACTTCAAGAGATCATGCGCTGTCTAAAAGCTGAGAGAGCTCATGACACTTTTGAGGAGTTGTTGGAAAGATCGGTCAAGGAGTATAACTTGACAATTCATTCAACGACTAATAGGAAACCTGTCGAAGTACTATTTGGCAGAAGGGTCAGTAGCGACCCAGAGCAGCTGGAAAATTTTCGTAGGGAAACAATGCGTAAATTACAAGAGAAACAAATATCCGATCTCAGTTATCATAACAAAAGTAAGGCACCAATGAAAACATACTCAGAGGGAGATGTTATTTATGTCCGAATTAATAAGAGACTAGGAAATAAACTTACGCCGAGATACAAGAAAGAAATAGTAGCTAGTAACAGTAACTCTACGGTCAGAACGCGATCTGGAAGAACGGTACATAAGAGTCTTATTAAAACATGAAATTTCTATTTTTGTTTTTTTTTTTTAGATTGATTATAATAAACTGTAAAGCGGAATTTCAGATAATAGACCACACGTCTGCTCATCTAATAACGATCAATAATGGTCAGAGCAAAGTTCAAGACGGAACCTTCAGAATAATCCATCCCATAGACCTGAAACAGTACGACAGTTTTGTAAAAGAGACACAGATTTATGCTGAACGAACTATCCAAAAATCCAATCCTTTTTATCCCATCCTTAGAGAAGAAATAACCCAAGCTTTGGACTTAATCCAGAGTATTGTTCCTTTAAATAATAACTATAATAACAATTTTAATGGTAAGAGTAATAATAAGGATAATAACAATGAAAAAAATAATAATGTAAGAAATAAAAGATCATTTAATGTAATTGGTACTGCATGGAAGTACATCGCTGGCACTCCAGACCACGATGACTTCGAAATGTTGAAATTCAATATTAATGAGTTAAATGAAAATAATAATAAACAGGTTATAATTAATCAAATTGTAAATGATAGATTGAATAATGTAACAAGACTAATTAATGAAATGTCAAATGCCATAGGCAAGGACAATTATTTGAATAATGAAATAGCATTAATTTTACAAAATCGAGTAAGACTCATTAAAGAGGAGTTGATAAATATTAATTACGCCATACAGTGGGCGAAAAACGGAATAATTAATTCCGTAATTTTGAATAAACTTGAAATAAAATTAGCCTTAGAGAAATTGAAAGAAGAAAAGATGCCATTTGCATCAGTTGAAGAGGCGGTAGAATACGCCAAAGTTAATATAATGTATAACAACTCAATGATCCTATATATTATCAAAGTTCCATTGACAAACGAAAAATTATATGAAAACATTTTATTGTATCCAGTAAAGAAAAATGGAAAAATTATAAAATTATTATTTAACGAAGTAATGAAAAGTTCAAACCAAATGTATGGAATAAAAAATAATTGTTTAAAGTATAATTCTGTTAAAATTTGCAATAACAACGAATTAGTAGATCTTAGTAATAATACCTGCATACCAAATATCATCAAACGTTTACCATCATCATGCACCTACAGCAACAGTCAACATATTCCATTAATTGAAAACTTATTTCCCGGAGTGATCCTGCTTAATGATTACAACGATACAATTTTGGTTGATAACGTCAAACACCATTTGTCCGGTACATTTCTGATAAAATTTACAAACACCACGATTGTGGCACAGGATAAAATATATCGTAATTTGGAAGCCCCGCAAATGGAAACTAATCCTGCTGGGTTACAGCCTACACCAGCAGAAAGAGGTTTGGAAAAGCTTTTGACGATTGAGAGCCTAAATGAATTACAACTCAGCAATACCCACGAAATTGGAACGCTAAAAATGGGAACAATCATAAACGGAGTGTCAACTATGTTCTTCCTACTACTGCTTGTGGCTATGGGCTTCTTAATTTTCGATCTATATAAAATTTCACAAAAATCAAATGCGGCCAAATTAAATATGGAAAACTCCTATTCGTCATATGCTCCAGCAGTTATTTTAGCCAACACCCAACCTGGAAACAACAAACATTCATCAAATTTTCGAATAAACGATTTCCCATATTTTTAAATGGAAAACAATTGAGGGCAATTGTTCTTGAGGAGGGAGGAGTTAACGCTAGATACATTTTTAAATGAAATAACAACAAAGAACACGAGCAAGAATTTAATGCTGACGATATGTTTATGCAAAGGTATGTTTTGCTCCCGTTCCCAGCAAACTAATTAAATCAACATCAAATGAATTCCGAGAATTACATCAGGCGATGATTTGGTAACGTTCCCAGCAAATTAAAGAAATCAGCAACAAACTAATTCCAAGAATTACATCAGGTGATGATTTGGTAATGCATAGTTTTATATTCATGACAATTTTGTTTTAATTTTAAGTTTAGTTCTAAATTGATTTTCATAAATAAAAGTTGGAGTTCGCTCCGAAAAAAAAGAAAAAAATCTTTTTTTTATTTTAATCAAACGCGATTAAAATTAATTTGTACGCAGCGTTACCGTTGGTGCTACTAAAGTGGCAATTTGCCACTTTTTCGACTGTTTGGATACTATTTGGCCACTTTTACAAAATGACCCCAAATGTGGTACTTTTTGTGATTCTAGCCACTTTTTTGATACTTTTTACGTTAGGAAAATATACTTTTTTTCTTTCTGTTTTATTATAACTCTATTTTTGTTCTTGTCATCTTGCTTGAAAATCGGTTGAATAAACTTTCTATTAACCTGTTTTATTTATTACGAATTAGACGGTAAAGATATCTCGCATATATATATTGATCGTAAAGCAACTGTTGGGTACCGAAAACTTTTCTAAAATTTGTGTAATTAACATTTAAAGTAAAATCTAAGTTTTTACCAAAAATTGTGTAAAGAATTGATAATAAGAATTTATAAAAAAAACAAAAAGCTCAATATATTGAAGTATTTAGGCCCATTGTTTATAGTGTCTAATGAAGATATAAACTATTTGGAATTAGTTTCAGAGTTTAACCCTTAAATGCATACTGTTGCCAATTGGCTACATACCAGTTCAAGCTAATTTTCTTTATTTTCCAATGTGAGTGCATTTATAAAAGTTCGTTTCTAAGCACACACAAGCAGTATGAATAAACATTAATCGTTACTTTGTTTTTAGTTGCTTTGATTTGTATTTATTTGGCATTTCATTGAGGTGGCTGATAAAGATCAGTTTCTTAGTTAAAATCAAATTTTGTATTTTTTTGTTTTCTAAGGACCGTGTATTATCACATCGGAAAAAAATACATTTGCATCTGTTGACAGGTTAGCTATGGCCTGGTCATGTTTAATTTAACAATATTACTGAATAAATGCAATATTTTTGAAAAAAAATGTATGTTGCCAAATGTCTACAACATGCGTTTGTGACATAAATATTACTTGACGGTTACAATTTGTTTTGGGTAGACTGTGGTTAGACTGTGCCGTTAAATTTCCCGTTAAACGAACCACATAATTTATTTCGACAATTATTATACGTCAATTCCATTAAAGTATTACCTATGGACTCAGGAAATGTACTTGTTGGGCACAATTCACATAAATCGGATTGGAAAGAACTGCAAATTACCTGCCGCAAAAAATTTATGAAACGGTCTGTTGCACGGGGTTTCTATGAGAAATTTGTTACAAATTATTAAAGTATAGCTATCTCTGTGACATGCTGAAAGGAGAATAAGCTTGTTACGTAAGCTTCAAATGACGTAGGCGCGGAACCGGTTGAAGATGCCAATAGATATGAAAAATCGCAAAAAACACAAACTTTAATAGCTTGTCCAAAATCGGTCGAAAATTATAACGCCAATATTGGAGGAGTTGACCTTATGATAGCTTTTTAGGCAGGTATTAAATAGCATGAAAAGTCGTAAGTGGTACTTAAGATTAATTTACCATATCACGTAATAATTTCATGAATACTCTAAAAAACAAACCACCCAAACATTAAATTGCCAGATTCTAAATCAGATCTGGCGGAAACATTGTGCTCCTATAAATCATATGAAAACAAACGAGGAAGACCTTCAACCAGAGAGGCAGATGTGGGTAAAGGCCCCGAGGACCTCCAAAACCTATACCGACACCAGATAAAAACCGATGGTATATGACATACTGAAAAAAGATGTTCCACTAAAAACAGGTGCAAACTTCCAGAGTGCAATGGATTTTCACGGACTGAGTGTACTAAATGTATAGTTGCTTTGTGCCAGATCAAAAATGGCATTTGTTTTGTATTGTTTCATAAATAGATACAAATTTCTGAATACCTGTATGTTATATAAATATATATGTGACTATTGTTCATGTCTTAAAAATGCAAGTACCAAACGCATATTGTTGCCAAAAGTCTACATACCGTTTTTATCGAAAATAACACTCAAAACTAATTTCTAAAATTTTTTGATTATTTTTTACGAAATCTACGCCTAAGTTTCTATTAAAAAACATTTTTTTCAATCCAAAAGAAAAAATCATGCATTTAAGGGTTAAAGATATTATAACTGACCCAGATGCATTTATGCATGAATTTAAGTTTCCAGAGTGTAAAGTAAATGACACGAATTATGAACACATATTTAAAATTTCGAATGCTGAAGATTTTTGGCGTGAAATTGGAACATTGAAAAATAGATTTGATGAGTATAGCTGTATATATATTCAAACTTGTACAAATTGATCTCTCATATTTTTACATTGTCACACAAAAGTGCTTCTGCTGAGCGTGTTTTCACTAAGTATGCTTTAATCAAATATAAAGTAAAAAAATAGGTCAAAAGTTAATCCTTGCGAATCCATGCTTTTATCTTTGAATTTGTTAGATACTAGCCTTGAAGATGGGGTTTTAAGCCAAGACATTTTACGAAAGTATAGAAGTCGTTTTAAGAACAATTAATTGTAAAAAATTTGTATGATACTGACCATTTATAAATAACACAGGATGACATTGAAAAAGTTTGTTTAACCATTCCAACTGATTCTTATATTTTTTGGAATGCTAAAGACGAATATGAGCGCAGTTTTCTTCCATCACGTCACATTTATCAGATACACCAATTATTTTAATTTCGGAAGATGTTTTGTACCACAATTAATAACAAAATCCAGTTTTATAGTTTTGGTCTATAAACCTGATTACAAAAAGTTGAAGCAATAATAGAGACTAGCACTTATTTTCAGTAGCATGTATGCATTTATTTGTACTAAAGTGCGGAACTGATTAAATATAAAGTATTTGAAAAAGTGATATTTTCGTTTTTTGCTATAGGATTTCTTGTTATTATCCGATTATAGCTAAAATTTGTTTTTATTTTCAATACAAATATACGAATGTTCTTGTCGTCATCGTGGGCCTCGGCCTACAACTTTTGTAATTAGGTTGACTGCAGAGTAAAATTATAAAACTATGGATTTTGTTATTAATTGTGGTACAAATCATCTTCCGAAATTACAGTAATTGGTGTATCTGATAAATGTGACGTGATGGGAGAGAACTGTGCTCATATTCGGCCAAAGCATTTCAAAAAGCATAAGAATCTGGTGGAATGGGCAAATACATTTTTAAAAAGTTTTTAAATGTCTACCTGTGCAATACAATGTCTTAAATAAATCAAAGAAAATGTATTCAGAAGGAAAAGTACATGAAATACATTAATAAATGTATATACATATAAAACACATTACATAAATATCTTCTATTTGTTGCAACAATGTCATAATCCAAAAAAACATGTTTGGCAGAAAACAAGTTTAACGTTTTTGAATCACCAAAACATTAAAGTAAATATTTTATAAAAATTACTTCTCGAGAGAAATATTTTCAAAATATTTATTTTAGTTTTACAACAAATGAGCCATTTGTATGTAAGTTTGTATGTCTATTGTAATACGATCATTTGTTTTTAGTGTATATAATTACTATACAATGTGTTTTGTTATGTTTTTATATTATTAAAGTTATAATAAATAGAAAAAAAAAACGTAAAAACTACATAATGTGGTGTACTTATTTTAATTTTTAAAGATGTACCCATTTTTTTTAAATCCTCTTTTCTGTGCCACTTTTTTGCAGATATCCCCTTTTTTGGTACTTTTTTAAAATATCCGACGGTAACACTGCATGTACGCTTACGCTCTTTTATTTTGCGAGCGTAAAATACAATTGTTTACTGAGAAACACTCTCATTCAGCGGGAAATATCGCAACCCAACAAACACGGAGGTTTGATTGCAAATTGAAAATGATTTGAAATCAAACGTTTGTCGTTTGAGAAAATCATAGCGTTCTCAACAAAAAGGGGAAATTATTTTCAAATTGAAAAATTTCTTTATTTTCAACTTGCTTTCAAACGTAATTCTCAAATGTTTTTCAAATGTGGATTATAATACAATGTGGAATATAAATAAAAATATTTTATTTTATTTAATTTAAATCTTTTTTTTTAATATTTTTTTGCTAACTTATCGTCTAAATAAATAACTTTAATATTTAAACCGTTGCTTACAATTCAAACATTTCCTTACCTATACCTTATGATATCAATATCATCATTTCGGTAACAGTTTTGTCATTCCGGGAACGATTGATCATGTCTGGAAACATTAATATTTATACCCACACCACAATAGTGGAGAGGGTATTATGCATTTGTGCTGATGTGTGTAACGCCTAAAAATAGTGGTCCTAGACCAACCTTAAAGTATACCGATCTACTCAGAATCACTTTCTGAGTCGAACTAACGATGTCCGTCCGGCTGGCTGTCCATGTAACCTTGTGCGCAAAGTACAGGTCGCAATTTTGAAGATAATTTGATAAAATTTGGGTCATAGGTTCTTATTGGCACAAGGGCCAAGCCTATTGAAAATGGGCCGAATCGTAGGACCACGAGGGAAGATAGGGGGAAATTTCTTCCTCTCAGAAACTATCAAACCGATTTTAATGAAATTTAAAACATAGATAGAACCATATCTATATGGACACAAAATGTATAAATAAAAAAATCGGACCACGAGGGGAGATAGGGCAATTTCTGCCTCTCAAACCGATTTTAATCAAATTTAAAACATAGATAGATCCATATATATAGGGACACATTAGCTATACAGTTTTTAAAAAATAGGACCACAAGGGGAGGCAATTTCTGCCTCTCACCAACTTTCAAACCGATTTTCATGAAGTTTATAAACATAGATAAACCCATATTTACATGGACACATAAGCATGATGTGTGTTTAAATACTGTGGGGTAGGGTATCATATGGTCGGGCTTGACCGACTATACTTTCTTACTTGTTTTTAATAAAAAAACGCATAAATTGAGCTTTTTTTAGAAAATATAGTTTATTTTATAACAAAACTTTTATTCTTTTCATGTAACGTTAATTCGATTATAAGAGTTTTGAATATTTTGATTTTTCTAAAATTTTATGCACGATAATAGCAACTTCTTTAATTTTTTGACGTATTTTGCTTGAAAAGGATTTTGTATGTATGGTTTTTAATAATGTTTATATAATATAGATTCATAATAAACTCGTGTTATTAAACGATGCCTAAGTTAAGTACTTTGTTTTGTTTTTGTTAATTTAATCAAACTTAGAAAAACGTTCCCGAAATAATGGTTTTCGGAAAGATATTCACTAAAAAGCAGTTTTATAAAAAAAGTTTAGAATTTTGTGCGCTGCCCTGTCAAAGTTTATTAATATACAAATTTTTCAAAAGTATATACTAAAAGCCATCATTATTGGTTAAAAATTTTTCTGGCATAAAATCAATCTTGAAATTTACAACCTTGGTGATTTTGAGCCATATAACTAAATATTTTTTCTCTTTTGCATTATTTGACTGATTATCTTTAAAGGCTGAGTAAGAAAAAAGTTATTTTTTTTGTTATCTTTTTAAGTTTTGTTGTTTTTAAAAGTTAATTCATTTAAAAAAACAAAAAAAGGCGTTAAAATTCATATCGAATTTTATAGGGAAATAGAATTTTTATTTTTTATATTATATTTATACCAGAGAACCTCAAAATCACTATTTTTCTTGATTTATTCATACGCTAAAATTTACAATAACTCTATACATGCAAAACAAAGTTCAACGTTGGTAATTTTTACATCCTTTCGTACACATTTTATTTTTGCATTTATTCGTTTTTTATTGAAAGTGCTTTATTTGCATTTTTGTTGCTCACGCAATATAACACAACTGAGTAAATTCAAAAGAACACATTCTTATACTTTTGTTTACATTAGCAACAACAATAAACCACTCGATGAGACGCTTTTTCCAAATTAACAACAATAAAAACAACAATAACAAGAATACATTGTACATACCCTGCAAATAATAGGACCAGTCCAAACACGCGTGTAAAGAGTAGTCCACAAGGGACCAGGACTAGTCCACAAGTAACCCAAACGTATGGAAAAAACCTGGTCTATTTAACATTACGATGTCCTAGGAGAGGACCATATAACCCACCTTTGGACCACTAAGGAGTAGTTTTAAAACTACTCCATGGTATATAACCCACCTTTGGACCAGTAAGGAGTAGTTTTAAAACTACTCCATGGTATACTCAAGAGGATTAGTTTTGAAGTCGTTTAAACACGAAAGCATGTCGTTAAAAAACGAAGACATGTCGTCTCACTACAAACACTTTTTAACAATGGCATGGTCCATGCTTGCATTACATCGGACTAGTCCATGGAGTAGTCCATTTTATCAAAATGGGTCAGGTGGTCCAATTTTATTTGCAGGGTACCTACTACTACTACTACTGTACTTTTTAAAATGAAAAAAAGTCTGTTCCCAGCAAATAAAATTGGACCACCTGACCCATTTTGATAAAATGGACTACTCCATGGACTAGTCCGATGTAATGCAAGCATGGACCATGCCATTGTTAAAAAGTGTTTGTAGTGAGACGACATGTCTTCGTTTTTTAACGACATGCTTTCGTGTTTAAACGACTTCAAAACTAATCCTCTTGAGTATACCATGGAGTAGTTTTAAAACTACTCCTTACTGGTCCAAAGGTGGGTTATATGCCATGGAGTAGTTTTAAAACTACTCCTTAGTGGTCCAAAGGTGGGTTATATGGTCCTCTCCTAGGACATCGTAATGTTAAATAGACCAGGTTTTTTCCATACGTTTGGGTTACTTGTGGACTAGTCCTGGTCCCTTGTGGACTACTCTTTACACGCGTGTTTGGACTGGTCCTATTATTTGCAGGGTTTCTATGGAAATTGTGTGTACCTACATATGTATGTGTGTTTAGTTTGATTTCAATTTGTTTTCTTGTACTACATAGTTAATGCTAAATAAATCCATGAGTAAGATTGCTTGATTTCTGGCTTTTTTGTTTGTACTTTTTTTTCTGTACCAAAACAATCATTTTCGAACCGAACACAAAAACATCTTTATTAAAAAACGAAGCTAACGATTGTATAAATAACAAAGCACGATGTGCGTTATTTGAATGACTGCAAACCAGCAGCGAATATTTGCGGTTGAGGAAATTTCATTGTATGACCGCAAGCGAGTGTATTTGTTGCTGTTGATTAAATGCGATTTTTTTTCAATTGCATAAAGCTGTTCTCTGATTTATACCCACACCACAATAGTGGAGAGGGTATTATGCATTTGTGCTGATGTGTGTAACGCAGAGACCTGCGCCGACAGATTTGATCGGCGGCGGCGGCTCGTATGAAAATTATAGGCGGCGGCTCAAAATCGGCTGTCAGCAGGCTTACACTTTGTTGTATTCAAAACAATATCAAAGATTTTTTTCATATTTATATACATATACAAATATGTACATATCATACTTGTTTAACAATACTTGTACTGACTCAAATTTTTCTGTAGAACCCAAACACTTTTTAATTTAATATTAAAGGCATATGAAAAAGAATTTTTAAATCAACCGTTCATTGCCAAAAAGTAGACAAAATGGCACAATATTTTTTCAGCGGGTAGATATCAATTTTTTCCAAAAAGTGAAAAAATTAAAATTTTAAGTTAATACACCATTGTTCAAGAAGTACGATATGTATATTTAAATAACTTAAAACCTGAAATATAAAATTAAATAAAAAATTACACTTTAAGGGTATTTTAATTAAAAAAAAAACAAAAATACATTTTTTACTTGAATTCAGAGTTTATTTTTTATATATGTACATATGTATAAACATTAATAAACAAACGTTATTTTAATGTGTTTATTCATTTAAAGTCATATTAACCAAACTTGTATTTATATATTCTTATTTCTATATTTTAATATTGTTAAAAAAAAAATGAAAATTAATAAATGACCAAATAGAACCTAAGGTTAATTACTTATTCTGTTAAATAATTCATAATTATCATGTATAAAAAGAACTTTGCTTATTGTCAGGGCACTCAGATTTGACCTTTTTGCGGTCACTAATGAACCAGCACTCGAAAATGCTTCCTCCGCTGATGCACTTGTCGATGGTACGCTAAGTACTGATGCAGCAAGTTTAGCTACGTTAGGATAATCCTGAAAGAGTTATGATTTAAGTATCTACAGATGTATATTATCGGTCTTATTCATAAAAAATAAAACAGGTTTATAAAAGGTTTATTAAAAAAATTTCGTAGAAAATCCGTTTCATAAATCTTTTATAAACCTGTTTTATTTTTTATGAATAATGGGGTAAATAAACTACATATATGGGTCGATATCATGAATTGACTGAAATCGAGGATTGAAAACGGCCAAGTGCGAAAATGGGTTTAAATAATTATTTTTCGGTTGATAATGTTTTATAAGACCTTTTTATATATTAATAAGCAATGGGCCATGTATATTTAAGGATTTTAATGATTTTTGCACCCCACGGGAATGACAATAGTCTAACAGAAATGATATTTGTGCGGCACGGTAATGACTGAGCAGCATGGTAATGACGTTTCATCATGTATTGCAGCTAAATAAAACACATACAGCAATTTATGGAAACACATTTAATAAAATGCATACGTTATGTCCATTCTTTGGATTATAATTCCAGGTGTACTTTTTAAGTTTGGGGAACATCAAATTTCTTAAATAATTACCATAGATTGAATAATCTCAAATACACATTGAAAAGGTAATTCCCGTGTTCCTTTTGCCATTACCGAGGTTTAGATTATTCCCATGGTAATGACTGCACGGTAATGATGGAAACGTGAGTATTCTTGGATTTAAATGTGAAAATCTTCAAAAATTTTTATAAAATATATTAGAATCTAATAAAGACTTAAAAAATGAACAAATACAACGAATTTGGAAATTATAATATAAATAACGGAAAAATATACTTACCACGGGAATGACAAAATTTCAGGAACATGCGCAAAAAACACTAAACATTTCAAAAGCTCTCAAACAACTGACTACATTTTTCACTTCTGTCAATACACTTTAAAACTAACGGGAATTGTCGTTACATTGACAGTTAACACCTAACCAAAAAACCGGTTTAAAGCATTGTTTTTTAATAAACAAATTGGCCCACGGGGAATGACGAAAAAAATTAGCCACGGACTAAAATGTCTCAAAATCATAAGTTTTAAAATAAAATTATATTTATGAAATTAAAATTGAGTTGGTTTATTCTTCTCGAATAACTTGACGTACTTCATTTATAATATATATTTTGAGATACTAATGAAAATCTGTGTTTTTTGAACACAAAACGTTTGGACGCACACCATGGTAATGACGATTTGCACCGTGCGACCAAATTTTTTCATAAAAATATCTAAAATATTTTATTTTGATTTCCGCGCCTCGTTGAAGTACATTTTGTTTTATTTAATCCTGTTCTCAGAATTTTAATTTTGTAATATTTTAATACAAAATGCGTCGGGCCACAGAATGTAGTCATTTCGTGATATCGACCCATATATTTTAAGGACCACATTAATATGCTAAGTTTTTCTAAGAATTAGTTTTCTTGTTAATATATTTTACCTTCTCGTTTTTTTGCCACCAAGTAAATGTTTCGCAATTCTCATCGTAAGCTGATGCAAAATAGTTATTTATTTCTTTTTCTACTGGAGTTGTTTCGACCAATGTTGAAGTAGAAGAAATAAAAGAAGCAATGCTACTTCGAATTTTATTTTGTTCTAACTTCTGAAAACAAGAAAAATATAAGTATACCATAAAAATTTCAGTAATTTTTTTAACTGTGCATATTACCTGTTGTTTTGTATTTTTAGACGTAGTTGCTACTGTAGCAACAAGCGTTTTAGGGCATTCATAAGAATTTTTTGAGATTTCGTCTAAAATTATATTCATTTTAGAAACTCCTCCTTCAGGGTCGTAATTTTTTAATTCTTCAAGAAACCCATAATATTGTGTTTTGGGACTTTTTTTAGCCACTTTTCAAGGCATTTCCAATTTTTTTGAAGGGGATCTAGTAGAGCCGCAACTAAATGAATTTTGAAAATTTTAAATCTTTTTTGAAAATTTTCAATTGCATACTGATACATTTGCAGTGTTTGCCCAAAGCTGGCCGTTTTCACATTTTGTTCTAACGTGGTCTGTATGTTTTCAAAAAATACAATGTTGGTATTTATTGTGGGGTACTTTCGTCCCTGTAAATATTTTGTGGCATCTTCAAATATTTTTAAAAATGTTAAAAACTCTTCCAACAACAGTTTCTCCATGTGATTTATTGCTAAATCTGTTTTTCCAATTTCTACCAATGCAACATTTATAACTTTTTGATTTTTGTAAAAACTTTGAAACATTGTACAAAGTGTATTCCATCGCGTGTCATTTGAATTCTTTAATGTTCCCAGAGACTTATTATTAAATATGTTTTCCTCATCTATGATATCAGCTTCGCCAGCTATGTATTGATTTTCAGTTTCAACTTTAGAAAATATTTCAGTGGCTTCGTCTAAAAAGTTCAACAAATACTCTTCCTCGAAAGTGAGTTGTATTTTTAATATGTGTTGTAGTTCAGACATTTGTAAATTCGTTTCAATTTAATAACTGTATTTAGGAATACGTTGAACGCTGGATTTTGTAAAATGTCATGAACTATAAAACGATGTAATGAATGACTTGTACACCCCAGTCGATTCATTTTGGACAACTTCTTTGCTGCCACAATGTTGCTGCCACCGTCACTCACAACAACAATATCTTTTTTATCTAGATCAAAACTTTTTAATGTGTCCAATATATTGCTAGAAATTGTAAACGTATTGTGGGGATGAGGAAATATTTCTGTTTTTAATGTAATGCAAATTTCTTGAAATTCATTGCAAAATAAAATTCTAATATTTATATAGCTGCGCCTTTTAAACGAATCTGTTCATATGCCAATGACCAGAGAAATATTTTTTGGGCAATTATTTTTTAAAAATTTTAAAATTGCATTTTTGTATGTGGCATAAACATCTTGCAGAGCAGATCGACTCAATGTCGTTGCTGAGGGCATCGATATACCTGGCTTTATACATTTAATATAATTTATAAAACCTGGTTGTTCAACTAAATTAAAAGGCCTTAAATCTCTGCAGCACATTTGGACAAGTAAAGGAGAATTGGCAAACTTCTCCGTGTGTGGTCTTTCCAACATACTCGTATTTCCCGATAGAATAGATTTTGTTGTTAAGTGAGACGATTCCGTTGCCTTAAATTAATCGCATGTACACTTCTCAGATGGTTGTATAAATTTTATGTTGATGTAGAAATACCAAATCTGAAATTACATTGCTATATTTCTTGAGAATTAACCTTGCTACATATTTTTTTAGAAAATTTTAATATATCACTGTTTATTCCAAATTTTTTAAAACAAGTTAGAGTGTTATATGTTTAATTTGGGAAAAACCCGCTATTAAAAAGAAATTTGGAAAAATATTTTTTTTCAATTGCCCACGATAGATAGATTTACTTATTCTGATGCACATTGTCAATGAAAAAAACTCCGAACACTGTACTGTGGAACATTAATGCAAATTAAATTTTAAAATCAATACAATCGTGAGTTTTAATCAGAGTTCAGAGAAATTCAAATGTGAACGCTCATATTCAACCATTCTTGAATTTTTTCATAAATGAAAAATGTAAAATATGTAACTTTTTTTCACAGTCAGGAATGAATTGTTAATATTTCGCCAAATTCATTCATGTTTTTGAGGAAAAATCCAATTTTGCCTTTCTTCAGTCATGAAAAATGAGGAAAAAAAAAGTTTTAGAAACGATCCTCACTAGTAATGTTGTTGTTGCTTGACAGTTTGCATGACCACAGCTCGAAATGACTGTGTGTATTTGTTTGTGTAAAATATTTTTGGTATAGGCAACCAGCCGAAGTGTCTGTTGGATTTTTTGTAAGAAAACATTATTGAAAAAAAATTAAAAGAACTGCATCTTGAATGCAGAATAATAATAATATTCAATAATAATAATATTCAATGTAACATCACATTTCATAATTTTACATGCAAAGCAGACAACTTTGTAAAATGTTTATGAGATTTATAAGCAATTTTAAATATTTCAGCTAAAAATGCGATTATTATTATTTTTTAAGTTGTGTATGTTGCTTTATATAAATTTGTAATTTTCAGAAACAAAAAGACGTATCATCAACGAAAGTATTCATATTAGTATTAGTAAAACAAACATTTAAAATATTTAATAATTAAATATTTGTGTTAAATTACCGGAAAAATAGGATATATACATACCTATGATAATTTTTTATTGATTTTTTTACTAATAAGTAGTGGTTTAAATTGGAAAATGTATCTTAATTTAATTTAGCTATGATTTGATTTTAAAAAGCCATATTTTTCATTCTAATTAAAAAGTAAAATTATTTTTTTTTACAATGAACAAATTTAGCAAATAAAAATTTGACTCATATAACATAACATGTATATATCGAATTATTTCAAAAGAACTCCGTATCGCATTCTAACAACGCTATGTACGTTGCAAAAAGTAAATTTTAATTAGGTGATTACTGAAAAATAATAAGAAGAAGGAAAGCGTAGTGTTGATAGCATATTAAGTTAACATAAATGTTGGACAAAGTAGTACTTCTCCAAAGAAAGATATGATTACAATTTAATAATTCTAAAGGATTAACACAAAATAAAGCTAAACAGTCTATATTCCACTACTTTATAAAAAATAAAAATTAAGAATAACTGTCTTTTTCACGATATTGATGAAGGGCCACTTGGAAAAATGCAATCCTAATAAAAAACAGATTATTTTAAATAAACTAATAAAAATATTTCTTTTGAATAATTAGTATTGTGGTTATTTTTGTCGAACTATTTATGTTTTTTTAATCCAAATTTTAATATTTTTAATCAGGCTTAAGTTCATCAAATTTAATTTTTCATTAAATTATTATTATAAAGAAAGAAATTTTGCAACATGAAAATTAATTAAAATTATCAATAACAATTTTAACTCATAAGGATACTATCATAATAATGATGACAGTCTGATGGAAACAAAAATCTGAGGACCTGCAGATGTTGCCATTTATTCTTGGAAATTTTTAGCGTTTGGCAGTGCAATGGGGTAGGCTGCAAAATTTCAAAATTTCTGACAGTCCTATATGGAGACGGCTTTTATCATTTTACAGCACTTTTATTACTTTTTCTTCTGCAATAATTTTTAGTCTGATCACTAATTCCACTAACACCCTGGTAACAGTTATAAAACAAATTACCCAGTTTTGACTTTTAAAGATATTAATGTGTTCTTATAAAAAGAATTAAAAACTTTGCTAATTTTTTTCTTGAGTGTGATTATACATTATGTTGTTAAAAAAAATTATATTTTTATGAAACCTAATTTTTAATTTTGTAATTAACTTGGATATTTTTTAGGTAGCAGTTTAAAATTTTATAAAAATATGTGATGTGAATCGTAATCAACAAAAAAATTCAATTTAAAATTTTCTAATAATTTTTAAGCTTACGATATGTTTTTTGTTTGTATAAACAATTCTTTGGTGCCTTTAAAAACCCTGCAAATAAAATTGGACCACCTGACCCATTTTGATAAAATGGACTACTCCATGGACTAGTCCGATGTAATGCAAGCATGGACCATGCCATTGTTAAAAAGTGTTTGTAGTGAGACGACATGTCTTCTTTTTTTAACGACATGCTTTCGTGTTTAAACGACTTCAAAACTAATCCTCTTGAGTATACCATGGAGTAGTTTTAAAACTACTCCTAACTGGTCCAAAGGTGGGTTATATACCATGGAGTAGTTTTAAAACTACTCCTTAGTGGTCCAAAGGTGGGTTATATGGTCCTCTCCTAGGACATCGTAATTTTAAATAGACCAGGTTTTTTCCATACGTTTGGGTTACTTGTGGACTAGTCCTGGTCCCTTGTGGACTACTCTTTACACGCGTGTTTGGACTGGTCCTATTATTTGCAGGGAAGGGTCACTTTTTCTTTCGTTAAAAAGACGTACCTTCATGCAGAAATTATTGAGAAAAAAAATAGACACAAGAAGTTGTTGGTATTTTGTGTTTGTAAAAATATTTTGGTTTCTGTTCCAATCGCGACGATGGGTTTTTATTGCTGAAAACAGTTTTCTTAAGCTAAGATCCCACTATCGGCTCAAATAGCACAATATGTGACGATTTTTATCGTGCTATATCGGCACACATTTAAAAACATTGCACAATTTTTTCTTAGGTGATCCCATTATCGTCGCACATTGTGACAATTTTTTTCGGTTCATGTCGGCCAAAACTCAATTGCGACAATAATCGGTACAATGCGGTCACACTATCGTGCTATTTGGGCAAATTAAATCAAATGTTTTTGTTTATTTACTTGTTGGCAGACATAATTTTACTTTAGGAATTCGCAAAATTCTCCGTCCGAATATTAAATTATGTTTCCTAACAATTTTAAATAATATGTTAATATATATATAATAAAAAAAAATATTCAATTTCATTCAAACTTACTGCACTTGTTCTTCTTTTTGTAATTGTTGTTTTGTAAACAGATGTTTACAAACCAGGGATGGCAACTTCGATACAACTGCAATGTTTTGGTTAAAGCGAATTGTTTTCTTTCATTTAGTAGTACAGATGTACTATTTAACGTTTCAATACATAAATAATAGATAAAACAAATGTAATTTTGGTACAATTAAGCTAAAAGAGTAAAATTTTAGTAGCCAGTTTGTGCAATTTAAAAATTTCGTTTTGCCATCCCTTGTATCGGCGCTGATTGGCGACTGTGATCGGCACACAAGTGGCCGATAAAAATCGGTACATATTAAACAATTTGATTGCTCCACATTGTGCAAAATAGTGTTCACATTATCCGCGCATCTAGGTTAATTTTGATTGTCCACAGTCAGCACAATTTCGGCACAGATTGTCGCATATTAAAACATTTTGACCGTTCACACTATCGGCACATGAAATACGCCAAAAATTGGTACATTGCGCCGATAGTGGGATCTTAGCTTTACGTAGGTAAAGTTATTAGGAAAACACTAGCAAAGTCTTGTTTCGTCACAGGCAAAGCGACAGTAAGTATGGTTGTAAGTAAGAAAATTAGTTTTATTGTTGCAGTAATGCAATTTTATTGTTTCGCGACAAATTATGCCAGTTATTGTAAATTCAATGTAGTGTTTTCAATACCGTTGCGCTTGGACCACAAACAAATTTTTTTCACGAGACGAAATACATGTCTTCAGTTCTTTCAGGTAGTAATTTTGTTTCAATATTTTTTTGCCTTTACCCTGCAAATAATAGGACCAGTCCAAACACGCGTGTAAAGAGTAGTCCACAAGGGACCAGGACTAGTCCTTCGTAAAATTTTCCGCATGAAACGTGTGAATTGCAACAAAAATAGTGTGAAATGAAACAAAAAATGGTTTTTCTCACGCAAGTGTTTCTGTATCTTTTCTTGGCGAGAATTATCTGTCGTTTTAATAATTTTCCAGCAATTATTGGAAGGATGCGAGAAAAAGTGTTTCTATAACAATGTTTTGCGAAAAGTTTCTTTTAAGAACTGTCAAAATAAGTCGCATTTGAAATTGGTGGCGAGAAAAACAAAATGTAGATATTTTGAATTTAAAATATGTTTATATACTACTTATTTTTTTTTAAATAAATAAAAAAAATAGAAGGGATATAAATGATGAATGCATAATTTATATGATGAAAATAAACAAAAAACCATTGTTATATTTTGTTATTTTAAATTTTTTTTAGCCTTTCCTTGTTTTGGTTTTATTAGGTGCTGCCAGATAAATTTGTGTAAAAATCGTCAATTTTCTGAGAAAGAAATATAAAAGATCCTCCTTTTTTGTTTTAAAAATCGTGTAATTTAAAACAAATTTGTTTCGACTTTTATTAAAACATAATCAAACAAAAACAAAGTTAAAATTCATGGGTATTTAATAATTTCTTTAAATTTATATTTCTTTTGTTAAGCTGAAGGATAATTTTTTATAAAACTATTTATTTTCTTTAATCCGATAACAATTAAAAATTGTTTTTCCCTGAAGAAGTCACACAAAGGCATGAGAAAATATCATATTAAACAAAAAATAAAATAAATGGCCCATAACTATAGTCATAAACAAAGCATACTTTAAGAGTTCTAAAGTAAACTTTTATTAAAAATATGCTTTTGATCTACTATAGACAAGCAAAAGCATACTTTACACGTTAAGTCCGATGTTAATTTTAAAACCAGCTGAAGTTGTGTTTAACTCATTTAACAACAGCATCAGCTGTTTTTCGCCAAATAAAAAAGTACTTGCAAAAAGTTAAAAATGTTTATGTTATAAGATGTTGGCTGAAATTTTGCAATTATTAATGATTTGCAGGAAAACTTTTATGGAAAGAAACACAAAATATATATGTATAGGCCCTAATTGTGTAAAACGCTAGGCCAAATTGCATAGCGTTTTACACAAAGTTTTGTAATTTTGTTGTTGCTTTCTACATAAAATCATATTGCGTGTTTCAACCGAACAAGATATGCAGTGTTTTATTTATATTTCAATTTTCAATGTCGGCTGCTTAAAGTTGCCACTTGCTTATATTTTGTTGTATGTTGTATGAAAAATTGGCTACATTTAAGCTGTCTTGTTTTTAAAGATATTTTTTTTACTAATAAACAAACATATTAAAATATTTAAAACTATCTTATTTCGAAGACTAAGGGGCAACGCCAACAATTTCATTGAAAGCAAAAAAAAAAAAAAAAATCAAAAGTATTTTATAAATTTGTTGTTACTTTCTACAGAAATTCATTCAGTTTTTTCAATTTTCAACGCCACAAAATATGAAGTGTTTGAAATTTAAAAATTCAATATGAATTTCTATAGAAAGTAACAACAAAATTAAAAAATATTTTTGATATTTTTGGCTTTCGTCACTTTTTTAGAAAAATCATTAAATCATCACTTTGCTAATTTCGGAACAAAAAGTTGTCAAAATGACAATAACTCGTCAAATCTGGCAGCCCCGTTTTTATTATATTTATTTCTTTTGTTGACGTTTCGCTTTTATTTGACACTTAATTACTGGAAATATTCCAGTATAAACAGAATTTGTTGTGTCTGTTTTCGCATTCAAATACAGAAACACTTTTATCTCATAAATCGAGAAACGATGGAATTTTTTGTTTCACACTTCATGTAAGAAATTTTACGATGCGAGAAATACAGAAACGAGGTACTGGTCTATTTAACATTACGATGTCCTAGGAGAGGACCATATAACCCACCTTTGGACCACTAAGGAGTAGTTTTAAAACTACTCCATGGTATATAACCCACCTTTGGACCACTAAGGAGTAGTTTTAAAACTACTCCATGGTATACTCAAGAGGATTAGTTTTAAAGTCGTTTAAAAACGAAAGCATGTCGTTAAAAAACGAAGACATGTCGTCTCACTACAAACACTTTTTAACAATGACATGGTCCATGCTTGCATTACATCGGACTAGTCCATGGAGTAGTCCATTTTATCAAAATGGGTCAGGTGGTCCAATTTTATTTGCAGGGTATGTCTTTTAAACGAAAAAAACAGACCCCTTTAGCGGCATCACAAAATATTTTACAAAATAAAAAAAAACACATTTTAGTTTACCAGCCAACAAATAATTTTACAAGGCACAAACAGGCTATCGTGCTGCCTAGCGGGAAAAATTGCGAGGGCTTTGGCTTTTCAGGCCTTAAAGAAGGTTTACAACTACATTTTCAATAAACTTTTACTTATTCCGCTCTGCCTTCTTCGAAAAGGGGTTTTAGAATGGGTTTTATGAAATATTTTACAAATTCAAATTAACTTTTCTGAGATAAGGCCTGTCGAAATAGTTTTATTAGCAGTAATGTTGGAATGTGTAGCAAGTTTAGTTATTAATTTACTAACTTCGCGTTATTAGCAACAACAATTTGCGACCTTAGGACAACAACGATCTATATGCACCTAAACAACAAGTAAGATAGAACCTTGTTGTTCTTAAACAGTTGGAATGCGACTGGAAAACTTAATATCGGTAAAAAGGCCTTCTTTAAGGCCTCTTTACAACGTCATTTTTCCGCTGTTAATGGTCAGGCAAATCGCGTTTTTTTTCATTATGAGGAATTTGAATGTGAATTTTTTAAAATTTTTCAAATCTGACAAATTCATATACGAATTTTGTTGTTTGCTCATTTTTCATGAATGAGGAAATTAAAAATATTTTTTTTCCTCACCCTCATGAATGTGAAGAAGCAGTTCAATTTAAAATTTTTCACGCTCGCTCATGACTGAAAAATGAGCGAGCGTTTCGGTACTCTGGTTTTAATTGCTTTTAAGTTCCTTTACTTACCCTTTTAACTTCATAGGCGTATCTTCAAAAAACATCTTACAAATGTGAAACTTTTGCAGTATTGGTTTATTTTCTATCACCATTTGGACAAAAAAATTCCACACCATTGATTCTTCCTGCACTTTTCTTTATGAGCACAATTTTTGTTTTTTGTTTTACAATTTCTTTTGTTTCCAGAATTTTTTGAAATTTTAAAAAGTTTCACTCAATTGAAAATCAAACACATTTGTGTCAGTATCAGGGTCCGAATTTGATAATTCCCCACTAGTTTGCTGGAAGAAATCAGTAATTTTTTTATTTTCCATTATTTTCTTTTTCTCACTCACCACTTTTCTGCATTTATTATTATAAAAACTGTATTTGTAGAGTTGCCCTCCCTTTGAAAAAAATTACGTTTCACTTGGTAGAGCTGCCAAGCTTTCCACACTAAATTTGTTTAAAAAAAATGTGTAATATACACACAATACTAAAAAAGCATTATCGAATCTACTATGTGCATACCAGAGAACCTCAAAATTCACTATTTTTGTTGATTTATTCATACGCTAAAATTTACAATAACTCTATACATGCAAAACAAAGTTCAACGTTGGTAATTTTTACATCCTTTCGTACACATTTTATTTTTGCATTTATTCGTTTTTTATTGAAAGTGCTTTATTTGCATTTTTGTTGCTCACGCAATATAACACAACTGAGTAAATTCAAAAGAACACATTCTTATACTTTTGTTTACATTAACAACAACAATAAACCACTCGATGAGACGCTTTTTCCACATTAACAACAATAAAAACAACAATAACAAGAATACATTGTACATACCTACTACTACTACTACTACTGTACTTTTTAAAATGAAAAAAAAGTCTGTTTCTATGGAAATTGTGTGTACCTACATATGTATGTGTGTTCAATTTTTTTTTCTTGTACTACATAGTTAATGCTGAATAAATCCATGAGTAAGATTGCTTGATTTCTAGCTTTTTTGTTTGTATTTTTTTTTTCTGTACCAAAACAATCATTTTCGAACCGAACACAAAAACATCTTTATTAAAAAACGAAGCTAACGATTGTATAAATAACAAAGCACGATGTGCGTTATTTGAATGACTGCAAACCAGCAGCGAATATTTGCGGTTGAGGAAATTTCATTGTATGACCGCAAGCGAGTGTATTTGTTGCTGTTGATTAAATGCGATTTTTTTACAATTGCATAAAGCTGTTCTCTGGTGCATACCATTTTTTAGTTTTGTGTGCATTATGAATTCAAGAGTTAAAAATTAAAAAAAATTATATATATATATAAAATTAAATTAAAAAAAAATCAAAACGGCGGCTGATTTTAAGCCGACATAAGCCAAAAATTTTTCGGCGGCGGCGGCTATTCAAAATTTTCGGCGGCTCGGTCCAGCCGGCTTTCAGCCGCTCGGCGCAGGTCTCTGGTGTAACGCCTTAAAATATTGGTCCTAGACCCACCTTAAAGTATACCGATCGACTCAGAATCACTTTCTGAGTCGAACTAACGATGTCTGTCCGGCAGGCTGGCTGGCTGGATGTCCATGTAACCTTGTGCGCAAAGTACAGGTCGCAGTTTTGGAGTTAATTTGATAAAATTTGGGACATGGGTTCTTATTGGCACAAGGACTAAGGATTGAAAATCCTCTATGGTATAACAAACACCGGCTTCGCTAAGTAAAGCTTCTAAAATCTGCCTTGTTTCCGAACGAAAGCCGACTATGCAGAGAAGCTTTAGTTAGCGAAGCCGGTGTTTGTTATACCATAGAGGAGAAAATCATTGCGCCCGGCCGAAGGCCGGCTGTGCAGAGAAGCTTTAGTTAGCGAAGCCGGTGTTTGTATACCATAGAGGAGAAAATCCTTGCGCCCGGCCAAAGGCTGGCTGTGCAGAGAAGCTTTAGTTAGCGAAGCCGGTATTTGTTATACCATAGAGGAGAAAAGCCTTGCGGCCGGCTGTGCAGAGAAGCTTTAGTTAGCGAAGCCGGAATTTATTATACCTTAGAGAAGAAAATCCTTGTGCCCGGCCAAAGGCCGGCTGTGCAGAGAAGCTTAAGTTAGCGAAGCCGGTGTTTGTTATACCATAGAGGAGAAAATCCTTGCGCCCGACCAAAGGCCGGCTGTGCAGAGAAGCTTTAGCTAGCGAAGCCGGTATTTGTTATACCATAGAGGAGAAAATCCTTGCGCCCAAAAGTGTTTTCGTTATATATTTAATATATACCTCGTTTCTGTATTTCTCGCTTCGTAAAATTTTCCGCATGAAACGTGTGAATTGCAACAAAAATAGTGTGAAATGAAACAAAAAATTGTTTTTCTCACGCAAGTGTTTCTGTATCTTTTCTTGGCGAGAATTATCTGTAATTTTAATAATTTTCCAGCAATTATTGGAAGGATGCGAGAAAAAGTGTTTCTATAACAATGTTTTGCGAAAAGTTTCTTTTAAGAACTGTCAAAATAAGTCGCATTTGAAATTGGTGGCGAGAAAAACAAAATGTAGATATTTTGAATTTAAAATATGTTTATATACTACTTATTTTTTTTTAAATAAATAAAAAAAATAGAAGGGATATAAATGATGAATGCATAATTTATATGATGAAAATAAACAAAAAACCATTGTTATATTTTGTTATTTTAAATTTTTTTTAGCCTTTCCTTGTTTTGGTTTTATTAGGTGCTGCCAGATAAATTTGTGTAAAAATCGTCAATTTTCTGGGAAAAAAATATAAAAGATCCTCCTTTTTTGTTTTAAAAATCGTGTAATTTAAAACAAATTTGTTTCGACTTTTATTAAAACATAATCAAACAAAAACAAAGTTAAAATTCATGGGTATTTAATAATTTCTTTAAATTTATATTTCTTTTGTTAAGCTGAAGGATAATTTTTTATAAAACTATTTATTTTCTTTAATCCGATAACAATTAAAAATTGTTTTTCCCTGAAGAAGTCACACAAAAGCATGAGAAAATATCATATTAAACAAAAAATAAAATAAATGCCCCATAACTATAGTCATAAACAAAGCATACTTTAAGAGTTCTAAAGTAAACTTTTATTAAAAATATGCTTTTGATCTACTATAGACAAGCAAAAGCATACTTTACACGTTAAGTCCGATGTTAATTTTAAAACCAGCTGAAGTTGTGTTTAACTCATTTAACAACAGCATCAGCTGTTTTTCGCCAAATAAAAAAGTACTTGCAAAAAGTTAAAAATGTTTATGTTATAAGATGTTGGCTGAAATTTTGCAATTATTAATGATTTGCAGGAAAACTTTTATGGAAAGAAACACAAAATATATATGTATAGGCCCTAATTGTGTAAAACGCTAGGCCAAATTGCATAGCGTTTTACACAAAGTTTTGTAATTTTGTTGTTGCTTTCTACATAAAATCATATTGCGTGTTTCAACCGAACAAGATATGCAGTGTTTTATTTATATTTCAATTTTCAATGTCGGCTGCTTAAAGTTGCCACTTGCTTATATTTTGTTGTATGTTGTATGAAAAATTGGCTACATTTAAGCTGTCTTGTTTTTAAAGATATTTTTTTTACTAATAAACAAACATATTAAAATATTTAAAACTATCTTATTTCGAAGACTAAGGGGCAACGCCAACAATTTCATTGAAAGCAAAAAAAAAAAAAAAAATCAAAAGTATTTTATAAATTTGTTGTTACTTTCTACAGAAATTCATTCAGTTTTTTCAATTTTCAACGCCACAAAATATGAAGTGTTTGAAATTTAAAAATTCAATATGAATTTCTATAGAAAGTAACAACAAAATTAAAAAATATTTTTGATATTTTTGGCTTTCGTCACTTTTTTAGAAAAATCATTAAATCATCACTTTGCTAATTTCGGAACAAAAAGTTGTCAAAATGACAATAACTCGTCAAATCTGGCAGCCCCGTTTTTATTATATTTATTTCTTTTGTTGACGTTTCGCTTTTATTTGACACTTAATTACTGGAAATATTCCAGTATAAACAGAATTTGTTGTGTCTGTTTTCGCATTCAAATACAGAAACACTTTTATCTCATAAATCGAGAAACGATGGAATTTTTTGTTTCACACTTCATGTAAGAAATTTTACGATGCGAGAAATACAGAAACGAGGTACTGGTCTATTTAACATTACGATGTCCTAGGAGAGGACCATATAACCCACCTTTGGACCACTAAGGAGTAGTTTTAAAACTACTCCATGGTATATAACCCACCTTTGGACCACTAAGGAGTAGTTTTAAAACTACTCCATGGTATACTCAAGAGGATTAGTTTTAAAGTCGTTTAAAAACGAAAGCATGTCGTTAAAAAACGAAGACATGTCGTCTCACTACAAACACTTTTTAACAATGGCATGGTCCATGCTTGCATTACATCGGACTAGTCCATGGAGTAGTCCATTTTATCAAAATGGGTCAGGTGGTCCAATTTTATTTGCAGGGTATGTCTTTTAAACGAAAAAAACAGACCCCTTTAGCGGCATCACAAAATATTTTACAAAATAAAAAAAAAACACATTTTAGTTTACCAGCCAACAAATAATTTTACAAGGCACAAACAGGCTATCGTGCTGCCTAGCGGGAAAAATTGCGAGGGCTTTGGCTTTTCAGGCCTTAAAGAAGGTTTACAACTACATTTTCAATAAACTTTTACTTATTCCGCTCTGCCTTCTTCGAAAAGGGGTTTTAGAATGGGTTTTATGAAATATTTTACAAATTCAAATTAACTTTTCTGAGATAAGGCCTGTCGAAATAGTTTTATTAGCAGTAATGTTGGAATGTGTAGCAAGTTTAGTTATTAATTTACTAACTTCGCGTTATTAGCAACAACAATTTGCGACCTTAGGACAACAACGATCTATATGCACCTAAACAACAAGTAAGATAGAACCTTGTTGTTCTTAAACAGTTGGAATGCGACTGGAAAACTTAATATCGGTAAAAAGGCCTTCTTTAAGGCCTCTTTACAACGTCATTTTTCCGCTGTTAATGGTCAGGCAAATCGCGTTTTTTTTCATTATGAGGAATTTGAATGTGAATTTTTTAAAATTTTTCAAATCTGACAAATTCATATACGAATTTTGTTGTTTGCTCATTTTACATGAATGAGGAAATTAAAAATATTTTTTTTCCTCACCCTCATGAATGTGAAGAAGCAGTTCAATTTAAAATTTTTCACGCTCGCTCATGACTGAAAAATGAGCGAGCGTTTCGGTACTCTGGTTTTAATTGCTTTTAAGTTCCTTTACTTACCCTTTTAACTTCATAGGCGTATCTTCAAAAAACATCTTACAAATGTGAAACTTTTGCAGTATTGGTTTATTTTCTATCACCATTTGGACAAAAAAATTCCACACCATTGATTCTTCCTGCACTTTTCTTTATGAGCACAATTTTTGTTTTTTGTTTTACAATTTCTTTTGTTTCCAGAATTTTTTGAAATTTTAAAAAGTTTCACTCAATTGAAAATCAAACACATTTGTGTCAGTATCAGGGTCCGAATTTGATAATTCCCCACTAGTTTGCTGGAAGAAATCAGTAATTTTTTTATTTTCCATTATTTTCTTTTTCTCACTCACCACTTTTCTGCATTTATTATTATAAAAACTGTATTTGTAGAGTTGCCCTCCCTTTGAAAAAAATTACGTTTCACTTGGTAGAGCTGCCAAGCTTTCCACACTAAATTTGTTTAAAAAAAATGTGTAATATACACACAATACTAAAAAAGCATTATCGAATCTACTATGTGCATACCAGAGAACCTCAAAATTCACTATTTTTGTTGATTTATTCATACGCTAAAATTTACAATAACTCTATACATGCAAAACAAAGTTCAACGTTGGTAATTTTTACATCCTTTCGTACACATTTTATTTTTGCATTTATTCGTTTTTTATTGAAAGTGCTTTATTTGCATTTTTGTTGCTCACGCAATATAACACAACTGAGTAAATTCAAAAGAACACATTCTTATACTTTTGTTTACATTACCAACAACAATAAACCACTCGATGAGACGCTTTTTCCAAATTAACAACAATAAAAACAACAATAACAAGAATACATTGTACATACCTACTACAACTACTGTACTTTTTAAAATGAAAAAAAGTCTGTTTCTATGGAAATTGTGTGTACCTACATATGTATGTGTGTTCAATTTTTTTTTCTTGTACTACATAGTTAATGCTGAATAAATCCATGAGTAAGATTGCTTGATTTCTAGCTTTTTTGTTTGTATTTTTTTTTTCTGTACCAAAACAATCATTTTCGAACCGAACACAAAAACATCTTTATTAAAAAACGAAGCTAACGATTGTATAAATAACAAAGCACGATGTGCGTTATTTGAATGACTGCAAACCAGCAGCGAATATTTGCGGTTGAGGAAATTTCATTGTATGACCGCAAGCGAGTGTATTTGTTGCTGTTGATTAAATGCGATTTTTTTACAATTGCATAAAGCTGTTCTCTGGTGCATACCATTTTTTAGTTTTGTGTGCATTATGAATTCAAGAGTTAAAAATTAAAAAAAATTATATATATATATAAAATTAAATTAAAAAAAAATCAAAACGGCGGCTGATTTTAAGCCGACATAAGCCAAAAATTTTTCGGCGGCGGCGGCTATTCAAAATTTTCGGCGGCTCGGTCCAGCCGGCTTTCAGCCGCTCGGCGCAGGTCTCTGGTGTAACGCCTTAAAATATTGGTCCTAGACCCACCTTAAAGTATACCGATCGACTCAGAATCACTTTCTGAGTCGAACTAACGATGTCTGTCCGGCAGGCTGGCTGGCTGGATGTCCATGTAACCTTGTGCGCAAAGTACAGGTCGCAGTTTTGGAGTTAATTTGATAAAATTTGGGACATGGGTTCTTATTGGCACAAGGACTAAGGATTGAAAATCCTCTATGGTATAACAAACACCGGCTTCGCTAAGTAAAGCTTCTAAAATCTGCCTTGTTTCCGAACGAAAGCCGACTATGCAGAGAAGCTTTAGTTAGCGAAGCCGGTGTTTGTTATACCATAGAGGAGAAAATCATTGCGCCCGGCCGAAGGCCGGCTGTGCAGAGAAGCTTTAGTTAGCGAAGCCGGTGTTTGTATACCATAGAGGAGAAAATCCTTGCGCCCGGCCAAAGGCTGGCTGTGCAGAGAAGCTTTAGTTAGCGAAGCCGGTATTTGTTATACCATAGAGGAGAAAAGCCTTGCGGCCGGCTGTGCAGAGAAGCTTTAGTTAGCGAAGCCGGAATTTATTATACCTTAGAGAAGAAAATCCTTGTGCCCGGCCAAAGGCCGGCTGTGCAGAGAAGCTTAAGTTAGCGAAGCCGGTGTTTGTTATACCATAGAGGAGAAAATCCTTGCGCCCGACCAAAGGCCGGCTGTGCAGAGAAGCTTTAGCTAGCGAAGCCGGTATTTGTTATACCATAGAGGAGAAAATCCTTGCGCCCAAAAGTGTTTTCGTTATATATTTAATATATACCTCGTTTCTGTATTTCTCGCTTCGTAAAATTTTCCGCATGAAACGTGTGAATTGCAACAAAAATAGTGTGAAATGAAACAAAAAATTGTTTTTCTCACGCAAGTGTTTCTGTATCTTTTCTTGGCGAGAATTATCTGTAATTTTAATAATTTTCCAGCAATTATTGGAAGGATGCGAGAAAAAGTGTTTCTATAACAATGTTTTGCGAAAAGTTTCTTTTAAGAACTGTCAAAATAAGTCGCATTTGAAATTGGTGGCGAGAAAAACAAAATGTAGATATTTTGAATTTAAAATATGTTTATATACTACTTATTTTTTTTTAAATAAATAAAAAAAATAGAAGGGATATAAATGATGAATGCATAATTTATATGATGAAAATAAACAAAAAACCATTGTTATATTTTGTTATTTTAAATTTTTTTTAGCCTTTCCTTGTTTTGGTTTTATTAGGTGCTGCCAGATAAATTTGTGTAAAAATCGTCAATTTTCTGGGAAAAAAATATAAAAGATCCTCCTTTTTTGTTTTAAAAATCGTGTAATTTAAAACAAATTTGTTTCGACTTTTATTAAAACATAATCAAACAAAAACAAAGTTAAAATTCATGGGTATTTAATAATTTCTTTAAATTTATATTTCTTTTGTTAAGCTGAAGGATAATTTTTTATAAAACTATTTATTTTCTTTAATCCGATAACAATTAAAAATTGTTTTTCCCTGAAGAAGTCACACAAAAGCATGAGAAAATATCATATTAAACAAAAAATAAAATAAATGCCCCATAACTATAGTCATAAACAAAGCATACTTTAAGAGTTCTAAAGTAAACTTTTATTAAAAATATGCTTTTGATCTACTATAGACAAGCAAAAGCATACTTTACACGTTAAGTCCGATGTTAATTTTAAAACCAGCTGAAGTTGTGTTTAACTCATTTAACAACAGCATCAGCTGTTTTTCGCCAAATAAAAAAGTACTTGCAAAAAGTTAAAAATGTTTATGTTATAAGATGTTGGCTGAAATTTTGCAATTATTAATGATTTGCAGGAAAACTTTTATGGAAAGAAACACAAAATATATATGTATAGGCCCTAATTGTGTAAAACGCTAGGCCAAATTGCATAGCGTTTTACACAAAGTTTTGTAATTTTGTTGTTGCTTTCTACATAAAATCATATTGCGTGTTTCAACCGAACAAGATATGCAGTGTTTTATTTATATTTCAATTTTCAATGTCGGCTGCTTAAAGTTGCCACTTGCTTATATTTTGTTGTATGTTGTATGAAAAATTGGCTACATTTAAGCTGTCTTGTTTTTAAAGATATTTTTTTTACTAATAAACAAACATATTAAAATATTTAAAACTATCTTATTTCGAAGACTAAGGGGCAACGCCAACAATTTCATTGAAAGCAAAAAAAAAAAAAAAAATCAAAAGTATTTTATAAATTTGTTGTTACTTTCTACAGAAATTCATTCAGTTTTTTCAATTTTCAACGCCACAAAATATGAAGTGTTTGAAATTTAAAAATTCAATATGAATTTCTATAGAAAGTAACAACAAAATTAAAAAATATTTTTGATATTTTTGGCTTTCGTCACTTTTTTAGAAAAATCATTAAATCATCACTTTGCTAATTTCGGAACAAAAAGTTGTCAAAATGACAATAACTCGTCAAATCTGGCAGCCCCGTTTTTATTATATTTATTTCTTTTGTTGACGTTTCGCTTTTATTTGACACTTAATTACTGGAAATATTCCAGTATAAACAGAATTTGTTGTGTCTGTTTTCGCATTCAAATACAGAAACACTTTTATCTCATAAATCGAGAAACGATGGAATTTTTTGTTTCACACTTCATGTAAGAAATTTTACGATGCGAGAAATACAGAAACGAGGTACTGGTCTATTTAACATTACGATGTCCTAGGAGAGGACCATATAACCCACCTTTGGACCACTAAGGAGTAGTTTTAAAACTACTCCATGGTATATAACCCACCTTTGGACCACTAAGGAGTAGTTTTAAAACTACTCCATGGTATACTCAAGAGGATTAGTTTTAAAGTCGTTTAAAAACGAAAGCATGTCGTTAAAAAACGAAGACATGTCGTCTCACTACAAACACTTTTTAACAATGACATGGTCCATGCTTGCATTACATCGGACTAGTCCATGGAGTAGTCCATTTTATCAAAATGGGTCAGGTGGTCCAATTTTATTTGCAGGGTATGTCTTTTAAACGAAAAAAACAGACCCCTTTAGCGGCATCACAAAATATTTTACAAAATAAAAAAAAACACATTTTAGTTTACCAGCCAACAAATAATTTTACAAGGCACAAACAGGCTATCGTGCTGCCTAGCGGGAAAAATTGCGAGGGCTTTGGCTTTTCAGGCCTTAAAGAAGGTTTACAACTACATTTTCAATAAACTTTTACTTATTCCGCTCTGCCTTCTTCGAAAAGGGGTTTTAGAATGGGTTTTATGAAATATTTTACAAATTCAAATTAACTTTTCTGAGATAAGGCCTGTCGAAATAGTTTTATTAGCAGTAATGTTGGAATGTGTAGCAAGTTTAGTTATTAATTTACTAACTTCGCGTTATTAGCAACAACAATTTGCGACCTTAGGACAACAACGATCTATATGCACCTAAACAACAAGTAAGATAGAACCTTGTTGTTCTTAAACAGTTGGAATGCGGCTGGAAAACTTAATATCGGTAAAAAGGCCTTCTTTAAGGCCTCTTTACAACGTCATTTTTCCGCTGTTAATGGTCAGGCAAATCGCGTTTTTTTTCATTATGAGGAATTTGAATGTGAATTTTTTAAAATTTTTCATATCTGACAAATTCATATATGAATTTTGTTGTTTGCTCATTTTTCATGAATGAGGAAATTAAAAATATTTTTTTTCCTCACCCTCATGAATGTAAAGAAGCAGTTCAATTTAAAATTTTTCACGCTCGCTCATGACTGAAAAATGAGCGAGCGTTTCGGTACTCTGGTTTTAATTGCTTTTAAGTTCCTTTACTTACCCTTTTAACTTCATAGGCGTATCTTCAAAACACATCTTACAAATGTGAAACTTTTGCAGTATTGGTTTACTTTCTATCACCATTTGGACAAAAAAATTCCACACCATTGATTCTTCCTGCACTTTTCTTTATGAGCACAATTTTTGTTTTTTGTTTTACAATTTCTTTTGTTTCCAGAATTTTTTGAAATTTTAAAAAGTTTCACTCAATTGAAAATCAAACACATTTGTGTCAGTATCAGGGTCCGAATTTGATAATTCCCCACTAGTTTGCTGGAAGAAATCAGTAATTTTTTTATTTTCCATTATTTTCTTTTTCTCACTCACCACTTTTCTGCATTTATTATTATAAAAAGTAACTGTATTTGTAGAGTTGCCCTCCCTTTGAAAAAAATTACGTTTCACTTGGTAGAGCTGCCAAGCTTTCCACACTAAATTTGTTTAAAAAAAATGTGTAATATAACACAATACTAAAAAAGCATTATCGAATCTACTATGTGCATACCAGAGAACCTCAAAATTCACTATTTTTGTTGATTTATTCATACGCTAAAATTTACAATAACTCTATACATGCAAAACAAAGTTCAACGTTGGTAATTTTTACATCCTTTCGTACACATTTTATTTTTGCATTTATTCGTTTTTTATTGAAAGTGCTTTATTTGCATTTTTGTTGCTCACGCAATATAACACAACTGAGTAAATTCAAAAGAACACATTCTTATACTTTTGTTTACATTAACAACAACAATAAACCACTCGATGAGACGCTTTTTCCAAATTAACAACAATAAAAACAACAATAACAAGAATACATTGTACATACCTACTACTACTACTACTACTGTACTTTTTAAAATGAAAAAAAAGTCTGTTTCTATGGAAATTGTGTGTACCTACATATGTATGTGTGTTCAATTTTTTTTTCTTGTACTACATAGTTAATGCTGAATAAATCCATGAGTAAGATTGCTTGATTTCTAGCTTTTTTGTTTGTATTTTTTTTTTCTGTACCAAAACAATCATTTTCGAACCGAACACAAAAACATCTTTATTAAAAAACGAAGCTAACGATTGTATAAATAACAAAGCACGATGTGCGTTATTTGAATGACTGCAAACCAGCAGCGAATATTTGCGGTTGAGGAAATTTCATTGTATGACCGCAAGCGAGTGTATTTGTTGCTGTTGATTAAATGCGATTTTTTTACAATTGCATAAAGCTGTTCTCTGGTGCATACCATTTTTTAGTTTTGTGTGCATTATGAATTCAAGAGTTAAAAATTAAAAAAAATTATATATATATATAAAATTAAATTAAAAAAAAATCAAAACGGCGGCTGATTTTAAGCCGACATAAGCCAAAAATTTTTCGGCGGCGGCGGCTATTCAAAATTTTCGGCGGCTCGGTCCAGCCGGCTTTCAGCCGCTCGGCGCAGGTCTCTGGTGTAACGCCTTAAAATATTGGTCCTAGACCCACCTTAAAGTATACCGATCGACTCAGAATCACTTTCTGAGTCGAACTAACGATGTCTGTCCGGCAGGCTGGCTGGCTGGATGTCCATGTAACCTTGTGCGCAAAGTACAGGTCGCAGTTTTGGAGTTAATTTGATAAAATTTGGGACATGGGTTCTTATTGGCACAAGGACTAAGGATTGAAAATCCTCTATGGTATAACAAACACCGGCTTCGCTAAGTAAAGCTTCTAAAATCTGCCTTGTTTCCGAACGAAAGCCGACTATGCAGAGAAGCTTTAGTTAGCGAAGCCGGTGTTTGTTATACCATAGAGGAGAAAATCATTGCGCCCGGCCGAAGGCCGGCTGTGCAGAGAAGCTTTAGTTAGCGAAGCCGGTGTTTGTATACCATAGAGGAGAAAATCCTTGCGCCCGGCCAAAGGCTGGCTGTGCAGAGAAGCTTTAGTTAGCGAAGCCGGTATTTGTTATACCATAGAGGAGAAAAGCCTTGCGGCCGGCTGTGCAGAGAAGCTTTAGTTAGCGAAGCCGGAATTTATTATACCTTAGAGAAGAAAATCCTTGTGCCCGGCCAAAGGCCGGCTGTGCAGAGAAGCTTAAGTTAGCGAAGCCGGTGTTTGTTATACCATAGAGGAGAAAATCCTTGCGCCCAAAAGTGTTTTCGTTATATATTTAATATATACCTCGTTTCTGTATTTCTCGCTTCGTAAAATTTTCCGCATGAAACGTGTGAATTGCAACAAAAATAGTGTGAAATGAAACAAAAAATTGTTTTTCTCACGCAAGTGTTTCTGTATCTTTTCTTGGCGAGAATTATCTGTAATTTTAATAATTTTCCAGCAATTATTGGAAGGATGCGAGAAAAAGTGTTTCTATAACAATGTTTTGCGAAAAGTTTCTTTTAAGAACTGTCAAAATAAGTCGCATTTGAAATTGGTGGCGAGAAAAACAAAATGTAGATATTTTGAATTTAAAATATGTTTATATACTACTTATTTTTTTTTAAATAAATAAAAAAAATAGAAGGGATATAAATGATGAATGCATAATTTATATGATGAAAATAAACAAAAAACCATTGTTATATTTTGTTATTTTAAATTTTTTTTAGCCTTTCCTTGTTTTGGTTTTATTAGGTGCTGCCAGATAAATTTGTGTAAAAATCGTCAATTTTCTGAGAAAAAAATATAAAAGATCCTCCTTTTTTGTTTTAAAAATCGTGTAATTTAAAACAAATTTGTTTCGACTTTTATTAAAACATAATCAAACAAAAACAAAGTTAAAATTCATGGGTATTTAATAATTTCTTTAAATTTATATTTCTTTTGTTAAGCTGAAGGATAATTTTTTATAAAACTATTTATTTTCTTTAATCCGATAACAATTAAAAATTGTTTTTCCCTGAAGAAGTCACACAAAGGCATGAGAAAATATCATATTAAACAAAAAATAAAATAAATGGCCCATAACTATAGTCATAAACAAAGCATACTTTAAGAGTTCTAAAGTAAACTTTTATTAAAAATATGCTTTTGATCTACTATAGACAAGCAAAAGCATACTTTACACGTTAAGTCCGATGTTAATTTTAAAACCAGCTGAAGTTGTGTTTAACTCATTTAACAACAGCATCAGCTGTTTTTCGCCAAATAAAAAAGTACTTGCAAAAAGTTAAAAATGTTTATGTTATAAGATGTTGGCTGAAATTTTGCAATTATTAATGATTTGCAGGAAAACTTTTATGGAAAGAAACACAAAATATATATGTATAGGCCCTAATTGTGTAAAACGCTAGGCCAAATTGCATAGCGTTTTACACAAAGTTTTGTAATTTTGTTGTTGCTTTCTACATAAAATCATATTGCGTGTTTCAACCGAACAAGATATGCAGTGTTTTATTTATATTTCAATTTTCAATGTCGGCTGCTTAAAGTTGCCACTTGCTTATATTTTGTTGTATGTTGTATGAAAAATTGGCTACATTTAAGCTGTCTTGTTTTTAAAGATATTTTTTTTACTAATAAACAAACATATTAAAATATTTAAAACTATCTTATTTCGAAGACTAAGGGGCAACGCCAACAATTTCATTGAAAGCAAAAAAAAAAAAAAAAATCAAAAGTATTTTATAAATTTGTTGTTACTTTCTACAGAAATTCATTCAGTTTTTTCAATTTTCAACGCCACAAAATATGAAGTGTTTGAAATTTAAAAATTCAATATGAATTTCTATAGAAAGTAACAACAAAATTAAAAAATATTTTTGATATTTTTGGCTTTCGTCACTTTTTTAGAAAAATCATTAAATCATCACTTTGCTAATTTCGGAACAAAAAGTTGTCAAAATGACAATAACTCGTCAAATCTGGCAGCCCCGTTTTTATTATATTTATTTCTTTTGTTGACGTTTCGCTTTTATTTGACACTTAATTACTGGAAATATTCCAGTATAAACAGAATTTGTTGTGTCTGTTTTCGCATTCAAATACAGAAACACTTTTATCTCATAAATCGAGAAACGATGGAATTTTTTGTTTCACACTTCATGTAAGAAATTTTACGATGCGAGAAATACAGAAACGAGGTACTGGTCTATTTAACATTACGATGTCCTAGGAGAGGACCATATAACCCACCTTTGGACCACTAAGGAGTAGTTTTAAAACTACTCCATGGTATATAACCCACCTTTGGACCACTAAGGAGTAGTTTTAAAACTACTCCATGGTATACTCAAGAGGATTAGTTTTAAAGTCGTTTAAAAACGAAAGCATGTCGTTAAAAAACGAAGACATGTCGTCTCACTACAAACACTTTTTAACAATGACATGGTCCATGCTTGTATTACATCGGACTAGTCCATGGAGTAGTCCATTTTATCAAAATGGGTCAGGTGGTCCAATTTTATTTGCAGGGTATGTCTTTTAAACGAAAAAAACAGACCCCTTTAGCGGCATCACAAAATATTTTACAAAATAAAAAAAAACACATTTTAGTTTACCAGCCAACAAATAATTTTACAAGGCACAAACAGGCTATCGTGCTGCCTAGCGGGAAAAATTGCGAGGGCTTTGGCTTTTCAGGCCTTAAAGAAGGTTTACAACTACATTTTCAATAAACTTTTACTTATTCCGCTCTGCCTTCTTCGAAAAGGGGTTTTAGAATGGGTTTTATGAAATATTTTACAAATTCAAATTAACTTTTCTGAGATAAGGCCTGTCGAAATAGTTTTATTAGCAGTAATGTTGGAATGTGTTGCAATTTTAGTTATTAATTTACTAACTTCGCGTTATTAGCAACAACAATTTGCGACCTTAGGACAACAACGATCTATATGCACCTAAACAACAAGTAAGATAGAACCTTGTTGTTCTTAAACAGTTGGAATGCGGCTGGAAAACTTAATATCGGTAAAAAGGCCTTCTTTAAGGCCTCTTTACAACGTCATTTTTCCGCTGTTAATGGTCAGGCAAATCGCGTTTTTTTTCATTATGAGGAATTTGAATGTGAATTTTTTAAAATTTTTCATATCTGACAAATTCATATATGAATTTTGTTGTTTGCTCATTTTTCATGAATGAGGAAATTAAAAATATTTTTTTTCCTCACCCTCATGAATGTAAAGAAGCAGTTCAATTTAAAATTTTTCACGCTCGCTCATGACTGAAAAATGAGCGAGCGTTTCGGTACTCTGGTTTTAATTGCTTTTAAGTTCCTTTACTTACCCTTTTAACTTCATAGGCGTATCTTCAAAACACATCTTACAAATGTGAAACTTTTGCAGTATTGGTTTACTTTCTATCACCATTTGGACAAAAAAATTCCACACCATTGATTCTTCCTGCACTTTTCTTTATGAGCACAATTTTTGTTTTTTGTTTTACAATTTCTTTTGTTTCCAGAATTTTTTGAAATTTTAAAAAGTTTCACTCAATTGAAAATCAAACACATTTGTGTCAGTATCAGGGTCCGAATTTGATAATTCCCCACTAGTTTGCTGGAAGAAATCAGTAATTTTTTTATTTTCCATTATTTTCTTTTTCTCACTCACCACTTTTCTGCATTTATTATTATAAAAAGTAACTGTATTTGTAGAGTTGCCCTCCCTTTGAAAAAAATTACGTTTCACTTGGTAGAGCTGCCAAGCTTTCCACGCTAAATTTGTTTAAAAAAAATGTGTTATATAACACAATACTAAAAAAGCATTATCGAATCTACTATGTGCATACCAGAGAACCTCAAAATTCACTATTTTTGTTGATTTATTCATACGCTAAAATTTACAATAACTCTATACATGCAAAACAAAGTTCAACGTTGGTAATTTTTACATCCTTTCGTACACATTTTATTTTTGCATTTATTCGTTTTTTATTGAAAGTGCTTTATTTGCATTTTTGTTGCTCACGCAATATAACACAACTGAGTAAATTCAAAAGAACACATTCTTATACTTTTGTTTACATTAACAACAACAATAAACCACTCGATGAGACGCTTTTTCCAAATTAACAACAATAAAAACAACAATAACAAGAATACATTGTACATACCAACTACTACTACTACTACTACTGTACTTTTTAAAATGAAAAAAAAGTCTGTTTCTATGGAAATTGTGTGTACCTACATATGTATGTGTGTTCAATTTTTTTTTCTTGTACTACATAGTTAATGCTGAATAAATCCATGAGTAAGATTGCTTGATTTCTAGCTTTTTTGTTTGTATTTTTTTTTTCTGTACCAAAACAATCATTTTCGAACCGAACACAAAAACATCTTTATTAAAAAACGAAGCTAACGATTGTATAAATAACAAAGCACGATGTGCGTTATTTGAATGACTGCAAACCAGCAGCGAATATTTGCGGTTGAGGAAATTTCATTGTATGACCGCAAGCGAGTGTATTTGTTGCTGTTGATTAAATGCGATTTTTTTACAATTGCATAAAGCTGTTCTCTGGTGCATACCATTTTTTAGTTTTGTGTGCATTATGAATTCAAGAGTTAAAAATTAAAAAAAATTATATATATATATAAAATTAAATTAAAAAAAAATCAAAACGGCGGCTGATTTTAAGCCGACATAAGCCAAAAATTTTTCGGCGGCGGCGGCTATTCAAAATTTTCGGCGGCTCGGTCCAGCCGGCTTTCAGCCGCTCGGCGCAGGTCTCTGGTGTAACGCCTTAAAATATTGGTCCTAGACCCACCTTAAAGTATACCGATCGACTCAGAATCACTTTCTGAGTCGAACTAACGATGTCTGTCCGGCAGGCTGGCTGGCTGGATGTCCATGTAACCTTGTGCGCAAAGTACAGGTCGCAGTTTTGGAGTTAATTTGATAAAATTTGGGACATGGGTTCTTATTGGCACAAGGACTAAGGATTGAAAATCCTCTATGGTATAACAAACACCGGCTTCGCTAAGTAAAGCTTCTAAAATCTGCCTTGTTTCCGAACGAAAGCCGACTATGCAGAGAAGCTTTAGTTAGCGAAGCCGGTGTTTGTTATACCATAGAGGAGAAAATCATTGCGCCCGGCCGAAGGCCGGCTGTGCAGAGAAGCTTTAGTTAGCGAAGCCGGTGTTTGTATACCATAGAGGAGAAAATCCTTGCGCCCGGCCAAAGGCTGGCTGTGCAGAGAAGCTTTAGTTAGCGAAGCCGGTATTTGTTATACCATAGAGGAGAAAAGCCTTGCGGCCGGCTGTGCAGAGAAGCTTTAGTTAGCGAAGCCGGAATTTATTATACCTTAGAGAAGAAAATCCTTGTGCCCGGCCAAAGGCCGGCTGTGCAGAGAAGCTTAAGTTAGCGAAGCCGGTGTTTGTTATACCATAGAGGAGAAAATCCTTGCGCCCGACCAAAGGCCGGCTGTGCAGAGAAGCTTTAGCTAGCGAAGCCGGTATTTGTTATACCATAGAGGAGAAAATCCTTGCGCCCAAAAGTGTTTTCGTTATATATTTAATATATACCTCGTTTCTGTATTTCTCGCTTCGTAAAATTTTCCGCATGAAACGTGTGAATTGCAACAAAAATAGTGTGAAATGAAACAAAAAATTGTTTTTCTCACGCAAGTGTTTCTGTATCTTTTCTTGGCGAGAATTATCTGTAATTTTAATAATTTTCCAGCAATTATTGGAAGGATGCGAGAAAAAGTGTTTCTATAACAATGTTTTGCGAAAAGTTTCTTTTAAGAACTGTCAAAATAAGTCGCATTTGAAATTGGTGGCGAGAAAAACAAAATGTAGATATTTTGAATTTAAAATATGTTTATATACTACTTATTTTTTTTTAAATAAATAAAAAAAATAGAAGGGATATAAATGATGAATGCATAATTTATATGATGAAAATAAACAAAAAACCATTGTTATATTTTGTTATTTTAAATTTTTTTTAGCCTTTCCTTGTTTTGGTTTTATTAGGTGCTGCCAGATAAATTTGTGTAAAAATCGTCAATTTTCTGAGAAAAAAATATAAAAGATCCTCCTTTTTTGTTTTAAAAATCGTGTAATTTAAAACAAATTTGTTTCGACTTTTATTAAAACATAATCAAACAAAAACAAAGTTAAAATTCATGGGTATTTAATAATTTCTTTAAATTTATATTTCTTTTGTTAAGCTGAAGGATAATTTTTTATAAAACTATTTATTTTCTTTAATCCGATAACAATTAAAAATTGTTTTTCCCTGAAGAAGTCACACAAAGGCATGAGAAAATATCATATTAAACAAAAAATAAAATAAATGGCCCATAACTATAGTCATAAACAAAGCATACTTTAAGAGTTCTAAAGTAAACTTTTATTAAAAATATGCTTTTGATCTACTATAGACAAGCAAAAGCATACTTTACACGTTAAGTCCGATGTTAATTTTAAAACCAGCTGAAGTTGTGTTTAACTCATTTAACAACAGCATCAGCTGTTTTTCGCCAAATAAAAAAGTACTTGCAAAAAGTTAAAAATGTTTATGTTATAAGATGTTGGCTGAAATTTTGCAATTATTAATGATTTGCAGGAAAACTTTTATGGAAAGAAACACAAAATATATATGTATAGGCCCTAATTGTGTAAAACGCTAGGCCAAATTGCATAGCGTTTTACACAAAGTTTTGTAATTTTGTTGTTGCTTTCTACATAAAATCATATTGCGTGTTTCAACCGAACAAGATATGCAGTGTTTTATTTATATTTCAATTTTCAATGTCGGCTGCTTAAAGTTGCCACTTGCTTATATTTTGTTGTATGTTGTATGAAAAATTGGCTACATTTAAGCTGTCTTGTTTTTAAAGATATTTTTTTTACTAATAAACAAACATATTAAAATGTTTAAAACTATCTTATTTCGAAGACTAAGGGGCAACGCCAACAATTTCATTGAAAGCAAAAAAAAAAAAAAAAATCAAAAGTATTTTATAAATTTGTTGTTACTTTCTACAGAAATTCATTCAGTTTTTTCAATTTTCAACGCCACAAAATATGAAGTGTTTGAAATTTAAAAATTCAATATGAATTTCTATAGAAAGTAACAACAAAATTAAAAAATATTTTTGATATTTTTTGGCTTTCGTCACTTTTTTAGAAAAATCATTAAATCGTCACTTTGCTAATTTCGGAACAAAAAGTTGTCAAAATGACAATAACTCGTCAAATCTGGCAGCCCCGTTTTTATTATATTTATTTTTTTTGTTGACGTTTCGCTTTTATTTGACACTTAATTACTGGAAATATTCCAGTATAAACAGAATTTGTTGTGTCTGTTTTCGCATTCAAATACAGAAACACTTTTATCTCATAAATCGAGAAACGATGGAATTTTTTGTTTCACACTTCATGTAAGAAATTTTACGATGCGAGAAATACAGAAACGAGGTACTGGTCTATTTAACATTACGATGTCCTAGGAGAGGACCATATAACCCACCTTTGGACCACTAAGGAGTAGTTTTAAAACTACTCCATGGTATATAACCCACCTTTGGACCACTAAGGAGTAGTTTTAAAACTACTCCATGGTATACTCAAGAGGATTAGTTTTAAAGTCGTTTAAAAACGAAAGCATGTCGTTAAAAAACGAAGACATGTCGTCTCACTACAAACACTTTTTAACAATGACATGGTCCATGCTTGCATTACATTACTAGTCCATGGAGTAGTCCATTTTATCAAAATGGGTCAGGTGGTCCAATTTTATTTGCAGGGTATGTCTTTTAAACGAAAAAAACAGACCCCTTTAGCGGCATCACAAAATATTTTACAAAATAAAAAAAAACACATTTTAGTTTACCAGCCAACAAATAGTTTTACAAGGCACAAACAGGCTATCGTGCTGCCTAGCGGGAAAAATTGCGAGGGCTTTGGCTTTTCAGGCCTTAAAGAAGGTTTACAACTACATTTTCAATAAACTTTTACTTATTCCGCTCTGCCTTCTTCGAAAAGGGGTTTTAGAATGGGTTTTATGAAATATTTTACAAATTCAAATTAACTTTTCTGAGATAAGGCCTGTCGAAATAGTTTTATTAGCAGTAATGTTGGAATGTGTAGCAAGTTTAGTTATTAATTTACTAACTTCGCGTTATTAGCAACAACAATTTGCGACCTTAGGACAACAACGATCTATATGCACCTAAACAACAAGTAAGATAGAACCTTGTTGTTCTTAAACAGTTGGAATGCGGCTGGAAAACTTAATATCGGTAAAAAGGCCTTCTTTAAGGCCTCTTTACAACGTCATTTTTCCGCTGTTAATGGTCAGGCAAATCGCGTTTTTTTTCATTATGAGGAATTTGAATGTGAATTTTTTAAAATTTTTCATATCTGACAAATTCATATATGAATTTTGTTGTTTGCTCATTTTTCATGAATGAGGAAATTAAAAATATTTTTTTTCCTCACCCTCATGAATGTAAAGAAGCAGTTCAATTTAAAATTTTTCACGCTCGCTCATGACTGAAAAATGAGCGAGCGTTTCGGTACTCTGGTTTTAATTGCTTTTAAGTTCCTTTACTTACCCTTTTAACTTCATAGGCGTATCTTCAAAACACATCTTACAAATGTGAAACTTTTGCAGTATTGGTTTACTTTCTATCACCATTTGGACAAAAAAATTCCACACCATTGATTCTTCCTGCACTTTTCTTTATGAGCACAATTTTTGTTTTTTGTTTTACAATTTCTTTTGTTTCCAGAATTTTTTGAAATTTTAAAAAGTTTCACTCAATTGAAAATCAAACACATTTGTGTCAGTATCAGGGTCCGAATTTGATAATTCCCCACTAGTTTGCTGGAAGAAATCAGTAATTTTTTTATTTTCCATTATTTTCTTTTTCTCACTCACCACTTTTCTGCATTTATTATTATAAAAAGTAACTGTATTTGTAGAGTTGCCCTCCCTTTGAAAAAAATTACGTTTCACTTGGTAGAGCTGCCAAGCTTTCCACACTAAATTTGTTTAAAAAAAATGTGTAATATAACACAATACTAAAAAAGCATTATCGAATCTACTATGTGCATACCAGAGAACCTCAAAATTCACTATTTTTGTTGATTTATTCATACGCTAAAATTTACAATAACTCTATACATGCAAAACAAAGTTCAACGTTGGTAATTTTTACATCCTTTCGTACACATTTTATTTTTGCATTTATTCGTTTTTTATTGAAAGTGCTTTATTTGCATTTTTGTTGCTCACGCAATATAACACAACTGAGTAAATTCAAAAGAACACATTCTTATACTTTTGTTTACATTACCAACAACAATAAACCACTCGATGAGACGCTTTTTCCAAATTAACAACAATAAAAACAACAATAACAAGAATACATTGTACATACCTACTACAACTACTGTACTTTTTAAAATGAAAAAAAGTCTGTTTCTAATTGGTAATTTTTACATCCTTTCGTACACATTTTATTTTTGCATTTATTCGTTTTTTATTGAAAGTGCTTTATTTGCATTTTTGTTGCTCACGCAATATAACACAACTGAGTAAATTCAAAAGAACACATTCTTATACTTTTGTTTACATTACCAACAACAATAAACCACTCGATGAGACGCTTTTTCCAAATTAACAACAATAAAAACAACAATAACAAGAATACATTGTACATACCTACTACAACTACTGTACTTTTTAAAATGAAAAAAAGTCTGTTTCTATGGAAATTGTGTGTACCTACATATGTATGTGTGTTCAATTTTTTTTTCTTGTACTACATAGTTAATGCTGAATAAATCCATGAGTAAGATTGCTTGATTTCTAGCTTTTTTGTTTGTATTTTTTTTTTCTGTACCAAAACAATCATTTTCGAACCGAACACAAAAACATCTTTATTAAAAAACGAAGCTAACGATTGTATAAATAACAAAGCACGATGTGCGTTATTTGAATGACTGCAAACCAGCAGCGAATATTTGCGGTTGAGGAAATTTCATTGTATGACCGCAAGCGAGTGTATTTGTTGCTGTTGATTAAATGCGATTTTTTTTCAATTGCATAAAGCTGTTCTCTGGTGCATACCATTTTTTAGTTTTGTGTGCATTATGAATTCAAGAGTTAAAAATTAAAAAAAATTATATATATATATAAAATTAAATTAAAAAAAAATCAAAACGGCGGCTGATTTTAAGCCGACATAAGCCAAAAATTTTTCGGCGGCGGCGGCGGCTATTCAAAATTTTCGGCGGCTCGGTCCAGCCGGCTTTCAGCCGCTCGGCGCAGGTCTCTGGTGTAACGCCTTAAAATATTGGTCCTAGACCCACCTTAAAGTATACCGATCGACTCAGAATCACTTTCTGAGTCGAACTAACGATGTCCGTCCGGCAGGCTGGCTGGCTGGATGTCCATGTAACCTTGTGCGCAAAGTACAGGTCGCAGTTTTGGAGATAATTTGATAAAATTTGGGACATGGGTTCTTATTGGCACAAGGACTAAGGATTGAAAATCCTCTATGGTATAACAAACACCGGCTTCGCTAAGTAAAGCTTCTAAAATCTGCCTTGTTTCCGTTGTTAGCGAAGCCGGTATTTGTTATACCATAGAGGAGAAAAGCCTTGCGGCCGGCTGTGCAGAGAAGCTTTAGTTAGCGAAGCCGGAATTTATTATACCTTAGAGAAGAAAATCCTTGTGCCCGGCCAAAGGCCGGCTGTGCAGAGAAGCTTTAGTTAGCGAAGCCGGTGTTTGTTATACCATAGAGGAGAAAATCCTTGCGCCCGACCAAAGGCCGGCTGTGCAGAGAAGCTTTAGCTAGCGAAGCCGGTATTTGTTATACCATAGAGGAGAAAATCCTTGCGCCCAAAAGTGTTTTCGTTATATATTTAATATATACACCCAGAGAAAAAGCAGCAAAACCATTTTTAAAATTTTTTTTACCATATTATGTTTCATTGAACCAAATCATTGTCACCGCAACCATATTATGGTTAAATTAGTTTCTTTAAAAATAGTTTTGTTGGTTGGGACCATAATGAAACATGTTTTTCTCTGCGTGTATGCATATCATTTTTTTGTATTTAACTTCTTTAGTAATTATGGACCTAATGACACTTTTGAAAGTGTCATAACGTCCATTTGCAAAGTGTCATAGTGTCCATGGACGTTATGACACTTTTAAAGTGTCATAATGTCCATGGACAGTATGACACTTTTTGGAGTGTCATAACGTTCATGGACACTATGACACTGGACGTTTTGACATGCCACCTATAATTTATATGAAAAGCACTGACACTGAGTGTAATAAAAGAAGGGAAATTATATTAAAAATGTGTTAAATCCCCAAAAAATCCCCGATTATTTTTCTTAAATCCCCGATCCCCAAATTATTTTCCTTGACCTTTTTGCTTGCATGAAATCCCAAACTTTGGGGATAAATCCCCAAGTATGGCAGCCCTGGGTATTCTGCAAATCACAGAGCACACAGAGGCGTCACGAGACAAAAAATAGTTTTTTTTCTGTCATTTTCTTCAAAAGCTGTCCTTTTTGCATTTTTGTTTTAATCACGTAATTTGTTTTGATAGTAGCGGCCTGTTTTTATACCAGGGACCGAAAATAACAGTTATGTATATTGGAATTTTATGATGAAACAGAACTGAGTCTTCAACTTCAGGCAAAAATTTTGAGGCCCATAATTAAAACGTCGGCAGTAACTTCAAATTCTGTCTCAATTCTTTCGTTTTCTTTTGTTCTTATTTTTCTTTGTTTACAAAATGTATGAAATTGAATGAAAGTATGGTAGCATTGTTAAGAGAATAAGTGTCTATATGTGAGAGCATTAATGATGAAACAGAACTGGGGCTGAACGTTTTTTTACATGCAGTTTGACATAAAATTATGCCAGAGAATGCGGTCGAGAAATAAAATCAATTTTATTTTGAGGACGTTTTTTCTAATGCTCTCACATAAATACAATTATTCTCTTAACAATGCTACCATACTTTCATTCAATTTCATACATTTTGTAAACAAAGAAAAATAAGAACAAAAGAAAATGAAAGAAATGAGAGAGAATTTGAAGTTACTGCCGACGTTTTAATTATGGGCTTTAAAATTTTTGCTTGAAGTTGAAGACTCAGTTCTGTTTCATCATTTAGAAAAAACGTCCTCAAAATAAAATTGATTTTATTTCTCGACCGCATTCTCTGGCATAATTTTATGTCAAACTGCAGGTTTTTTGTATTTTAAAACAAAAAAAGCATATAGAAATAAATGTCGAAAAACTGATTCAAGTATACCATATTGTTCCTCATGCACTTGTCAATGATAAAATATATTGATTTTTATTATTTTGATTTTTATTTTTTTGAACAAAAATAGCAGTTATATATTGATATTTATTTTTTCGAGCAAAAATAAAAGTTATTCTCTAAAGAAATGTACGTGATTTAATAATTTAGTTGACTTAACATTTTTTTTTTAGTGTGTAATTATCATTGGAATTCCTTATGCACATTGAAATAATTATTAAAGTCATCTTAATTATTAAAACATGTACATTTACTTAGAGAATAACTTTTATTTTTGCTCGAAAATATTAAAATGAATATATAACTGTTATTTTTGTTCAAAAAAATAAAAATCAAAAAATAACTGTTATTTTTGATCGAAAAAATAAAAAAAAACAGTTATTGTTCAAAAAAAAGGAAAATCAAAAAATAACTGTTATTTTTGTTAAAAAAAATTAAATGAAAAAATAATTGTTTTCATCTGACTTATGAAAAAAGGAATAACTGTTACGGTCCCTGTTTTGTACATTGCCCTTCACTACCAAAAAACGTTTTCTTTCTCTTTCTTCGAAAGCTACCCTCGCAAATGATTTGACATTTTTCATACGTCACTTTTTTCATCTCTGTATGCTCTGTGGCAAAAGCCACAGACAGCGTTACCGTTCAAAACTTTCAAAAAGGGGCACAAAAAGGGGATTTTCAAAATAAAAGTGGCACAAAAAGGGGAATTCTGAGAAAAAAAGGGGCAACTTTAAAAATAAGACCATTTTCATTTTTATTAAGTTATTTTCACGGAAAACATAAACGTTACAAAAAATAAGCCTCTTCTAATGTATAAATAAAAGGCCTAACTCCACTTTTCGAAAATTTCTCAATTTTGTTATATTACTATCTAATTAGATGGGAACCCTTTAAAAATGATTTGGTTCTTTTATAATTTAAATATTTTCCTTTAAAAAATATGAAAAAATGGTATAGGGTTTTAATCTTATATGATTTTTTCCGAAGCTACCAGCCAGATAAAAGGAAAATATACATAACAAAAGTAGGCCATTATATATTGCTTAAATATGAATTGCTAAGCTCTTCTCTAGTCTTTATTTTGTGGAGTAAGGCCTTTTAGCATTTGACACATCCATATATAGTCGAACTTCCCTTTTTTATACAGAACTAACATTTTTTTTACTATTGTTTATAAAAACTGGTATTTTAGTTCGATTATCCATTATCAATAATATCCCTATAAGGAACAGTTTGAAGACTTTTGCGTTAAGTGTTTAATTGCTTGTAAGAAATAAAGTGCTGGAAAATAATCTGCTAGGCTACAAAACCTTTTGTGCTGCTTATTTAACTTTTAATGATCAAATTTATTTTAAAATAAATGCTGCTACATTTTTGTCCACTAAAACGAGTGACTGTTGTTAAAATCGTTATCAAGAAACTAAGATACTGCCATGCTACCTTTGCGCTTAGTTAATTGTATACCATATTTTTAGGTAATTTTACCTATGATTTTTTTTTTGTGTGTAAGGAGATCAAATTATAATAATTTTTTAATTTGTTCATTATATAGAAAGCTTCATTTTATAGAACTTCACTATAGAGATGTTCGAATGTATATATACACAGTGAAAAAACACGTCTTGTTTGCAAGTTAACGTGTATGAACTGTTGCATATAATTTTACCCTTCGCCACAGCTGGAAAAATATAAGTTCGTTATTATAAAAATTTGTCGTTCCATTTTTAATTTAACAAAATCGGTTACTAATTGACTTAGTAATATACTTATAACCACGTTAATATTCCCAAAATAAGGGCTTTGGCACAATAGCGCCTTTATTATGAGTGATAGGTGGACCAAATTTATTTCTGATATTTCTTATTAGGAGAAGTTAGTAGTGGTACGATTTTTATTAATGCATTACAGTGCTATGCTGTTTCTTTAGTTGTTATATAAGTATCTACTTTCCGAAAATATGCATCTATATATATTTATTAATAAGTTCAACATGGACTGCCGGGTATCAACTTTCAGTCTATTGGACCACTTATTGTTTTATAATGCTAATTTAAAAAAAAAATCCGTTTAGCGGATGCACTTCTATGCGGTAAAGTAAAAACATACAATCATATAAAAGCTGGAAGTTTAAAAAGGGGCACAAAACATACAAAATGATACAAAAGGGGATTTAAAATAAAGGGGCAAAGAAAGTGGCATGGCATTAAAAAAGGGGCAAAAATGCGACTTTAGTCGCATAACGGTAACGCTGGCCACAGAATACCACAGAGTATACAGAGGCGTCACGAGACAGAAAATATTGTGTTTTTTCTGTCTTTTTCTTCGAAAGCTGCCCTTTTTGCGTTTTTTGTTTTGATTATGCAATTTGTGTAGATAGTAGCAGTCTGTTTTTACGCATTGTCACTTCACTAACAAAAAACGTTTTATTTCTCTTTCTTCGAAAGCTGCCTCGCAAATGATTTAGGCATTTTTCACACGTCACTTTTTTCATCTCTGTATACTTTGTGCAGAATACAACAGAGCACGCACTTGCATCCTTTGCACACTTTGCGCTACTCATCGTGATTTTCCTTCATATTAATAAAAATTTTGGTTAAAAGACAAAGTATTCTTAACTTTTGCAAAGATAGACAATTTTGCAAATCCGTTTTAAGCAGGCCGGCAGTGGAAAATAGTCTTTCAAATGCCACCGGAACTCATTTGACAACCTAAAGGTCCAACTATATGACTCAGAAAGGGAGTCTGAGTCAATCGGTATACTACGTTTTATATACGTATACGGTAAAACAGTAAAATATCTTCGATACCGATATATTGACAAATCCGAAGTATCTCCGATGTATCGGTATCGGTATTCGTAACATCCCTATTTTCTATACACAATTTTTTTACATTTTGGTTACAGTTTTTTTTGTGGTACCGATTTGTTTATTTTGATATGATAACCTTATGTTCAATATACAGTGAGTCCAAATTTTGCCCTCGTAACTTACTCTATTTCGGGTCGAAATATGGAGTTGTCAATATTAATGATATTTATAAACCGTTTTCAGTGATTTATTGAAGTAATTGAGCAATAGTATAATTAATATTTTGGTTTTTCCTTTTATTTTTAATAACGTTTGTAAAAATATCAATAATTAACTAATAAAAAAATATATATACCTACATATATACATACATATATATATATATATATATATACATATATATATATACATATATGTATGTATATATGTAGGTATATATATATATATATATATATATATATATATATATATATATATAATTAATTGCACAGAAACATTAGGATTTCAAATTATTAAATAAAACATTAATTTAAAAAACCATTATTTATACAAACTAAATGCAAACTATTTCATTAAATTATGTTATATAATATCAATTTTAACTTTAAAAGTATTTTAATAGCAAGATAAAATTTCCAAAAGCTTTAAATTTGTAACTGAGCAATGACGTAGTTTCCAAAACAAATTCTTATTCATTGGGTTAATCCGCATAAAATGTACCTATTTAGGACACAGATTGCCGACTACCTAGTCAATTAAAATCGCTCATACATATTAAAAAAATCTTGAAGGGCTCCAACTATCACGTGATGGCGAACGGGAACGAGAACTGTCTCGGCTACAACAACTAGAACAATAGCAGCTAGAAACGTCAGATGGCAATTTGCGATGATATGGTATAGGACGTTTGCGGGCACTGTTTTTAAAGAAAAACATTCTTTATTACTATTTCACAATAACAATAATTTTATTTAAATTGTAACAATTAGCACTGCTGTGAAATAAAAGCAAAACGAAACTTACCAACTTAACAAAAATTAATAATTGAAATAAAACATAACTGCTCAACAAAACATCTACATCATATAAAAAAATAACATGTTCGGATAGAATAAAATAAAATTAATAATTTATGTAAATAAACTGCATATTTTATTTTGTAATGACAACGTCTTTATCAAGTATACAAATCACATTGCTTTCAAACATAAAATCACTTAAAACGTTGTACAAATTATAAAATGAAAAAAAAAAAAAAAAAAAAATAAACATATAAAGCAAAATTATATTGATAATTAATCATTCTACAATCAATGTCTTCGATTGCGACTTGATGAATGTCGGCTACAAAAAGAAAAAAAATTTACAACAAATTAATAATAATATAAATAATGTTAAAAGAAAATCAAATAATATCTTGAATTGTTTTATACATTGTATACTGCCTGTAAAATTGTTTTGTATAAGTTTACCTAGTAATACGGCGGCGATCTAGAAAGCTGGGAGACCCACGACGTCGCGGTATTGAGGGGGAACGGGTACCAGAACGTGAAGAACCAATGCTACTGCTGTAGGAGAGAAACAACAAAAAAAAAATATGTTTTTAATAAACTAAAATAATATAAATTAAAAAGAAAACAATATTTACGTCGCCAAATTTACATTTTAATGTTTACATTTGGTCTTAAAGTCACTTAATAGTCCAATTCAAATAAAATGTAATATATCTATATATATAAAAGTGAATGTATGTATATATATTTGTATATATATATATTTGTGCCTTATAGGAGGCCAAATCACTTGACCGATGAACTTGAAATTTTCACAACATGTAACTGTGACCCTGGAAGAGACATTAGGCTATATAAAATTGTGACTGGGCAAAGGGGCGATGCCACGCCCATACAACCCAAAATTTAAATTCGTGTTATTAATGACATTTTTTGCCATACGGCGATAATATTTGGTATATTTGTTGTTGGCATGAACAGAAATACGTTTAATAAAAAAAAAGTGGGCGTGGCCCCGCCCCTTTATAGATCGGTGGGAGATTTCGGCCAAAATCCTTTAAAAAAGATTTCGGACAAAATTCTAAAACTTTGTTATTTTTTTCGTAAAGCAATAAAACTTAGTACGTGAATGTAGTAGCTGAAGGGTGTTGTATTAACTTTTTAATTTTTTTGCCACATCCATTATGCTACCATATTTTGTCCAGTGTTAAATATATATATATATATATATATATATCTATATATGAGTCGTTCAGTGGATAAAGGGAATGAGTCCATTTTTGGCGTTTTTGAGATATAGCGTGGATACACTTCCTTTTATGACTAACAATGTATGGTAATAATTTTGTTTTCAAATTTCAACGGAAAGCCCCTTTTAAAAACAAAACATTTTTTATCAAAAAGTAATTTTAATTTTTGGGAATACAAAATTTTAATTTCAAAAGATTTTGCTATTCGTGCTTAATTCCCAGTTTTTATTCTTGACAAAAACACTTGAAATTTATTGTTGATTTAGTGGGGAATGTAAGATGAGATAAACCCACTGTTGTTTATTGTTGATGTGTTTTGTTCAAGCTTTGATATTGTTACAAGTAGAACTGTAGCTATAATTCTTATACGTTTAACAGTTTTATTTGGTTTAATATCTTTAGTTTGTCTAAAATCTTTATGGATGAAGTTTCCTGATGATCTGGCCTAAGCAACCAGTGAAATGCATAGGAATAGCTTATCCCATCAACAATAAATTTCAAGTGTTTTTGTCAAGAATAAAAACTGGGATGCATTTATATTGCATTAATCACTTGTTAACTTTGCTTTAATTCACTTTTATTTGTTTCTTTTTTTTGCCCCTCTTCGAGCTTTCGCTACCTGCCAATTTTTTGTGTTCTTTAAATTGTTGTACTTAGTTCATTGCTGCATGAGAGGATCAATCGGAAGCGTAACTGTTATCCAACTTTATGCTTTATTACATATGAATTCGACCTTTGATCACTGTTATGATATCGCTGTGGTTAGAAGAGTTTCTAATTTAGTAAGTGCAATGAGTGCAGATCGGTCGTAACCTTCGTCGTAAGTAACAACGTTCCTGCTAAAAAGCATTTGAAAAAGATTTCGTAAAAATATTTTAATTATTTGACCTGCGCATATTAAGTAAGAAAAGTTGATTATTATTTTTTTATATATTATAAATATTAAAGTTTACTATTTATAGTTAAATAGTGCCAAGAATGAACGCTAACAACAACAATGAGGTTAATGTCGAAAGTGGTGATTCCGATTGTTCATCAGTTGGCTTTCTACGTTTCTCAAAAAGGCGAGTGACAAGACTTATATCCTCGGATTTATCGTCAAATAATGATGATGACTTGGCAACGATCTCAGTTGGGCAAAAGCGACGACGAAATAGTATTGAATGGCGAAAAAATGTAAGAAAGTTTCGTCGAATCAACGGTTTGCAATACACAAATAGCTCAGGCTCTATTGTATCAGCAAAAACATTTGCGGATGTAGTTTGTCGATGCAAACGTAACTGTAATTCCAAAATTACAGTTGACCAAAGAAAAGCAGCGTTTACATCCTTTTTTAACTTAAACTCCCATACACAACAAAATATTTTCATTAGAGGTTGCGTTGCGTTGCGTCGAAAATGGTTGAAAGACAGCGTCCAAGAAATGATAATCCAAAGCCGAGATTTCGTACTTTTTCGTATTCTATTCGAATACCAGACCAAGGCGACATTCCTGTCTGCAAAAAGTATTTTTTGGACACATACCACATAAGCAATAAACGACTTTTTTATTGCAGTCAAACAAATCAGGTTTCGGAATTAATAGACCAGCGGGGAAAACACATTCGAACTAATAAAATTGATGACACACCCATCATTAATCATATAAACTCATTTCCGGCTTATACTAGCCATTACAGCAGATCGTATAATCCGCAGCGCAAGTATTTAAATTCCGACTTAAACATAAGAAAAATGTACGACCTTTATGTTGAGAAGTGTAAGTCGGACAGTCTTGAACCTGTAAAAGAAAAATTTTACTACCATATTTTTTCTACGAAATTCAACTTACATTTCAAACACCCATCCAAAGATACTTGTCAAATGTGCGATTTACTGGAAATGAGAATTAGGTCATCGGTTGACAATATTATCTCAATACAAGAAAAGGAGTGCCACTTATTCAAAGCTCAAACAGCCCGAAGCCAAATGGCAGCGGATAAGCTAACTGCTTCCGAAAGCACTTATGTGTTTTGTTTCGATTTGCAAAAAGCCTTAGCTTTTCCCAAGTTAACCACATCAATGCTAGAGACATGTTTGTTTGGCCAGAAACTGAGGGATCAAGAGGCTCGCAAGAAATCGCATCTTGTTTGGTCAAATACTTAAAAATGTTTGCTGATACGCACGATCGGATTGTTTTGTGGTCTGACTCATGTATTGGACAAAATAGAAATATCAAGACTGTCCTAAGTTAACTCAAATTAGTTCAAAGTACTGATATAAAAGCTAAGTCGATTGAAATGAAATTTTTAGTAAGCGGATATACCTACTTACTAAATGACGCCGATTTTGCCATTATTGAGTCTAACGCAAAAAAATTCAGCACATTTATTCGCCAAATGATTGGATAAATATAATCGCAACATGCAAAAGAAAGGAACAGTTTCGAGTGGTTAAAATGACCCATTTTGATTTTTTCTCTACAAAATCTTTGGAAAATAACGTTTGCAATCGCAAAACCAATACCGCGGGAAAACCGGTAAACTGACTCCAAATGAGGTGGATCTAACTAGAGAGATCGAAACCATGGGTAATACAATATAAAAATAATTTCGATGAAAATTTTGGATTTGAAAATATAAACATAAGAAAGAAAGGTAAGGTAATGTTATTGAATAGCGTGAGTCAAAGTTTATTGTATCCTGAAACTAGAGCTATAACAAAAGAAAAGAAAAAGGATATGATTGATTTATTAAAATATATCCCTCCCGTGTACCATACTTTCTATAAAAACTTGAAAACAGTATCAAGTCATAAAGATTATTCTGAAGAAGACATATTATTTTGTTAAATTTAGGAAGAAATTTTTTTTAGTTATTTTTTGTGTTAAAAAGAAGAAATGTTTTATGTTATTTTTTTAAGTTCATTAAAAATAAAACTGTGCGAATGCACTGAACTAAAAAACAAATTATCTGCAGTCTTTTTTTGCAAAATTATAAAAATTGTACTCTTTCCTATACTAATTCAATTAAAACACTACGCGAGGTAAGCCAATATTTAGATGGATATGTTTTCTTATTATTTCCGAACGAATGCTCAAAGTCAAAACATAATTAATTTGCATTTTTACGCTATCGATTTTAACAACAAAAAATTTGGTGGACTTATTCCCTTTTTCCACTGAAACTCTTATCAACAAAAATGTATTTGTATCATAATAACAGGTTTTGTGAACACATACACTAACATACTAACATTATTTATTTACAAATTGTAAAAGAAGCCCTAATAATTAATTTTGCAATTTTAGTTTTGAGTTTTGTTGTAACAACTAGTTTTAAGGTCAACGTCAACTGTTCTGTCGTTTTTCTCCATTTCAAATTTTTGGACTCATTCCCTTTATCCACTGAACGGCTCATATATAAAAATGAAAAATGTTTGTATGTTTGTTTGTTTGTTGGCTTATAGACTCCTAAACTACTGAACCGATTTTCCTGAAATTTTTACAGTAACATCACGTGAACCCTAAAAATAAAATAGGCTACTTATTTTTTCGATAGGGGCAGGGGAATTGGTACCCCCTATTGGATGCCAATATTAAATATCGCATATCTTAAGAGCCGCTTCACGCATTTTGTTGAACTTTTGGTAGTAAAATCTTCTGAGCCCCAAAATTTAAATAAAGTAGCAGCAAGGGAAGTAGTTTCCCCCATTGGACGCCAATATTTAATATCGCATATCTTAAGAACTGTTATAGTGAGAATGTTCAAACTTTTTAGAAGTCACTCTTATGGTATACTACACTATTGAAAATAAAAATAAAGCGGGTAGGCGCAGAGGGGGAAATACCTCTCATAGGATGCATATTGAAATATCGCTCAACTAAAGAACTATTAAAGGGAGAGTCTTCAAACGTGGTTAAAGCTACTATTATAGCAAACTTTAAATTTCAATATAGTAATGGGAGGGGTGGACAGAGGAGGAGCAGTTCCCCTCATAGATAAAAATATTAATAAGAGCAGCTGCAAGCAATTTGTTGAACTTTTGGTAGTAGGATCTTCTGAGCCCCAAAATTGAAATAAAGTAGCAGCGGGGGAAGTGTTACCCCACATAGGACGCCAATGTTGAATATCGGATATCTTAAAAACTGTTATAGTTAGATTGTTCAAACTTTGTAGAAGTCACACTTATGGTATACTACACTTTTGAAAATAAAAATAAAGCGGGTAGGCGCAGGGGGGAAATACCTTCCATAAGATGCATATATTAAATATCGCTCAACTGAAGAACTAGTTAAGGGATAGTCTTCAACCGTGGTTAAAGCTACTATTATGGTAAACTATAAATTTCAATATAGAAATGGGCGGGGTAGCCAGAGGAGGAGCAGTAACCCTCATAGATAGAAATATTAATAAGAGGCCGCTGCAAGCAATTTGTTGTACTTTTGGTAGTAGGATCTTCTGAGCCACAAAATTGAAACAAAATTGCGGGGGAAGTGGTTCCCCCATAGGACGCCAATGTTTTATCGCATATCTTAAGAACTGTTATAGTGAGAATGTTCAAACTTTGTAGAAGTCCCTCTTATGGTATACTACACTACTGAAAATAAAAATAAAGCGGGCATGCGCAGGGGTGGAAATACCTCCCATAGGATACATATATTAAATATCGCTCAACTGAAGAACTATTAAAGGAGCCCCAAAATTGCAACCAAATAGCAGTGGGGGAAGAGTTACCCCCCATAGGAAGCCAATGTTTAATATCGGATATCTTAAAATCTGTTGTAGCTAGAATGTTCAAACTCTGTAGAAGTCACAGTTATGGTATACTACACTTTTGAAAATAAAAATAAAGCGGGTAGGCACAGGGGGGAAATACCTTCATAGGATGCATATATTAAATATCGTTCAACTGAAGAATTATTTAAGTGATAGTCTTCAAACGTGGTTTAAGCTACTATTACGGTAAACTATATATGTATTTCAATATAAAAATGGGCGGGGTAGACAGGGGAGGAGCAGTACCCCTCATAGATAGAAATATTAATAAGAGCCACTGCACGCATTTTGTTGAACTTTTGGTAGTGGGATCTTCTGAGCGCCAAACTTGAAATAAAATAGAAGCGGGGGAACTGGTACCCACCATAGGATGCCAAAGTTTAATATAGCATATCTAAAGAACTGTTATAGTGAGAATGTTCAAACTTTGTGGAAGTCACTCTTATGGTATACTACACTTTTGAAAATAAAAATAAAGCGGGTAGGCGCATGGGGGAAACACCTCGCATAGGATACATATATTAAATATCGCTCAACTGAAGAACTATTAAAGGGAAAGTCTTCAAACGTGGTTAGAGCTACTATTAGTGTAAACTATAAATTTCAATATAAAAATAGGCGGGGAAGACAGGGGAGGAGGAGTACCCCTCATAGACAGAAATATTAATAAGAGCCACTGAGCGCAAAAATTGAAATAATATAGCAGCGAGGGAAGTGGTACCCCCCATAGAACGACGATGTTTAACATCTCTTATCTTAAGAACTATTATAGTAAGAATGTTCAAACTTTGTAGAAGTCACTCTTATGGTATACTACGCTTTTGAAAATAAAAATAAGGCGGGTAAGCGCAGGGGGAAAATACCTCTCACAGGATATTAAATATCTCTCTACTGAAGAACTATTAAAGGGAGAGTCTTCAAAGGTGGTTAAAGCAGTGTAGCAAAGCGCACCGGGTTAAGCTAGTGTATGTATATAACTGACACGGAAAGTTTAAAGGGACTGTTTAAGCCTGCAAGCCTTTTTACAAGCTACTGCGAAAAATACAATTTCTGTTTATTATTTTATAGCGAACAAAATACAATATACATATGTATTTATTTGGTTGATGTTGTTTCATTTTGACAAAACATCGTGAGTCGAGATAAGATAGAAAAAATGTTTTAAAAAAAAAATCGTCGTAAATGTCATTTTTATTTAATAAAAAATAAACGAAAATAAAAGAAAAATTTAGTTAATAACAAGGCGAATTTACTTCAGGTGGCGGCGAGACTACAACAAGTCAACAACACAAAAAGCAACATGTATTTTGTTTTTATTTTTCGGTTATGTAATATCAAAAACAAGGCGAATTCATATATGTATATATTAATTCGCCTTGTATAAAACAGTTGACTAAAGCAGGGCTACCAGAATTGGGGTTCTAATCTTAAATTAGATATCAAAAATTAATTTCGGGTTTAAATTGTAAATGTAAAAATAAACTATTTTTATTTTGGGGAAATTATTGACCGTTTTGTTTCTTTTACAGGCCAACATATATAAGATCTGTAAGTTTTTTCATGTACCCAAGTCATATTAATACAATTTATGTATATTAAACAAATTTTAGAGCAATTCCAATAAATGTGTAAGCAGTAGAATTTTTCTTATATAAAAAATGTTTTCTGCTTTTGTTTAGGTTGACCTGTTAATACTCTAAGAATAAAAAATACTTTCAAACGTATGGCCACCAATATAATGCCTAATGGATATTTAACGCTTTAAATTGATGTGTTTGTGGGGTCGTTATTATAACCCCAATTCTCTATATTTGAAATGTCACAACTTCAAATGTTCGTAAACGATTTTAAATGATTAAACGGGAATTTTCAGTCTGACTCCATTAGTGCTAGAAGCATGTTTGCTAGTATGTACATTAGGGTGATTACAAAAAAATCAATGTTGAATTTTCCATCGGCGCAACACCCTTATATGTGCCGATAGCATAGAAAATGCGATTAAGGAAAAACAGCGATTTTTCACTAAAATTCGTATTTCTTTGCCTTTATAACGGATTTTCTAGGATATTGGTATATTTTAGAGGGGTGCACTTATATGTGCCAATAGAATAGAAAATGCGATTGACGAAGTTTCAGCTCAATCGGATAACGCTAACATGTGTCTCATTGAGCATTTATTAAGAAAAACAGCGATTTTCCACTTAAATTCGTATATCTTTATCTTTATAACCGAAACCATTCATTCTAGGAACCTGAGTCGAGTCTTGTTTTATAGGAAATTTTATTCTTATTAATTTTTGATTTGCATAGTTTTGTTCCTTATACCAATAGATAAAGAGATATTTAGCATAATTAAGGACAAAGAAATACGATTTTCCACTAAAATTTGTATTTCTTTGTTTTTGCACCGATGGAAAATCCAACATTGATTTCTTGTAACCACCCTAATGTACATGATGCTTCAAGTATTTTATATTAACCAATTGTTAAGTTGAAAACAAACATTTTTTTAAATTACCTTGATGAACTACGTGAGGAAGAATGTGACGATGAACTGGATTGAGAGGAATGCGAGCGTGAGCTTCGGCGACTATGGCTACGACTTCTACTACGGCTAGATGATGAGGATCTTCTTTAATATTTAAAAATTGGATATTAAAAACTTACAATATTCATAAAAGTTCGTGAAACTTACGAAGACCTCGAATGACTGGTAGAACGACGTCGATGCCCATCGCGTTCTCCACCTCCCCCACCGCTGTTGCTGCCACCACTACTTGCTTTTTCCTCATGACGATTTCGGCTACGACTACGCCTTGAACGGCTGCGACTACGTCTAGCAGCACTCTCTGCTGCAGCAACCGTTGCAGTTGATACTTTCGATACGATAGCGTCCACCAATGATGAATCTGCCAACGCGGCAACTAAGGGCTGTGAATCATTAATTTTAAATGGCTTAATAATAAGTTTTGGTTTATTTTGATGCTGTAGAAAATTTAAATTACTAGCCGCCGCCACTACAGCTGCACTTGATGCAGCAGAGTGTACACCGCCTAAACTATGACGTTGTGCTGCTGCTATCGAAGCAGCCATTAATATACGATCTGTTATTTGAGAAGATGGGATACTACCACCACTGCTCGTAGTTGCATTCTGACCGTGATGATGATGGTGGTGGTGATGATGATGATGGTGACCACCGCCAACAGCATGACCCACAGCCGTAGCATGGAGATGATGCGCATTAGTGTTAGCTTTTGTTAATAACAAATTACTATTTGAGAAATTGGTACAAGGAGTACCACTCAGGCCCAAGTTTAAGGCGGTACGATGGTCACGACGATTAACTAAAATACTGTTCGATTGTTTACTAAGCATTTGGTTGTTAAATTGAGTGGCGGTTATAAGAGGTGTATTGTTAATACGACTAGGACGATTAAATGATATATTAGTGGAGTTGTTAGCGTGGTTACACATTAAAGAATGGGGGTTAGTAGAAGAGTTATTAGCAATATAAGTAGTAGAGGAGCTGGAATTATGATGGTTGTTTATTATTTGATGATTTGGGTAATGATGATGTGGATGTAATTGCGAATGAGGATGGTGATGATGACCTCCAACGCCACCAGAGTTGTTTATTAAATTTAACCGTTGTCTATGGCTTATATGATGAATATTTGTGTTACGTCTACTACCAACCATACCTCCGCTACCGACGACACCACCACCAACTCCCCCTCCGCAACTGCTATAGATGTTTGGGGATAATTTCTGTCTTCTTTCTAAATAACGATCTTTATTAAAATTATTATTTTCCCTTGAAGTTTTTGGATCCCTATCTCTTTCTCGTTCACGCTCACGAAAATCACGTTCACGCTTACGATCCTTGTCTCTGTTCATTACAATAACATTATTACGTACTGGACTTGCTGTTGGACTCAAAGGTAGCGCATGACCAGTTGCAGCCACTGGGAACTTTTTGCAACTAGCCTGCGTTTCATTGTCCTTATTACTATTATTATTTTCAGTAGGGTTTGAAGTCTCTATCAATTGAATGAGAGACTCTTGTTCTTTTTTTATTTCTTCTAACGTCTGCGGATATATAGCTCCAGGCGGTGAGTTCGCCATATTGCTGTACGCAGTAGGGGAGCACGTTGCTACTACAGCAGGGGCCACATTATTGGCAGCCAAAAAATCATTTAGAGAATTACGTATTGTACTTTTACAAAGTTTATCACTTACTTCTCCGCTATTATTTGATGATGAACTCATCGATGTGGAAGCAGCCATTTTTTCAATTGTCTTAATTTTTTCCTTTGCTTTGGCTGCTATACCCGTCTTTAGTTGTTCCAGCATTTTTAAATCCTTAAGTTCTCTTTCCCGTTTGGATTCCTGAAATTCATCTAATATTTTCTCAGTATTTCGTTCTATGGCATCACTGTCGTCATCACTCTGGGACTGTAGGTGTACAACAGGCTTTGCGTGATTTCTATCATTCTTGCTTGCCTTTTCCTTACGATCTCTTTCACGTTCATCATATTGCTTTGATGATTTGCCGTGTTCTTTTCTACCCTCCTCTTTATCGCCAATATTACTCTTTTCAGCTTTTAGATTTCTAGTGTTCTCTAAAATATCGCGATATCGTTCAGGATTTCGTCTAGCAGGAGAATAACTTAACTCGGACGAATCCCTCGAAGACCTCGGACTCGAAACTTTTTTCTCTACTTTTGAGGGGGGTGGAGTTTTGGATGTAAGGTGTTTGTAGGCCTCTCGTTTTTCTTTAAATTTTTCCAATTCTCGTGATTTTGATTTGGAACGTTGTTTATCCTTAGTGATCTTTTCATTTAATACATTTCTAGATTTTGATCTAGATCTCCGTTTTCCGGATGTTGGTGGTTCTATTAGACTTAAGGATGTATTTTTTGATACGGAAGGTTTGTCTAAATCTTCCACTTTGCGTAAAGGAGTTCTCGATTTGGACGATTTTGTATTAGTAGATACTGAATTCGACGATGACGTTGAAGCGGTTCGAGATCTAGATTTTCGTCCAATAGGTGTTTTATCTTTAAAGCTAAAACAAGCTGAATTTATGTTAGACTTTTCTTGATTTATAAAAGTATTTGCATTATTTTTATTTGATTCAACTTCTTTAGGGGGTGGAGTCAGCGATCTCTTTTGTAAATTTTCATTTACGGAGGACGATCTTGATCTAGACTTCTTCTTATCTTTCCTATGACTATCTAGCGTTTTACGCCTTGGCGTTCTTGAGCGTGTTCTAGAGGGACTACATTTTCTTCTTGTAGTATTTGCATAGGGTTTGCTATTTCGGTTTTGATGAGTAAGCGATGGAGAGGGTGAGCATGAATATTTTTTACGCTTTTCCACACTAGGGCTGTCTCGCTTTTTTTGTGGATATTCATCGGAGTTTTTGCGTTTCAGATCTTTGAAATGTTCGGTCGTACTATCGTGTCTAAGTTTTTGACTAGACCGAGACCTTCTGTTGTCATTTCTGTTATTGTAGACAGTTTCATTACGTTCGCGACTACGATAATCTCTAGAACGGCTTTTCCGATTTAAATTAGAATCTCGTATAATGTTGCGACTACGGTCATTTAATTCAATATAGCTTTGGCTACGTCGAAAACCAATTTCTTGGTTGCAACGATTAAAAGTATGCTGCTGACTTTCATTCCTATCATTACGACTGCGACTACGTTTATTACGGCTCTCTCTTGAAGATTCGTTATGACCTCTCTCTGATTCTTTAGGATTGTGGGACTTTTCCTCTGAGAGACTGTGAAATGGATTATCTGATATATTTTTCCCTATTAAACTTTTACACGTTTTATCTTCAATGCGCTTGTCTAAATATGGAGATCTAAAAAATTACGTTTATTAACATTTCACATAAATTTTGGTTTTAACTTACATCGATCTTGATTTTTCGGATAAGGACGAGCGTTCCTTTTTTTTAGTTCTTCTGTCACGTTTTTTCTAAACAACAAATAAACATAAGAACAAAAAATATTTTAAAATGTGCATTAATACAAATAATAGTTACATTATGCCCCCATTACGGTTTGCAATTCAACTCTAGTTCAGTTATAATTTTACAGTTTTGTATTACTGTTTACAACCCAGTGTTAGTGTGGTTAAAAGGCACGTAAGACATACATACTCATCACTAGAAGTTGTTAAGTTTATACTCAACTGAGTTAAGTTGTAAACCGTAATTAGGGCATAAATCTTGCATTATATTTCGATTATTAATATCAATTATTTAGTAATAAAGACGATTTCAAAAATTATACATAAAATTAAAAGCTTTTGAAAGTTATCCTTTTTTTAAATAAAGTGCCAAGCAATGATTTTGTTATACATGTATATAAAGGGTGGTCCAAGCATAATGTACTTCATAAAACGCCAAATTTGTGTGGGAGCCCCCTAAGGGGTGGAGATAAAGGGAAAGTATGTTTTGAGAAAATATTCAGGAAGAAAGACTAATGAAGGTCTATCATAAATTTTATGCCCTTAGGGGCGACTCTTATATATGTATGTGAAGAAACAGTCCCATAACTGCCTTGTCAGAAAAAGTGTCGAATTCTAGCACGGTTGTTTTTTATTTGTTTTTTTTTAATCTTTAAAGTTATAAATATAATGAAATTTTTTGAAAAAGTTATAGCTAAATGTCTAAAGTTTATATAAGACGTTAAATGTGTTGTGTTTATATTTTTCGGCTTGAAGTCTATTTCATAAAATATAATAAAAATAAAAACTTTTGTTCTGTTTTAATATTTAATTATGTATATATATACATATATATTTATTTAAGACTTCTCTGTTCTGAATTTCGATCGCTGTTGTATGGCATTAAAGTAGGCCTGCCATACGTCCTGGTTTTCCAGGATTGTCCTGGTTTTAGACTACTTGTCCTGGTGTCCTGGTCCACTATTAAATTGTCCTGGTTTTTTGAACAGATCAAGACAAAAAATTTGTTTTTTGCTGGTTTTAGTTGTTAACAAAGTTTAAGATTTCTGTTATAAAACTGCTAACTTAAGGCAATTGTATAAAGAATTTTAATTAACCCAGCAAAAACTTTGCTTACAAAATAAGCAGAAAAATAATGAGAATTTGACGAGCCGTCTACTTACTTTTCTACTAGAAAAAGTACTAATTTTTGTTCGAGATGTCCCAAAAGTAATCCTTTATAATTTAGCCTATTATAATCTAAAAAATAATATGTTTTTTTATACTTAAAATTTTTATAAAAATATATAGTTACACAAAGTCAATAAAGTAAAAATTTTTTTATTTTTTTTTAATTTTTTTTTTTTTTTTATTTTTTCTTATTATATTTTACTTTATTTTATTTTTTATTTTTTTTCTGTCTCTGGCGGGATTTGATCCTGATAGACTAGCTCTCTACCAGCTAGTCTAACGGGGCAGTGTAGTTTTTGTATTAAAAAACTATGTTTTTTGACTATAATGACATTTTTATTGTCATAATGAAAATATAAATTTTTCTGTATATTTAAGATATAATAATAAAGTTATTATTTAATATATAACTAATAATCCAAAAAGTGGCGAATAAAGCTACAAAGTAATGGATTCTTGAAGTCATTAAAAGTAGGATTGTAAGTAAAGTTTTTGCTGGGAAATTCAACTGTTATGTGGTGTAAACGTCGTTTAATTAAAAGCTTGCAATGATATTAGATGAGACTCGAACCTCTTTCAAATGTTGTTTCAACTAGTTGCTGTCAAAAGTTATACCGTGTAAACAACTTTTATAAGTAATCGGAAACCGACAACAAATGGCTTTCTCTAAAGCAGCCCATAAACGTTGTTGTTGTCCAAATCAAAGCGTGTATGGCTTTGTCAATTGATGAGTTTGACAGTTGCCGAGTTGGTTGAAGAAAAATCAAATGATTGAGTACTTAGTCTGCTCAATGGACTAAAGAAATAAACTCGTTAAAGACTGAAACACTGGAGAGTATTTTTCAATGTAAGTTTTATTTTAATATGACATGCTGCCTGTTTTATAACTATATCAAAGACATAAATTAAGTTCTAGAAAAAGTGCAATCTTCTGAACAGTATTTTAGTTTAGCACATTTTAAGCTCAACTTTTTATTATGTTTCATCATTTTTATGTACATGAAGTACACGTAACTTTTGTTTGTATATGAGGCTATGAGATAATGAGGAGTTAACACTACTCTTGCATTGTTCTTGGTTTGCAACACAATGTTTCTAGCGCCATCTGTTTCGGATACAAACAGTTGACTAACTCGACTATTGCACTGTAAAGAACATTTCTTACACCAGAACCGTAACCAAATTAAATTGTGGGTTACACCACTTCTGCCTCATATATTTTTGGATTTAAAAATTAAAAATGGATGGTTTTTACATATACATACACATGTATTAAAAAATTTTTTCGCTGGTGTAATTTTTCATCCATTTTTTCTATGTGTCCTGGTTGATAGGTTCAAACTTCTGGCAGCCCTACATTAAAGTGGCTTTCGGGAGCAGGGGTGTGATTGTAATAAAATAAAGTGTAATATACAAATGATGTTCATAGAAGAATTCTTTTGGCAATACTTGATCGTTGCATCTGTTTTTGCTGGACATTTATTAGCCTTTTAATTGATTTCCGGAAGGTAATTTGTATGGGAGGGACCCGAAAAAGTAGACCGATTTATGCCCAAGTCAATAAAGTTTCTTCTTGCTAAAAAAAAAAAAAATTACACTATACGTAATTTCATAGAATTCCATTGAAATTGCGATCTGTACATTGTTTACAAGAATGCATTTATATGGTAGTATAGAGTATAAGTATAAAGATCAGACTTGAGTCAGAAAATTGATCAATCACCCAAAGAGCAAAACGATATGGGTACGTAAATAAAAAAAAGAGTACGTACATTAAAATGGTACTAGGTATTTTACGAAATATTATGAATTTCTGTACAATTTAATATATTTTTAAAAATAATATGAAATAATATCTCCATTGACATTAAAGATAAGAAACCATTTTAATCAAAACATTTTATTTCATAAACATCCCTTTTGAAAATAAAAAGTTAAAAGCAATTGAATTTTTACAGTCTTATTCATAAAACTTTTTAACAGCTTAATTAGAGGTTAATAAGAAAAAATTTATAAAACAGTATTCATAGACGTTTAATAAGCTATTAAGCTGTTATTAACAGTTCATAAAATGGTCGATATTTATTGTAGCGTTCACCTTATTTTAAACCTTTAATAAATTTAATTTACAGGTTTTGTTGAATAAAGTGTTTGGCTTTTATATTGCAAAAAACGTTTTAAAAATAAAAATTTAATAAAAATATGATGAATGTTTTAAATTTAATTGCCAGAATTGGTAAGTACACGAGTTTTTTTTACAAAAAAATTTAGATTATCTTAAAAAATTTAAAAGATAATATTGTTAAATAAAAACTGTTTATTAACTATTGAAGACATTAAACCTAAATTATGAATTTTTTATGAATTAGACCGGTAAAATTTAAACCAAAATCATAATTTTCAGTCAAATAATATTAAGGTGAATATTGAAACACCCTGTTTATAGGGTAAATGTAATATTATGATAATTCCCCAAAAACTTTTTGTTTCATTTATAAGTTACATCGTGCATTTTGGTTGGACTACCTTTTATATATACATATATATATTGAAACATACAGCAGTTTGTTTTTTTTTTTTTTTTTAAATTAATATGTTTGTTTACAAATATTAACCAAATGCTTAAAAAATCAATATAATAATCAAACATCGTATTTATAGTAAAAGTTGGTTTTAACTGAACTTGTTGAAAAAGGTCGTTAGTTAGCTTTATAAAAATTGTACTTAATAAACCATTTAAAATAGCAATTCCATCTTCAAAATTTGAAGTGCAATTGAAACCACCTTTGATCGGAATTGCGATTGGTGACATGCTGCTTTCAAATAAACTCACTTTGTCCTTTTTCGACTTTTTCCGGCTCTTTTTTACATCGGCTTCACTTTCCGAATCAGAGTCCTCATAGAGACTATCTTTATCATTGTCTACATAACTATCAGATTCACTGCTTTTACGTTTGCGTAACTTCTTAGATTTCTTTGATTTACTGCAAATATAATTAAGTTGAATTTATTAAAAATAGGTTATAGTTTACATTATTATATTTTTTTTTATTAAAAAAGTTTCAAACAGATTTTATATATGTACGTAATACTTATTAGCTTTTAAATGCACAGTAAAATATTTTGTATATCGATGGCTTAATTTTAAAAAAGGCGTAACTCAATTTGTTTAAAAATAGATTTTTTGGAATTTATATTTATTTATTTAGCTTGAGGTCTATTATTTTTTTTTATTCGTCTTTACTTTGTGTGACTTTTTCAGGGAAAATTTACAATTTAAAATATCTTAAATAATTATAAAAAAAATTCTAGAAACTGTCCTACAGATTTTTCAATTCAAGCCTAATAAAAAAATTAAAAAAAAATGTAAGTCGATCAATAGACAATTTATAGCTTTTTCTGTTTATTCTGGTAGACAAGTTTAAGGGGGCTATAGCATAAAATTTGTTACATCTTCATATTAAAAATTATATTCAAACTTTTTTTATACCTTAAATTTAACGGATTTCAATAAATTTTTTCCTTCCCCTGAAAACTAACAAAAAGCGAGTAACGTCTTTTTTATTTTAAGCCATCGATATGTTATTTAAGAGTTAACACGGCGTTAACATTTAACAGGACAGGAAAGAGTTTTATTTTAAATTTAAATACTTCACTTGCTTAACCTGGTTCGCTTCGCTACCACCGCTGATATAAAATTAGTAAACGTTTTTCAAGGTCAGCAACCGATATCAATGCCGCTTAAACTGAATTAGTTTTTACCGTTTCCCTTTATACCGGTACAATCGTTTCGGATTTTTAAAAAAAATAATATATTTTTTCAAACAGAAAAAAATTAAAGTTTCAACCAGTGTTTAAAAAACTGCAGCCAATATCAAAAATTGCTTTTTCTTCGACTTTTTCATTTTTCATGGGACGCAAATAAACTGTTTCTTTTACTTCTGTTTTATTCAATTTAAAAGGTTGAAGTCAAAGTAAATGCAAAAAAGGAAAAGTTGTACACAAAAAAGAACTTCGTTAGACGACATGTTCGGAAGATTTTAATTGGACTAACTTAAACTTTTAATAAATGGCGAAGTTTACGCAGATGGAATATTGTGTATGTGTGTTTTTGTTTTGTTTTTGATTTTTTTGCTGCTTGAACTGGAAGAATAAAAGTGTAATATACCATAAGAGTGACTTCTACAAAGTTTGAACATTCTCCCTATAACAGTTCTTAAGATATGTAATATTAAACATTGGCGTCCTGTGGGGGGTACCAATTCCCACGCTGCTATTTATTTCAATTTTGGTGCTCCAAAGATCCTACTACCAAAAGTTCAACAAAATACGTGCAGCGGCACTTAAGATATGCGATATTTAATATTGGAATCAGCGTTTAAAAAACTGCAGTCAAAGTAGAAAAACTGCCAGTTCTTCTTCCACATCTTCATTTGTCATTTGTCAAAAAAAACTGTTGCTTTTACTTATAATTCATTAAATGTACACTAGATTGGTCGCATCTTGTATGGGAATTTTTTTTTTTTAATTTAATTGTTTGCGCTGCTTAAAATATGAGGTTTGGTGTAAGAAATCATGATCTAATTTTTCAGGTCAATCCGACGGTGCCTAGCCGTGCCGGGTGGGGCCCAAAGTTCCCCATATTATAAAAAAAAACATATTTTCTATCAGATCTTTATAGTTATTGGGGTATTCATTCGGTTAACCGTCAACCGGTTAACCGATTAATTACTAGCCGATTAACTGATCGGTTAATATAAAATTGGCTTTTTTCGATTAACGATTAAACCGGTTAATTTCAGTCAATTAACCGATTAACCGCAGGAACTACATTTTCAATATTTTGCAGTATTATAACATATTTTTTTGTGTTTTTAATTATTTGTTTCGTCTCATATACAAAATGTATTTGTTTAGAAAATATTTTTTAATACACTGAAAGAATTTTCTTCGCAATACCAATGAATTTTGACATTAATCCCATGAAAAATTGCATTAAAAAGGAACCTATGCAGCGCTTCGATGGATCGATGAAACCCTATGAATATTATTCATTGGATGAATACTTTAAATAAAGTAAAATTTTTTTTTTTTTTAATTATTTTATTTTTTTTAATTATTTTTTTTTTATCTTATCTTTTTTTTATTTTACTTTATTTTATTTTTAATTTTTTTCTGTCTCTGGCGGGATTCGATCCCTCAACCTCGGCGCTGATAGACTAGCTCGCTACCAGAGAACAGCTTTATGCAATTGAAAAAAAAATCGCATTTAATTAACAGCAACAAATACACTCGCTTGCGGTCATACAATGAAATTTCCTCAACCGCAAATATTCGCTGCTGGTTTGCCGTCATTCAAATAACGCACATCGTGCTTTGTTATTTATACAATCGTTAGCTTCGTTTTTTAATAAAGATGTTTTTGTGTTCGGTTCGAAAATGATTGTTTTGGTACAGAAAAAAAAAAAATACAAACAAAAAAGCCAGAAATCAAGCAATCTTACTCATGGATTTATTCAGCATTAACTATGTAGTACAAGAAAAAAAATTGAAATCAAACTAAACACACATACATATGTAGGTACACACAATTTCCATAGAAACAGACTTTTTTTCATTTTAAAAAGTACAGTAGTAGTAGGTATGTACAATGTATTTTTGTTATTGTTGTTTTTATTGTTGTTAATTTGGAAAAAGCGTCTCATCGAGTGGTTTATTGTTGTTGTTAATGTAAACAAAAGTATAAGAATGTGTTCTTTTGAATTTACTGTGTTATATTGCGTAAGCAACAAAAATGCAAATAAAGCACTTTCAATAAAAAACGAATAAATGCAAAAATAAAATGTGTACGAAAGGATGTAAAAATTACCAACGTTGAACTTTGTTTTGCATGTATAGAGTTATTGTAAATTTTAGCGTATGAATAAATGCACAAAAATAGTGAATTTTGAGGTTCTCTGCTCGCTACCAGCTAGTCTACCGGGGCAGTGTAGTTTTTGTATTAAAAAACTATGTGTTTTACTCAATTAAGAGCGTAAATATGAGATTAAATTGTCCATAATAACAATAACAACGTTGATTGAAAGTGGATTGAATGTTTTTGTTTCATTACTATAACGACATTTTTATTGTCATAATGAAAATTTAAATTTATGAAGGCAATTATTGAAATATGTTGCTTTTATAAAAAAATTATTTGATTTCATAAATTTAATGGCATACATGTAACATTCGATGTATGAAATTATGAAATCTTACATTTTTTAATTAACAATTAAACATTTTTTTAAGGAAACTATAATTTTGTATTAATTTATGAATAAAGTTATTAATTACTACCCGATTAACTGATCGGTTAATATAAAATTGGCTTTTTTCGATTAACGATTAAACCGGTTAATTTCAGTCAATTAACCGATTAACCGCAGGAACTACATTTTCAATATTTTGCAGTATTATAACATATTTTTTTGTGTTTTTAATTATTTGTTTCGTCTCATATACAAAATGTATTTGTTTAGAAAATATTTTTTAATACACTGAAAGAATTTTCTTCGCAATACCAATGAATTTTGACATTAATCCCATGAAAAATTGCATTAAAAAGGAACCTATGCAGCGCTTCGATGGATCGATGAAACCCTATGAATATTATTCATTGGATGAATACTTTAAATAAAGTAAATTTTTTTTTTTTTTTTTAATTATTTTATTTTTTTTAATTATTTTTTTTTTATCTTATCTTTTTTTTTATTTTACTTTATTTTATTTTTAATTTTTTTCTGTCTCTGGCGGGATTCGATCCCTCAACCTCGGCGCTGATAGACTAGCTCGCTACCAGAGAACAGCTTTATGCAATTGAAAAAAAAATCGCATTTAATTAACAGCAACAAATACACTCGCTTGCGGTCATACAATGAAATTTCCTCAACCGCAAATATTCGCTGCTGGTTTGCCGTCATTCAAATAACGCACATCGTGCTTTGTTATTTATACAATCGTTAGCTTCGTTTTTTAATAAAGATGTTTTTGTGTTCGGTTCGAAAATGATTGTTTTGGTACAGAAAAAAAAATACAAACAAAAAAGCCAGAAATCAAGCAATCTTACTCATGGATTTATTCAGCATTAACTATGTAGTACAAGAAAAAAAATTGAAATCAAACTAAACACACATACATATGTAGGTACACACAATTTCCATAGAAACAGACTTTTTTTCATTTTAAAAAGTACAGTAGTAGTAGGTATGTACAATGTATTTTTGTTATTGTTGTTTTTATTGTTGTTAATTTGGAAAAAGCGTCTCATCGAGTGGTTTATTGTTGTTGTTAATGTAAACAAAAGTATAAGAATGTGTTCTTTTGAATTTACTGTGTTATATTGCGTAAGCAACAAAAATGCAAATAAAGCACTTTCAATAAAAAACGAATAAATGCAAAAATAAAATGTGTACGAAAGGATGTAAAAATTACCAACGTTGAACTTTGTTTTGCATGTATAGAGTTATTGTAAATTTTAGCGTATGAATAAATGCACAAAAATAGTGAATTTTGAGGTTCTCTGCTCGCTACCAGCTAGTCTACCGGGGCAGTGTAGTTTTTGTATTAAAAAACTATGTGTTTTACTCAATTAAGAGCGTAAATATGAGATTAAATTGTCCATAATAACAATAACAACGTTGATTGAAAGTGGATTGAATGTTTTTGTTTCATTACTATAACGACATTTTTATTGTCATAATGAAAATTTAAATTTATGAAGGCAATTATTGAAATATGTTGCTTTTATAAAAAAATTATTTGATTTCATAAATTTAATGGCATACATGTAACATTCGATGTATGAAATTATGAAATCTTACATTTTTTAATTAACAATTAAACATTTTTTTAAGGAAACTATAATTTTGTATTAATTTATGAATAAAGTTATTAATTACTACCCGATTAACTGATCGGTTAATATAAAATTGGCTTTTTTCGATTAACGATTAAACCGGTTAATTTCAGTCAATTAACCGATTAACCGCAGGAACTACATTTTCAATATTTTGCAGTATTATAACATATTTTTTTGTGTTTTTAATTATTTGTTTCGTCTCATATACAAAATGTATTTGTTTAGAAAATATTTTTTAATACACTGAAAGAATTTTCTTCGCAATACCAATGAATTTTGACATTAATCCCATGAAAAATTGCATTAAAAAGGAACCTATGCAGCGCTTCGATGGATCGATGAAACCCTATGAATATTATTCATTGGATGAATACTTTAAATAAAGTAAATTTTTTTTTTTTTTTTTAATTATTTTATTTTTTTTAATTATTTTTTTTTTATCTTATCTTTTTTTTTATTTTACTTTATTTTATTTTTAATTTTTTTCTGTCTCTGGCGGGATTCGATCCCTCAACCTCGGCGCTGATAGACTAGCTCGCTACCAGAGAACAGCTTTATGCAATTGAAAAAAAAATCGCATTTAATTAACAGCAACAAATACACTCGCTTGCGGTCATACAATGAAATTTCCTCAACCGCAAATATTCGCTGCTGGTTTGCCGTCATTCAAATAACGCACATCGTGCTTTGTTATTTATACAATCGTTAGCTTCGTTTTTTAATAAAGATGTTTTTGTGTTCGGTTCGAAAATGATTGTTTTGGTACAGAAAAAAAAATACAAACAAAAAAGCCAGAAATCAAGCAATCTTACTCATGGATTTATTCAGCATTAACTATGTAGTACAAGAAAAAAAATTGAAATCAAACTAAACACACATACATATGTAGGTACACACAATTTCCATAGAAACAGACTTTTTTTCATTTTAAAAAGTACAGTAGTAGTAGGTATGTACAATGTATTTTTGTTATTGTTGTTTTTATTGTTGTTAATTTGGAAAAAGCGTCTCATCGAGTGGTTTATTGTTGTTGTTAATGTAAACAAAAGTATAAGAATGTGTTCTTTTGAATTTACTGTGTTATATTGCGTAAGCAACAAAAATGCAAATAAAGCACTTTCAATAAAAAACGAATAAATGCAAAAATAAAATGTGTACGAAAGGATGTAAAAATTACCAACGTTGAACTTTGTTTTGCATGTATAGAGTTATTGTAAATTTTAGCGTATGAATAAATGCACAAAAATAGTGAATTTTGAGGTTCTCTGCTCGCTACCAGCTAGTCTACCGGGGCAGTGTAGTTTTTGTATTAAAAAACTATGTGTTTTACTCAATTAAGAGCGTAAATATGAGATTAAATTGTCCATAATAACAATAACAACGTTGATTGAAAGTGGATTGAATGTTTTTGTTTCATTACTATAACGACATTTTTATTGTCATAATGAAAATTTAAATTTATGAAGGCAATTATTGAAATATGTTGCTTTTATAAAAAAATTATTTGATTTCATAAATTTAATGGCATACATGTAACATTCGATGTATGAAATTATGAAATCTTACATTTTTTAATTAACAATTAAACATTTTTTTAAGGAAACTATAATTTTGTATTAATTTATGAATAAAGTTATGTTTGTTTATTGTTTTTTTATGTTCCCAATTAAAAATTTTTTTTTAACTTATACAAACTTAAGTTTTCATATATACAATGAAAATTTTTAACGTAATTACGAAATCCAATGAAGCGATTTTAACGAAAATACTTCATTATAACTATGAAATTCAATTTAGACAATGAACGTTTTCATTTACCCAAGGAAAGTTTTTTTATGAAAATGATTCATTAAATATATTTTTTTTTTTTTTTTTTTTCATATTTTATTTATTGAATCTTTTCTTAACTGAAATTGACAATAAGTTTTTCAAATCTTAAAATTCTAAATTATTTTATGAGGTAACGTGCCAATGCAAGTTACCAATTAGATGTGAGAGGAGGTAATGCATTGTTTATTATAGTGTTGCCAGATCTAGCGTGTCTTTTCTTTTTAGACGCCTATGTCCATCGCTAGAAAGTAAGTTTTGAGCTAAGGAATTTGGATGCACTAACAGCTTATTAACATATTTAATACAGCTCTCCCGAGCTACTGTGATGACGGTAGAAATACTTAAGTCCTTGTGAAGGTTAGCATTCCTTACGTACCAGGGAGCTCCAGTAATTATTCTCAAAATTTTCGATTGTCTTCTTTGAAGTTTTTCAATATTTGTAGCGCATGCTGTTCCCCAGAGTTGGATTCCATAGGACCAAATTGGTTTTATTATTGTGTTGTATATAAGGACTTTATATTCCAAATTAAGGGTGGATCTAGAGTTTAAGAGCCACATTAGTTGAACGGTCTTTAATTTGATTTGAGTTATTTTTGCTTCAATGTGTCTGCTCCACGTGAGTCGCCGATCTAGGTGTATTCCTAGGTATTTAACATGATTCTGTTGAGGAATTTGTACGTTATTAATTTTAATTGGGGTGCAGTCATGTTTTCTGAGGGTAAATGTAATGTGGGCACATTTAACGGGATTGACATTAATTTTCCATTTGTCAAGCCAGATTTGAAGTTCGTTAATGTGATTTTGCAATAGCTTTGATGCTTCTACTGGGCAAGAATGGGTACTTATAATGGCAGTATCATCGGCAAATGTAAATGTTTGGGTTTTTACGTGAGTTGGCATATCTGCAGTATACAAGACATATAAGAAAGGACCAAGAATACTGCCTTGGGGTACACCAGCTTTTACAGAACAGGATCTGGATATAGTATCTTTTACTTTGATTGTAAATGACCGATTTGACAAGTAATTTTTAAGAAGTAAGTGTGTACTAGGTGGTAAAATGCAAGAGATTTTAGATATAAGCCCTTCGTGCCACACTTTGTCGAAGGCTTGAGCTATATCAATGAATAGAGCCGAACAATATTGCTTTGCTTCGAAAGTTTGTCTTATTAGTGTGACAATTCGGTGCACTTGTTCTATTGTGTTGTGACTTCTGCGGAATCCAAACTGATGCTGAGGAATGATACGATGTTCGTTGGCATAAGGAATAATAAGGCTTAGAAGTAGTTTTTCATATAATTTTGATAATATTGACAGCAAGCTAATTGGTCTATATGATGTCGTTTGTGTTAAGTCTTTGCCAGGTTTCGGGATCATAATTATTTGTGATTTTTTCCAGGTTGTGGGGAAGTGCCCTGTTCGATTTATACCGTTGCACATTCGGGCAGTTCTTGGATCATTTTGGCAGTCATTTTGTCATGGCCGGCAGATTTTTTGACTTTTAGCTCTTTAATGGTTAGTTTTAATTCTGGGAGTCTAAAATGAATTGGGTTAAGTGGATAATTGCATATTGATTGTAACTCACAATCAGTGCTAGAAGAAACATTGGGCGTGAAAACTTTTTCGAGATGGTTTGCAAATGCATCGGCTTTTTCTGGGTTACTTCTGGCCCATTTTCCGTTTGGTAGTTGAATTGGTGATTCTAATGTTGTGGGGCATTTTAATTGTTTTGTTGTTTGCCACAGGCTATAATTTGTTCCATCGGTTGGGTCCAAATTTGATAGTTGCATATTAAGAAATGCTTCTCGTGACTCTTTTAATGCCGCACGAAGAGCTTTTGTACAGGTTGCCAGTTGTTGCTTTAAAGGGGGAGATCTGTAGGTTTGCCACTGCCTCCGGATGTCTCTTTTATGTTTTAGTAGGTCATCGATGTTTCTCGAAAAAAAAACTTAATGAAGTCTTGTTCCGCGTCCCTTTAACAGGTGTAGCAATTTTGGCGGCAGACTGCAAGATTTCAGTAAACTGATTTACAGCTGAGTCGAGCTCATCATTATTTTTTAATCGAATATTTTGAGGTAAATGTGAGCTAACATACTTTTTATATTTAAGCCAATTTGTGTTTTTATTTGGGAAATTAAATTTCGGATTGGGAAGTTGATTAATGTTGTTTATGTTTATTATAACCGGGGAGTGATCAGAAGATAATTCGAAAGACGGACTAGCTGTTATTTGCTCACGTTTTATGTTTTTAGTGACTCCAAAGTCTATTAAGTCTGGGATTTTTTGCAAATCTGTAGGCCAGTAAGTAGGGTGGCCAGAGGATATTGTATCCAGTTTTGCGGTAAAGACTGCCTTTAATAATTGTCTACCCTTTGGAGAGATAAGTCTGGAGCCCCAGTGGGTATGTTTAGCATTAAAGTCGCCTGCTACAATAAATCTAGCACCTAGTGTAGAGAAGAAATCAAGGAACTGTTCTTCTGAGACCGAAAATCTTGGCGGGCAATAAATAGACGAGATGTTTATTTTGTATGAAGGACTATCAAAACATATTGAGGTAGCTTGCATATATTCTTTTGAGTAACATTGGAGAGGATAATGTTTAATGCTTGATCTGACGATAACAGCTGTGCCCCCAAAGCCTCTACCGCTCGGGTGTTTGGTGTCATAAACTTTGTATCCTTTGATTCTAAAACAATTTTTTGAAGTAAAGTGTGTTTCTGAGACTAGCATTATATCTATTGAGTCCAGATGTAGAAAAGTTTCTAACTCGTTTTTATGTTGGCTTAAGCCGTTAGCGTGCCAATGACATATTGATATGGAATTCATTTTTTAGATAGGGTTTCAATAAGAATAGACTGATTTCTTGCAACATGCCAGTCATTCTGTCCATGAAAGTATACATTGACTGCACTAAGTTTTTTAAAGAATCCTCTAGGGATGAATGTTGTTGTTGTTGGGGTTCAGGGTTTTGTTGTTGTTGAGGTTCTAAGTTTTGTACGACTTGGGAATATGATCGCATATTTGTAAAATTTTGAGGAGTATAATTATTATTGCTGGCAGTAGCATTTAAGTTATTACGTCGTTAGCGTTCCAATGACATATTGATATGGAATTCATTTTTTAGATAGGGTTTCAATAAGAATAGACTGATTTCTTGCAACATGCCAGTCATTCTGTCCATGAAAGTATACATTGACTGCACTAAGTTTTTTAAAGAATCCTCTAGGGATGAATGTTGTTGTTGTTGGGGTTCAGGGTTTTGTTGTTGTTGAGGTTCTAAGTTTTGTACGACTTGGGAATATGATCGCATATTTGTAAAATTTTGAGGAGTATAATTATTATTGCTGGCAGTAGCATTTAAGTTATTACGTCTGTTTGAGGCTATGTTTGCTCTCTGAGAAGGTATCTGTCTCATTTGGATAAAGATTGGACAACCTCTATAATTTGCAGTGTGATTATTTCCACAGTTACTGCATTTTTTTACATTGGGGTCATTTTTTGGATTTGTGCACTCTTTGGTACTGTGGAGACAACCGCATATTACGCAGACGGTGGGTAGCTTACAATAAGTTTTTGTGTGTCCGTACTCCTGACAATTTTGACATTGTACGGGGTCTTTTCGTTGAATAGATAGGGTGAGGTTCATTCTTATTATACATATGCCTGTCAAATGCAATTTCCACTCTGACAAGTGGTTGAGGGATTTTGTTTCTGTTTTTTATATTTTGAACGGACTTGACTTCATAGCCAGCAGAAATGATAGCTTCTTTAACTTCGTTAATAGACGCGGAACTTTCAATGCCTTTTATGACAACAATCAGTCCTTTTGCACTTTTTAGTTTGTAAGTATAGTAGTTTTTATTATTTTTATCTAAATCATCAATGACTATTCTGAAATTTTTTTCTGTGTACACTTGCACTTTGGTTTCCTGGATGTTACCCCTGCGCATTAAGCAATAGATTATTACATTGCTCACGAACATAGATCGGTGGTGGCTTATATTCCTTCGTAGGTAAATCAGTGGTATCATCATTTTCTTCATTGTCGAGTATAGAAAATCGATTTGACGATGTTTCTACTTGCGTTTTTGTTTGTTTTGATGCTGGTGCATTTTTCTTAGACGCGGGACTGCGTTTTCTTTTCAAAATATCAAAGTAGCGATCGATCCCGGTTTGAACGGGATCTTTCGGAGGGATTTCATCATTCCCAGTTTTTTGTGTTGAAGGGGAAGATGGCATCCCTTCACACAAAATTAAGAGCTTTCAGATTGAGAGAAACTTCAATCGAAAGCTCAGAGTATTAAAAGGTGCTTTTGTAAAAAGCTTTTTGTTTACAAAACGATGTGGTATGTTTAGTGTATGACCAACACAGAATATTCTGATCATAAGTAGAGCAAAAGGTTTTTGTTGTTATTTACCTTTATTTAATTTTTGTGGAGTCTCACTGATTAAAGAACAAATAAGATGATCAAAGTGGGCGAAGATAAGTCTCACCTTATAATTTTTTATAATTATCCCCAATTGTTGTTGAAAAATAAACACTTCTCCGATGTTCCGGGTTATTTCTTTTTCTCACAATTGCAATTATAATCAGTAGTGGATTTTTTTGTTTTGTTTTTAATTAGATTTTTAAATATTTTTGCAGAGCACTTTATTTGTTTTGTTTTACTCGTTAGATATATGAAGCATTTTTCTTTCAGTGTACAAACAAAGAAGGTGTTCAGTTATCTTCATTTTAACCTATTTTCCGCCGACCGATGACTAAAATTACAATATTTTTCAATGTTTTTTTTATCTTCATCATCGATCAACATGAATGGGGCGAAAAATGGGTTAAATATTTGATTGCCAACACCTTTTTTTGTTTTACGTACTTTTTTGGGATGTGTTTAGTTATTTGTTTCTTCTCATATCAGTCTTTTAACAGAATTAACCGAAACAATTTTTAAAGATTATTTTATAATATCTCCTTTAACTATTGAAATAACTAATAAAATTATCTCAGTTTATTTTTGTATAAATATGTAAATATTTGGGGGATTCACAAGGTAGTCATAAATAATTAAAGGAAATATATACCGTCGGATTAATATGCAAGCCTTCTAAATCCACTTTTTATATAAATTGAGATTTTGATGCCGTGTGGTAGAGAAAGATACGCCTCGTCGACCAGCATGTAGTTTTTCTTCTATTTAAGTCTTGAAGTGTGTAAAACTGACTGTAATTTTAATTTTCTATCAAGCTTCAAATAGGAAAAATAAAAAGTTTTTTTTCTCTCCTGTAAAATGTGCTGAGCGTGAGTTAGCAGGTTTGCATATTAAGCCAACGATATGACTGCTGTAAGCTAGCTAGAGGGAAGCAAACTGACACCGAACTAGTCTCGTGATAGGTTCTTTGGCGGTAGAGACCGGTTCTGGTTCTAACACTTTATATGAATGGGACCTATCACTTTTACATGGGGTTGTCATTGGAGGGGGTCAATTGACACCTAACAGGCACCACTTGACAAGTCACACATCTATTCTCAATGAACGTATTTAGTGCTAGTTTATACAATGCTTGTCCTAGGTATTATTTCAATAAAACCAGTCCTAGGACTAAAAAAATTATACTCTTTATTAAAAAAGGGAACCTTAAGTTTAATAAAACAGACATTAAAAAAACTGCTTGTTATATTAATTTCGATATTTGGATACAAAAAGCGTTTTAATAAATTCAATACTTTCTCTACCTTTTTGTTCTTCATATACCAGCTAAGTGATTGGTCCTCCTTTCACCGGTCATGAGTTCTTTCTTTTGGTACTTATTCTATTTTCACAAGTCCCAGGACCAGTTCTTTTGGAACAATTGACACAAATTTCCCGCAGGGCTACTGCTTATATTTTGAATTAAAATATACAGTTGTGACAAATCAATGAACACAGTATTACAATTTTCATTTTGTTTGAAATATTTACTTTAAAAAATTTTAAATTTTATTTAGGATATTATGACGATATGACTTGATACCACACCTTGTGCATTAATTGGAAAGTGCATATTAAATATTTATGAATTGTTTTTTTTTTGCTTGCTCGTTTTAGTTCAAGAATTGTTATGTTTGGTATTTTATTGTTTTTTTTTTTTTTACTTATAAACTCCAAATAATAAGCAATTAATGCATTTTTATATATTGAAATTACTTAATTTATAAAAAAAACTTTATTAACCGGTTAACCGATCAAAAACTAAATTAACCGATTATTAACCGGTTAAACCAAAACCTCGGTTAATTAATCGAGCAATTAACCGATTAAAGCAAAAGGTCGATTAAATGAATACCCTAATAGTTATACTAGTTGAAAGGCCGAAAACCAAAAATATGGCTTCGTTACGATCTTCCGCAGAGAAAGTACTTCAAGTGTGCCAAATTTCAGCTTCCTATGTCATCAGAAAGCCACATATTTTGTGAATACATAAAATCAAAAGTTGTTTACAGATTTTGATCATTTATAGCTTGTTTTATTTGCAATGTTGTTTTTTATATGTCTGCATAAAAGTAGAACCATAGCTGCATTTTTCAATTTTTTATGAATTTTTAAAAACAAACATTCCGAAATTTTAATAAAAAAATTATTTTTTTTTACAGAAAAAAAATTATGTTTCTAAAACGACTGCGCATATAAGAAAAACGTTTTATCTTTCTTAAAGTAAATTTTATTGCGGAATTTCGGTTTTTTTTAGTTTTCCAATAAACTAAAGCGTTTTTGAGTTACGCGAACATATGTTGTGCAACATCCTTAATTTTCGAAATAACGGTATATCTCGAAAACCAAAGCCAACATAAAGAAAAAAGTTTTGACTTTCTTAAAGTAAATTTTATTGCGGAATTTCGGTTTTTTTTAGTTTTTCAATTAGCTAAAGCGTTTTTTGAGTTGCGCGAACATATGTTAATCTATCTATACAATATATAATTTTCGGCTTTTCAACTAGTATAACTGTAAAGATCTGATAGAAAATATGTTCTTTTTTATAATATGGGGAACTTTGGGCCCCACCCGGCACAGCTAGGCACCGTCTGATTGACCTGAAAAATTAGATCATGATTTCTTACACCAAACCTCATATTTTAAGCAGCGCAAACAATTAAATTAAAAAAAAAAAAAAAAATTGCGACCAGTCTAATGTACACGATCGCTGTCAAAACAACTCAAAAAGCAAAATATTGTAAACAAATTTTCGTTTTTTGTTCGACAGTTTTTGGTTTCAACTGCTGTTTTTTAAACCCTGATTGGAATCCTATGGGGGTACCAATTCCCCAGCCCCTATCGAAAAAATAAGTAGTCTATTTTATTTTTAAGGCTCATGTGATGTTACTGTAAAAGTTTCAGGAAAATCGGTTCAGTAGTTCAGAGTCTGTAAGCCAACAAACAAACAGACAAACATTTTTTATATTTATATATATGTATAGAAGAAGAAGATAGATATTAATTTGTTTAAGCTTGAGTTCTTTTTCATACAAAAATATTAAGTTTGTTAAATTTATTTTATATAAAAAGAACTCAATTTTAAACAAATTAATATAAATTTAAATAATAAAGCTCGAATAAGAAAAAAATTTTAACAAAAATAATTTTTGCAATTTTATTTTTGGGCTTATTTTTATGTCTATTTCTAATTAATTAATTCTTTTACTTCAATTATAATTTGCAACAATTTCACAAACTTAATTTTTTGCAACACAATTTGCAATTGACAACTAAATTTATTCCAGGGTTCCCAGTTTTATTTTAAGCCTTATCCCCAATTTGCAATTTTTCATCCCCAAAAATCCCCAAAATAGCTATTTTCTTATCCCAAAAATCCCCACATTTTCTTAAAAATAAAATACATAATATTATTTCAATGGAAAAATATGCATGCATTGATTTATTTAAATATCCATTTGTGTAATATAATTAGAACTAATGTTATTTATTCTTTGAGTTCTACGTATCTATGTACACATGTATAGTATGTAACAAGGGTAACGTTAAAACGCAAAACAAAAATAATTATGCGTCAATATTTATCATTTCAAAAACTAGGGAATCAAAATCTTCTGATTCATCAGCCAGTGCAATTTTGTTTTAGATATTGTTTATTTAAAAAGTGCATTTGAAATGATTGAATAAATTTGTCACAGCAAGCTGCATTATTTTAAAGTGTGTAGTTATTCTTATGAATTCTAATAACTTATATTGCATTCTGTTATAAATATTGATTTTGGTTGTATTCATAACAGAAAAAGACTAGTTCAACAGAAATAACGCTAGTTGGTACAAAAAGCATATTTAAAACTATTTCAACAAGTTCTTGAAAAAGTTTTAAGCTGCGAAAAAGACTAAAATTTGTACCCACATCTTGAACAAATTGGTCTTGCGATTGCAAAAATAAAATTTATAATAATATATTATCCCCAAAAATCCCCAGCAAAAAAAGTGTTTTCCCCAAAAAATCCCCTGGGGATTGTCACGAAATTTTTATCCCCAATTACCAAAAAAAAACGGCAATTTGGGGACAAATCCCCAAAACTGGGAACACTGCTTTATTCTTCGAATAAAGGATTAATCGAAGAATTTATACCGATTAATCGAATGATAATATTATTATTATTATTTATTTATTAGTTACAAAAATACAATTAATAATACTAATTAAAATAAAAAGATGTAAGGGCACTAGCAGTTATGGCTTTCGGCCCGACAACGAATGATAATAATATATAGTATTTATGTAAATGTATACTTTTTTTAAAGTTGTAAGTCGAATAAACAAACCAAATGTCCGTTGGAATTAAAGAATTAATTTTTAGTAATTTAAAAATTAGTATTGTGGTTATTTTGTTGAACTATTTATGGTTTTTAATCCAAATTTTTTAAGCCCCAGCTGCAGTCACGAATGAAAAATTACCAATAACAATTTTAATTCATTTTCATGTTGTAAAATTCCTTTCTTCATAAAAAAAAATTGATTGAAAATTAACAGCCTGTTCATCGATTTCGAACGTCAACGTTCGCATAGAAAATTATATTTAAAACAAAAACAAAATTCTTAAATTTGTTTTTGTTTTAAAAGTAATTTTCTATACGAACGTTAACGTTCGAAATCGTTAAACAGGCAGTAAATTTGATGAACTTTAGCCTAATTAAAAATATTAAAATTTAGTAATTTAGCTTACATATAATTTTGTGAATTTTTTTAGCACAATTTAATAATTAATTTCACAAAAGCAAAAACGATAAAGGTATGTTAACTCAAAGATTTATATTAATTTATTTGGTATGTTCTCGAAATCAAAATTTAAATTCAATTGCATATTTACAAAATGACCGTAGTTTTTCGTGGTTTTAAGCGTTTTTCTTGCAAAAATAATAGAAACTTAAGGAATGAAGTAGATAAAATGGAATATTTTTATGAACTCATTACAGGGTCGTTTTAAAAATTTTAAATTTTAAATCCACTTCATTTCGATTTCTAGAACACGCCCGTATTTTTCAACAAAATATCTCATTCGTTTTTCTCTTTATAATGAGATTGGTTTAAAAATGTTGTACGAAGGATTAACTAATAATGCTAAACGTAACAGGTGTCCAAAAATGTACTAACGTAAGTATTTTTCAACAACTTCTCTAATTTACCACTTACACAGTGACTATAACATAAAACTTGAAGAAGTGGTCCAATCGTTTTCTAGAGGAAATTATTTGCGAAAGCATATCAAAGGATGGAATATCCGTGAAATGTTTAAAAAAATCCGAAGCTATATGTATTGACTCTTTTAAAATCTAAATGCAACAATTTGGAGCAACATTGGCAAGTTTTATTAACAAAAGAATGTTTATTTACTCAAGTACTAATTGAATAATAACATTTTTTATTATTTATACATTTTTTGGATTTAGAATTGTTCGATTAATCGATTAATTTTAAAATTTTATTTGTTTAATCGAATAAGTTAAAAATGCCAAACATCGATTAATCATCGTTTGACCGAAAAGCTTCGCAAAAATTTAAAAACTCAAAAAAGTTTGCAAACAAAAATGGTGTAGAAAATTTTCAAGCTAATTGGATGGTGCCAATATGAGGTCAAAGTTCAAAATTTAAATATGTTAAGCTTTGTCAATGCAAATTTTAATTTTGTTGAGGAAGTTTAGCTTACACATACATATATATATATAAAATTGTAACGTAATTGACTTTTTCATCATCACACAGCCTAAACGCTTGAAGCTAAAAACTTGAAATTTGGAACGGAGATGTATCTCTCTCCAAATCGGAAATTCGAATGTTTAGGGGGAAAAAGGCTTAAAAACGGGTAAATTCGATAACCTTATAAGGGTATTCACTTTTGTTGTTGGAAAAATGGAAAAAAAGAAAAATTACACTTTTATTGACGTGAACGGCTTTTTTTTTTTTTGTTGTAAAAAGTACGAACTGTCAAAAAAAAATCTGTCAAATAACTCGTGGAAGTAATTGATCTTTTTGAAGATGCCGAACAAAAGTGTTAAAAGTGAATTAATTTTTTGTCACGTCATTAACGGAAATTGATCATATTTACGAAAATAATGGTATGTAAGTTTTAATGGAAACAATACAATATAAGCTTTGAAATGTTAATATTATATTGCAGATATTTTTACTCCAGACGATCACTTAGCCACTGAAGAAATGGTAGATAATTTAGTGGATGAAGAATTAAACATTCTCTATGATGATTTGTGTGTAGTGATGTCTTTGCGACGTGGAATCGAGTACTTTATTTCCAAATCAAAGGTATGGTGTTAGGATATTCTTTCCCAGTTTGATGACAACCGATTTCGTCAAATGATGCGATGCACCAAAAATCAGTTTCACCATCTTGTCAATTTTATATGTTCTAGTAGTCAATTTCATAGTACAAATGCATGTAAGCAATTTAGTGTTGATTTTCAACTAGCATTAGTGCTAGACTCGGGCCTCAGGAGAAAGTGCAAGTATTCGAAAAATAGCTACACTTTTCGGTATTGGAGACGGGGGCACTATCCAAAATATTACAACAAGAGTATTTCGGGCGTTTCTGGAACTCCAAAAAACTTTTATTTTTGGCCCGATAGAGCCGAACGAGCGAAAATCGTGAAGAATACATTTTGTGAACTACCTTACTGTATAGGCTATGTAGATGGCATAGAATTTAAATTGACCGAGGCAACTTTTCATCACCCTTTGGACTTTTTTTCTCGAAAGCTATTAATTCATCAAACTTTTTTTCAGAAAACCATTGGATTGCTGGTGATTCTGCCTATTCTTTGTCCAATAGTTATTACACCACATAGAACAAATTCTTCAGCTATGACTCCTTTTAAGCGCAAACAGTTTAATTTGCGTCACAGCAGATTTCGTGTCCGTGCTGAGCATTGTATTGGTGTATTAAAGGAAAGATTCGGAAGTCTAAAAGAATTGCGACACCGAATTTCTGATGCAAACAATAAAAGGCTTTGTTCCCAGTGGATAATAGTTACATGTATTATACACAACATCTTAATTTCTGATAATGATAATACATTTCATACAACTAATGTAGTTTCTTCCAATAATCTTAGCGTAGAAGATTTCGATACTTCAAACGAAGACGTAGAAGAAACCCAATTTGATATAAAACGTCAAGCCATTCATCAAATTATTTTTTCTTAGTATGTTTGCTTTTAAATAAAAAAAAACTCAAATTAAACAAGTAAGAGTGCTATATTCGGCTATGTCGAATCTTATATACCCTTCACCATTGTGCGAGCAGAATACAGAGCAACTAGACAAAAACTAAATAATTTTTACATATACAAACATATTAACAATACTTAAAACTTCATTATAAATCAAATTTAAAAAGCGAAAACTGGTAAATATTTTTTTTAAATCGTTTTTAGAACATAAAAAAAAATAAAAATATTAAAAACAAAAATTCTTTTTAAAAAACCAAGATTCGAACCAGGGAACTCCCAGTTTCTAACTTAACACACCTCCTAGACAACTGAACCATTAAGGAACTTTAATCGAATATCATTAAAATGAAATATGGTACGTTAACTGTTCACCAAATTCAACACAGTTGTGTTGTAATTACTTTTGATGTTTTTGTTCACCGCAATAGCAAAGTTGGGAAATATATTCACCAAAATAGTTTGTGCCATGTATGTGTGTTTGTTTGTTTTCTTTTATCTTTTTTGGCGAGTTTTTAAGTAGCAAAAAAACACCAAAATTCCTAGTTTCTATTTGTAAAAATTATTTCGTTAAATAGATGGAATAATAAAGAAGGATGATAACGAAAATCATATTTTTTCCACCTGAGGTGAAGGGTATAAAAAGAGTAATTTTTGGGATTTCAGTATTTTGATTATAACTCAGCCATTTTTTTACCGATTTGACAGATTTATATACCGACGTGTTTAAGAAGAAATTTGCCAGTTAGTTGGGTTATAAATCTTGGACTCGGGAAGATCTATGGTTCCCGAAAGTGGGTGATAACTTTTTCCTATCTGAACCGATTTTTCCAATTTTTTTAGAAAATATTTTTTACTAAAGATTTCCGATCTTTTGATATGCAAGGGATATCCATAGATCATATAACAGTCCAAAAAATCAGGTTTTTATACAGTTTTTGATATTTTTTGTACGGGAGATACCACGCCCACTACTCCGATCCCGCCCACATTTTGCGGAATGCTGTGTATTGATAACCTAAATGTGTGTACCTAATTTGAAAGCTTTGGCTCTTGCCGTTCTCAAGATATACAGAAAAAAGTAATAAAAATACAACAACAAGGGATTTTTGGAAAAAATTAGAGGTAGTCGTGGTTTTTTGCTCAAATCTCAGCCATTTGTGGACCGATCTTTCTGAATTTCAATAGCAAACCATTCCGGACCATATGTGACATAAATGTATAATAACCTGGCTCCCATCATATATGGGGTCTTCGGAAAATCCATTTCAGCGGACAGACGGACATGGTTAAATCAAGTTCTCTCTTCATAAGGACCCAAAATATACATATTTACTTTATAGGGTCATATATCAATATTGTAGAAATTACAAACGGAATGACTTACTTATATATACCCTTGTCCACCTGAGGTGAAGTGTATAAGAAAATAAAGAACATATGCACATAGTTTCATTAAGTTAAAAAAATTTTTTTTAAAAGGAATAAAAATAACGTTATTTTGTCTTGTATTGTAAATCCAATTCATGTTTTGCAACTCTTTTATTTTTCTCCAATTCAAATTTTACGACTCGTTCATTTTTCTCCAATTCAAGAATTTTTATTTTCTCGTCTATTTTTCTATTTTTCTATTTCTATTTTTTTTTTAGGTCTAGCTCATGTTTTTTTTTTTTTTTGTTCTAATTCGACTTTAAATTTTTCTTTTTGAAATTCAAACTCTTTTTTAAATTTGTTTTCTTCAAACTGGATTCTTAAACGCTGAGTTTCATTGTGTTCAGCTTGAAATTTTGCCAACTGCGACATGGAGTCTTTTGTAGCTGATTTTTTCAACCTTTTGGCGAATGCTGCAACTTTTGCTTGTTTTGAAGGATTGGGAAGTGTAGATTCAATTTCATTTTCGGTTCTTTGTTCCTCAACCATTACAACTTGTGTCTCAGATGACGTAGCAATCTCAGGTATAGAGTTGTTTAATTCTTTTTCTAATTCCTCAGTGTCCGTAAAACCTTAAAACTCTGGGCATAATTCATAATCAACCATATCCAATTCACAGGGTCTTTTATCTGCCAATATATCCTTAAGGCGATCATAATACCGGCACATCTTGCGCATTTTATCTAGAAACAATATTTGAAGTTGAAATTTGTATACTAAAGTTATTTTTTATACCATTCACTGTATTGATTCCATTTTCATTATCTTCTGCCAGTAAGCCAGTACCGGTATTATTTCTCCAACTCTCAGCTTTTTCGAAACAATTCTTTAAATACCGCACTTTGTACTTAACTACCTCCCATGTAGCATCCACCTTGGATTCATCTTAAAAACGCTTGTAATAAAGCTGAGCTGTGGGTTTCTAAAACGAAGTGAATGGTATTATTTTCATCATAAAATTCGAACCCAAAAAGTTACCTCAAAATAGCGATTATCTGCCAAAAAATCGAGTGTTTTATTAACATCAGTGTCTGCCCATTTTTTTGACCCCATTTCTTTTTTTTTAATGGTTTTTTAATAACTTTTTTCATTGAACTCATTTTCAATATGGGCATTTCCAACATGTCGAACGTGACCATCGTACACATTTAAAGTTAAAAAAAAGTCAAAATAAAACGTATATTTATTTTGGCAATAGATTCAAGTTAAAACTTTTAATTAGCCCTATAATTGGTGCTATTGTTCATTTTGATAAATTGTTTCGTTTTCAAGAAAATTGCAAAAAAACAAGGCATTTGCACATGACGAAAACAGAAGTGGTTTTTGTGGCCATTTATTCGAATGCCGATTTCAGCGAAACCTGAGGCAATATTTGAATGCAAAAATTGTAGAATGTAATGCACTCATGTCTCTTAAATATGGCTGCCATTTTAAATAAAAATAATAATTAGTATTGTGGTTATTTTGTTGAACTATTTATGGTTTTTAATCCAAATTTTTTTTCTCCTTAATATTTTTAATTAGGCTTAAGTTCATGAAATTTAATTTCTATTAAATTATTTTTATGAAGAAAGGAATTTTACAACATGAAAATCAATTAAAATTGTTATTGACAATCTTTCATTCTTGACGTGGCTCGGGCTCGAACCCTGGCCGGCAGGTTACCATGACATGTTTCGATCGCAACCACTCGATCTCCTCAGATGGATTTGCCGTCTTACACTCGCAGCCATCGACGACTGCTGACGTCATTAGTCAAACATCAATCCTTAAACCAAATTGTATTTTAACATTTGGTAGATCGAAATTTGCTTTCCTGAATGATTATCCATTTTAATTGATTCTACATGTTTTTTCCTTTACTTCCGTTTTTTCGTACTTTCGTCAAGAATTTTTCCTGAAGTCCAAGTACATTTTTTGTTTTTTCACTTTGTCTTTCTCTTTTCTGTTGACCTTTTTCAGCACAACTTGAAGGACAAATGTACACATAGAGCTCGTGCCTTAGCTTTTAACAATAATTAGTATTGTGGTTATTTTGTTGAACTATTTATGGTTTTTAATCCAAATTTTTTTTCTTAATATTTTTATAATGTATACTTTTTTTTTTATTTAGCTTTAATCGCTGTCGCGCGTGATTTGTCGCACATGACATTTTTTTCCATCATGATATATATGTTGATTAGACCGGGTCGACCTCCATACAAAAAAAAAGTTGTGCCAGTCACCCCCTAGAATGAAAGATATGTCAATGAAGTTTCTAAAACAGGAAACCTTTATTTTTACCACGCCCCAAAATACAGCCCTTTTGGTTTTTTATATTTAGCGCTGCCATTTAAAGTCCGATCTCATCATATTGCATATTGTTTTTCATGGCTTGATAGAGGCTTCATCTTTGTCTTTAGTGACTTTTTAATCCGACCTCAAATTCTGGGCGCCACTTATGCCATACCGGATCCTTCCCCCAAATGTCCAATTTTTTTTACGTGCCAAGGAAGTCCTTCTAAAACTACGTATGTATAGATTTTAATATGCCCACTTTTATTACACGCCTACAAATTAAGCCCCTTTTTTTCTTTTTCACACACATACTACATTAAATCAGGTAGAAGCCAATACAAGCAACAGTATTTTCATCAGTCACGCCCTAAAATAAAAGGTATATGTATTTAGTTTGAAAAACTTTAAGAAAATTGTTTTTGCCACGCCCCAAATTACAGCCCTTTTGTTTTATATACATATATAGCATCGTCATTTAAAGTCTTACCTCATCGTATCGTATATCATTGTTAATGGCTAGAATATGGCTTTATTTTTTAATTTAGTGCTTTTTTTTGCTCATCTAGATTTAAATGATTAAAATGTATATATTAACATAAATAAATCATTTACATATATAAAAATTTATTTTAAAATCATAATTTTCACACTTATGATGTCGCACGTGAATAACTTTTTATAAGTACCAAGATCACAAATCTTTCTATTTTACAGAATTTTTTTTTTATTTTAATATTATAAAAAATCTCTGTTTGGCCTGTTAATTTGATGAGCTTTCTACTTTTACTTTCGACGCATTGATAGAAAATGATGTTTTTTAATGTCGCACATGACATCGAAATACGACATAATACAAAGAAAAAAATTACAGTTATTTGCAATCGCAAAGTTTCTTGTGCATTCTATTTCGACTTTTTGTACCTTCCGAAAGGTTTTAGAGAGAAAAAGTCAATGCATAATGTATCTCTTAAATTCCTAGTTTCTATTTGTAAAAATTATTTCGTTAAATAGATGGAATAATAAAGAAGGATGATTACGAAAATCATATTTTTTCCACCTGAGGTGAAGGGTATAAAAAGAGTAATTTTTGGGATCTCAGTATTTTGATTATAACTCAGCCATTTTTTAACCGATTTGACAGATTTATATACCGACGTGTTTAAGAAGAAATTTGCCAGTTAGTTGGGTTATAAATCTTGGACTCGGGAAGATCTATGGTTCCCGGAAGTGGGTATTTAAAAAAAAATTATTATTTTGGTGATAACTTTTTCGTATCTGAACCGATTTTTCCAATTTTTTTAGAAAATATTTTTTACTAAAGATTTCCGATCTTTTGATATGCAAGGGATATCCATAGATCATATAACAGTCCAAAAAATCAGGTTTTTATATTAGGGTATTATGCATTTGTGCTGATGTGTGTAACGCATTTAAATATTGGTCCTAGACCCAACTTAAAGTATACCGATCGTCTTAGAATCACTTTCTGAGTCGAACTAACGATGTCCGTCCGGCTGGCTGTCCATGTAACCTTGTGCGCAAAGTACAGGTCGCAATATATTAAACTGATTTCAATGAAATTTAAAACATAGATAGATCCATATCTATATAGACACATTAGCTATACAGTTTTTAAAAAAATAGGACCACAAGGGAAGGTAGGGGGCAATTTCTGCCTCTCACAAACTTTCAAACAGATTTTCATGAATTTTATAAACATAGATTAATCTATATTTATATGGACATATAAGCATGATGTGTTTTTAAATACTGTGGTGTAGGGTATCATATGGTCGGGCTTAACCGACTATACTTTCTTACTTGTTTGTATTAAACTTACATATTTAAATTAACTAACATATGCACCGGAGGTTGGTCCCTCGAAAAATCCTCCCACTAAAGCTTGAAACATGTTAATTCATATATATAGTTGAACCTTGATTATCCGGCTCGCACGGGACCGGACTATGCACGGATAATCGAAAAGCAGGGTCAATCGATATAGTATGAAAACACAAAAAATTATTTTTTTTCTAACTTAAAATCTTCATTTTACATCACAGAAAAAATAAAAAATCGACTTTAATTAAACAATTTGTTCAGACAATTAAATATTTAACTAAATTTGCCCCTGCAAAAGAATTGATCATATCAATTAACGGATTTGTATTTTTGAGTCATGCCACACAAATTTAGTCAATTAAAAAATTAATTGCATAAATTAAAAAAAAAACAAGTTAGAGTGCTGTGCCGAATCTTTGATACCCTCCACCGACACTTCGAATGTTTTAGGAGTCATATCTGTATGATGTCTATTTATTATTATAATCTTTGTAAAAACAGACATCTGCATTAAAATTTGTTGCGGTTTAGACCTATATAAAATTATTGACCGACAATCAGAATCAATTTTAAAAAGCTTGAGTAGAATATCAGTTTAAGCTGCACTTAAATGATTTTCAGGAGAACAAATGGTGAGTTATGCACCGATCTTTACCTAATTTCACAGTGTCATTTCTAGTTCTATAAAACTGTGATGTACCAAATTTTGTTATGATAGCATTATTTTTTACGTTTTTAGGCGTACTAAGCTGTTTTCCGGGAGTAAGGTTTATATGGGGCCTAGGGTAAATTATGAACTGATCTTCACGAAATTTCACGGTCTTATTTCTAGTCCTATAAAACTTTTATGTTCCAAATTTTGCTATGATAGCATTATTTTTTACGGATTTAGGCGTACTAAACTGTTTTCCGGAAGAAGGGTTTATATGGGGCCTAGGGTAAATTATGGACCGATCTTCACGAAATTACATAGTTTTATTTCTTGTCCTATAAAACTTTGATGCACCAAATTTTGTTATGATAGCATTATTTTTTACGGTTTTAGGCGTACTTAACTGTTTTCCGGAAGTAGTTTTTATATGGGGCCTAGGGTTTTTATGGACCGATCTTCACGAAATTACACAGTTTTACTTCTTGTCCTATAAAACTTTTATGTTCCAAATTTTGTTATGATAACATTATTTTTTACGGATTTAGGCGTACTAAACTCTTTTCCGGATGAAGGGTTTATATGGGGCCTAGGGTAAATTATGGACCCATCTTCACGAAATTTTACAGCGTGATTTCCAGTTGAATAAGACAAATTATTGCAAAATCTTATGTCATTCTGTGCATTATTTCACCATTTATGTAAGTTTTTGTAACAAAATTATCAATTTTTTTTAGGTGGTGGTTCAACATTTTGATTCATAGCTCTGATCCTATTAAACGGATTTTGCTGAATTTCAATCCCAAACTGCTTAGGATAACTACAAGCAATTTGACACCCAGTTTGTTTAGTTCTTTTGAGTTTTTCGACAGTGAGCGTGTTTTCAACAGACGGACAGACAGTTGGACATGGCTAAATCGACTTAGAATTACTCAAGGACCCAGAATATATATACTTTATGGGGTCTGAGATGAATAATAAAAAAGTTTCACACGGAATGACAAACTTAATATACCCTCTTCACAACTAATTGTGGTGGAGGGTATAAAAATATATACACAAACATTTAAATTTATGTGTTTATATTAAACAAATTAATTGAAAAAATTAATGTTCACCAATTAATTGAGTGCATTCATAACATAAAATTGGAATCACCGAATTTGAATTGTGCTTGTGTGTATTTGATTTGAAGAGAAAAGAAACTAATGTTTGTTGAACGGATAACATAGGTAAAGGAATAAAAAAAAGAAGCACGGATAAAAGGGTTAAATCACGTATAATAGAAATTGTAGAAGAAAGCGAGCAGCATGTAACCGGTAAATAGAGGCTTGGATAACCGAGGTTCAACTCTACTTAGACGTACATACTATATTTTCTTCGAATTACATAAAAATATATGGTCCAATTTCGACCATAAGGCAAACACTAGTTTTTTTTTAAATGACAAATTAGTTAATATCCTTTTGCAAAAACTATGTAAATATCAACAACGATTGTTGCTTTCTATTTTTAATTATTTAACTTTAATGTCTTTAAAAGGATATTATTGTTGAGTAGTGTAATAATATTTTGTTGTGTGTAGTATGAAACATCTAATGAAGGTTTTAAACTGGAGATTGTAATTTTACACACTGGCGAGTAGTAGTAGATGCATGATTACAAGTTAAGATTTTTAAGTATAGAAAAACACATGAAATATATTCAAACCAATTCGGGAATTTAGTTGTACCACTAAGGGCCATTATTATACTTGGCGTTGGCTGTTATTCGGCAGATAACAGACGATTTTCGACAGATTACACATGACTATCTTTCAGTTTAATCTTTACTTTAGCAAACTTAAAGTTATAATAATCTCCGAAGAGAGAGTACTAGCAAAAGAAAAGAAATACCGGATTATTCAAAGATAAAATTAAAATAATGCCATTTCATTTAAAAATCTAAAGTATCACTTTTGCACGTTTAATAAAAGATTAGTTTTTGTTAACATTTTTAGTACTTTGTCCAAAGCCCCTTTGCTAAAATAAGGATTTTAATGCGTCTTAGCATACTTTCAACCATGTTTGCAATTGTTTGCTTCGGAATATTTGATTACTCATTCAATGCTCATTTAAAGTTGTCGACGGAAGCACTATTGTATCGCTCAAATTGTTACTTTTTGACCTTTTCTAACATTACACGTTGGAGCAGGTGATTTTTAAAAATTTCTTGCTATGATTTGAAAGCTTACACTTTTCTGCACATGAATGCGGATTTTTTTTTAATTTGACTACTCACCTTTTATTGACACAGTGTTAAACTTGGAATATAAATAAAATATATAAAGACAACAAACCATATACTCCAAACGATGAAGTCATTGTCGTCAAAATATATTCTCCCTATGATAAAAACTATCTGCTTAGGGTTACTGATAAATATGGACATGACAAGAAGAATGTAAATAAAAATGTGACTGTTACTCTTAAGCTAAGAGATGCAGGTTTTGATAGTGATCAACCAATCTACATCAACGAAAATCTAACACCTTATAATTACAACATATTTAGGCTGGCGCTAAAAATGAAAAAAGAACGTAAAATTCAAGGTATATGTACAAAAAAAAATTAACTTCTGATGAACCGATTCTGATTGAATTTCCGGAGCAAATTAACCAGCTTTTTCATGAATAGTATGTGTCAACTGTTAATTGTTCCTCTATTTACATTACATATTGTCATTTTTGTATTGATTTTTATTATTTTATACATTAAATATTGCTTAAAATCTCTTTTTTATACTATTTGATATTTTGCGTTGTTGTTAGTTTTCAGTTTTCTTAGTTCGTTTATGGTGTCTCCAAATCTGCATAGTTTAACTGTTAATTCCAATGATGGTATTGTTAACATAGTTCGGATCTTAGCCAACCAAATTGAAGGACTCAAAATATGTCATCTTAACGCCAAAGCCTTAACAATAAAATTGACGAATTTAGACTTGTTTTCGAAGGCTGTTCAATTGATATTATTTGCGTTTCTGAGACTTGGCTTAAAAAAAGAACTCCTGATAGCATAGTTAAGCTTAATGGCTATAAACTTTATAGGGCGGATCGTTATATTCGTGCTAAAAAACTCGTGCTGGTGGTGTGGCAATTTTTATTAGAGAAACTATTAGATCAAATCTTGTGTGTCAATTTGGTGATGGTCAGGAAATTGAGTACTTGTTTGTTAATGGTTGGTTGTTAATGGTTGGTTGTGGAAATAATTGAGAAATTAGCAACATCTTGTACTGATTTTTTAATTGCTGGTGATTTCAACTCAGACTAATTTGAAACCACTGATCTGTCTGATTCAATGTTGCATTTTGGTCTTTCATCTGTTAATTGTAGCTTACCTACTCATTTCACAAGCACTACGTGCACGTCGGCACATGTGCTCTACTTGATCTCTTCTTTGTTAATGATGTTTCCAAAGTGCTGTTATATGATCAACTGTCGGCATCATGCTTTTCTAGACATGATTTAATATTTATAACTTATGACCAGGGAAACCAAAAATATGCAATTGCATGTTTTTGCTTGTGCGACCAATGAAGGCAGAAACAATATATTTATCAATTTTAGAGCTTTTTATGAGTTTTGGCATGGATTTGTTAGTGCATATTTTTGCATATTTTACCGTTTGCAGCATTATTTTGCATAATTTAGTTAAATGAGCCTTTTTGCAGCATTTTTAAAGTTTTAAGTGCATATTTTGCATTTAAAGGCATATTTTGATACATTTTAAATTTTGATGATGCCCAAAAAAGTTTTCGCAGCAAATAAAAAAAATTTTTTTTTGCGAAGTTGTTATTTTCTCTTTTTAATTTCTATTTGTATAACCAACGTGTTGCTTCAATTTCGCTATCTACATTTAATGTTTACTCGAAAATTGTGAGTCTAAGTTTATACGGCTCATGTCTTATTGACAAGATTCTTCCTTTTTTTTTCTTTGAACATGATTTGGCGTTCAAATGACTCATGTCATGTTGACGACATGTGCTTTTTTTAAATTGAAAACAATAACAAAATTAAACAACGAATGAAACAGCAAAACGTAAAGACAGTACATGCATCTGTATACTCGTTTCTTTTCCCCTTGTCTCTCTCGCCTATAAAGTAGTAATCTTGTCAATAAGACATGAGCCGTATGAACTCAGACTAAAAGCTCAGTTAGGCGAACGTTGCTGTACCCGTAATGTACCGCACCGTACTGTAAGCACGTTGGTGCACTTATAGAACATTTAAAAACGTGTCATATGTTTTCCTATACTTAAACAAAAAGCAATAGTATACATAAAACAAAACACACAGTGATGGGAATCAAAAATGTTCAAATGGTGACCGTTGTGCAGAAAAGGTACCACGTGATTTAATTGGTATTAAAACAGTATTTTGTGTATGTAAAAAATTTTAATAATTTAATATTTTTATTATAGATTTACAATAAATAAATTTGTATTTTAGCATATATACATTTTTAGCATACATAGTATATTGTAAATGTGCATACACCAAACAAGGTTTTGATACCATTTAAAGTCTTTCATATGTTTCACATTTCCATTGTTTGTGTATATGCATTTGTTTATTTTAAACATCCAAACATATGTAAGTATATTTGTATATTTGGAACTATGTTGTATTGTAAGTTTGTCGCAATTCCATAGATATACTGAAAAAAGTACCAACCAAAAAGAGCAAAATTACCCGCATTCAATGTAACATACAAGCCGCCCATCACTGTCTTACAAATGTCACGTAACAACGGCATGAAATTCTATTTTATACAGATTGGTACGTTGCAACTACGGTACATTCCATTTCGGTAAGCTTTTGTATTGGTTTTCATATAACAAAAAGCGAACAGCTGATGGATACAGTACAGATACGGTACAGCAACGTTCGCCTAACTGAGCCTTAAGGCAAAGTAGGTCGTCATTAAAATTTTATATATAAGCAAAAATTAAGGAAAAATCAATTATATACTTATTTGGCGATGTGTGAAAACATAGAAATCTAGACGATTTAGAATCTTACGATAACCATCCGTCCATCTGGTTGATTGCCTGTTCATGTTAATTTTGTGGACAAAGTTGCAATCTTGTAGTTAAGTTGATCTAATTTGGTAAATATATTTTTTAAATTGTACTAAAGACGAGTTCTATGTAAATGATGATAATCGGTCTATAATTTTACATATTCCCCATAAAAATTTCTTTCCAAAGTAGACTCTTTGTGTCCGTAAACCATCGAACTATGTTGATATTTAGATTAAATTAAATGGAACTGTTATTAAATTGTTAAATATTTTGTTTCAAGCAATTTTTAAATTTTTTGGGGCATATTTTTTTTTAGCAATTTTCATAATGCTCATAAAACGTGTCTTTTAGAGCATATTTCTGGTTTCCCTGCTTATGACTTTCATTTAAAACATTAAGTCGAAACTTTTTCGTATCGTGATTTTAAAAATATCAAGTATCAATTTTTGGCAGAAATTTTTTAAAATATTGACTGGAATTGTATATTTTATATGCCGTCTGTTAATGATCAGCTGAGCTTTTTGGAAACTAATCTTCTTCATATATATGACATTTTTGTCCCCATAAAAACAAAAATAACAAAGAAAACTGCAAGATCTTGGTGTAATGTGTCTATTTTACTTTTAATTGAAAAAAGAGATAGAGCATACTCGCGTTGGAAACAGGGTTGTCAGATCGATATTGACCTTTTTCGCCAAATTCAATGTCAAAAATCGCCAAAGCCTTTATTTTTATTTTTTTGACAATAAAATATAGATGATTTAAATTATTAAACATATTTTTTATAAATCTTAAAAAATAAGTTTGTTCAAAGTCGCTAAAATCCGCCAAAAATTTAAAAAAAGTCGCCATAATAAATATTCTGTTTAGTTTTTATTTAAAACCAAGTAAATATGATTAGTGAAGACAAAAAAGGAACAATGCACTATTACATGGTTAATAGTAGTCTACTAAAAGCAGCAAAGAAAGAATTTTTGTGGTTAGTATTAAAAAAATATTGGATATATGTATGTATGTAGTGTAGTTCTATTATATATCTAAAACGCTATACACTTCAGCGCCAAAACAATTCTTTTTTGAAATACATTATAAGTGAATTAAATTTTTTCAACGAAGGTACAAAAGAAGTGCATCATGTAGTATTAACATTCATATAGTAATTTATAACTCGTAACACCGCGTCAAGAACTGCATTCTATTTAGAAGGAGAGTTTTAGTGAAGTTCGTTATTGAAAATACATTTTCAACACAGTCATTACTAGTTGGATTTAGCACCATATAATGAACAGCCAAAGCAAGTAATTTAAAATGGTACGTACCTGACGTGTCCTAATAGCTATATACTTTTGGCCAAAACTGATTTAAATAAGATGTAATATCATCCAATTACAAACGGTCATTTTGTCCATTGTGTTTCATAAACATCCAAAAGTACGTTACGATTCATTAATATCTTTAATAACAACGAATTTTGTTTGTGATAATAATTTGCCACATTTTATAATGGAGAAATGTTCGTAAACTTGAAATAGGTATATTCATGCTTTATTAATCATCATCATCATATATATTATTTCTAAAGCACTTTTTTTTGTCGGTTGCAAATATCTCCCATACCACCGCATCAAATTTAATGAATGATATCTCATTTTAAAGCTTATTTCTAACACTAATGACGAAAAATAATTAGAAATTGAAAAATTAATACTTTCATTGATAAAAATTACGGTGCGAAATATTCGCACGGGTCATCTAGTCATATATATTATTTCTAAAGCACTTTTTTTGTCGGTTGCAAATATCTCCCATACCACCGCATCAAATTTAATGAATGATATCTCATTTTAAAGCTTATTTCTAACACTAATGACGAAAAATAATTAGAAATATATTTTTGTTTGTATTAAGGATTCGTACGGGCAAAAAGTTAACGATGATCATGTCATTACCTCTAACATTGTATTCAAAGAAGTATTATAAAAGCATTTAAACATATGTATGTATGTATGTAAATATGTATGATATACTTTTATTATGATTTCTAATATTATTATACTTTTAATAAAATGTATTGAAGTTACTAAAATTTCTATTAATTATTTTCATTTTATGTTACAAAAATGACAACTAACGGTGCGAAATATTCGCACGGGTCATCTAGTATATATTATTTCTAAAGCACTTTTTTTGTCGGTTGCAAATATCTCCCATACCACCGCATCAAATTTAATGAATGATATCTCATTTTAAAGCTTATTTCTAACACTAATGACGAAAAATAATTAGAAATTGAAAAAATTATATTTTCATTGATAAAAATTATATTTTAAAATGTATTGAAGTTACTAAAATTTCTATTAATTATTTTCATTTTATGTTACAAAAATGAAAACTAACGGTGCGAAATATTCGCACGGGTCATCTAGTATATATTATTTCTAAAGCACTAATAGCTATATACTTTTGGCCAAAACTGATTTAAATAAGATGTAATATCATCCAATTACAAATTACAAACGGTCATTTTGTCCATTGTGTTTCATAAACATCCAAAAGTACGTTACGATTCATTAAAATCTTTAATAACAACGAATTTTGTTTGTGATAATAATTTGCCACATTTTATAATGGAGAAATGTTCGTAAACTTGAAATAGGTATATTCATGCTTTATTAATCATCATCATCATATATATTATTTCTAAAGCACTTTTTTTTGTCGGTTGCAAATATCTCCCATACCACCGCATCAAATTTAATGAATGATATCTCATTTTAAAGCTTATTTCTAACACTAATGACGAAAAATAATTAGAAATTGAAAAATTAATATTTTCATTGATAAAAATTACGGTGCGAAATATTCGCACGGGTCATCTAGTATATATTATTTCTAAAGCACTTTTTTTGTCGGTTGCAAATATCTCCCATACCACCGCATCAAATTTAATGAATGATATCTCATTTTAAAGCTTATTTCTAACACTAATGACGAAAAATAATTAGAAATTGAAAAATTAATATTTTCATTGATAAAAACTACGGTGCGAAATATTCGCACGGGTCATCTAGTTTTTTTTTAATATGAAAAATAATTTTCTCCTGGATTTTCAATATATTCGTCAGACATTTCAACATAACATAAAAATTATTAAAATTATGTTTTATATTTGTATGCTCCTGAGTACATCAGAAACTTTTTAATGTGATTAAATCTCATATTATAAGTCTTTATTGTTTATGTGCTACATTATTGTACTTATTTTATTGTTTTATAATTTTTAAATAGACAATCCCTTGAAAAAGTCGACAAACAATCGACGAAACGTCGGGAACAAAATATTGTAAATAAAAATTTAATTTTATTTACATTGAAGAAATTTAGGCCCTATTAGATTGACAAAAATAACATTCATAAATTCATCACTCTGGCCGAAGAAACAACTACAGCAATAACATAATTTAGTTTCAAATACATACTGACTATGAAAGCCTAAAATTTCATACATAAAAATACTAGAATAAAAATAATATAATTTTTTCGTATTGAATTTAACGAGTTTCAAAACAAATGCATGGCTCACCAAAAATAGCCAACAAAATCGCCAACTATTTTAAAATATCGCCAAAAAATCGCCATGTCGCCAAATCAAATATTAGGTCGCCAATCAAGTTTGAAAATTGCCACGTTTGGCGAGAAATCGCCACATCTGACAACCCTGGTTGGAAACGATTTAAGACTCCTGAGCTCAAAGAGGAATTTTGTAGAGGTAGAACAGAAGTTAATCGTCAAATTAGAAAAGCTAAATCCGAATATTATGCTAGGCGTTTTAGTAACGCAATGAATGGAAAACAATACGTGAAATTGGTATTGGGAAGATTAAAAATAATAACATTATCAGTAAATATAGTGCAGATGAACTCAATGATGTTTTTACAAGATAATTGTAGATTATAATTTTGATAATTACCAGAGCCGTCGTGACATTTTAAAGTTTTGCTGTGTAAATGAACCTGAGGTTTTAAAAAATATTATTTCTATTCAGTCTAATGCTATTGGTAATGATAACATCAGCCCAAAGTTTCTAAAAATCCTACTTCCTCAGCTGTTGCCAGTCATCACTCACACATGTAACACCATCCTCATGACTAGTGTCTTTCTAAATAACTGGAAACATGCAAAAATAATACCAGTTTCAAAGTCTAACTCTGAGTGCAGGACTATAGCAATTCTTCCATTTCTGTCCAAAGTTCTTGAGAAAATAATACATAAACAGGTAATTGATCATCTAGCTCAATGTATTCTACTCTGTGGCAGGCAATCCGGGTTTCGACAAAAACACAGTTGCATCACAGCTTTAATTGACGTCACTGAAGATATACGTTGTTCTATTGATGGTGGGAATTTAACACTTTTAGTTCTGCTGGATCATTCGGTTGCTTTTGATACTGTTGATCATTTCCTACTGTACTCAAAACTTGACCATCAATTCTTGTTCTGTGACACATCAGTATCATTAATTAAGTCGTACCTTGAAAACCTTTCTCAATCTGTGTTCTTGAATGACTCTTATTCTAGACCTTTATCTGTTACCCGGAGACTACCACAAGGTTCAATTCTGGGTCCACTTTTATTATTTTTGTATGTAAATGACCTACCTAATGATGTATTAACATATCGCTTGACACTATAAATGAAAATGTATGTAAGCTCAATTCTGATATTGACAACATTTGTTGCTAGGCATCACGTAATGGCCTGTGCCTGAACCCACAAAAATCCAAATGTTTAAAAATCCGCAAAAAATCTTTAAAACAGAATATTAATGTTGACATTCGTATTAATAATGAGAAAATTGAAATCGTGACATCGGAAAAGAATTTGGGTATAACATTTAACAACACGCTCAGCTGGGTTAATTACGTTACTATAGTTGTAGGTAAAACGTACTCAATGCTTCGTACTCTGTGGGCAGCACACTTTTGCACTCCAGTTAACATTAGAATGCTAATTGCTTAAACTTATTTATTGCCGGTACTTCTTTATGGATGCGAAGTGTATGCCTATTGTGATTCCACTAGTAAGGAGAAGCTTAATACAAGGGTATTAATTTAATCAGCCTTTTGCTTTAATCGGTTAATCGCTCGATTAATTAACCGAGGTTTTGGTTAAATCGGTTGATTTTGTTATGATAAATTAGGTAATTTCAAGAAATAAAAATGCATAAGGAAATGAAAAAAAAAAAACAATAATATACCAAACATTATAATTCTTAGTCTGAGTTCATACGGCTCATGTCTTATTGACAAGATTCTTCCTTTTTCTTCTTTGAACATGAATTGGCGTTCAAATGATTCATGTCATGTTGACGACATGTGCTTTTTTGATATTGAAAACAATAATAAAATTAAACAACGAATGAAAAAGCAAAACATAAAGACAGTACATGCATCTGTGTACTCGTTTCTTTTCCCCTCGTCGCTCTCGCGTATAAAGTAGCAATCTTGTCAATAAGACATGAGCCGTATGAACTCAGACTTAAACTAAAAGGTATGTTCAGACCAGAGAACCTCAAAATTCACTATTTTTGTTGATTTATTCATACGCTAAAATTTACAATAACTCTATACATGCAAAACAAAGTTCAACCAAAGACTATAAATATATAAAGATGTTGCACTTAGTACATTTGTAATTTTTAAAAATGTTGTGCTTCTTAATGATGAGGGGGGGAAGTAACAAGAAAGTAAAAACTTCGTGCTCACATTCAGAGAACTAAAGAGAGCAAGAAACCACATGCATTAATACATACACATGTTTGCTGTTTTTGCCAGCCAAAGTGTGTGTGTGTTTGTGTTTTTTTTCGTTGAAACCGGTTTTTGGTATTTTTTTTTTTTAATTGATTTCGTTTTGTTTTCAAACAATTTATGTGCAAATAACCTACGTAAGAGGGAATGCGACCAATTGCGTAATTGTAGGGCAGCAGTATGTGTTTTATTTTTGTAAAAATTAAACTATATCGATTTGCACCGAATTATAATTCCATTTTTTAGATTATTTAATTACGTACTTACCATGTCTGTATGTATACATTAGGGCGGGTTGATTTGTATGGATGAAAAAAAAAAATTAAAAATCGTATAGCAAAAACGTAATATACATAAAATTCTAAGAAAATTCTCCGAAGAAACCATGGGTCTAAAACAGTGTTATCCAAATCTTCATTTTCTGTGCACAATAGTGCTACAAAAACAATAAAAACAACTCACACCGATGCTTGTACTCTTTTATTTCAGTTTGATTTCACTTGTTAACACAAAGTATACAGAGATGAAAAAAGTGACGTGTGAAAAATGCCTAAATCATTTGCGAGGGCAGCTTTCGAAGAAAGAGAAAGAAAACGTTTTTTGTTAGTGAAGTGACAATGCGTAAAAACAGGCCGCTACTATCTACACAAATTGCATAATCAAAACAAAAAACGCAAAAAGGGCAGCTTTCGAAGAAAAAGACAGAGAAAAAACACAATATTTTCTGTCTCGTGACGCCTCTGTATACTCTGTGCTTGTTAATTGAGTGTTGATGAGTACACATGTGCGGATGCTTACGGGTTTTTTTCAGCTTTATTGTTTTTTCAGCTTTGATTTTATTTCAATATAAACCAGCAAACAAAATAGTATGATGGAAGACAAAAATTTTTGTTTTGTCATTAAAAATGCTTTTGGTAACATGCAATGCATTTTATGTTACCAAACATTTAAAACAAAGAAAACATTTTCAATTAAAAGGCATTTTGACCTTTTTCACATAGAAATAAATAAATTAAACGAGGAAAAAAAGAAAATGTTTTTTCTTGAGCAAAAAAACCTTTATATGCAAAAAATTAAAGAATGGGTTCTGCAAGAAGAGCAAAGTGAGGAAATTTTGCAAAATAAAAAATTAAAAATAGAGATTTCGAGCCAAATAAGCTTGGAAATCGCTCAGCAAGGCAGACCGTTTATTGATGGAATGCTAGTAAAAAATATTTTACAAAAAACTTTTCAAACGTTAAATTATAAAACAGATTTCATAAAGTCAATTCCCTTGTCACCCCAAACTGTGGCTAGGCGTATTGCCCAAATAGGAAATTCGGTGGAGTCTTCTATTGAAGAAAAATTAATAAATTGTAAATTTCTTTCGTTTTGTTTAGATGAAAGTTATTAATATCTGTTAATGATCTTTGTCAACTGGTTGTCTGTGTAAGATGCATTGATGAACATTTTAATGTTTTTGAATCAATGTTGACATTGGAAACCTTTCATGGGCATGTAACGGGAAAGCTTTTGATGGAAGTTGTAAGTGATAAACTTTTTGCTATTGTTGATGTAAACAAAATTGTCGGTGTCTGCACAGACGGGGCAAGTGTAATGGTAGGAAAAAACACAGGTTTGATAGGTAATATAAAAAAAAGTGAAATGGCAATGCAAAACTTTCACTGCATTATCCATCAAGCGGCGCTTGCATCTAAATTTATTACTCAAGACTCTACTATGAAGACTGCAGAGCGCATTATAAATAAAATAAGCTTTCAAAGATCTTAAAATGTTCACTGAGGTACGTTGGCTCAGTCGTGGCGAGTGCCTTAACCGGCTATATGATTTAAAAGAGGAAGTCTTAGAGTTTTTAGAAAAAGAAAATATCGATGAGTCGGCAAAAAGTTTTTTAAAAGATACACAATTCATATCAGATCTGGCTTTTCTAGCTGATACAACTTCTTTGCTTAATGATTTCAACTTAGAGCTTCAAGGAAAAGGTAAGAATATATCTGATATATGTAAAATTTTATTTAATTTTAAAACAAAACTTTTTCTTATACTTTGCCAAATTAAGACAGATGACTTTTCCAGTTTTAAAAAAACATCTCTATTGCGCCAATCGCTGTGCGATGCTACGAAAGCTAAGCGAGTTGAGATGTTTGATACACTGTTCAACAGTTTTGAAGACAGGTTTGCAGATTTTAAGAGTATACAACTGCAGTTGGATTTATTTAATAACCCTTATAACTGTGATGTTACTCAACATGAGTTCGATATACAATCAGAACTTATATTTCTTCGTACCGAAGTCCAAGCTCCGGGAAAAATGGGAATAGAATTCTCGAAAAATCTAAGTGATTAAGATTTTCCAGAGTTAAAAAGAAATGCTTTGAAATTGTTATCGCTTTTTCCTTCTACATATTGCTGCGAACAAATTTTTTCCGACTTAAAATTTATTTGTTCCAAGCAGAGAAATAAATTAAGTTCTTCAAATTTAAAACATATTATGCTAATAAGAAATTGTTACAAAATCTTCAATTTGGAAAACTTAATTTATAATTTGAAATTATTAAGCAAAGAAGTTGTATCAGCTAGAAAAGCTAGATCTGATATGAATTGTGTATCTTTTAAAAAACTTTTTGCCGACTCATCGATATTTTCTTTTTCTAAAAACTCTAAGACTTCCTCTTTTAAATCATATAGCCGGTTAAGGCACTCGCCACGACTGAGCCAACGTACCTCAGTGAACATTTTAAGATCTTTGAAAGCTTATTTTATTTATAATGCGCTCTGCAGTCTTCATAGTAGAGTCTTGAGTAATAAATTTAGATGCAAGCGCCGCTTGATGGATAATGCAGTGAAAGTTTTGCATTGCCATTTCACTTTTTTTTATATTACCTATCAAACCTGTGTTTTTTCCTACCATTACACTTGCCCCGTCTGTGCAGACACCGACAATTTTGTTTACATCAACAATAGCAAAAAGTTTATCACTTACAACTTCCATCAAAAGCTTTCCCGTTACATGCCCATGAAAGGTTTCCAATGTCAACATTGATTCAAAAACATTAAAATGTTCATCAATGCATCTTACACAGACAACCAGTTGACAAAGATCATTAATATCTGTACTTTCATCTAAAAATAATATTCATAAAATTCATTACATTTGCAATGCTTAGTTTTGTGTTTGCTGGGCAATGTTATGTTATCCAATACAGACGCATTTCATTTAATGAGAGTTTTGGTTAACTATGGTCTAAAATAAAATCCTAATCCGCGCCTCTCTTACTTGGCTAAAAATTTTTTTTAATGTAAAAAAATTTTGAGTGTAAAAAAATAAAATGTGCAAAAGAACTAGGTACGTTACTAAACAATTTTATTCCAAAATTCGATTTCTTTTTGGAAAAAGCTATTTTTTAAAAAAAATTTTTTTTTTGCAAAGGCGGGCATAGGTATAAATTTTCAAGTCGAGAGGCGCGGATTAGGATTTTATTTTAGACCCATGGTTTCTTCGGAGAATTTTATGTAGATTACGTTTTTGCTATACGATTTAAAAAAAAAATCGACCCGCCCTAGTATACATATATCAAACGAATTTAAAAATAAAAAGAGAGTTTGTTTCTTACTATTTACTATGAGTATTTATTGATTTTACGTATGAGCTCTTTACAAGTTTAATGGTTTAAAATTTTAACTTTTTCAGTACTTGATAATTTGTATTTGTAAGTTTCCCATGTGGAATGCTTCCGTAATAATAATAAGAACTAGTAAATTAAGCATCTCCATCCTGTGTTTATAACATACATACGTCATTCTCCTCAAACCAAAAAGAATAAATTGAATTTTTGGTACAACTCACGCATTGCTTAACAATAAATTTTTTTATGCCTTTCATTTCTTTATTTTGTAAAAATATTTTTTCAAAGACCTTTGTGTATATGAATTTTACAAACTTCAAAAAATAAAACAGAGGGGGCAAACAAACCTCCAAAGTGGGATTCTTTTTGATAATTTTTTGCATGAATAAACTTTTCTGAAGGATATGACAAAATTTGCGCTGGTTTTATTATATCCATACGACATTTAACGCATGATATTCGTTGTGCTAAGTAACCAACAAAATATCGACTCGATGTTAATTCTATTGGCACATTGTTGGATGTAAAAGAATCACCATCTTCATTAAAATAATCTTCATTTTCATTGTATATACATATATGCGATTTCTATTTCAAGGGTGTGAGTACTCTCTGATGTACTGCCAGTACTTTGAGTATCATCTAAAAAAACTCGATAGCTACTTTGACTGTTTTAATAGTAAAAATTTCAATGATCTCAACCCGCTGAAGCGTGGGTTAAGGCTTAATAATAAAACTTGGGAAGTATTGCAAGAGCTAGTTTCGTACATACGGCAAGTTGAATATTTCGGTAACAAAATATTCTGCATCAGTGGACTAATCGAAACCACCAGTGGTATATTATCGTTAACTGAGGAAATGTTACAAGAAAATTCTAATTTACTTACCATTTTAACCAGCCATTTTAACCAAGACCCATTAGAAAACGTATTTTCATATGTACGCGCCAAAGGTGGCCATTGTAAAAACCCTTCTGTTCACGAATTCAACATCGCAATGGCCAAGCTTTTATCTTTAAAAATAATGCAATTTAGTTCCTCAAAAAATTGTGCAGAAGACGACGCAATATTTTTTCCACTTGACTTTCAAAACATTTTAGAAGTGTATAGCCTAATAATACAACCCCCTTAATAGATATCGCAGATATATACCAGGAAAATGAAGCATATTTTGATGAAAGTGCCGACAGCTTTAACTTTGTGAATGTGTCAAGAGAACTTACTTCCAGTCGATATTTCATTGGCTACATAGCGCAACGAGTATCCTGCACTAAATGCCGAATGGATATGATTAAACCATCTCAAATTTTAACATACCCATCAGAAATGTATATCCATACGAAAAACTATGAAAATTAATCTGATTTTGGAAGTTTATGTTCACCCTCTGATTTGTTTTTCGAAATATGCAAAATTAACATAAAAGTTTTCGAAAATATATTTTTAAAGAACAGAGCAATGAAACACAAAAAAAAAGTTATTATGGAGCAGTGCGTAGAATGTACTAATAATACCATTTATTCGATTTGGTTTGACGAGCAAAATGATTGTTACAACCATCGATTGGAATTTTTAAATTTGCTTATGCTGGTTTTACTAAGAAAGCATTCCTCTTGGGAGACATATAAATACGAAACTTCGAATGCTGAAAAAGCTAAAATTTTAAAACATTAATAGGTATGTACTTGTCGTATTACTCGTCATTATAATCCTATCGTTAATAATTTTGTAGGTCTAATTATGCTTTTGCTGATCCGTGTACGAGGCTATATCATCAATATAATTATTTGTCTGAATTTATTGATTATTATTTAAGTTGCTGTAAAATATAACACTTTTTACATAAATAAATAAAAATAAAAGTATAATATGCGAACAATTTTAATAATATGGCTTTGATTTTATTGGGTTTCATTCTATATATTGTATGTAGCGAAATCCACATATTTTTTTGTCCTATCCTAATCCCGCGAAGCTCTTCGCTTGTCTGCAGGAAAGAAACCAGAGTATCTAACGGGAATCGAACCCGAACACCAGCGCTGATCGACTAGCTCACTACCCCGGTAGGCTAGTTGGTAGCGCTTATTGCTTTATCTTGTAAAAACATTTTTGCAGACCTTTAAAAGAATTTTACAAACTTCAAAAAGTAAGACGGAAGGAGCACACAAATTCCAAAGCCTGAATCTGTTGCATAATTTGTGATAATAATTTGTTGTAATAATTAATAAAATTGGATTTTTCGGCGGAAACGATTTAATAATTTTTCAAATAATACAATTTTAATAAAAATAAAATTGAAAGAAATTACGTTCATACACATCAAACTGGTGGCAAATTTTTATGAAAATTAAAAGTATTTTGATTACACTACGTGACAATTTTTTGACCAAATGAATTTGACACCCAATCTTTGTGTAAAATTCCGCCGAATCCGAATATGAAATCAGAATTGTCAAAAGTAGAACATTTTTTGAGATATTCCAAAATAAGTGTTTTTTGTGTTATTAAAAAAGATGATGTGAGTGATATGCAAATATCCAAAACACAAAATTTTAGCCTATTTCAATACGAACATTTTGGATCCACATCGGTGCAAAAATGACAAAGTAACAGAAGATTAATTGAATTAACCAACGACAAATAAATATACAAAGCTAAATTTTTAGTAACAATAAATATTAAAAATTGCTTAAAACTATTGAATTTCTATGTGGGTTAATTTACTAAATCTTCTGTAGCTTTGTCATTTTTGTACCAATTTATGTCTTGTTGGGCTCGTAATGTTCATAGTAAAACAATCTAATGTCGCATGCAATAAAATATTAGGGTTTTTAAATCATTGGTTTAAAAAAAATAACTTAAATAGAGCAAAATTTAACAAACTCATAAAATTTTCAATGAAGCTTGAAATTTTGTCCACTGTAACTCTGTCATTTTTTGACCAATATTCACAAGCAATCCATGGTTATTTTAGAAATTTTATTACCTTTCACTAAAAATAAAGAAAAACATAATCCGTTTAAAAATTTTGAAGATATTTGCATTTTAGTCACATCATCTTTTTTAAAAACGCAAATAACGGTTATTTTGGAATATCTCAAAACTGTTCTACTTTTGACAATTCTGACTTCATATTTGGATTCAGCGGAAAATTTTACATAAAGATTAAGTGTCAAATTCATTTGGTCACGACTTTGTTGAAATTTTGTCACGTAGTGTTATCATCAAATTCACATTGAGCCATACTTGTGAGTTTTTTATTACTAACTCAATTACAAAATTGTGAGTTTGATGAGGCATGTTAATGTGTGGCCATGTCGCTTTAGTAAATATAAAATATCTTTTATGAACAAAGCAGTTTATTCTTTCAGAAAAAATATTTTTTATATGCCTACAATTGTTTAAATTTAGACAATAAAACACATATTATTGCCCTACAATTAAAATCTGTCACATTTGGTTTAACGTAGGTTATTTGCACAGAAATGGAATGCAAACAAAACATCTTTTATTATTTAAATGTGTTTTCAACGAGAAAACCAGACTTCTTTTTAGTTTGTTTTTATTTTTTAAATGCAATGTATACACATACAAACACACACACTCGTGTGCACATACATATACGCTGATAAGTGAGAAAAGTTCCAATTTTATTTGCAGGGTTACTCTCACAAGTGGATTTAGCGGCTAAATCCACCAGAAAAATTAATATAGAGAGAAAAATGTATGAACTTTGTATGGTCGTGCAATATCTTTATAAATCTATAGTCTTTGGTTCAACGTTGGTAATTTTTACATCCTTTCGTACTAGGGTTGCCATTCGTACTGTTTTAAGCAGTACATGTACTGATTTTTTGCAGTTGTACTGTTTTATGCACAACTCCTAAAACAGTACGCAAATGTACTGTTTTTTACACTTTGTACTGTTTTTTGTACTGTTTTTTTTTTTGCTCAGTCTATATTTAACAGAACTGGCTTACAAAAAATTTATTTATTTTATTTATTTATTTATAAGTTGGTAGCTTCTATAATAAAACAAAAGTTTTTTATACTAATAGAAGAGCGGACATAGTTATTTGTTTAACAGTTAAGCATAATAAAAACAAACAAAAAAATATAAAAAATATTTTACGATTTAACAAAAATTATTTTAATTAAGTTATAACTATTGAGCAGGTAAAAGGAGGAGATTAAATAATGACATACAGAGTAAGTTATAAAAAGTTTTAAAAGATCAGTAAGTAAATATGTATGTATATAAAAAGTGCATAGAGTTTTAGTTACAATAAAAATTAATAATTCTTTTTTTAAAAAGTTGTGCGTTGCTGGTTTCCCTAATGATTGGAGGAATAGTATTCCAAAGACGTATTGCATTTACGAAGAACTGCCAATTTGAAATAAGCGTATGGTGTCTCATTTGTATTAAAGTTCTGTTTCTGCCAAATCGACTAAAACTAAGCCGGCTATAAAGGTAATCAGGTTCGTGAGTTGATATGATTTTATGCAAGAATACTAATGTTCGTATTTTCATATGATCATGGAACTGTACGCCGAGAATCTTCGCTGCGTAGGAGGTGATATGTTCACTATTTCCGTAAAGCTTAAGTCCATATACATATCTAGTTATGTTGTTGAACGTTACATTAAGTCTGGCTTTACTTGTTGCATCACAACTTGAAAAGACTTCACAAGCATAGGTTAAGGTGGGTATTAAGTAAGTTTTTGCAAGCAGCAGCCTGATTTTGAGTGGTGTACAGTATTGTGTGGGCCATAGAGTACGTAGCATAGAGAATGTTTTTCCACAGGCATTTGTGACATGATCTGCCCAGGTTAACGTGCTATTGAAGATAACTCCTAAGTTCTTAGCTCTATTCACTACTTCTATTTGGTGGTTATTAACGTAGACTTGGGGTATTTCAATGGCGCGCTGTGTTCTTTTATGTAATAGGATGCACTTTGATTTGTTTGGGTTAAGGCTTAAGCCATTGGTAGAAGCCCACAGTGAAATACTTTGTAAGTCCTCGTGTAACTTATCCACAAAGTTTCTTTTTTTACTACTAATATACAGTTGAACATCATCCGCATACATTCTGATATTGCAGTGTTGCAACTGATCTGGCAAGTCGTTAGCATAAATTGAAAAAAGTAAAGGTCCAAGAATTGAGCCCTGCGGTACTCCTCTAGTGACTGGGAGAAAGGAGGATGTTAACGACGGATTGGTTTCTACACACTGTTGTCGCCCAGTAAGGTATGATCGCATTAGTTTCGAAGACGTAGGAGAAAAATGTATCATTTTTTCAAGTTTTTGTATTAAAACAACATGGTCAACATTATCAAAGGCCTTTGAGTGGTCTAGTAACACCAACAATACTCTATGACCACCATCTAGCTCTTTTCTAAGATCTTCAGCTACGTCAATGAGAGCAGTGGTACAACTGTGCTTTGCACGAAATCCAGATTGTTTTGATGTAAGTAGGTTGAAATCATTGAGATATTTAGTTATTTGTGTATGGAGTAATTTTTCAAAAGCCTTAGATAGATACGGTAGTATAGCAATAGGACGGTATTCGGAAGATGATTTTGGAATGGGAAGGACTTTGGCCCGTTTCCAACTTGTGGGATAGTTACTAGTAGTGATGATGTGATTAAAAATGTGGGTTATAATCGGCAAAATATATGGAAGAACCATTTTTAAAAATATCGGATGGATATCATCAGCTCCTGTGGCTTTTGATGTAATAGATAAACATTTTTTTAAGACATCGAACTGACTGACACATTCAAAACTAAAATGTTTTTCGGGTGTAAAGTTGCTTTGATAGTTGCTGTAGTACGAGTGGTTTGCAAGTGGCATTGGTATGCTAAGAAAGCTTTCATTAATGGAGTTTGGATCTGTAGTCAGGTTTCCGTAAGTTGCTTTTTGACGAACAATTCCAATTTCCCTTATGGTTTTCCAAGTATTACGTGAATTAGCCGAGTTCGCATATTTGTCGGCATAGTACAACGTCTTGGCTTGTCTGATTGCTCTTGTAGCATTTTTCCTTAATGTACGGTAATAGTTATACAATTCAGTTGTTTTGTACCTCTTCCAACGGGAATAGGAGATATCACGTTCTGTAACGAGTTGTTTTATGCTTGAAGTAAACCATGGGTTATGGCTGCTTCCCATTCTCTTTGTTTGTATTGGTACAATAATATTGTACATTATTTGTAGGTGGTACTCCAAGTATGCGATCTTTTCATCTACGTTTGGCAGGCAATATATATAATTCCAATCTATTTTGTTGATTTCTGACTCTAAGGCTTGTAGATTAACACGTTTGAAGCTACGAAAGCTTACTAAATTGCTAGCAGGATGCAGTACGAAATTGTAGGTTAAAAAAATAAGATCATGTCTGGAGAAACACGATGCGGACAGCTGTTCATACATTAAAATATTTGATGTGTTGGATACGAAGAACAAGTCAATTAAAGTACAGTTTGTCAAGGAAAAATGTGTCGGCATACTTATGTTTGCCGGATAAAGACCAAATGATTTCATATTTTCCATAAGATTTGAGCTAGCTAACAGGTTAGAATTGAAATCACCTGCTATAACAACATCATTGTAAAGTGGCGTTAATGCCTCCATTATTTTGTAAAAGTGGGAAAAGTCAATTCTCTTATTAGGTCTATACACACTTCCTATCAAGAACTTTCTACCTTCACAACATGTTTCAAGAAAGAGATGTTCAACTTTATCGTTGTTGACCTGATTATTTTTGCTTTTGATTTTACAGACAAGTTCACGTTTTACATATATTGCAACACCCCCGTATCCATCCTCTCTGTCATTTCTGTATAAATTGTAACCGTTTATTGAGACCATGGCATCTGTTATTGCTTCACTAAACCATGTTTCTGATACACAAATTATATGTAAACCAGAATTTTCAAAGATATGTCGGAATTCATCAATTTTACTAAAAAGGCTTTGAGCATTTATGTGGCAGATTTTTAGCTCATGTCTTTGTTTGCAAAGAATTTTGACCATATGCGCAGTAACGTCTTCGGAACATAATCTATTATTTCCCAATGATATTGTTTAATGATGACCCGTTTTTAACCAAACACCCTGTAAAATATTAACGGTCCTTAAATTGTTATTTACTTAATTTTAAATTCTTGCATTACATTCATTTTCTTATATGAAACCTTGCTTGTTTTATAATGTTTAAAATCATTAAACTTCACTCTAGTTTGAACAGTGAACAAAAGCAAACGTAAAATTTTTAATAAAACAAAATAAAATTGTGAAAACTAAAAATTTAATTTAAACTTAAAATTGAATATAAACAAAATACAAAAGAAACCAAACGTAAAAAAAAGTGTAACAAATTAACTAAAATAAAAACTTGAATTTAAATACAAACTTAAATATAAAAAAAGGGGTGTTTTATTTAAAAAAGATTAAAATAAAAGAACCGTGTTTTAAAAAATTAAAGTTTATCCCTAAACATTTTGGTCCTTCGAGCCGGATAATTTTAATAAATAAATAGGTACCTAAAGTTTGTATAAATTTCATTTTACAAAAAATTAAATTAAAAAGTGTGTGACTCAAATAAAAAAACAAAAAAAAAAAAGTTATTGAAGTGACCCTAAAAATAAATTACAAAAAAGAAGAAAACTTCTTTAAATTTAAAATAAAACCTAACGGGACCCAAATTCTTTGGCGCAGTAGCAGCAACAACAACAACAACAACAACAACACAAGCAAGCAGTCAGCAAGTAAGTGAACATAAAATTACTACAAAAAACACAAGAAGAAAATAAAAGCAAAATTTAAATAACAAAAGAGAACATTTAAGATATTTATTATTTTCTACTTGTGTGTTTGCTTTATTCGCCGCATAAAATAAACGTGACGTCATTATTAAAATAAATAACCGTGACGTCACCATCCAAATAAATAAAAACCGAGTTACCATTTCGTCAAATTTTAAAAAAAAAAAAATAAAATAACCGGGGAAATAAATACATTCTTTGACTCAAAAAATTTAAGACACAATTTGTTTTATCGCTAGCAGGCAATTTTTTTTGACTCAATTTTATTATTATTCTGACTCTCTACTTTACAAATATGTCCCTGAAAAAATTCGTCAATTGCACAAACGATTTAGTCGACTTCGAGAAAATTCAAGCAGAAGCGCGTGCTGAGGATAATGTACACGCTTTGGAAATTATTCGAGTAGAATTAGACTCAATATGGACCCAAGTAAAACGGTCATATGAAGAATGTAGGGACACAGATGAGGATGGTGATAAACCAATTGACAGAAAAAAATTACGGGAGCGATACCAAACTGCCCTAATGGCTTACAAAAATTGTCTTTCGTCAATCAACGCTGAAATCCATGCGCTTTCGGACACAACCATGGAAAAAGTTGAACGTCAGTCAAATATCCCGCTAGAAAGAGATGTTTCCTCAATAAGACTCCCTCCTTGCGACACCGACACATTTTTTGGGGATTATAAATTATGGCCGAGTTTTCGTGACTTGTTCACAGCAATATACATTAGAAATCCTAAAATTAGCAATGTTGAAAGGCTTTTTTATCTGACCCAAAAAACAGGGGGAGACGCCAGAGATGCAATTACTCACGTCCCTTTAACAAACGATGGGTTTATCATGGCCTGGAAAAATTTAGTTGACCGGTACGAAAATAAATGGATGCAGGTTAATGAGCAATATAAAATTATTTTGGATCTGCCTCATGTCTCTATAGATTCGGGAGCCTCAATCAAAAAATTACAAAGAACAATAAACGATAGTAGGCAGACATTAGGCACACTAGGCATTGACACTTCAACATGGGAGTCGTTTTTAATTTATATTTGCTCTCAAAAACTTCCCAGGGCTCTTGTTCAAGAATTTGAAAATTCTCGTGAAGATTGTGCCGAAGTACCCAATTGGCAAGAATTCGACAAGTTTTTGACCCACAAATTTAAGACCCTAGAATCAGTAGGCAATATAAAATCATCAAAGGACAAATCCATACCTCCCAAGTCTGAAGTGGCAAAAAACACCCAAAGTAAACGAAACATCAATTCATTCCAAACGAATATTGCGAATTCTGAGAGTCAAAGTCATAGCAAAAATAAACCCGTTCGAAGTGCTAATAACAACGCCATAACGTGCCAACATTGTCGCGAGTCACACACTCTACGATCATGCCCCACATTTTTAGAAAAAAATGTAAGTGATCGAATTCATATTGTCAAAGTTACAAATTCATGTTACAACTGTCTGTCGATCAATCATAGTGTCAGGGAGTGCCCAAGTAAATACAGTTGTAGGCTGTGTAAACAAAAACACAACACTTTGTTGCACAAGGCAACGGTGACCCAGCCTACAAACTTGCCACAAAATAACGCTGACGAGCAACCAAGCACAAGTGCCGCAGCTCAAGCCCAATACATACAGTCCACTTCAAGATCAAATATTCCTAACTTTACTTCCCTGACCCTGCGCGAAAACACACAAATATCGACAAATCATACTCAACAAGAAACGTTGCTTTTCACTGCCATTGTCGAAATAGAAACTAGAGGTCAAAGATACCAGGCGAGAGCTATCATCGACCCTGGATCACAATCAACTTTTGTATCGGACAAACTAAAAAACCGATTAAATTTACCTACTAAAAGAAACATAGTTCACGTTTCTGGTTTGAGTCAAACAGTTTCTGAAACCTCAACTAAAGCATGTTTACTTAACCTTTGCTCACGGGTGGACACATCGTTTAAGTTAGAAGTTTGGGCCCCAGTACTCAAGACCCTTCCCTCTAATTTACCACCTCAAACATTGGACATGCTAAAGCTCAGTGAGGCTGCAAAATTGCAACTTGCAGACCCTCACTTCAATCAAAGTAGACCCGTCGACATGCTAATAGGCCTCGACGTAGGCCCCTCGATTTATTGCATGGACACACCGATGCGGTCTGTTGGATCCCTTTTGGCACAAAAAACAGTATTTGGCTGGATTGTGGGGGGACCAACACCAAAAACTACTCAACCCCGAACAACTATTTCTTTATTGAATACATCGTCCCTTGACCGAATCCTCACACGCTTTTGGGAGGTGGAGGAAAACCCAAAACAGATTTTGAGGTCAGACGAGGACACTATTGTGGAACACAATTTTGAACAAACAACTCGTAGAAACGACTCGGGAAGGTATATAGTTACCCTGCCCTTTAAAAAAACAGAAGAAATAGGCTCTTCTCGCAACATTGCCATGGCTCAGTACCTAAGAATGGAACGCACACTCAGCCAAAAACCCGAAGTAAAGCAATTATACGACAAAGTTATTTTAGAATATCTTGAGTTAGGACACATGAGAAAAATCAAACCCTCGGATATAAACAAAGCTCCAAACTATTATCTGCCGCATCACGCGATAATAAAACCAGACCGATTGACCACTAAACTTAGAGTGGTTTTTAATGCCTCCAGCCCAACGTCAAATAAGAATAGTCTTAATGACATTTTATATCCTGGACCCATTCTTCAGCAAGATCTTGTTCTTCTGATAGCAAAATGGCGATTTTTCCGCTTTGTATTCAACGCCGACATTACAAAAATGTATCGTCAAATACTAGTCGACCCAACTCAAACAAAGTTTCAAAGAATCTTATTCAGAAAATCCAAAAATGACCCCATAGAAGATTACGAGCTTCTCACAGTCACATTTGGAGTTAATTGTGCCCCATACTTAGCCATCAGAACGCTTCTTCAGTTAGCTGAAGATGTGCAAATGACTCATCCCTTAGCGGCCAAGATTCTTAAACAAAATATGTATGTGGATGACGTCTTAGCAGGAGGTCATACTATAGAAGAAGCCATCAGAGCTAGAAAAGAATTAACTTCTGTCCTAAAATCAGCCGGCTTTGATCTAATGAAATGGAACTCTAATGAGCCACAAGTCATTCAGGATTTACCTAGTGAGACTCTACTACCACTCGACTGGTTAAATCTGTCCGAAAATGACGGGACCAAGACTCTAGGGATAAAATGGAACATTTCATCAGACTCCTTTACATTCACAGCCCCAGATATAAAAGTTAAAGAAGCGTATACAAAGAGAGAAGTTTTGTCTACAATTGCCAAATTTTTTGACCCATGTGGATGGATAGCTCCAATCATAATAGACGCTAAAGTAATCAAGCAGCAAATATGGTTAGATAAGACAGACTGGGATGACATTTTAAAACCAATTTCTCAACATAAATGGAAAAAATGTGTGAACAATTTTCCCAATATTAAAACAATAAAAATACCCCGTGCCTATCGAGTCATAGCCTACATTTTATGTTTCGGAAAACCCATACCAAGAAGTCAAATTTCATCTTTAGAACCAACACCAGAAGAAATACAATCTGCTAAAAATCGCATCATAATTTGGACACAAAAAACTTTGTTTCCTGACGAATACACTGCTTTACTTCACAAACGTCCAATTTCCCCTCGTAGTAAACTCTTAACCCTTACGCCATTTCTCGATCGCAATGGGATCATAAGGGCCAATGGGCGTTTAGCGCAGTCCCCAGTATTAACGTACAATGAACGCTGTCCAATTCTGTTGCCATACGAATCAAAATTGGCCAAATTGATTACAGAATTTGTACATAAAATTACCTTGCATGGTGGAAATCAGCTCATGACCCGAGTAATAAGAGCAGAATTTCGGATTTTTCGACTAAAGCCCTTAGTAAAAACAGTCATAAATAATTGCAAAACGTGTGTACTTTACAAAAAACACACTCCAAGTCAGATAATGGCATTCCTGCCACCTGAGCGCACAACAATATCAAGACCCTTTACAGTTACAGGTGTTGATTACGCTGGACCTTTCAACATTCGAAACTTTACGGGTCGAGCCTGCCTTATCACAAAAGGATATGTTTGCATATTTGTATGCTTTGCCACAAAAGCTGTACATTTAGAACCAGTAAGTGACCTATCGACCCAAGCTTTTTTAGCCGCTTTCTCCCGCTTTATTGGAAGACGTGGATGTCCCGCAATCATATATTCGGACAACGGCACGAACCTTGTCGGAGCAGCAGAACTCATTAAAAAGGATCGTCTAGAATTTATAAAAACTCTTCAAACCCAAGTAACTCACAACTTTAGCCATCAAAACATCATTTGGAAATTCATACCCCCTGGTGCCCCACATATGGGCGGACTATGGGAGGCCGGTGTAAAATCCTTCAAAACCCACCTAAAGAAAATGATACCAGATATAAAGTTCACCTTTGAAGAGCTGTCAACAATTCACACTCGCATAGAATCGTGTTTAAACTCTAGACCCTTAAGTCCTGCTAGCGATGACCCGAACGACCTTAACCCATTGACCCCTGGACACTTCCTAATTGGCACTCCATTATTGACCCCAGCCGAACCTGATGTAAGCAGCGAAAACCTGACCCTCATCAACCGCTGGAAACGCCTAAAGGTCATCTACCACTCATTTTGCCAAAGATGGAAATCCGAGTATCTGGCCGAACTTCATCGCAGATATAAATGGAAGACTCAAAGGGACAATGTCAAAGTCAACGACTTGGTGGTCATCAAAAACAACAATTTGCCTCCCAATGAATGGCAAATGGGCCGAATCACTAAGACTCATATTGGAACTGATCAATACTGTCGAGTTGTCGACATCCAGGCAAAAAAAAAATGGGATAGTTACCAGACCCATTACAAAAATTGTGGTTTTGTTTTAAAATTTAGTTAACACTTTTTAAAATTTTCCAAACTAATTTTACATTGAATTCCTACTTACAGGTATGGCATCCCACCAAACATTTCTAAGTTTCTCATCAACAGATTTAATTGCTGTCAACATATTCAACCCCACACGACCCGCACATTTGAATCGAAATGAGATCCTAGATGCCATATCTGCCAAAATCATCACAACACCTTGCTACAGTGTAACCTGTTTCTTGGACTTTTGTTAAACTGCACCAAGTCATGGGGGCCGGAATGTTTAATGATGACCCGTTTTTAACCAAACACCCTGTAAAATATTAACGGTCCTTAAATTGTTATTTACTTAATTTTAAATTCTTGCATTACATTCATTTTCTTATATGAAACCTTGCTTGTTTTATAATGTTTAAAATCATTAAACTTCACTCTAGTTTGAACAGTGAACAAAAGCAAACGTAAAATTTTTAATAAAACAAAATAAAATTGTGAAAACTAAAAATTTAATTTAAACTTAAAATTGAATATAAACAAAATACAAAAGAAACCAAACGTAAAAAAAAGTGTAACAAATTAACTAAAATAAAAACTTGAATTTAAATACAAACTTAAATATAAAAAAAGGGGTGTTTTATTTAAAAAAGATTAAAATAAAAGAACCGTGTTTTAAAAAATTAAAGTTTATCCCTAAACAGATATCATATTTAAAAGTTATATTAAAAAACCTAGCAGCAACGCTTATGTTAAATGCAATGATTATTGGTTTTGTTTTAATAAGCGTAGTAAATACATTAGTGTTTTTAAAACTAAGAATAGACAAAGTAGATAGTAAAGCAAAACAAGTAATTAAGTTGTGCTGATTTGCTGATATTGTTATCGGTGTTACAGTAATAAGTTTGAAGACTAATATGGTTCTAGCGAAAAAGCTGTTGAAATTGGTCCAAAGATTCTACCATAATTGCGTCCTCGGTGTCGTGCTTTTTTATATACACTAGTCCACGTAGAGTAAAGACTGATTTGAGGGCATTTGCTTTTTTCATTTTAAGCGCTTCTTGAAAAATTTTATGGTTCAATGGCGTTAAATTTTCATTTACGTAGATAGGTTGAACACTGTCAAAACCCGCATGCTTTAAGCATAGCGTGGTTTTGTTTTCAAGTCTATGTTTGACAATTGATCTTAAAAGAAAATTTCTTTCATACGGAGAGTGCATTTGTACAACTATTACATCATCGTATGGTGTATATGGTGTATTATTTTTATATATTTTATTAAGTCTATATATTTTGTCTACCTGAGGTGTTGATACATTTATATTTTCACAAATTTTACTGAATATGTTAAACAAATTTTCATTTTCATAGTACGGTACACCACGTATTCGAACACTACCAGCGACAGTTGAATTATCGTATTTATTTAGTCTTCTTTTGAGTTCTGTTATTTCGTTTTTCATTTTTTTAAACTCAGAAGTTTCTGACTCTATCTTGTTCAAACTCTCTTTAAATGCACTAACTGTTGTTGTTTCTAAAACTGTTACTCTTTCATTAATATCATGCAATTTTGTTTGTATTATATTATATCTCTTGTCTATTTCACTTAAGAGATCTTCCTTATATTCTTTAAATTTATTTTCAAACATATTGAGCAATTGACCCGTGAGTTTATCAAAGCGTTTGTCCATAATTGTTACTAATTTAAGAGGAGACTCAGTACTCGACAGTCTTGGGGTTTTGCTTGCATTTCCTATAAACGAGTTCTGTGAAACTTCTCTTATGCGTTTTTGCGCGGGAGTTTTTATAGGCGATGTTGTGTCTGCGCCGTTGTTGGTGTAATTGTTATGCTCTTGCATGTTGATGTTTATGTTTTCAGTTTCGTTTGATATATCGGATGGTTTGCTCTTTTTCTTATTTGAAGGCTTGCTACGTAACTTTGATTTATACATTTGTTTTTGTTGTATTTTTATTTTGTATTTTTGTATTTCTGTTTATTGTGAATAGGTATAAGAAGTTTGTTGAAATGTATGGTTCTGTTCTGTTTATTTTTCTTTGTTTTATTTTAATTGAATTAATTGTTTTTGATATTTTAAAATTTTAGTTTACTTTATTTAATTTTGTCTTTAATGCACCTTCCAAAATAAGTGTAAGTAGATATTGAGCTACTATTATAAACACAAAAAAAAAAAACAAAAAAAATATAAAACACAAAAATAAAAACGGCAGAGCTTGTTAATAACACGTCCGATGTACTTTAAATTATGTTGTGTTAAAAAAACGTTCTAAAATAATAAGAGTTTTTACGCTGTGGTCATTGTTTTTTCATAAATACACAGTAGAAATCTAAATTATTATGGGTGGCTCGTAGCAGTGGTATATTTTCGTGTTGTTGTGATTTTATGGCTACCTCTTCCAATAGTCTTTCCCTTTCCACACCTGAGAAAGACAAAAAAAATCTTTTTAAGTACTAAAAAATACTTATTCCAAAACAGTTATCGTTTATTTTTAGAACTTTTTTAATTTTCGGGCATGTTCTGGAAATCGAAATCACGTAAAATTGAAAACAAACAAATTTGGAAAATTATCCGTGTTCAAAATTTATAAAAATACCTAATACCTTTGAGGACCACTTTTCTTTACCTAAACTACTGAAATAAGAAAAAGATAAGTTAATTTTTACAAAAATTTTATTGAAAATATTCATCGTTTTCAATTTCACTTGATTTTAAATATTTTCAGATTTTGTGAAATAAAAATAAACCAAACTATTTTTTTTTTTTTTTTGGATTTCATAGATTAATGGCCAATTTCACCAAGTATAGGTTTAATAAACTTTCATTATAAAAGTCAAAAAACCTATTGTTTTAGTAATAGTTAATTATAGCTGAACTTGGTAAAATTAGCCGTAAATAATTTAAAAATTATTTAAAATTGGAAAATTAATTTAGGAAACAAACATTTTCTCAAATTTTATATGATTTGTGCAACTATGTGTGTAGTGAAAATTGCTTTAAATACGAATATGTTTAAAGAAAATCGTACTTACAAAATCAATGAGTTGATTGTTTTGAGCTAAGTAAGGCTTTTCTCCTTTTTTATATGGCTTACAGCAATGTTATGGTTTTCCTGGCCAAATGCTTCGTTTGTAGTGTTTGCTTTTTAAACGCAAATGGAGTAATTTCATATGTATATTTATGAAATGCCATAAACTGGAAATAATTCCTTTGACGTTACACATTTTAAGTGTATTTCTTTCTTTATATAATTGTTGTTGCATATTCAATCAAAAGTTTAAAATATTTACCCCAATTTCACCAAGTTCAGTTAAAACTAACTATTACTTTAACTTCCAGCTTACAATATGTTTTGACAGCTTGAACTGATAGTTAATTATAGCTGAACTTTGGGGGTTACTTATTAAAACAAATGGTAATGTTGTCGTCAAAAAAATGTACTGTTTTTTTCTTGATTGTACTGTTTTTATGTATTCAATGTACTGTTTTTCCGAATTTAAAATCTGGCTACCCTATTTCGTACCTAAACATTTTATTTTTGCATTTATTCGTTTTTTATTGAAAGTGCTTTATTTGCATTTTTGTTGCTTACGCAATATAACACAACTGAGTAAATTCAAAAGAACACATTCTTATACTTTTGTTTACATTAACAACAACAATAAACCCATCGATGAGACGCTTTTTCCAAATTAACAACAATAAAAACAACAATAACAAGAATGCATTGTACATACCAGAGAATAGCTTTTTGCAATTGAAAAAAAAATCGCATTTAATTAACGACAACAAATACACACGCTTACGGTCATACAGTCAAACTCGCGCAACCGCAAATATTCGCTGCTGGCAGTGATGTTAGATGTTTTTTTCGAAATATCGTCAAAATTTAAAAAAAAAATCGTCAAAATCGTCAGTAGTTTTAAACAAAAAACCGTAAAAAAATCGTCATATAAAAAAATCGTTTTTTTATAAACACGGATATATCACTCTATTAAAACATAAAAAAATATTAAGTATAAAATCATACAAAACCAAAAAATATAGAATTTTTAATACTTAAGACGATTTGGTGCGGCTTTGATATTGCTCTCCGGAGATTTTCGTCAAACAATTCCCGTCATCCCCAAATCTTCTGCTGCAGATGAACTTAACGCCTGCCTGAAATCGTCGTCTTTGTGGAGGCATGTCCAGAAGTTGCAATTGACCGCAAACATTAGAGTCGTGTTGCAGAACGACCCATCGGCTGCTGAATTCTCGAGACAACTGCTGGAGCTTGGCAACGGCCAAATTCCTATTGATGTTTCGAATGGATTGATATCGTTCCCTGAAAATTTTTGTGAATTCACATCGTCCAAGGAGGAGCTCATCAGCAAAGTGTTCCCCGACATTGCACAAAACTACAAAAATCTCGATTGGATTGGTGAACGGGCAATAATAGCAGCGAAGAATAAGGACGTCGATAACTTAAACTTAATTATTCAAAGTTAAATCGCAGGACAACTACATATAGGGTTCCCAAGTTTTTTTGTTGCAATTAAAGTACATTGATTATTAAAGGTTAAGAAAAAAAGTACACAGTATAAATATAAAGTCCAATTAATTTCTTTTTATTGTTATATTTAAAAATGTTTTTTATTGCTTTTCGCAAGTTTTATCAAACAATTACACTGTGCTAGAATTTGGCAACTGGCGCTTAAACCTTTTTCGGGTACGCTGAATCCAATACCGGTTCAAAAACGGTTCAGTTATTGAAATTACATACTAAAAAAAACGAAAATCCGCAATAAAATTTCCTTTAAACGTTAAATTTTTTTCTAACATGCGCTGTCGTTTTAGAAACATATTTTTTTTTTTTTTTTTGGCAACAAAAATAATTTTTTATCAACATTTCGAAATTTTTGTTTGTTAAAAATCTATTAAAAATTACAGCTATAAATGATTAAAATCTGTTAACAACTTTTGATTTTATTCACAAAAGTCAAAAAATTTTAATTAATTTAAAAATTTCATAAATCGCAATATTTGTATGGGAGCCCCCTTAAGGAATGGACATTTTTAAATTTTGTTTTAAATATTAGTTAAACGAGTCACTTTTGTGCTCGCGATCTAAAAGCAGGCAGTAATTTGAAGGAGTTTTGCACTCGTGTTTTAAAAGCAGGCAGTTATTGTACTCAAATTAAACAAACAAGTGAAATAGTGCTGTCAGATTATTTTTTTTTTGAAAAATCGTCCTGCCAATATAAAAAAACATAAAAAAATGGCCCTGACTAATATTAACTAGTTGTTTTTTAGTTTTTCTAAAAAAAAACTTGTACAATAATGGCTAATAAACCACTGATGGTTTAAACGCTGGTTTAGTTGAACTAAACTTGAATTTATATGTAGTTTAAACTCAGCAACTATAAATCATTCTCCCATGTGTTATATGTGGTAAAAAAATAACATGTGACAGCACTACGATAAATCTTATCAAATTCATATGGTCTGTGTTGGTAGTTTAAACGCCGAATTTTATGCGTTTAAAGATGGTTTATATATTTAGTGATTTATAGATTTTTGTACATCAAATCGCTCTCTACTGATTCCATTCAAATAAATCATATTAAAAATTTTAATATTTGTGTTGTATTATTACTCTAAAGTTTGTCTGAAGGCTTAAATTGGGACGAGGCGAAGTTCGTCGAGTCCGCTAGTAGATATAAATATATATTCGCCTCTATATACATATATTAACTAACCCCCCATTTCCACATGCAAGTGCAAGTTCGAAAAACTCAATGCACTGACACTTTTTCACTAACATTCACACAATTTTTGTTCATTCAGCCAATCGGCTGTTTCCTCGATTTTTTGTTGATAATACGTATACACTACTTGCAAGTAATTACTTGCATGTGGAAACGTTCGGTAAGAAAAAAGCTTTACTTGACAGATTAAAGTGTTAAAAATTTGATGAAAGATTAAAGTTTAAACTAAATTTATTGACGGGATTAAATCGTCAACACCTAAGTGACTCTACATTCAAAATCGTCAATCGTCATTTTGGTAAATTCAGCGAAAAAAATCGTCAAAATGACGTAAAATCGTCACATCTGACATCCCTGGCTGCTGGTTTGCAGTCATTCAAATAACGCACATCGTGCTTTGTTATTTATACAATCGTTGCCTTCGTTTTTTTTTATAAAGATTCTAAGTGTTCTGAGCGCAAATGATTGTTTGGTAAAGAAACAAAAAATACAAACGAAAGAGCCAGAAATCAAACAATTATTACTCATGTACCCAGCGGGAAAATGAGGAATTCATTACATAAATAATTAAAAAAATAATGTATTATTTTCGAAAGAATAATAATGCATTCATTAGAATCGAGATGGTAATTTTATCAGACAAAATAATTATGAATTGATTACCACGTATATTCCCACATTGGCAGAACAAGGAATGAATTGTTTTTGCTCGTGGGTATTATTTTCTTAACAAAAATCCGTTACTTGCTGTTTTTATGCCTTCTACTAATTTTTATTATCAAGGATGAATTATTTAATTCATTCGCAGGATACATTAAAATAATTTATTACAATCCTAGGACATAGTCTGTGTTAAGAATAATGAATTCTGGAATCAAATATTATACAAGATATGTATTACTTTCTCGATTCCTATTGATTACATTTTCCCGCTGGGTATTTATTCAGCATAACTATCCCTGCAAATAAAATTGGACCACCTGACCCATTTTGATAAAATGGACTACTCCATGGACTAGTCCGATGTAATGCAAGCATGGACCATGTCATTGTTAAAAAGTGTTTGTAGTGAGACGACATGTCTTCGTTTTTTAACGACATGCTTTCGTTTTTAAACGACCTCAAAACTAATCCTCTTGAGTATACCATGGAGTAGTTTTAAAACTACTCCTTAGTGGTCCAAAGGTGGGTTATATACCATGGAGTAGTTTTAAAACTACTCCTTAGTGGTCCAAAGGTGGGTTATATGGTCCTCTCCTAGGACATCGTAATGTTAAATAGACCAGGTTTTTTCCATACGTTTGGGTTACTTTTGGACTAGTCCTGGTCCCTTGTGGACTACTCTTTACACGCGTGTTTGGACTGGTCCTATTATTTGCAGGGTATGTAGTACAAGAAAAAAAAATTTAAATGAAACTAAACACACATACTTATGTAGGTACACACAATTTCCATAGAAACAAAAAGTACAGTAGTAGTAGTAGTAGGTACAATGTATTTTTGTTATTGTTGTTAATTTTGAAAAAGCGTCTCATCGTTGTTTATTGTTGTTGTTGTTAATGTAAACAAAAGTATAGAGAATGTGCTCTTTTGAATTTACTCAGTTGTGTTATATTGCGTGAGCAACAAAAATGCAAATAAAGCACTTTCAATAAAAAACGAATAAATGAAAATATCAAATGTGTAAGAAAGGAAAAAAAAATTACCAACGTTGAACTTTGTTTTGCATGTATAGAGTTATTGTAAATTTTAGCGTATGAATAAATGCACAAAAATAGTGCGTTTTGAGGTTCTCTGGTACATACCTACTACTACTACTGTACTTTTTAAAATGAAAAAAGTCTGTTTCTATGGAAATTGTGTGTACCTACATATGTATGTGTGTTTAGTTTGATTTCAATTTTTTTTTGTACTACATAGTTAATGCTGAATAAATCCATGAGTAAGATTGCTTGATTTCTGGCTTTTTTGTTTGTATTTTTTTTTTCTGTACCAAAACAATCATTTGCGAACCGAACACAAAAACATCTTTATTAAAAAACGAAGCTAACGATTGTATAAATAACAAAGCACGATGTGCGTTATTTGAATGACTGCAAACCAGAGTTGCCACTTTGTGGGTAATTACCCGAATTTGGTATAGTTTTTACTGTTGTGGGTAGAGCGTGGGTAATTTCTCTAAGGTGTAATTCAGGTGTAATTTGAAATTCTTACTTAAGATACCCAAATAAAATTCAGATTCGATTTCAGTGATGACATTTATTTATTTTTAAATACGGTTGCTTAAAAATGCACAGTCTTCTGAACCAAAGTCTCGGTTTCTTTAAAAAAAAAGACTTAAATCATTAAAACTATATTTTCTAAAGTTTGGTAATGAATGTATCAGGATGAACCCTCAGATTTAAATAAAGATGCCTATCATAGTGATTTAGAACCTGAAGTTTATAGAAAAAAGTTATTCAAATTAAAAAGGGGGAAGATATGTTTCCAATATTGCAACACATACATAGTTAATTTTATTTTGATCTTGCAACTTTTTTATGCTTTAGTTTGAAGAATATTTAACGCCCTTTACAGTTGTAAAACTGAATTACGAAAGGGACAGTTGTATAAAATCCTGCAGGCATTTTGTTTACTAAACTGATTTCAAACAAATAGGCACCGCGCTTTTCCTTGACGAAACGCATTGCAGATGTCCAATTTTGCTTCTCTTCTTCGAGCATTTCTGGCTGCATGTGACGAATAAAATGATGAATGCCCTGAAGTCTAATTGACAGTTTATTTTCTCTAAGTCAACACATTGCCATGATTTGTGAAAAAATATGTTGCGTCAGTGTAATCATGAAGTCGCCTATAAGTTGCGAAAATCGATGGCTGAATTTCAAAACAAATTTGGATAATTTGGTGGCGTAAAAGCAGTATGACAGTTCGTTTGACAGATAACCTTTCGTAAGGCCTATGGGGCTAAAAAAAACACTTGCAATGAGCATATACATAGATATACTATGCAACCAAATGTGGAAGTTAAACTCATTATTTTAGGAGTTTTATTTTATGTTTTATTAATTGTTTTAAGTCTTTAATGTTAATTTTGTTAATTTATTTAAAATTACAATAAGAATCTTAAAAGTTTGACTAATATTTATCTTCTTTCAAAGAGTTTGTTTTGTTTTTGCTTCTTTGTAAATGTCTTTTTATCAAATAAAACTTCAATTGTATATCAGGTGTAATTTAATTTAAATCGGGTAATTTTGTTTCATCCCAAGTGTAATTTGGAATTTTGCTGGTGGTAACACTGCTGCAAACCAGCAGCGAATATTTGCGGTTGAGGAAATTTCATTGTTTGTGTATTGCGAGTGTATTTGTTGCTGTTGATTAAATACGATTTTTTTTTCTATTGCATAAAGCTGTTCTCTGGTTCAGACCTAACAAATATAAAAGCATGACCAGCAAATTTATCAAACTTGAACTTATTTTTAACAAGTTTTACTTACTTACTTAACTTTATTTGTAAGATAATTGTATAGTTTAGTTTAGAAACTGTAAAATGATGTTTGTTCTAGCCAAACGTTTTGCATAAGGAACAGAGAATGACAAAAGTATCATTTTAAGTACTCTTTCAATATTAGTGAGAAAACATGTACGGACATGTATGGGTAAAGATCAAAACCATACACATACGTGCCAATACCTCCCTGCAAATGAAATTGGACCACCTGACCCATTTTGATAAAATGGACTACTCCATGGACTAGTCCGATGTAATGCAAGCATGGACCATGCCATTGTTAAAAAGTGTTTGTAGTGAGACGACATGTCTTCGTTTTTTAACGACATGCTTTCGTGTTTAAACGACTTCAAAACTAATCCTCTTGAGTATACCATGGAGTAGTTTTAAAACTACTCCTTACTGGTACAAAGGTGGGTTATACCATGGAGTAGTTTTAAAACTACTCCTTAGTGGTCCAAAGGTGGGTTATATGGTCCTCTCCTAGGACATCGTAATGTTAAATAGACCAGGTTTTTTCCATACGTTTGGGTTACTTGTGGACTAGTCCTGGTCCCTTGTGGACTACTCTTTACACGCGTGTTTGGACTGGTCCTATTATTTGCAGGGCTATTCCAAGCTAAAGTTGAATATGTATAGGTATACGCTGCCAATGTGTATTTGCATATTCATTCTTCTTTTTGAATGTACATGCAGATATAAATAAAATTTCCGTTAGCTAACTGCAATACCCATATAAGTATGTGTATTACCGTAAGTATAACGTAAATATACAGAGCGCGAGAGAGAGCAGAGATGGCAAATGCAAAAATGTTGAAATAGGCAAAATATTTTTATGTTGTTATTCAGAAAAATATCAAGATAATTTTAAATCTTTTTAACATTTGACTAAGGCGGTAAGCTTATTTTATTAGAATAACGAGGGGTGGTTGGCGGGAATTTCTGCTTCTCCGAAACTATCTAACAGATCTTAATAAAACTTCAAACATAGATATATCCATATTAATATAAACACCAAGCTTTATATATTTTTTTAAAAATAGGACCCCGTGGGAAGCTCGAGGGTATTTTCTTCCTCTCCAAAACTATCTAACAGATTTTAATGATATTTAAAACATAGATAGATACATATTTGAGTAGACACATAAGCTATGTATTTTTAAAAAAATTAGGTTAACGAGGGGAGATAGGGGTCGACTTATGCCTCTCCAAAATCATTTATTTTCTCTAAAATTTCTTGATTATTTTCCATACTTTAAATTTATAATTTTTCATATGCTACATAAGTACATACATATGCTGGATGAAATTTTTAAATAAAAACTCTTTAAAACGTTACAGAAAGGCATCTAAGCAAGCGCTAAATGTATTAAGTGGCGGTTACACTCTTTCTTATTAACACAACATACAAATCAATACTTTCATGCATGCATAAAAAACAATATCTTCCATCTCGTGTCGTCTACCTATGCTTTGTGTGTGTGACAGCGATAAGTGCAAAAAATTGTGCGGATGCGTAAAGGGTTTTTACATGCAAAAATAAAAATATCGTAGAGCCACTTGTTGCTGTCACACGCACATAGCATAGGTAGACGACACGAGATGGAATATATTGTTTTTTATGTATGCATGTAAGTATTGATTTGTATGTTGTGCTAATAAAAAAAGAGTGAAACAACCACTCACTACATATTTATTTATAGCGTTTGCTTAAGGAGCGTATAGACGAGCGTATAGAACACATACATGTCGTGTGTTACCTTTTTAACTTTGCTTCTGCAAAAGTCAGACGCAAAGTCATCAGACAAAATTTCAATTAGAGCGTGCTCTATTTTCTTCTGACAAACCGTCTGACATCAGAAATCTATGCCGGGAAGAAACTGGCAGCGGCGTCAACTATTGACGGAATCATTAGCCGGCTGAAGTTAATATTTTACAATACCAATATATGTACGCTCATCTCACCATTGAATATAATTTATGTTAATATATACATAAAAACCGTTTCATTATAAAATTCTAAATTGGTATCTTTAAAATAAAAGAAAAAAATGTAAGATGGCTAAATTATTTTACGGCGCAGATAAATATTTTCGTGGCGGCAGCAAGCTATTTTGAAACCGAGAACTACTTTGGTTTCTGCAATAACAATGCGAAAAAACATAGACAATGTCAGAAGCAAATTACATGTACGTTTGTGACCGAATATTATAAACCTTATGTAAAACAGCAATTTTGACAGGCATGAACAATTACATGTGACTTGAAAATTTGGCATGTCAGATGACAAATACATGTCGTGTACGGGCGCCTTTAAGATACATGTGCACGACATGTTTTTTACATCTGACTTGTCAACTTTTCATGTCACATGTTGCTGTGCATGTGTGTTACAATTGCTGTTTAACAAAGTTTTTTTTAATTATTGTTATTGTGTTTGGCGTATTTAAAATATGCCTACGACTGTTTGGTAATAGATTAAAGAAAACAAATTCACGTTCTCTTTAATCTATAACCAAATAGTCGTAGGCGTATTTTAAATACGCCAAACACAAAAAAGGTGAATATTCGATCAAAAACGTACATGTAATTTGCCCCTCGTGGTCATAGTTTGAAAAAAATACATAGCTAATGTGTCCACTTAAATACAAACCTTTATATTTTTTAAATTTTATTGAAATCTATTAAATAGTTTCGGAGAGGCAGAAATTGCCCCCTATAACCCTTTTAGTCATATTTTTTTAAAAATACATAGTGTAGTGTGTCTATGTAAATATGGATCTATCTATGTTTTAAATTTCATTAAGATCTGTTGAATAGTTTTGGAGAGGAATAAATTGCTCCCTATCTCCCCTCGTTATCCTATTTTTTAAATAAATACATAGCTCAAGTGTCTATATAAATATGAATCTATCTACATATGTTTTAAATTTCATTAAAATCTGTCAGATAGCTTCGGAGAGCAGAAATTGCTCCTTCGCACCCCTCGTGGTCCTATTTTTTTTTTTTAGTTTTACATAGGTACTGCTGATGTTACAGACAAATTTATTTTAAATATCATAAATAATATGTACATTAGACTGGTCGCATCTTGTATGGGATTTTTTTTTTTAATTTAATTGTTTGCGCTTCTAATTTTATGCAGACATATAAAAAACAACATTGCAAACAAAACAAGCTATAAATTATTAAAATCTGTTAACAACTTTTGATTTTATGTATTCACAAATTTGGCACACTTGAAGTACTTTCTCTGCGGAAGATCGTAACGAAGCCATATTTTTCATTTTCGGCTTTTCAACTAGTATAACTATAAAGATCTGATAGAAAATATGTTTTTTTTATAATATGGGGAACTTTGGGCCCCACCCGGCACGGATAGGCACCGTCGGATTGACCTGAAAAATTAGATCATTTCTTACACCAAACCTCATATTTTAAGCAGCGCAAACAATTAAATTTAAAAAAAAAAAAATTGCGACCAGTCTAATGTACATAGTCCCATACCTGCCTAGTGACAAAGCACATTTTTGGTAAATTTTTATTTTTTCATTTTTACATAGAAGTGCCAAAAATACTGAAGGTATTTTTTTAAACATGGATATTTTATTTGTATGGCAGATAACCAAAACACATTCATGGGTATTGAATAACATCTGCATAATATTCATGTATTTTTGTTTACAGAATGTGGTTGCGTGAAGATATTGCCGTGCATAAGTATAAGTAATAACCATACTTTTTGCGTTATAAATATGTGTATACACAATAACGAAAAGCGTGAGTAAATACCTCTGTATATTATTATTTTTATGGGTACTTGTTGTCATTCTCTGATAAGGAAATTATTTTTTTAATAAATCTAATGGGCACGTGTAGGACGTCAAATATGTGTGAACAAAGCCTATGTGTGTAATCTGTATTTTTTAATTTATAGGTACATAATATGAATTTATTAAAACATAAACTGTCATATTATTTTATTAGTTATTTCAATAGTTTAATGAGATCTTATAAAATTATCTTTCAGAAAAATAATTTGGTTTACATTTTTTGGATGTAAATAATTCTTTCTTTTAGTTTTGATAAAACTTGATTTGGAGAAAATTCTTTCACTTATCGAAGAAGTTGGAGAAATCGAAAGCAACAGAATATCTGGGCCCAAATCGTCGCACACGTGATCGAATGAACTTTCGTATCGAATAAAACTTCGTGACGTATCAAAAACGGTATTGCGGCATTCGAAAGCTTTCGTATCGAAATTTGTTTAAAAAATGTAATAGGTTTTTATGCTTGTATACTAATGGCATAAGGCATTGCACTTTTCGCCGCATATAAATCAACAATGTTGATAGTGCCCTATAAAATAGGTGACTTCGGTTTATTTATGTGGCTTTTTTTATAACGGCGGCGCTTGCCAAAAAGAGCAACGAAAAAATTGCAAAAATTCGGAAAACATTTTACAAATTCAGAAAATTTGCAAAAATAGCGAAAATTCGCGAAAGTTTTTAACATATCAAACAAGCCATTTAATTGATTAAAATTCCCTAAAATTACAAGGAATGGCAAAAATTTGAGTAAAAATTTTAAATAAGCGGAAATTTGCAAACAGCGGCATGAAAGCAAAGTCTAGTATTTATTAAAAATTGTTAAAGCTGTACAGAATCAGAAAACTTACAGAAAAAATGCTGCTATAGCGAACATGGCTAAAATTCGCAAACTTGGAAACAAACCCTAAAATTTATTTAAAATCGGTAAAAAAAAAAACAAAATGTCAACAATTAACAAAAATTTTTTTTTGCAAAAATAGCGAAAATTCGCGAAAATTTTTAATAATTCGAACAAGCCATAAAATTTATTAAAAAAAAGTATAAGGAATGGAAAAAATTCTGTAAAAATTGATAAATTAGGGGAAATTCACAAAAAATTGCTAACAGCGGCATAATAGCAAAGGCTACTATTTATTAAAAATCGTTAAAGCTGTAAAGAATTAAAAAACTTTCAATACAAAAATCGCTTCTATCCATAACTATAATTTGCGAAAAATTGCAAAACTGAATGTTATTATTTTATTTCTTATTGCTGATAAAAGTTTAATACTTAAATTTTTAGCTATTTGTTAAAGAAATCTAATAATTATTCCCAAAAAGTGTGTAAATTGTTTGTAAAAAAACAATTAAATGTTTTTACGAAAGCTCTTAACCTATCGAATACAATTTCGAGTAAAGTCATTCGATCGACTACTCGTTATCGAATGACATAATCTCAAAGTAAAATTTCGATCAAAGTCACTCGATCACGACTGCGACGATTTGGGTCCTGATTTCTCAGTCCTTTTCCATAAGAGTCCTGTTTTAACTTTTTTTTTTAAATTTAAAGACTTCTAATTGTTTCGGTTAATTCTATTAAAAAATTGGCAAAGCTTACCACCAAACATTCTGCAAAAAAGTTTAGTTCCGAATTCCTTAGTTACTGTTTTAGTACTGTATTTTAAGAAAGTATTGCTAAAAGGAAATCTATTGTAGAAAAAAATATTTTCTAAAGACATACCTTTTGTTTATGAGCCAAACAAATAATAATAATACTAAAAAAAATTAAACATTTTGTTACATTGGGGTTAATCGACTGAAATTAACCGGTTTAATCGTTAATCGAAAAAAGCAAATTTTTAATTAACCGATCAGTTAATCGGTTAACCGTAAATGAATACCCTACTAAATACTCTTTTTAACAAAATTTCTAGATATGTATTTGGCCTTTACAGTCTTGATGGAATTGCAACCTTAAGTAAAAAACTTAACAACTTGACTTTCAATAATCTGGCCAACATCATCCCACTTATGCTTCTGCACAAAATCGTGTACACAAAAGTGCCGTCATATTTATATAATCGGATAACTTTTGCAAGGTCGAATAGGCGGAATAAAATTATACCTATTGTACACAGAAGTAAGATAACGGAATGACAATTTTATTATAACGCAATCCATGTATGGAACAGACTTCCGAATAGGGTACAAACAAACAGCAACATAATTACTTTTAAGACCGAAATAACAAAACATTTAAATAATAATATAACGTAACTTGACACTTTAAGTAAAAAAAGGGGCCAACCTCGGAATGAAAGATAAAAAGCTGAAAATTGGTATAAACCTTTGTTTTGTCGTCCTTAATGTTGTCTCAAGAGTCACAAATGGTATCGTGTCCGCGCCTTAAGATATTCAAGGTCAAAGGTCATAAAAATCGGGTTTTCGTGAATATCTCAATTCTTACTCCTTAAAGGAGATTTACACCCAAATAAAAGTTGAAGAGTATAAAATTCTCTACAACTTATGACAGAACTTTTTTTTTGTAAAATCAACCGTTTTTGGGGTAGAGCGCAAAGAGTGCGCGGTGTAGAGTCATATATGGTCTAATACAAAGTCAAGCGTGAGTTACGGTTGTCAGTACGTTGTATAAAGTCAATTTTTTACAAAAAAATATAAATTTTAAACAATTTCCATTATTTATGTACTAATTATTTATAAATAATTAAGTTTAGTAACTTAATTATTTTTATTTAACTGTAGTATATTATTAATTTTAGATTATATATTTTAATTATATATTGAATCAAAATTACAGTAAGGGAGTATATTTTACACATTTAATTTTAATAAAATTCGTCTTCTTCTTGTTGTCGCTCAAAAATATTCAATTCATTGTTATCATTATCCTCATTATCGGTCATATTCATCTCCAAACCTTCCAGAATTTCAGGATCGTATGTGATTTCTTCATCGGATTTGCTTGGATATAATGGAGCGTTGAGGCAAGCTTGTCCATTGCACTGGTCACAAGCTACACTGAAAAAATTTTCTTCACAGATCCAATGAAATTTACATTAAAATTCAACCTATGTAACTCTTCATTGGATTAATGAAGGATTAATAAAATCAATGACAAAATTTTCATTGATTTTATGAATCCTCATTGAAAAAATGGATAAAATAAACGTTTGTCATTAAGCTAATGCAAAATTTTCATTGATTTTATGAAACATTTCATTAATCCAATGAAGGGTTACATAGGTTGAATTTTAATGTAAATTTCATTGGATCTGTGAAGAAAATTTTTTCTTTATAAAGAACATAGTAGGCCTGATTTTCTGCATCCGCAGCAACCATTTTTGCAATTGTAAAATATAATGTTTAGTAGTTCGGCTGAAGCATCCAGTCCCATTCATGGGGTTCTTCTTCTTCCCTAACCACGTTTGAATCTGGTAGTAGACACGGTTTTTATGTTGATGAGCTGCTGCACTTGTTGGCCGAAGTGTTGACAATTGTACAGGTTTATTTAGCTTCGTTAATTTGATGACGCTCAACTTTGTATTAGACCATATATGACTGTACACTGCGCACTCTTTGCGCTCTACCCCAAAAACGTTTGGTTGTACAAAAAATAGTTCTTACAAAAGTTGTAGAGATTTTTTTACTCTACAACTTTCATAAAGGTGAAAATCTCCTTTAAGCAGTAAGAAGCGAGATATTCGCGATTTTTATGACGTTTGACCTTGAATATCTTAAGACGCGGACACGATAGCATTTGTGACAACATTTAGGACGACAAAACAAAGGTGTTTACCAATTTTCAGCTTATTATCTTTCGTTCCGAGGTGAAACCCCTAATATGACTGTGCTATAAATATGTTTGATAAGTTATAATTAGTTTGTTTTATTGTTAAATTTTGTTATTTCTAATTTGATTTTAATTTCATTTTATTCAAATTTTTGTCCTTTTAAATTTTTTGATCCTTAAAGTTTTATAATTTTTCATACTTCTTTTTAAATTAAATTGTTGTTGTATTACCATAACTTGTTCTAGTTCCATACTATAATTATAAGATGTACATATGTCTTGTTGAATGGAAATACAGTAAAATAAATAAATACAAAAAATTATAGTGTTAAGTTAAAAGCTATTAATAAAAGCTAAACAATTTTATGCTATTATAACTAGGGATGTAACGATACACCTTTTTGCCTATACGATACCGATACTCAAAAAGAAATATCGGCAATACCGATACCGATACGAATATAAAATTTAAATACAAGGTAAAATTAACAAAACTCAAGTAGAGTAATTTCTTCATTACACAAAATTACGATGTAAGAGATTATAAATATTTAACAACAAATTGAATTTGAATTCATGGTTAAATTAACAAAAATTATTTTATTTTTTTTACAACAAAAAAATTAATCACCCCTATCGTGAATAATTTTTCCCTAGTAATTTTTCCCCTTTTCACATATTTGCGATCATGAACAACTCCCATGAAAAATTGTAATTCAAAGGAGAATAATAACTTGAAAAATTGTTCACGGGAAAAAATTCCCCTTATCGTGAAAAATTTTTCCCTCGTAATTTGTTCACATTTCCCTTAGATTTTCTCACTTTATTTTTGCTAGGGAACAGATCATGTATGTATGTAAGTAGCTCCTCCTATAAATCGAATATTAAGGGTTAATAAGTTAATTAGACATAAACCGATATATTGCTCAACAAAATGCAAAGCAACAGGTCGATTGCCTGCGGATTTGTGAAGCTTTCAATTGACTTGGTGCAGAATTTTGGAAAATATTTTACTACATAAAATTTAAAATGTGCAAAAAACTAACGTTGTAATCAAACTATCCCTCCATTACTAAATATTTTGCTTTATTATTTTAACTTTTCTTTAAAATATATACTTGTATATTTTTGAATAAAAATTTCATGGATTTTTAAAATTTTTTAATCTTTCTTCTTTTTTTTACATTCACTGGAACTGATAGCGTGAAAAATTGTTCACACGAGATTCCACTTGTTATTCACGATAGGGGTGATTAAGATTTTTGTTTAAAATACAAAGTTTTCTTAACTCTTGCGGAGATAGAAGATTTGAAGCAGACTTGCCAACTTAAGTATTTCGGCTGCATGTTCTTAAATTTTGGGCATTACATTTAATTGCGTAAACAAGCGGAACTCTGTCTCGAGAAAAATTAGAAGATCTTAGACCTTCACAAACGCTTCAAAGGTCAGTTCTTGTAGACTTATCAGAACTTTTACCACGTTTACGGGTGACCGCGTCTTCAGCACTTTCGGTATGCAGAGTCATGTTAAGTAGCTCCATAAGACGTGTTTTAATCTATTGTCTTTGAAATTTTCTAGGTTTGTTTCGTAGGTAAAGAATTGTATAAACAACAGATTTAACTACAGTGCACTCGCGGTAACTTGAACACCGTCTAACGTGAACACCGCCTAACTTGAACAAGATTTTTTTTACATTGACTACTCTGTAACGTAAACAAGCTCAGAAAGCTCTATAACGTGAACAATTTTTTATACCTTTTACCAAAGGTAAAAGCGTATTAATAACTTTTTCATTCCGTTTGTAATTTCTACAATATTGATCCTACCCCCTATAAAGTTTACATTCCCGATGATCCTGTTAAAAAAATTGCTGCAAGTGAGGCAATTGAAATTTTAAACAATGCATTGCAATGGGCAGGAGATGCAATGGTGGATCAAAGTGACATGAGTGTAGTTAGACGCTTAAGGGAGAAAGCAGTATTTCAACTACTTATTAGAAAAGAAAAAGCTGCAGAAAAAGATAACCGATTTTTTAATGCCTAAATGCTATGAGTAATTTTACTTGTAATGTAATTTTAATTCAATAGATATATTCTCGTGATCTTATTTTGGTTTGTAATGAATTCTAATTTATAATTTTATTTTTACTAGGATCGCCCGGTGTCCGAAATTCGACCACTCGACATTTACTTTCAAAAAAACCTGTGCGTTATACAACAAAAACGTACACATTTTAAGAAAACGACAAAAATCCTATATTGACCCAACACTTTTATTCAAAAAATTTAGAAAAAAATATATTAAAAATCAACCACAAAAAAATTGTTCCCGTATTTATATATAAGATATTTTAGTAGTGGAAATAATAATAAAACACATAAATATATACATTTATATTTTAATAATGGAAATAATCAGAAAAAATTTCACGTTCAAGGGTGCAAATAGACATATTTTTTATGAAATTCGACAATCGCTAACGTGAACAATTTCGCTAACATGAACTCCCTAGGTTTTAATTAGTTCACGTTACCGCGAGCGCACTGTATTCTCTTTTCCCTCAAATTTTTCATTCAGAGCAAATGCATCTCCGTTTATTAATTTTTTGTATTTTCTAATAATGATCGAAGGTATGTGTTAAGAAAAAAATTTTTTATACAATATATTTCCTTCTAGCAAAACATTCTTAAAATACAGTACAAAATCAGAAAATAAATTTTTGGCAGAATGTTCGGTGCTGAGCTTTGCCGGTATGAGTCAGATGAGGACCTAATAATAGAACAAACTCTCGATTGTAACACAAACCGATTTTAACCGATTTAACTGAAACAATAAGAAGTGTTAAGACTTTAAAAAATTAAAACAGGACTCTAATGGCATGCTGGGAGATTTTGCATTTATGTTGAGAGATATCCTGGAAATCCTGGGTTTTGAAAGTTAGCTCGGGTTTCCAAAAATTTCGGCCCTTGAAATTTTTGAATTTTTTTGGAAAGGCGTTTGGAAAAACTCAAACACTATTTTCTTAAAATATGTTTACTCTCTAACTCTAATTTAAAGGGGTAACTTTTGTCCTTTTTCTAAGCTTTTGCACAAAACTATATTTAAACGGCACTTTTGAGGGTTAAAATGTTCTACTAATATCTTCTGCATCAAATTTCACTTGGGGTCTTCTAAGACCAAAAGTTTGTGCAACGTATGTAAAATTCTTAATAAAGAAAAATTTAAGAGTATCATATATTTTTATTTTTCACAAAAGCACAAGTTAAAACAGTGTAAAGTATTTCTGAGCTAAATGGTATATTAGGATTTATAAAAAAAAAAAAAAAATCGTATGGCATTGTTTTCAGAAAAATTTTAATTTTATTGGGTCTTATCTGCCCTGTTAAAGAACAACTTAAAATTTTACAATAAGTATATATTTTTCAAAACAACCTTAACGATTTTTTTCCGTAAAAAATATTAAAAACTACGTGCTTTGAGGTCTTTTAGATGTTGTTGGGAGATGGAAATTTTGTCAATCATTGCTATCAGCTTGTTAGTCCGAATCAGAATAAATCATTACTTCTGCTTCTGTCACTGATATGCGCCCAATAAAAAATTAAAACAGATATGCAGTAAGGTAAGTGAATGAATCCTTAACGTTTTTGAAAAAATAAACAATTGAGAAGTCAAGACATTCCCTTACTACGAAGCAGGTTTGTAAGAGAGAATATTAAAGAATAGCGGCAACAAGAAAAAATTCAGTATTTAAAGCTGATCGTTATATTTACCAATTTTTATATGCACTGAATTAAGCGCTTTCTGTGACAAAACTCATGTCTTCCGTTAGCGAAACTTTTGCGTTTCTCCCTTACAAACCTGTTCGTTGGAAGCTCTATTTTTTTGGCGTTAACATATTTTAATAATTTTTGCGAAAACAAAACGGGTTCAGGTTGTTTTGCAAGATATTAGTAGAACATATTAGGCATATTTAATGTAAAATGCTAAATATTTTTTTTAAAACAGGAAAAATAAGACCTCATAAAATTAAAATATAGGGTTATTTTTTCTAAAAACAATGCCATAAATTTGTTTTGCTTAAATCCTAATATACCTTTTAGCTTAGATATACTTTTCACTGTTTTCACTTAATTACCACTGCTTTTGTGAAAAATAAAAATATATGTTACTTTAAAATGTTCCTTTATTAAGCATTTTACAGACGTTGCACAAACTTTTGGTTTTAGAAGACCCCTAGTGAAATTTGATGCTGAAAATATTCGTAGAACATTTTAACCCTCAAAAGTGGAGCTTTCCTGGTGGAGCCCAACCGATCGAGCTATCGTTGGAAAGGTAATTGACTGACTTTTCCGTCGATATGCTGAAAATTTCTATATGATAAGGAATCGCCGAGTTATGGCACCTCAAAGTTCAAAGTTTGCATATTTTTTACATTTTTTTTCAAAATTTAAATTTTTTTTTTTCTTTTTTTTTTACGTTATAGTAAATATCTGGAATGTTTTATTTTTTACCAAATAGTTTATTTAATTACCAACATAGTAAAAGAAACAAGTATATTATGTTATAACATATGACATATAACAAGAAATGAATGAGCGAATAGTAAAATTTTTCACGTTGGTGTTAAGAATATGAATATTCGCTCATTCATTTCTTGTAGGGTATAGACCAGTGAACTGCAAAATCACAATTTTTCTTGATTTATTCATACTCTCAAATTTACATTCACTCTTTGCTTGCAAAACAAAGTTCAACGTTGGTAATTTTTACATCGTTTCGTACACATTTGATTTTTGCATGTATTCGTTTTTTATTGAAAGTGCATTGTTTGCACTTTTGTTGCGCATGCAATATAACAATATTGTGTAAATTCAAAAGGCACACATTCTTATACTTTTGCATTCAAGTAGTCATTGTTCACTCGATGAGACGCTTTGTTAACTTTAACAACAATAAACCACTCGATGAGACGATTTGTTAAAATTAACAACAATAAAAACAACAATAACAAGAATACATTGTACATACACAACTACTGTACTTTTTAAGATGATAAAAAAACCACTCGATGAGACGCTTTGTTTAAATTAACAACAATAAAAACAACAATAACAAGAATACATTGTACATACACAACTACTGTACTTTTTAAGATGATAAAAAAAGGCTTATGTTTCTATGGAATTTGGAAATTGTTTGTACCTTCATATGTGCGTTTAGTTTCATTTCAATTTTTTTTCTTGTACTGTATAGTAACTGCTGAACAGTGTTGCCATTAGGATACGAAATATACATTTTTCGTATCTTTTGATGACTTCAAGTACCATGTATAATCCTGACATTTTCCGTATCTTTTGAATCTGTACGCAAAATGTACAGAAAAAAATTATTAGAAGACTGATCATCGTTGCCGACTCAATACTTATACAATAGCAGCTTTAATATTGAAGAAATAAAACATAAAGGATGTTAAAAGATACGATCCACCTAAATCGATGATTTCTAGTAGTGCAAAGTTGTTCTGAAGAAATATGAACATCTTTCTTATTTTCAGGAAATTTATATGAACTTTTTAATATAATCGCCTAAAGCGGCCCATACACTTGCAATAAAATTGTTCAATTTTACGTATTGTACAATTATATCGCCAATTTGTATGTGATATTCAAAGGTGTCACAATATATTGGAAACAATCAAAAGACTTTTGATTTTTATTGCACAACGAAACGAAAGTGAAATGTGTTGGCAACATTGTACCAGGGCTTTGGAGTCGTCAAGAAAAAGTTGTAACTCCGACTCCGACTCCATCCGCTGATATTTTTTTAGTACGATTCCGACTCCAACTCCGACTATGACTCCTTCTCTGACCTTGATGATAAATGTATATGATACTGGTTCTTATTTGACTTTCAGCTCTTTTTTTAAAGCAGTGCTTTTTAAATGGTTTTTATTCTAACTCGTGACGCATTGAGCTTTAATATAGCTATTAACATATGTAAAGTAGACTGGTCCTTATTTTCGAAATTAAAACATTTTAAAGCAGACCCTCAAGAAATTTTATTGTAAGCATAAATATCATTTTGCATGTGCTACTTATGGAAAATTCAGTTCTCATTATTCCAATGATGATGAACCGGAAACTATATATGTATATATAATTATACATACATATCTTATGTAACTATTTCAATACTCTTTAATAAAAGTAAAAGCTATATTTGATTTTTGGTTCATAAAAAATATTTTGCTATAAGAAGTCGTTATTAAAGATTTTATTTTTGCTTGCTACTTAAAGTAACTTTTTATTTTAAATCACTTTTATAAACTTAATCAACGAGCTCCTTATTATTTAGTTATAGCCTGTTAACACTACAACAAAATCTAGTACTTATGCTATTCCGAGCCAAATCTAGTTGTTTATGACTAGCTTTCCCTCCTATACAAAACAAAATCTACTTCGTGACAAGATTTTGACAAAATCTACTCAAAATCTAGTTGTACTTAATAATGCAACTATGGTTTTCTCCATATATTACAAAAAAATTCGTCGCTGTTCAAGAAAAAATTTACATTTAAAAAAATCTGTTAAAAAAATTCAAAAATTTTAACGAAATAGTAACAAAATTAAAAAGATAAATAAAATTGATAAAATTACTTAAGTTAATTATAAATAATGATGCAAATTTTTAAATGATTATTTTTTATATGTATGTATGTATGTATTACACAAAAAAGTTTCAGTGAGCTGTTTTGGTTATAAAAACAAAATCTAGCTAATGTCAAAAAATTGCAATGTAAACGAACTAGATTTTGAATCAGATTTAAAATGAAATCTACAAGAATTCGGTCTAATGTAAATGGGCTTTTAAACATTTTTAAGTCAATTTAGCTTAAACTGTTGGCAACACTAGTGATAAATATGTTTTTTATTTTTGAAATATTTTCTTTATTTTTATTAATTCTTTTAAAAATAAACAAAAAAGTATAATATCGGAAACTCAAAATAACAAACTTCAAATAAATAAACATACGTACTTAACTTAAAATAGAAAATCTTAAATAAAAAAATTTACTCTGAATTTGTGTTCAGAAATAGGATAGCCTCAATAATACCTGGCTTCATTGATGCTCTCAAATCGGATTTGATGATTCTGAGAGCAGAAAATAATCGTTCTACCGAGACTTGTGTCGGTGGCAATGCCGTTGTTATCAGAGCAGCATCCTGGATAATTTCAGGATATCTTGAAATTGCGTTTTTTATTGTTACATTTGAAGAACGATAAAATTTCTCTACTTCATTTAATGCCTGGTAAAAGTCTATTTTAAATTTAGCTAAGATTGTTGGGGTTTCTGTTTCTACGCTACTGTTTAATGAATTTAAGCGACAACGCTTGGTCTGCTCCTGCTCGTCTAAAAATTTTTCAAAATCATCTTTAAAGGGCTCAGTATTTATATTTGATGGAGAATTATCATTATGTTTTTCATCTTGCAACTGTATGCCTTTCATACGAACAGCTAATTCATATAAAGCATTTTTAGCTCTAATTTTACGTTTCTCGGTAAGTAACACCCGGACCATAGGATCGACGTATATACCTGCAAGTAGGATATCAGTGTCTAGGAGAGTAATTTCTCTTCGTAACATTGAATCCTTGATTGCATCAGCTATTTTACAATTAGTTTTAGAAAAACGGAAAATAAGGTTACACCATTCTTTGTAAAACATACACGCAGTTAAATCTGCGGCTTGAAAATTTTTAGTTGCTGTATAACGATGACGAAGAAGACTTTCAAGTTTTTCTACTTGTTCCCATTGCACATCAGTCATTGTCACAGCTGGGTTAGCCATGTCAGTTAGAAAAGGTTTTAGTGCAATGATGCGTTCAATCATTAAATAGGTGCTCCCCCACCGTGTAGCTTGATCTAAAATAGCCCCTTTTCCAGCACGCCGCTTCAAAATGGCATCTAGTTTCGGTGTTCTACATGCAACCACGACACTACGTATTTTTGTAATAAGTCTATTAGCATGATAATCTTCTAAGCCATCACGAATTGCGAGTTGCAATGTATGTACAGCACATCGCATGTGATGTATCTGGCTAAAATTTATAGCAGAATCCACAAATCCGTCAATATCAAAAATTTCTTCTACGGAAGCACAATTTTCATCAAAATCACGTGCTTCTACATATTCATTCAGCTTATTTACAATACTGACCATGTTAGTGGCATTATCGGTCACAATGCATAAAATCTGCTGCTTATTAATACCAAAATCTGCTAGAACGTTCAAAACAAGTTCTTGCAAAAACTTGCTTGTATGCTGCGCTTGAGTGTCCTTTACAGCCAAAGTACGTGTCGCGACTTTTTTATTATCATCAATGAACTGGACATTGATTGCAAAATAATTAACTCTGTGCCGAGTACATGCGTCCATCTTTAAAAAAACAAACCGTCCATTTAATATATCCTTGAGCATATCCTTCTGGTTTTTTGCCTCCTGTTGTACCAATTTTCTAATATTATTTCTTTCTAAAGAACAACCAAATTTAGAAGCCATTTCTCCATTTAAAGAGACAAAAGCAGGAGAAGAAAAAAAAGTTAAAGGCAAAGCATTAGAATACACCATTTCGATGATACAGCGCTTGAACTTTTCCTTAGTCATAGCCACAGTAATATTTTGAGACTTAAAAAATTTGGTTACAGGTTCCTGGCATTGTGAAGAACTTGGCCCAGGTTTAACTTTACTCGCCTGCTTATCTTTTTCAGTTACAGTTTCGAATGAACTAGGGTGAAAACGTTGTAGATGCCGCTTTAAATTCGATACTCCGGTCGGAGCGTTGGTACTTTCTCCAGAATATGCACTGATATTTCTACCACATATTTCATCATTACCATCTTTAGTTACTTGGCATATGAAAAATCTATCGTCAAGAGTAATTGAAAAATATCCAAAAACTGAAGACTGATGCTTCTGCCGCTTATTCTTATCCATTGCTAAGTTGTTAATTGCTGTTATTAAATAAATAAATTATGTATTTTTAATTATGTAGTATGTATATTGTACATATGTACATATGAAAGAGCTTTTAAAAATGTTTTATTATTTATAAATTAATTATATTTAATATTTAAATAGTTGTTAGCAGCACAAATTAATTATTGTATGCTTAGAGCTACATTTGTATGTACAAAATCACATAAAACTTAAACTCCACTTTGACTTCCAGTTTTCAATTAATTTTGTTTAAGTAAGAAACACAATCAAATCAATTTTAATGTTATACTGAATATTTTTCAAATGAAACACGTTCAGGTTGAATTTGATTTTATAAATGATACCATTCATGCAGGTCTTTCATACCTACCAATAACGTTGGAAAACCATTACGCACATTACGCGGGGATTGCCATAATTCATTTTAATAAAGACGTTTCTACACAAAAGAGAAAAAATTTTACGTCACAATTTTCCAATTGGAATTTGCTTGTTAGTAAAGTGTTTTAGCGCTATACAACACTAATTCTTTCTGCACAATGTTAAAAATATTTCAGTGTTGATGGTTAACAAATTCTATTTTAAGATTATTGGCAATACCTGTCATATTTAAGCACAAGTACATGACTAAAAAAAACCACAAATCTCTTTTTCTAACTTGATCAATTACTGAGCAAAAGTTTTGCATTAGATTTAGACTCTTGTTCGCACTTATAAATAATATACCAAAATAATATAAATTATTACAAACTTTTATACTATTTAAGTATATGTACTACTTGAATGAACTAACTCTCATAAAATAAATTAAAATCTACTTATTCAAATTGATCTTCAAAATATTGCATCGCCAATTTCGAAGAATTTTTAGTTTGGAAAATACTAAAAAAATTTAAATTTTTTATGCCGAAAAATGTATGGAGTCGGAGTCGTGAGTTTTTGTGGGTTCTACGACTCCGACTCCGGCACAAAAACCTCAACTCCGACTCTTCAACTCCGACTCCGACTCCGACTCCACAGCCCGGCATTGTACAATGTTATTATGTTATTCCTATAGGTTTTGTTTATCTTTTTATTACATGAATTTCATATGCAATAATATTGCAAGTGTTTAAGTAAAAACATATCTAATATTCATGACTTAAATAATTATAAAAATGAATTTCCGGGTATTTTCGTTACCTAAATCGCAAAATTTAAAATCGACTTTTTCATTGATTTTGATGTAATTATAGCTCATTGTTTTAACACTTTTTATGTTATTTTCTGACAAGTTGTTTTTTTAATCGATTAAGCGATTTTAAATTTTGCAATGTTTCGCGATAAACGCGATTTATTCCTGTAAGATTTCTAATTCTTTACAGCTTAAACGATTAATAATAAATATAATAATAATAATTAAGTAATTTTTAATGAATTTTTGCCATTCCTTATTGTTTAGGGACTTAAAATGAATTTTATGGCGAAATATTAAAAATTTTCGCGAAATTTCCCTTTTTGGAATTTTTTTTTTTTTTTTTTGTTACTTTCCGACATTTTGTTTTTTAACCGATTTAGCGATTTCAAATTAATTTAGTATTTGTTTAAAAGTTTGCAATTTTTCGCGAATTTTAGCCATATTCGCGATAGAAGCGTTTTTTCCTGTGATTCTTAACAGCTTTCACGATTTTTAATAAATAGGTATAAGACTTTGCTATCATGCTGCGGTTAGCAAATCAGCGATCTTTAGTTCAACTAAAGTTTTTTCGAACAAAAACTTCGAATACACGAAAACATGAGATTTGAGAACACCAATTTCATTTTCAATTCGAGTCGAAACCTAAAACATACCTGATCATTTTCTTTACAATATTCATTAAATATGCAATAAAAGAGTATGTTAATAAATGTTAAACGTTATAAATTGATTTTCCAATTTTTTTTCAAAATGTATCTTTTTGGGAAAAAGTGTATCTTTTTGGCAACTGTAATGCTTTTGGCAACAATGTTTTTCGATTTGTTTTCCGGCGCAAAAACAAATAACGAAGACGGTTTCCCAACAGGCGAACATGCAACGTACAGCTGACCGTGCGGAAAACAGGGAAATTCAAGATTAATCCCACAGACTTCTAGTGATTGGCTTTGCGATTTATTGATTGTCATTGCAAATGCCAATCGAACGGGGAACTGAATCCGCTTGAATTGGAATGGAAGGTTAGTTGGAATAATGAATTGAATTTGAATTTGCCCTTGATGATTGTCGCCTGAATCACATTGTTCACTTCATGATTTAAATAACGGAACTTTTTTTTCAAAAATGAAGGCAATGTGTTGATTTAGAGAAAATAAACTGTCAATTAGACTTCAAGGCCGTGCGATGCGACACTTATTGATTGTTTTCCGTAGGGCTGTGAAGTCAGTGATTAGTGCTAATAAACCAGCAACCATCAGTGTCTTGGAGGTCAACATTGTTCATTTTATTCGAAAAAGAGAAACAAAATTGGAAGTCTGCAATGCGTTTCGTCAAGGACATGCGCGGTGTTTATTTGTTTTAAATCAATTTTAAGTCGTAATGCCGTGTATCAATCTGCGATTAAAATTAATTTTTTTTGTGTTGTCTACCATTTTAGGAATTAAAATGCCTGCAGAGTTTTATACAACAGTCCTTTTCGTAATTCAGTTTTACAACTCTAAAGGGCGTTAAATATTCTTTAAACTAAAGCATTAAAAAGTAGCAAGATAGAAATAAAATTAATTATATTTTGCAATATAGGAAACATCTTTCCCCAGGAAAGTTTTTGGTTTGAATAACTTTTTTCAATAGACTTCAGGTTCTAAATCACTATGATAGGCATCTTTATCCAAATCTAAGGGTCCATCTTGCGACATTCATTACCAAACATTTACAAATATATGTATGTTTGATTGAAGTCGTTTCTTAAAAAGAAACCGAGACTTTGGTTCAGAAGGCTGTGCATTTCTTAGCAAAAATATTTAAAAAGAAATAAATGTCATCACTGAAATCGAATCTTGATTTAATTTGGGCATCTGAAGTAAAAATTTCAAATAACACCTGAATTACACCTAAGAGAAATAACCCACGCTCTACCCACGACCGTAAAAATTATACCAAATTCGGGTAATTACCCACAAAGTGGCAACACTGCTTGTCTGAGTATTTACAAACTTTTACTGCAGAAATTTTTGCAGTAAAATTTAGTAAATCAAAAAAACATATGTTTCAAAAGGTAAACAAACAAAAGTAACAAATAAAAAGCATACAAATTGAGAAAAAATTGTTAAATAAAAGAAAAGTTGAAATAAAAATTAAACCAAAACAAAAAGTGAATAAATATTAATTAATTAAACTTGTTTGTGAAGCATTTATTTGGCTAAATACAAACTTTTGAAATTTTTTTTGTTATGTTAATTTTTTAGAGTTGTAAAAGTGTGAAGTATTTGGGTACTTAAGTAATCAATAGCAAAAAAATTATTAATGTTCTTTTAAATAATTTAACCCGCTACAAATTAGTAAAATCAAATAAAATAAATAACAAACAAATATGAAAGATTACATAAAATAGTATGTTTGTATTTTCCAAAAATGTTCATGCTATAATAAGTATTTAATCGAGTACCGATAAGAAAACGAGTAAAGTAGTCAAAAGTGTCAATATTTTTCAACACTTAAATTATTTGCCGTCAGCTGATGCCTTTATTTTACGAATTTTTACAAATTTTGCGTTCGCGTACTTTTTTGGACAAAAGCTTTTTGTGAGAGCAAATTTTTCAGTTTACTCATTTACTGCATTTTACTGTAACAGTACTCAAACGCACCTATTGTCGCACCGAACACACAAACATCTTTATTAAAAAACGAAGCTAACGATGGTATAAATAACAAAGCACGTGTGTATTATTTGAATGACTGCAAACCAGCAGCGAATGTTTGCGGTTGCGCAAGTTTGATTGTATGACCGCAAGCGAGTGTATTTCTTGCTGTTCATTTAATCATTAAAAAATCGCATTAAATTTTAATTTGCAATTGCACAAAGCCGTTATCTGGTATAGACACTAATAATAGCTCTGTTCCACATGCATAACGAAACAGTCCGAACTTGCACAAAGTTACCCAAAAGCGTTCCAGATAACAATTTGTGTGCTATTAAGAGAGTAATTGAGAGAGTAGTTTTTTCATTTCCTGTACAAATTTGCATGAACTTTTTCTTTGGGTAAGTTCGGACAAGAAAAAACAATCAGCTGTTTTTGTTTACATATGAAACTGATAAATAATTCAGGAAATTTACAAGCAAAAGAAAATGTTTAGTTTTAATTAAAAAACATATTAAAAAGTTGTAAAAACGTTATTGCATACATGTTTTCCTTTATCTTTAATAAAAAAATAAAATATAAAAAATTACAATGATGCAAATGTTTTGGTTTTATTATGTTATGACTTTTAAACGTCTAAAATCACTTAAATAGATCTTAATTTAAAAAGTAAGCAGCATTAGCATTTGAAGAAGTGCAAAAATGGTTTTTTGCGTTCCAGCAATTTTGTGTAGTTTTGGCAAATTTAGAGAGTAATTTTCATTTTACTCTCATTAGTCCGAACATGCCCGAGATCTTGTGGAACACACCTAATATTTTTGTTTCTTTTCAATCAGTTCGGTAAAGAATGAGTAATCAAGTGAACACGCAACTGAAGTAAATAAACCCTTAAACTAAATGAACTGAACTTAATGATCTGACTCAAAAGTACGAAATAAACAGCTGACTCAAAAGACTGTCTGACGCAAAAGACCCAAGTGACTAAAAACGAGCTGTTGAACTTAAAGGAACTGTCAGACTGAAAGACCGTTCATCGTTCACCTGACTGACTAGTTCAATTGAACTAGTTAGTTCATAAACTACCCAACTCTAAATTTTATGTAAAAGAACCATTAATACTCAATTAAAGTTTTTGTTTGAATCGGCTAGCTAACGTAGTTGCCATGATCCCTTTGCGGTTTTTATTAATTCGGATCGTCTAGCGGAGGATCTTCATTTCCGTCATTATCAAAATAAGTTTTCAAATGTTCATATGGTACGCTCCTTTGCGTTTTTCTTTCAACCATTTTTTATTCCGTTTTTCTTTTAACCATTTTTTATTCCGCAATACAAGGAAGGTTAATTTGTTTAATTGTGATTTATTTGCAAATACATTGTTAAAAAAAATAAGAAACTATAGACGGTCAAACCCGACGCACGGACAATCATGGACCCGCCAGAACAAAATTATGTTATTAAGTTAAAATTCATGTAAAAGTTCTTTGTGCCGAATATTATTTAATACTAGTTTCACAAGTCTTAGATAGAAATCTAATGAGTTTTGTTGCGACCACAGTGTATACAGAGGCGTCATGAGACAGAAAATATTGTGTTTTTTCTGTCTTTTTATTCGAAAGCTGCCCTTTTTGCGTTTTTTGTTTTGATTATGCAAGTTGTGTAGATAGTAGCGGCCTGTTTTTACGCATTGTCACTTCACTAACAAAAAACTTTTTCTTTCTCTTTCTTCGAAAGCTGCCCTCGCAAATGATTTAGGCATTTTTCATACGTCACTTTTTTCATCTCTGTATACTTTGTGGTTGCGACTGTCAAAAAATCTAATGTAACATTAGTTTGTAGCACAGAGCACATAGAGGCGTCACGAGACAGAAAATATTGTATTTTTTCTGTCTTTTTCTTCGAAAGCTGCCATTTTTGCATTTTTTGTTTTGATTCCGCAATTTGTGTAGCGGCCTGTTTTTACACATCAGCACTTCACTACCAAAAAACGTTTTCTTTCTCTTTCTTCGAAAGCTGCCCTCGCAAATGATTTAGACATTTTTCATACGTCGATTTTTTTATCTCTGTATGCTTTGTGGTTTGTAGTCACACTATCATACATGAACATGCTTTTGTTAAAATGCAACATCAAATGAAAAGTATAATTGTTTAGAAAAATTTTAAAAAACTATGAAGTCGTATGGGATGACAAATATTTTCGGGAGTAGTATTTGTATGGGAGCTATGGTCAAATATGGACTGATTTCAAAAAAATTTGGTAAGATGATTTGGATTACAATAAAACAAGTTTGGATCAAATCTAAATACCAGCATAATAAGCATAGATGGGGGTAGTGCACTCATTTTGCAGTTTCAACTCACAGTTAGTTATAGTGCAAAAATATTGCAATCATTTTGTTGATGTTGAGTGATGAATTGAAAATTTGCAGCCTCACTAAACATGAGTGATAGTGATGTTAAAAATTTTGCACTCAAAAAAAAATTGTTTGATTGAAAAAAAAGCAATCATCAGCTTATTGCAACTTATTTTTCTTCACTCATTTAAGTGCAACTTAAATTTTTGCACTAATTTTAAAATCAAAAACTTGTTTTTTCATGGTTAAAGCCAATAATTATACCGTTTTTGACAAAATTTTATTTTGTTTAATGTTCTTTACTTATGCATATCCTCAAAAGAAATCAAAAACCATGCACATACAAAGTTAAATTTTTTAAATTTTAGTGACACAATATTTGCTGCATATTTTTGATTGCATGTCCAAATTTTGCACTATTTGATTTGAGTGCAGGTTTTTGCATTCAATCTGCGTTTAGTGATAGTGAAAAAATTTGCACTATCACTAAATTTTTTTAGTGGTAGTTAAAAAAATAGCAATCATCACTAAAGCTGGTAAAAAAGAGTGAAAACTAATTTTTTTGCAGTTTTATTTATGGTGTTTTCTTTTCTGACAATAATGTTCCATATATGTTACCTTTCGTGCGGGTTTTTGTTCTATTCTAAAAATATATGCAAAAATGTGAGAAGTTGTCGTTTTCCTTTCTAAACATATTGCAACAATAAATGGCAAATTTGTTCCATTTCTTACCCGCTGTTATAACTGAGTGTGAGATAATACCATTTTTTGCATATGCGTAAAGTACTTTTTTATGCAAGTAAGTATTTTTTTTCTTGTGTTTGCGGACAATTTACGTTATATTGTGATTTTTAGTTATACAGTATTTATCGGATATAAGAAACTTAAAAAATCCACGAAAAAAGTTTCTTATCTTATATACAGTTATTTTATATACGAAACTTATTTCTTATATAAGTAGCTATGGCCATAAGACTTTCATATTTTGGTTTTCTGTCTCTTTTTATGTTAACATTTCTAACTTTTAAATAATTATTTTCTATGTCTTTTGAGTTTTTCACTATTTTAGATGTTTTTGCAATTTCGCTTCTTTTTATACCGTTTTGTAATTCTTTAAAAATTTACAGCCATATTCATAAAAAGTTCTTATTTTAAGCTTATAGTATGTAATAACTATCAAACGCTTTTTGTCTTATAAAACTCCTATAAAAATGTTTATTCATAAACGTACATTAACAACGTTTTTTCTATTATCTGTTTGTAGCGATTTTGTGTTTAAGTATGGCAACTTTCTTTATATTTTGCTGCCATTTTATTGCTAGTAATGCATCAACATTCTATTCGGTTCACATGATATTCTATATTTAATTTTGTTTTAAAAGTTTTTCTTGATTGTAGAACTTAAAAATTGTTGTTACCAAATAAAACTACATATTCATTTAGTTTCTGAACAAAATGTTGCCGAAAGGTATCATAAAAACTTTTGTTTGAAACTTTTTTTAATATACGATAAGAAAGTATTCGATTAAAAAGTTTGTTTACTTCTTATTAACATCACTATTATTATGGTTTGCTTATTATATTTTTTTTAATATTTTTGAACAATAATTTGTTGTTTTTAACAAAAAAACAACTGGTTGCAATAATCTAATAAATAATTAAAGAGAATATCTGCATTTAGCCTTGAACATATTCATTAAAATCCTATACATTTTTTTTTTAAATAATTAACAATATAACTTTAAATTGGTTGTCTAAAATAAAAAAAAAATTAAGTAAACATGTCCATATTAATAAATAAAACATTTTTATACCCTCCACCACAATTAGTTGTGAAGAGGGTATATTAAGTTTGTCATTCCGTGTGAAACTTTTTTATTATTCATCTCAGACCCTATAAAGTATAAATATTCTGGGTCCTTGAGTAATTTTAAGTCGATTTAGCCATGTCCGTCTGTCTGTCCGTCTGTTGAAAACACGCTCACTTTCGAAAAACTCAAAAGAAATAAACAAACTTGGTGTAAAATTGCTTGTAGTTATCCGTAGCAGCTTGGGATTGAAATCCAGCAAAATCGGTTCAATAAGATCTGAGCTATGGATCAAAATGTGGAACCACCACCTAAAAAAAATTCATAATTTTGTTACAAAAACTAACATAAATGGTGGAAAAATGCACAGAATGATATAAGATTTCGCAACAGTTCGTTTTATTTAACTGGAAATCACGCTGTAAAATTTCTTGAAGATCCGTCCATGATTTACCCTAGGCCCCATATAAGTCCTACTCCCGGAAAACAGTATAGTAAGCCTAAAACCCTAACTAACAATGATATCATAACAAATTTTGGCACGTCACAGTTAAATAGGACTAGAAATGAAACTATTAAGTTTCGTGAAGATCGGTCCATAATTTACCATAGGCCCCATATAAAACCTACTTCCAGAAAACAGTTTAGTACGCCTAAATCCGTAAAAAATAATGCTATCATAACAAAATTTGACTGTGAAATTTCGTGAAGATCGGTCCATAATTTACCATAGGCCCCATATAAACCTTACTCCAGGAAAACAGCTTAGTACGCCTAAAACCTAAAAAAGAATGCTATCATAACAAAATTTGGAACATATAAGTTTAACAGGACTAGAAATAAGACTGTGAAATTTCGTGAAGATCAGTTCATAATTTACCCTAGGCCTCATATAAACCTTACTCCCGGAAAACAGCTTAGTACGCCTTAAAACGTAAAAAATAACGCTATCATAACAAAATTTGATACATCACAGTTTTATAGAACTAGAAATGACACTGTGAAATTTGGTGAAGATCGGTACATAACTTACCATAGGCCTCATATAAAGCCCACTCTGGTAAAATAATTAAATACGCGGTAAACTTTCTTCCAGTTTAGCTTCATATGGCCAGAAAAAATGTTATGCAATTTTGTGATATACGGTCCATAATTTTCCTTAGATTCCATTTTAGCAGCCTTCTGAAATTTACTGCAAACGCTTAAACTAATTGCACCGCTGTATTGAAATTTATGTTTTTTAATACCAGAAATCGTTCTCAGAATTTGGGATGATTGGTTCATAGCTTACCATGGCTTTTATATAATTTATTCTCCTGAAAATCATTTAAGTTCAGCTTAAACTGATATTCTACTCAAGCTTTTTAAAATTGATTCTGATTGTCAGTCAATAATTTTATATATGTAGGTCTAAACCGCAACAAATTTTAATGCAGATGTCTGTTTTTACAAAGATTATAATAATAAATAGACATCATACAGATATTACTCCTAAAACATTCGAAGTGTCGGTGGAGGGTATCGAAGATTCGGCACAGCCGAATATAGCACTCTAACTTGTTTTTATTATTTTTCAACATATTTTAGAAAAATAATATCATTAAATGCAAACACTTATGAAAATGTCACTTTATTTTTGGTTTAAAGAAGGGCAAATCCAACAATAAATTTTCTTACTTTATGAATGGTTTATTATGCTGGGTACACACTATGCAACACATTTACGCAATCTAGTGAATTAAGTTCATTTTCATTCATTCCAGGTTGCATCAACATCAAAACGCTTTGATATTTTGAGGTTGCATTGAAACAGATTGCACGTAGATTGCACTGTGTGTACCCAGCATTAAAGGTTTAATAGATTATTTTTCGTTTATGAATACAACTTTAGCAATTTTTGCTTAAAAATGATTAATAATTCATAAATAAGTTTTTATGAATACGGCTGTTAAACTTTTGTTTTTATTGGCAAAAAACACAAAGCTTCTCATGAGTACCAGCTCGCTCATCTAAAACTAAAAGCAAAAAAAAAACTTTGTTCTTGTTTTAAAACTGTCAGAAAACAGCGTTGTCCATGCAAACTACATAAATTCTGTGTTGCCGTTGGAAGTTTCTTATATAAATTCTTTTTCTATACATTTTGTGGATTTGGTGTTTAAGAAAAATGTTCTTTAATCAGTTTTTTTCTTATAAGCGTTTTTCTTATATGAAACCTTTTTTTGTTAGAAAAATCACTAAAAAGACATAGTGTTTTTGAAAATGTTTCTTAAAAGCGTTTTGTTCTTCTTTAATAATTATATTTTTTTTTGTCGCAACATTTTTAACAACAGCTGACACTAATTATTGAAAATCAGTGCTGTTAACGCTTATGGAATTCAAAGAAAATTTAATGTTGAAAATTGCTACAAGCGTGGTGAATATCGCTTTTAGTACAAACTTTGCATTCAATATTTAACACGCTAAATACACATTAGTGTTGAGTGTAAAACGTAAATATTATTTTGTTCCATTGTAATTTAGTAAAATGTATCACTTTGAAAGGGTTCGTTTAACCTGATAAATATATTACACAACTATAATGCATTATTATTTTTTAGAAAAGCAAACACCATTAGTGATAGTGCACTGCTGATTTAAATCAATATTTAGTGCACTACCCCCGACTATGATAATAAGATGGTTTATGGGCACAATGGCCCTATTCCGGAAATAAGAAATTTATGGGAGTAAAATACCGATTCGCCCCATTACAATAGGCTCGGTCCTTGAAAATTAGTAATTATGTACCAAAGCTTACTTTGCAACTGATTTTGGACTTTTTCACAAATCACTTTTTTCATCTCTGTGGGTATACATATGAGAAATCCATTTGTGACACGCCACCTTCTCCAATCCCACACTTTTTGGCAGATGTTCGTGCATCAATAACTAAACAAGTTGTACCAAATATGAACAATTTGACTTTTACATACTTATTTCGATATTTTAATAATAATAGTTAATCCCCCTTATTGCTAAAGCCAATGTCGACTTAAATGACGTCGACACCGCAGTCATGGCATTGCCGCCGTCAATATTTACGATAACCGATAACTATTGACAAAGATTTTGTATTAATGAAGACAATTTAACGCCGACGTTGACACGAATTGGCTTTGATTTTGTCGACAAAGTTTTTACCGTCGCACAGTGTGCCGCGTAGAACATGCTAGGTTGACAAAATTCATATTATCATTTTTAGGAAATCTTGTTTGCAAAACGTAAACAACACTCCCGATTTCCGAATTCCGAGAAAAGGGTGTTTGTCAAATTCGCAAGTCGTAAGTCATAAGGGTTAGAAGTAAGGTAATGAGTTTAATGCAACTCTTTCAATCAATCAGTTGAAATTTAACGACCCTTTCGTGCATATCTCATAGTGACATATTGTAATATTGTGAAAGTTTTAGTGATGGATATTAATACTGAGGGTAAGTACTATTTTTTAATGTGTTTTTTTAATCAGAATCTATTAATTTGAATTTTTAGTATATTTTTTTATATCCTATACATTTTATCGTGTTTTTTTATAAAAATAAAACTTTGAAAGTTCAGAATATACGGACATTCGCCTCTATCCGGGCTAGTTTTTAGATATAATGCAGAAATAACTTTTTTCATCGTAAAAATACACATATTGTTTAGCACACTTCAGTACAACATGTGTTTGTTTCTCTTTTATAGAACACGTTTAGTCTTTTTTAAGGGTAACCTTTTTTGATGAGTAGTTGAAACACGCGAAGAAGAACTCGCGTGTATATGACTTTCTTTCTTCAAAATTTCACTTTGGTGATATTACCAAAAAGAAATAAAGTTGAAAATATCCAGCTTCAGGAAAGTCTAAGGAGTGTTTTTATTAAAAATAAGACTTGGTTGAATGAAGCAAACATACAGTTTACTACGAGTTCTTTTGCGCCACAACCTTCGACATCAAGTGAGGCTGTGACTCCTGCAGGAAGACTTCGAGGAATCTTCGTTTAAAACGAAGAAACGTCGCGTAGTAAACTCTTGTCTTGTCGAATCTCGAAGTGTCAGTGAATTGGTGACAGCTGCCGAAATTGCTGTCCGTTTAGCAGGGCAAAGGAAAATTGCTAATGTGAAGAGACATTAGTGAGAAGCCAGATAATATTAATAAGTCTTAAAAATACCAGTTCCGTTATTCCTAGGCAATTAAGTGATGACGCCTTAGCTTACTATATAGATTCTAAGTCTACAACGCATTCTTATGCTGGGTACACACAGTGCAATCTATATGCAATCTGTTTCAAAGCGTTTTGATGTTGATGCAATCTGGAATGAATGAAAATGAATTAAATTAACTAGATTGAGTAAATGTGTTGCATAGTGTGTACCCAGCATTACAAACCATGAAGGATGGGCATAATGTGTTTCCGTCACATTTTAGTTTAAGACAGTCCAAACAAGCCTGTTACCCTGCAGAGGAGCACATTGCTATAACAGAAACTCGTGCTGAAATAAATTTGCAAGCCTTATTAAATAAAACAGTGGAACGTCTAGTATAAGCACAGAATGGGGAGGTGATGAAAGCAAAAAGTACTGCATTTTGGGGGGTGGCAAAAACTCTTCTTTATAATTATAGATACGTTATTAATATTAAATTTCGTTCTGACTGATGCAATTTTCTTGTTTTTGTTTGTTGATCTACCTGGTTTAATATAATATTTATGTGCAAAAGAAAAAATGGGGTCTACTTTTGGGGCGTTGCATAAAAGTGAATACATTAAAAGTTAGAAGTACAACGTTTTAGAAGGGCTTTCTTGCCACGTGCAATAAGTTGGACATTAGGGTACGTTCCGAGATGGCATAAGTGGCGCCCAGCATTTGATGTCGGATTAAAATGTCACCAAAGGAAAAAATAAAGACGAGCCATGAATAACGATATGCATTATGTTATGATCGGACTTTAAATGGTATCCAGAGGCGTGGCAAAAAAATTATTTTTTTTTAATTCTTTTCAACTTATCTTTAATCCTAGGGGGTGACTGGCTCAACTTTTTTTTATGGGGACCGAACCACTCTAATGTACATAGTATATATATAGTATTTTATATATATTTTTCTAATTGAAAAAAAATCGTTTTTAATTACAAAATAAAACAAAAAACTGTAAATAATATCTAAATATGACTACCTGTATGTAAAAGCATCTCTATGTAGCATAAAATAATTTTGTCCACCTAGCATGTTCTACGCGGCTCACTGTGCGTCGTCTAGTAAAATTGTGACAAAGTTTTTACAATATATTTAAAAAAAAAAATTAAAAAAAATATATTAATAATATTTAAATGAAAAAAAAATTAAAGTAACAATTTTAAAACAATTTGAAACCCTTATTGCTGAACTTGAAAATAAGCCCAGTTTGGCAAAAGGATTTCAACGCAGCTCAACTCCTAACAATTTCAAAAAAGAATGGGAGGAAATAACAACAAAATTAAATTCAATGGGACCACCAATTAGAGACAGCGAGGGTTGGCAAAAGATTTGGCTAGAAAATTTTTTAAAATTAAAAATTTTTAAATTTCGACCATTTCCAATGGTTGCCAATTTGATTGTGTTGGAGATTGATGATGAGCGAGTTATACTCCTCATTGACGGCTCAATTTTTTTCAAAACAAACTTAAATGCTTAATCGAAAATACTCAATGAATCTATATAAAAAACAAATTTACAAATTGTTCGTATAAATTTTCACAAATACAAACCAAATTGTTTTATTACTCACGTGTTGTCCGGAAATTTGAAAATGGATGATCTTTGTCTTATAACTTTCCTCTGAAGCTTTAGCATTTTTTTATTTTCTTCATCGCTACTTTCAGAGTCAAACAAAAATAACATTTTACACGAAAATTTAAAAAAAAATTAATTTAGACGGCATTTACATCTATGCAATTAACGCCGAGTTTTTTTTCTATTTTCTTTTAAAGTAGTTGCTACGAAACTTTTTTCACATTTACATTTACATTTTATTCAAGCATTTTTTTAACTTTTTCAACCCCGTTTTCTTCCCAAGACCTCTTGCTAACAAACAAAAAGTTGCATGTGAAAGTTGCGGCAAGTTGCGGCGTTAATTGCATAATGTAAATGCCGTCTTACTGTCAAAATACATAGGGATGAGCAATAGTTTTTTTTTTAAATATCGATAATATGTCGACATCAACATATACATGCAAATTAATACCGATTTAATGTCGAGTTGACGTCGGCGTCGACTAAATGCGACGTGAGCTAAAAATTAACGACGCCGTCGACAACGAGTTTAGTAATAGAGGGGAATATACTATTTGAGGCGGAGACGAATTCAAAAAAATCAGAGGTCATTAAAATCGGCACTTCCGTTCTCGTGTTATAAGTGGTGCAACTAACAAGATTTTATTTTCCTTTTTTATTATTTTCTTTTGCGAAGTTTGGCAAAATTTTAAAATTTTTAATATCTATTCTCATATACGCGATGACATTACATGCTGGATTTTTTTGCGAAATTGTGAAAAAATTACAAATTCTGGACAAAAACAAACCAGACAAGTCATACTTCATCTATAGCGGTCCAGCAGTTCTTGAGTTATAATTGGTGTAACACACTTTGTTTTTTGTATAAAGATTGCAAAAAAATTAAATAATGAACTGCACTTACTGCCAACTTGCCTCTACAATGCCGATTCTGGCTTTTAACTAAATATGTATTGTTGTAAAATTTAATATATAAAAATACAAAAAAAAAAATGCTCCATGGACCATGGCTAGACATATCTCTTGGTAAGCAATTTTTTTGTGTCCTGCGCGCTTACATACATATATGTATCTTTTTCTTAGTTAATTCCTTATTTTTAATAATATTACATGCTAAAAAATCGCTTTTGGTCATTTCAACAGTTTGATTTTCTAATACAGCGGATATTTTTTTCATTTTAGATTTTTTCAAAAAATGTCAGTAAAAGCGTTTGCAGTTAACGTATTTGTTTTGGTTTGCTTTAGTGATTACACAAGGGAACAAAATTAAACTTTTTCTGAGTTTATTGGGAATTTGATACAATTTTTTACTAATTTGAGGGCGCTGAATTCACGTCTTATCTCCGGGTTTTTCTCCATCAGCTCGCATTTTAAGTTACAGGTACTAATCGTATTTTTGACTTTTTCCAAAAATTAAGAGTTCAAAAAATCATAACTTTACTCTTCATTGAGCGATTTTCAATATTTCATCCAAAAAAATGGCTGAGTTATGGTTTTTTACGTAAAAAAAACAAAAAAAAAAAATTAAACATTCCTCAGCAACACATAACTGAATAAATTTTCAAATTTAATTATATGGACAATTACAGCTATTATTTTTATTTAAATTTTATTAGGATTGTAGTTTATTCTAACATTTAATTCGCATTCAAAAAGAATTGATTTGTAAATCTACCTTGAAAATAAAGCGATATCCACGACATCAATTATACCGACCAAAAATTGTCAACCCAGCAACATCAACACAAGTTGAGCTTTAACAACAACAACAACTTTTCCCCATTTTTTATGTTGCCAAAATAAAGAAATTAAAAATAAAATTAACAAAATCTTAGGTTTTACTTTTGAATTATTGAAAACACCATATACCAAATATCGTAGTGAATAGTTTATGCTGAAAACCTGGTTGGCTTTTAAACATTTAATTAGTTTTATTTAATGGGTTTAATGGCATTTACCCACAATTGCTCGCCAGTGTAGATAAAACATGACTTATTAAGAAACTAAAAACATCTAAAATGTGCAATTGTATGTAATTTAAATTAATTATGTATAAAGTATGAAATGAATGAATTTGCAAAAAAAAGTGGATTACTTACCCATTTTTTTAAATGTTTTAAATGGTTAAAGCCGAGGATTTTTTGAATTTATAAACATTGTTAAAAATATGTTTGTTAATATAATAAATATATAACATAAATAAGATAATAAAGAGATAATAATGAATTAATAAATATATTGTTGGGGAGAAATATAGAAAGTATTAATGACGTTTTTGTATTTTTTAATCAGATTTGGTTAGTTATAGTTACAACTTGGTTGATTCTTGTTTGTTTTATTATTATTTTTTATATGTTAAAAAAACTTTGTCGTTTTAAATATTTTGTACATTTCTTTAAATTTATAACAAATGATTGTTTGCGTAAAAATTACTTATTATAAAGTATTTTTTAAAATGTTAAAATAAATACAAATTTATTAATTATTTCTCTTCTTTTTTTCTTTCTTTTTCGTAAGAATTCCTGTTGGTATATGTTTGATATATTTCATTATATTTTGTTAATTGAAAAAAAATGCAGAAAAAGTAGAGAATAAAAATATGAAGCAATTGATAAAGAAGAAAGAATTCGTTTAACAATTGTTTGTCATTAAAAAGTTCAAGATTTTTAAATAAAAAAAGAAACCAATCAAATAAATAATTTACAAAAATCAAAAACTCAAAATAAACACTAATAAGTACAAAAATTATAAATGCTAGATTGTATTTTTATATCATTATAACAACAAAAGAATACAGAAGAACTAAAAACTTTAATTGGCCTAGAAAATCTAATATTACGAGATATGTGGAAGGATTGTTCTTAAGTCTTACCTTTCTTTTTTGCGCTTTTTCGATTTCTTTTTTTTGTCTCTTTTGCGTCCAGGACTTGCTGAGCTAAAAAAGGAAATCCCATTTATATGAAAGTCATATACATACAACTTTTTTTATTAATTATAAATTACCTCTCACGGGTTTTTTTCTTTTTCTTCTTTTTAGAGTGATCGCCATTATCAGCTGCACTACCGCCTGTCCCACCTGGGAAGACATTAAGCTCAATGGACGGTGTACGTACCAATGCATAACGTTTCGATGATTCTTTTTCTTTTACCGCCGTAGCGGCTTTGGGATCACGTTGGGTGTCCAGTTCTTTTTGTAGTGCCAAACTTTTCGTCAAATCTTCCTTAGCTTTTCGATCTGAATCAAAACTGGTACCTTCAACAAAGTATTCGGAAATATTAAAAGCTTCACGTAATTTAGCGTTTTTTTCTTGCTGAGCTTCGGCTATTTGATGGGTATCGCGTACTCTGTAAAATAAATTTAAAATAACTTATTTTTTTTTGGCTTATATTTAAATAAATTTTTAAATAAATAAAAAAAGAAAATTATTCATAACGATTAAAGTTAATTTTTTTTATAATATATTGAACTAAAGACACTATTTTATATGTTGTTTTAATATTAAAAATCATTTTAAAAGGTGATTTTGTTAAAAACAGTTCCCGTACCGTCAGCAGTTGCTAAACCTCCCCAAAGAACTTTTATTTTTTCTCTTATATGTACTAGTCTTTAGCCCGCTATTTCGTTAGCGTCTCCCTTTTTTTCGTTGACATATTTATATGCTAAAGTTTATGTGTCTTGGTGTTAACAGAAAAGTACTAACATTTTTCATCTAATAGGTTCTCATTCACTCAGCACCCTGCACCTTTAATTTTATGTTTCTTAACCTATGTGCACAGCAGGCGCGGATCCAGCTTGAGCCTTAGGGGTGGATTTTGTATGATACAAAGTACAAAGAAGTAAAAAATTGTTTTTAAAAGTTTATTAAAAACAATATGTGTATATTATATTAAAAACAAAAACTCAACAATAAGGTTAAATAAAATATAAGATCAGTTCAGTCGATTGGAACCTCGATTTGAAGCAAATAACTTTATCTTTTTCAAAAATCGTTTTAAATTGTTCTTCGGATTTTTTCTTTTTCTCTTTAAGGCACATGATTAAAGTTTTAATAAGGCTTGATCCTTTTTGAAGATCTATATCGTGCTTTTGTAAAATCATACTAAGCGGCTGTGTTACAATTAGTAGTTTACTTACTATGTTTATTCCGCAAATAAATTCAAAAGTACTAAGTGTGTTCCTTAATATAAAGAACACTCAGATATTTTTTCCAAAGCTTCTACTATATGATGTACACTTGTTGCAAAGTGTAAAATTGATGTAAAATTAATGTAGAGAGTTTGGCTTCCAAATACTTTGCTTATAAAACTGCGTTTCGCTTGGGATGATTATATTTAAAAAATTTTGTCGTTTCTTTGACAAATGATACAACTTTTTGTATTAATGGCACTTTATTGCTTGTAGAAATTGAGTTGCTTGATTTATGGGAATAAATCGTAAAAATCCTGAAACAAAAATAATAAGATCGTCTTTTTCGTTTAAAATAATTTAATTTTAAACAAGTTTTGTTCGATTTTTTTTTAAACATAATCAAACAAAAGCATAGTTCATGTTCATACCCAGCTACCATTTTGTATCATAATCTAATCATTTTGAATCAGCTTCACGAGCAAAATACCCATTTTTCAATCATAAATGATACTCTCGTTGTGAGAAAATGGTACCCTACAGATGAATCACCTGAAAGAATCATATGTGATACAATTTTTGATACTTTTAATGTTAGTTTTTATAATAATTATTGAATCGTTTTCGTCTCATTTTTTTATTTTATTTTATTAAGCTCGAGGTTTATTTTTTATAAAATTATTTATTTTCTTTAATCCGATAACAATTGAGACTGCAATGTCCACTTTTTTTACAAACGTAACTAATAATACCTCTTATGGCCATTTTCTCAATGTATCGACAAACTGTCTGTTACTTAATGTCAACATAAATTTATTGGACCGATAAACTGTCCGTTAACGATTTTGGGTTTCTCAATATACCGACAAAAAATATTGTTTTCAGCTGGCAACGCCACTCAAAATACATGTAAAAGTTGGGAGTCAGCTGATTGAATTTATCTGTACGGCAAATAAAAGGAAAATAAATAATTGGCAGATGAGTGCCGGTTAGCTTTGCGATAAAATCGAAGCAAATGAGACATTGAGAAAACCAAATTTCTTTAATGTGCAGTTTTTCGTTGGGGAAAAAGATAATCGCCTAATGAGAAAATGGCCATTAGTTGTATTAAATGAATGCTTCCAATTAGTGAATATTACATTACCAGAAACACTTTTATCCCATAAAAAAGTATGTGCAAAAATTAAGAATTGATGCAAAAACGGCAATGTCCATTGGAGATTGTCGTTTTTGCAATGTCACAGTTTGTTAAAGGCGACCGTACACGACATGTTTTTGTCATCTGACATGTCAAATTTCCCACTGCAAAATACATACATGTCGTGTGTTACCTTTTAAACTTTGCTTTTGCAAAAGTCAGATGCAAAGTCATCTGACAAAATTTCAATTAGAGCGTGCTCTATTTTCTTCTGACAAACCATCTGACATCAGAAATATATGCCGAGAGGAAACCGGCAGCGGCGTCCACTATTGACGGAATCATTAGCCGGCTGAAGTTAATATTTTACAATACCGATATATGTATGATCAATCCCACTATTGAATAGAATTTATGTAAATATATATATAAAAACCGTTTCATTATAATATCTTAAATTGGTATCTTTGAATTAAAAGAAAAATATGTTAAGATGGCTAAATTATTTTACGGCGTAAATAAAAATTTTCGTGGCGACATTTTTATTTTGGGTTTTGCAACAACTATGCGAAAAAAACAGAGACAATGTCAGATGCAAATTACATGTACGTTTGTGACCGAATATTATAAACCTTCTGTAAAACAGCCATTTTGACAGACATGCACAATTACATGTGACTTAAAAAGTTGACAAGTCAGATGTAAAAAACATGTCGTCTACATGCACCTTAAGCTCTTTTTCTCTCAACTATTTTCGAAAATGCATGCTATTTTTTTTATTTTGTTTCTTTTTTTGCAAAACAAAACTAAAAAGAAATTTAAAAATATAACAAATCATTTTTTATATGAAACAGTTAGTTTTATTGTTCATTTTACAACTTTGTCATTAGTCGTAATTATGGAGTTAAGTTGTTATGAAGTTCCTCCAAATCAATCAAGAAAAAACTTAGCCTTTGTTAAGTTTAAGAATTTTATAACTACTGATTTTTTAAGTACTTGCCATTGCTAAAAAAACAGCAATGTCCATTTGATTAGAGCAAACACAGCAATCTCCAATAATTGCCAGCAAACCGCTATATCGATTTGGTTGAAACTTGCGTCAAATCTTCATCATATTCTTATTTACTGAATAGCATGATATACAACACATAAATATGAATATACTGTGAGCTAGAGGTTATTACTATTTATTACGAAAACTATAAATGTGGACATTGCAGTCTTTGCATCTATACCCCTCAATTTTAAGTTGTTATTTTTCCCTGAAGAAGTCACACAAAGGCGCGACAAAGCATCATATTGAACAAAAAATAAAATTAATATTTTTATAAAAAAAAAGACATGTCGGTTCACCACTTCACCTGGTCCTCATACAAGCAATTATCCTCTCGAAATTAAGGTTTTGGTGCGATTTTTAGTGCTATGGCGAAGGGTATATAAGACTTACCATAGCCGAATATAGCACTTTAAATTGTTTTATTTAAATAATTTTGACTAAAACTTGTTCTATATTGACTGAAAAATGGGGTAATAGTTTAATGTTTTGATCACAAACAATTGTATTAAATAATCACGGGAATAAAAAGTAAACACTTTTCCCTCGAAATTTTTCTTTTGCCAATATATTTTTTAGGGAAAAGACAAACAATTTCGAGGCAATTTTCACAACAGGGATTAATATTAAAATTAAGGCTGACTTGTTTCTAACGATATTTTTTTTTTGTAATGCCTAGTAACCAAACATATTAAAAGATTTAAAATTGTCTTATTTCAATGACTAAATAATATCGTTCCTTTTTTTAGAAAAAATCAGCAAACCGGCACTTTGCTAATTTCGGAACAAGAAATCCGTCAAAATGACGATAAATCGTCAAATCTGGCAGCTCTGGTTTTATTATTTTATATTTACTAGTGCTCGCCTTATGGTCAAAATTCGACCATCATTTGTTTTTCGAAATATGAAGAAAAAATAATTTATCTAAGTATATATGAATTTATTTGTTTCGAGCATTTAGTTTTTCCTTCAAAGTGGACCGATTTGGCAAGGGACCAACCTCCCGTTCATATTTTATCTTCTACGTGAGTTAATTTAATTTTGTAAGTTTAGTATAAAAAATACCAATTGAAAAACAAAAAAGTATCAAAAAGTCTTCTTTATATATTGTCATCCACTCAGGATGTTGCACGTTTAATTTTATGTTTCTATGGCCCGTTTTCACAACTTACCGATAGCTAAAGTTAAGATTTTATAGGCCGTATAAAAAGTGTTCCATTATAACAACTTTACTTTAACCTACCAGGTAGGTTTAACCTTAATCTACATTATCGCTCACTTTAGGTTCAAGTAAAGTTTTAATAATGGAACACTTTTTAACGGGCCATTTAAAGTCTACTTTAAGCTATCGGTAAGTTGTGAAAACGGGCCTATGTCTAATATTAACGAAAATTAATCAAAGTACCAGATGTAGAACGAAAAAGTACCAAAAAGCTCCCCTTACATGTTCTTATTCACCCAGTTTAATGTATAATTTTTTCTTTATAGGTCGAGTATTAACGAAAATTCAAAAAGTTCCAGATGAAAAACAAAAAATACCAGCATTTTTTATCTTATAGGTTACACTCACTCAGGATCCTACACCTATAATAACATGTTTCTAAGTTCTATAGAAAATTTAAAAATTATCACATGAAGCACAGAAAAGTAAAAAAAAGAAATTTAGTTTCCCATATTTCCCCTTTTTTCTCCCCATAGAGGTTCGGCTGACAAACAAAGGAAGAAAGCGTTCTTAACTGTTTTGCCTACCTGATTTATATAGTCGAAATATTCGAAACCCGGTTTCTGAAAAATGTCGAATAATCGATCACCCTAATTTTTTATTATTTGATAACTGAAAATAAATTTTTATTTATTTATTTTGCATTTGTGTTAGTAACAATTTTGAACGCTTATAACTCTGAAATTATTGAACAGATTTTAATAAAATATACATTGTGCACTTCTTTGAGTAAATACCTCTTAAATGGTGTATATTTTGTTAAAATCGGTTGACATACAGAGGAGGAAAGTGTTCTCAACTGTTTTGCCTTAGCCGATTTATATATAGATGCTGGGTACACACTAAAGTCCTGCACGAATGCATTTGAATGCCGTTTCAAATCATTCGTTTGTTTTTCAACTCGTGATTGTCGATTGCATTTTGCTAACGAATCAAACTCTGTATTGTGAAAAACACATAAAGCACGAAAAGAATATAAACACACAAATGCAAATGAATTTAAATTTGTGTGTTATAAACGACCAAATACGAAGTGTAAAGAGCACGAAATATACTCCACACAACAACGAATCAGACGAATAACACAAACTACACCAAATCATACGAATCGCACGAATCAAACGAATCAAACGATTCAAACGAATCAGACCAAATCACACCAAGCAACAGTAACAAAATAGGTGATTTGAATTATTGAATTTTTTTTATTATTAGGTATGACTAGTAAACTTTTATTGCGCAAAAAACAAATGAAGATGCAAACTATTTTTATACAATGCTTAAGTTTTTATTTTTATTTTATTTATAACAGGTCAAAGTTGCGTTAAATAGTTACCATAAATAGGTAAGGTTAACTCTTTGGGTTCGGTCATATAATTGTAGCATAAAAAGTATGCAACAAAAATAGTGCGAAACAATAAAGTTTCATTAATACATCAATGAAACACATCTTTCTACCCAAACATGTTACCTACTGTCACATTTGCTATTATGTATATAGGTTATTTACACATAAATTGTAGCAAAACAAGCCTTTTTTTAACATGTTTTTCTAAAATTTTTACTTAGGGTGTGTGTGAAACGGTAGCAAAGTACTCATAGAAGTAAAATTTTGACACTATTGAAGTGAATAAAATTTCACTAGCCCTAGGGGCTAGTATAAATTTTGACATTAGTGTAGAAATTTTTGACAACCACAAAATTTTTTGTTTTCATCAAATTTGTTTAAACAAAATTAAAAATAATATGGAACCAGGACCAGCCGCAAAAAAATTATACAAGATGTAATGCTTGGCACACACAGTGCAACCTATATGCAATCTGTTTCAATGCAACCTCAAAATATCAAAGAGTTTTGATGTTGATGCAACCTGGAATGAATGAAAATGAATTTAATTCACTAGATTGCGTAAATGTGTTGCATAGTGTGTACCCAGCATAAGTATTTAAATATGTATAAGCTTTTTTGCCCACACTTTTTGTAAAAATTGTTAATATGTATATCAGAACGAATTCATCAAATAGTTGGGACGATCTCATTTCCAATAGAATTGAAATGATTATTGGTAAACGTTTGTTTAATTTATTCATTTTCACAAAACTATTAGTAATTGTTTTTTTCTTTATGTCAAATTTTACGTTGTCAAAAATGTTACAATTTCACACAGCACAAATATGAAAATTTTCTACCACAAACAAATTTCAATTCACCATAGAAATTTGCTACCGTTTCACACACACCCTTTCTTAAGAAAAGTGTTTTCTAAGAAAAAAACCCAACCGACGCGATTGGTACAGAAACCAAAATATTTTTACAAGCACAAAATACCAACAAATTCTTGTGGCTATTTTTTTTTTCTTAATAATTTCTGTATTAAGGTACGTCTTTTTAACGAAGGAAAAAGGAACCCTTTTACAGGTATCAAATAATTTTTTTTTGTCATCATAAAGTTTTTTTCTGTTAAGATGAAACAAAATAACATATCATTCGCTAGACGTATACACTTGTCGAAGTCACATCGACGACTGAATTGATGATCATAAAAATATGTGTTAGTAGTGGTACGCACAATTGGGCAAAGAAATGGAATTCCCTGTTACCCTGCAAATAAAATTGGACAACCTTGTCCATTTTGATGAAATGGACTACTCCATGGACTGGTCCGATGTAGTTCGTTTTTTAACGACATGCTTTCGTTTTTAAACGACTTCAAAACTAATCCTTTTGAGTGTACCATGGTGTAGTTTTAAAACTACTCCTTAGTGGTCCAAAGGTGGGTAATATGGTCCTCTCCTAGGACATCGTAATGTTAAATAGACCAGGTTTTTTCCATACGTTTGGGTTAGTTTTGGACTAGTCCTGGTCCCTTGTGGACTACTCTTTACACGCGTGTTTGGACTGGTCCTATTATTTGCAGGGTATAGACCAGGCATTTCCAAAAATTTTTTGGTTGTGTATTAGCGAGTACCAGAGACACTGTTGCCAACTTTTTTTGGGCATTTCCCGCCAAATCGGACGTCAAAACCGCTAGAAACCGCTAAATATTTAATTTAGCGGGAATTTTTTTAAAAATACCGCTAAAACCTAAACATTTTTTAAAGTTTTATATAAATCAAGATATAGGCTGCTTTGTTAAATGTATATGACTCTCAATTACGTTACATACTATGGTTTCCAACTTCCCTAGTCATTTTATTCTTAAAAGAAAATAAGTTAGAGTTATATATTCATCTATGCGAATCTTTGATACCCTCCACCTACAGTTTGAATATTTCCGAAGTGGGTTTATATGGGACATATGGTAAATTATGGGCTGATCTTCACAAAATTTGAACAAGTAATTTATAGTCTTATAAAACTTTGACTGACCAAATGTTATTATAATAAAACATAGATTGAAAGCTTTACGGTTCTACGCGTTCTATAGCTTTTTTCGAGAGTATGTTTATATGGGGGCTATGGTAAGTTAAGGATTGATCTGCACGATAGTTGACAATATAAGTTCCAGTCATATAAAACTGTGACAAACCAAAATTTAAAAAATAGCATTATTTTTTAGGGCTTTAGACGTTCTGTTTTCCAAGAGAAGGTTTTATATAGAGCCTATGGTAAAATATGGACTGATAACCAAGAAAATTGACAGCGTGATTTCTAGCCATATTAAACTGTGGCGGACCAAATTTATTGCAATAGCATTATTTGTTACGTTTTTAGGAACACTAGAGGTTTTTCCTATCGATATTTATGGTCCGATTTAACAGTATGATTTTTAGTCATATGGAACGAATTTGTGCATAATCTTATATCAATATGTGCATTCCGCCACTAGTTATGTTAGTTTTTAGGGTGGTTGTTCCACATTTTTATTTATAGCACTTTTCCTACTGAACCGATTGTGCTGGACTGCAATCCCAAACTGCTTAGGTGAATTCTAAACAATTTGATGCCAATATTTATAATCCTTTTGAGTCGTTTGAAAGTGACAACAGACGCATAGACAGACGAAGATGCCTTAATGCTTGCTTAAAGTTGTGAATTGTTACATACAGAATTAACGAAATACTAACTAAAAATCGAAAAAAATGTCATATATAATCTTCAGTTCACTAAAACTATCAGGGGTGTTCTGGAAATCGAAAACGCAAAATGCAAGAATTTGGTAGTTATTTTTAATACACTTTTAATCAAATTTTTATAATTTTTGTTATGAAATTCTGTTTAAAAGAGAAATATTTGTAAAATATTTGTCATAAAATTCATTTATCACAGAAATCTTATTAAAAAACGACGTTTTAAATTCATGCGTTTTGCGTTTTCGATTTCAAGAACACACCTGTATAAAAGTAGTTAAAACCGTGAACATAAACCAGAAGTTTTTAGCCAGAAAAACAAAAAGAAAAAGTAAAAAATCTGTAAATTTTTAATTTGAGAAAGGTTTTTGTAGCGAAAATGAACCGCTGAGAGTTCTTTGAAAATCGCTAGATTTCCCGCTTACCGCTAAAACGTATTTTTTCCCGCGATTGACATTTCAAAAACACTAGATTTAGCGGGATCTCTAAATCAGGGATGTCAGCGCCATACACAATTGTGGAAATTAATTCACATGTACGCTTACGCTCTTTTATTTTGCGAGCGTAAAATATAATTGTTTACTGAGAAACACTCTCATTCAGCGGGAATTATCGCAAATATCGCAAGGCCTGTTTTGAGGCCTCTAAACAGAAATAATATAAATATTTATGTATATAAATAAATATGCAATAACTGTATGTAGGTATGTACACCTTTTTTTGTTTTATTATCTTTTTTATTTTGTTTTTTATCCAGATAGGGAAAATATTATTGAGTTCTCGAAAAATTTAGACGGGGCGCTATATACTATATTAAAAAAAATTTCTTCAAATGTTTGTGGCTTTTTTCCTCAACATATCTTTGCGAACAAATATTTTCCGATTTGAAATACATTTGCTCAAAACAACGCAATAAATTAACATCCGCAAACCTAAATAATGTTTTGTTGTGAAAATCTTCTCTTTTTATAATGGTGGTAAATACTTACAGAATATTTTTAAACTTAATGGGGTTATTATTTGCATTAGTATGAGCAAATGAATTTTCATTTTTGGAATTCGCAAAGGTATGTAGAGCAAAAAACGAAAAATATTGAAAAGAATTGTATTAGGTTGTAAAAAAACTTCAAATATTGTCAACTGCTCAATTTTTCCAAAAAATAAGCAAAGTTTTAGAGGTTCTAAATTAAATTTATTTAAATAATAACTGATTGTGTATGTCTATAACTCAACATTTTTCGATAATTGTATTATTATTAATTGCTTTTAAGTCTTCATAGCAATAAATGTAAGTTAACTCTAAATGGCCTGATAAAAAATTAATGAAAAGCATGTAGGTACATATTATGTTTCCTCACATAATGCTGGCCCTGGTGTTTGCATCGCCCTTTCATGAAAATGTTTCCTAGTGTAAGTTTCAGTACCTTACCTGATTTCCAAAAATTTAATCGAACATAAATGACCCTTAGAAGCCGTTAATAAGGCATCGCAATAGGCCTCGCAACCGCACATTTCGCCCGCTGGGCATGTAAAAGATAAGAGTAATCTCACCAACACAACCATAATTGACATCACTGGTATAGACCGGCCTGCCGATTTATCGGCATTTTGCCGATTTTTTGCCCCTAAATTATCAAAGTGCCGATTTGCCGATTTTTGCTCCAAAAATGCCGATTTTTTGACTAACACGTAAAAGGCGATTACTTTTTTTTTATTTGATAAAAATACACTATCTTTAAGCGATACTGAAACAGTTGTAACATTGAAAAGAGACAACTGTTATTAAGCCAGCGCTTCAACTAAAGAAAAAGGGGTTAGTTTTATTCAATATTTAATGCAGTGTTTGTAATGTGTGTTGGGTTAATCAATTTATTTGAAAATTAAGGCCAAAGTTAAAAAAGAAATAATTTTTAAACCTAAAATAATTCAGTTAAAATTTCTTTTTCTATTAGGAAAATATAAAACACTTTATATTTGTGTTTGAAAATGGATAGATAAATACTTACAAAAGAATAAAGGTAAGATAAATTAATATTCACTATCAATGAATATAAGCACCCCTATCTCAAACAATTACTCCCATGAAAATATTCCCATATTTTTGTATTTCGTATTGTGACTGATTCCTATAACAAATTTTATGGGAATGAATTCCCAAACTAAAAACATGTAAGTTTTAATTTGTATTCTAATGTTGGGTACACACTATGCAACACATTTACGCAATCTAGTGAATTAAATTCATTTTCATTCATTCCAGGTTGCATCAACATCAGAACGCTTTGATATTTTGAGGTTGCATTGAAACAGATTGCATGTAGGTTGCACTGTGTGTACCCAACATAAGGTAGGGCTCAATTAAATTACTTTTTTCTTTTATTGAAGGAGTATTAATAAGAAAAATTAAGATAAACACTATTCATTATTTATTTTATCATATTATTATTATTAGTGTTTTATTTTGCATATTTTTCTTTCAGAATACAAGCACTGACAATTTATTCACAATAGAGACATTTGTTTATAAAGCACTGACAAATAATGCACAATATAAATTTTTACTCCCAAAATTCATGACTTCTCTTACATAACGTCTTCACCTGCCAATTTTTTGTCATACCAAACGTCAAACTTCATATAAAAAAACGCTGACAAAAATTTTCCAGTTTTTTTTATAGACTTTGAAGTTTTGTATGACAAAAAATTGTCAGGTGAAGACGCTATGTTAATGCCGACAAAATCACCTCAACAATAAATTTCAGCATGTCCTACGGAAATCTTAAGAGGCCCATAGACACATACTGCTGACACCTACTGCCGATGAATCTTTCGTATACGTGTGTGATTGATATTTTACTACACACCTATCAATCATCATTTTAAAATAAATTTCATTTCGTGAAATTCAAGAAACCCCCTTTTTTCTTCAAACGTTTTTTTTCAGAAACTATTTTAAATTTGTTTTATTTTAAATTGAAAGAAACATATATCATAAAATTAATAACCCAGCGGTAACTAGAATGAGTAAAGAGACCTAATAGAAGGCCTTATTTAGCAGTCACAAGCAGTCAGAAACCCTTCTCGCCGCATTCCATACTTATTTATTTTTTACACAGGTTGTCATTGGGCGCAAGGCCTTCCACACTTCCTTTAAAAACAACTTCGATCCCTTCCACAAGAAGGGAGTAAGGAAGGTCACTAAAAATAAAAAGTAAATAAAACTGAACACCTTCCTTTCTCCCTTCTCAAAGAAGGGAGTAGCGAATGTGTTCTGAATATTTCAGAAGGTCTTTAAAAAAGAGGTTTATGCCTTCTAGAAGGCATACTTCTGAAGGCAGGATATCATGCGAAGCGAATCTTTTAGAAAGGAGTATAGAGGCCTTCAAAAAGGCCTGCCACTTGCAGTCCTTTCAATATTTACCGCTGGGAATTTATTTTATTGTTCATTTGAACAACTGTCAGCAGTATGAGTTTATTTCAAAATCAAACCTATTTTGATTTTCTGTGTGACGCGTACATAAATAAAAATTTCAAATTTACAAACACATGCTGATTGCATGAGCATGAGCAGTATGTGTCTATGCGACCCTTTATTAATAATACAAAATCGCCATATATTTTATAAATTGCCGAAAAAAATCTCAGCTAGACATCTCTAAGTATGGCAGCCTTGATTTTATTATGAAAATGTTTAAAGTTATCTGGCAATGAGTAAAAGAAACAAGTATATTATGTTAAACATAGAGACACTTATACTATTGTTGTTTCTTTTCAATCAGTTCGGTAAAGAATAAGAATCAAGTGGACAAGCAACTGAAGTAAATGAACCTGTGAACTAAATGAACTGAACTAAATGAACCCTCTCAAAAGACTACTGACGCAAAAGACAAAGCGACTTAAAACGAACTGTTGAACTAAAAGGAACTGTCAGACTGAAAGACAGTTCAACGTTCATCTTACTGACTAGTTCAATTGAACTAGTTCGTTCATGAACTACCCAACTCTATTTCGCATTCAAATACAGAAACACATTTTTCTCACATATCGAGAAACGATGAAATTTTTTGTTTCATACTTCATGTGAGAAATTTAACGATGCGAGAAATACAAAAACGAGCTACAGGGTTGTGGATTGGATGTAAGTCCTGCCAAAACAGAACTGGTACTCTTCACAAGGAGATACAAAATTCCCAAATTTGATACCCCGAGGATAAAGGGGGTCTCACTGGAACTGTCTGAGTATCTTGGGCTAATATTGGACAGCAAACTGAACTGGAGGATGAACACCATTTCCAGGACTAATAAGGCGGCAACTGCATTGTATTGCTGTAAAAGGGCCATTGGCCTAAACTGTTGAATTAACCGAGGAATATATACTGGCTATACGAATGTATCATTAAACCCATTCTATTCACCCGCGTTAAGGGTGAAGAGTCATCAAACTAGGTTTGAACGTACAATGAGAATAGTGGCGATAACGGTAACAGATGCCATTAGAACAACCATTCTAGTAATGTTTTTCGTTTAAAACTCTAACGTTTTTTGACTGTAAGCTTTTAGAATGCAGGAATTGAACTTGCTAAGATATAGATAACCATATTTGTATGTATGTTTGTATATTTAGTTTTAAATCTTATACCGTGTCAATATTAATAGAGTCAATATTCGGTTTATTGACAAAATTATCTTTCTGTTCACACATACACAATTTAGCTTACTCAATTAGCAATTGGCAATTAACTTAGCAAAATGTAAACAACATTTGACATCTTTAAAAAAAATAGAATAAACATCTGGCTTTTGCGCAGACCTAATGGATGGACCTTTGTTTTTGTTGTTGGCAAAAATGTCAAAACACTTTGTTTAGTGAGTTGGTTTTTACTCACTAAACACACTTGTGACAGTGCATTGCAGTGTTGCATTTTAATTTTACTCAATATTTATAACAATTTCGTATTAATTGAGCAATAACTAAATTACAATTTTGTATGGATAATTGAGCTCAATAATGGCATTTATTGCGTAAAACTCAATTAAGGTGCATATCTTAACACAGTATTAGTTATTCTTAATGGTAAATATTTTTTTATATTGGCCATGGAGGCTTTAAATTACATGTTATCATAATAAATAAATAAATAATACTCTTTATGATCAAGCTAATATTTTGATATAATAAGTACTTGTTAATAAAAAATTTTTTGTTGGCTTTTTTATAACTAAAATAATTCGCACTTAATGTACCAGGGAGTATTAACTCTTAGGCCCTCATTATATCAAACGCAACGCCAAAGAATCGCTCTTCTGATTGGGTGAGTGCTGCAGTGTAATACTACTACTACTACTTACCCAAGTAAACATCGTTTAAAGTAATTTGAGAAAAAGGATACATTAAGCAACCGTTACACAGAGGAGTATTTGGCCTGAAAAGCTGGCCAAAAAGGCAAAACTGAATTTTAAGAAATCTTAAGAACTAAGTACGCAACTCGACAGACAACAATATTTTACATTATATTGTAAATTTTGAAGACTTTTAGTTGCGATTTGTAGCTCTGAGACCCTGCTAAAGTCAGGAAAGTGAAGAAAATTATATGAGATTTAAATGTTTTTTTTTCGGTTTCTGGATGTTTATATGATATTTTTTTGCGGCTAAATGAATAAAGGTTTAACAAAGATTTTTTTTTCGCTGAAAGGTTTGATCAAAAGTTATTTAAAACAGCAAAAAAAATTTAAATATGTTGAATATTCATGTTGAAACAATTCGTTCAAAAGCTAAAAAAAAAACAAATTATACACTTTTTTTTTGCAAAAAAAGGAAAAGAAGAGGTTTTTAAAGGTGAGGTTAGCATGTCTACGAATTATGTTTGATACCACAATAAAATTTGGAATCTCTAATTTTAGAATCCAAAAAAAAAGTGTGCGCAAGTTTGCGCCATTATTTTTGACGATTTTTTTAAAATTTTCACATTTCTTCTATTTTGCTCTTATACCTTTATATCGTCATAAACTTTTATGTATTTTGAATTATTGATTTCAACTGTTATTCACATCACTTTTAACACTTCACAATATTAATACCTGCCTATATGTATTTTTAAATTGCAAAAATTCTTAATTATCCAAAATAGTTTTAAGGGAATGTCCCACACATCCCCATAAAAGATATTTGTATACACCTGCTCTAAAAAACAAAAATAAGTTTACAAAAAATAAATATAGGTACATAAAAAATACATGGGCACCCAGGTATCAGGCTACCATCCAATGAAGGCATAAAAGCATGCACTTGAAAATACTTATAAAGGGTTATTGCACCCATTTTTTATAAAAACCGTTTTGTAACTTCGAGAGTCAACATGGAACAAGTTTACACAAGATTACAGCTATTCCAAATAGTGAAAAAATCTAATGCTGGAACCATGGACGAGAAATTGGATTTTTGGTCAGAAAATTGAGCGAAATTTCAAAATGTCAAGGGGATGGGGACATATTAGCACTGAAGCAGTGTTTGAAAAATTTCAAAAATTGTTTCAAAAGATATTGGCTTTCGGCACAACGAAAAGAGGACCGCTTTTTAAGCACAAACGCTAAATGGCTGGAAGGAAATTTAACAATACCAGTATTTGGCAGTTCGTCTTCAAAGCGACCACGAAAAGAATTTAATGAAGCTAGTGATAGAACAAAGCGGAGAAAAACTGAAGAAGTTCGTCACCAATTAACAACAGAGGAGATCACATTTGCTGCATCAATGAGTCAAAGAGAAGCGGGACATAATGATGCGGCTAAATTAATAATGGATATAACGAGATCCCCAAGAAAAGCAAGAATTTGCAAGCGATCATTAACAACTTCTGAAGTCAACCCTGTGAATAAACTTTCAGCGGAAGCAGCTTTAGCACTCTTTGTAAATGCAGAGCTCACGAAAAAGCAATATGAAATTTTATACAATGCCAATAAAAATGTGTATCCATGTTACTCGTTACTAAAAAATGAAAAAAAAATTGTTATCCCAATGAAGATGCCATAACCGTTACTGAAACATTAGCGGAAGTGAAGCTCCAAGCTCTTCTCGACCATACAGCAACACGTTTATGTATATACCTTGAAGAGGTTTTGCAGCAGTTAGACTATGAAGAGCTAAATTTCTTGGAACTTATAACCAAATGGGGCTGTGACGGATCGCACCAATCATGTTATAAGCAGAAATTCGAAAACGAAGATGTTAGTGACGCTAATATATTCCAAAGCAGTTGTGTACCAATTAAACTAATCACAAATACTAATGGAAAAATTAAAACGATATGGCGAAATCAAACACCATCCTCAACTAGACTGTGTAGACCAATCCGCATCCGTTTTGTGCAGGAAACAACTGACATCACGAAGCAAGAAATAGGACACATAAATAATCAAATTGAATTTTTAAAGAAAAGCGAAGTACCGTGTAGTGGAAAAATTGCACAAATTAAACACACGATGGTAATGACAATGTTCGACGGAAAAGTATGCAATGCTGCAACGGACGGACACGGAACGGACACAAACTTCGAAAGATTTTAACACGTTGCAGAAGAATGTTCTTCTGAACTGTGATGCCTTGAGTTTTGGACTATCAACTTTACATGCACGCATACGCTTTTTAGAATCGATACTTCATCTCTCATATAAACTGCCAATTAAAAAGTGGCAAGCAAGGAGCGATGAAGATAAAGCAATTGTTAAAGAGAGGAAGATATTCATCCAAAAAAGACTTAAAGACGAGATAGGAATACTTGTAGATGTTCCAAAACCAGGATACGGTAGCACTAATGATGGCAACACATCAAGAAGATTTTTTTCGGACCCAGCAACTGCATCGAAAATCACTGGAATAAATGAAGAATTAATCAACCGCCTGAAAATAATATTGGAAGCAATAACACTACGTAACAGTTTTTTGACCAAATGAATTTGACACCTAATCTTTATGTAAAATTTTCCGCTGAATCTGAATATGAGTCAGAATTGTCAAAAGTAGAACAGTTTTTGAGATATTCCAAAATAACCGTTATTTGTGTTTTTAAAAAAGATGATGTGACTGAAATGCAAATATCTTCAAGAATTTTAACGGGATTATGTAATTCTTTCCTTCTAGTGAAAGGTTATAAAATTTCCAAGATAACCATGGGTCGTTTGTAATCATTGGTCAAGAAATGACAGAGTTACAGTGGACAAAATTTGAAAATTTATTAAAAATTTTATGATTTTTTGCAATTTTGTTCTTTTGAAGTTATTTTTTTAAAATGAAACAACTGAAAAGTTTATTGTTTTATTACATAGGACATTAGTCTATTTTGATACGAACATTTTGCGCCCAACGAGACTAATTTCTGCGCAAAAATGACAAAGCTACAGAAGATTTAGTGAATTAACCCACTTTTCGCTTTTTAGTGTTTTATAACACTACGTAACAATTTTTTTGACCAAATGAATTTGATACCTAATCTTTATGTAAAATTTTCCGCTGAATCCGAATATGAAGTTAGAATTGTCAAAAGTTCAACAGTTTTTGAGAAATTTCAAAATAACCGTTATATGTGTTTTTAAAAAAGATGCTGTGACTGAAATGCAAATATCCAAAAAATTAAATATTAGCCTATTTCAATACGAACATTTTGTGCCCAATAGGAACCAGATCGGTGCAAAAATGACAAAGTTGCAGAAGATTAATTGAATTAACCCACAACAAATAAATATATAAAGCTAAATTTTTAGTAAAAATAAATATTAAAAATTGCTTAAAACTATTGAAATTCTATATGGGTTAATTTACTAAATCTTCTGTAGCTTTGTCATTTTCGTACCAATCTATATCTTGTTGGGCTCAAAATGTTCATATTAAAATAATCTAATGTCGCATGCAATAAAACATTAGGATTTTTAAATCATTGGTTTAAAAAAAAAGTAACTTGAAAAGAACAATATCGAACAAAATCATAAAATTTTCAATGAAGCTTGAACTTTTGGCCCCTGTAACTCTGTCATTTCTTGACTAATCTTCACAAGCAATCCATGGTTATTTTAGAAATTTTATAACCTTTCACTTTAAAGAAAGAATTACATAATCCGTTTAAAATTTTTTAAGATATTTGCATTTCAGTCACATCATCTTTTTTTAAAACACAAATAACGGTTATTTTAGAATATCTCAAAAACTGTTCTACTTTTGACAATTCTGACTTCATATTCGGATTCAGCGGAAAATTTTACATAAAGATTAGCTGTCAGATTCATTTGGTCACGAATTTGTTGAAATTTTGTTACGTAGTGTAACTAGCGGACACCGAATTAATATTGAGAAATTTGAGGAATATGCACATTAAACTGCCGAAATATATGTGCAACTTTACAACTGGCACCCCATGAGTCCTACGATGCACAAGATTCTTATTCATGGCGGTAGTGTTATAAAGCAAGCAATCTTGCCAATTGGACAATTGTCAGAAGAAGCTGCCGAGGCCAGAAATAAGCACTTACGATTATATCGCACGAATTATTCGAGGAAATTCAGCATAAGCGATACAAATCGAGATGCCTGGAATAGGTTATTTCTGAGCAGTGACCCTTTTATAAGCTGCAGTACGCAAAGAGAACGGAATAATAAAAAAGCTTTTTCATCAGAAACCATCACACTTCTTCTTCCTGACACCGATGATGCAGCTAATGAGGATACACATACGACATAATAATTAGTAAGGAATTTTTTATTAGTTTAACTTTTCGCTTATAAAGTATTAAATAAAATAAAATAAATATAATAAAGCCTTTTTTCATAAAAAAATACTGTTTTATAAGAGCCTTACAATTTTCAAATTTTTTTTTTAATTAGACTGTAAATCATATGTATGTATGTATGTACATACAGTCTGTCAAGAATGAGTTTAAACCTTTAAAATCAACATTTGGTAATTGAGTTTTGCGATTTATACCAACTTTTATTCCTTAGGAATGTGGCTTTTAGAAAAATTTTAAAAATTTAAACTTTTTGGTTCTTAAATTTTTTTATTGCATTTTGAAAACAAAAAATTTTACGCATTTTGCATGTAAATTTTTTTTTCGCCTTTTTAATAACTCCAAAATAGTAATAGATATAAAATAAATGTGTATGGTTAGTTTAAGCAGAATTTTCCGGTGCATCTTCTGATCCTCCTGCTTTTAAAATCGGAGAACACGTTTTCAAGTTATAGCAAAATATATAAGGCAACCCAACGATTTAGGGGGTGAAGTATGCCACGCCTTTAAAAGAAAATCCTTACGTACTAGAGAACAACGGAAAACAGATTTTAATTAAGGGCACCAAAATCCATATAGTCCACATACTTTTATTTCTAGGGTAGAGAACAATTTTTTTGTTGCGCAGTGTACTTTTGTTGCGCAGTGTAATTTTTTCAAAATCTGTTACTATTTTTATATACAATATTTAATTCAAAAACACGTTTAATAATTTTGGCCAGCTTTTCAGGCCAAATACTCCTCTGTGCGTTAATTCGATTTTATCAATAAAATAGTGGAGAGGGTAGAATGCATTTGTGTTGATATTTGTAAACAGTACAGTACTAATTATTTTTACTTTGTTCTAAATAAAAACAAGTAAGAAAGTATAGTCGGTCAAGCCCGACCATATGATACCCTACACCACAGTATTAAAAAACACATCATGCTTATATGTCCATATAAATATGGATTTATCTATGTTTATAAAACTCATTAAACTCGGGTTAAAAGTTTGTGAGGGGCAAAAATTGCCCCCTACCTCCCCTTGTGGTCCTATTTTTGAAAAACTATAGCTTATGTGTCCCTATAGATATGGATCTATCTATGTTTTAAATTTCATTAAAATCGGTTTGAGAGGCAGAAATTGGCCCTAACTTCCATCGTGGTCCTATTTTTTTTTTAAATACATCCCTTTTGTGTCCATGAAGATATGGTTATATGTAAGTTTTAAATTTCATTAAAATCGGTCTGATAGTTTCTGAGAGGAAGAAATTTCCCCCTATCTTCCCTCGCGGTCCTACGATGTGGCCCATTTTCAATAGGCTTGGTCCTTGTGTCAATAAGAACCTATGTCCCAAATTTTATCAAATTATCTTCAAAATTGCGACCTGTACTTTGCGCACAAGGTTACGTGGACATCCAGCCAGCCAGCCGGACGGACATCGTTAGTTCGACTCAGAAAGTGATTCTGAGTCGATCTGTATACTTTAAGGTGGGTCTAGGACCAATATGCATAATACCCTCTCCACTATTGTGGTGTGGGTATAATTAAAAAAATATATATATCAGGGGTTTTCTGAAAAACGAAAACGTCAAATGCAAAATTTGGAATCTAATTTTTATAATTTGTATTATAGAATTATGTTTAATAGAGAAATATTTGTATAAAATTTGTCTTAAAATTCTTTTATTACAGAAATCTTATTTAAACGACGTTTCAAATTCTTGCGTTTTACGTTTTCGATTTTCCGAACACCCCTTTGGCGTATGTAAGCGAAACGGAAACAATTTAGTTTTTCGGATTTAAAAACTTAAAACTAAAGGCTTGGCCGATTTTGGCGATTTTTGACATAGAATTTGGCGAAAAAGGTCAAAATTAATCTGACAACCCAAAAAACAAAAAGTAGATCTCCTCAAAAACTCATCAAAAGTAATTTTCAGTTCATATCCTCGGCTTTAATTAAAATATGTAATTTCTTACTTTATATTCTCCGCACATTTCTAATGGTTTCTTTTGACTATTAATCCTCTTGCTTTGAACGCCTTTTGTAGTACTTTTGATTTAATAAACAAGAAGAAAGAAATCTCATCAAGAGCAACCAACCGACCTACATCAGCAGAAAAAGTATTATTATGTTATATAAAACGAGATTTAAAATTTTGAGCCCTATTTCCGATTATATCGTAAGCGACAAAAGGCAAAAACAGAAGAATGGTTTTTATTATTTTTTTCTTAAGCAATGCAATACTTTGTTTGGATTTATATGGGCTTTTTCCCTGCAACGGTACAAATTCAAGGCCTATAAATTTGTTTGTCATTGTCATTACTTGCAAGAAAAAACAAAATTTCGGTAGCTTGTCGCTTACGATATAATCGCAAATAGGGCTCGATTTTATGAAAATCCCGGGATTTGAAATAAGAAAATCCGAGGTTTTGTAATCCCAAAAAATCCAGGATTTTCGGAAACGGGATTTTCCGTTTGGCATTCCTAGTGCCGATGACAGCCTATCATATGGTCGGACTTCACCCCCTTTTACTATTTATTCTATGAATCTTAACCGCATAACATAATTTTGCTATAGCAGATCATGTTGCTGTGGGTCCCAAATAGGGTACACTCTCGAAAATTTGTTTTTTAATTCTGTGGTGTAGGAACGAATATACATTTTCACTTGTAAAAATGATTGCTACTAAGTACACTAATCTACCTGTTTGTTTCTTTTTCATTTTTTGTTAATTTGGCATTATTTATTAATGTCTCCAAAATCATGGTGGGCGCATGATATTGTAGGTGTTCCAGTATTTTTGTTAGATCTTTCTCAATTATTGGCATGCGGCTTGTGTAATTTATTAAGCTAGTAGTTGCAGCAGTAGAATCACTAGTAAGACATGAGCATACTTTGTTATTAGTATTGGAAATAAAAGATGCCTGTAATTCCAAGTTATTGCTGTTAGTATTTACGTTACTATAACATGTTTTTTGTTGATGCTGACAAGGACAAAAACAAATCCGAGGATGCATGTGATCATTAGCCAGTGATAAATTTATGTTAGTATTGTTGCTACAATTGCTTAGACTTGTTTTTAGAGACATACATTTTTTTGATTTATGTTTCAGGTTTTTCTGGGAATGGTATTTTAGGAAAGCTCTTGTTGATTTTTTTAAATTTTTCTTGTTGGCAATTAAGGGTTTAAATTTTTTTGCTACTTCGTTATAAAGTGTTTCGCTTTCTGTAGTGTATTTGTTAAAGGAAGAGAGGCAGGAGGATGAAAACAAGGTGTGTTTTATTTCTGTTTCTTTTTGTCCCAAACGATTATCATGCTGAAAATATTGTTTGCTTTTTACTAGCGCTTTATGTTTTACCAATTTAGTGGTTATCTCACTAGTATCATTATTATTTTTTAATTTTTTACGTCTTTTACGACGTTTTTTAGATTTTAAAGAGCTATAGTGACAGTGCGTAATGATTGATTCAAACTTCTGTTTTTGAATTGATGGCGATAACATGATGATGTTTTAGAAGGTACTTAATGGAACTAATTATGGTTAATTTTTTTATTGATATTACTTTTTTTCAAATTGTCACTGTTTTTTTATATTTCTTTACTGTTTCGATATTTTTTCATTATTTAAATTTTTTAGGTTGCGCGTAATTTAAAAAAATATACTTTAACTTAGTTTATCATACAATTGATTAAATTTGTATGGTTTTACTTTGTTTGTATGATTTGTTTTTGTATAAAGAAAAATATGTTTTAATTTAATTCACTTAATTCTATTAGCTTTACACTATGTTAATTTTTAAGTATTTGAAATACTTTTTGGAAGACTTTGGATTACATATAAATTTTTGAATTATTTCATTTTTGGAAGACGTTGGATTATTTTATAATTTATTTTTTTAAGCTTTAATGATTTTTTTTTTCGTTTCTAGCTTAAATTATTTAAATGCTTTTTAACAAAAAGTTGTGTGTATTTTTTCCGAACACGAAAACTTGGTCTATATGATTTCTTTTGACATACTTTAAATGTGTACGGATTGAACTTGCTATTTTTCATTTGGTTGACACAGGATTGGAAAATATTTCAGTTTGTATATTTAGCTAATATATTTTTTTTACAAAGATGCATATTAATGTATGTTTACAAAGACAAAAGGAACGGGTTTTTATATCGTTTTTATATTAAATTAATAACTGCAAAGACACTTGATTATGTAATTTAAATGTTTAATTGGTTATGTGAAAACGTTATAAAACACACATACAAACTTTATTTATCATGATTTTATTTTTTAATTTAATTTTTTAATAGTTTAGTACGATTCACATATTGAAATGTTTAAAATTAAATATTTTTCCAATTGAAAGAATTCTGACATTTTCTTTGTTTCGATTTATTTTGTTTACTATATATTGTCCGTTAATTTACAATTTTTAGCATATTTTTGTTTCAAACTAATTAAATGAAAGGTCTAAGACCATTGGAAGACTTATTTAGCGTATTGTTGCTTTAGTATTAAGAGTTCATTTAATGTTGTTTACTATTATTTTATATATTTTAGTTTTTTTATTTTTTATTTACAATTTTTCAATAGTAAGCATATTGTTAAATTCAACCACTAAACTGTTCAACTTAACATTTTAGTTGTTTTATGTTACTTTTAATTTAAGGGATGTTTGTAGCAGATAAATACAAATAATATGTATTTAGTAAAACTAAATTTCTATTTAAAATTAAATTCACCATATTGACACCTTTTTTTCTTGAAAACTTTTTATTTGAAAACAATTTTAAAAGTTTTAAGTTCTGGGTCCAATTTTTATAAATATTTTAAAAATTATACCAAAAGTTGCAAAATTGTATAATATTTCAAAATAAAAGCACTATGTTCATTATTGATTTTTCAAATTCTTTAGCCATAACTGTCGTTGACATTAATTTTTTAAGATGTTGTTTTATTATATTTATTGTTATCCTTTTTCCTTATAAGTAACATGTTAATTTTAAGTTACTACTACATTTATTCAAATTAATAATCTTATATTTATACTACATATATTTTTTTATTTGTAAATGTTTTCGTCATTTCGCCCTTATCTTTTGGAAGACATATTAAAACTAAAATTTTACCATCTTTTTTTACACATATATGTATATGTTCATAAAATATGTATGTTATATTTTAAACTCACCATACTTCTTAGTACTCAATTTGAGAGTTTTCAGAAATGTGACACAATATAAACTCAAGAGAAACCAAACACAGACAGTCTCCATATGTACTTAGGGGTAGTTATTTAAAAGTAGAGTTTGCATGATGACTATAATCGTAATCTTGTTTAATCGCAAATTTGAAATTCAAAATTACATTCAATTACAATTAAAATTCAAAATTTATATACAGTGAAACTTTGATATTGCGAACTTCGTTATAACGAAAAACTCAATATAACGAATTTTTAGCTGAGTCCCTTGAAAAAAAACCTTTTTATTGCAAAGTTTTTCATACAAAAATGCTCTATAGCTATAACGAAGAAATTCTGAGCTATAATGCCTCTATATAGCGAAGTATGTTTTCAGAAGCCTCTAAACAACGAAATTATAATTGAGAAATACATACATATAAGATTTTAATGTATAAGTCATTAAAATCTCGTTATCAAAAGCCTCTACATAACGAAGTCTTGAACTAAAGCCTCCATACAACGAAGTTAGAATAAAGCAAAATTAAAATGTAAGCAAAACGGGGAAGACCCTTTTAAAAACAGCGAAAGGTACATAAATGTCTTTGCATATGTAAAGCGTAAAGTGGCGACAAATCTAAGCAAAAAATTGCTAAACAATTTAATATACCGCCGAGTACTCTTTTCTACACCGAAAAATACATTCGACAGCTTAGCATCTGTCGAAAAGAAATATTGACGGTTGCATTCTAAACTTGCGTAAACAAACAAAAATTACATAATATTTTACTAAAATGTAATAAAATAAAAAAATAATAAAAACAATTTTTTTTTTACCTCTTAGATAGTGAATTTTTATTATGTACATAGTATTTTCGTATTAAATAGAATTTGGACAAAAAACATGTAGTTATAGAGCAATTCCATATGAAAGCGATCACCTTTTGGACGACCCCTCTCCGATTTAAAAATAAATAGTCTCAATCGATTGCCCAGCAAAAAATAATGTACCTACATATTTTTTTTTTTTTTTATAGTGACTGGTTTAGTGGTGGTGTACACCACTGTCATGTGAAAAATTGAAGAATTCTTCATAAGGGACCTCATTGAAAGTTGTTTTAAAAAAAAACTACTAAAGCGATCGCAACGAGTGATAGCTCGTTGGAAAGGTATTGAATCAGGCTTGAATTGAAAAATAAAATTTTCCTAATTTTTCTTAGAAATTTACCTTTAAATTTTCCCATGAAAATTAAATTTTCCGATTTTCCACAGAAGCTCCTAAATTTTCCGGCTAATTTTTTTTTTTTTTTGGATTCCTCATAATTTTTGCTTTAAGAATCAGCAATAAAAAAATGGGCCCCGACTCCTTGTTTGGACAGGAGAAGATCATTTAAGAGACCACCTAGTTAAAAATACATTTTAAAAATTATTTTACAGTTAAAAATACATTTATGAAGAAAAAATCAATTTTTTTTTTAAGAGCCCCAAGTTGAGTGTGTAGTGAATATGGTCTGCCTGCCTTCACAAGATCGGCCATAAATCCATGGATAATAGCAGCTGTGGCATGTAATGGCACACCAAACCCGACTGAGGCTACAGGTCATAAAATGTTTTGTAAATTTTTTAAATTACCAGGTAATAAATATTTCGCCTAAAAAGACACGTGCAGAAACAAGTCATAAAACACGGATTTTCCATAAATATGGCGAAATATTTATTACCTGGTAATTTAAAAAATTTGCAAAACATTTTATGACCTGTGGTCGGCTTATTGGCAGTAACCAATTAGGTCCCTCTTTAAAAAACATTTTATGACCAGTAGTTCACGCAAATTTTCCTATTAAAGAAAAGCAAATATCGCTTATTTTTTTACCTATTTTTTACCAAAAAATAAATATAAATACTTCACACACTCTGAGTCAAATTTCAGTTGAATACTAAACGTGAAAGTGTTAAAGTGTTTTTTTTTTTGTAAATGAATAAATTTTGCTGCAATCCGTTTAACAAGAGTGGACATCGTTCGAAAAAGATAAAAGTATTAAAATTAACTGGTGTTTCGAAGCGATACATGAATGAATTAAATATACAATACGGTGAAGAAGCAGAATTCATTTGCCCCAAGTGTAAAATCGATTTGTCTCAACAAGCAAATGCATTGAAACAAATGCAGCCACAATCCGAGAGTGAAATGACAAGTGAACAAAATGTTTCATCTGATAGTGAGGCAGACATTCCGATGGTCAATATGTCTTTGAGTCCTTTGAATGAGGCTATTACCACTTTAGGTGAAACGCCTATTAGAAAAAGAAAGTTGCGAAGTGAAACATACAGGAAAGAGAAAAAAGGCAAGGTTATGAGTGCAATCGCGACAATATTTGATGAAGGCTCTGATAACGAATGCAGTCAAGCAGATGACGTTGATGACGGCAAACAAATGATTGAGCAGTTGAAAAGAAAATTCAATTTAGCGACCACTTTTCCGGAGAAATATCTCATTTTATCTGTGCTGCCTCAATCATGGTCTATACGCAAGATTTCTGAACAGTTTCAAACATCTTTTTACATCGCGAGAAGAAGCAAAGAATTAGTTCGACAGAAGGGCATATTGGCGACTCCCACCAAGAAATTTGGCTCAAGGACCCTCAGCGAAGCAACGGTGAAATTGATTCAAGATTTTTACTGCAATGATGACAACAGCCGCGCCCAGGTACACGTGTTATCACACGTGAAGATGGAGAAAAAGTACACAAGCAGCGCAGATTATTATTATGTAATCTATCCGAAGCATACCATCAGTTCAATGAGAAATACACAGCAGAAAAAGTGGGATTTTCTAAGTTTGCCATCCTACGACCAAAAGAATGCGTGCTGGCATTAGACAGGCACGGAACGCATTCAGTCTGCGTTTGCATGTTTCATCAAAACATCAAATTAATTTTCTTTCCATGCAAAAAATTGAAAGTATTTCACGGTGAAATTGAAACATATAGGGACCTCCTGTCGAAGTCGTTGTGCGCATACCCCACGGAAAATTGTCATCTGTCCAAATGCGACAATTGTCCGAAGATTGACGAGCTAGAGCAATATTTGGCGGAAAAGTTTGAACAGCTGTTAATTCAGGAGGTGCATTTCAAACAGTGGATAATTAGCAGCGGCAGATGTTCCCTTGAGACCGTAGTAAAGCAGATTCCGGAATTCATCGAGGAATTCGGATTCAAGTTGAATGAACTGAAGGCGCACCATTTCATATCCGAGATGCAATCGAAATTTCTAAAGGAAAGTAAGGAGAAATAAGCCCAAAATGAAGATAACGAACTACAGACCGTAAGCCTTGTTGTTGTCGCGGAGAGTTTAGCTCATAATTATGTGTCCGTTTATTTATTTCAAATGAAACTGTTTGAATTCTTAAGATCAAAATTCGATGCAATCGACAAAGTAAGTTTTTCTCAGACGGCGCGGCTTCTCAGTACAAGAATAAAAAAAATTTTTACAATCTTTGCATAATTGAAGAAGAACAAAACTGCAAGGTCGAGTGGCACTTTTTCGCGACGTCCCACGGTAAGGGCCCATGCGATGCGTTAGGGGGAACCCTAAAACGCATGGCGACTAAGGCAAGTTTGCAAAGGCCATATACTGACCAGATCTTAAATGTACAACATTTGTTTTCGTGGATTCAAAGCAAGGAAATTGCCATTAACACAGTTTTATGCACTCAAAAAGAACACGATGCCATGGAGCGACGAATTCAAAACAGATATAATAATGTCAAAACTATAACTGGAACGCAAAAGTTTCATTGCTTCATACCAAATATTTCTGATATGTCAATTATTGTAAAGCGGTACTCTTCGTCTGCCGACGTGCTAAATTTAAAGTTACTTTAATTTTATAATGATGCCAAGACAATTGAAATTTTTAATAAATATTGTAATTAAGTATAAGCAGCAAAATAAGAAAGATTTTTTCTTCATAAATGTATTTTTAACTGTAAAATAATTTTTAAAATGTATTTTTAACAAGGTGGTCTCTTAAATGCTCTTCTCCTGTCCAAACAAGGAGTCGGGGCCCATTTTTTTATTGCTGAATCTTAAAGCAAAAATTATGAGGAATCCAAAAAAAAAAAAAATTAGCCGGAAAATTTAGGAGCTTCTGTGGAAAATCGGAAAATTTAATTTTCATGGGAAAATTTAAAGGTAATTTCTAACAAAAATTAGGAAAATTTTATTTTTCAATTAAAGCCTGATTCAATACCTTTCCAACGAGCTATCACTCGTTGCGATCGCTTTAGTAGTTTTTTTTAAAACAACTTTCAATGAGGTCCCTTATGAAGAATTCTTCAATTTTTCACATGACAGTGGTGTACACCACCACTAAACCAGTCACTATAAAAAAAAAAAAAATATGTAGGTACATTATTTTTTGCTGGGCAATCGATTGAGACTATTTATTTTTAAATCGGAGAGGGGTCGTCCAAAAATTTGCCAATTTTGATCGTTTTCATATGGAATTGCTCTATAACGAATTTTGTTTGTATTTCTTTAAATTTTGTTATACCATGGTTTCACAATGCATATGTATAACGAATCAATAGCTATACCGAAGTATTTTTCGATCCCCTCTAGATTCGTTATATCAAAGTTTCACTGTAGAACCTTGATATAAAAACTAGAAGGTAGATACATACGAAAAAATATTCTCTATTATAAAACCCGCAATGACAAAAGAAAAATATTAAAAAAAAAGTGTCAAAAAACTATATATGTATGTATGTATATATAATGCTTATAAAAGCTGTTTAAATTGTTTTTCTAATTTTAGTTTAGCAACGAAAAGTCTAAATTAAATGTGATTTTATTACTTCTTTTTGTTAGTAAAACATTTTTTAATTATTAACATTCGCCTTACCAAATACATGTATGTACCCTGCAAATAAAATTAGACCACCTGATCCATTTTGATAAAATGGACTACTCCATGGACTGGTCCGATGTAATGCAAGCATGGACCATGTCATTGTTAAAAAGTGTTTGTAGTGAGACGACATGTCTTCGTTTTCTAACGACATGCTTTCGTTATTAAACGACTTCAAAACTAATCCTCTTGAGTATACCATGAAGTAGTTTTAAAACTACTCCTTAGTGGTCTAAAGGTGGGTTATATGGTCCTCTCCTAGGACATCGTAATGTTAAATAGACCAGGTTTTTCCATACGTTTGGGTTACTTTTGGACTAGTCCTGGTCCCTTGTGGATAACTCTTTACACGCGTGTTTGGACTGGTCCTATTATTTGTAGGGTATGTACATCTTTTACTAATACCCACCCGGATGGTACTTCTTCTCTATATTTATGCTTAAAGTGATGAACAAGTGTTTGTGTCACAAACTTTTATTTTGTTGTTCTTCAGTTTAAGAACTTATCAATATGTTCAGTGAGTAAAAATTTCCTTTTAACTGAACCAAAATTAAGTAAGTTATCAGAGAAATAAATTCAATATGGTCACCAGACTCAAATTTGCAGAATTCTTGACATTAACAATTGAACATTAAAAACTTCCTAAATAAATCTTTTATAAATAACACATTCGTAAAAACCAGTTAAAAGCAAAATAGAAATCACTATTTATACCAAAAATTTCTTTATGCTTTTCTTTTGAGACAGCTGTTAACGTTTTTAATTACACTGTACTAGTTCAGAAATCTAACAAGCCTAATTTTCATTATTAAAGTGTTTTTGCACTCGATAAAAAAAATTAATAAGTTCTCGTCCATATTACGAAACATTTGCTGCGAAACATTTGAGTTTGTTATTTGATTTCTTCTTAAGCACGTCGGTATATAAATCTGTCAAATCGGTTAAAAAAAATGGGCAAGTTTATGAGTGATAAAAACAGCAAAATATAAAGACCTAAATTTTAGGGCTGTCATATAACCTATGGATGCGCCTTATATATCAAAACATCGGAAATTTTTAGTAGAACATATTTTCTTAAAACTCGGAAAAATCGGTTCGGATACAAAAAACTTATAACCAAAATATATTTTTTTTTTGGAAAAATCCCATTCGGGCACCCTATTTCTTCTAGAGTCCAAGTTTTATAGCCCAATCTAAATACTGAAATTCCAAAACTTATTCTTATTATACCTTTCACCCAAGGTAAAAGGGTATATTTAACTTATTCATTCCGTTTGTAATTTCTACAATATTGATCTTAGACCCTATAGAGTATATATATTCTGGAAATCAGGTGGTCCGACTGTCCGTCTGTTTGTTGAAATGGGTTTTCCGAAGCCCCCAGATATGATCGTGGCTTGGTTGGTATATATTTATGTCAGGTATGCTTATTATAATGTCAGCCAGATCGGCCCAAAAATGGCTGAGACATGAGCAAAAAACCACGACTATCTCAAATTTTTTCCAAAAATCCCTTGTTGTGTTTTTATTCCTTTTTTCTGTATATCTGGAGAACGGCAAGAGCCGTTTTTAGGGCAAAATTTTTAACAACAGCTGTTTTTAATTTTTGAAAATCAGTGTTGTTAACGCTTAATGAAATATAAAGAAAATTTAATATGGAAAATTGCAACAACCGTGGTGAATATCGCTTATTAGTACAAACTTTGCATTCAATATTACACACGCTAAATACACATTAGTGTTGAGTGTAAAACTTATTGTCTTGTTCCATTGTAAATAAGAAAAATGTATCACTTTGTATGTGTAACCTGATAAATATATTACACAATCATAATGCATTATTATTTTTAGGAAAAGAAAACAACATTAGTGAAAAAGTGTGAGTGTAATGCGAATTTCAAGAATTTAATTTCATGTGTAAATTCTAGGTAACATCAACTTGAGAAATTTTCATAATTATTTTTGCGGCGGCACAATACTGTTAACGTTTGTTTGTTTTTTACTTCACTAACCCCGCGGTCACACGGTCAAGTTGTTCTTGAGTCTTTTAAATATACTGCTTGTCAAAATTTACATAAATTGAAAGCTGTGACGTAGGCTGCATTCAATTTTTGAGCAATTTACTTTCAAGATGTCATAAAGAAAACAATTTATAAAGACAAAAAAGTATGAGTGTTTTAAAACTTGATCGTGTCACCCTCAAGTAAAAGAGGATTTTATTTTGCATAAAAGACAAAGGATTTTTTTTTTAATTATTAAAAGTAAATATTTTTTGTTTTATTTTATGTTTTGTATTCGAAAAACATTCGGTTGAATTTGGCGTATACAAATGTCAAAAAATAGCCGAAAGCTCGGCATTTTTAATATGAATATTCGTTACATCAATGATATATATCTGTGGCACTTTGACAAAACGTCTTAAGTTCATATAAAATAGCAAAAACGTTTTAAAAAAACTTGGTGAAACAATCATTTTTATCAAATAATAAAATAAACCAAAATTAAATAAAAATTTCGTTTATAGGGTGTATGTGAAACGGTAGCAAAGTACTCATGGAAGTAAATTTTTGACACTGTTGAGGTGAATAAAATTTCACTAGCCCTGGGGGCTAGTATAAATTTTTACATTAGCTTAGAAATTTTAATTCACCATAGAACTTTGCTAGTTTCACACACACCCATAATACAAAATTTTAAAAACGGTAACAAAAATGTTTTTTGAATAAAAATTTGTATGATTAGCAACTTTTTTAATTTGACTTAAGATGTTTTGTTAAAATGCTACATATATGTACTAATACTATCGGGTGATTTTTTAAGAGCTATAGGAAAGTTAAAAAAAACACATAATATTCAGAAAAATGCATGAAATCTTTATTTGAATCGATATGTTGACCATGACTGCGCCTCAAATGGTCCATCCGCTTAGTCCAATTTTGGCATACTCTTTCCAATATTTCGGCCGGTATCTCATGAATAAATGCTTCAATGTCGTCTTTCAATGCGTCAATTAAAGCGGGTATGTGTGTATAGACATGAGCTTTAACATAGCCCCACAAAAAATAGTCTAAAGGCGTTAATTCGCACGATCTAGGCGGCCAATTGACCGGTCCCGAACGTGAAATAAAATGTTCACCGAACTCGCCTCTCAAAGATTCCATTGTTAAGCGTGCTGTGTGGCATGTGGCACGGTCTTGTTGAAACCACATGTCATGCGAGTCAAGCTCTTGCATTTTGGGCAAAAAAAAGTTGGATATCATCTCACGTTGTTGAGTAACAGAAGCCCAATTGCTGCGAACGGCGGTGAATCGATAATTGATGGTCATCATTAACACTAGCCGATACAGCTGCGATATTTTCTTCACTTCGCACTCTACGTAAGCGTTTTGGTGGTTTAATGCCCAACAATGTAAATTTGTTACGAAATTTAGTCACAATATCCCGAATAGCCGCTTCAGTGGGTCGATTAAACTGACCATAAAATGGAAGAAGCGCGCGATGAACTTTCTTAACAGAGCACGCATTTTGATAATAAAATTCAATAATTTGCAAGCGTTGTTCGTTTGTAAGACGATTCATGGTTATCTTATAGATCAAACTGAAGATGTTTGACAATGAAACAAAACACGAAACGTGCGTCAGCTGTTTAAACGAGTGTTGCCAAAAAGATAATAGCTAAAAAATCACCCAATATAATGGTGAAAGCTTGTAGATTTGGATATTTACAGCCGTATTCATAATGAAAATTTGGCATGAAGTTAGCACAAAGTTTATTAATAATACACTTACCAAACTCTGGCTAACGACTTGCTAAACTCTTGTTAACGAGCTGCCAACTTGTAAAATACGGCTGTTTAATGTTAAACAATTTGGTTGGTTTTATTTAAATTATTAAGCTGCGTTCACAATCAAAAAAACATTTTCACTTGGTGTTCACAATAGAGCAACAATTTCTTTTGCAACCACACACACTTTGCACTAAAAAACCGTTTGCAAATTTTAGCCACAACAATATTATGCATTTATTTTAATTTTTGTAAACATTTTGTTAAAATTTTCATTCAAAACTAAATAAAATTATTTTTAACGTCAGAAACCATTTCATACAAATTGTTGCTGGAGTTCTAGCTGACTCAACTTTAGTTAAATTTTTAAAAAAATTTTAGTTACATTTTTGTTCTAAAAATTAAAGGAAAATATATGAAATATTTTGGGAAGAAAAAAGATAGAAGAAAAAACGAAATTGTTTTTTTGGCAGCCGTATTCATAATGAAAATTTGGCATGAAGTTAGCACAAAGTTTATTCATAATACACTTGCTAAACTCTGGCTAACGATTTGCTAAACTCTTGTTAACGAGCTGCCAACTTTTGAAAAACCGCCGTTTAACTTTAAACAATTTTGTTTTTTTTAAATTCAAAATCTTTAATTATTTATTTTAAAAACTTTTAAAAAAATTTATATGTGAAGGGAAAAAAGAAAACGTGCTGCATTTTTGAGTAATAAAGTTGGCAGATAGAGAGAAAAGTTTGTTATAAATTAACTATGTGCCAACAAGCTGTTAAGCTTAATCGGCATTCTAGTTGGCAGCTCGTTGTACGTTGAGTACAAACTGTGGCTAACTTTTTGTTATGAATACAGCTGTTAGTATGCAGATTACATATCGTCTACTTGCCAGAATATACATATTTAGAGACCCTTTTTTTATGATATTGATAGTTTCATGTCGGTTTCTCAAGAGCACGAGTGCTCAAAACTTATATGTATGTATTGGCGAAAAATAATAATTCCGAAAATGTTGTTTATTGAAATAGTTTAACATAAAATAAGTAAAGATGTAGAAAACTACATAACGTTTCTGTAAATATTTTTTAGGATAAGCCTTTTTCTTTAAATCTTGCTATAATTTTAACGTGAACGTAGTCACGGGTGAAAGCTAGTATAAATATATACAGTAGAATCGCGAAAAAGTTAACCGAAATGTCCCAAGGGTTATTTATTACCTTTTTCGAAGTATTAACTTTTTCAAAGCGGTTTTTAATAAAAAAAACACTAATAATTCCCAATAATTTTTCGGCAATAGCACTAAATTGAATTTATCGGGTGTGTTCTAGAATCCGAATCCACTCGGAAGTGGATTACTTCAGCATTTTTGGTGTTCTGCATTTCACATCCACATGTTTTTATTCGTTTTCAATTAGAGTACTAATGGGTTGGTGAAAGTAAAACGAATTGACTTTTATTCTTATATGTGATAACATGTTTAACAAAAAAATAAGTTTTGTTTCTAGCTTAAAATCTTCTTTATCCAATTAAATCAAAAAGTTATCGTTATCTAAAACGCAAAAGGCCCTAACTAACCATAAATTTAAAATCAAATTTTTTATTGATAATGATGTAATTATAGCTCATTTTTTATGGTTTTTTATGTTATTTTCAGACAATTTGTTTTTTTTAATCGATTTAGCGATCTCCAATTAGTTTTTGAATTTGTTTAAAATTTTGCAATTTTTCGCGAATTTTAGCCATGTTCGCAATAGAAGCGATTTGTTTCTGTAAGTTTTCTGATTCTTTACAGCTTTCACAATTTTTAATAAATAGTAGACTTTTCTATCATGCCGCTGTTAGCAAATTTTTGCGAATCTCCGCGAATTTAACAATTTTTGCCGAATTTTCGCCATTCCTTATAGTGTTATAGCCTTTTTACACTGATCAACATCTAACATCTACCATCAATTTGCCACAATTTGCGAAGATGTTAACATCTTTCCATAAGAAATATATAGGGCTGAAAACCAACATATTACAACATCTTTAAAAGATGTTCCTATCTCATTTTATTCCATTCTACATCTTTCGATTATTTAAGTGTCATCACTAGAAAAGTGTCAATAAGTTATATTATTATTGTGGCATCACTGACAAAAATAAGTTTGTTTTGAAAGCAGAGTTACCATTTGTCAAGTTTTATTTTTTATTGCTATGTTTTATTGTTAAGTATTTTGTATATTTTAAAACAAATTTAACTTCAAATAAATTTGTTTGTTTTCTTTTTAAATTTTGCAACTTTTGTGAGAAAAAAACATTTTTTATTTAAAAAAATTCTTTTTTCAAAAATGGTAACATTTTTGTTTGATGGTTGATGTTAGATGTGAGCAATGTAAACGAGTGTTTCAGATTTTCTACATCTTGGATGGTAGATGTTAAATGTTGATCAGTGTAAAAAGGCTATTAGGGAATTTTAATCAATTTTATGGCTGGTTTGAAATATTAAAAAATTTCGCGAATTTTTGCTATTTTTTTTTTTTTTTTGTTATTTTCCGACATTTTGGTTTTTTAACCCATTTAGCGATTTCAAATAAATTATAGTGTTTGTTTAAAAGTTTGCAATTTTTCGCGAATTTTGACCATGTTCGCGATAGAAGCGATTTTTCCTGGGATTCTTTACAGCTTTCCCGCTTTTTAAAAAATACTAGATATTTCTATCATGCTGAGGTTAGCAAAGTAGCGATCTTAAGTTCAACAAAAGTTTTTTCTAACATAAACTTCGAGTACACAAAAACATGCGGATTTGAGAACACCAATTTATGAATTATGTGGATTTAAAAAATTTTTCGTTTTCAATTCGACTCGAAACCTAGAACATACCTGTATACTTAATATTTATATTAGGGAGGTAACGAATACCGATATATCGGCGATACTGCTGTTTTTCCGATATATCAGTATCGGCGATGTTTTACTGTCGATACGCCGATACTTTTTTTTAGAGTTTTTTTGAAAAAACAATTTAATTTTCAATGCTTATTTTCGCATAACAGCTATGGCTGGGTTTTTGCGATCTTAGTTAAACTAGGTTTAGTTAATCTGAAAACTGATTTGTGCCGCCATTTGTATACACAATTTTGACGGAACAGCTTAGATTTGCTTAAAAAGTTGGTCTTAAATGAAATAATAAAACAAATGCACATTTTGTCGGAAAAATCCGAGTTTCAGACTACGTTAAACTAAGTTTAAACTTAATCCAAAGCTCGAAAAACAGGCCTTAGAGACATTACACATTTAAAAAACGGACATAAAATCAAAACAGAATAATAAATTGACCACGAGTTTTATGCGTTTGATACTTTCTTCACCTTTTTTTAAGGCGCATGCAAATGTGGAAAGTAATCCCACTTTATGCGTTCTATACGTATACGCGTTTGCTGTGTACCTTGTGAATTAGTGTTGTTGATGGTTTTTTTTTTTTTTGAAAAAATACAGTAAAATGACAATTATATTGGGAATAGTCCAAAACGTAATAATCAATTATTTTCTTTAAATCTTGCTATAATTTCCACGTGAACGTAGCCACAGGAGAAAGCTATTGTTTATCTAAAATTGTTCAAATATTTTCAAGACAATCAGCTTCAATCGTATCGAAAAAAAACGACTTATTGAGCTACTATGACTATGCATTCTGAAATCGTAGAAGACACGATCACCCCTACTTAGTAAAAGTTGTGATTAATCTTAAAAAGCGTTGGGAGCGTTTGTGAACAAATTATAAGAAAGTTCGAGTAGGATGAGCTTCTGTCCATCCTCAGCTGTGTTCTGTCGAATCTAAGAGACTATTTTCGACTACAGGTTAGATAGCGAATTGTGTGTCTTTTCTTAAAAAATTCCTAGATATCCATTACTAATATCTTTGTTTTTCAGGAAACAGTATCGTGAACTCGTGCTTTTCTTTGACCTTTTTCTTGTATGTTCCCCACAGCCTCGAAATTTTTTTTTAAGATATACTCGAGTTCTTAAATTATATAAGCGCGTCAAACAAGTATCAAGTTTACATAAAAAAATGACAGGATTTATGTAAATATATTGATTATTTCAGTAAATGCCATTTACCATAGCAATTAAAACAAACTCAAATGTGTAACATTAAAAACAAAACAAAATATATGTAGGAAGCATTTACAACTTTATATTATGCTATGTTTAAAAATTAAACTTTGGTTTAAAATAAGGTTTTGAAAATAAAAGTCTTTGAAAAAAATTATGTAATCATAAAAAAACTTCGTTCAGAAACAACCAAAACAATACTTAACTAGTATAACAAAATCCATTTTATATATTTATACTTACACAATTCTTCCAAATTCATTTTTTGGCAAATCGGATTTTCCTTGTCCCATCAATTTTTTCCTGTACGAATCAACTTTGGCCTTGATTTCATCGGATGATATACTGTAAAATAAATAAAGTGAATGATTTGATTTTAATTTTAAGAAACGAATTATTATCATACTTTAAAGTATATAATTATGTTCAATATTGATTGTAGGTTTTTAGTTCAAATCACAAATAAAGTATTTTATTTAATCAAATCAAAATATAAATGTTTTCTTTAATATTATTGTTTTTTAGGCATTTATTTCCTTCACTTCCAAACCTAAATATTTTGTTTACTTCTCTTATTTAAATAATAAAATATTTTTGCTGTATTTGTTTTAAACACATTAATGTTTGTCGTTGAACGATTCTATCGATTATGAGGTGTGTTGACTATTTTATGTATTATAGTGTTTTATACATGCAGTGGTTAAAAGCACCACATAGAACGAAGAGACAAGTAACAAATAATGTAATTGCACATATCCACCCCTATATCAAAATATAGTGCTGACTTTTTCAATGTTTTGTTTCTATGTATTTTTTTATATCGTGGTGGCGTAAAATTTTATAATTCCAAGGGGAGAGAAAAATTCTACATAGATTTTTTAACCGGACGAGTTTGTTTACGAATAAGTATCAAAAACGAAAAAGAGCAAATATGTAGATGAAATAACAAGAGGTAAAATAGTTTGGGGTAGCTAAACTTCTGTTAACATATAGTAAAGGCTCAGTTAGTCGGGAGTAATAGTAACGTTGCAAATCAGCTGCTTCATTTTGTTGTATGTATGTAAAGCAATTAGAACGATTAAAGTTAGCAGTATGATGTCTCAATCTGTAAGAAATAGATTGGTCTTACTATTTTACGGTAAGGTTAAGTTACTGTTACTCCCGGCTAACTGAGCCTTAAGTTTACAAAAGGGTGGAGTCAAAACAATCATTAAGAAAAGCCGAAATTTGGTTTTATTTGATATTTATGTCCATTATTCATCATAATTATGAAATTTATGCTATCAAGAAGGGTTTTTGTTCAACTGTCATTCTTTAAAATGTCACATGTTCTACCATCTGTTAAACTACTTTTAATTACACCAAGGCGAATTCACAACAGTGCACAGTAGGTAATTTGGCCTATATTTTTGGCCAAAATTCAAAATCTGCACTTTAGAAAAAGTAGTTTTTTTTGTTGTAATGTGATAAAGAATACTTCAAAGCAAATATAAGTGAATTTTTATTTTATAAATAACAAAAACCCGTTCATCGCCCGACTCTTAAAGTATATGTATACAATCAACAGTTTAAGTGGGGCGCGCTTCGTGTTATTTTTTATTACAATACCTGACACTAGTTTTTAATAAAAAAACAAATGAAAAATACAATAAAATATGGAAAACAATATTAATAGTAAGTGCTTAATAAATACATAATCGTTTTTTAAAATAAAATAGTTTATCGGTGAAAAAAAAATCAATCTTTTGATCTTATCTCAATTAAAAAAAAAATAAAAGTTTTATACAACTTTGGAGAAGCTTTTAAAAAAAGTTTAAAATGTTTTAAAGCTAATAGTAATAAGGTCTTGATAAGTATTTGATTTTGAGACTGTATAATCAATTTCATGCTGCGTTTTTTTTTTGCGTTTCTTGAGATATCCCATTTTTTTGCAGGCAACCTCTATTTCGCTTAAGCTCTAAAAACACTGAGGATCTTAGCGCCAGTGAAAACGATGAGCAAATGATGTCAATATGTTAACGTACACAATTTACACAAATGATTTGGATGATATTAAATTAGAAAATTAATAAGATATACCAAAATTAGACAAAAAGAAATTTTAAAAATTTTTTTCTAACGCGTATCTTTTCATAAGAATGCGATATTTAGAAATTCCAAGTTTATTCTTAGTTTTAGAGTTAATAAGTTAAAAAGTTAATCAAAAAATTCGTATCCAGATTTGTTAAAATTCTGTCCGCCTGTTATCAATTTTGGCCAAAAAAATTGGATAAATTACCCATAGTGCAGTGGTGCGATTCACTAACTTTTAACGAACCGACAATCGTAATTTTTTTTTGTATAAGAATGTCTAATATATGTATATTCGCTTGCAATAACGATAGTGTGATTCTGTAATTTATTTTTAGCATTTGTATACAAATTAAATTGTGCTTCAAATAGTTTTTGTAGTTTTCTATATACAGCCTTTCAAGGTCATTAATTAATTCATTTTCGGGTTTTATAATTTTTTTTTTTAATTTTACATTTAGAATTTTGTTTTTGTTTAAAATTTGGTTTTTTTTTTGGTTGAAGGTTGAATAACGAAACGAGTTACGGCATCGGTATTAAACTTTTCTTTTTTTCGGTATCGGTATTTTAGTTATATCGGTATCGGTATACCGGTATAGCAATTTTTATAACATACAAATAAAAAGACCAAACAAAAAAATGGTAAAAAAAAAGAAAAAAAAAAATATCTCCAATGTCGAATGCGACATTCGTACGCCTTAAAAGTGAAAAAAACGTATACCAAAACATTATTTTATTTTGACAAAAGCCGAAACTTAAAGCTTTTGATTATCCCTATTATTTGTGCTTAGGTTGAATTTGAGCAATGGTTCGTTTTCAAGAGAATAAAAAAAACAAGGCATTTGCTTGCGACAAAAACAGAAGTCGCTTTTTAGGCAAACAGTTCAAAAACTCATTTCAGCGAAACCTGATGGAATATTTTAATTCGACTAATTTTAAAATGTTATGCATTGATGTATCTTCACAATGCTTTAAATTTGATCCAAAAATATTGTGTAGTTTTTTTTTTATTTAATTTTAATCATTATCGCACGCTACATGTTGTCATTAATTAATTCATTTTCGTGTTTTATAATTTTTTTTTTTAATTTTACATTTAGAATTTTGTTTTTGTTTAAAATTTGGTTTTTTTTTGGTTGAAGGTTGAATACCGAAACGAGTTACGGCATCGGTATTAAACTTTTCTTTATTTCGGTATCGGTATTTTAGTTATATCGGTATCGGTATACCGGTATAGCAATTTTTATAACATACAAATAAAAAGACCAAACAAAAAAATGGTAAAAAAAAGAAAAAAAAAAATATCTCCAATGTCGAATGCGACATTCGTACGCCTTAAAAGTGAAAAAAACGTATACCAAAACATTATTTTATTTTGACAAAAGCCGAAACTTAAAGCTTTTGATTATCCCTATTATTTGTGCTTAGGTTGAATCTGAGCAATTATTCGTTTTCAAGAGAATAAAAAAAACAAGGCATTTGCTTGCGACAAAAACAGAAGTCGCTTTTTAGGCAAACAGTTCAAAAACTCATTTAAGCGAAACCTGATGGAATATTTTAATTCGACTAATTTTAAAATGTTATGCATTGATGTATCTTCACAATGCTTTAAATTTGATCCAAAAATATTGTGTAGTTTATTTTTTATTTAATTTTAATCATTATCGCACGCTACATGTTGTCATTAATTAATTCATTTTCGTGCTTTATAATTTTTTTTTTAATTTTACATTTAGAATTTTGTTTTTGTTTAAAATTTGGTTTTTTTTTGGTTGAAGGTTGAATACCGAAACGAGTTACGGCATCGGTATTAAACTTTTCTTTATTTCGGTATCGGTATTTTAGTTATATCGGTATCGGTATACCGGTATAGCAATTTTTATAACATACAAATAAAAAGACCAAACAAAAAAATGGTAAAAAAAAGAAAAAAAAAAAAAAATATCTCCAATGTCGAATGCGACATTCGTACGCCTTAAAAGTGAAAAAAACGTATACCAAAACATTATTTTATTTTGACAAAAGCCGAAACTTAAAGCTTTTGATTATCCCTATTATTTGTGCTTAGGTTGAATTTGAGCAATTGTTCGTTTTCAAGAGAATAAAAAAAACAAGGCATTTGCTTGCGACAAAAACAGAAGTCGCTTTTTAGGCAAACAGTTCAAAAACTCATTTCAGCGAAACCTGATGGAATATTTTAATTCGACTAATTTTAAAATGTTATGCATTGATGTATCTTCACAATGCTTTAAATTTGATCCAAAAATATTGTGTAGTTTATTTTTTATTTAATTTTAATCATTATCGCACGCTACATGTTGCATGCGACATTTTGTTCCATCATACTTTTATGTTTATGTTTTTATTTTTTATATAATTAGACATGCGTAGGATGATTCTATGTTTTCTGCAAATTGATAAAACGATAGTGCATCGGGTAAAACAAATGTTTTTAGATTTGGTTATTTACCATATTTTTTTTTAATGACGGCTCAAACTCCATCAACGGCTCCCATTCCGTGAGAACCAGAAAATTTGTTCAATAATGTCATTCAAGCTTATTGAAAATATACTTGGAAAATGACCTAGTGTAAGTTGAAGGCCTTGTTGAGTATATCTCAAATCAGTTTAAAAATGTTCGGAAACACCCTCAAATTTCGGAGTTATTCCGAAAAAACCATTTTCGGGTAGGTTCGAATACTTATGAACACGTAACTCAGTTGATTTTTATCCGATTTTTATTTTTTTACCGGTTTCAGAAATAAGAGACATGTGCCTTTCTAAATGTATACACTTTTTGGTATGTGTATACAATTTTTGTAGTGATATTCTTAATTATATCTGATTTTAATTTGATTTTTTTCTTGATTTTTCAACTTTGGTGCCATTTTTTTAAATTAGTTTGTTTAGAAACATGCCAATATGTATTCACATTATTAAAGCTAATTTAGTTTTGAGTTAAACCAGCTTTTATTTAATAAAATCGAGTAAAAAATAAAAAAGTTATTAAGGTTTTTCAAAAGTTTAGCTTTTTCAAATATTGTTCAATAGACCGGGTCAACCTCCATACAAAACAAAAATTATGCCAGTCTCCCCGTAGAATGAAAGTTTCTAAAACAGGAAATATTTTTATTTTTTTCTGCCACGCCCCCAAATACATCCCTTTTGGTTTTTTATATATAGCGCTGCCATTTAAAGTCTTATCTTATCAAATCGCATATCGGTGTTCATGCCTTAACAGTGGCTTCATTTTTAATCCGACGGAACCTCACCCCAAATTTTTCACGTGTCAAAAAAGACCTTCTAAAACTTAGTATTAAGCCCCTCTTTCTTTTTCACGTACGTATTACATTTAACAAAAAAAAAATTTCATCAATCACGCCCTAGAACAGGAATATTGTTTTTTTGCAGCGCTTTTTGTTTAATATATACAGCATCGTCATTTAAAGTCCAATTTTATCGTATCGGATATCATTGTTAATGCCTAGAATATGGCTTTGTCAATCATGAACAATTATGGTTAGAAATCAATAAACATTTTTACTATCTTTTATTTCTGCTTAAGCTATTCTTGGAAAAACTGATTTGAAGTGTAAAATCCAAGTGTATCCAGGCGTTTCACGAACTGCTTCCTGTATCCCAATTTGAGGTGTAATGGTGGCAAAACTATTTTTTCGGTACTCACTAGTGGAATTATAAATACGTTTTTCTTAGATGAGACATGTGCCTTTCTAAATGTATACACTTTTTGGTATGTGTATACAATTTTTGTAGCGATATTCTTAATTATATCTGATTTTAATTTGATTTTTTCTCGATTTTTCAACTTTGGTGCCATTTTTTTAAATTAGTTTGTTTATTTTTATTTTTTTCTGCCACGCCCCCAAATACATCCCTTTTGGTTTTTTATATATAGCGCTGCCATTTAAAGTCTTATCTTATCAAATCGCATATCGGTGTTCATGCCTTAACAGTGGCTTCATTTTTAATCCGACGGAACCTCACCCCAAATTTTTCACGTGTCAAAAAAGACCTTCTAAAACTTAGTATTAAGCCCCTCTTTCTTTTTCACGTACGTATTACATTTAACAAAAAAAAAATTTCATCAATCACGCCCTAGAACAGGAATATTGTTTTTTTGCAGCGCTTTTTGTTTAATATATACAGCATCGTCATTTAAAGTCCAATTTTATCGTATCGGATATCATTGTTAATGGCTAGAATATGGCTTTGTCAATCATGAACAATTATGGTTAGAAATCAATAAACATTTTTACTATCTTTTATTTCTGCTTAAGCTATTCTTGGAAAAACTGATTTGAAGGTTTTTCAAAAGTTTAGCTTTTTCAAATATTGTTCAATAGACCGGGTCAACCTCCATACAAAACAAAAATTATGCCAGTCTCCCCGTAGAATGAAAGATATGTCAATAAAGTTTCTAAAACAGGAAATATTTTTATTTTTTTCTGCCACGCCCCCAAATACATCCCTTTTGGTTTTTTATATATAGCGCTGCCATTTAAAGTCTTATCTTATCAAATCGCATATCGGTGTTCATGCCTTAACAGTGGCTTCATTTTTAATCCGACGGAACCTCACCCCAAATTTTTCACGTGTCAAAAAAGACCTTCTAAAACTAAGTATTAAGCCCCTCTTTCTTTTTCACGTACGTATTACATTTAACAAAAAAAAAATTTCATCAATCACGCCCTAGAACAGGAATATTGTTTTTTTGCAGCGCTTTTTGTTTAATATATACAGCATCGTCATTTAAAGTCCAATTTTATCGTATCGGATATCATTGTTAATGGCTAGAATATGGCTTTGTCAATCATGAACAATTATGGTTAGAAATCAATAAACATTTTTACTATCTTTTATTTCTGCTTAAGCTATTCTTGGAAAAACTGATTTGAAGTGTAAAATCCAAGTGTATCCAGGCGTTTCACGAACTGCTTCCTGTATCCCAATTTGAGGTGTAATGGTGGCAAAACTATTTTTTCGGTACTCACTAGTGGAATTATAAATACGTTTTTCTTAGATGAGACATGTGCCTTTCTAAATGTATACACTTTTTGGTATGTGTATACAATTTTTGTAGCGATATTCTTAATTATATCTGATTTTAATTTGATTTTTTCTCGATTTTTCAACTTTGGTGCCATTTTTTTAAATTAGTTTGTTTATTTTTATTTTTTTCTGCCACGCCCCCAAATACATCCCTTTTGGTTTTTTATATATAGCGCTGCCATTTAAAGTCTTATCTTATCAAATCGCATATCGGTGTTCATGCCTTAACAGTGGCTTCATTTTTAATCCGACGGAACCTCACCCCAAATTTTTCACGTGTCAAAAAAAACCTTCTAAAACTTAGTATTAAGCCCCTCTTTCTTTTTCACGTACGTATTACATTTAACCAAAAAAAAATTTCATCAATCACGCCCTAGAACAGGAATATTGTTTTTTTGCAGCGCTTTTTGTTTAATATATACAGCATCGTCATTTAAAGTCCAATTTTATCGTATCGGATATCATTGTTAATGGCTAGAATATGGCTTTGTCAATCATGAACAATTATGGTTAGAAATCAATAAACATTTTTACTATCTTTTATTTCTGCTTAAGCTATTCTTGGAAAAACTGATTTGAAGTGTAAAATCCAAGTGTATCCAGGCGTTTCACGAACTGCTTCCTGTATCCCAATTTGAGGTGTAATGGTGGCAAAACTATTTTTTCGGTACTCACTAGTGGAATTATAAATACGTTTTTCTTAGATGAGACATGTGCCTTTCTAAATGTATACACTTTTTGGTATGTGTATACAATTTTTGTAGCGATATTCTTAATTATATCTGATTTTAATTTGATTTTTTCTCGATTTTTCAACTTTGGTGCCATTTTTTTAAATTAGTTTGTTTATTTTTATTTTTTTCTGCCACGCCCCCAAATACATCCCTTTTGGTTTTTTATATATAGCGCTGCCATTTAAAGTCTTATCTTATCAAATCGCATATCGGTGTTCATGCCTTAACAGTGGCTTCATTTTTAATCCGACGGAACCTCACCCCAAATTTTTCACGTGTCAAAAAAGACCTTCTAAAACTTAGTATTAAGCCCCTCTTTCTTTTTCACGTACGTATTACATTTAACCAAAAAAAAATTTCATCAATCACGCCCTAGAACAGGAATATTGTTTTTTTGTAGCGCTTTTTGTTTAATATATACAGCATCGTCATTTAAAGTCCAATTTTATCGTATCGGATATCATTGTTAATGGCTAGAATATGGCTTTGTCAATCATGAACAATTATGGTTAGAAATCAATAAACATTTTTACTATCTTTTATTTCTGCTTAAGCTATTCTTGGAAAAACTGATTTGAAGTGTAAAATCCAAGTATATCCAGGCGTTTCACGAACTGCTTCCTGTATCCCAATTTGAGGTGTAATGGTGGCAAAACTATTTTTTCGGTACTCACTAGTGGAATTATAAATACGTTTTTCTTAGATGAGACATGTGCCTTTCTAAATGTATACACTTTTTGGTATGTGTATACAAATTTTGTAGCGATATTCTTAATTATATCTGATTTTAATTTGATTTTTTCTCGATTTTTCAACTTTGGTGCCATTTTTTTAAATTAGTTTGTTTAGAAACATACCAATATGTATTCACATTATTAAAGCTAATTTAGTTTTGAGTTAAACCAGCTTTCATTTAATAAGATCGAATAAAAAATAAAAGTTATTAAGGTTTTTCCAAAGTGAAAAATTTAGCTTTTTCAAAAATTGTTCAATAGACCGGGTCAACCTCCATACAAAACAAAAATTATGCCAGTCTCCCCGTAGAATGAAAGATATGGCAATAAAGTTTCTAAAACAGGAAATATTTTTATTTTTTTCTGCCACGCCCCCAAATACATCCCTTTTGGTTTTTTATATATAGCGCTGCCATTTAAAGTCTTATCTTATCAAATCGCATATCGGTGTTCATGCCTTGACAGTGGCTTCATTTTTAAATCATTTTTCCTGTTTTAGAAACTTTATTGACATATCTTTCAATAATCGGTTAATTTTGTTATTGACGGGTAACCGGTTAATAAAGTTTTTTTCTAAGTTAAGTAATTTCAATAAATAAAAATTAAAAACTATTTATTATTCGGAGTTTATTAGTAAAAAAAAACAATAAAAAAAACAATTCTTGAACTAAAACGAGCCAACAGAAAAAAAATAATTAATAACTACGTATGTAATACATATTTTTTAATTAATATATTATGTATTTATAAAAAAAATAAACTGTGAGTTATTTTTATTAATTGTTTTATAATTATAGTTTCAGGATCTCTTATAAAATAGTGTTTTAGGAAAATAAATTAGTTTAAATGTTTAGGATTTAAGCGATTCTTTTCTTTAGTTTTGATAAAACTCGACTTAGAAGAAATTCTTTCAATTTTTCAAGATGTTGGAGAACCCCATAATACAGATTATCTAATTTCTCAGTCATTTTCCTTTAATCATTTTAATCTTACATTATGCCATTAGAATCCTGTTCTAATATTTTTAAATGCTTTACACTTCTAATTGTTCCGGTTAATTCTGTTGTTGTATTACTATCAAGAATTTCTTCTGTTGTCAGGTCGCCATCTTACTCATCCTGACAAAGCTCAGCACCTTAATTCCTGTTTTTGTACTGTATTTTTAGAAGATTAATAATAACACTGTGCAAGAAATTGACACTTTCGGGTACGCTGAAACCAGTGGTGTTCGCGGTTTTTTTAGATTGGATCTGGTTTTTGATCATTTATTTCTAAAAACCTACCCACTGTCTCCATTCCTTTAGAGGGCTCTCATTCAAAATAGTCAATACAGAGTACGTAAAGGAAATTTTATTGCGGAATTTCGTTTTTTAATAATTTCAATAAACTAAACCGTTTTATAATTATAATTATTTTTATCCCCAACCTCATATTTTTCAGTGCGAAAACTTTTGGATTTAACATTTTTCAATTTTTCTATATAACGCTATGGCCAGTCTAGTTTACATATTGGTATGTTTTTAAACAAACTAATTTTAAAAAATGGCACCATAGTTGAAAAATCGAGAAAAAATCAAATTAAAATCAGATATAATTAAGAATATCACTACAAAAATTGTATACACATACCAAAAAGTGGATACATCTAGAAAGGCACATGTCTCTTCTTTCTGAAACCGGTAAAAAAATAAAAATCGGATAAAAATCAACTGAGTTACGTGTTCATAAGTACTCGAACCTACCCGAAAATGGTTTTTTCGGAATAACTCCGAAATTTGAGGGTGTTTCCGAACTTTTTAAAATTGACTTATGATCTACTCAGTAAGGTCTATAACCTTAACTAGGTCGCTTTTCAAGTATAAAAAAGTGGTCATTTGTAGAACCGTGTATTCTTTGAAAATGCCAATTACTTTTTTTATTTCGGTTAAAAGGGTTAAAACAAAAATAAATACGTCGTATTTATTTTAAACTTACGCATTTATCGCAATTAGCCGCAAACAGCTGTGAAGCCTCAGCCAAGCTACACAAGTAAAAATTGTTACCTGGTGGGAGCTGAAATGAGCACTTTGTATTTCGTTTTGGTGTGTTAACCTATAATTCTAGGCAAAGTCAATTTAAAGAACGCGCTCGGAAGGCTTTAAGCAAATTTTTGTTTCCTAAAAATATTTTTGCTTAGCTTTTTTTATAAAATCGTTTCAAACATTAGATATTTAAAAAAAAAAAAATATTTTGAATTTATGCATTTTACACGCTTCAAACTTAAAATAAACTTACGCATTTATCGCAATTAGCCGCACACAGCTGTGAAGCCTCAGCCAAGCTACACAAGTAAAAATTGTTACCTGGTGGGAGCTGAAATGAGCACTTTGTATTTCGTTTTGGTGTGTTAACCTATAATTCTAGGCAAAGTCAATTTAAAGAACGCGCTCGGAAGGCTTTAAGCAAATTTTTGTTTCCTAAAAATATTTTTGATTAGCTTTTTTTATAAAATCGTTTCAAACATTAGATATTTTAGAAAAGAAAAATATTTTGAATTTATGCATTTTACACGCTACAAACTTAAAATAAGTACCAAGAGAAAAGCACGGATTATTTTCCAGCAAAATTTTTTTTATTTAATTTGCAACAAAAATATCTCTTTGTTACTACCCAGGAAAAATTACGAACAAATGTTTCGGAATGAAACCATTTTTGTTTTCATGAACGGTATGGGAGTTGTCTGTATCTGAAAGGCCATAAAACTATCAAAATACACTTTCCATCAACAAACAAATATGTTTTCTTCAATTCCGAACGGAATCATTCCGAACGGAATCGTACTCTGTGACAAGGCCCATTATTTAATTATTTGGTTATGTTTAAAATAAACTTTTATTTTGTTTAAAAAGAGTGTTTTTTTTTTAAGAAAATCATTTTTATATAGTCCAAAATGTGGATTATACTAAGATTCACTTATTGTCCATAAAATGGCTTATACAAAAAATTCGGTTATAGTCCAAATTCGCTTATAGTCCACAAAAGTTGTGCAACTATACTAGTGGACTATAAGCGAAAAGTACTGTTTTATTCTGCAAACTTCAATAAGTACTTACTAGTAATGACCTCAGCAACTACTTATTACTTCTATTATTTTCACTACTGAACATTAGCTTACTAATAATCAGCTCAATAACTACTTATTTGTGTTGTTTTCATTACTAATTATTTACTTGCTGGTAAGCTTCTAGTAGACATATTATAAGTACTTACAATTCAACTTAAGTTAAATAATTGTAAGTACTGAATTCTGTGGACAGCTCGAACAAAAATATGTAGTTATTCAGCCGAAAAATAAGTAGTGTTTATTTTCTCCAGCATTACTTGCTCACTTACCAGGTACAGTGAGAAGCTTAAATCAAGGTACCTCTTTTGAAATAAAACAATATCTAAAATTTTTTAAAAAAAGAAGTAAGAAAGTTTGTGTTATTTCATCCTATATTGTAAAATTATTCATATACTACAGTCTAGCAAAATTATGCACTCTTATTCTAAGAAACAACCATAAAATATCCTTAAGTACCTGGGATCTCCATAATTTTGCACAGCAAAAGTCTTGGTACTCTCTAAAGTGATCTATATTTTAGTATTGGCATAGCTATTATGCTAAATGTTTTTTCTTTCTACATTAATGAGGGTACATTTAGAATGTATTCAGAGTTATATCTTGTTATAATATGGGTTTTTTATTGAAAAAAGTGTTAAATAAAATGACTCGCAAGGAGCTATCGATTGAGGAGCACAATATTATTATTAATAATCATAGATTGGGAAAATCATATTCTAAAATTGCTCAAATAACTAATAGAAGTAAGTCAACAATACGAAAGTTAATAAATCGCGTTCAAAAAGAAAAACGAGTAGAAAATAAGACCAGGTGCCTGATTCTGGCAGTCGTGATCGAGTACTTTCTCGATTCGAAAGCAATTTAATATCTAATTATTTCAGTCAATACTGAACGAATCGGAATTATTTTTTCAGTGTTATTAAGCATTAATTTGAGTTTCACAATACTGAAAAAATAATTTCGATTCGTTCAGTATCGACTGAAATAAAATTGCTTTCGAATCGAAAAAATACTCGATCACGACTGCCAGAATTAGGCCCCTGATCTGGGCGTCATTGCAAGCTTAAATTAGGAATGACCCCTTTAAAAGTGCACCAAAGATTGCTGCCGAGTTAAAAAATTCCATGGACAAAAGTGTTTCCGCGGATACAGTACGAAGATCAATAAAAAGAGATGGGTACAACGCTCGTACAGCACCCAAAAAGCCCCATATAAAGAAGTCAACCGAAAAAAGCGAATTGATTTTGCAAATAAATATAAAACAAAGCCAACTGAGTTTTGGGATAAGGTTATTTTCTCGGATGAGTCAAATTAAAACATTTGTGGCTCAGACGGACGTGCTTTAGTATGGAAGAAGCAAAATCAGTTCGCTTTTTTTTTAATTCGCTTATATAGGGCTTTTTGGGTGCTGTACGAGCGTTGTACCCAGCTCTTTTTATTGATCTTCGTACTGTATCCGCGGAAACACTTTTGTCCATGGACTTTTTTACTGCACTGCACTGTTCTCGGATACTAAGTTTGCAATGACGCCCAGATCTGGTCTTATTTTCTACTCGTTTTTCTTTTTGAACGCGATTTATTAACTTTCGTATTGTTGACTTACTTCTATTAGTTATTTGAGCAATTTCAGAATATGATTTTCCCAATCTATGATTATTAATAATAATATTGTGCTCCTCAATCGATAGCACCTTGCGAGTCATTTTATTTAACACTTTTTTCAATAAAAAAACATTATTGCTACTGATATCAACAAGAAATAACTCTGAATACATTCTAAATGTACCCTCATTAATGTAGAAAGAACAAACATTTAGCATAATAGCTATGCCAATACTAAAATATAGATCACTTTAGAGAGTACCAAGACTTTTGCTGTGCAAAATTATGGAGTTCCCAGGTATATATATATATATATATATATATATATATATATATATATATATATATATATATATATATATATATATAAGGATATTTTATGGTTGTTTCTTAGAATAAGAGTGCATAATTTTGCTAGACTGTAGTATAGAATAATTTTACAATATAGGATGAAATAACACAAACTTTCTTACTTCTTTTTTTAAAAAATTTTAGATATTGTTTTATTTCAAAAGAGGTACCTTGATTTATGCTTCTCACTGTAAGTAAAGTTTTTGCTGTTTGTTTGAAACTTTCATCAAAATTTAGTCGTATTAAAATTTCAGAAGGACATTTTTGTTTTGTGAGTATAGATTATTTTAAGTACTTTCACAAAAAGGTATCGAAAAAACAAACAAAATCAAATTATCTATACGTATTTTTTTTATTTGGACAAATTGTATTTGAGCTGGAAACTGGACAATACAGGCCATTTCAGACCGTCTGGCAACCCTAAATACAACTGTACTTCATTGGCCAAAGAGTAAAACAAATTGTGTAAGATTTTAATCCAAATTTTCCATATTTTCAATTAGGCTTAAGTTCATCAAATTGAATTTTCATTAAATTATTTTTATGAAGAAAGGAATTTTACAACATGAAATTAATTTAAATTTACTGATAATTTTCCATTCTTGACTGAAGCTGGGCTCGAACCCAGGCGTTTTTTACGGACAGGTTACCCTTACATGTTTCGATTGCAACCACTCAATCTCTTCAGAGGGCTTGCCGTTTAACTCTCGCAGCCATCGACGACTGCTGACGTCAATAGTCAAACATCAATCCTTAAACCAAATTGTATTTAACCTTTGGTAGATCGAAATTTGCTTTGAATGATTATCCATTTTAATTTATTTTACATGTTTTTCCTTACTTCTGTTCTTTTGTACCTTTGTCAAGAATTCTTCCTGAAGTCCAAAGTACATATTTTGTTTTTCATTTGTTGTCCTTCTTTTTCCTGTTGACCTTTTTCAGCACATATAGTGTATATATTAGGGTATTCATTCGGTTAACTGTCGATCGGTTAACCGATTAATTACTACCTGATTAACTGATCGGTTAATTTCAAATTGGATTTTTTCGATTAACGATTTAACCGGTTAATTTCAGTCGATTAACCGATGTAACAAAAATTTCAATATTTTGTAGCATTATAACATATTTTTTTTTGTTTTTAATTATTTGTTTCGTCTCATATACAAAACTAGCTGACCCGACAGACGTTGTCCTGTCCAAATTAGGAAAAATGTTTGCGTTCGATTTTTAAAATCCGTTAAAAAGAGGAAAAAAGTATTTTACAGTCAAAAAAAAAGGAAAACTTATTCGATTGCTTTGCTAGGAATCCTAGCCAAGGATATCATAATTTTGTTCATTGCAATGTTTTGTGATATACGACATTTTTTGTTTGGTTGTCTGGTTCATAAACAAATAATGCTAATGGACTTCCGACGCGGGAACAGGCGACATATAATTGACCATGCGAGAAGCATGAACTCTCAAGGTAAATGCCGCAAACACGCAATGACTGCCCTTGAGATTTGTTGATAGTCATTGCATATGCGAGGCTTACTGGAAACTGCAAGCGTTTAAATCGAATGCCATGTCAGTTGGAATCATTAGGATCCGAGGTATCAAAACATTTTCTCCTTTGTACTTTCCTTTGAGCATTGTTGCTTCGATGACGTTTTTATCATTTTTTTACCGTAAGTCGGGTGCCATTGCAAAGACGTGGTTGGTTTATATTTCGTAACATTATGATTACCGATCCAACTTTTAGTTGGAGATTATGAGGCGGTCATCCGGGAAATTCCAGGGAATTTAAAAATTCGATTGGATAGTTCTGAGATGTAACGGAATCTACCATTTTGTACGTCTTTAATTCGCCAGCGATTTCACTTTGAATCTTAAAATTCAGTTCGTCGACATCAACGTTTTTCGCAGCTTATAGCACGTCTGCTCAACCAATCATGATTTCAGTAATTTTGTAACGTTTGGAAACACCTTTCGGATGAGTTCGGAATTTGATTCGGTGAACTGGCAGAAATTGAAATATCAACCGGGATTTTGCCGTTTCTGGCAGTGTTTGCCGAAAATCACATGACAACAAATCATCGTACCTCCAAATCGGCTTTGATTGTTTCGTAAATCTTGCAACGTTTTGTCTAAAGCCTCCAAAGATTTTTTATGCGCCATTGTACATTCATCCCAAACAAACAGTTTGCTTTGCTGCAAAACTTTGTCCCTCGCACTGTTCTTCGATATGTTGAATTTTCATTGGTTAGCACATTTAATGGCAGCCTAAGTGCTGAATGAGCAACAATGTAGATGCAATTCCTGACGATGCGAGTGCAAGTACAATATCATTCTGCGTGCGTATCGTTGCCAAAATTAACGCGATTGAAAAAGTTTTCCCTTCAGCTTCATCTTTTACAGCTTTCATGAGGGTGTCGTATGCATATTTTTGTTGTCGATGCAACAGTGGAAAATTTATTCGAACTGATTCCCTTAGTGTTTCGCAAAATCGGTGCAACTGTTTTCCGATTTTAGATAAATGAATAAGTGGGCGTAAAAGTAGGCGTGGTAAATTTTTCTTAAGATGGAAACTTAAAATGGATTAATATGAACAATTGAAAGAAAAATTAGTCAAATCGATGGAGCCGCTTTCTGATTTTAGGTAAATCGAAATAAGGGGAGTAAAAGTGGTCGGGGCAAAATTTTTTTTCCGTAAAAACCTAAGTTGGACCATGGCGATAATTTTAAAGAAAAAATCGTTCAAATCGGTCTTAATTTATAAAAAAACTTGATTAGTCGGTTAACCGATCACAAACAAAATAACCGATTATTAGCCGACTAAACCCAAACCTCGGTTAATTAATCGACCGATTAACCGATTAAAGCAAAAGGTCGATTAAATGAATACCCTAGTATATATGACTCGATTTCTTGCAAAAAGTGAAAATTTAAAAATTTGGAGTTAACCCTCTTGAGAGGAACCAGTGCGATATGCAATAGAGAAACCTATGCTGGTTGTCCCTTTTTTGTTCAGTTTAATATGTCTTCCATATCGTAAAAAATTCAAAATTTTTTTTAGAAATTTCGATGTATGTACTTTGTTGAGATGCATCAGAGTTTGTAAAAAATATGGTTTCGAATTTGTTGTTAGTTAGAGCGTTTTGCTGACGCATAAACGCGCGACAAACCAAGGTGCCTCATCTGTATATATGGGTGGTATAATTATTGAGGAATCAGAATCTCTTGATGTTCTGGGCATGAGGATACAATGTGACGTCCGATGGACTGAACATATATTCAAGGTGTCGAAAGAAGCATTCAAGTGCCTCGGTTTTCCAAGACGGTGTAGGATATATTTCACTCCATCTGATCTCCTTACTATTTATACCACCTATATCCGACCGCGTATGGAATACAACTCTCATGTGTGGGGCGGTGCTTCAAAGTCTATTTTGGAGCTTCTCGACCGCGTGCAGGGGAGGGCGAGGGTTCTCATTGGTGACAGTAGGGTAACCAATTCTATTGACTCCCTTGAGCACCGTCGCAATGTGGGTTGTATTTGCCTGTTTTATCGTTACTACAATGGGATGTGTTCCGACGAAATCAGGGATCTGGTTCCCGAAACCCGTACATTTGTTCGTAATACACGTTTTTCCTCAAGAGCCCATCCTTATGTGGTCGATTGGCAGGTGAATCGTACAACGCATTACAGAGAGAATTCGTTTTTTTCCCGGACTGTTCGTATGTGGAATAACCTTCCTACAGAAGTCTTCCCTCTCACTTACAACATGATTAAGTTCAAATCGAATGTTCACAAGCACTACTCCCTCTATCCTCCTTCCCATAACCTATTTTCCTAGTTCCAACACAATGCAATGCATTAGTAGGGGTCATCCCCTGAGTGCTGGTCCTAACAGTAAAAAAAAAAAAATCTTATTTTTTTATTTATTAATTAAATCCATATAACTATGTGCAAGAAAAAGAATTCTAGTGGTGCTATCTAGATAAGAACAAATATTTTTAGAAATATTCCTAATTCCAGATCACACACGCTAATATGTGCTCGTTTCAATACGCTAATAATGCAAAGTTCTTTTATTGTAAGAGTTTGTAGAATTTTGAATAATATCTTACCCTATCCTGTGTAGTGCATATATGTGTGTGACACTACTCATCTTTTTAATTTTTAACAATGTTCCCATTGATATACTATTACATTGAAATGTAATAGTAGTATAAAGTAATAATATGCTGAGTAGTGGGAAATGCAACAAATTCCAACCTATATGCACTAGTGCTGGGAAACTATCGATAGACTATCGATATTATCGATAGTCTTAAAATATCGAAAATATCGATAGGAAAAATATAAATATCGATATTTTTATTATTTAAAATACAGCTATAAAGACATCTAACAGCAGCTCTACACACACAGTTTTTTGCCGCAAATTTGTACTTGCTATTATTAATTCGCGCTGAATTACAGCAATGAATACAAACAACAAGAATGGCAAGTGGAATGGATTGCTTAGCAGTGCTTTTTACTGCTAATTAAAGGCCTTTAAGTCGAAATTTTTAGATGTTTATATAGGGACTGAAATGTCAAATATTTTTGTAATGTTGCAAAAAAAATGCAAATCCAAATGCAATTGCAAGCATAGGACAAAACAATGAACGACCATTAGAGGATAAGTCCGCTAGATTGATTACCTTTTTGGGTTTAGAACTAAGAAAATTTTTTAAAGTTGCAATGGAATATCTTATTGTCCCTGTTACTTCGGTTCCTTCAGAAAGATACTTACCATTTTTTAAAAAACTGCCATCTTTAATAACGTGCGTATATTCATACGTCTCATACATTCAATAAAGTGATAAAAACAACGAACTGTAGCCTTACAAAAAAAAATAATTAAAGTTTTCCTGCACAAGAACAAACATTCAGTCGATAGTAATATCGATATATCGATAGTGAAATCTGAACTATCGATAAATATCGATAGTAGAAAATATCGATAGTTTCCCAGCACTAATATGCACACGCCGTAGCTAATTATAATTAAGTTAATGTTAATAATAAATTTAATGTTAATAATAATGAAAATGAAAATAAAGAATCATTAATGAATCAGAAGTCAACCGAGAAAGAATTTTTCGAAATTGTCACGACATGGCGACCGTGACAATAAAATAAAAGATAAAAGTTAATAGTTTGCAAAAAAAAAAAATATTTCTTTTTAAACGGAAAGTTACTTAAATGAAAATGTGAAAAACAAGCTAACTGCAAGAAGTGTTTGATAGATAAAATTAAATAAAAAAAAATTTAAAACAAATAAAATAATTAATAATGTTTAAGAAAATTGCAAACGATAAAAACTAAAAAGTACATATTTAAACACACAAATTTGGATTATCCTTTATATCTTAAATAAATTTAAATGATCCATAAAAAAAACTGTGATTGATATTGTTCACATCCGTGAACAAAATGCTACAACCCCAACCCTGGCGATATCATCAACGCCCCCACTAACAGCTGCTTGTTCAACTGCAGCTACAAAGTTAAAAAACAACACTCTCGAATCAATTACCGAGGAGAAAACTGTGTGATCGTGTGAGCTTTTTTAAAGTGAAAATTAAGTAAAAAAAAGGACAGTGAATTTTTGTTAATACATATATAAATAAATGAATAAGAAATAAACTAAATTAAATTAAAGAGAATAAATAAACTCATAAATTCAAAGTGTTTAATTTACTACTTAACACCTAAAACATTGTGTAAAAATCCTTAGCTTAAAAAGTGATTAATTACCTTTTGTTTATATACCCTTTACTACTTAAACATACCTACCTTTTACACTATGTGCTAAATAATACTAAAAAACTTGAAATAATTACACTAAATTTACCATTGCTTATTAAAACCCTGAAACTAACCTAAACCTTATTGAAATTAAATACATATAACCCTAACCTAAAACCTTTATATGCACTTATATCTATACACCTATAAGTCTAATGAGGAAAGTTCGATAAACACACAATGTTTTAGGTGTTAAGTAGTAAATTAAACACTTTGAATTTATGAGTTTATTTATTCTCTTTAATTTAATTTAGTTTATTTCTTATTCATTTATTTATATATGTATTAACAAAAATTCACTGTCCTTTTTTTTACTTAATTTTCACTTTAAAAAAGCTCACACGATCACACAGTTTTCTCCTCGGTAATTGATTCGAGAGTGTTGTTTTTTAACTTTGTAGCTGCAGTTGAACAAGCAGCTGTTAGTGGGGGCGTTGATGATATCGCCAGGGTTGGGGTTGTAGCATTTTGTTCACGGATGTGAACATCCTCCCCGCCCAGAGGCCTGGAAGCAGTCTAGGCAGAATAAGTGCCCATAATGAGCCATCCGAGAGTTGAGTCCTGGGCCAACAATGATCCACCATCAACATGAATTATGTTCGACTTCAAAATTTTGCCGTACAGATCACCACCAAGTTCGACCTCGACGAGTTCATTCGAGTCAAATTTGGGATCTGCTAAGGCGAGATTTTCAAGCTTTTCTTTAAGGCTGCTCCTTATGGGTGCTGTGTACGGGAGCTTAGGAAGGTCTCGTGCCACCAGAAGGTACATGTCGTACCTTGTAATGGATGACATGTTTGGGGTGATGGTCAGTTTGACGTATTTTTTCCCATCCAGTTGAAAGGTGTCAAGTTTGCGTCTATCTACAACCGATTTCGCGATACGTGACGCGACAAGGCCTGGGTTAACAATTGCCCGCAATGAAACATAACCATCTTCGGTCATGGCATTTATTTGAGCGGTGGGTATTATTACTTTGTGTAGTGATGTGGGTAGACCGATTGGAATGACTGTCGTTGAGGTATTGGTTGACGAGGCAAGGGATCGACGTGGTGCGGGAACCGGTGGTTTAGGGTTCGATCGGTTTGCCGAAGACGTGGTTGGGAAGCTTTTTAGAATCCGGTGTGGTCCATGTAGAATAGAGTGGTGTTTACCACCACACTTTTGACAGCGTGTTTTACTAGGGCACCTTGCAATCAAGTGATTCCTCGCCAGACAATTAATACAGTAATGCAACTTTATTGCCTTTTTGTATTTATCTTCAAGGTTGAGGGCATTAAATTTATGACAGTCAGCTAGTCGGTGGTTTGCTTGACAGATTCCGCATCCAAAATGACGTTTGGGTTCTACATGTCTGGAGGGTTGACGAGATTCGTGGTGGTTGTTGGATCCAGATTTTGAACGATGCGAACGGTTGTTGCTGGGTGCCATTATCTGTATAAAATATAAGGATCTAATTTCAACCAAGGGGATTGTTAAGATGAACTTAGCTTAATACATAAGGGAAAATTCACAGCTTAGGTGGGTTTAGAGAAAGAGTCAACGTTAAACAAATTTGATTAGCTACTGAAAAACAGCTATGACCATTCCGTTATGTAGTAAACTTGGGTGAGAGTAGAGAAGGCATGAGTGTAAGTGTACTTAGTATTATTATTAAGGGTCAGTATTAATGAATTAACTTGTAGATTAAGTAGGATTAGAGTAGGGTAAGTAAAGAGAGGTGTTAGTAGATTAGACGATATACTAAATTCAGTTAGTGGGTAAGACAACAACTTTTGTTATAGGACGTGTCAAGTTTCCAGACGAAGTTCGTAATTCAACGACACGAATTCGATCATCTGAACCTGGGTAAGTACGTGTAACACGTCCGAGTTGCCATTCATTAGGGGGTAGGTTATCTTGTCTAATCACAACAACATCATCAACTTCAATTTGACGCTTAGGGTTTTTCCATTTATATCTCTTATGCAGCTCCTTAAGGTATTCATCTTTCCATCGTCTGCAGAAGTTGTGATGCTGAATTTTCAGTTTTTGCCATCGATTTGCCAAAGTAATATTATCATTACTGCAATCGGGTTCCGCTGGGGTAAGTATGGGTGAACCTATTAAAAAATGACCTGGGGTTAAAGAACTGAGATCTTGCGGGTTATCGCTTGACGGACTTAAGGGTCGTGAGTTGAGGCATCCTTCTATTCTAGCTAGGAGGGTAGCCAATTCTTCAAACGTGTATTTAAATGTGTTTATCTTTTTTAAGTGGGATTTGAAGCTCTTTACCCCCGCTTCCCATAAGCCACCCATATGTGGTGCTCCGGGAGGAATAAAGTGCCACGTCAAGTTTTGGAAACTGTTAGATGCAATTACAGATCCTTTTAATTGTTTCATGAATTCCTGCCGCTCTTTTTTCAATAATTGACAGGCTCCAACGAAGTTTGTCCCGTTGTCCGAATAAATGGCGGCAGGGCATCCCCGCCTCGAAACAAATCGAGCGAATGCTGCCATAAAGGCCTGGGTTGACAGGTCAGATGTAGGTTCTAAATGAATCGCTTTTGTTGCAAAGCAAACAAATACGCGTACATATCCTTTTGTTATTCTACAATTTCTGCCAGTATAAATTTTTATATCGAATGGTCCGGCGAAGTCCACACCAGCATTAAAAAATGGTCTTGTTAATTGAGTGCGCACTGGCGGCAATGCAGCCATAAATTGAGTGGTTTGTTGGTTCTTATACTTCGTACACGGAATGCATCTGTTTACTACCGATCTAATAAGATTTTGAAGTTTCGGAATCCAGTAACCAGATCGAATTATTCTCAACATAAGTTGATTTCCGCCATGTAGCGATACCAAATGCACGTGTAGGGTTAACAGTTTTGCAATTTGGCTTGCGTAGGGTACTATGATTGGATGTCTTTCAGAATAAGACAAACAGTTTGACTTAGCCAGTCGACCATTGGCACGCATTATATTAGCAGAGTCTAAAAATGGCGTTAGGGTGAGTAAGTGGCTCTTTTTGGGTATTGGATTTTTCCTACTTAAGCAACTATATTCTTCTTCGAAGTATTTCCTCTGAGACATAATAATAAGTCTATATTGGGTAGATTTTATTTCAGTTGCATCAAGTGCAATGTTTGGGTGGGTTAGCAATTTCTGAATTCTCTCTTGATCCGAGCTATTTCGATCATGAATGATCCTATAGTTTTGAACTGAGTTTGTTCGTGTAGATGATGAGCGATTACAAAATCTAAAAACATATGACATTACTCTTAAAGCCTTAGACCATTTTGAAAATCGTTGTAAAATATCTGGGTAAGGGTCGGTTGTACTCTCCGGGGAAGGGTCGATATCAACCATGGTCGAAAATGATTGAATTATTTTAGCTTCAGCTTGAGTGGCAAAGGGTTTATGGGTTGTCGGCCATTTCGAAGGTGTTTCCTTTAACCATAATGGCCCATTCCACCATTGTTTATTTTCTTTTAACTCTTCTGCATTACATCCTCGGCTAGCGATATCGGCTGGATTATCGTGCGAAGCGACATGATTCCAATTTTTTACGCCTACAGTTTCCATTATTGTAGAAACTCGGTTCGCTACAAATGTATTCCACGAGTTTGGTGGTTTGCTGAGCCATGCCAAGACTATTGAAGAATCTGTCCAAAAATACGTTTGATGTTGAGATGAATAGAGTTGGGGCAGTAAATTGTGGGTTACATTGGCCAACAGCACGGCGCCACAAAGTTCCAGTTTTGGCAACGAAATACATTGTGTAAAAATCCTTAGCTTAAAAAGTGATTAATTACCTTTTGTTTATATACCCTTTACTACTTAAACATACCTACCTTTTACACTATGTGCTAAATAATACTAAAAAACTTGAAATACTTACACTAAATTTACCATTGCTTATTAAAACCCTGAAACTAACCTAAACCTTATTGAAATTAAATACATATAACCCTAACCTAAAACCTTTATATGCACTTATATCTATACACCTATAAGTCTAATGAGGAAAGTTCAATAAACACATAATTTTATACGGTTGTTTTGAAATATATAGCGAAGTGTTTAATTTACATGGTTCCCGCCAGTAAGTAGTTGCTATCCCATTCTAACTCGTTAAAACAGATATCTTCTAAAGGCAATTTAGTTTATTGCATTACATATTATATTGTTAACACAAGAAGACATATGGGAAATTCTTATTAAATCTGAAGTGCAACTAGCTGACAAGTAAATGTGAAAACTTTAAAATGATAAATATATTAAATAATAAGAGAAACAAAAAACTAGTGATTTTATAATATATATATTATGTCCTGTGGTTCCTAGTAGGAACAAAGGGCCGCAGTGATTTTATAAACTTAAAGTTAAACCTTAAACGTATACATCATCTTAAATCAACGACATTTTTATTATGAAATCCATTTGTATTGAAAAAAAAATATAACAAGACAAAGAATTCATAATCTAACAAAATAACAATTTCGTTGCTAAAACGTGTACAAGTACGTGTAAGAAAAAAAAAAGAAATTAAATTAAAAAGGGTAACATTCCGAGTTGCCCGAAGGAAGATGCTGGTGCGGCCAAAGTACCGGTCACCATCCACAACGTATCTACAATAACAACAGCAGCAGCAATGATAGCACAAAACCAACAACATAATAATCATCAATATGGATCATCTTCACCACATGCATAATCTGATAGTATGTAATAATATTATATATTTCTAAACATAGTAGAAAAAACGCAAGCGTCCCTCCAGTGGTATTATTATTAAAATAAAATAAAAATGCAATATAAAATTTAAAAAAAAAAAAACGAAAAAAGGAAAAAAAAAATTTTTTTTCTTTCGAATTCCTTTGCAATTTAATAGTCTAAATTTTAAAATGGGTGGCCAAGAATCTAAGGTTGAAAACCCCAACGCAGATGTCATAAACGAGATTAGGGTGGAAGTAGAGTTCCCGGTGATTTATTTTATTATAATTATTGTAATCCTGGCAGTGCAATTGTTGACCACCTTGTATCAGTTACATAAAAGTTCGTTAAGAAAAAGTTACGCCCGCGCTGCTTCCATGGCAAATGAAATAGATAAAATTTAGAAAAAAAGAAGGAAAAGTGAAAGTAATCTTTCCTTAACAATTGGTCGTTAAACCTAACAATTATTTCTGCGCGACATTTAGCGTAATTATTTTTATTACCACCCGAAATTTATTTTACTACCATCTTACTGCCCGGTTATGATTAAGGGTAATTTCTTTTTGTATTCGTAAATGCGAGTTTATTTTTCCTATTTATCGAAAATAATGGCGCTTATTAATTGATTATCCGCTAAATGGAATGGGATTCAATTGTCGCAAAGGCAAAGCAAATTAAGGAAGATTTTAATAAATCATATAAGTGTCTAAACGTTAATAGAGATACCAAGAGAGAAACCATTGATAAACATATAAAGGTTCTCGAAGGCCATTTCGAACGTTTGAGGGTATTGTTTAACGTTCATTACTCTCGCTTAACAGCGGCACATAAAGTAGCTGCTGACGCCTTCTATGCAGACGTCAGAGAAAAATTAATCTCTGTCGCTCTGAAAAAAGGAGTGAAACTAAAAAAATCTGTCTCACTCCAGGGGGATACAGATTCTATAGTTGAACCTATATTACAAAACGTTAAAATCAGTGTCGCTCGGGAAACTAATGCAAAAATTGAAAACACCAAAGATTATCTGAGTACGCCAAATTTGAACGATATGCCGCAAACGCCAATCGAGTTCCTTACAATCGCCTCAAGACTCTTTCCTCAGTTTGACGGTCGACCAGAGAACTTACAGGGTTTCATATCGGCCCTGGAACTGGTGGACAGCGTTTGCGATGGCCACGGTGCCATAGCTATAAATTTGGTTAAAACCAAATAAGGGGCACTGCCATTAATTTACTAAAGGGAACTGAGGCGAACTTAACTCAGATAATCGACTCATTAAAATGAAATGTAAAAGGCGAATCAGTGGATGTAATTTCAGCCAAGCTGATGAACATAAGACAGGCGAGTAAAAATGCTGGTGCCTATATTAAAGAAGTGGAGGATTAAACAAAATCGCTCCAATCGGCTTACATATCCGATGGTTTAACGCCACAATTAGCCGACAATTACGCGACAAAGGCCGCTGTTAAGGCGATCGTCAAAAACGCAACGAACGAAAGAGTTAAGTTGATATTGCAGTCAGGTAGATTCGACAACCTCAATGAGGCGGTTGCAAAGTTTGTAGAGAGTTGTACCGAAGTAAACGGACAACAGAATGCGGTGTTATACCTGAACAGTGAGTGTAGTCAGACTAACTACCATAGAAAAAACTGTCGAGGTTACCGCGGTAATAACACAAACAATTCAAATAACCAGGGTAGGAATGCGTACCGGGGTAACGATAACAGACGTTACAATAATAATAACAATAATCGTATCTATAGGGGCCGCGGCAATAACCGTGGATCCCAACACAATAACAGAAAAGTTAGATTAGTCACCAACCAAGATAATGGTTCGGAAAACCAAGACCAGCCTCTGAGAAACTAAGAAATAATATATATAAGCTCAACCTTAGTCTAGGAGTGTTCGTACAGTTCGTACGGTACAAATGGCAGATTATTAACATTACTTGTTGCGGACATATCGCTTCTAAAAATTTCAAATATACATAGTTCAAACTAAACAATTGAACACTAATGAGTAAGTGAATAATTACGGAGGAACTGTCGACGTATTGAGAACATCAGGAGCATCTGAGAGAAGAACTCAAGAAGTTCTGGATAAACTCAGTAAAAACTTTCCTGATCGATTTAAAGACGATCTTACGAAACTCTGTACGGAATATGGTGATATATTCGCCCTAGAAACCGAAGTGGTTTCGACGAATAACTTTTATAAGCAAAAACTCAGACTACGTGACAAGACACCGAGCTATATAAAAAACTATAGAATTCCACACGCCCATAAGGTGGAGGTTGATAGGCAAGTCAAAAAACTAGTGGACGATGGGATAGCGGAACCATCTACATCAGATTATAACAGTCCCTTATTACTAGTACCCAAGAAATCATTACAGAACTCCGAGAAGAGGAGATGGCGATTGGTAATCGATTATCGCCAGGTAAACAGGAAATTGATTGCAGACAAATTCCCACTTCCAAGAATAGACGATATTCTGGATTAATTGGGACGTGCTAAATATTTTTCATGTTTGGACCTCATGTCAGGTTTCCATCAGATAGAGTAACACGAGTCTTCAAGAGACATTACTTCCTTTTCTACGGGAAATGGCCCTTATCGTTTCACGCGATTACCATATGGACTCAAAATTGCACCCAATTCATTTCAACGCATGATGACCCTTGCGTTTTCTGGCTTAACGCCGTCACAAGCATTTTTGTATATGGATGATTTGGTAGTACTAGGGTGTTCGGAAAGACACATGTTTAAAAATTTAACAGATGTTTTCGAACTATGCCGAAAGTACAATCTAAAGTTACATCCAAACAAATGCACATTTTTTATGCACGAGGTTACTTACCTTGGTCATAAATGTACTGACAAAGGCATCCTTCCCGATGATAGTAAGTACGCAGTGATCAGGGACTACCCAGTCCCCACTGACGCTGACGGTGCAAGAAGATTTATCGCTTTCTGTAACTTTTACAGAAAATTCATTAAAAATTTCTCTGATTATTCTCGACACATATCAAAATTGAAGAGAAAAAATGTGACATTTCAATGGTCAACAGAATGCCAAAGGGCATTCGATTATCTTAAGAAAGCTTTAATGAATCCGGGAATATTACAGTATCCGGATTTTAAGAAACAATTCTGTATCACTACAGACGCAAGCAAGCACGCATGCGGGGCGGTACTTAGTCAGGAGTACGAAGGTAGACAACAAGTTTGTAGAGAGTTGTACCGAAGTAAACGGACAACAGAATGCGGTGTTATACCTGAACAGTGAGTGTAGTCAGACTAACTACCATAGAAAAAACTGTCGAGGTTACCGCGGTAATAACACAAACAATTCAAATAACCAGGGTAGGAATGCGTACCGGGGTAACGATAACAGACGTTACAATAATAATAACAATAATCGTATCTATAGGGGCCGCGGCAATAACCGTGGATCCCAACACAATAACAGAAACGTTAGATTAGTCACCAACCAAGATAATGGTTCGGAAAACCAAGACCAGCCTCTGAGAAACTAAGAAATAATATATATAAGCTCAACCTTAGTCTAGGAGTGTTCGTACAGTTCGTACGGTACAAATGGCAGATTATTAACATTACTTGTTGCGGACATATCGCTTCTAAAAATTTCAAATATACATAGTTCAAACTAAACAATTGAACACTAATGAGTAAGTGAATAATTACGGAGGAACTGTCGACGTATTGAGAACATCAGGAGCATCTGAGAGAAGAACTCAAGAAGTTCTGGATAAACTCAGTAAAAACTTTCCTGATCGATTTAAAGACGATCTTACGAAACTCTGTACGGAATATGGTGATATATTCGCCCTAGAAACCGAAGTGGTTTCGACGAATAACTTTTATAAGCAAAAACTCAGACTACGTGACAAGACACCGAGCTATATAAAAAACTATAGAATTCCACACGCCCATAAGGTGGAGGTTGATAGGCAAGTCAAAAAACTAGTGGACGATGGGATAGCGGAACCATCTACATCAGATTATAACAGTCCCTTATTACTAGTACCCAAGAAATCATTACAGAACTCCGAGAAGAGGAGATGGCGATTGGTAATCGATTATCGCCAGGTAAACAGGAAATTGATTGCAGACAAATTCCCACTTCCAAGAATAGACGATATTCTGGATTAATTGGGACGTGCTAAATATTTTTCATGTTTGGACCTCATGTCAGGTTTCCATCAGATAGAGTAACACGAGTCTTCAAGAGACATTACTTCCTTTTCTACGGGAAATGGCCCTTATCGTTTCACGCGATTACCATATGGACTCAAAATTGCACCCAATTCATTTCAACGCATGATGACCCTTGCGTTTTCTGGCTTAACGCCGTCACAAGCATTTTTGTATATGGATGATTTGGTAGTACTAGGGTGTTCGGAAAGACACATGTTTAAAAATTTAACAGATGTTTTCGAACTATGCCGAAAGTACAATCTAAAGTTACATCCAAACAAATGCACATTTTTTATGCACGAGGTTACTTACCTTGGTCATAAATGTACTGACAAAGGCATCCTTCCCGATGATAGTAAGTACGCAGTGATCAGGGACTACCCAGTCCCCACTGACGCTGACGGTGCAAGAAGATTTATCGCTTTCTGTAACTTTTACAGAAAATTCATTAAAAATTTCTCTGATTATTCTCGACACATATCAAAATTGAAGAGAAAAAATGTGACATTTCAATGGTCAACAGAATGCCAAAGGGCATTCGATTATCTTAAGAAAGCTTTAATGAATCCGGGGATATTACAGTATCCGGATTTTAAGAAACAATTCTGTATCACTACAGACGCAAGCAAGCACGCATGCGGGGCGGTACTTAGTCAGGAGTACGAAGGTAGACAACTTCCAGTCGCCTACGCCTCAAAAGCTTTTACTAAGGGTGAAAGCAACAAGTCAACAGTTGAGCATGAACTCACTGCAATCCATTGGGCAATTACACAATCTAGACCATACGTTTATGGTACACATTTTTTGGTTAGAACTGACCATCGCCCACTAACGTACCTGTTCTCTATGAGAAACCCAATTTCGAAATTGACTCGCATGAGATTAGAGCTTGAAGAGTATTATTTCACGGTGGAATATCTCAGAGGCAAAGAAAATTTTGCCGCAGATGCACTATCGAGAATAACGACAGGTGACCTAAAGGAAATAACTAAAAACATCTCAAAGATACTGAGGGTAACGACTAGATCATCTGCGAGACGGGAAAACCCCGGCTAAAATAACCTCAACCAGCATGAAATGTACAAGAAGCCCAATATATGTGAAGTCATTAATTATACCGACGTCAGAAAATATCCAAAACTGAAAATGACTTCTTACCGTTGCTCTTTGAAGCGTGTCAGGAATATTATCCAAGAGATAATAATAGATGATATGTTGTCTTCTAATCATATGGAAACAAGTAACATGTTTGCGGATTTTTTTGCTTCAACCTACTCTATTGAGGAATATGATAAAGTTATCCATTTTATATCCCTGAACCACAACCCATTTCATTTTCATTCGTCACTACTGCATATATGACAACATTATTATTAAAACTAAAATCATCGTTCTACAGTGGACCTGATGGTATTCCTAGCTGCCTTCTTATAAATTGTGCGCATAATATATCTAAACCTTTAACAATTTTATTTAATATGACTATAAAGCATGGCTACTTCCCGAAATAATGAAATGTACAAGAAGCCCAATATATGTGAAGTCATTAATTATACCGACGTCAGAAAATATCCAAAACTGAAAATGACTTCTTACCGTTGCTCTTTGAAGCGTGTCAGGAATATTATCCAAGAGATAATAATAGATGATATGTTGTCTTCTAATCATATGGAAACAAGTAATATGTTTGCGGATTTTTTTGCTTCAACCTACTCTATTGAGGAATATGATAAAGTTATCCATTTTATATCCCTGAACCACAACCCATTTCATTTTCATTCGTCACTACTGCATATATGACAACATTATTATTAAAACTAAAATCATCGTTCTACAGTGGACCTGATGGTATTCCTAGCTGCCTTCTTATAAATTGTGCGCATAATATATCTAAACCTTTAACAATTTTATTTAATATGACTATAAAGCATGGCTACTTCCCGAAATAATGGAAAAAATCTTTTATTATTCCACTATTTAAATCAGGGAATAAATCGAATATAGTGAACTACAGAGGTATTGGCAAATTAAGTGTCATTCCCAAACTTTTTGAACAATATCTTACTGAATATTTAAGTAAACAAGTCTCTTCCATACTCACACCTTTCCAACATGGTTTTCGTAAAGGATGTTCAACTACGACTAATTTACTAGAATTGACAACAATAATAAATAATGGCTTTAAAAACGGATGTTATACCGATGTTATTACACTGATTTTAGTAAGGCTTTTGACAGAGTTAACCATAAACTTCTATTGCATAAGCTGTATTTAATGGGATTTACGAATTGCTGTTTGAATTGGATAAAATCTTATATTTTACGTCGTGAACAGCGTGTGTGTTTTAATAATACATTATCTAATCATATTATAGTCAACTCTGGTGTTCCACAAGGTAGTCATCTTGGACCAATACTTTTCTTATTATATATCAACGATCTACCTACCACAATAAAATTTTCCAATATACTTATGTATGCTGACGATGTAAAAATTGTTTCAAGTTGTGCTGACCACTTACAACAGGATTTAAATTTATTCTTTAATTGGTGCCAAATAAACTTATTGGATATAAATTTTAAAAAATGCAAACATATACGTCTTTCCAGAAAAACTAGACCAATTGGCTGCTATTTTATTGGTGACCACAAATTGGAAGTTGTTAATGCTTTCTTGGATCTTGGTGTATTATTTGACATTAAGTTATATTTTTTAGAACATATTAATATGTGTACAAATAAAGCTCGTGGTGTATTTGGATTTATTAAACGTTGGTCAAAGGAATTCTCTGACAGATCTGTAACAAAACAGTTGTATATAGCACTTGTCAGACCTATAATCGAATATGGCTCAATAATTTGGGATCCATATTACAACGTTCATAGTGATCGTATTGAGTCTGTCCAAAAACAATTTCTGCTATTCATATTACGGAGCACGTACCCAAATCCATCTATATATCTTCCTCCATATAGAACCAGTAGCCCGTTTCTGTATTTCTCACATCGTAAAACTTTTCGCATGAAACGTGTGAATTGCAACAAAAATAGTGTGAAATGAAACAAAAAATGGTTTTTCTCACACAAGTGTTTCTGTATCATTTTTTTTTTTTGCGAGAATTATCTGTCATTTAAATAATTTTCCAGCAGTTATTGGAAGGATGCGAGAAAAAGTGTTTCTATAACAATATTTTGCGAAAAGTTTCTTTCAACAACTGTCAAAATAAGTCACATTTGAAATTGGTGACGAGAAAAACAAAACGTAGATATTTTAAATTTAAAATATGTTTACATACTATTTTTTTTAAAATAAATAAAAAAATAGAAGGAATATAAATGATGAATGCATAATTTATATGATGAAAATAAACAAAAAACAATTGTTATATTTTGTTATATTAAATTTTTTTTAGCCTTTTCTTGTTTTGGTTTTAATCAGTGTTGCCAGATAAATTTGTGTCAAAATCGTCAATTTCCTGATTCTTTTTGTTTTAAGAATCGTGCAATTTAAAATCAATTTTAAACAATTTTTTTTCGACTTTTATTATAAAATAATCAAACAAAAACATAGTTAAAGTTCATGGGTATTTAATAATTTCATTAAATTTATATATTTATTTTGTTAAGCTGGAGGATTATTTTTTAAAAAATTATTTATTTTCTTTAATCCGATAACAATTTAAAATTGTTATTTTTCACTGGAGAAGTTACACAAAGGCATGAGAAAATATAATTTTAAACAAAAAATAAAATAAATATTTTACAAAATTATCAAAAAGCAATTTCAATTTTTGGGAATACAAAATTTTAATTTCAAAAGATTTTGATATTCGTGCTTAATTCCCAGTTTTTATTATTGATAAAAACACTTGAAATTTATTGTTGATGGGATAAGCTATTCCTATGCGCATTTCACTGGTTGCTTAGGCCAGATCATCAGGAAACTTCGTCCATAAAGATTTTAGAAAAACTAAAGATATTAAACCAAATAAAACTGTTAAACGTATAATGGCCATTTTCTCAATGTATCGACAAACTGTCTGTTACTTAATGTCAACATAAATTTGTTGGACCGATAAACTGTCCGTTAACGATTTTGGGTTTCTCAATATACCGACAAAAAACTAAGTTTTCAGCTGGCAACGCCACTCAAATACATGTAAAAGATGGGAGTCAGCTGATTGAATTTATCTGTACGGCAAATAAAAGGAAAATAAATAATTGGCAGATGAGTGCCGGTTAGCTTTGCGATTAAAACGAAGCAAATGAGACATTGAAAAAACCAAATTTCTTTAATGTGCAGTTTTTCGTTGGGAAAAAAATAGCAAAATCTTTTGAAATTTTTACAAAAGCAAAAAGAAACCAAGCTTAATAAAATAAACATACATCCTTTTTTAAAATAGATATATACATATTTACAAAAACCGAGATCAAAATGGAAAATTTTTAAATTAAATCAGCTTTGATAACAGTATTATAAATATTCTGGGTTTTTATGGAATTGATAGTGACAACGTTGTTTTATATTTATATCGTATGTAGTCCGAAATAGTATATTATTGAAATTTAACTATATCGGTTTACAAATGGCTGAGATATAAATCTTTAATTTACCTATTCCTATAATCTTTTTTACCTGAAATAGACTTAGTAGAATACCTGGTAGTTAAAATTAAAAAAAATCGGTTCATAAATAAACGGGTTAAAGACCCAGTAAAATCTTCGCCTACAAAATAATATGTTAAGTAATCAGAAACACATAAAAGCACTACATACAATTCTACTGAAAAACTATTGAATTTTACAAGGGTTGTGCCAAAATGAACAAATTCAAAAGGAAGTCATTTTTTTATCTAAATACATCCAGAAAAAAGTAGTTATCGAAGTTCTTATGGAAGAAAGCTACTAAATAACGAGTGAAAGAAGCTATCCATTTTGAAAAAGTTTTTACTGGGAGACAAACAAATTTCTTTCTTGCGGGAATAATGGTTTTGGCACAAAAGTGTACATATAAGATAAGAATATCAAATATCAATCATATTTTGTATATGTATAAAGGAAGTATTAAATGTTCAAAATAAGCCAAGTCGGTCCATTACTTTCTCTCGAAATTTTGCTTTGGCCGATACATTTTTTAGGGAAGAGACAAACAATTTCGAGGACAATTTTCACAATAGGGATAAATATAAAAAATTAAACCCTTGTTTCTAATAAACAAACATATAAAAATATTTACAATTATATTCAACATTTTTCATTTTTCGAATTTATTCTATGAGCTAAATTTCTGTTATGTATTTTATAAAGCTTTTTTGTAATAGTTCTATTCCTACAATTTTTCAGAAATTACTTTATACACTACCAGACTATTGAATTTAGAATAAATTCGAAAAATGAAAAATGTTGAATATAATATAAAGTTACCTTCGGAAGGAAATAATTCCCAGTTTCTATTTACAATTATCTTATTTTGAAGACTTACTGCCTGTTTGTAGAACGCGAGCACAAAAGTGACTCGCTTAACTTACATTTAAAACAAAAACAAATTTTGAAATTTTGTTTTTGTTGAACGAGTTGTTGAACGAGTCACTTTTGCGCTCGCGTTCTACAAACAGGCAGTAAGTGTAAAACGCTACGCCAACAATTTCATTAAAAGCAAAAACAAAATCAAAAATGTTTTATAAATTTGTTGTTGCTTTCTACAGACATTCATATTATTTTTTTTTCAATTTTCAACGCCACAAAATAGAAGTGTTTGAAATTTAAAAATTTAAGATGAATTTCTATAGAAAGTAACAACAAAATTATAAAATATTTTTGATTTTTTTTTTAGCAAAAATCATCAAAACGTCACTTTGTTAATATCGGAACAAAAAATCGTCAAGATGACGATAACTCGTCAAATCTGACAGCCCTGTTTTTATTATATTTATTTCTTTTGTTGACGTTTCGCTTTTATTTGACTGGAAATATTCCAGTGTAAACAGAATTTGTTGTGTCTGTTTTCGCATTCAAATACAGAAACACTTTTATCTCATAAATCGAGAAACGATGGAATTTTTCATGTAAGAAATTTTACGATGCGAGAAATACAGAAACGAGCTACAGGTTATTGGAGATTCATTTACCAACTTTAAAAAGCCGCCGAACAATGCTGAATGTCATATTTGTTATCGATCTTATTAAAGGCAATATTTGCTCGGAGTTCCTGTTAAACAGTTTATTTTTTAATGTTCCCCAACGCCCTACACGTTATTACCAGCCGTTATCAATTGAATACTTCCAACAAAATCATGTAAATGCCGACCCTTTTCGTCGAATATGTGTAAACTTTAATGATTTGTACCGTATTATTGATATGACTATGAATATTTATACTATCAAACTGAATTTAATTTTATATTTAAATAGATGATGTTAAATTTGTTTGTTTAATTTTGTAATTTTTGTCTGAAAGGAGGTAATCCATAGACTAAATATATAAATAAATAAATAAAAATGTTTGTTAATGGGAAAATTGATCTAGAACAATTCTTTCCAAGGCTGGAATCATCAACCGGCAACATGGCATTATTAAGGTACAAATGGCACCCAGTGAACAAATTTTCGAATTTGTCACAGTAAGTAAATTTAAGGCCGTGGGCAATGAAAAATTGAAAAACTTACAGGTAGCGCTACTTCCAAGCGTGACCCAGCTGAAAAAAGAGGAAGAAATAGTAGAAACGATTAAAAGATATCATGATGACCCAGTGCAAGGGGGACATACTGGGATAACAAGAACAGTAAATAAAATAACAAGATACTTCTATTGGCCAAACATGATTCGTGACATATCGAAATACGTCAAGTCATGTCAGAATTGTCAACAAGCCAAGATTATACGGCATACAAAAACCCCTATGGTAATAACAGAGACCCCAACCAAAGCTTTCGACACTGTGTTAGTGGATACTATTGGACCATTGCCACGTACGGAAAATGGCAATGGGTATGCAGTCACACTTATATGTGACCTATCAAAGTATATACCAATACCTGATAAAAGTGCGAAAACAGTTGCGAAGGCTATATTCGAATCTTTTATACTCAAGTACGGTCCAATGAAGACGTTCATTACGGACATGGGAACGGAGTATAGAAATTCGATAATGAATGAACTATCCGAATATTTGAAAATTAAGAATATAACGTCTACAGCTCACCACCACCAAACTTTTAATGAGTACATGCGATCGTACATATCCATTGAAAGGGATGATTGGGATGAGTGGATGAAGTACTTCACGTACTGTTTCAACACCACCCCATCAGTGACACATGGATATTGTCCATATGAGCTTGTGTTCGGAAGAATTCCAAACGGATTTCATGAATTTAACTCAATAGAGAGGGTAAATCCTGTTTATAATATAGATAGCTACACAAGGAAGTTAAATATAGATTAGAATTAGCTTATGCTAGAGCTAGATTTTTTTAAATAAATATAAATTAGAAAGAAAAGAATATTATGATAAAAACAAAAGAGAATTGGATATTAAAATAGGAGACGTTGTATTTCTTAAAAATTAAACAGGCCATAAGCTAGAAGAAAGGTACCTAGGTCCTTTTAAGGTTATAACTTTATTAGATGACAGTAATGTTAAAATAGGGAGCGATAAAAATAATGCACAAATCTATATATATAAAAAGAAGTGTACATTTTGATTGTCACTCCATAACTCGAGAACGGCTCGACCGATTGCCATAAAATTTTTAGGGAAGGTACAGGGAGGAGTGATGATGGTTAGTTGATTTTGAAATCCAAAATCGGGGCAGGGGAATTGGTACCCCCCATAGGATGCCAATATTTAATATCGCATATCTTAAGACCCGCTGCACGCATTTTGTTGAACTTTTGGTAGTAGGATCTTCTAAGCCCCAAAATTTAAATAAAACAGTAGCGGGGGAAGTGGTTCCCCCCATAGGACGCCAATGTTTAATATAGCATATCTTAAGAACTGTTACAGTGAGAATGTTCAAACTTTGTAGAAGTCACTCTTATGGTATACTACTCTATTGAGAATAAAAATAAAGCGGTAGGCGCAGGGGGGAAATACCTCCCATAGGATGCATATATTAAATATAGCTCAACTGAAGAACTATTTAAGGGACAGCCTTCAAACGTGGTTAAAGCTACTATTATGGTAAAATGAAAATTTCAATATAAAAATGGGCGGGGTTGACAGGGGAGGAGCAGTACCCCTCATAGATAGAAATATAATTAAGAGCCGCTGCATGCATTTTGTTGAACTTTTGATAGTAGGATCTTCAGAGCCCCAAAACTGAAATAAAATAGTAGCGGGGGAAGTGTTACCCCCAAAAGGACACCAATGTTTAATATCGAATATCTTAAGAACTGTTATAGTGAGAATGTTCAAACTTTGTAGAAGTCACTCTTATGGTATACTACACTATTGAAAATAAAAATAAAGCGGGTAGGCGCAGGGGGGGAAATACCTCCCATAGGATGCATATATTAAATATCACTCAACTGAAGAACTATTAAAGGGAGAGTCTTCAAACGTGGTTAAAGCTACTATTATGGTTAACTTTAAATTTCAATATAAAAATGGGCGGGGTTGACAGAGAAGGAGCAGTACCCCTCATAGATAGAAATATAATTAAGAGCCACTGCACGGATTTTGTTGAACTTTTGATAGTAGGATCTTCAGAGCCCCAAAACTGAAATAAAATAGCAGCGGGGGAAGTGTTACCCCCCATGGGACACCAATGTTTAATATCGCATATCTTAAGAACTGTTAAGTGAGAATGTTCAAACTTTGTAAAAGTCACTCTTATGGTATGCTACACTTTTGAAAATAAAAATAAAGCCGGTAGGCACAGGGGGAAATACCTCCCATAGGATGCATATATTAAGTATCTCTCAACTGAAGAAGTGGTTAAAGCAGTGTAGCGAAGCGCACGGGTTAAGCTAGTTGTGCATAAAGATAGATTAATAAAAAAAAAAATAATAATAATTAATACTTAAAAACAAAAATACTACTAACTGAGCTACCTAAATAAAAGCGGCAAGCGTCTGTTTTATGTCAAAACTTATCATTTTCATACAGTTTATACGAAACAAACCTTTAGAACGCGAATTTAACACCACCCGGCTGAAAAATCTTATTTGATAGGCTTGGTAGTTTTATTTTATTGAAAATGTATTGGCAATAGAATTTGCATGTTTAAAAAAACGCTTGCCGCTCTTGTTTAGGTAGCTCTGTAATACACAAAAAAAATATATACTTTTAATAAAAAAAAAAAATACTATTAAAGCTTAGAATAAAATTATTATTAATCAGGTATGTGATGAAAATCGATCGATTTCAAAACGAACGTTTTTTAAAGGTGTGATGAATTTCGAAGGATTTTAAAATCTATTTCTGAATTATAGTCTTAAATTTTCGTTCAGAATACACTTCGGTTAGCGTATATAATATAAAATTTGAAAGAATAAAGACTGAAAATAAAAGGAATATACATTTAAAATCCATTTCAAAAGATACTGAAAACGATATTTTCGGTCGTATCGTTTTTAAAATCGATTTCCATCACAAACCTGAATATTTAGAACATGCCCTAAGGCAAGAATAATTTCATATTCTTCCAATATTACATTATTCTGCCAAAAGGAGAGGTGTAGTGCATATATGTGTGTGACACTACTCAGCTTTTTAATTTTTAACAATAATCCCATTGATATACTATTACATTGAAATGTAATAGTAGTATAAAGTAATAATATGCTGAGTAGTGGGAAATGCAACAAATTCCACCCTATATGCACACGCCATAGCTAATGATAATTATATATAAGTTAATGTTAATAATTAAGTTAATGTTAATAATAATAATAATAATAAAAAATGAAAATAAAGAATTATTAATGAATCAGAGGTCAACCGAGAAAGTTTTATTCGAAATTGTCACGACACCTGATAGACACTTTGCTTATTCATTTAAAGAATTAAAAAATAAACTTATTTCAGTTCTCTAATTTGGTGGTGGTGAAATAAATTTTCATTTTTTTAGAAAGAATTCATATCCATGATTGAGAGAGACTTAGTTTATAAGTATTAATATACATTTAAAAAATATTTTTTTGTAAATGTCAATAATTATAGTGACATTAACAATTATACTGTAATCAGTTTGGCCTTTTTATGGCTTAAAGATTACACTAATATAGGCTAGCTGTTGTTTTCGAGATATACCGTTATTTTGAAAATGGAGGAGGTTGAACAAAATATATTCAAAAAACAAACAAAAAACCGAAATTCCGCAATAAAATTTCCTTTAAAACTTAGTACAACTTTTTTTTAATATGAGCAGTCGTTTTCGAAATTTATTTTTGCAGACATATAAAAAACGAAGCTATTAACAAAACAAGCCATTTATGATTAAAATCTGTTAGCAACTTTTGATATTATTCACAAAAGTCGAAAAATTTTAATTAATTTAAGAATTTCATAAACGCAATATTTGAATGGGAGCCTCCTTGTGGAAGCTGAATTTTCCAATTTTTTATGAATTTTTAAAAAACAAAAATTTCGACATTTTGATATAAAAAATATTTTTTCTTCCAAAAAAAAATTATATTTCTGAAACGACTACTCCATGGCACAACTAGACATAAAATAATCAGTAGAAATTTATTAAATTATAATGTACCATCTAAAGTCGGCCGCATTAGATGGTAAAACTACACAATTTAAGAAAAATGGGAACGTTCGTGGAATTTGTGCAAATATAACAGCTAAAATATTGGCAACATAGTTAACAATCTAAGAACTAATAATGGAGGTACTGGTGGTGGTAACAGCAGCAACAATAGTGGTATTAATGGTTCTGGTATACACCCTACGGAAAGATCTCTGACAATGCTGTAAAAAAGACATCAAGAAACTGGAGAACTAATACAATTTAAGTGGAACCATTGTAGGCTAATTTCAAGGGCTTGGTCCGATATGAAAGAGTTAATTAATATGCATACACTGCCTTTAGGGCGAGATCGTGAAGTCATACCAACTTAATTGGCAAGCCTTTCAGAATCACCAGAATTTAGCTTTGTATAAAAAAAATGAAATTTTATGGTTGGGTTATATTGATCTGAAACGAAAATTTTGTGAGTTTGATACAGACCGCTAAGTTATGCCGAAACAGAATGCATTATGAAGTTCTTATTCAGAATACATTAATATACAGATAAAAATTCATTGCCAATATACATATATTAAAATAAATAACAAAATTCACAATGTTTTCCATAATTTAAATAAAAATGTTTACACAAATCACAGTTTTTTCACAATCTCAATGTTTTTATTTGAAAATGTAACCAGTTTTTTGATTTTTGGGGTTTAACTGGTGTAAACAGCTGACAAACATCTGTGGCAACGAGTCTACCTTGTGTACTTGTACCATGGACTGCTCATATTAAAAAAAAGGTGTGCTAAGTTATAAAGGAAATTTTATTGCGGAATTTCGTTTTTATTTTAATAAACTAAACTGTTTTCAAAATAACGGTATACCTCGAAAACAAGAGCTAACCTAAAAAAAACGGTGGGCACCATTGGATTCAGCGTACCCTAATTATGCTAAAACGCCGTGTGACCGGCTTGTCTAAAAAAAAGTGTCAATTTCGAGCACAGTGTTGTTAAATAAATTAAATTGAATTGATTAAACAAATAAAAATCATGTGCGGTTTTCACAATTGAGCGTGTAGTACAATTTATATGAAAAGCACTGTCTTTTTTTCATTAATTTCCAAAAATGTATTTACTTTTTTAGTTCTGAAAAAAAATATCAATGGCTTGCACGCAGACTTTTGCTACTGAGTGTATATGTATTGAAATCAAAGCACTTTAATAGAATAACGGTTTCTTTGGTGAATTTTAAAATTTTACAAATTACACAGCGGAACAAAATTGAACCTTTTGTGTGTTGATTGGAAGTTTAATGCAATTTTTTAATCTCCGTTTTTCTCTATTAGCTCGCATTTTTGACTTTTTTCCAAAAATTAAAAGTTCAAAAAATCATAACTCTTCATATTACGATTTTCAGAATTTTTATTTTTTTAAGATGTAATTGATAGCCTTAAAAACAATCAAATTTTTGCAAATCACAAAAAAATGGCTAAAGGTGTTATGATACTTGCTATTTTTTGTATTGGATTTTTTTAGGATTGACTGAATGAAACAACAAATGCGAGAAAGAACAAGAAATACAATTTGATAAACAACCCCTTTTTTCTGATTGACATTTCTCATGTTTATTTTTTTCTTTGACTAAAACAAAAAAAATGGTAAAAGCTTGGGCAGATGAAACTATTTTGTTTTTGATCAGTGAAATAAAGCAGGTGCCCTTCATATGGGATTTCAAATCATAAATTTTCAAATAAAGAAAATACCCCGATGTAATTCGTAGTATTTTACATTATTTGCATTAAATTTTATTGTTTATTAAAAAAAAAAAATTGTTTGTGATTCCAAAATAAAATGTAAACAAAACAAACAATACTGCCCACGTTTTTGGCCCACAAAAACCCGTCAAAAAAGCGAAAAATCGCAAAAAAAAAAGTTAAAACCCGCTACTTTCGATCAAAAACTAAAAAAATTGGCAACAGTGCTAACAATTAATCTGGAAATGTCAATTTTAAGTTCAAAATTTTTGTATTTTTTTTGACAGTCTTAGATTATTTATCGATAACACATGTATATTTGTTTGACATTTCAAGATTTTTTATGATATAATCATACTCTTTACACTTAGTCAGTTTTCCTATGCAAATATGTTTGCACTGTTCTCCAATATAGAAAAAATACAAAAAATAGCAAGTATCATAACAGCTTAATAAGTAATGGTTGTTTGCGTAAAAAAAAAAAATCCACAAAATTTTAATTTTTTATTTTTAAAAATCATGAAAAATTCAAAACAAAAAAAGTCAGTGTTATTACTTTCACGTAAAGTCACATAACCTATGAACAAAAGGAGACATACATATGTATATCACAAAAATCGATGAACGCGTTTCGCTTTTATTTACAATTAAGTGAAGGTACCACGTTTTTAAGTGAAGCATAAAACGTCCATAAATAGAACAACAGCAAACACACATACATTAAAAGATACATACCTGTATTGGTGTTGGTACCTAACAAACGTCCTCAACTTATCAATAACCATCCTAATAATACCTGAAGCCTGGAAATTGGGTAGGGTAGTTCCCCTGCTAAAGCCAGGGAAATATGCGACTCAGGGACTCATAAAGGCCAATCTCCCTGCTATCACCAGTCGCCAAGATACTTGAGGCACTACTACTCCCGGAGCTAGTGGAACATTTCCAATTGGCGAAACATCAGCATGGATTCCGTAAGCAGTACAGTACAACAACTGCTCTTACCGCCATCTCCACACAAATCAGCCACGGCCTTAATCAAGCCCGACCGTGTGAAAGAGCGGTCCTAGTGGCTCTTGATATATCAAAAGCGTTCGATACGGTCAACCATGCCGTCCTCTTCAGAGACATAGCGACTTCTAGTCTCTCGAACAACACGAAGAGGTGGCTAGTGAATTATTTCTGTGGAAGACAGTCGTTTATGGAGTTTAGAAACATGAGGTCGAAGTGCCGTAGAATTAAACAGGGAGTTCCCCAGGGTGGAGTCCTATCCTCGATTCTGTTGAACTTCTACATGTCTAAACTCCCGACACCTCCCAAAGGTGTCCAAATGATATCGTGCGCAGACGACTGTACTATCATGGCGACGGGCCACAACATCGATGACCTATGCAGTTTGGTAAACGGTTACCTCCGTGATCTGGCAAACTTTTTCCACGCGAGGAATATGAACATCTCTCCCGCAAAATCCTCGGCAACTTAATTCACGACATGGACAAAGGAAGTGGGGTTACAGTTGAATGTGACTGTCGACGCCGCCATAATTCCGACCAAAAATCGCCCAAAAATATTGGGAGTCACATTTGACAGCCTGTTCATGTCATCGGCGCATGCCACTGCAATCTGCGATAGAATGCGGAGTAGAAACAAGGTCCTCAAGTCTCTAGCCGACAGCACTTGGGGCATGGAAAAGGAAACCTTGTAAGCTACATATAAAACGATTGGCCGGTCAGTGGTTAACTACGCAGCGCCTGCGTGGACCCCAAAAGTCAGCGATACTCAGTGGAAGAAGCTTCAGAGCTGCCAACATGCCGCCTTAAGGACCGTAACAGGTTGTGCTCAGATGACTTCAATAGAACACCTGCATGATGAAGCGAAGATGATGACGGTCAAGGAACACAACATAATGCTGACAAAGCAGTTCCTTCTGGGATGTCATCGGAGGGGACATCCGAACCACTGTCTGATGGAGTTAGACCCCCCAGAGACATGTCAGGAACGATCTTCGCTGGTATGAGAGTGAAATCCAACAACACCTGGACTCTTAGACAGACCACACCTCATACAGGGCAGCTCTGAATGCAGTTCACAGAGAGTCGGTGGAGAGTGCAATGAACAGCCACCGAAAAAATATCGTATTAGGAGGTCGTCCGCCACCAGTTGCAAACGAAGAGCGCGATTTACCACGACGGACGAGGGTCACATTGGCACAATTGAGATCGGGATGGTGCGCACGTCTAAACTTGTACTGGTCAAGAATAAATAGCACCATCCCTGACCATTGCCCTGCATGTTGAATAGGCCCACACGACGTACGAACCCCATTGAACTGCAGTGCAAACCCAACCCAGCTAGAAGCAGTGTCCTTATGGACCCGCCCACGTAAGGTAGCACAGCTACTGGGCCTTGATTTAGAAAAATAAATTTTTACATTTCTTGTTTTTCAGGTTGGGACATGGGACTTTCAGCAAAGGTGCACGTAGTGCGGAAAGTTTTCTGACTGTCATTCACTTGGGAGTGACCAGTAACGATTCCTCTGTTTGACTGTCCAAGCAACTCACTACTTCCGGTCCTAAACAAAGTATTTCCCGGGCAATGGCTTTTTAGATTCCTTTGAAAGCTAGCTAAAGTGAGAAGGCGCCCAGTCATGTAGCCTGAATGGTTCAAGTACATCTTAACGTCTCAGGCAAGTAGGCAAATTACATGAATATTTGCTGAAGCATGACTGCATCGTGGGATTGGACACGAAGATAGCAGTCCTATCACCAATCTAAGAAAGGAGGGCCAGCAACCCACTTTTTCGAAATATAATTTGCTAACGAATGGCCTTGGCGCCCTATGCGCCAGTGGAAGTTAGAGGAATATATATATATAAATATATATATGGGGGATTTCATGTCAAGTTACCCAATTTTGAAGTCGATGTCTTCCGATTTGGATGAAATTTGCACCAAGGTTAGTCCTATTGGATAGTAGTTTAGACACAAGTTTTCAACAAGATGGGTCTAAAAGTTTCTGAGTTAGTGGGGGTCAAAATTTGACATTTTGGCCATACAGGTGTTCTTTCCTATCCATGTAACTTATTACCTATTGGTGTTAGCAAAATTTGTCCCAAGTAGCTTCGATAGCTATTTGATCAATATTTTGAAAAAATTTTTTTTTGTTTTTTTAAAAAATTTTTTAAAAGTTTTTTTTTAAATTTAAAATTTTTTTTATATTTTTGTTTTATGATCAATGTTATATTTAATATTATTATTGAGGTTTTTTGTTTTCCTCACGGGCTAATATGATCAATCGTTTTTTTTTTTTTTTTTTTTTTTAAATGTTAAATTTTTTTTTTAATTTTTTTTTTATCCGGAATGTTTTTTTTTTGCTCAAAAGAAAGCTTATGTCTTTTCCTTTAAGGTAGTATTGGTCGCTTTTTGGGATGCGAGTGGCTTATGTATAAAAAAAAATAATTTCTAACTCTAGACGAGGGTTTTTCAATTTTTAGCATATGCAGTGTTCTTTCTCATCCATGTAACTTATTACCTATTGGTGTTAGCAAAATTTGTCCCAAGTAGCTTCGATAGCTATTTGATCAATATTTTGAAAAAAAATTTTTTTGTTTTTTTAAAAAATTTTTTAAAACTTTTTTTTTAATAATTAGTATTGTGGTTATTTTGTTGAACTATTTATGGTTTTTTTTTTTTAATCCAAATTTTCATGTTGTAAAATTCCTTTCTTAATAAAAATAAGTTAATGAAAAATTTAATTTCATGAACTTAAGCCTAATTAAAAATATTTAAAATTTGGATTAAAAAAAAAAAAACATAAATAGTTCAACAAAATAACCACAATACTAATTATTAAAAAAAATTTAAAAAAAAAACAAAAAAATTTTTTTTCAAAATATTGATCAAATAGCTATCGAAGCTACTTGGGACAAATTTTGCTAACACCAATAGGTAATAAGTTACATGGATGAGAAAGAACACTGCATATGCTAAAAATTGAAAAACCCTCGTCTGGAGTTAGAAATTATTTTTTTTTATACATAAGCCACTCGCATCCCAAAAAGCGACCAAAACTACCTTAAAGGAAAAGACATAAACTTTCTTTTGAACAAAAAAAAAAAAAAACTTTCCCGCTAAAAAAAACAAAATAAAAAAAAGTTTTAAATTTAAAAAAAAAAATAAAAAAAAAATTTTTTAAAAAACAAAAAAATTTTTTTTCAAAAAATGGATCAAATAGCTATCGAAGCTACTTGGGACAAATTTTGCTAACACCAATAGGTAATAAGTAACATGGATAAGAAAGAACACCTGTATGGCCAAAATGTCAAATTTTGACCCCCACTAACTCAGAAACTTTTAGACCCATCTTGTTGAAAATTTGTGTCTAAACTACTATCCAATAGGACTAACCTTGGTGTAAATTTCATCCAAATGGGAAGACATCGATTTCAAAATTGGGTCACTTGACATGAAATCCACCATATATATGTATATTGTTTTTCAGGTCGAGCTGTTACAACAACAACATTAAAAGTTGTTATTTTTGTATGGAAATCGCGACTTTTATCATTTAAATTGTCTCAGGAAATTGTGAATAAAATCAAAAGTTGTGCACCGATTACAATGAGATTTGAGTTCAGCGTCCCAAATAGGGAATGGTAAATCGATTTCGATTTCATAAATCGAATTTTATGCGATTTTATAAAAAAAAAAATTTTTTAAAAAACAAAAAAATTTTTTTTCAAAAAATGGATCAAATAGCTATCGAAGCTACTTGGGACAAATTTTGCTAACACCAATAGGTAATAAGTTACATGGATGAGAAAGAACACTGCATATGCTAAAAATTGAAAAACCCTCGTCTGGAGTTAGAAATTATTTTTTTTTATACATAAGCCACTCGCATCCCAAAAAGCGACCAAAACTACCTTAAAGGAAAAGACATAAACTTTCTTTTGAACAAAAAAAAAAAAAAACTTTCCCGCTAAAAAAAACAAAATAAAAAAAAAGTTTTAAATTTAAAAAAAAAAATAAAAAAAAAATTTTTTAAAAAACAAAAAAATTTTTTTTCAAAAAATGGATCAAATAGCTATCGAAGCTACTTGGGACAAATTTTGCTAACACCAATAGGTAATAAGTAACATGGATAAGAAAGAACACCTGTATGGCCAAAATTTCAAATTTTGACCCCCACTAACTCAGAAACTTTTAGACCCATCTTGTTGAAAATTTGTGTCTAAACTACTATCCAATAGGACTAACCTTGGTGTAAATTTCATCCAAATGGGAAGACATCGATTTCAAAATTGGGTCACTTGACATGAAATCCACCATATATATGTATATTGTTTTTCAGGTCGAGCTGTTACAACAACAACATTAAAAGTTGTTATTTTTGTATGGAAATCGCGACTTTTATCATTTAAATTGTCTCAGGAAATTGTGAATAAAATCAAAAGTTGTGCACCGATTACAATGAGATTTGAGTTCAGCGTCCCAAATAGGGAATGGTAAATCGATTTCGATTTCATAAATCGAATTTTATGCGATTTTATACTGAAATCGATTATTGAGCTTTTAAAATCGATTTTCCTGTTTTTATCAAAATTTACATTTACAACTTTACATTTTGTTTTGTGTGTAGGGATGTTTCAAGTTTAAAGCTAAACAAATCCGTTGTATTTTTACGTATTTACTTATTAGAACCCTTCGTATTCTTCCAACTTTAATATAGGACCTCTAGTTCTTCAGAAATTTAAGTCATCAATGGACAGTAAACAAAAAAAATCTTAAAGTATCGTACCTAAAAAAAACACTGAAAATCAACATTAAATTATAGAAATACAACAGGTGAATCAAAACATGGCATTCCTGTGAAATTACTAAAATTCAGAATTTTTTTATAATTTTAATCAAGAACACAATCTTAAAATGTGAAATGTACATACCAGAGATGTAAATGAATCATTCATTTTTGATTTTAATTCATTACGAATTAGCTAAATTTTCAATTAATTCTTTTCACACAAAAAATGAATTGAATGAAATTTGAGTCAATTCATTTGAATTTAGCAAAATGAATTGCAATTCATTTTTAATTCAAATGAATTGGTAAAATGAATTGCAATTCATTTCCAATGATGTACTGTAATTAGCAGGTAACGGCAGAATATGACTTGAATTAGTAGGGAGCTGCGAAAATCCTATCAGCATGAGTATTAACTCATTTGAATTAATTCAAAATCAATTCAAATGAATTGGAAATGAATTGCAATTCATTTTTTCTAACTCATTTGAATTAATTCAAAGTCTATTCAATTCAAATGAATTGGAAATTAATTGCAATTCATTTTACCAATTCATTTGAATTAAAAATGAACTGCAATTCATTTTGCCCAAATCAAATGATTTGACTCAAATTTCATTCAATTCTTTTTTTTGTGTGTAAAGAATTAATTCAAAATTTGCTAATTCAGTGCATAAATGATTCACGAATTAATTGAAAAATGAATGATTCATTTACATCTCGAGTACATACATATCGTACTGATTCATTTAAAGCGAGTCAACTCAAAATTTACACATATTCACTTTTTGCAGGAAAATGATAAACAGTGGTCATATCAACCTGCCATAAAAAAATACAGTTGTTTCCCCCTTTGTGATATAAGGTATAAGTTTGCAAATCAATCTTAAACGATTTTAAAATCAATTTTTAGGTGCGATTAATCGATTTCCAAAATCGAAATAAAAAAAGTCGATCGAAAAATCAAAAATAGATTTTGGAATCCATTTACCATTCCCGAGTCCCAAATAACCTTAAAACCTACATTCAGTTCTTAATCAACAAAAACCTTGTTCCCTTGTGTTATCACTTGTATGTAATGGTATAAATTTACTGGTGTCTTCATAATTATTACTTATTAAAATATTTTAATTCAGACATTACCTTCGATAAATCGTCATATTGTACAAGTTTTAAGTAATAACTGCTTAAACATATGTACTCACCCTTGTTTTTCCAAAATTTCTTCAAATTCCAAACATTTCACCTCAATTTTTCGTTTGCGATCATGGTCTAAAATCTCTTTGTTGGGAGGACGATTTAAAGTAGCATCTAATTTTTTAATATCCTCCTCAGAACTATAATTTGAACTGTCTTTTTTGCCAGGTCGTACAAAAGCCCAATTTCGTTGTACATGACCATTTGTACCAGAACCACGTGGAGTGGTTAACCCTATCCCATTGTACATTTTAAATTATTGTAAAGAAAGTTTATACAAGTTTTCTTGATCTACTGGTAACAAAAAATAGAAAACATTAAAAACGTATACAAATTCACATCTTAACCTAGTTATTAAAAAAACTTCCTAAGGTGATAGAAAATTGAAAAATAAGAAGAAAAAATTAAATGACAAAATTATGGACCTCTGAAGTTTTCATATAATTTTGCGATTTTGCACTACATTTTTGAACCTATGTACTTATTAGTGCTGGGAAACTATCGATAGACTATCGATATTATCGATAGTCCTAAAACATCGAAAATATCGATAGGAAAAATATAAATATCGATATTTTTATTATTTAAAATACAGCTATGAAGGCATCTAACAGCAGCTACACACAGTTTTTTTGCCGCAAATTTTTACTTGCTATTACATATTAATTCGCGCTGAATTACAGCAATGAATACAAACAACAAGAATGGCAAGTGGTATGGATTGCTTAGCAGTTCTTTTTACTGCTTATTTAAGGACTTTAAGTCGAAATTTTTACATGTTTATATTAGGACTGAAATGTCAAATAGGGTGCGTTCGTAAATGCATCACTGCGCTGCATCAGAAAACCAAACTTTTTTTAATGGCGATAAAAGAATAATTTTAATTTTTTTTATTGTGTGACTATTTATTTTGTGGAGTATTTCACAATTTTTTGATCCGCATTTACTTCACTGATAAATATATAACCATTTGAAATCACTGATGCAGCGCAGTGATGCATTTACGAACGCACCCATATTTTTGAAATGTTGTAAAAAAAATGCAAATCCAAATGCAATTGCAAGTATAATACAAAACAATGAACGACCATTAGAGGATAAGTCCGCTAGATTGATTACCTTTTTGGGTTTAGAATTTAGAAAATTGTTTAAAGTTGCAATCGAATATCTTATAGTCCCTGTTACTTCGGTTCTATTAGAAAGGTACTTATTAATTTTTAAAAAACTGCCATCTAAAATAACATGCGTATATACATTCGATAAAGTGATAAAAACAACGTAGCCTTATAAAAAATAAGAACATATAAAAATTTTTTTTTTAAGAAACCCTTTTCCTAAAAAACAACATTTAAAAAAATCCCCCCCTAGATTTTATCCTGGCTACGCCCATGTATTCCTGTATTGTCGTCGGGAATATGCATGCCTGCAAAGTTTCATCCATTTGCATTGAGTATAAGGCGTTACAAGATTTCATTTTCCGAAGCTAAATAAAAGGTTTTAATAATAATTAAAGTTTTCCTGCACAAGTACAAACATTCAGTCGATAGTAATATCGATATATCGATAGTGAAAAATGAACTATCGATAAATATCGATAGTAGAAAATATCGATAGTTTCCCAGCACTAGTACTTATATATCCAATATTGGTATCATTTAAAAGCTTTTTAATAAATTTTTCTGGATATAACATTTTATTTAATCCACTAAGGATTAAGGAGCCGGCTATGCGGAGAGCATTAAGGGTATTCACGTCACAAGTTCCACCCTTGCAAAAAAGCAAAAGTGCAAAAACATAACAACAAACACAAAGACAATTATTTACGCACAACTAATTATGTGTGGTTGTTGTTATATTTTTGCACTTTTGCTGTTTGCAAGGGTGCAACTTGTGACGTGAATACCCTTTTTATTTAGCGAAGCCGGAGTTTGTTATACCATAGAGGATAAAATCCTTGCGCCCGACCGAAGGCCGGCTATGCAGAGAAGCTTTATTTAGAGAAGCTGGGGTTTATTTGATTACATTTTTATTACCTAGTGCACTTCGTTAACAATTTGATATGAATTTTGTAAAAACTGTATTAGGAGCTAGAGTTAAAAAGTTTTAAATAAATTTTGCATTTCCAGAAAGATCTGTTCAAATGCTTTCAAATAATACCAATATTGCTCATATACGTTCATGAAAACTTCAGGGGTCCATAACTCGGAAGCTATGCGTTTCCGAGAATTTTGCCATTTTATTTTTTCTTCTTATTTTTCGATTTTCTATTGCCCTATGGACTTTTTTTGGAACAAATCTAGTTTACCGACGCAGTTCCAAATAAAAACAAAGTACCTAGGGTGATAGAAAATTTAAAAATAAGAAGAAAAAATTAAATAAAACAAGTAAGAGTGCTATATTTGGCTGTGCCGAATCTTATATACCCTTCACCATTGTGCGAGTAGAATACAGAGCAACTAGACAAACACTAAATAATTTTTATATATACAGTAGACGCTCGGTTATATGAATACCCAGTAATATGAACATCCAGAATAGTGAACAACATAATTTTTACACATGAGGTTCTAAAGAGTGAACACGACCTATCTCTACTATATGAACAACTTGCAACCGTTGATTTTTTTGAAACTATGTATTTGTTGTAAAGGGTGTTTTTTAAAGTATCACAAGTTTGAGTTGGCATCACTGCTATATTTGATTTAACAGCTGATAGTTGCTTTTTGTTTAGTTTGCTTTGAAATTTCATTATGAATCGACTTATCGAGCAACGCGCAAATATTTAACATTTTTAATCAAAATAATTCGGCGAATGGGCTGAAGCACAAATTGATATTGATTTTGAATCTCCACTAAAAATTGTATTTTCCGATTAAGCCAATTTCTGGTTGAATGGGTACGTAAATAAGCAGAATTGGCGCAATTGGATTGAGTAGAATCCACAAGCTTTTGTCGAAACACCATTACATCCGCAAATATTACTGTTTGTTGCACTTTATGGGCTGGCGGAGTCATTGGCCCACAAGTCTTCAAAAACGATGATCAAATTGCGAAAAGTTGTTGAAAATTGGCGCCTTATACACGCCAGCTACATGACAGAAATTATACTTAAATTTCATAAAATTTTCTTTCCAATAAAGCCCGTTTAATTGATATTAAAAATATATTTCCTTGTTTTATTATGATTTTAACTTGTGTCACTCTATAAAAAACACTCTTTATTATAAAACTGTTCTTCCCCGAAATAAGCTAGTAAATGTGTATATACGAATGCGAAGGAAAATTTATAAGATGGTTGTTGTTTGTAAAGTTATTGCTTGGAGTGAAAATAATATATCTGATAATGATATTTGGCATTGTGAAAATGCAGGGACAAGGCATTACAGAAATCTTTTGAAGCAAAAAAAATATAACCGACTACTTTCATGTACATTTATTATTAACAAATAATATAAAATAAAAACTTAATATAGGTTATGTATGTACACATATTAAAATTGATTTGAATACTTATTTTATATTTTCTCGATTATGTGAACTTTTCCATTTAGTGAACAGGCCCTGTCTAAATTAGTTCATATAAACGAGCGTCTACTGTACATACATATTACCAATACTTAAAACTTCATTATAAATAAAATTTAAAAAGCGAAAACTGGTAAATACTTTTTTAAATCGTTTTTAGAACATAAAAAAATAAAAATATTAAAAAAAATTTCTTTTAAAAAAACCAAGATTCGAACCAGGGAACTCTCAGTTTCTAACTTAACACAGCCCCTAGAAAACTGAACCATGAAGGAACGTTAATCGAATCTCATTAAAACAAGGACCCTAAATAATAATTATGCTTATTTTTCAGGTACCAAAAAATTGACCACTTTTAAGAAATATTCTAAAAAAATTGCTCATAATTATTATGTATAATGAAAATAAATATTTGTTAAACATAACTATTATATCCAATTAATTTCTTTTTACATTGGCTCATAACTATTATGATCGATAAATATTTATTTCTCTTACAGATAATTATTACTAAAGATTTTTATTGTTTTTATTTACGATAATAATTATTTTGAGAATTTTCTTGATATTAATTGTTTTATTTTTGCAGATTATGCATGTGCATATATACATACACATTAAAATTATTGTTTTTATTTACGATAATAATTATTTTGAATATTTTCTTGATATTAATTGTTCTATTTTTGCAGATTATACATGTGCATATATAAATACACATTAAAATTAGTTATAACTGTTATGTTATTTCTTATTCATAACTATTAAAAATAATTATTAATATATCTATCGAATAGTAATAGTTATGTTTGAGAAATACTTTTATTTGATACCCATAATAGTTATCATAATTTTTTAAGAATAAAAATTGGAAATAATAATTATTCTTAATAAATAAAATATAAATTTATTCGTAATTATTATTCGCAATTTTTATCGAATAAAAGTTATAACTATTAAGTCCTTGCATTAAAATGAAATATGGCACGTTTACTGTTCACAAAATTCAACACAGTTGAGTTGTAATTACTTTTGTTGGGAAATATATTCACCATGTATGTGTGTTTGTTTGTTTTCTTTTATCTTTTTTGGCGAGTTTTTAAGTAGCAAAGAAACACAAAAATTCCTAGTTTCTATTTGTAAAAATGATTTCGATAAATAGATGAAATAATAAAGAAGGGTGATAACGAAAATCATATTGGGCATTATGCGGGACATCGCATGGTTAAATTAAGTTCTCTCCTCATAAGGATCTAGAATATATATACTTTATAGGGTCTTAGATCAATATTGTAGAAAGTACAAACGGAATGAAAAACTTATCCACCTGAGGTATATATATATATTAGTTCCTTTAAACTCCTACAAGGAGCATAGGGCCAAAGTGAAGGGGGCGAAGTGAGGTGAAGGGTATAAAAAGTGTAATTTTTGGGATTTCATTATAACTCAGCCATTTTTTAACCGATTTGACAGATTTATATACCGACTTCTTAAAGAGTCGAGTTATTTCGGTTATAAAACTTGGACTCAGTAAGATCTATGGTTCCCGAAAATGGGTATTTTTCAAAAAAAAATTAATATTTTGATTATAACTTTTTCGTATCCGAACCGATTTTCTCGAGTTATTCAGAAAATATTTTCTACTTAAAATTTCCGATCTTTTGATATATAAGGCGTAACGATTGGTCATATTACAGTCAAAAAATTCAGGTTATTATACAATTTTTGAAATTTTTTGTATGGGAGGTACCACGCTCACTTCTCCAACCCCGCCCACATTTTGTGGGTTGGTGTGTATTTATAGCTTGAATGTTTGCACCTAATTTGGAAACTTTGGCTCTTGCCGTTCTCCAGATATACAGAAAAAAACAATAAAAATACAACAAGGGATTTTTGGAAAAAATTAGAGGCAGTCGTGGTTTTTTGGTCATATCTCAGCCATTTGTGGACCGATCTTGCTGAATTTCAATAGCACGAAATGGTGGACTATATCTGACATAAATGTAAAACAACCTAGCCGCTATCATGTCTGGGGTCTCCGGAAAACCATATCAAACGTAAGACGGACAAACGGACAGACATGGTTAAATCAATCAACGGAATGACAAACTTATATATACCCTTTTCCACCTGAGGTGAAGGGTATAAAAATTGGCGCAAACGCTTAGTTTTCAAGTTATGAACGTTTTAAGTTTTCATAGAAATATGTAATTTTTCCAGTACATTTCTAAAGGTACATGGCCAATATTGGTATCATTCTGAAGGTTTTGACTAGATCTTTCTGAATATATAGAATTTATTTAAAAATGTTTAACTCTTAGGCTTATATTACAGTTTATGTGTACTAAGTCCGGCCGGACGCTAGATTTTTTTCCCTTTGGTATAACAAACACCGGCTTCGCTAACTTAAGCTTCTCTTTACTAAAACTTTTCTGCACCTAAAAAATACTTAAATTTACCTAGAGGAAAATATTATGCGAATACAAAAACAAAATACATATTTGCAATCGTGAGTAAATTACCTTTAATTTGAGTACCCACACATATCACTAAGTGGGTGGGGCAGTTTTTTGGTTCCAGGAGGCCCCACGGGCCTCAGCCCCCTTAAATTTTAATTTTGGTTTTGGCTGAAGTGCACTTTACGGGGCGTACGAAAAAAAAATATAAAAAATATGCCACCCGATCCAGAATTAAAAAAAAAAATACCAAAATTAATATTTAAGGGGGCTGAGGCCCGTGGGGACCCCTGGGTCCAAAAAACCGCCCCGCCCACTAAATGGTATGTGTGGGTACTCAAATTAAAGGTAATTGTACAACAAAAACAAAAATTATAAAATTTTCGGTCGGCGGCTCTTCTAGGGCCCTCTGGGGCAAAAAAGTGCCCCCCATAACACTTATGTATATCTGTGTGGGTACTCAAATTAAAGGTAATTTGCTCACGATTGCAAATATGTATTTTGTTTTTGTATTCGTTTAATATTTTCCTCTCTAGGTTAATTTATGTATCTTTTATATTCAGAGAAGTTTTAGTTAGCGAAGCCGGTCTTTGTTATACAATAGAGGAGAAAATCCTTGCGCCCGGCCGAAGGCCGGCTATACAGAGAAGCTTTAGTTAGCGAAGCCGGTCTTTGTTATACCATAGAGGAGAAAATCCTTGCGCCCGGCCAAAGGCCGGCTATACAGAAAAGCTTTAGTTAGCGAAGCCGGTCTTTGTTATACCATAGAGGAGAAAATCCTTGCGCCCGGCCGAAGGCCGGCTATAGAGAAAAGCTTTAGTTAGCGAAGCCGGTCTTTGTTATACCATAGAGGAGAAAATCCTTGCGCCCGGCCGAAGGCCGGCTATAGAGAAAAGCTTTAGTTAGCGAAGCCGGTCTTTGTTATACCATAGAGGAAAAAATCTTTGCGCCCGGCCGAAGGCCGGCTATACAGAAAATCTTTAGTTACAAAAAAATAAAAAAAATCCCGCGATTTTTATAACAAATTGTTTGTCTACGTTGCTATTCCCTTAAACAATACAATCGTAAGCAAAATACCTTTCATTCGAGTACCCACACATAGTTATAAGGGTGCGAGGGGCTATATTTTAGCCCACAGAGGGACCCAGAAGTCCCGCTCGACCTAAATTTTATTAATTTCGTATTTTTTACATAATTACCTTTAATTTGAGTACCCACACATACCACTAAGTGGGCGGGCCGCTTTTTTTGATCCATGGGGTCCCAGGGGCCTCAGCCCCCTTAAATTTTAATTTTGATTTTTTTCTTTTTTTATTCCAGAGGGGGTCCAATTTTTTTTTTTTTTTTTTCGTACGCCCCGTAAAGTGCACTTTTGCCTTGGTTTTTTTCTTTTTTTATTCTGAATCGGGTGGCATATTTTTTTAATTTTTTTCGTAGCCCTTTAAGCTGCACTTCAGCCAAATCACATATTTATGAAAACTAAAAACGTCCATAACTCGAAAACTAAGCGTTTGCGCCAATATTTTTATTTAATTTTTTCTTATTTTTCAATTGTCTATCCTCCTAGGTTATTTTTTTATTATTTGGAGCTGCGTCGGTAAACTAGATTTAAGCCTTTTTTTATTTGGAGCTGCGTTGGTAAACTGGACTTGTTCCTCGAAAACTATGAATTTGAGCCACTTTTTTCACTTTATATTGTGTTATATAGTTTTTTTAATTAAAGTTGCGTATGTAAACCAGATTTATTGCAAAATCACTTACATTTAAGATGAAAACATATTTTCTGTGGCTGTAAAAACCACTGTTTTTAAAATAAGCAATTAAAAAATTAAGTTTACTTTATTTTCTGTTAACTTAAAATATTTTGTAATTTGTAAAGGTTTTAAATAAAAATACTTTTTATAAAGAAATTTGCACATTCCTTCAGAAATAAAAATATATTTTTTGCATGTACATTGTGATGCCAGACTAAAGATTAAAAATTAATTTTTTCATAACATCAGTGATGCCATTTTTGCATTTTCAATCAGGATCCACACGCTTATGCTTTTTATACTTACCCCCCGACCACACAAGCAATAAAGCAAAGTTCACATTATATGAATTTGTCATGTGGAATGTTACTTTTCTACCCATATCAGTGATGCATTTTCAGTTTTTTTGTTTTGGGCCAAATTGGCGATTTAAAAGGGTCAAAATACCTTTGAAAGGGCCAAACAATTTTCTTAATATATGTAATTATTATGTTTGTATTGAAATAAAACTAATAAGCAACACATAATAGCATAGCACATGTGTTTTATATAATTAAGGACAAAAACAAAAATTCAAGTTGCTTAAAAGTATTTTTGTCCAATTTTATTTTGTCATTACATACTTTCAGGGGTGTTCTGGAAGTCAAAAACACAAAACGCAAGAATGAAAAGCGTCGTTTTTTAATTAGATTTATGTGGTTAATGAATTTTATGACAAATATTTCTCTATTAAACAGAATTTAATCATAAAAATTATAAAAAATGTATTAAAAGTGTATTAAAAACAACTTCCAAATTATTGTGTTATGCGTTATAGATATCAGAACACCCCTGTTTATGTTTCATTAATACCATTGCTCAAAAGCTTTAAGAAACTTTATCTTTCAATACAAAAATTAATTTATGTATGAAGCATTTTTATCATTTGATAGTATACTTTGATTTTTTGATATTTACCTACTTAACATAATTTTAATTTAAAGCAAGACTGATTTGCAAATAAAAGTAACAGTTCTAACTTTAAAGGGCCAAGTATACAACACAATTGTTTTGACAACAACAACAGGATTTTTTTGTGAATATTTTAAATTTCAAACAAGTTTTATATGTTATTTTTCATCAAACCGCTTGTGTTTATTTGGATCTGTACAAACAAAATAGTTTCGTAAATAAAAGTAGTGTTCGCAAAAGTTAGAAAATAACATTAAAAAACGTATTGAAAGAGTTTTTTTCCTAAACAAATCAAGGGAAGCTTTAGGATTGTCTGCGGGAGACCCGTCACTGATAGACTAGCTCACTACCAGCTAGTTTAACTTGAAGGGCAAAATAGATTTCTACAGGGCCATCAAACATTCAAAAGTGATAAAAATGGCCCAATGGGTTGTCAAAAATATTGCAAGTAAAAAAAAATTTTTATAAACATAAAAAAACTAGTTTGTATTCAAACTTTGACAAGCCAACCAGTGTGTAAAAAATTTAAGTCAAAAGTTGAAAAGTCGCAAAATTTTAACTTTTTAATGATTTTACTTTTCTCTGCTTTTTAAAATCAAACATTAGTGTCCGACCGAACGCACTTTTTGAGACCGAACCCGAAACCGAACTTTGGTAAATTTTGACAAGTTCGGCCGAACCCGAACTTTTTGTTAATAAATCTGAACAATTGTACTTTTTTTAATTTATTTATTCAAAACAAAATAAAACTTCGGGAAATTATTACATTTACACTTTTGGAAGGATGCAATATGAAAAGATAAATTGCACTTTATAGTAGTCAAAACTATTTTATAGTTAAAAAATAATCAGTAATTGCTTTTTTTTTTAAAACAAAAAATAAAAAATAAAGTTAAAGTTTAATACAGAATACATAAGGGATATAACTTTTTCACACTTTTTGCGAAAATCAGAAACGGCATAGTTTAGTTGTGTAGAACATTAAAAGTTATTAATAAAAAATATAATAATTTTTTCGGATTGTTAAAAAAGTTCATGCAGGGATCGGGAATTTTAAAAAATATACACCGGATATTTATATATATTCCTATCAGTGTTGCCAGTGAAATTTTAATAAAGATACATTTTAGTGTCCAAAAAGATACACTTTCCCAAAAAGATACGTTTTGAAAAAAATTTAAAAATCCATTTTTAACGTTTAACATTTATTAAAATAACATTTTTATTTCATATTTAATGAATATTGTAAAGAAAATGATATCATATAAATTCATTTTTGTATTTATTTAAGTCATAAACATTTTTTTTTTTTATCTTTGACAACTACAAATGAATTGCAGTTGTTTATTTTATTTGGACATAATAATTTTACAAATTTCAATTTGGCCTCAGCGCCAAGAAGGCATTATTGAGGCAAGTTGGCAAAATAGTTCCAAAGTTAAATGTACAAATAAAATACAAGGTAATAAGTAACTTATAGAATATATGACAAATATATTTTCACAAAGCAAAAATTATATTTCAATAAAAAAAGATACAAAAAAAAAATTAAGAGAAAAAATTTTTAAATTAAAAAAAAAAAATGTTTTATATTAGAAGCGTTTCTATTATATTATATACGTGCTCTTTACAAGAAGACTTAAAAATGGAAATTCGATCAATTGATTTTAAAGCCATAGGCAAATTATTGAGTTTAATTCCGCCAATATAATCAATTCGCTGTTTGGTTGTTTCTAACCTGCATCTAGGAATTCTTAAATTTGTTCTATTCCGTGTATTGAAATTTATTTGATTTTGCATGAATGGTATTGTATGGTAACCAATATTATTAATACATTTAAACACAAACACTAAAACTTGATATTCATGCAACCCATAGATTGGTAATATTCACCCTTATTGTGTTTGGCGTATTTAAAATACGCCTACGACAGTTTGGTAATAGATTAAAGGAAAAAAGTTCACGTTCTCTTTAATCTATTACCAAACAGTCGTAGGCGTATTTTAAATACGCCAAACACAATAAGGGTGAATGTTTTGCATATTTCTTTATATAATTAAATAGTTGAATACAACAATGGTAAATTGTATACAATTTGTAATGCTTTGTTTTGCATACATTGTAGAGATTTAAGTAAATTATTGTTTTTATTGTAAACATATATAACAGCCAAGTAGTTCAAATAGATTGTATCAAAGATTGATATATCATAAGTTTTGATTTTTTATCCAATTTGTTCTTTAATTTATATAAAATTCCAATCGCTGGAGCTATCTTTCGTTTCACGTCACTGATATGCAGATCCCATGACAAGTTACTTTGAAGAATTATTCCTAAATACTTTATTGAATGGGTTTCATACACAATCTTTCCATCAACATATACATTAAAGTTATTATTTATACTCAAGGAATGTGGTCTAAATCGTATTAGATTGGTTTTACCAGGGTTTAGCAGTAATTTATTTAATCTGGCAAATTCAAAAATTAGTGCAGCATCCCTCTCAATTGGCGTTTTTAGTACCAATTCATGTTTATATGGATACAATACACACACATCATCAGCAAACATACACAGCTGACCACTTAAGTTCAGGTTTTTAATATAATTTAAATAAATTGAGAATAATAACGGCCCTAATCCGCTTCCTTGTGGCACACCATATTCAACAGAACCAATAAAACTTTTTGCATGTTTTATATTTACATATTGTTTTCTGTTTGTAAAGTAACTTTTAAACAACAAAAGTTCACGACCTTGAATACCATAATACTTCAACTTTTGTAGCAGTATCTGATGATCCACTAGGTCAAAAGCCTTAGTAAAGTCAAAAAATATCCCAGCAACTCCAGAAAACCCATCATCAAGACCCTTACAAACATTTTTCACAACGTTAAGAACAGCATCTTCGGTACCACATCCTCGTCTAAATCCAAATTGAAAATTATACAAAAAATTATTTTCTTCCAAGTACAGTAACAGGTTATCATACAAAAGCTTTTCAAAAATTTTATCAATTGAAGATAAAACTGCAATCGGTCGATATTTATCAACAGTAAATGTATTTATTTCTTTTGGTATTGGCACCAATTTGTGCACTTTTAAAATATCAGGATAAATTGAATTAATAATCATTTTGTTAAATATATCACATAAGATTGGAGCAATTTCTTCTCGACATTCCCTGACAAATTTCGGTGAAATATTATCATAGCCTGGACTCTTATTGGCATCCATACCTAATATCACTCCAATTACATGATTGTCATTAATGTTTTCAAGGGTAAAGCGATTCGGTGTATAGGAAAGCGTTCGCAGAAAATTGCAATTGTCCCCAGGATAGGTATCAATTCCTCTTTTGAGGTTCTTTACGGCTGTTTAAAAATAGTTATTTAAACAATTTACCTTATCTTGATCACTTATCATTATCTGCCCTTGAGCATCTTTAAGGTTAATCTCATCATTTTTTTTCGACCAAGAGTTGTATTAATAAATTTCCACGATTTTTTTGGGTCATTTCCGATTTTTGATAAGCTGTCCGAATAATAATTATCTCTACACTTCTTCGTTGCAATTTTTATCACTCTGCTGATTCGCTTCAAAAAAGCTTCTAAGCCCTGTAGTTTAAGGAGCGTATAGACGACATGTTTTTGTCATCTGACATGTCAAATTTCCCACTGCAAAACACATACATGTCGTGTGTTACCTTTTTAACTTTGCTTCTGTAAAAGTCAGACGCAAAGTCATCTGACAAAATTTCAATTAGAGCGTGCTCTATTTTCTTCTGACAAACCATCTGACATCAGAAATCTATGCCGGGAAGAAACTGGCAGCGGCGTCAACTATTGACGGAATCATTAGCCGGCTGAAGTTAATATTTTACAATACCAAGATATGTATGCTCATCTTACCATTGAATAGAATTTATGTAAATATAAACATAAAAACCGTTTCATTATAAAATTCTAAATTGGTATCTTTAAAATAAAAGAAAAAAATGTTAAGATGGCTAAATTATTTTACGGCGCAAATAAATATTTTCGTGGCGGCAGCAAGCTATTTTGAAACCGAGAACTACTTTGGTTTTTGCAATAATAATTCGAAAAAAAAACAGAGACAATGTCAGAAGCAAATTACATGTACGTTTGTGACCGAATATTATAAACCTTATGTAAAACAGCAATTTTGACAGACATGAACAATTACATGTGACTTGAAAATTTGACATGTCAGATGACAAATACATGTCGTGTACGGGCGCCTTTAGACCTCTTTCTTTTCCGCAATATTTTCTCTTTTAGTATAAATTATTCTCTAAGGTTTTTATTCATCCATGGGGCAAGTTCAAACCTTAACGTTTTTTTACAATTACTCACTGTCGTTGAATCATTTATGGCAGCTTTCATGCAAGAAACCAAAGTATTTGTCAATTCTGATGCATCAATTAAAGAATAATTCTTTGGTAAACTATTTTGCAGAATTTCTCTTGCTTTCATATAATCGCATCGTGTTTTTTTCATCTCTGTGTATTCATTGCCCATAATATTACTTACAATCTTGCAACTGACGATATTATGATCTGAACTCACTTTGGGGCCTCGTTACCAAATTGTGGGCACTGTCACAATCGTAGTTTTGATACATTGTGAGCAAATCAATGTAACGAGCATTTTGAAAAAAATCTACATTTGAATCACCAACTACAATAATTGGATTACGAGCATGAATATTTAACATAGCATCAACAATAATTATAAAATCATCTACATTGCATTTTTGGGAGCGATAAAGCGATATAAGTTTTAGGGGTTTATTATCAATTTTAAAATTGCAAAACGTAACAGCTATGCGTTCAACAAAGTTCTCACTTTTACAAATGTCTACTTCATAATGAATGTTCTTATTTACATATAACGAGGTACCACCATAGCCGTCTTGTCTACAACAATGAACATAGTAAACCCGGGAATGTCATAAATCTGTGTAATCTCATTATGAAACCATGTTTCTTGAATTGCAATAACATCTGGCAACTTTGGTAACCTAGCTATAATTTCTTTGAATTTATTGAATTTTCCAATAGACGAAACGCTTCTAATGTTTAAACAAATTATATTAAAAAAATTACAATTCAGATTATAAATATAATTTTTAAAATTTGAAAATTGTTTAAAATATTGATTTTTAATCATAAAAAGTTCTAAAATATATAACAACATTTAAACCAATACAAATCATAATTAGGGGGAAACATAAGCAGCACCATCATCATCATTCACATTTGCACCATTTACTTCCCTGTTGATAATCATAGATCTCCTTTTAAAATGTTTATTAGTTGTTGCTTCCAATAACATTCTATCCACATCGTCTTCACATCTGATCAGTTGTTGTTTTCCCAGATCACTTTTTTTGCAGTACACTCTTCCATTCCGGGCATAAACATGTTGAAAACCAATTGACTTTAGCGATTTTGCATAATAGAATAGGTTTAAAGTCTCTTTGCTGTGAAAATCATGGACATACACCTCTTTGGTTTCCTCCTTTTCCTTTAACTTAGATTTCACTGACATCAATTGATCCTTATGCATCTTCGAAGAAAATTTTACCACCACAGTTTTTTTACCATCCTCAGATTGTTTTTTTCGTTTTAATAAAATAAGCAGCATCAAAAGCATTGGGTTCTAGGTTTGAAATTTTTAAAAACACAGTAAGCAAATAAAAGGAAACGATTTAAATATGTAATTGCTTTTTAGCTAATAAAGTGCAATTCTGAAAATGATTTTTATGTAAAATGAGAGAAGAAATCTTCCCAACACTCCACCTTATTGTCGAAGCCAGTAGTTTTGCAGAAATTAGTCAAGACACTGATTCTCTTAATAAGGCTGAATATTTTTATCAGACAGTTTTCTACATAAAAGTAAGATTAATCTTGAAAATTTGAAGGTTGTTATTGAAAAGATAATTTTATTCCAATAAAATCATCACTACCCTTTGGTTATAGTGTTTTTTAAAGTTATTATACCTAAATAATCCTTACGTCACAGATTGGAAGTAAACTTGTTTTTATTACAAAGGTTATTTATTGCACATCGGAAAAAATAAGCAAAAAGTAGTTTTGCTATAACTTCCTAAAATATCATACAAAATAAATGAAACTTTGTCCATGGGTACTTTTAAGTATAGTGCCATAAGCTCAAATTTAGCTCATGTCGGCTTAAGCACTTTTTCCTTTTTGCCACAGATTTATTTCCTTAAGAAATTATACTTAACTAGAGTTCTTTATAAAAAAAATTTATAGATTAAATGGGTACTGGAAAATGTTTTCAAAATATATATGTATGTGGTTAAACTTCAGGCTGTTATGCCCGTAATTTCTACAAAAATAAACATAGCTGTGTAAAGATATCTATGGTGTAAAAGCTGTCATATTTTTAAAGAAAACGGAAGGCAAAAAGACGTATGCCAATTAAACGTTGAAATAGGTAAAGATAACTGTTAGGTATGAAAACGAACAATTTTCTTTTTGTAGAAATTACGGGCATTAAACAAGCTTAAAACACTATTCAGGTTTAAAAAAATTAACATATTTTTGCATATTAAGAAATTATTTTTAAAATAATACATACCTTTTTTGAAAAAATGTGAATATATATTTTTGAACTCTAATTTTTAAATACACAATTATAACAAAAAAGAATTTTATCAAAAAATCATTTTAAACGAACACTTAAAAATTTTAGCTTTAAATATATTTACCAAAAATTTTTTTTCAACCAAAAGAAAATTATAAATTAACTTTCGTTTAGTTGTTTTTATAATTGTATTAATTTAACACATTTATATTATAAATTTAATAATATGTACATAATTAAAACTTTATTTCCTTATCATTAAATTTTCATAACCGTTTCCCTTTTCACAAAACAAAAACGGTTTTCCGTTTCCCTTACCGGCACTAGTTAGTAGCTAAATATTGACAACACTTAACTTGTCACAGTTTCTTTTTTGCATCTCCTTCAGCGTTGCCAGAATTAAGATTTTATCTTATTTTTCAAGATTTTTTGAACAAAATAAGATTTAAAGATTTTTTTTCTCAAATTAAGATTTTTTGTTTTAGATTTTTAACTTTAAGTTTGTACAACATACATAATTTTCTCTTACAGTTTTTTAAACAGTAAATTTTTAAAACAATGAGGTTTTATATCAGCTTGTTGTCTATTGGTTTTGCACACTTTTGTACTAACATGCATCATTATTTCTGGGCATACAAAACATGAAAAAAACATCATTGATTCGCGGTTGTTCATTTTTAGAATATTGATAAAAAAATTATTTGTGAAAAAAAATTTATAGTACAGTAGACGCTCGGTTATATGAACTAATTCAGACAAGGCCTGTTCACTAAATGGAAAAGTTCACATAATCGAGACAATACAATACAATACAATACAATACAATACAATACAATACAATACAATACAATACAATACAATACAATACAATACAATACAATACAATACAATACAATACAATACAATACAATACAATACAATACAATACAATACAATACAATACAATACAATACAATACAATACAATACATTACAATACAATACAATACAATACAATACAATACAATACAATACAATACAATACAATACAATACAATACAATACAATACAATACAATACAAGTATTTCAAATCATTTTTAATATGTGTTCATATGTACATAACCTATATTAAGTTTTTATTGTAGATATTTTTTTGCTTTAAGGGATTTCTGTAATGCCTTGTCCCTGCATTTTCGCAATGCCAAATATCATTATCAGATACATTATTTTAACTCCAAGCAATAACTATACAAACACCAACCATCTTATTAATGTTCCTTTGCATTCGTACATACACATTTACTAGCTTATTTCGGGGAAGAACAGATTTATAATAAAGGGTGTTTTTTATAGAGTGACACAAGCTTAAATCATAATAAAACAAGGAAATATATTTTTGATATCAATGAAACGGGCTTTATTGGAAAGAAAATTGTATAATTTAAATATTATTTCTGTCATGTGGCCGCCACGGCTGTTGTCGCATTCTGACCATCACCGTTTTTGAAGACAGCCCATAAAGCGCACCAAAAAGTAATTTTCTGTGGATGTAATGATGTTTCGACAAAAGCTTGTGGATTCTTCTCACTCCAAATGCAACAATTCTGCTTATTTACGTACCCATTCAACCAGAAATGAGCTTCATCGAAAATAAAATTTGGAGTAGAAATTCAAAATCTATACCAATTTGTACTTCAGCCCATTCGCCGAAAAGTCTTGAATAAAAAATTCAACAATTTGCTCGTTGCTCGATTCATTATAAGCTATAATTCGATTCATAATGAAATTTCAAAGCAAACTAAACAAAAAGCAACTATCAGCTGTTAAATGTGTGCTCAAATAAAGCAGTGACGCCAACTTAAAGTTGTGATACTCTAAAAAACACCCTTTACAACAAATAGTTACAAAGTGCAAGTTGTTCACATAATAGAGATACGTTGTGTTCACTCTTTAGAACCTCATGTGTAAAAATTTTGTTGTTCACTATTCTGGATGTTCATATAACTGGGTATACATATAACCGAGCGTCTACTGTATATATTTAAAGATTAATATATTAAAGAACAAACAAGTTCATGTATGTATTTAATTACCATGTCTTAGTACAAAAAGTTAAAACTAATGGAACTAAACCCTAGGATTACCGTCTTGGTCGGGCCGGACCAAATTTGTGTTTTCCTTGCAATATTTTTCGAATATAACAAAAAAAAAAAAAAAAAAAACAGGGGCGTGAGTTCTTTAATGATACGTGCTGAATCGAATGAAACTAATTTGGATTCGATTGAAGCAAACTAGTGGGGTGAAATTTTATTTTTATATGAAAGTCTATGAAATTACCCTTTTGGCCAGACCGAATTGTTGTGTTCTTGCAATATTTTTCAAATAGGAAAAAATATAAAAAAAAAAAAAAAAAACAGAAACGTGAATTCTGTAAATGATATGTTCTAAATTGAATGAATCAAGTTTAAATCAAATGTGTGGTAGATGCGAAAAAGCAATGTGCAAAACTAAGGACTACATATTCGATGACTTGCATGTAAAATAAAATAATAAAAATATATAATAAATTCGTATAATCTAGCAAATAACATACGTTCAATAAAAAAAATATATTTATTAACTTTTTATTTAATTGAGTTTTTAGCTGTTCTAATTGTGGTCTGCCTAGACAAAGAGGAGTGGTAAAAAGTTACAGTTAAGGGTTATGCAGCTTTTAGTTTGAAAATACCACATTCCATGTTTATGATAATTTGTAAACAAAGTGCTGGTTCACACAGGTCAAGTTTACTTGAACAGTTTTATTTAAATTTTCTTTTGAACTTGCGTTCACGTTCATGCACAAAATTAATTTTTGTTTTCTTTTCCTTCAGCTTTGTAGCTTTTTATTATATTACGGATGAAAAAAGAAAAGAAAAATACAAAACTGACTGGTACGGTCAAGTATGTACCCCTTTCCATTCTCTTTACCCCTCTCTCCTAAAAGCTCGAGACTTGAAGAGTCAAACTTGACCTGTGTGAACCAGCACAAAATATTTATACATAAGTGCTTAGGAATATCTGTTTAAACGTGTACCAACATTATTTTAATAAAAATTCATTAGGAATATATTTAGGAAAATCCATAGTTTTCAGTGATTTTTTTAAATGCAATTTTCTCAAAATGCCTTCGATATAACAACGCTATCAAAAAATATAATATTAAATTGAGAACCCTCAAGATTTTTTTTTTGGAAAATATAACTAAAACACAATTTTAAACCTACAATTTGATTTTGTAAAAATACCGCAATTACGTATTTTAATTTAAATGTGTAGTTTCCATAGTAAAAAGTAGTTTCTTTTAAAAAATTAATAATTTTTACTTTTTTGCCTTTGTTATAAAAAATTTCAAGATTTTTCTCTTCAAAATAAGATTTTTTTTTCGCCAAAAGAAGATTTTCTTTCCAAATCTTCTGGCAACGCTGATCTCCTTTAATTTAGTTTTCTTTTTTCGTTCAACTTAACAAGTGCGTGTTTAACTTAGAAATGTCTCGGTGTAATTAAATTTTTTTAAAAAATATAAATACCGCTATAGGTATGTAATAAAAGTTAAAAATAATTAATAAAAAGTGTTTTTTATTAAGTGTTTAACAAAAGTTTGTAAGAAAGTTATAAGGAAATATGAAAATTCCAGTGTTCAATCTAATTAGAAAAATATCTTTTTAGTGTAGAGTAAATGTTCGGCAAAATGGCCGTTATAACAAAACGAAATTTAGTAGTCGACTATCGGTGTGAGTGGAAGTGTGTGTTAGTGCGTAAAGACCCGGCAAATAATATTGGAACACCTGATCCGTTTTGATCAAATGGACTAGTCCAATGTAATGCAAGCATGGACCATGTCATTGTTAAAAAGAGTTTGTAGTGAAACGATATGTCTTCGTTTTTTAACGATATGTTTCATTTTTAAACGATTTCAAAGCTTATCCTCTGAAGTATACCATCGAGTAGTTTTAAGACTACTCCTTTGTAATGCAATGCTGGGTTACATGGTCCTGCCCTAGAACATCGTAATGTTAAATAGACCATGTTTTTTTATACATTGGGGTTACCTTTGGACTAGTCATAGTTCCTTATGGGTAACATTTTACATGCGTGTATGGACTAGTCGCATTATTTGCAGGGGAAGTTTAAACATTTTGTTAAGCTCACGGAGCACCCTTTTTCAAGGTTAAATGCTTGTGCAAAAGTTGGTGCAGATTCGTAATGTTAAATAGAGAAGGTTTTTCCGGTGGCATGTCATAACGTACAGTGTCCATAATTACTAAAGAAGTTAAATACAAAAAAGATCTACAAACACGCAGAGAAAAAAATGTTTTATTATGGTCAGAACCAACAAAACTATTTTTAAAGAAACAAATTTAACCATAAAATGGTTGTTGGTGACAATGATTTGGTTAAATTAAACATAATATGGTTAAAATTTGTTTAAAAATGGTTTTGCTGCTTTTTCTCTATATATAAATATATAACGAAAACACTTTTGGGCGCTAGGATTTTCACCTACATATATGGTATAACAAATATTGGCTTCGCTAGCTAAAGCTTCTCTGCACAGCCGGCCTTCGGCACTTATTATGACACTTTTAAAAGTGTCATAAAGTCCATGGACATTGTGACACTTTTATCTATATATGAGCCGTTTATTTTGAAAGTGGCATTAGTCACTTTTTCAAAAAAAATCGAATTAATAATAAATATAATAATAAATAATAATAATAAATAATAATAATAATAAATACTGAGAAAAATATCATTATCATGATGTATCAAATACAAGTGAATCTTCTCGAAAGTTAGCATCCATAATTTTAAACGTGTTAAAACGCAAACCCTTAAATATCTCGACTTAAAAACCGAAATGACTTATGCCACTTTCAAAATAAACGGCTCATATATAAAATTGTAACGTTACTGACTGACTGACTGACTCACTGATTCATCATCGCACAGCCTAAACGCCTGAAACTTAACACGTGAAATTTGGGCCAGAGATTGGCCACTCCCCAAATCGATTTTTGGAAATTCGAATGATTAGGGGGTAAAAACGGGATAATGCCGTAACCTTATATCTCCAAAACTAAAAGAGATACAAAAAAAATGTAATACTTATCGTTTTTCTATAGAAAAATAAGCGGACAGGTGTCTGGTACTTTTTTGAAATTCGGCCCTATTAGGGAGTAAACGGGTAAAATCTGAATTTTGGTACTTTTTTGACACCCCATCTATCTTTTGAACCAATAAACATAGAATCAAAGTTTATACCAGATTCGAAACTTATCAAAAAATACGAATATAAATTTGGTACTCTTTCGAAATTCAAACTTTTAAGGGGTGAAAATCGTGACTAATTTTGGTACTCTTTTTAAAAAACATTTTTCTCCATTCATTGACATATTCGTACTAAATTATGAGCTCCCACTACAATACTGACATTTTTGATACTTTAATGGGGGAACAAATAGTACCAAATTAAGGAAATACGGGAAATTTTATATTTTTATTTAGCTTTTTGGTTCTACAACTGGTATTTTTTTAATTATCTTTAATATTGGGCCTAGAAACATCAAATTCAAGATGCAATGTCCTCAGTGGATAAGAATCTATAAGGGGATGTTTTTGGTACTTTACTGTTCATTAACTGGTACTTTTTGAATTTCCGTTAGTATTGGACCTTTAAAAATAAATTTAAGCATGCAAGGTCTTGTGTGAATGACAATCTGTTAGACGGATCTTTTTTGTACTTTTTCGTTTTTTAACTGGTACTTTTTAAATTTTCGCCAATATTGGTCTTATGAACATAAAATTAAACCTGCAAAGTCATGAGTGAATGAGAATCTCTAAAACGGCTTATTGGTACTTTTTAGTTCTTAAACTGGTACTTTTTGAAAATCCGTTATTATTGGACTTAGAAATATAAAATTCAAGATACAATGCCCAGAGTGGATAAGAATATATAAGAGGGAAGTTTTTGGTACTTTTTTGTTCTTTAACTGGTACTTTTTGAATTTCCGTTAGTATTGGACCTAGAAACATAAAATTAAACATGCAAGGTCCTGAGTGAATGAGAATCTCTGAAAGGGCTTATTGGTACTTTTTAGTTCTTAAACTGGTACTTTTTGAATATCCGTTATTATTGGACTTAGAAATATTTAAATTCAAGATGCAATGCCCAGAGTGGATAAGAATATATAAGAGGGAAGTTGTTGGTACTTTTTTTGTTCTTTAACTGGTATTTTTTTAATTATCGTTAATATTGGGCCTAGAAACATAAAATTCAAGATACAATGCCCAGAGTGGATAAGAATATATAAGGGGATGTTTTTGGTACTTTTCTGTTCATTAACTGGTACTTTTTGAATTTCCGTTAGTATTGGACCTTTAAAAATAAAATTAAGCATACAATGTCCTGAGTGGATCGGAATCTATAAGAGGGAACTTTGAGGTACTTTTTTATTCATTAACTGGTACTTTTTGATATTCCGTTAGTTTTGGGCCCATAAAGAAAAAAATAAACATTCAAGGTCCTGAGTGAATGAGAATCTGTAAGAGGGAGTTTGGTACTATTTTGTTCCTTAACTGGTACCTTTTCAATTTCCGCATTTATTGGATCTAGAAACATAAAATTAAACTTTTTACTTTTTTTAATATAATATTTATTTTTGTGCAATAAATAAAAAAAAGTAAATAGGTGTCTGCTACTTTTACGAACTTCGGCCGTTTTAATAAAAATTAAATAAAAATTATATAACATTTGAAACTTATTTAAAAAATACAAATGCATATTTGGTACTTTTTCGAAATTCGAACGTTTAAGGGATGAAAATTGTATCTATGTTTGTTACTTTATTTAAAAGATTTTTTCTCCATCTATTTATCTTTCATCGCAGAGCCTAAACGTCTGAAGCTAAAAGGCTGTCATTTGGACCAGAGGATGGACTCTCGCCAAATCGATCGTGCCAACCTCATACCTCCTAAGCTAAAAGAGATGAAAAATATTAACACTTATTGTTGTTCATTGGAAAAATTCGCTAACCTCATATCTCCCTAACTAAAAGAGATACAAAAAATTGAAAACTAAAAAAATAAAAAAAATACAAAAACATGTCGTCTATACGCTCCTTTAAGAAGCACAACATTTTTGAAAATTTCAAATGTACTAAGTGCAACATCTTTATATAGTAATAGTCTTTGCTATGACACTGGACGTTATGACATGCCACCGTTTTTCCATACATTGGGGTTACCTTTGCAGGGCAAGTTTAAAAATTTTGTTAAGCTCACAGAGCTCCCTTTTTCAAGGTTAAATGCTTGTGCAAAAGTTGGTGCAGATACGTTTTAAGGTAATGTTGAACATTTTTTTTTAGTTAAAATAAAATCAAGTTTGCAGTAAATATGTGTTAAGAAGTAGATGTTTATAAGTGTGTTTTTAAAAAAAATTAGCTAACTGAACAAATTATTCAAGTGTTTTAATTAAAGTATAACTATAAATTTAAAAAAAAGTTAAAAATATAAACAAGAGGAAATTAATTAAAAAAATAAATAAAAAAGGTTTTAACAGCAAATTTTTAGTGAAAGAAATAAAAGTATTTATCATTGAATTTAATTTTCATTAAATTATTTTTTATGATGAAAGGATTTTTTACAACATGAATTGAATTAAAATTTATTGTTATTTGTTATTCTTGGCTGCCGCGGGAATCGAACTTTTTCCTGATTAAAATATTGGATAAAAAACCATAACCGTAATTTATTGAAACACAAATATTCAAATCATCTATAACGTTAAAATATATAATTGCGTTAAAAGATAAGATTAACCCCTTTCAAGATTAATTTAAGAACTCCGAAATTTTAATAAAAACAAACAACATTTTCAACGAAAACTTTTTATTATAAAGGAGCGATAATAATATTTCGGTACATTTGTATCTGTTTATTAAGATTACAAATTAGAAAACACAAACATTCATAAAACAAAGACGAAAACATTTCATTAAGATAAACATATAGTATATTCTCCTTGCACTAATTTGAACGAGTTCAATCGGGTTTGATAGAAGGCTTTTAAATAAAAAAAGGTTTTTAACAAATCCACCGGTTAAATAAACTAATTTGTTAAACGTTATCCAACCTCGAATAACAAACAATTTAATGAAACAATAAACTTAAAAAATACATATATATTTCTCAAGAAACTTAATACACCTCAAGATGAATGTGGTAAGTTTCCCTTATTAAAATTTTACTTATACATGTTGTTTAATTTTAGCATGGCTTCTATTTAAAATTATGTATACAATTTTTAAAAATTATTTTTATCTAAATTTAAACTTGGTAATTTGTCTTATACATATGTTTTAGGAAACACCTTCGAAAAATATTTTAATATCAATACTGAATGTGCCATATAATTAAAAAAAAATTATTTTACTTCCTTTTTTACGACATTCATTAGTTATTAAAGGAACAACAGCTGTTAAATTTAAAATTTTGTAAATGTCAATATGGGTAGTTATTAATGACAGCAGTCGGAAAGCAACTCGCTTTTTTAAATGCAACTGTGTAGAATTTTACAATGTTAGCTGATTTTGACTGCAAAGTATTAATTCTTTTAAAAATTCTTTACCCAATAAGCACTCAAAAATAAAATTGCAAGTGCTTAAAATAACAAAACAGTGGAATCACCCGTTAGAGAGAGCAAGTTTACAAAAAATATTCGAATAATTTTTGAATTATTGAATGTCCATACATTTATTTGAATACATTGACATAATATGTGTGTAAGCTTGTGGCTTCTTTTATTTGTAAGAGTTAAGCTTACACATACATACGTAATGTGTAGGTACAGAAATTTTACATTCAAATTATATTTGAATATTTCATTCATTTGACTTGAGTTGACTGAATTGAATGAGTTTTTATTCGTTTTGTCTTTGGTTATTCTTTCATTTGTTTCTTTATTATTGGGTGCTCGACACATTGTAGTTAAAAAACAAATGAGTGTGTTGAAATTGGTTTTTATTTATTCTTGCAGACCTCTACCCTCCACCACAATTAGTTGTGAAGAGGGTATATTAAGTTTGTCATTTATTATTCATCTCAGACCCCATAAAGTATATATATTCTGGGTCCTTGAGTAATTCTAAGTCGATTAAGCCATGTCCGTCTGTCTGTCCGTCTGTCTGTCCGTCTGTTGAAAACACGCTCACTTTCGAACAACTCAAAAGAAATAAACAAACTTGGTGCCAAATTGCTTATAGTTATCCTAAAGGCCAGTTTACACGGTAATACAATGTATTACGACTTTGTAGAATCAAAATAATATGAAATTCTCTCCGTTTTTAAAAGAAAAAAATAAAAGTCTGTTGAGAGTATACTTTATGTTTACACGGATGGTATAAGTAAAATCAAAAAGAATAACAAAAAAGCAGATGGTTGCAGTTTTACAATTTTTACAAAAACAACATGAAAATTTCCTGAGTTGATTTTAGTTGTTTTTGTAATTGTATAAAAATGCTACCGCCTTCAATATACTCCGTTAAAATGCACCTCTGGTGTGATGAAAAAACATAAGTTTCTCAAATGGTTTAGAAAAAAACCATTTACCGACCGCTTGTCAGATTTTGTATTCGTATTCTCTCTTACTCAATGCATTTTGCTTTTACATGATATGATTTCTCTCATTCTACATTATGTCGTAATACAATGTATTACCGTGTAAACTGGCCTTAAGTAGTTTGGGATTGAAATTCAGCTAAATCGGTTCAGTAGGACCAGAGCTATGAATCAAAATTTGGAACCACCACCTACAAAAATTGATAATTTTGTTACAAAAAATAACATAAATGCTGGAACTAGGCATGTAATGAGATAAGATTTTGCAAAAATTTGTTTCATTTGACTGGAAATCACTCTGTTAAATTTCGTGAAGATCCGTCCATAATTTACCCTAAGCCCCATATAAGCAATACTCCCGGAAAACAGTTTTGTGCCCCTAAAACCGTAAAAAATAACGCTAGCGTAACAAAATTTGGTACGTTACAGTTTTTTAGGACTAGAAATAACACTGTGAAATTTCGTGACGATCCGTCCACAATTTACCTTAGGCCCCATATAAACCCTACTACCGGAAAACAGTTTAGTACGCCTAAAACCGTAAATAAATAATGCAATCATAACAGAAATTGGTACGTCACAGTTTTAAAGGACTAGAAATGACGCTGTGAAATTTCGTGATGATCGGTCCATAATTTACCCTAGGCCCCATATAAACCCTACTACCGGAAAACAGTTTAGTCGCCTAAAACCATAACTAATAACAAATCGTCACAGTTAGAGATAATAATAACATCATACAGACATTACTCCTTAAACATTCAAACAGTTAGAGATAATAATAACATCATACAGACATTACTCCTTAAACATTCGAACAGTTAGAGATAATAATAACATCATACAGACATTACTCCTTTAACATTCGAACTGTCGGTGGAGGGTATCAAAGATTCGGCACAGCCGAATATAGCACTCTAACTTGTTTAAAAATAGTTTTGCATATTTAAACTTGGCCTGATTATGACAATACAAACAAATTTCTACGTATTTTAGGTTTTTGTATACAACTAGATGACCCGTGCGAATATTTCGCACCGTTAGTTGTCATTTTTGTAACATAAAATGAAAGTAATTAATAGAAATTTTAGTAACTTCAATACACTTTAAAATATAATTTTTATCAATGAAAATATTAATTTTTCAATTTCTAATTATTTTTCGTCATTAGTGTTAGAAATAAGCTTTAAAATGAGATATCATTCTTTAAATTTGATGCGGTGGTATGGGAGATATTTGCAACCGACAAAAAAAGTGCTTTAGAAATAATATATATGATTTTAAGTCATTAATATTTGTTTTAATTATTTGTTTATTCACGTAATAAAAATTATTAGATTTTTATATTTTTTGTCGTTTAATTTTAATGTTTAAATATACCACAGTGCTATTTAGACTCAAATAGTACTTTATTACTTAGCACTTCAGAACACTTTGTCAAACCATTTTTAGTCCAACCAAATTGAATTGAATAAAAATATTATCTCTTATTTTGACGCAATTGCGCTGTTTGTCGCTATTTCCTTTGAGTAAATAAAAGCACATATTCCTCATTTGCTGCAAAATCGTCATAATTCAAACATATTAGAAATACAGAAAAATAATTTAAAGTTTTAAAGTTACACACAACATAATGCAACAAAAAATTTGACGATTCTCTCAAGGGTTGAGTTTACAATATCTGCACATAGAATAATTATCACTTCATAAAACCCCTGATTTACTATGCAATTATTGACTTATGATGATGCAGCAGAAGAACGATATAAGCATTCATGTTTAACATATATTTAAAAGTGACCTGTCTTAACTACTGTCTGGACGCCTACGTCACGAAGTCAGTTAGTAGAGTTTTTGGAAACTAATACATATTTTTTTTCTTACTGTGAAATGTAAACGCTACGTAAGAGGTGGTTCTAGGACCAAAATCAAAAACATCAGTACTAAAATTTTTTTGTTATTTAAAAAACTGCAGTCGAAACCAGGAACTGTCAAACAAAAAAAGAAAATGTATGTACCACTTTTCGCTTATTAATTGGTTTGACATCCACTGTTTACATTTAATGAGTCAGAAGTAAAAATAACAGTTATTTTATTGAGCAATATCAAATGAAAAATGGAAGAAATGCAGTTATTCTACTTAAACTGCAGTTTTTTAAACGCTGAATTAAAATGATCTCTTTTACATCTTACTTACATTTTATTTAGTAATATACGTAACATTTATTATACGTTTAAGTTCTGAAGTACACACATACATATTGTTTGTTTTGTTTTCCTTTTTTATTTAATAAAAAACTTAAAAAAAAACCGAAAAACCCATTATTCGAAACCGGTTTTTTATTACAAAACCGAAAACCTGATTTTTTCAGAAGTAGGTTTTTCGAAGTATTCGAAACCCGGTTTTTGAAATATACGAATATTTGACAACTCTGAGTTTTTACTTAAAACTTTTTAGCCAATTTGTTAAACCATAAAGAGTGTTTGATTCCCCACAATTGTAAAGAGCCCACACTAAAGAGGTCATTGTGCGATCAAGTAGTGCTAGATTTGTGTGATTCGCTTCAATTTGCAAAATTCTCTAAAATATCGTATAACCAACACTTGCTCCATGCAATGCAACCAAATCAAGATGACTGCTATACGTATGCGTTTACACCATTCACTGCAGGTGGAAGAATTAACACGGAAAAATGTTTTAACATAGCATGTGGTAACATAGCATATGCTGCACACTTGGCGGCATTGTAAATATGTTTTTCTCAACACTCTTAAAAGCCCAATAAAATGCGACATTTTTTTTTGTATTTCTATAACATTTTGTAAATTTTTATGAGATTGGCAAACCTTCCTTTTCGGCTTAAACGAGCATATTTCATATAAATATCTTTGATGTCAAGGAAAGTTTCTTGTGGTTATCCCAAAGTTGTCCGCAATTTTTGCAGAAAACAATAACGAACCGCTTCATATTGTAAACGTAGTTGCTGTTTTGTTTGCAAAGTCCATCTCTTAAACGTGCATTGAAAAATTTTCCAAAGAACGGGATGATTTTCGGAAATTATGATTTTTCATACAATGATCTATGATTAATTCCAATGAAGCTTGATGTACAGTAGGGTGTTTGCTCCACAAATCACTGTTCGGTCCATGACAACTTTTTGAAAAGTAACTCCAAAATAGAAGGCTTTAAAGCATACAAGCCTATAATTGAAGATGTTTGGCAGGCCAGGGCTGTTAAGCTAGCCAAATAAAAATTTAATAACATTTCACTTCTCATCATAGAATCTGTTGTACCCTTTATGTTCGAAGTGTCCACTGTATTGTTAACATCTTCAAGTATATGGCGATTGGCTTCTTGCAGTACTGGCACATTTTTTATAAGTTTTCGACTCTAATCATAATCTGACGATTATCCAACTGAACATCAAGATGAGCCACTTTATTAAGAAGAAGAGGCATTACATCGAACCATTCCATGGAGTAGTCCATGGACATGTCTTCGTTTTTCAAAGACATGCTTTCGTTTTTAAACGACTTCAAAACTAATCTTCTTGAGTATACCATGCAGTAGTTTTAAAACTACTCCTAAGTGGTCCAAATGTGGGTTATATGGTCCTGCCCAAAACATCGTAATGTTAAATAGACCATGTTTTTTCTATACGTTTGGGCTACTTTTGGACTAGTCCTGGTCCCTTGTGGGCTACTCTTTACACGCGTGTTTGGACTGGTACTATTATTTGCAGGGTTTAAACAAAGGCATGGTCCATGCTTGCATTGTGTTTGGACTGGTCCCATTATTTGCAGGGTAGGTAAAAAGCATTGTGCTTTTATTATGCATAAACAACTAAAACACTACAAGAAGAAAAATATACATTTGTTTTCATGTTGAAGAAGTAAAATAACATTAAAACAATTCTCATATTCTTTTTGTTAAAATAGTTTAGTTAAATACATGAAACCATTAAACTAGACTCGGGTCTAATCAACGCATCCTGTATCGAGTTAGTTTAGGCATTTTTCTCCATGCGATAGACACAGTCATCGAGAGATGTATCGGCTTTGTTACTCGGTAGCTGATTGCTATCATGTACAATTACGTACATTTTATTAGATATCGAGTGTCATGATTCTAAATTAAAAAATTTCGATAATTGTTCTTGGGTGTCGTATGCGGTGATTAGACCCCCCCCCCCTTCCCCCCCTCCTGATTACAAAAACCATATGAGGAAAGACACAACTGGCAAAATTAAATTAAATTAAACAAAAGAGAAGGAAAATTGGAAATACAAGAAGAGAATAATTTATTTAGAACCCGTGCAGTGCAAACGTATAGATAACATAAACTGTAAGTATAGTAGCACAGCTGCACACAGGGGTAATCAATCAATCAATCATGGTTTGTGAGATTAATTATGATGGGGTAAACCACTAAAAGAAAAAAAAATTAATCTTAAACCGAACGGTTTTTCACGTCAGTTTTTTTTGCAGTTTTATAATGTAGCCTCTACGTAAAGTGATTTTCTAAAACAAAGGATAAAGTTTTATTGAAAAAACGTGAGTTTTCGCTGTGTATGTGGATATGTAGTTGTGAATTCCGAAAAATTCGATGGAAGTGATTTTTATAATGTGAACAGTGGATATCAGTGAAACAATTAAAAAGAAAAAAGTTGCGGTGTTTTCTCCTCTTAAGGCACTGCTACACGTTCAATAAATATCGTGATATTTGGATCGCGATCTATATTGATGGATCACATAAAATTAGGACTTTTTGCGATATGGATCTTGATCCTTCAGTATTGTATGCTACTACAATCATGTAAATTAATGTGTTGTTTATAGAACACGAGCGCATAACTCGTCCTTTTAACTTACATATAAGACAAAAACAAAATTTTCAAATTTGTTTTTGTGTTCTATAAACCACACATAAACTTGTCTCATATTATATGCATATACATTTACACACAACATACGTATAAACATAATTATATGTATGTTTATACGTATGTTATGCATAGTAAATGTAAATATATATATTTTAACAAAGGTTATTATAAAAAAGGATAATTTTTAGGACTTAAAACTTATACTTTATGTATACCATTTTATATACCTTCGATGAAACGATGAGGCTTAATAAAAAAATTAAAAAAAAATTTAGTAAAATACGGGGATCGAACCAGAGTCTTAAATATTTAAAGAGACAAAAAGTACGTTCAATACAACATCCTAGACAACTTAACCATGTACTCATGTGTAAAACCATCGTTAATATAATAAAAGGCATAAACAAAACATGATCAGTAAATTTTTTTACACACCAGTGATGGGAATTAAAAAATTTTAATGTTGTGCCAAAAATGTAACGAAAACACCAATTTTACTGAAAAAGGGACAAATACCTTTGTAATGGAAATTAGACATTAAAAAATTCTTTTAACACTAAAAATTAATAAATTAAAAGTAAAAAACATTTTTAGATGCGCTAAAAATAAAAAAATAATTTTTTGCTTTAACACTTTTACTATCAAATTATAACGTCATTTCACAATTTATATAATATAAAAGCTTTTCGCGAGACTTAAATACTTGTATTTACTTAGTTTAAACATTTTAATAGTTAAAATCAAGTTATTATTTAACTTGCTTTTCTGCACAAGTAAATCTCGCGACAAGCTTTTATATTATATAAATAGTAAAATGACGTTATAATTTGATAGTAAAACTTTTAAAGCAAAAAATTCAAATAAAAGCTTGTTTTCTAAAAAGGTTTTTTACTTTTTAGCGCATTTAGATACTAATAGCTAGTTTTTAAAAAAGAATTTTTACTTTTAATTTTTTTTTAAAACTCGAATTCGTATTCTCAGCAAGCATTAAAAACTTAGTCAGCCACATTGTATCTAGAGTGACTACTTTATTTTTCGAGTTATTCTTAGCAAGCCCTTTCATTTGGTACCCATATTGTAGAAGTGCATTAAAAATATCTAGTCCGCGATGTTGTGTTTGTCCGCCATATTGTATTTAGAGTGACCACTTCATGTTCTAAGTTGTTTTTAGCAAGCCCTTTCATTTGATACCCATATTGTAAAAGTGCATTAAAAATAACTAGTTCACCATCTTGTCTGTACCGCCATATTTGATTTAGAGTGACCACTTTATTTTTTGAGATATTCCTAGCAAAACCTTTCATTTGATACCTTTATTGTAAATAAAAGCACATATTCCTCATTTGCTGCAAAATCGTCATAATTCAAACATATTAGAAATACAGAAAAATAATTTAAAGTTTTAAAGTTACACACAACATAATGCAACAAAAAATTTGACGATTCTCTCAAGGGTTGAGTTTACAATATCTGCACATAGAATAATTATCACTTCATAAAACCCCTGATTTACTATGCAATTATTGACTTATGATGATGCAGCAGAAGAACGATATAAGCATTCATGTTTAACATATCGTCGTGCCGAAGTTATCTTGCCGTATATCACAAAAATTTTTTTTTGGGAAATCGAATCTTAAGGTTCAAATTTTTATACGCAAAAATGTACGTGAAAAAAGTCGTCCAATATTTTTGTCAGATATTGTGTTTGAAGTTCTTTATCGATTTATGTAAAAATATCCAAAATCATGGAAATAAATTTTCAAGTTATAGCGATTGTCACGTCCGAAAAAAATTTTCAATTTTGTCGTATACGCCACTTTTTGCGATATATTTTTTAGTTTGTATGATATAAGTCAAAATAAGGTATTAAAAACCTACATTCACGTGTTTTACCAATATTGAAAATTAAGTTATAATAATTTTCGAAACGAAAATTTATGCAAGTGACAAATGTATTTACGTATAGTTATAGTTTTTATATTCACCCCTATCGTGAATAATTTTTCCCTCGTGATTTTTCCCCTTTGCGATCATGAACAACTCCCATCAAAAAATGTAATTCAAGGAGAATAATAACGTGAAAAAATGTTCACGGGAAAAAATTCCCCTTATCGTGAGAAATGTTTTCCCTAGTAATTTGTTCACATTTCCCTTAGATTTTCTCACTTTATTTTTGCTAGGGAACAGAACACGTATGTAAGTGACTCCTCCTATAAATCGATTATTAAGGGTTAATAAAGTTAATAAGGCACAAACCCATATATTGCTCAACAAAATGCAAAACAACAGGTCGATTGCCTGCGGATTTGTGAAGCTTTCGCTTGACTTGGTGGCAGAATTTTGGAAAATATTTTACTACATTAAATTTAAAAAGTGCAAAAAACTAACGTTGTAATCATACTATCCCTCCAGTACAAAATATTTTGCTTTATTATTTTAACTTTTCTTTAAAATATATACTTGTATATTTTGAGCAAAAATTTCATTGATTTTTTAATTTTCTTAATCTTTCTTCTTTTTTTACATTCACTGGAACTGATAGAGTGGAAAATTTTTCACATGAAATTCACGATTGCTTTTTTCCCTTCGAGGGGAATGAACATTTTATGGGAACAAAAATTCCACTTGTTATTCACGATAGGGGTGATTATCGAATTTCCTTATGTATGAATAATTTTAAGGTTTATTATTACTTAAATGTGGTCTTTCCACAATGCACGAGGTTAACTGTGAGTCACACCGTAACGTCAAATTTTTGTCCAACTTAATTTGACATTTCTTGGTATCAGTGCCAAATTCATGCATGGAGAGGTGCAGCATTGAGCAGCGAGCTAAGATTGCTGAAGCCTTTTACAAAAATGGGCGGTCAAATAAAAAAAACATTTTGTGCACATCTTGATTTTTTTGGGCAGCATAATCGATCAAATGTGTCCACAATCGGGATAATTTTGCACCAATTTTAGCAAACCAACTCTGTAGGAAATGTGAAAACGCCTGTGCATGCATGCTTGGTGCGGTTTATGGCCAGGCGGCATCATCGGACCTTATTTTTCGAAAATGAGGTATGGTGTTCGCTATCGCGAGCTGATAACGGATTTCTTTTTGCCAGAAATGGAGGATATGTACCTGGACGATAAGAAGTTCTAAAAGAATGGCCATGTTAATTGGACGTCACGATCATATGATTTGAAACCGTTGGCCTTCTTTCTTTGGTAATATTAAAAATAAAAAGTGTACGTCAATAAGCCAAGAACAATTCAATAATGATTCGATAATTTGACACATTAACTACATTGAACCTCAATAATGTCTCAGAGCCATTGAAAATATGGACCATAGGACAGAGGTATATAACCGAAGCCAAGACGAGCATATGGTTGATATTTTGTCTCACACATATTTGTCATAGATCCTTCTATAATAATAAAAAATATTTAGAGAATTCTCTAAAAACTTTTTGTTTTATTTACAATTAACAATGTGCATTATGGTTGGACCACCCTGAATATTTAAACTTTAATTGCTTAACAATAAAATGAATTTAAGCATTACAGCAATAATTCCATCAATATAAATAGCCGTTGTGTACTACGTCCGAAAAATATCTTTACATATAAAACGAAAAATGTTAAAATAACAGCAATATTAATAAAATAGTCTCTTTTTGTAATATGCCTAATATACTTTGTTCACATACAACAAGATAACGCAAGATTTTTGTAATTGAAAGTTTTCATACGATTTTTGTCGTATATCCACAATTATGCTACATACGGTATTATAACGCATTAATTTTTTCGCAAAAGTGGATATACAACAAAATGGGTTCGTAATATCTCATTAACCATAAGAGATAGAGACGTGAGGATTGCGCAGATCGATAGATCTGTAAAATTTACCGCAGGAAACGGTCTTATCTCATTTTTTTCGATTTTGTGATATACGACAAGATAACTCCGGAACGACGATATATTTAAAAGTGACCTGTCTTAACTACTGTCTGGACGCCTACGTCACGAAGTCAGTTAGTAGAGTTTTTGGAAACTAATACATATTTTTTTTCTTACTGTGAAATGTAAACGCTACGTAAGAGGTGGTTCTAGGACCAAAATCAAAAACATCAGAACTAAAATTTTTTTGTTATTTAAAAAACTGCAGTCGAAACCAGGAACTGTCAAACAAAAAAAGAAAATGTATGTACCACTTTTCGCTTATTAATTGGTTTGACATCCACTGTTTACATTTAATGAGTCAGAAGTAAAAATAACAGTTATTTTATTGAGCAATATCAAATGAAAAATGGAAGAAATGCAGTTATTCTACTTAAACTGCAGTTTTTTAAACGCTGAATTAAAATGATCTCTTTTACATCTTACTTACATTTTATTTAGTAATATACGTAACATTTATTATACGTTTAAGTTCTGAAGTACACACATACATATTGTTTGTTTTGTTTTCCTTTTTTATTTAATAAAAAACTTAAAAAAAAACCGAAAAACCCATTATTCGAAACCGGTTTTTTATTACAAAACCGAAAACCTGATTTTTTCAGAAGTAGGTTTTTCGAAGTATTCGAAACCCGGTTTTTGAAATATACGAATATTTGACAACTCTGAGTTTTTACTTAAAACTTTTTAGCCAATTTGTTAAACCATAAAGAGTGTTTGATTCCCCACAATTGTAAAGAGCCCACACTAAAGAGGTCATTGTGCGATCAAGTAGTGCTAGATTTGTGTGATTCGCTTCAATTTGCAAAATTCTCTAAAATATCGTATAACCAACACTTGCTCCATGCAATGCAACCAAATCAAGATGACTGCTATACGTATGCGTTTACACCATTCACTGCAGGTGGAAGAATTAACACGGAAAAATGTTTTAACATAGCATGTGGTAACATAGCATATGCTGCACACTTGGCGGCATTGTAAATATGTTTTTCTCAACACTCTTAAAAGCCCAATAAAATGCGACATTTTTTTTTTGTATTTCTATAACATTTTGTAAATTTTTATGAGATTGGCAAACCTTCCTTTTCGGCTTAAACGAGCATATTTCATATAAATATCTTTGATGTCAAGGAAAGTTTCTTGTGGTTATCCCAAAGTTGTCCGCAATTTTTGCAGAAAACAATAACGAACCGCTTCATATTGTAAACGTAGTTGCTGTTTTGTTTGCAAAGTCCATCTCTTAAACGTGCATTGAAAAATTTTCCAAAGAACGGGATGATTTTCGGAAATTATGATTTTTCATACAATGATCTATGATTAATTCCAATGAAGCTTGATGTACAGTAGGGTGTTTGCTCCACAAATCACTGTTCGGTCCATGACAACTTTTTGAAAAGTAACTCCAAAATAGAAGGCTTTAAAGCATACAAGCCTATAATTGAAGATGTTTGGCAGGCCAGGGCTGTTAAGCTAGCCAAATAAAAATTTAATAACATTTCACTTCTCATCATAGAATCTGTTGTACCCTTTATGTTCGAAGTGTCCACTGTATTGTTAACATCTTCAAGTATATGGCGATTGGCTTCTTGCAGTACTGGCACATTTTTTATAAGTTTTCGACTCTAATCATAATCTGACGATTATCCAACTGAACATCAAGATGAGCCACTTTATTAAGAAGAAGAGGCATTACATCGAACCATTCCATGGAGTAGTCCATGGACATGTCTTCGTTTTTCAAAGACATGCTTTCGTTTTTAAACGACTTCAAAACTAATCTTCTTGAGTATACCATGCAGTAGTTTTAAAACTACTCCTAAGTGGTCCAAATGTGGGTTATATGGTCCTGCCCAAAACATCGTAATGTTAAATAGACCATGTTTTTTCTATACGTTTGGGCTACTTTTGGACTAGTCCTGGTCCCTTGTGGGCTACTCTTTACACGCGTGTTTGGACTGGTACTATTATTTGCAGGGTTTAAACAAAGGCATGGTCCATGCTTGCATTGTGTTTGGACTGGTCCCATTATTTGCAGGGTAGGTAAAAAGCATTGTGCTTTTATTATGCATAAACAACTAAAACACTACAAGAAGAAAAATAGACATTTGTTTTCATGTTGAAGAAGTAAAATAACATTAAAACAATTCTCATATTCTTTTTGTTAAAATAGTTTAGTTAAATACATGAAACCATTAAACTAGACTCGGGTCTAATCAACGCATCCTGTATCGAGTTAGTTTAGGCATTTTTCTCCATGCGATAGACACAGACATCGAGAGATGTATCGGCTTTGTTACTCGGTAGCTGATTGCTATCATCTACAATTACGTACATTTTATTAGATATCGAGTGTCATGATTCTAAATTAAAAAATTTCGATAATTGTTCTTGGGTATCGTATGCGGTGATTAGACCCCCCCCCCCCTGATTACAAAAACCATATGAGGAAAGACACAACTGGCAAAATTAAATTAAATTAAACAAAAGAGAAGGAAAATTGGAAATACAAGAAGAGAATAATTTATTTAGAACCCGTGCAGTGCAAACGTATAGATAATATAAACTGTAAGTATAGTAGCACAGCTGCACACAGGGGTAATCAATCAATCAATCATGGTTTGTGAGATTAATTATGATGGGGTAAACCACTAAAAGAAAAAAAAATTAATCTTAAACCGAACGGTTTTTCACGTCAGTTTTTTTTGCAGTTTTATAATGTAGCCTCTACGTAAAGAGATTTTCTAAAACAAAGGATAAAGTTTTATTGAAAAAACGTGAGTTTTCGCTGTGTATGTGGATATGTAGTTGTGAATTCCGAAAAATTCGATGGAAGTGATTTTTATAATGTGAACAGTGGATATCAGTGAAACAATTAAAAAGAAAAAAGTTGCGGTGTTTTCTCCTCTTAAGGCACTGCTACACGTTCAATAAATATCGTGATATTTGGATCGCGATCTATATTGATGGATCACATAAAATTAGGACTTTTTGCGATATGGATCTTGATCCTTCAGTATTGTATGCTACTACAATCATGTAAATTAATGTGTTGTTTATAGAACACGAGCGCATAACTCGTCCTTTTAACTTACATATAAGACAAAAACAAAATTTTCAAATTTGTTTTTGTGTTCTATAAACCACACATAAACTTGTCTCATATTATATGCATATACATTTACACACAACATACGTATAAACATAATTATATGTATGTTTATACGTATGTTATGCATAGTAAATGTAAATATATATATTTTAACAAAGGTTATTATAAAAAAGGATAATTTTTAGGACTTAAAACTTATACTTTATGTATACCATTTTATATACCTTCGATGAAACGATGAGGCTTAATAAAAAAATTAAAAAAAAATTTAGTAAAATACGGGGATCGAACCAGAGTCTTAAATATTTAAAGAGACAAAAAGTACGTTCAATACAACATCCTAGACAACTTAACCATGTACTCATGTGTAAAACCATCGTTAATATAATAAAAGGCATAAACAAAACATGATCAGTAAATTTTTTTACACACCAGTGATGGGAATTAAAAAATTTTAATGTTGTGCCAAAAATGTAACGAAAACACCAATTTTACTGAAAAAGGGACAAATACCTTTGTAATGGAAATTAGACATTAAAAAATTCTTTTAACACTAAAAATTAATAAATTAAAAGTAAAAAACATTTTTAGATGCGCTAAAAATAAAAAAAATAATTTTTTGCTTTAACACTTTTACTATCAAATTATAACGTCATTTCAAAATTTATATAATATAAAAGCTTTTCGCGAGACTTAAATACTTGTATTTACTTAGTTTAAACATTTTAATAGTTAAAATCAAGTTATTATTTAACTTGCTTTTCTGCACAAGTAAATCTCGCGACAAGCTTTTATATTATATAAATAGTAAAATGACGTTATAATTTGATAGTAAAACTTTTAAAGCAAAAAATTCAAATAAAAGCTTGTTTTCTAAAAAGGTTTTTTACTTTTTAGCGCATTTAGATACTAATAGCTAGTTTTTAAAAAAGAATTTTTACTTTTAATTTTTTTTTAAAACTCGAATTCGTATTCTCAGCAAGCATTAAAAACTTAGTCAGCCACATTGTATCTAGAGTGACTACTTTATTTTTCGAATTATTCTTAGCAAGCCCTTTCATTTGGTACCCATATTGTAGAAGTGCATTAAAAATATCTAGTCCGCGATGTTGTGTTTGTCCGCCATATTGTATTTAGAGTGACCACTTCATATTCTAAGTTGTTTTTAGCAAGCCCTTTCATTTGATACCCATATTGTAAAAGTGCATTAAAAATAACTAGTTCACCATCTTGTCTGTACCGCCATATTTGATTTAGAGTGACCACTTTATTTTTTGAGATATTCCTAGCAAAACCTTTCATTTGATACCTTTATTGTAGAAATGCATTAAAAATAACTAGTCCGCCATGTTGTGTGTAGCCGCCATATTGGATTTAGAGTGACCACTTTATTTTTCGAGTTGTTCTTAGAAAGCCCTTTCATTTGCTACCCATATTGTAGAAGTGCATTTTAAATAACTAGTCCACCATATTGTGTGTGCCCGCCATATTGGATTAAGAGTGACCACTTTATTTTTCGAGTTGTTCTTAGCATGCCCTTTCATTTGATACCCATATTGTAGAAGTGCATTAAAAATAACTAGTCCGCCATGTTGTGCGTGGCCGCCATATTGGATTTAGAACGACGTCATACGGTTTACCATGCATTGTCATCCAAACTGAACGTGTATACAAAATTTCAGCTCAATCGGCTGGAGATAACTGCTCCAAAATTTAGTTGCTAGATTCCACCCGAACAAACAAACATACGTACATACATTGTAAGTTAAATAAAAGCTTTTAAAAAGAGTTCAGGCTTAAGTTTTGATTGTGCATTTATTTTTAAACTTTTTAAAAAATTCTTAAAAAAGGACTACTGAGAAACTTCATATAAAAAGCAAGGGGTCTCTTTAATATCATAAGAAGTACCAAGAATGATAGAAATAAAGATTACGACATCAGACAGATATAAAAAGTTTTTACTGCGCATGCAGGAACTGGGACGTCACACAACCTTTGTTCTCATTGGCTAATAATTTGTCACTTTCAAACTGTTATGTTTTTGTGTAAACATGACAGTGGAACAATTTATTATTTTTCTATTTAAATTATTTGAAAGCTGAAAATTTTTTATAAGAAGTTCCTTTTTTCTTCATAATTTTATTTTTAACTTACATAAATATATATTAGCTATAGTTAAAAATATAGACATTTAATTAAAAGGACGCAACACGTTAGTTTTTCGCACAATTTCCCGATTTGTTTTTTTGCGGCTAATTTGTTAGCATTTGCCCACTGCACACTTTATGTTTGTTCTCTTTTCTGCTCTCTTCTGTTTTTATTTAGATTTTATTTTTCTTAATTATGCTACTTTTAAAACACGTTTAAACACTTTTTAAAATATTATTTATTATAATAATATTTTTAATATAAAATATTAAGCAACATTCTTAGTTTTTTGACAATTAATATAATATTTTTTTGAACTTTCTGATTTAATTAATTGCAGGGCTGCCAACTATCACGTTATACATACATTTTTTGTAAGAAATTACGATTTTCACATATAAAAGAGACTTGGTAATCTTAACAAGGGGACTACTACGTCATCAAACGATAAAACATACGCAAGGCGTAATCTTTATTTCTATCATTCTTTAGAAGTACCATATTTTTAAGTCTGGGCCACATGGTAAAACCTTTTTTGTACGATTGGGACCCAAAAAGTACAATTTAGTACCATTTGCAAATTCAAATTTTGCATCCTTGGTGCATACGCTTGTGTTAGCAAAAGCTTTCTTTGAAACAATAACAACACTTCAAAAGTAGGGAAAAAGCATCCCAACAAACACGGAGGTTTGATTTCAAATTGATAATGATTTGAAATCAAACGTTTGATAATGATTTGAAAATCATAGCGTTCTCAACAAAAAGGGGAAATTATTTTCAAATTGAAAAATGCCTTTATTTTCAACTTGCTTTCAAACGTAATTCCCAAATGTTTTTCAAATGTGGATTACAGTACAATGGGGAATATAAATAAAAATATTTTATTTTTTTTTTAATTTAAATCAAACAATTGAAAAACGTTTGAGAATCGTGTTTGATATCAAATGATAAAGTCATTTCATAACAAAGGTTAAACGACTTCGTGTTTGCTGGGATTGTGGTTTTTTTGTGCCTACGCTTGTGTAAGTAAAAGCTTTTTTTTTTTTAAAAAAACAACACTCCAAAAGTAGGTAAAGTACAATAAAAGCACTACAAGAAGAAAAATAGACATTTGTTTTCATGTTAAATTAGTAAAATAAGAATAAACAATTCTCATATTCTATTTGTTACAAAAGTTTAGTTAAATACATGAAACCATCACGATAGACTGATTACGAAAAACACATGATGAAAGATAAGATAAGTATTAGACAATGTAAAAAGGGGGGGGGGGGGGGGGGACAAATACAAGAAAACTGTGGACAACATAAAACCTGTATGAATACAAGAAAAGTCTAGATTACCATTGTGTGGCCAGCCCGGGTGATGTTTAGGGGATCTTTTTACCACTGTGGACCAACCAGAAAACCGGGAATGATGGACCGTAGCTCATTTTAAAGATAACGATCCCAACTAACTCGTTGTCAACTTTTTTTTATTTAAAAAAAATGTTTTGTTGATTTTTTAGAGCATTTTAGGCAGATTTTTGAATGCACTTTTTTCAAGTATGATGTTTAGGGGATCTTTTTACCACTGTGGACCAACCAGAAAACCGGGAATGATGGACCGTAGCTCATTTTAAAGATAACGATCCCAACTAACTCGTTGTCAACTTTTTTTTATTTAAAAAAAATGTTTTGTTGATTTTTTAGAGCATTTTAGGCAGATTTTTGAATGCACTTTTTTCAAGTATGATGTTTAGGGGATCTTTTTACCACTGTGGACCAACCAGAAAACCGGGAATGATGGACCGTAGCTCATTTTAAAGATAACGATCCCAACTAACTCGTTGTCAACTTTTTTTTATTTAAAAAAAATGTTTTGTTGATTTTTTAGAGCATTTTAGGCAGATTTTTGAATGCACTTTTTTCAAGTATGATGTTTAGGGGATCTTTTTACCACTGTGGACCAACCAGAAAACCGGGAATGATGGACCGTAGCTCATTTTAAAGATAACGATCCCAACTAACTCGTTGTCAACTTTTTTTTATTTAAAAAAAATGTTTTGTTGATTTTTTAGAGCATTTTAGGCAGATTTTTGAATGCACTTTTTTCAAGTATGATGTTTAGGGGATCTTTTTACCACTGTGGACCAACCAGAAAACCGGGAATGATGGACCGTAGCTCATTTTAAAGATAACGATCCCAACTAACTCGTTGTCAACTTTTTTTTATTTAAAAAAAATGTTTTGTTGATTTTTTAGAGCATTTTAGGCAGATTTTTGAATGCACTTTTTTCAAGTATGATGTTTAGGGGATCTTTTTACCACTGTGGACCAACCAGAAAACCGGGAATGATGGACCGTAGCTCATTTTAAAGATAACGATCCCAACTAACTCGTTGTCAACTTTTTTTTATTTAAAAAAAATGTTTTGTTGATTTTTTAGAGCATTTTAGGCAGATTTTTGAATGCACTTTTTTCAAGTATGATGTTTAGGGGATCTTTTTACCACTGTGGACCAACCAGAAAACCGGGAATGATGGACCGTAGCTCATTTTAAAGATAACGATCCCAACTAACTCGTTGTCAACTTTTTTTTATTTAAAAAAAATGTTTTGTTGATTTTTTAGAGCATTTTAGGCAGATTTTTGAATGCACTTTTTTCAAGTATGATGTTTAGGGGATCTTTTTACCACTGTGGACCAACCAGAAAACCGGGAATGATGGACCGTAGCTCATTTTAAAGATAACGATCCCAACTAACTCGTTGTCAACTTTTTTTTATTTAAAAAAAATGTTTTGTTGATTTTTTAGAGCATTTTAGGCAGATTTTTGAATGCACTTTTTTCAAGTATGATGTTTAGGGGATCTTTTTACCACTGTGGACCAACCAGAAAACCGGGAATGATGGACCGTAGCTCATTTTAAAGATAACGATCCCAACTAACTCGTTGTCAACTTTTTTTTATTTAAAAAAAATGTTTTGTTGATTTTTTAGAGCATTTTAGGCAGATTTTTGAATGCACTTTTTTCAAGTATGATGTTTAGGGGATCTTTTTACCACTGTGGACCAACCAGAAAACCGGGAATGATGGACCGTAGCTCATTTTAAAGATAACGATCCCAACTAACTCGTTGTCAACTTTTTTTTATTTAAAAAAAATGTTTTGTTGATTTTTTAGAGCATTTTAGGCAGATTTTTGAATGCACTTTTTTCAAGTATGATGTTTAGGGGATCTTTTTACCACTGTGGACCAACCAGAAAACCGGGAATGATGGACCGTAGCTCATTTTAAAGATAACGATCCCAACTAACTCGTTGTCAACTTTTTTTTATTTAAAAAAAATGTTTTGTTGATTTTTTAGAGCATTTTAGGCAGATTTTTGAATGCACTTTTTTCAAGTATGATGTTTAGGGGATCTTTTTACCACTGTGGACCAACCAGAAAACCGGGAATGATGGACCGTAGCTCATTTTAAAGATAACGATCCCAACTAACTCGTTGTCAACTTTTTTTTATTTAAAAAAAATGTTTTGTTGATTTTTTAGAGCATTTTAGGCAGATTTTTGAATGCACTTTTTTCAAGTATGATGTTTAGGGGATCTTTTTACCACTGTGGACCAACCAGAAAACCGGGAATGATGGACCGTAGCTCATTTTAAAGATAACGATCCCAACTAACTCGTTGTCAACTTTTTTTTATTTAAAAAAAATGTTTTGTTGATTTTTTAGAGCATTTTAGGCAGATTTTTGAATGCACTTTTTTCAAGTATGATGTTTAGGGGATCTTTTTACCACTGTGGACCAACCAGAAAACCGGGAATGATGGACCGTAGCTCATTTTAAAGATAACGATCCCAACTAACTCGTTGTCAACTTTTTTTTATTTAAAAAAAATGTTTTGTTGATTTTTTAGAGCATTTTAGGCAGATTTTTGAATGCACTTTTTTCAAGTATGATGTTTAGGGGATCTTTTTACCACTGTGGACCAACCAGAAAACCGGGAATGATGGACCGTAGCTCATTTTAAAGATAACGATCCCAACTAACTCGTTGTCAACTTTTTTTTATTTAAAAAAAATGTTTTGTTGATTTTTTAGAGCATTTTAGGCAGATTTTTGAATGCACTTTTTTCAAGTATGATGTTTAGGGGATCTTTTTACCACTGTGGACCAACCAGAAAACCGGGAATGATGGACCGTAGCTCATTTTAAAGATAACGATCCCAACTAACTCGTTGTCAACTTTTTTTTATTTAAAAAAAATGTTTTGTTGATTTTTTAGAGCATTTTAGGCAGATTTTTGAATGCACTTTTTTCAAGTATGATGTTTAGGGGATCTTTTTACCACTGTGGACCAACCAGAAAACCGGGAATGATGGACCGTAGCTCATTTTAAAGATAACGATCCCAACTAACTCGTTGTCAACTTTTTTTTATTTAAAAAAAATGTTTTGTTGATTTTTTAGAGCATTTTAGGCAGATTTTTGAATGCACTTTTTTCAAGTATGATGTTTAGGGGATCTTTTTACCACTGTGGACCAACCAGAAAACCGGGAATGATGGACCGTAGCTCATTTTAAAGATAACGATCCCAACTAACTCGTTGTCAACTTTTTTTTATTTAAAAAAAATGTTTTGTTGATTTTTTAGAGCATTTTAGGCAGATTTTTGAATGCACTTTTTTCAAGTATGATGTTTAGGGGATCTTTTTACCACTGTGGACCAACCAGAAAACCGGGAATGATGGACCGTAGCTCATTTTAAAGATAACGATCCCAACTAACTCGTTGTCAACTTTTTTTTATTTAAAAAAAATGTTTTGTTGATTTTTTAGAGCATTTTAGGCAGATTTTTGAATGCACTTTTTTCAAGTATGATGTTTAGGGGATCTTTTTACCACTGTGGACCAACCAGAAAACCGGGAATGATGGACCGTAGCTCATTTTAAAGATAACGATCCCAACTAACTCGTTGTCAACTTTTTTTTATTTAAAAAAAATGTTTTGTTGATTTTTTAGAGCATTTTAGGCAGATTTTTGAATGCACTTTTTTCAAGTATGATGTTTAGGGGATCTTTTTACCACTGTGGACCAACCAGAAAACCGGGAATGATGGACCGTAGCTCATTTTAAAGATAACGATCCCAACTAACTCGTTGTCAACTTTTTTTTATTTAAAAAAAATGTTTTGTTGATTTTTTAGAGCATTTTAGGCAGATTTTTGAATGCACTTTTTTCAAGTATGATGTTTAGGGGATCTTTTTACCACTGTGGACCAACCAGAAAACCGGGAATGATGGACCGTAGCTCATTTTAAAGATAACGATCCCAACTAACTCGTTGTCAACTTTTTTTTATTTAAAAAAAATGTTTTGTTGATTTTTTAGAGCATTTTAGGCAGATTTTTGAATGCACTTTTTTCAAGTATGATGTTTAGGGGATCTTTTTACCACTGTGGACCAACCAGAAAACCGGGAATGATGGACCGTAGCTCATTTTAAAGATAACGATCCCAACTAACTCGTTGTCAACTTTTTTTTATTTAAAAAAAATGTTTTGTTGATTTTTTAGAGCATTTTAGGCAGATTTTTGAATGCACTTTTTTCAAGTATGATGTTTAGGGGATCTTTTTACCACTGTGGACCAACCAGAAAACCGGGAATGATGGACCGTAGCTCATTTTAAAGATAACGATCCCAACTAACTCGTTGTCAACTTTTTTTTATTTAAAAAAAATGTTTTGTTGATTTTTTAGAGCATTTTAGGCAGATTTTTGAATGCACTTTTTTCAAGTATGATGTTTAGGGGATCTTTTTACCACTGTGGACCAACCAGAAAACCGGGAATGATGGACCGTAGCTCATTTTAAAGATAACGATCCCAACTAACTCGTTGTCAACTTTTTTTTATTTAAAAAAAATGTTTTGTTGATTTTTTAGAGCATTTTAGGCAGATTTTTGAATGCACTTTTTTCAAGTATGATGTTTAGGGGATCTTTTTACCACTGTGGACCAACCAGAAAACCGGGAATGATGGACCGTAGCTCATTTTAAAGATAACGATCCCAACTAACTCGTTGTCAACTTTTTTTTATTTAAAAAAAATGTTTTGTTGATTTTTTAGAGCATTTTAGGCAGATTTTTGAATGCACTTTTTTCAAGTATGATGTTTAGGGGATCTTTTTACCACTGTGGACCAACCAGAAAACCGGGAATGATGGACCGTAGCTCATTTTAAAGATAACGATCCCAACTAACTCGTTGTCAACTTTTTTTTATTTAAAAAAAATGTTTTGTTGATTTTTTAGAGCATTTTAGGCAGATTTTTGAATGCACTTTTTTCAAGTATGATGTTTAGGGGATCTTTTTACCACTGTGGACCAACCAGAAAACCGGGAATGATGGACCGTAGCTCATTTTAAAGATAACGATCCCAACTAACTCGTTGTCAACTTTTTTTTATTTAAAAAAAATGTTTTGTTGATTTTTTAGAGCATTTTAGGCAGATTTTTGAATGCACTTTTTTCAAGTATGATGTTTAGGGGATCTTTTTACCACTGTGGACCAACCAGAAAACCGGGAATGATGGACCGTAGCTCATTTTAAAGATAACGATCCCAACTAACTCGTTGTCAACTTTTTTTTATTTAAAAAAAATGTTTTGTTGATTTTTTAGAGCATTTTAGGCAGATTTTTGAATGCACTTTTTTCAAGTATGATGTTTAGGGGATCTTTTTACCACTGTGGACCAACCAGAAAACCGGGAATGATGGACCGTAGCTCATTTTAAAGATAACGATCCCAACTAACTCGTTGTCAACTTTTTTTTATTTAAAAAAAATGTTTTGTTGATTTTTTAGAGCATTTTAGGCAGATTTTTGAATGCACTTTTTTCAAGTATGATGTTTAGGGGATCTTTTTACCACTGTGGACCAACCAGAAAACCGGGAATGATGGACCGTAGCTCATTTTAAAGATAACGATCCCAACTAACTCGTTGTCAACTTTTTTTTATTTAAAAAAAATGTTTTGTTGATTTTTTAGAGCATTTTAGGCAGATTTTTGAATGCACTTTTTTCAAGTATGATGTTTAGGGGATCTTTTTACCACTGTGGACCAACCAGAAAACCGGGAATGATGGACCGTAGCTCATTTTAAAGATAACGATCCCAACTAACTCGTTGTCAACTTTTTTTTATTTAAAAAAAATGTTTTGTTGATTTTTTAGAGCATTTTAGGCAGATTTTTGAATGCACTTTTTTCAAGTATGATGTTTAGGGGATCTTTTTACCACTGTGGACCAACCAGAAAACCGGGAATGATGGACCGTAGCTCATTTTAAAGATAACGATCCCAACTAACTCGTTGTCAACTTTTTTTTATTTAAAAAAAATGTTTTGTTGATTTTTTAGAGCATTTTAGGCAGATTTTTGAATGCACTTTTTTCAAGTATGATGTTTAGGGGATCTTTTTACCACTGTGGACCAACCAGAAAACCGGGAATGATGGACCGTAGCTCATTTTAAAGATAACGATCCCAACTAACTCGTTGTCAACTTTTTTTTATTTAAAAAAAATGTTTTGTTGATTTTTTAGAGCATTTTAGGCAGATTTTTGAATGCACTTTTTTCAAGTATGATGTTTAGGGGATCTTTTTACCACTGTGGACCAACCAGAAAACCGGGAATGATGGACCGTAGCTCATTTTAAAGATAACGATCCCAACTAACTCGTTGTCAACTTTTTTTTATTTAAAAAAAATGTTTTGTTGATTTTTTAGAGCATTTTAGGCAGATTTTTGAATGCACTTTTTTCAAGTATGATGTTTAGGGGATCTTTTTACCACTGTGGACCAACCAGAAAACCGGGAATGATGGACCGTAGCTCATTTTAAAGATAACGATCCCAACTAACTCGTTGTCAACTTTTTTTTATTTAAAAAAAATGTTTTGTTGATTTTTTAGAGCATTTTAGGCAGATTTTTGAATGCACTTTTTTCAAGTATGATGTTTAGGGGATCTTTTTACCACTGTGGACCAACCAGAAAACCGGGAATGATGGACCGTAGCTCATTTTAAAGATAACGATCCCAACTAACTCGTTGTCAACTTTTTTTTATTTAAAAAAAATGTTTTGTTGATTTTTTAGAGCATTTTAGGCAGATTTTTGAATGCACTTTTTTCAAGTATGATGTTTAGGGGATCTTTTTACCACTGTGGACCAACCAGAAAACCGGGAATGATGGACCGTAGCTCATTTTAAAGATAACGATCCCAACTAACTCGTTGTCAACTTTTTTTTATTTAAAAAAAATGTTTTGTTGATTTTTTAGAGCATTTTAGGCAGATTTTTGAATGCACTTTTTTCAAGTATGATGTTTAGGGGATCTTTTTACCACTGTGGACCAACCAGAAAACCGGGAATGATGGACCGTAGCTCATTTTAAAGATAACGATCCCAACTAACTCGTTGTCAACTTTTTTTTATTTAAAAAAAATGTTTTGTTGATTTTTTAGAGCATTTTAGGCAGATTTTTGAATGCACTTTTTTCAAGTATGATGTTTAGGGGATCTTTTTACCACTGTGGACCAACCAGAAAACCGGGAATGATGGACCGTAGCTCATTTTAAAGATAACGATCCCAACTAACTCGTTGTCAACTTTTTTTTATTTAAAAAAAATGTTTTGTTGATTTTTTAGAGCATTTTAGGCAGATTTTTGAATGCACTTTTTTCAAGTATGATGTTTAGGGGATCTTTTTACCACTGTGGACCAACCAGAAAACCGGGAATGATGGACCGTAGCTCATTTTAAAGATAACGATCCCAACTAACTCGTTGTCAACTTTTTTTTATTTAAAAAAAATGTTTTGTTGATTTTTTAGAGCATTTTAGGCAGATTTTTGAATGCACTTTTTTCAAGTATGATGTTTAGGGGATCTTTTTACCACTGTGGACCAACCAGAAAACCGGGAATGATGGACCGTAGCTCATTTTAAAGATAACGATCCCAACTAACTCGTTGTCAACTTTTTTTTATTTAAAAAAAATGTTTTGTTGATTTTTTAGAGCATTTTAGGCAGATTTTTGAATGCACTTTTTTCAAGTATGATGTTTAGGGGATCTTTTTACCACTGTGGACCAACCAGAAAACCGGGAATGATGGACCGTAGCTCATTTTAAAGATAACGATCCCAACTAACTCGTTGTCAACTTTTTTTTATTTAAAAAAAATGTTTTGTTGATTTTTTAGAGCATTTTAGGCAGATTTTTGAATGCACTTTTTTCAAGTATGATGTTTAGGGGATCTTTTTACCACTGTGGACCAACCAGAAAACCGGGAATGATGGACCGTAGCTCATTTTAAAGATAACGATCCCAACTAACTCGTTGTCAACTTTTTTTTATTTAAAAAAAATGTTTTGTTGATTTTTTAGAGCATTTTAGGCAGATTTTTGAATGCACTTTTTTCAAGTATGATGTTTAGGGGATCTTTTTACCACTGTGGACCAACCAGAAAACCGGGAATGATGGACCGTAGCTCATTTTAAAGATAACGATCCCAACTAACTCGTTGTCAACTTTTTTTTATTTAAAAAAAATTTTTTGTTGATTTTTTAGAGCATTTTAGGCAGATTTTTGAATGCACTTTTTTCAAGTATGATGTTTAGGGGATCTTTTTACCACTGTGGACCAACCAGAAAACCGGGAATGATGGACCGTAGCTCATTTTAAAGATAACGATCCCAACTAACTCGTTGTCAACTTTTTTTTATTTAAAAAAAATGTTTTGTTGATTTTTTAGAGCATTTTAGGCAGATTTTTGAATGCACTTTTTTCAAGTATGATGTTTAGGGGATCTTTTTACCACTGTGGACCAACCAGAAAACCGGGAATGATGGACCGTAGCTCATTTTAAAGATAACGATCCCAACTAACTCGTTGTCAACTTTTTTTTATTTAAAAAAAATGTTTTGTTGATTTTTTAGAGCATTTTAGGCAGATTTTTGAATGCACTTTTTTCAAGTATGATGTTTAGGGGATCTTTTTACCACTGTGGACCAACCAGAAAACCGGGAATGATGGACCGTAGCTCATTTTAAAGATAACGATCCCAACTAACTCGTTGTCAACTTTTTTTTATTTAAAAAAAATGTTTTGTTGATTTTTTAGAGCATTTTAGGCAGATTTTTGAATGCACTTTTTTCAAGTATGATGTTTAGGGGATCTTTTTACCACTGTGGACCAACCAGAAAACCGGGAATGATGGACCGTAGCTCATTTTAAAGATAACGATCCCAACTAACTCGTTGTCAACTTTTTTTTATTTAAAAAAAATGTTTTGTTGATTTTTTAGAGCATTTTAGGCAGATTTTTGAATGCACTTTTTTCAAGTATGATGTTTAGGGGATCTTTTTACCACTGTGGACCAACCAGAAAACCGGGAATGATGGACCGTAGCTCATTTTAAAGATAACGATCCCAACTAACTCGTTGTCAACTTTTTTTTATTTAAAAAAAATGTTTTGTTGATTTTTTAGAGCATTTTAGGCAGATTTTTGAATGCACTTTTTTCAAGTATGATGTTTAGGGGATCTTTTTACCACTGTGGACCAACCAGAAAACCGGGAATGATGGACCGTAGCTCATTTTAAAGATAACGATCCCAACTAACTCGTTGTCAACTTTTTTTTATTTAAAAAAAATGTTTTGTTGATTTTTTAGAGCATTTTAGGCAGATTTTTGAATGCACTTTTTTCAAGTATGATGTTTAGGGGATCTTTTTACCACTGTGGACCAACCAGAAAACCGGGAATGATGGACCGTAGCTCATTTTAAAGATAACGATCCCAACTAACTCGTTGTCAACTTTTTTTTATTTAAAAAAAATGTTTTGTTGATTTTTTAGAGCATTTTAGGCAGATTTTTGAATGCACTTTTTTCAAGTATGATGTTTAGGGGATCTTTTTACCACTGTGGACCAACCAGAAAACCGGGAATGATGGACCGTAGCTCATTTTAAAGATAACGATCCCAACTAACTCGTTGTCAACTTTTTTTTATTTAAAAAAAATGTTTTGTTGATTTTTTAGAGCATTTTAGGCAGATTTTTGAATGCACTTTTTTCAAGTATGATGTTTAGGGGATCTTTTTACCACTGTGGACCAACCAGAAAACCGGGAATGATGGACCGTAGCTCATTTTAAAGATAACGATCCCAACTAACTCGTTGTCAACTTTTTTTTATTTAAAAAAAATGTTTTGTTGATTTTTTAGAGCATTTTAGGCAGATTTTTGAATGCACTTTTTTCAAGTATGATGTTTAGGGGATCTTTTTACCACTGTGGACCAACCAGAAAACCGGGAATGATGGACCGTAGCTCATTTTAAAGATAACGATCCCAACTAACTCGTTGTCAACTTTTTTTTATTTAAAAAAAATGTTTTGTTGATTTTTTAGAGCATTTTAGGCAGATTTTTGAATGCACTTTTTTCAAGTATGATGTTTAGGGGATCTTTTTACCACTGTGGACCAACCAGAAAACCGGGAATGATGGACCGTAGCTCATTTTAAAGATAACGATCCCAACTAACTCGTTGTCAACTTTTTTTTATTTAAAAAAAATGTTTTGTTGATTTTTTAGAGCATTTTAGGCAGATTTTTGAATGCACTTTTTTCAAGTATGATGTTTAGGGGATCTTTTTACCACTGTGGACCAACCAGAAAACCGGGAATGATGGACCGTAGCTCATTTTAAAGATAACGATCCCAACTAACTCGTTGTCAACTTTTTTTTATTTAAAAAAAATGTTTTGTTGATTTTTTAGAGCATTTTAGGCAGATTTTTGAATGCACTTTTTTCAAGTATGATGTTTAGGGGATCTTTTTACCACTGTGGACCAACCAGAAAACCGGGAATGATGGACCGTAGCTCATTTTAAAGATAACGATCCCAACTAACTCGTTGTCAACTTTTTTTTATTTAAAAAAAATGTTTTGTTGATTTTTTAGAGCATTTTAGGCAGATTTTTGAATGCACTTTTTTCAAGTATGATGTTTAGGGGATCTTTTTACCACTGTGGACCAACCAGAAAACCGGGAATGATGGACCGTAGCTCATTTTAAAGATAACGATCCCAACTAACTCGTTGTCAACTTTTTTTTATTTAAAAAAAATGTTTTGTTGATTTTTTAGAGCATTTTAGGCAGATTTTTGAATGCACTTTTTTCAAGTATGATGTTTAGGGGATCTTTTTACCACTGTGGACCAACCAGAAAACCGGGAATGATGGACCGTAGCTCATTTTAAAGATAACGATCCCAACTAACTCGTTGTCAACTTTTTTTTATTTAAAAAAAATGTTTTGTTGATTTTTTAGAGCATTTTAGGCAGATTTTTGAATGCACTTTTTTCAAGTATGATGTTTAGGGGATCTTTTTACCACTGTGGACCAACCAGAAAACCGGGAATGATGGACCGTAGCTCATTTTAAAGATAACGATCCCAACTAACTCGTTGTCAACTTTTTTTTATTTAAAAAAAATGTTTTGTTGATTTTTTAGAGCATTTTAGGCAGATTTTTGAATGCACTTTTTTCAAGTATGATGTTTAGGGGATCTTTTTACCACTGTGGACCAACCAGAAAACCGGGAATGATGGACCGTAGCTCATTTTAAAGATAACGATCCCAACTAACTCGTTGTCAACTTTTTTTTATTTAAAAAAAATGTTTTGTTGATTTTTTAGAGCATTTTAGGCAGATTTTTGAATGCACTTTTTTCAAGTATGATGTTTAGGGGATCTTTTTACCACTGTGGACCAACCAGAAAACCGGGAATGATGGACCGTAGCTCATTTTAAAGATAACGATCCCAACTAACTCGTTGTCAACTTTTTTTTATTTAAAAAAAATGTTTTGTTGATTTTTTAGAGCATTTTAGGCAGATTTTTGAATGCACTTTTTTCAAGTATGATGTTTAGGGGATCTTTTTACCACTGTGGACCAACCAGAAAACCGGGAATGATGGACCGTAGCTCATTTTAAAGATAACGATCCCAACTAACTCGTTGTCAACTTTTTTTTATTTAAAAAAAATGTTTTGTTGATTTTTTAGAGCATTTTAGGCAGATTTTTGAATGCACTTTTTTCAAGTATGATGTTTAGGGGATCTTTTTACCACTGTGGACCAACCAGAAAACCGGGAATGATGGACCGTAGCTCATTTTAAAGATAACGATCCCAACTAACTCGTTGTCAACTTTTTTTTATTTAAAAAAAATGTTTTGTTGATTTTTTAGAGCATTTTAGGCAGATTTTTGAATGCACTTTTTTCAAGTATGATGTTTAGGGGATCTTTTTACCACTGTGGACCAACCAGAAAACCGGGAATGATGGACCGTAGCTCATTTTAAAGATAACGATCCCAACTAACTCGTTGTCAACTTTTTTTTATTTAAAAAAAATGTTTTGTTGATTTTTTAGAGCATTTTAGGCAGATTTTTGAATGCACTTTTTTCAAGTATGATGTTTAGGGGATCTTTTTACCACTGTGGACCAACCAGAAAACCGGGAATGATGGACCGTAGCTCATTTTAAAGATAACGATCCCAACTAACTCGTTGTCAACTTTTTTTTATTTAAAAAAAATGTTTTGTTGATTTTTTAGAGCATTTTAGGCAGATTTTTGAATGCACTTTTTTCAAGTATGATGTTTAGGGGATCTTTTTACCACTGTGGACCAACCAGAAAACCGGGAATGATGGACCGTAGCTCATTTTAAAGATAACGATCCCAACTAACTCGTTGTCAACTTTTTTTTATTTAAAAAAAATGTTTTGTTGATTTTTTAGAGCATTTTAGGCAGATTTTTGAATGCACTTTTTTCAAGTATGATGTTTAGGGGATCTTTTTACCACTGTGGACCAACCAGAAAACCGGGAATGATGGACCGTAGCTCATTTTAAAGATAACGATCCCAACTAACTCGTTGTCAACTTTTTTTTATTTAAAAAAAATGTTTTGTTGATTTTTTAGAGCATTTTAGGCAGATTTTTGAATGCACTTTTTTCAAGTATGATGTTTAGGGGATCTTTTTACCACTGTGGACCAACCAGAAAACCGGGAATGATGGACCGTAGCTCATTTTAAAGATAACGATCCCAACTAACTCGTTGTCAACTTTTTTTTATTTAAAAAAAATGTTTTGTTGATTTTTTAGAGCATTTTAGGCAGATTTTTGAATGCACTTTTTTCAAGTATGATGTTTAGGGGATCTTTTTACCACTGTGGACCAACCAGAAAACCGGGAATGATGGACCGTAGCTCATTTTAAAGATAACGATCCCAACTAACTCGTTGTCAACTTTTTTTTATTTAAAAAAAATGTTTTGTTGATTTTTTAGAGCATTTTAGGCAGATTTTTGAATGCACTTTTTTCAAGTATGATGTTTAGGGGATCTTTTTACCACTGTGGACCAACCAGAAAACCGGGAATGATGGACCGTAGCTCATTTTAAAGATAACGATCCCAACTAACTCGTTGTCAACTTTTTTTTATTTAAAAAAAATGTTTTGTTGATTTTTTAGAGCATTTTAGGCAGATTTTTGAATGCACTTTTTTCAAGTATGATGTTTAGGGGATCTTTTTACCACTGTGGACCAACCAGAAAACCGGGAATGATGGACCGTAGCTCATTTTAAAGATAACGATCCCAACTAACTCGTTGTCAACTTTTTTTTATTTAAAAAAAATGTTTTGTTGATTTTTTAGAGCATTTTAGGCAGATTTTTGAATGCACTTTTTTCAAGTATGATGTTTAGGGGATCTTTTTACCACTGTGGACCAACCAGAAAACCGGGAATGATGGACCGTAGCTCATTTTAAAGATAACGATCCCAACTAACTCGTTGTCAACTTTTTTTTATTTAAAAAAAATGTTTTGTTGATTTTTTAGAGCATTTTAGGCAGATTTTTGAATGCACTTTTTTCAAGTATGATGTTTAGGGGATCTTTTTACCACTGTGGACCAACCAGAAAACCGGGAATGATGGACCGTAGCTCATTTTAAAGATAACGATCCCAACTAACTCGTTGTCAACTTTTTTTTATTTAAAAAAAATGTTTTGTTGATTTTTTAGAGCATTTT